>OX451735.1:10319051-11619658 GCA_948472305.1 Vicia faba
TATAAAAGTATATACTCACTAAATTATTTTTATGTTAGAAAAAAATAAAATAAAATACAAAAATAAATGTGAAAATTTATAAAAATATTTTTGGTATTTTTATGTTTGGAAAATAATAAAATAAAATCAGAAATTAAAAATAAATACAAAAATATAAAAATATGAAGAAATGGGCCAGGGAGGATGCAATCAGTAAAAGGGAGGTGTCAAAAACAAGGCCAGAACCAAGCCCAACCCACTGACTTCATCTTCAACCTCTTGTTCAAAAAACGCGCGCGCCCTGTACACAATGCCAAATCCTGCATACGTGCTCTAATGCAAAAACCCATAACATCAAAGTTGTAGCATTTTCAAGACGAATCCAACGATGTAAAGAACTCATTCTAACTTTCAAAGACCAGAGAGAATTTCTCTAGCCCTAAATCCTAACCTAATTTTTTCAGGAAGTTCATGGATCAAATTCTCTTAACACGATTAACTTAAATGAAAACTGAGCATATGTACAGCTTCATGGCTATGAATACTACATTTTTTATTCACAAACCTAAGCCTAATGATTCCTAAATAGAGAGATAAGAAGTTGACAAAAACCTGTTTTAGTTGACTTCGTGTATGGCAATGTGGAACTTTTCAGTGAGGCCTGAGGTGTTTGGGAGCTTGCTTGAACTTCCTATGACCTACCCCAATGCCTAGTTTGCCTTAAATGTGCTTGAACAAGCCTGTGGAACTCAACCCGCACAAGCTGAAATAAAAAATGGTAAACCTTGCAAATGGAGTTACAGTCAGTGTTTAAGGGTTGGGATAACTTGGATAGGTTATGTGGAATGTGTTTGAACAAGTTTGAGGCAAAACGCACGAGGGGTTTTTGCTATGGAAGTCAAACTGCAGAGAGTGCCCTGTTTTGCCAATGGAAGGTGATTTTGTGCTATGGCAGGCTTAAGGACTCAAAGGCTCATGTTTTAGGTTCAATACAATGTGTGAAACTTATCTCAAAAGCTTGCAGGAGTTGGTTTCATCAGATGTTCAAGTTGTGTTGTGTTTGACAAGTTTCTTGATTATGAAGCAAAATGAGAAGTGACAAAGAGCAGGCCTATACAGGCTAGCTTTAACCCTGCATACATTGTGTAAGCTTGGCCCCAAGTTTGTGAATTTGATTTGCTGCATAAGATCTTGTTCAAGGCTCAAGGATTCTATTTGACATAAAACAAGATTTTGACAAAAATGGCAAAGTTACCTTTTACTATTTTTGGATTAATCTAATGCAAATCCTCTAATGACCAAAACAAAGCCTTAGACCAATGGATTTGCATTTAATTATTTAGTATGTAAGGGTTTTGAGACCTGTAATCAAGTACAAACAAGGCTGATTAGAGTTTGCAACTTGTATCAATATGAACATGCCATGGATCAAAAGTGAGTTTTTGCCAACTTCAAGCCTTCGATTATCCCTAACTACAAATGATCTTGGAGAGTTCTTGGACATTTTTGAAAGCTTGCAACATTCTCTATAATCCATCTTTGAAATGAAGTTTGAGATTCCAAGTGGAACTATGTGAAAAATGGCCATGAAGATAGGTCAAAATCCTGCCTAAACTAGGGCAAAATTTCACTAAGTTAAAAGTTTCATGGACCCTTATTCCAAAAATCATAACTTGAGATCCAAGATTCTTTTGAGAAAACTTTGTGAATAAAAGTTGTAGATTTTGTGGGGGAATACAACTTTCATGTTAGAAGTTTTGTTTGAATCCAATTGCATCATGGTGAAAATGTTGGGCAAAATTGAGAAAAATTAAGAAAATTTCATAACTTAGAAAAATTCTAAGTTATGAAATTTTTTCAATCTTAAACCCTAATTTGCAAAATTGGGTTTCTTGATGAACAAGTTTCATGTTTTGACACATCTTGATGAAAAATGACCCTTGGCACTTGATTTTGACCAAAAAGTCAAAGTTTGACTTTTTAGTGTACAGTCAAATTTTGATCAGTTGACTGGAAAATTCATCTGTCAATCCAATGTATTTGGGATCTTTTGAACCTTGTGAATAGGTAAAGATGATGCCATTGAGTCCTAGAGTCCATGCTTGAACCCAATTTTCCATTGGCTAGGTGAAAAATCAGAAATTGCCTTTATACAGTCAAAACCCTAAAAATGACCATTTTGCCCTTTTGATGATCTGATCAAATTTCTTGAGGGGTTGTGGTCCACACTTGATCAAATGGTTCATATGAGTCTATAATGTTGATGTGGATCAAATATTGTGAGGTTTGACTGTAAATTGGCAACAGTTGACTTTTTCCCCAATATAGTTGATTTCTAGGCCAACTGTCCAATTGACTGGGTAAAAATTTGATTTAAGGCTTGAAACTTGGTATGAGCAATCTTGTAAGTCCAACATGAAGCATGAAAGTCATATTTAGAATTGGAAGTCCAAAAATCCTTGTGCAAACTCAAACCCTAATTTAGGTCATCAGTGCAAGGAGATGTCTTGAGCAGAGCAAAACCCTAATCCCGTCTGGAGTTCAAAGAGTCTTGTGAGGGGAAATATTGATAAAATAAGAGGGAAAATTTTGGGGTACAACAACTGCCCCTGTTCAATATTCTTAAACCTGAAGAGTTAGATTGGTGAGTTTTCCTTTCGTGACTCGAAGGTAAAAGAGGATTGGACACTAGAGTGCCCTTAAATTTGCACTTGTCAAAATGTAGCTGAGGAAATGGGCTTAAAGATGCCATTTGGAGATGGTAGAATATTGCTGGAGATGGGCTTAAAGATGCCATCCGAGACTTGTTTGTTGAGAATCAGGAGAATGAATGTCAGAATGGTATCCGTATCTGGAACGTATCTGAGTTGTATCTCGAGATTGGATTCGTATGAGCGAAGGAATGGCTCTGTGTCTGGAGCTTATCCAAGCTGTAACTGTATTTGATTCTTGAATGAATATCAGAATGACTGCCGTGTCTGGAGTGTATCTGTATTGTATCTGAATTTTGAATGGGCGACAGAAAAAACATCTGTGTATGGAGCATCTCTGGGCTGGAGATAAATTCCGAACGAGTGACAAAACGGCTACCGTGTCTGAAGCGTATCTGGACTACATCTGAAGTTGTGATCTGTATGAGTAGCAGAATGACTTCCGTGTCTGGAGTGTATCCATACTGTAACTGGCATCTAAACAAGTTACAGAATGACTTCCGTGTCCGGAGTGTATCTAAACTTGAAGTTGATAGTTAAATCTGAATGAGAAACATAATGGCTTCCGTGTCTGGAGTGTATTTAGTCTGTATCTGATTGCTGAAGTCTGTATGAGTAGTTGAATGACCGCTGTGTCTGGGGTGTATCCATACTGTAACTTGACTTGAAATTCTGAATGAGTAATAGAATGAGCGCCGTGTCTGGGGTGTATCCATACTGTGTCTGAAATAAGAGACCTGAATGAGTAGCAGAATGACTTCCATGTCTTGGAGTGTATCCATACTGTATCTGAAATCTTTGAACGTTTGTTAAAGGTAGCTTTTAATCTTATCCTGAAAAGGGTAAAATGTTAGCTAAAACACAAAGTTATGTTGCATGACATGTGTGATGCAATAAAATGTGTTATATCAATGTTTATGATATATGAATGTAATGTATGTGTATGTAAGCTGATTAGCTGTCTTGCTGAGGAAAATATATCCTTGATAGCTGGAGATAATGAAATCTTTGACTACTGTCGGGGAAAATAAATCCTTGACCGTTGTTGGGGATAGAAAATCCTTGGTGACTTGTGGGGATGTGAGAATCCTTCACGACTTTCCGGGGAATAAGGAAAACCCTGACAATCTCTACTGGGGAATCAAAACCTGGGAGACTTCAACTGGAGAAATGAGATCGAGAATCTTTGATCAGCTGGGAAATAACTCTGTGGGGAGAAAGTTTGCTCTGTTGAAGAGTTCTCAAGGGCTTGGGTTGTATGCCAATCTACTGGGGAATTTGGGGAAATTGGATGGTACTCCACTGGGGTTTAAAGGTTGAAGTTTTGGACTCCGTTGGGGAAGAAAGTTTTATCTTCGCTGAGGGTTTGCAGTTCAAATTTTTGCTGGCTCCGCTGGGGATCGGGAGTTTGGAAACTTAGTTCTGATGGGGATTTTGAAACTTAACTCCACTGGGGATATGTATTTCAAGGTTTTAGCTCCACTGGGGACCTAGATGATGTACTGCAGGGGATTTCTTCTGGAATAGCCTAAAGACGTTTTCCTATACTTTCATCCTATCAGTAATTATCCTTTCTCATTTCGTTTTATTTGTAAGCAGTGATTATATTCAAATGCATATGCTCATTTAATAAATCATTGGATGTTTTCAAATAAAACACAAGTGTGAAAAGAAAGAAAAGGCAAACAAATTTCTACACTTTGAAGTGTCTTTGTATTAACTTTGTGTAAGTATTTTGTACAAAGGAGACATACATCCTAGTAAGAGAATGTTGTCATAAAAAATGAGAAAAAATATTTATACAAAGAAAGATGGCTATGTGTAACAATTCCATGGGGTTCCGATTCTGCTATAGCCTTCGCAACTCTGAATATCTTGTCCATTCGTTGCTTCGTCCGCAGATGACTGGATTGATCAGAAGCTTGGGGCTTGTCCGTGAAGAGATCATCCTTAAAATGATCCGACGAGACATAGTCATACGCTTTAATTTCCTAACTTTTGCCTGGATCGCCCTTTCGGGTTTTCGATCCACCGGGAAACCCTTTTTTGCCCAAGTCGCCCTTTTGGTTTTTCAACTTGCCGGGTGTATAGATTTTTTTTTATCCCTAATTTTTGCCTGAACCTCCCTTTCGGGTTTTCGATTCACCGGGATGCCCATTTTTGCCCAAGTCGCCCTTTTTGGGTTTTCAACTTATCGGGTCATTTATGCGTAGTATCTTTTGACTATGTCTACGTTCGCAGGGTGTGGCAGGTCATCACCGTCCATGGTGGTCAGAATCATTGCCCCACCAGAAAAGATGTTTTTGATCACAAATGGTCCTTCGTAAGTAGGAGTCCATTTTCCCCTGGGATCACTTTGCAGTAAGATGATTCATTTAATTACAAGGTCCCCGACTTGATATACTCGTCTCTTGACTTTCTTGTTGAAGGCCTTGATCATACGTTTCTGATACGCCTGACCATGGCAAACAGTAGTAAGTCGCTTCTCGTCAATCAAGTTAAGTTGATCAAGCCGGGTCTGAATCCAATCGTCTTCACTCAAACCAGCATCTTTCATGATTCTCAAGGAAGGAATCTGAACTTACATAGGTAAAACAGCTTCCATGCCATATACCAAATAAAAGGGTGTTGCCCCAGTTGAAGTGCGTGTCGTGGTACGGTACCCGTGCAGAGAAAATGGTAACATCTCATGCCAGTCCTTATAGGTGACTGTCATCTTTTGAATGATCTTCTTGATATTTTTGTTCGTGGCTTCGACAACACCATTCATCTTAGGCTGATAGGGAGATGAATTGTGATGTTGAATCTTGAACTGCTCGCACAGAGCGGTGATCATAGTATTGTTCAAATTTGTACCGTTGTCAGTAATGATCCCGTAGGGGATACCATACCGGCATATGAGGTTCTGCTTGATGAAGCGGGCAACCACATTCTTTGTAATGGAGGCGAAGGAAGCTTCTTCGACCCACTTGGTAAAGTAATCAATGGCCACCAGGATGAAACGGTGTCCATTGGATGCCGTAGGCTTGATCTCTCCAATCATGTCGATTCCCCACATCGCGAATGGCCAAGGAGCTGTTAAGACATTAAGAGGGACCGGAGGAATATGTATCTTGTCAGCATAGATTTGGCATTTATTACAAGTACGGGAATGTTGATGACAATTAGCTTCCATAGTAGACCAGTAGTAGCCTGCCCGTAGAATCTTCTTAGCCATCGTATGACCACTTGAGTGGGTGCCAAAGGTGCCATTATGTAGTTCAACCATGATCTGCTCAGCTTTAACTTTGTCCACACAACAGAGTAGGACACAATTAAGGTTGCACTTGTATAAGATACCATTGCTCAGAAAGAACTTGGTTGCGAACCTCCTTAAGAACTTTTTGTCGTTGACTGAAGCTCCTTTAGGATATTCTTGTGCTTCGAGATACCTTTTGACGTCATGAAACCAGGGTCGATCCACCATTTCTTCGGTATTAATCTCGTGACAATGTGCAGGTTCCTCCATTCGTTCGATGGTAATTTGAGGAGCCTCGTTATCCCAGTTAAGTTTAAACATGGAAGACATTGTAGCTAGAGCATCTGTTAGCTGATTTTCTTCTCGTGGGAAGTGCTCGAAGGTAACCTGCTCGAAATGAGGTAACAATGTCAGGACATGTTCTTTGTAAGGGATGAGGTTTGGATGTTTAGTATCCCACTCTCCTTTGATTTGACTAATAACCAAAGCTGAGTCCTCAAATACAACCAAAGATTTAATTCCCAAGTCGATAGCGGCCTTGAGACCAAAGATACAAGCTTCATACTCGGCCATGTTGTTGGTGCAGCTGAAGCAGAGTCTAGCAGTGAAAGGTGTATGGCAACCTTCCAGGGAGATAAGTACCGCGACGATACCGTTCCAAAGTGCATTGGAGGCACCATCAAAGTACAGAGTCCATCGGGATCCTTGTTCAGGTCCGTCATACGGTCTGTTTACTTCAATGTTATCCAAAGTCATGATATCCTCGTCGGGGAAGTCGAATCTCATGGATTGGTAATCTTCGACGGCTTGATGGGATATATGATCAGCTAGTACACTCCCCTTTATAGCTTTTTGGGTCGTGTATTGGATATCATACTCAGTCAGGATCATTTGCCATCTAGCGGTCCTTCCAGATAAAGCAGGCTTTTCGAAGATGTACTTAATCGGATCCATTTTAGAAATCAGCAAAGTGGTATGTGTCAACATATACTGCCTTAGCCGGCGAGAAGCCCATACCAAAGCACAACAAGTTTTCTCGAGCAGTGAGTAGCGAGTCTCACAGTCGGTAAACTTTTTGCTAAGGTAATAAATGGCATGCTCTTTTCGGCCAGACTCGTCATGTTGGCCTAGTACGCACCCCATTGAAATATCTAAGACAATCATATACATGATTAAAGGCCTTCCTTCGACGGGTGGTATCAAGATAGGAGGTTCCAGCAAATACTCCTTGATCTTATCGAAAGCAACTTGAAAATCATCATTCCATTTAACCACCTGATCTTTCTTCAACAACTTGAAGATTGGTTCACAGGTAGATGTTAGGTGAAAGATGAACCTTGCAATGTAGTTTAGGCGTCCCAAGAAACCTCTGACCTCCTTCTCAGTGCGAGGGGCAGGCATTTCTTGTATAGCTTTAACTTTGGCAGGATCAACCTCGATGCCTTTGTTACTGACGATGAATCCCAAAAGTTTACCGGACCTGACTCTGAAAGTGCACTTGCTAGGGTTCAGTTTGAGCTTGTATTCCTTTAACCCGACGAATAACTTTTGCAGATGGTCGAGGTGTTCTTCTTCTGTATGTGAACTGGCTATCATGTCGTCTACGTAGACTTCAATCTCATGATGTATCATGTCATGAAACAAAGCTACCATGGCTCGTTGGTAGGTTGCCCCTGAATTCTTTAGTCCGAATGGCATCACTTTATAGCAGAAGGTACCCCACTGTGTAACAAAAGTAGTCTTCTCCATGTCTTCGGGGGCCATTTTGATCTGGTTGTACCCTGAAAATCCATCCATGAAAGAAAATACCTTGTGTTGAGATGTGTTGTCAACCAAGATGTCAATGTGCGGCAGTGGAAAGTCATCTTTAGGGCTAGCCCTGTTTAAGTCTCGGTAGTCCACACACATTCTGACTTTGCCGTCCTTCTTAGGCACGGGCACAATGTTAGCAACCCATTATGGATAGGAGGTAACAACAAGAAAGCCAGCATTGAACTGCTTCATTACTTCAGCTTTGATCTTTACAGACATGTCGGGCCTCATTCGACGGACTTTCTATTTGATTGGTGGACAATCTTCTCTTGTAGGGAGACAGTGAACCACAATATCTGTATCCAGTCCCGACATGTCTTCATAGGACCAGGCGAAGATCTCAACATATTCATTCAACAGCTGAACTAAGCGCTCTTGGACACTTGGCTCTAGGTTGGCACCCACTTTAACCTCTTTTTTGTCCTCCTCTGTTCCCAAATTGATAGTCTCTAACAACTCTTCATGGGGCAGAATAGCCCTTTCTTCCTGTTGCAAAAGTATAGCCAACTCTCCAGGCACTTCACAATCTTCATCACCTTCGTATTCAGCATGATTGACCAGATCTTCAGAGTCACTAAAGGCCATAGCAGAATTGTTACCCATGGAATCCGGAGTGGATGGGTACCTGCATTTTGTGAGTGTGGGTGTGTGTAAGGGATAGCCACCTTTAAACAAATAAAATGTAAAAAAAAAGAAAATGAACACAAAAGTTTATATATGAAAACGTCCATGATTCATTAAAAATGGCATATGAAAATGAAGAATCAAAACCCTTACAATTGTTTAATAATTATTACAGACCAAACAGGAAATGTTCAAAAGATAAATTACTGATTGATGAAAGTAATGGGAACAAAGTCTTTCGCCTCCCAGTTGTTCAGTCCTCCTTCAATGGTTGGAAAGATCCAGTCTTAAAAATTGCTTCCTTCTTCATCATCCTCTAAAGCATGAACTCCATGATGAGTGATTTTCAGTGGCGATCCTCCAGCTCGAGAGCGACGCACAGCCTTCTGACCAGCTGCAGTGAAACCCAAACCGAACTTATCTGTCTTAAAAGGAAAATCTGGTAGCTGACCCCACACTATACTTCCTCCTTCCTCGATTACAGCCTTCGCATCTTTAAGTGATGACATTCGGGACACAGGTTTGGTAATGATGGACACAACATTCATTGTCTTGGCTACCGCAACTTCAGGAGAAACCTCTTCAAAGTGTTGGAAATGTGTTTCTATGAATTCACCATCCAACTCCACGTAGCAGAAAGAGTTAAGGTGGCTTATCATATACTCCTTCTCACCATGAACTGTTATGATTTTACCCTAGACGGGGTATTTGAGCATCTGGTGTAAAGAAGAAGTGACTGCCCCAGCGTTGTGGATCCATGGCCTTCCCAACAAGCATGAATATGAAGGACGAATGTCCATCACATAAAATGTAGAGTTTAAAATTTCTGTTCCCACCTTAATTGGAATGTCCACCTCTCCGTAAACCATCCTCTTAGAACCGTCGAAGGCTCTAACAATGATATTACTGGGCTTTAAGGTCAAACCTTCACAGTCTAGCCTGTCCAATGCTTTCTTTGGTAGGACATTTAAAGACGACCCAGTATCAACCAGAACATGAGCAAAAGTGGTCCCTCTGCACTCTACCGAGACATGCAGCGCATCATTATGCTTTCTTCCCTTAGATGTTAGATCGGCATCAGAGAAGCCAAGACCATTGTCTGCTGTAAGGCTAGCTACACACTCTTGAAACTGATATGTAGAAGTTTCTTGAGGCACGTGCGTCGTCTTCAGGAATTTGATCAAGGCTTTGGCATGAGCCTCGGAGCAGAGCAATAGAGCCAGCATAGAGATTTTTGAAGGGGTTTGCCCTAGCTGCTCTACGACATCATAGTCGCTTTTCTTAATTATCTTTAAAATCTCCTCTATTTCCTTTTGGGTGGTCTCGAGGATAAACAAAGTCTGAGCCCTCGTCCTAACGGGCTCTTCTTGGATCCCCTTACCTTTATCAGCAGTAACAACAGAGGGTATAGCTTCGGGAGTAACAATCTCGTCAATAACTGGACTCTGCACAGATATCTTGACTGGCATAGGAGCACTTGAGTTTCCGAAGATTACCCTTGGAGGAGCAATCTCCGGAGAGAAGATTCTTCCGCTACGAGTGATCTTACTTGTCCCCGCAATATTTCCTATATCAGGAGTTTCTTCATCGAAATTCTTTTTCACTGATTCAATCTGCTTAACACCGTGATAGAAGATCTCTCCTCCATAATTCCACGGTATCGTCTTATTGAACTTGTATGGGATAGGCCCCGGCATAGTAATCTTCAGCAGTACACACTTTGGATCAGGTGTAATCTTAACAGGTCTTTTGGAGACCTTGGAAAGATTGTCGAAAATGGTGATTATAGCAACATCATTGATTGGGGTAACAGGAGTAACCAGAGTAATAGGAGTTTTCTTGAAGAGGATTTCTTGAGTATCCATCAGGCGTTGGATGCCTGACTTCAATAGAGGACAGTCGGATTGCAAGGTCGAACTAAGGTAATAATCATTTTCACAGCCTGGGAAAATCCCGACTTTCAACAGATTCATCTTGATCATTGGCAACAGAGTCATTACGTCATCAACGGCAACAACATAAAGATCTTCCACAATAGCATGGACATTATGACCATGTTTTGGCATAGTAGCGGATATCATATTAGGTTTTTCGGGGGCATCAAACTCCACCTCCTTGGCATCTATTAAATCCTGGATCTTATTTTTAAGGGCCCAACAGTTGTTGGTGTCGTGCCCCACACTGTCCGAATGATAGGCACACTTTGCATTTGAATGGTAATAGGGGTAAGAGGTATTTGGGTTCTTTGGCGCCTCTTTCAAATTGGTAAGGTTTAACTTTAACAGATGAGGGAGAACCTGAGCAGGTGTCATATTGATCCGGGTGAATTGCCGTGTAGGCCTTTCCACCCTGGTTTGGTTAGCTTTGGGTTGACTGCTTCGAGGTTGATCGGCTGAGGAGTTCTGAATCATCACAACTCCTACCGCTGGTTGGCGCTCCATTCTTCCTTGATTTCTCTGGGTGTAAACAGTAGAAACTTATTTCTTGGCTGGAAAGGCCTTCTTGATAGCGGCGGAAGCAGATGCATCCTTCTGAATTTTACCACTCTTAATACCAGCTTCGACCCTTTCACCTGTCAGAATTAATTCGGTGAACCCTGCAGATGAGCTCCCGATCAAGTGATTAAAGAATGAACCTGACAGGGTCCCTAAAAACATATCAACCAGCTCTCTTTCAGACAATGATGGCTTCACCCTTCCATCCAAATCTCGCCACTTCTGGGCATACTCCTTAAATCCTTCATTAGAGACCATACCTATACTCTGTAATTGAGTACGAGTAGGTGCTAAATCTGCGATATATTGGTATTGTCGGTAGAAAGCAGCAGCCAAATCCTCCCAGTTATGTACATCAGATCTCTCAAGTTGATAGAACCAGTCCAATTGCGTACCCGACAAACTATCTTGAAAAAAGTGGACCCACAGATCCTTATCAGAAGGGTGAGGTTGGATCTTTCTGACGTAAGACTGCAGATGCATCTTCGGACAGGACAACCCATCGTATTTAGCAAATGTAGGCACTTTGAATTTAGGGGGAATGATGATCCCAGCAACCAACCCTAGTTCTTCGAAATCTAGCCCAGGTACCCTTTGTACCTCCATGGCTGCCAACCGATCTTCCAGATTCTTATACTTATCATCCGCAGGAGGGTACTGCTGCTCAGAGTAATCTTCCTCCTCTTCTTCTTCTTCCTCTTCAGCTTCAGACTCGGAGGGCATTGCAACTCATTTTCCTTTACCAACCCCTTCATCAGACGTCGAGGGGAAATCTAGGACTCTTCTAGCCTAGTTCTCAAACCTTCTCCCCAAAGTAGCTACACCCGCTCTTTTCTTTTTCTTCTTTTCTTTTTCCTTTTCTTTCGCTAACAGTGCTTTAAGGTCCTCTTGACCCTTTGCCAAGGTCATGAGGAGTTGTTGGAATTGTGAATTCAGTGCTTGCAGATCTTTGACCGTCTGCTCTATATCCATCTTGTTGAAATAAACAGCAGAAAGATAAGGAAACCTGGTGTGAAGACCTGCTTATGCATATGATGAATGATATGTTATTCATGTAATGCATTCAAGGATTCAGAAATTCAAATTTTTCGTAAACAAAAAAGAACGCACGTCATATTAAGAAGAAGAATTTGTTAGTACATAAATGCGCCATGGGAAAAATATTACAAAATTCTAATGTAAAAATACATTGCGCATCCTCTTTGGTGAGATGTAGGTGTTGAGAGTCTGCTCTTCATGGAGTCGACGAGTAAGTTCCAAATCCTTCTTCTCACTGGCGTAGAAGCTGGCTTCAAAAGTATTCCATTCTTCCTTGAGCTGTATCCAACTCTTTTAAAAATCCTCCAATGATGTTGGCATGTCATTATGTAGGAGGGTGTATGGAATCTCTCCTTCCATAACAGGCTCTTTGATCATAGGCAGAATGTAGGGTTAAGGCATCATAAGACTCTGGGAGCGGGTTCGTACCCACTTGAGGTAAGGCTTAAGGGGGATGGAATTCTTGTGTCCCAGTGTCTTACTATCCACTTTGTTGGGCATCCTCCAAGCTCGGATAAACCTTTGTCGAAGTCCTTGAGCGTTGTTGTCGAAGTCAAAAACCAAGTCTGGAATCAGCATGTCATGAGGGCCATCCCTTCGGGCATACCCAAATTGTCTCAGAGCTAAACATGGGTTGTAGGTAATGCCTCCCCTAATGCCAAGTAGTGGGACATTAGGGAATTCCCCACAATGATCAATGATGATAAAATTTTCTCTGGACCGAGAACACCAATGAACATCAGAATGTATAAGAGTCATCAATCATTGTGACCACCTCAAGCCTTGCTCATTCTTCAAGACTGATTGGGGAAGGTGAGAAATAAACCACCTTGCTAGAAGAGGAGTACAACACATGATAACACCTATTTTCCTCATTGTTCGTGTGTGAAATGAGTGTAAGATGTCCCCAAGCAATGTAGGCACATGATTCCGAGATATGAAAATCTTGACAGCATTCACATCTATAAGCTGATCAGGGTTTGGGAATAAAACAAACCCATAGATGAGGAGTGCTACAATCTCTTCAAAAGCCTGCAGATCTAGAGAATTCCAGCAATTTTGTGCCTTCTCAAACATAAATTTTGCCAAGAAACCCTTGACACCACTTCTGGTTTCCCAATGACCTTTGATATCAGATGGTTGCAAGTGTAAGGCTTGAGCAACATCTTCAGGATTTGGTTCTCTTTCTGTACCGTTGTAGGGTAGTTAATGGAGAATAGGAATCCTCAAGAGTTGAGAAAATTCCTCCAAAGTAGGTACTAGTTGGTAATCAGGAAATGTAAAGCAATGGTGTAGGGGGTCAAAGAACTGGAAGAGAACTTTCACCATGTCTTCTTCAATGTTGGAGTTGACCAAGTTGAGAAGTCTACCATGTCTTTCACTAAAGGGAGAATTCTATGGAATCTTAGAAGTAAGCTCCTTGAGTTGAAGAGGAATTATCACAAGGTTGACCTGAATATTTTTTCTGCGGAGGTATTCCATGACCTACAAAACAGGAACAAAGATGAAGATCCAAACTCTTGAAATGGTTAGTGGATGCATATGATGCTTTATGATGTTCATGATGTATGCACAAGTATATGTACAAGCAAATCACACAAGTTCCTAGTTTCAGGCTTGCATGGGGTTTCATAGTTAAGTATCCTCTTGAAGTTAGTTGGCTCAAACTGTCCTATAAATAGTAATCGGGTTCTAAGGAGCTCAATATCACTGGATTATTTTCTGTGTTCATTGTTTCAGTTTAGCCACTTAACTAGCGACCGAAATATTCCAAGAAAATAACCCTCAATGAGTGTAGTATCGAGTATCTACCAACTTCGGACTGCACCAAAGCCGGTCATCTCACTACCCCTAATAAGGCCAAGATGGTCAAGTAAAGGTTCTACGAGTTCATTAGTGCTTCATGACATCACTCAGCGGCCCCGTATTCTCTTTGATTGACTCAAAGGCTACCGGTACCCACAAATATGTCGCACTAATATAGCTATTGCTTCAACCATGTCGATATACCCCGCACAGTTTCCACAATGTATTGCTATTTACCTATGAATGTTTCCCAAATCCGGGTAGAGGATTTCAAGCCCAAACAATAGAACCAATTGCAAAGAAATCAAAGCAAACAAGGTAAGCATTCAAAGGTGATATAAACCCTAAGGTAACCCTACTTTTAGAAATATTCCCTAGCAGAGTCTCCAGTTCTGTGATACGGTGGAAGAACTGACTTGAGGTTTTGTGTTTGTGTTCGCAAATGTTTCAGTTTAGCAAGAGTCACCACCGACTTTTTATTTTATCCAAAGGAAAGGTCAAAAAGCACAGGAAAGACCTTTGAGATGTTTTCTTGGGTTCGAGGGGTAGATTATGAAAAGGGAAGGTGCAAGCACCCTTTTCATCCATGGTTATCCATGGGCTCTTAGTTACTTGTTTTAGATCACTTGCTTTGCTTTTCCAATTGTTTGAAATGGTGCTTTGTGTATGGTTTTGAAAATGTTTTGAAAAGAGGCCATCATTGTGGCAACCTTTGTAATGATTCTTGTTTGAATGTATACAAAGGTGTATTTGTCTTTTGAAAAGATATTTCAATGTTTTGAAAGTTTGATTTGGGAAATGGTTTGAAATTGTGTTGTGAGGTGTGTTTGAGAATAACAAGGATGTTTTTGCAAGTTTTGATCAAGTAACTAAGAGTTGTCTACCCTATTTTACTCAAAGGTATTTCCTACACATTTTTAACCCTTTTGACAGTGTTGTTTTACCATTGCATTTGGTAAACAACCTTGTATTAGGATGTTAAACGGGAGAGGCGCGGGTCATCGTATTGACCATGATAGCAATATTGCCAAGTATCTTTAGCAATTTTTTGAGGGACTAGATCATTTTGTATAGGAAACCAATATAGCGTCATCGAGGGACTATGATCTTTTGTTTTGTTCTTGTTTTTCCAAAGTACTCAACATGCATACCATGGCCAATTTTTAAAGGCAACAAGTGGATGAAACCCTAGGGGTGCAAGTGTGCATTGTGTTGTCAATTTTCATGCTTTTTGTCTTTGTATTAGCCAAGCTATTTATTTGATTTTGGATTTTTGCATACAAACCCTAATCTCTATCATGGCATATTTATAAGCATAAAGTGCACAAAATAAATCTACACTATTACAACATTTGATATGGGGAGAGGGATACAATTTTTTGAATGGGAGATATTTGCAAGAAAATAAAAACCTTAATATTTACTATTACATCCAAATTGAATAAATGGATAAATATTTAAATAGTCAATTAAATAAATATACAAAATATTATGAATATGCAAAAAAATGTTTTTGTGTATTTTTTATGTATGTAAAAAATATTTAAGGTATATACAAAAAAAGGAAATAAAAGATTCTATATTTTTTTATTAAGGGTAAAAAACCCTAATTTTCTTTTAAGAGAGTATATATATATATATATATATATATATATATATATATATATATATATATATATATATATATATATATATATATATATATATATATATATATATATATATATATATATATATATATATATATATATATATATATATATATATATATATATATATATATATATATATATATATATATATATATATATATATATATATAGTTTTATTCATATATGATAAAATAAAAGTATATACTCACTAAATTATTTTTATGTTAGAAAAAATAAAATAAAATACAAAAATAAAAGTGAAAATTTATAAAAATATTTTTGGTATTTTTTATGTTTGGAAAATAATAAAATAAAATCAGAAATTAAAAATAAATACAAAAATATAAAAATATGAAGAAATGGGCCAGGGAGGGTGCAATCAGTAAAAGGGAGGTGTCAAAAACAAGGCCAGAACCAAGCCCAGCCCACTGCCTTCATCTTCAACCTCTTGTTCAAAAAAAGCGCGCGCCCTGTACACAATGCCAGATCCTACGTACGTGCTCTAATGCAAAAACCCATAACATCAAAGTTGTAGCATTATTCAAGACGAATCCAACCATGTAAAGAACTCATTCTAACTCTCAAAGACCAGAGAGAATTTCTCTGGCCCTAAATCCTAACCTAATTTTTTCAGGAAATTCATGGATAAAATTCTCTTAACACGATTAACTTAAATGAAAATTGAGCATATGTACAACTTCATGGCTATGAATACTACATTTTTTATTCACAAACCTAAGCCTAATGATTCCTAAATGGAGAGATAGGAAGTTGACAAAAACCTGTTTCAGTTGACTTCGTGTATGGCAATGTGGAACTTTTCAGTGAGGCTTGAGGTGTTTGGGAGCTTGCTTGAACTTCCTCTGACCTTCCCCAATGCCTAGTTTGCCTTGAATGTGCTTGAACAAGCCTGTGGAACTCAACCTGCACAAGCTGAAATAAAAAATGGTAAACCTTGCAAATGGAGTTACAGTCAGTGTTTAAGGGTTAGGATAGCTTGGATAGGTTATGTGGAATGTGTTTGAACAAGTTTGAGGCAAAACGCACGAGGGGTTTTTGCTATGGAAGTCAAACTGCAGGGAGTGCCCTGTTTTGCTAATGGAAGGTGATTTTGTGCTATGGAAGGCTTAAGGACTCAAAGGCTCGTGTTTTAGGTTCAATACAATGTGTGAAACTTGTCTCAAAAGCTTGCAGGAGTTGGTTTCATCAGATGTTCAAGTTGTGTTGTGTTTGACAAGTTTCTTGGTTATGAAGCAAAATGAGAAGTGACAAAGAGCAGGCCTGTACAGGCTAGCTCTAACCCTACATACATTGTGTAATCTTGGCCCCAAGTTTGTGGATTTGATTTTCTGCATAAGATCTTGTTCAAGGCTCAAGGATTCTATTTGACATAAAGCAAGATTTTGACGAAAATGGCAAAGTTACCTTTTACTATTTTTGGATTAATCTAATGTATAATCCTCTAATGACCAAAACAAAGCCTTAGAAAAATTGATTTGCATATAATTATTGATAATGGAAGGGTTTTGAGACCTGTAATCAAGTACAAACAAGGCTGATTAGAGTTTGCAACTTGTATCAAAATGAAGATGCCATGGATCAAAAGTGAGTTTTTGCCAACTTCAAGCCTTCGATTCTCCCTAACCACAAATGATCTTGGAGAGTTCTTGGACATTTTAGAAAGCTTGCAACATGCTTTACAATACATATTTGAAATTCAATTTGAGATTCCAAGTGGAACTATGTGAAAAATGGCCATGAAGATAGGTCAAAATCCTGCCTAAACTAGGGCAAAATTTCACTAAGTTAAAAGTTTCATGGACCCTTATTCCAAAAATCATAACTTGAGATCCAAGGTTCTTTTTAGAAAAAATTGTGAATAAAAGTTGTAGATTTTGTGGAGGACTACAACTTTCATGTTAGAAGTTTTGTTTGAATCCAATTGCATCATGGTGAAAATGTTGGGCAAAGTTGAGAAAAATTAATAAAATTTCATAACTTAGAAAAATTCGAAGTTATGAAATTTTTTCAATCTTAAACCCTAATTTGCAAAATTGAGTTTCTTGATGAACATGTTTCATGTTTTGACACATCTTGATGAAAAATGACCCTTGGCACTTGATTTTGACCAAAAAGTTAAAGTTTGACTTTTCAGTGTACAGTCAAATTTTGATTAGTTGACTGGAAAATTCATTTGTCAATCCAATAAATTTGGGATCTTTTGAACCTTGTGAATAGGTCAAGATGATGCAACTGAGTCCTTGAGTCCATGCTTGAACCCAATTTGCCATTGGCTAGGTGAAAAATCAGAAATTTCCTTTATACAGTCAAAACCCTAAAAAAGACCATTTTTCCCTTTTGATGATCTGATCAAATTTCTAGAGGGGTTGTGGTCCAAACTTGATCAAATGGTTCATATGAGTCTATAATGTTGATGTGGGTCAAAGATTGTGAGGTTTGACTGTAAATTGGCTACATTTGACTTTTTCTCCAATACAGCAGATTTCTAGGTCAACTGTCCAATTGACTGGGTAAAAATTTGATTCAAGGCTTGAAACTTGGTATGAGCAATCTTGTATGTCCAACATGAAGCATGAAAGTCATATTGAGCATTGGAAGTCCAAAAATCCATGTGCAAACTCAAACCCTAATTTAGGTCATCAGTGCAAGGAGATGTCTTGAGCAGAGCAAAACAATAATCTTGTCTGGAGTTCAAAGAGTCTTGTGAGAGGAAATCTTGATAAAATAAGAGGGAAAATTTTGGGGTACAACAACAGGATTTCCAGTTTTGAATACCAGGCGCACTTTTTTTCGAATGGATGTAGACCTGCATTGTGAGTGTGAGTGTGTGTGTGAGGGTATAGCTATCTTTGAAAGAAATGAAAATGTAAAAATAAAAAAAACAATGAGCACAAAGTTTGTATGCAAAATGTCCGTGATTCATTGATGGCATATGAAAATGAGATAATAACCCTTACAAACGGACCATTGTGCCTCGGGTAAGACACGAGGTTTTAAGAGTTTGAATTATTTTAATATTACAGATCCAACAAAATGTAAAGATAAATTATTATGGGATAAAAGTGATCGGGACAAAATCTCTAGCCTCCTAGTTGTTGAGCCCTCCACTGGAAGTTGGAAAGATCCAATCCTCCAGGTTGCAACCATCTTCCTCATCCTCTACCGTGTTGACTTCATGGTTGCTGATCTTCAGGGGTGGTCCTCCAGCACGAGCGCAGCATACAGTCTTCTGAGCACCTGAAGTGAAACCCAGGCCAAACTTGTCAGACTTGTATGGGATATCTGGGAGTTTTCCCCAAACAGTGAACCCACCTTCTTCTATCACTTCTTTTGCATCATTCAAAGATGACATCCTGAGTGGAGGCCTTGTGATCTTGGGTACAACCCTGGTCACTGCCATATCTTACAAGACTTCTTCAAAGTGTTGGAATGGAGTTTCAATAAACTCACCATCTAATTCCATATATCTGAAGGAATTGAGATGGTTGATCATATACTCCTCTTCTCCATGAAAGGTGATAATCTTCCCTTGAATCAGATACTTCATCATTTGGTGCAACGTAGAAGTAACAGCGCCAGCATTGTGAATCCATGGTCGGCCTAGCAAGCAGGAGTATGAAGGGAGAATATCCATTACATAAAAGGTTGAATCAAATGTTTGGGTTCCAACCTTTATGGGTATATCCACTTCCCCATGCATCATCCTTTTTGAGCCATCAAAATCTCTCACTACTATGTTGCTTGGTTTCAATGTTAATCCTTCACAATCAAGCCTATCAAGAGCCTTTTTTGGAAATACATTCAAAGATGATCCAGTGTCCACCAAGACATGAGCCAAGGTTGTGCCCCTGCATTCCACTGAGACATGAAATTCCTCATTATGCTTCCTTCCTCTTGGCGTTAAATCAGCATCCGAGAAACCTAAACCATTATCTGCAGTCAAGCCGGCTACGCAGTCTTGGAACTGATCGACGGATGTTTCTTGGGGTACATGGGCAGTTTTCAGGAATTTTACCAAGGCCTTTGCATGCGCCTCAGAATACAGTAGTAAAGCCAACATGGAAATTTCATATGGAGTTTTCCCCAGTTGTTCAACTACATCGTAGTCGCTTCTTTTTATGATCTTTAGAATTTCCTCCATCTCTTTTCGAGAGGTCTCAGGGATAGCCAATGATTGTGCCTTCGTCCGGACAGGCTCAATCAGAATACTTTTACCTCGAGTCTCAGTTAAATCGGTAGCAAGAATGTCAGTAGGAGTGATAGCAGGGATTGTAACAGCTTTGTCAGTTGGAGTATTGGTAGAGATGATTGTAGGAATGGGAATAGCCTTCAGACGAGTAACAACAACATGAATGATTACGGGTCCAAAAACTGCTTTTGGGGGAGCAATTTCTGGAAAGAATATCCTTTCGCTTCGGGTAATCTTGCTAGTCCCTACAATATTACTGATATCAGAGTTAAATTTCTCGTAACTTGAATCTTCGGCAGCTGGCCAATCTTGCTTGATACCGTGGTAGTAGACCTCCCCTCCATAATTCCATCGTATGGTTTTGTCTGGCAAATACGGGACTGGTCCAGGAATTGTAATTATCAAAGGGGTTACTTTTGGAACTGATGTAATTATAACGGATCTTTTGGTAGAGACCCTGGAAGAATTGGCGGA
Organism: Vicia faba; assembly: GCA_948472305.1. Classification (NCBI taxonomy): domain Eukaryota; kingdom Viridiplantae; phylum Streptophyta; class Magnoliopsida; order Fabales; family Fabaceae; genus Vicia; species Vicia faba. The sequence continues at coordinate 10,339,091 of OX451735.1, forward strand.
AATGGTAATGATAGAAACATCATTATAAGGAACAGGTGGAACAAAAGTCTTTTCAAACAAAATTTCCTTGTTATCTATTAGGCACTGAACGCCTGCTTTCAACAAAGAACAGCTGGTTGGTGAGGATAAATAGAAATGGAAGCTTTCATCACAGCCTGGGAATACTTTGGAATTCAATAAGTTCTTTTTGATAATCAGGAGTGGGGTCATAAGCTCATCAAATGAAGTAACAAACATATCTTCCTAAATGGCATTGGCATTATGGACGTGTTTGGGCATATGGGTAGAAATGACATTTGGCTTTTCGGGCGCATCAAATTTAATCTCTTTGGCTTCAATGAGGTCTTGTACTTTGTTCTTTAGAGCCCAACAATTGTTAGTGTCATGGCCGGGACTCTCAGTGTGGTATTCACAACGGGCATTAGGATGAAAGTGAGGAGAGGTTGTGTTAGGGTTCTTTGGAGCTTCTTTCAAGGTCACTAGGTTGGATCTTAGCAAGTGTGGAAATACTTGAGATAAGGTCATGTTAATTCTGGTGAATTGTCTGACTGGTCTTTTCATCCTTGGTTGGTTGTTTCTTTACTGATCAGGCGCATGTTTAGGAATCATAACAGCCCCCACCATTGGACGGCGTTCGGACCTATCTTGATTTCTCTGAGGATAAACAACAACCACTTCTTTCTTTCCGATAAATGGCTTCCTTACAGAAGTAGAGGATGCATCTTTTTGAATCTTTCCACTTTTTATCCCGGCTTCTACCCTCTCTCCGGTCAATATCAGTTCAGTAAAACCTACCGATGAACTCCCAATTAGGTGATTGAAGAAGGGACCAGGCAAGGTGCCCAAAAACATGTCTACTAATTCTATTTCAGATAGGGGAGGTTGAACTCTTCTATCCAAGTCTCTCCATTTTTGCCCATAGTCCTTGAAGCCTTCACTTGAAACCATGGTCATACTCTGGAGCTGAGTACGGGTAGGCGCAAGATCAGCGTTGTATTGGTATTGTTTGTAAAAAGCTGCAGCAAGATCTTCCCAATTATGAACATTGGCTCTTTCTAACTGATAAAACCAATCAAGTTGAGTTCCAAACAGACTGTCTTGGAAGAAGTGTACACATAAATCTTTGTCAGCGGTATGGGGCTGGATTTTCCTCACATAGGACCGGAGATGCATTTTAGGGCATGAAACTGTAATTGCAAGCTTCTCAAGTCATATTTAAAGCATGTGTTTTGATGAAGACAAATTGGACATCAACTTTCAAAGGATGTGCAAAAAGCTTATCAACATCAAATAAAAGTCTTGAAGATTATTGAAGAATTATTGAAGAAATGATCAAATGTCAATATGGTATAAATAATTATTAAAATCTTGAATATAGATGTTCACAATATTCATTCATCAACATATACATATTCCATAACTTTAACATCAAGAAAAACTTTGTTTGAAATATCTTTCAAAATGTATTTTTGAAAATAAACCTTTAGGAACCGGTTCCTCCCTAACAGGGAACCGGGTTCCAGCATTTCTCAAAAAACATGTCCCTGGATTTTGTACCAGGAACCGGGTTGTACCAATAAGGGAACCGGTTCCTGCGTGATAATTTTGAATTTCAACTTATAACGTTCACTAAGAACCGGGTTCTGTCAGTGTCGGAACCGGTTCCTAGCGAACCAATGCAGCTTTTACTTTGTTTTTTGAACACTTTTCAAGTGGTATCTTTTCATGAATGCATTGCAACTTTTCATATGAATTGGCATGAATGAAGAGTTTCTTACAACTTTATAAAATGCAGATTTTCTTATTTCAAACACATAGTTCAATACTTCAATTTTAAAATTAACAAATATACTTCTTCATTAACAATTTTCTCATTTACTCACATTTGAAATTATACTTTCATGTGTTCATAATTTTGTGAAACTTGCCATATACACTTTCATTATCATTACAAGTTTCATTCATACATTATGAACATTTATATACATTGTTGAGAATTGTTTTTATCTTGAAGAAGAAGATCAATTGAAGATTGATAAAGCTCACCATATACTTCAAACTAAATCATTGTATTACTTAAAGGTTTTTTCCCTTACTATCCAGGATTGTTGGAAGTAAGTGTTGTGATTTGAAGAGGATTGTTCTTCATTCACATTAGTGTTTGTTTGGTCTTAAAGGTGTTAAGAACCTTTGATCACCCTATAGGTTAGATAGTAAGCATAGGTTGTACAATCATTCTAACTATAGTGAAATCTCTTTCGTGTTGGAAAGGGGACTGGAGTACTCTCGGATTGTGAGGGGAACCAGGATATATCACCGTGTTCTTTACTTTTCCGCATTTATCGCTTTCATCACCATAATCAAGAAAAGATAAAGACATAATCAAAACCTTCAAACACTTAACCAAAAATTACTACCAAGCATTCTCATAAAACCGAAGAAATTTTATAAGACCTAATTCACCCCCCCCTCTTAGGCACTCTGAGACTTACAATTGGCATCAGAGCAAGTTATAGGTAACTTGTTCCTAAAGATCCAGAATGGCTTCCGCAAATCATCAACCAGTCTTCAGAGATGGTGGTAGTAACAACAAGCCTCCTCTATTCTGTGGTGAATATTTTGACTTCTGGAAAATACGCATGAAGGCGCATTTAGAAGCACAAGGAGAGGAAGTATGGGATGCTGTTGAAAATGGTCCATTTATCCCAATATCAGTAATCAATGGCATTGGTTCTGTAAAACCCAAAACTGCATGGGACGACGATGATAAAAAGAAAGTTCTCTATGACAAAAAGGCAATAAACCTTCTTCAAGGTGCACTCAGTATGGACGAATTTTTCCGTGTCTCGAACTGCAAGACAACAAAAGAAATATGGGATACCCTGGTTCAAACTCATGAAGGAACGACTGAAGTAAAAAGATCAAGGCTAAATACCTTGAGTCAAGAATATGAACTATTCCGAATGCAGCCCGGAGAATCCACTCTTGACTTATAAAAGAGATTTGTGCATTTGACAAATCACTTAAATGCTCTTGGTAAAACCTTGACAAATGATGAACTCAACTTGAAAATCCTTAGATTATTGACTAGGGAATGGCAACCAAAGGTAACGGCAATCTCAGAAAAGAAGAGTCTCTCCGCAATGACTTCCGCTACATTATTTGGAAAACTTCAAGAATATGAAACGGAACTCGGTAGACTTGAAAAACATGAAAATTTAGAGAAGAAATCCAAAGGCATTGCCTTGAAAGTTGATTCAAAGGAAAGTCAAGATAAAGATGCATCGGAGGAAGATGAAAACTTCTTGCTTCTTGTAAAAAGGTTAGGAAACTATTTTGGTCATAAGAATAATCTTCATAATGCTAACTTTGTCAAGAGGAAGAAATTTTATAATCATAAAGATAAAGAAGCCTCCACATCAACACAAGATGTCACATGTTATGAATGTGGAAAGCAAGGTCACATAAAGCCGGATTGTCCAAAACTCTCCAAGAAAAATGGATTCAAAGGCAAAAAGGAGTTCAAGAACAAAAAGGCTTATGTTGCATGGGAAGATAATGAGATAAGTTCTTCATCCGATTCGGAAAGCGAGGAATGTGAAAATCTAGCATTAATGGCTTCACATCACTCCGACAATGAAGAAGAGGTTAGTAATGAATTTAATCTTTTTGATGATGATGTTCAAGATGCTATTGATGAACTCTTGAAAGAATGCAAAAGTTTATACAAAAAGGTGTCAAATCAAGAAAAAGAACTTTTAAGTTGTTTAGAAAAAATTGACACCATGACTAAAGATTTTGAACTTCAAAAACAGAATTTTATTAAAGAAAAAGAAAACTTTGCATGCTCCAAGTGTGAATCAAATGTCTTTCAAATTGTTCAATTGAAAAGAATCATTGAACGATATGAAAAAGGACAAATAGGATTGGAAGGATTACTAAGCCAACAACGTTATCCTAATGATAAAAGGGGTCTTGGTTATGTGAATTCTAAGAAACCAAGTAACAATCCCACTGTTTTTGTAAAGGCTAGTAATAGTTCCAATCCCAAGAAAGTTGAAAAGAAGCAAGTTGTTCATAATCATCAAAAGAAAAAGGCTAATGTATCGAAAAAGAAAACATTTCCTAAGAAGAAATCTTATCCTTCTAGATATAGAAGTAACTTTGAACCTACTTGTTTTTATTGTGGTATTAAAGGCCATACACCTAATGCTTGCTATGTTAGAAACTTTAGTATAGCAAGTGGGCATTATGTGTGGGTGAAAAAGGGAACTAACTATGAAGGACCCAAGGCAACTTGGGTACCTAACAAAGAATAATTTGTTTGTGTAGGTATGCTTGAAATCCACATCAAATGTTTGGTATGTTGATAGTGGATGTTCAAAGCATATGACAGGAGATGTACACCAATTTTCATATCTAGTACATAAAGCCAAAGGGTATGTCACCTATGGAGACAACACCAAAGGAAAGATTCTTGGCGTTGGAATAGTTGGCACACCTCCATCCATTCAAATTGAGGATGTTCTCTATGTTGAAGGATTAAAGCACAATCTTCTTAGCATAAGTCAACTTTGCGATAGAGGGTTCAAGATCAAATTCAACAAAGATGAATGTCTCACTATGGATGAGGCAACCAATGAGGTAAAACTCAAAGGTATAAGAACTAACAATATTTTTATGATTACTTTAGATGAATTGTCTCTGAAGGTACAATGTCTTATGGTAAACAACAATGACGCTTGGTTATGGAACAAGAGGATCGCTCACATTCACATGGAGCACTTGAACAAATTGGTTAAGCATGACTTAGTTATTGGTATACCAAAGATGAAATTCATCAAAGACAAATTATTTAATGCATGCCAAAAGGGAAAACAGACCAAAATAACTTTCAAATCTAAGAATATGGTGTCTACTACAAGACCACTACAATTGTTACACATGGATCTCTTTGGTCCATCAAGAACAAAAAGCTTCGGAGGTAATGTATACGCTTTAGTCATTATTGATGATTTTTCTAGATATTCTTGGACTTTGTTTCTTGTGCAGAAAAGTGATGCTTTCAAAGCCTTTAAGAAGTATGCTAAGCAAATCCAAAATGAAAAATCACTAAAGATTGTATCCATAAGAAGTGATCATGGTGGAGAATTCCAAAATGCACAATTTGAAGAATTTTGTGAAGAACATGGTATCTCTCATAATTTTTCAGCACCAAGAACTCCACAACAAAATGGAGTAGTTGAAAGAAAGAATAGGTTTCTAGTGGAACTTGCAAGAACAATGCTTAGTGATGCAAATCTTCCTAAATATTTTTGGGCGGATGCGGTTAGTACAGCATGTTATGTTGGAAATCGAGTTATCATTAGACCTTTAATAAAGAAGACTCCATATGAACTCTTCAAAGGAAGAAATCCAAATATTGCTCACTTTCACATTTTTGGATGCAAGTGCTTTGTTCTTAATAATGACAAGGATAATCTCGGTAAGTTTGACGAGAAATCCGACGAAGGTATTTTTCTTGGTTATTCGCTTTCTAGTAAAGCATATAGAATTTATAATAAAAGAACTTTAACTATTGAAGAATCTATGCATGTATATTTTGATGAAACTAACCCCTCCAAGGAGGAAGTAGTTGTTTGTGATGATGATGATCCTATAGATTTACCCCCGGAAGATCCTTCAATTGATCAAATTAAGAAATCACCGGAAAATTAAGAAAACATTGTACAACAAGATTCAAACACCAATGATCTACCAAAAGAATGGAGAATTCATAAAGACCATCCTATTGACAAAATTATTAGTGACATTAGCCAAGGAGTATCAACAAGATTGAATCTAAAAGATGCTTGCTTAAACATGGCGTTTGTTTCTCAAATTGAACCTACCAAAGTTGATGAAGCCTTAGGAGATGATCAATGGATTATTGCTATGCAAGAAGAGTTAAATCAATTCGAGAGAAATCAAGTTTGGGAACTTGTTCCTAGACCAAGTGGTAAACACATCATAGGTACCCGATGGGTGTTTAAGAACAAACTTGATGAGAATGGTCTAATTGTTCGAAACAAAGCAAGGTTGGTTGCTCAAGGATACAATCAAGAGGAAGGAATCGACTTTGAAGAAACATTTGCTCCGGTTGCAAGGTTAGAAGCTATACGTCTTTTACTTGCTTATGCTTGCTCATTAAATTTTCAGCTTTTTCAAATGGACGTCAAAAGCGCATTCTTGAATGGATACATCAATGAAGAAGTCTATGTCAAACAACCCCCGGGATTCGAAGACTTCAAACATCCCTCACATGTCTTTAAGTTATGAAAGGCTCTTTATGGCTTAAAGCAAGCACCAAGAGCATGGTATGATAGACTTAGCAATTTTTTGTGTGAAAAAGGTTTCGAAAAGGGTAAGGTTGATAAAACCTTGTTCATTAAGAAAATCCAAAGTAACACTTTATTGGTTCAAGTCTATGTTGATGATATCATTTTTGGATCGACTAATAAAGAAATGTGTGAGGAATTCTCATTGATGATGCAAGGAGAATTCGAGATGTCTATGATGGGAAAGATGAACTACTTTCTTGGACTACAAATCAAGCAACTAGAAGATGGAATCTTCATCAATCAATCTACGTATTGCAAAGAATTATTGAAAAAGTTTGATATGGACAATTGTAAAGCCATGAACACTCCAATGGGCTCTGATACATATGTTGATCAAGATGAATTCGGTACTCCAATTGATATTACAAAGTACAGAGGTATGATTGGCTCTTTATTGTATTTGACGGCAAGTCGTCCTGACATCATGTTTAGTGTTTGTCTTTGCGCTCGCTTTCAAGCAAATCCAAAGGAATCACACCTCATGGCAGTTAAAAGGATCATGAAGTATCTTAAAGGAACAATCAATGTCGGCCTATGGTATCCAAAAGGTAGTACTTGCACTTTAATTGGTTATTCTGACGCGGATTATGCAGGTTGTAAAACTGATCATAAAAGCACAAGTGGTACTTGTCACATTATTGGAAATGCATTAGTATCATGGGCTTGTAAAAAGCAAGCATGTGTTGCTCTTAGCACGACCGAAGCAGAATACATAGCAGCAGGTAGTTGTTGTGAACAAATTCTTTGGCTCAAGCAACAACTCCGTGATTACGGACTTGATCTCGGATGCATTCCTCTTCGATGCGATAATACAAGTGCTATCAATATTACAAAGAATCCGGTCATGCATTCAAGAACCAAACATATAGATATTCGACATCATTTTCTCCGTGATCATGTACTTAAAGGAGATGTCGAAGTCACTTTTGTGGATACTCATAACCAACTCGCAGATATCTTCACTAAACCGCTTGCTCGAGAACCTTTCTTCAAAATCTGAAGAGAACTTAGTATTTTGGATGAAGGTGATATCTAATGTTTCTCTTAAGATACACGTCTTAATTTTTATATGTATCTATTTCACTCTTTTCCACCATCCTTTTTGATGTTAACAAAGGGGGAGAAGAGTATGCATGTATGTTGTTTTGTTTCAAGAAATTGCAGGCCCAAATAAATATCAAACTCTCTCCAAAATTCAAAGAATCATGGACTTAGGGGGAGCATACAATTTAGGGGGAGCCTTGCATTTGCTCAACATTTTTTGCTACACAAAACAACATGAACATTTCAAGAAATCGTTTTCAAGACTAGGTTGTCATCATCAAAAAGGGGGAGAATGTAATTGCAAGCTTCTCAAGTCATATTTAAAGCGTGTGTTTTGATGAAGACAACTTGGATATCAACTTTCAAAGGATGTGCAAAAAGCTTATCAACATCAAATAAAAGTCTTGAAGATTATTGAAGAATTATTGAAGAAATGATCAAATGTCAATATGGTATAAATAATTCTTAAAATCTTGAATATAGATGTTCACAATATGCATTCATCAACATATACATATTCCATAACTTTAACATCAAGAAAAACTTTGTTTGAAATATCTTTCAAAATGTATTTTTGAAAATAAACCTTTAGGAATCGGTTCCTCCCTAACAGGGAACCGGGTTCCAGCATTTCTCAAAAAACATGTCCCTGGATTTTGTACCAGGAACCGGGTTGTACCAATAGGGGAACCGGTTCCTGCGTGATAATTTTGAATTTCAACTTATAACGTTCACTAAGAACCGGGTTCTGTCAGTGTCGGAACCGGTTCCTAGCGAACCAATGCAGCTTTCACTTTGTTTTTTGAACACTTTTCAAGTGGTATCTTTTCATGAATGCATTGCAACTTTTCATATGAATTGGCATGAATGAAGAGGTTCTTACAACTTTATAAAATGCAGATTTTCTTATTTCAAACACATAGTTCAATACTTTAATTTTAAAATTAACAAATATACTTCTTCATTAACAATTTTCTCATTTACTCACATTTGAAATTATACTTTCATGTGTTCATAATTTTGTGAAACTTTCCATATACACTTTCATTATCATTACAAGTTTCATTCATACATTATGAACATTTATATACATTGTTGAGAATTGTTTTTATCTTGAAGAAGAAGATCAATTGAAGATTGATAAAGCTCACCATATACTTCAAACTAAATCATTGTATTACTTAAAGGTTTTTTCCCTTACTATCCAGGATTGTTGGAAGTAAGTGTTGTGATTTGAAGAGGATTGTTCTTCATTCACATTAGTGTTTATTTGGTCTTAAAGGTGTTAAGAACCTTTGATCACCCTATAGGTTAGATAGTAAGCATAGGCTGTACAATCATTCTAACTATAGTGAAATCTCTTTCGTGTTGGAAAGGGGACTGGAGTACTCTCGGATTGTGAGGGGAACCAGGATATATCACCGTGTTCTTTTCTTTTCCGCATTTATCGCTTTCATCACCATAATCAAGAAAAGATAAAGACATAATCAAAACCTTCAAACACTTAACCAAAAATTACTACCAAGCATTCTCATAAAACCGAAGAAATTTTATAAGACCTAATTCACCCCCCCCCCCCCCCCTCTTAGGCACTCTGAGACTTACAGAAACCCCGTCATATTTGGTGAACATAGGTGCTTTGAATTTTGGGGGAATGACAATTCCCGATACTAACCCCATCTCATCAAAATCCAAGCCAGGCACTTTTTGGATTTCCATTGCACTCAACCGCTCTTCGAGATGTTTATAGTTGTCATCTGCTGGAGGGTATTGTTCTTCAGAATAGTCTTCTTCTTCCTCTTTCTCTTTTGATTCTGACTGGACAACTGTTTCTTTCCCTTTCCCATCTTGATTGTCTTTCTCACCGGATGTCGTTGCAAAATATAATGCCCTTCTTTCTGCCCTTGGAATCTTCTTCCCATGTTTAGAACTCTGGTTATCTTCTTTGTCTTATTTTTCTTCTCCTAAGGCAGCAAGGTCTTCAACTCTTCTTGTCCTTTGGCTAGAGTTAAGAACAACTGTTGGAACTGTGCATTCTGATCTTGGAGGTCCTTTACCGTTTGCTCGAGGTCCATCTTACTGAAATAAATAGTAGAGAGATGAGGAGACTTGTTACAAGAAACCTGCTTATGTTATGATGAATTATAAATGCGTATGCAATGATTTTAAGGATTTTAAGATTCAAATTTGTTTTAGACAAAAAGGAAACACACGTTATATTAATAGATTAAAGCTTGAGTACATCAATTCCTTCTTGGGCAAAATAATACAAAAACTCTAAGATAAAAAGGTAGTACACATCCTCTTTGAAGCAATGTAGGCATTCAGAGTCTGCTCCTCATGAAGTAGCCTCGTGAGTTCCAAAACCTTCTTCTCACTTGCGTAGAATTGGGCTTCGAAGGTATCTCGCTCCCCCTTGAGTTGTATCCAATCCCTTTGTAGGTCTTCAAGAGAGGTGGGCATGTCAGGATGTAGGATATTGTATGGAACATCTCCTTCCATGACAGGATCAAAGATTACCGGGAGAATGGAGGGGTAAGGCATCATAAGACTCTAACCACGAGTTCATACCTATTTGAGGTAAGGCTCAAGAGGGATGGAATTTTTATGCCCCAAAGTCTTGCTATCTACCTTGCTTAACATCCTCCAAGCTCGGATAAATCTCTGGCAAAGACCTTGATCGTCGTTGTCGTAGTCAAATACCAAACCTTGAATCAGCATCTCGTGCGGGCCATCCCTTCGGGCGTTACCAAACTGTCTTAAGGCTAAGCAGGGGTTGTAGGTGATACCTCACCTAATGCCAAGTAAAGGGACATTAGGAAATTCTCCACAACGGTCGACAATAGTAACATTCTCTATGGATCGGGAGCACCAATGAATGTCTGAATGTTTGAGCGTCATCAACCTTTGTGACCACCTTGAGCCTTTCTTATTCTTTAATACAGATTGGGGAAGATGTGAAATAAACCATCTTGCCAAGAGAGGAGTGCAACACATAAGGACACCTCTTTTCCTCATTGTGCGAGTGTGAAAAGAGTGCAGGATGTCTCCTAGCAATGTAGGTACCGGGTTGCGGGATATGAAGATTTTGACGGTGTTCATATCTATGAGTTGGTTAGGATTTGGAAACAAAACCATCCCATAGATGAGGAGAGCCATAATTTCCTCAAAGGCTTGCAAATCCAAGGAGTTCCAACAGTTTTGGGCTTTCTCGAATAAGAACTTTGATAGGAAACCTTTGACACCACTCCTTGTTTCCCAATGAGTTGTGACATCAGATGAGTGCAAGTGTAGAGCTTGAGCAATCTCTTCTGGCTTTGGGTCTCTTTTTGTACCGTTGAAAGGTAGTTGATTGAGAACGGGAATCCTCAAGAGTCGGTAGAATTCTTCCAAAGTAGGCACAAGTTGATAGTCGGGAAATGTGAAGCAATAGTGTAAAGGATCAAAGAACTGAAAGAGCACCTTCATCATGTCCTCATCTATGTTGGAGGTGACCAAGTTGAGTAGGCAACCATGTCTCTCGATGAATGGAGAGTTTTCAGGAATCCTTGAAGCTAGCTCCTTAAGTTGTGGAGGGATCCTCACAAGGTTGACTTGAATAGTTTTCCTGCAAAGTGAATCCATATCCTACAAAACAAGAACAAAGATAAATCCAAAATCCTTGAAATGGTTAGTGGATGTGTATGATGTTTATGATGTTCATGATGTTATGTACAAGTAAGTATATACAAACAAAGCAAACAAATCCTTAGGTTTAGGCTTGCATGGTGTTTTATAGGTAAGTACCTTCTTGAAGTTTAGTTGGCTCAAACCTATCCTAGTAATAGTAACCGGGTTCTAAGGAGCTCAATATCACTGGTCCGTTTCCTTGGTCATTGTCTCAGCACAAGTCTCTTTAATGGCGACCAAAATATCCCAAGCAACCAAACCTCAATGAGTGTAGTATCGAGTATCTACCAACTTCGGGCTTCACCAAAGCCGGTCATCTTACTACATCCTAAATGGCCAAGTTGGTCAAGTAAAGGTTCTAAAAGTTCATTAGTGCTTCATGACATCACTCAGCAGCCCCGTATTCTCTTTGATTAACTCAAAGGCTACCGGTACCCACAAATATGTCGCACTAACGTAGCTATTGCTTAGACCATGTCGGTATACCCCGCCCAGTTTCCACAATGTATTGCTACTTACCTATAATGTAACCCAAATCCGGATAAAGAATTCAAACCTAAACAAAGAACCATAATGTAAAGCAAACAAGTCAAACAAAGAAAGCAAGTAAATATGATCTAACCCTAAGGTAACCCCACTTTTAGAATTTTTCCCAGCAGAGTCGCTGGTTCTGTGATACAATAGGAGAACTGACTTGAGGATTTTGCGTTTGATCACAAATGTTGCGGTTAGCAAGAGTCGCCACCGACTTTTCTTTTATCCAAAAGGAAAGGTGAAAAAGCACAAGAAAGACCTTTGAGATTGTTTATTAAGTTCGGGGGGTAGATTATGAAAAGGGAAGGTATTAGCACCCTTTTCATCCATGGTTTTCCATGGGCTCTTAGTTACTTGCTAGATCACTTGTTTTTTGTTTGAAATTATGCTTTGTGTGGTTTTTAAAAGTATTTTGTAAAGAGGCTATTGTTTAGGAAAACTTTGTAATGATTCTCGTTCGTAAGAATGTATACAAAGATGTTGATCTTTTGAAAATGTTTTCAATTTTGTAAGATGTTTAAAAGTGTATATGTTTGTTTTGAAAATAGAAAGGATGTTTGTTTTGAAATGGATCAAGTAATTAGGAGAAATCTACCTACTCAAATGTCTTTCTTGTTCATTTTCTTTTCCTTTTACATTGTTGTCTTACCATTGATTTGGTAAGCAACCCTATCTTTGGATGTACGCGGGACGGGCGTGGGTCATCGTATAACCATGGTTAGCAATGTTGCAAGGTATCTTAGCATTATTTTTGAGGTATTAAGATCATTTGTAAGGCAACTTAGATAGCGTCAGCGAGGGACTATGATCTTGTATTTGCTAAGATACCTTACATGCGTAATATGACCATTTTGTATAAGGCAACCAAGTGGAATAACCCTAGGGGTGCTTGTGAGCAAGTGTATTGTTTTCATGCTTGTTTTTGTCTTGAATTAGGGTTTCGTAAGTATTGGTTTTAGTCTTTCCATACAAACCCTAATTACTAGCATGTTATATGAAAGCGATAAATTGCGAAATTTAAAGTTACTATGCTATTACAATATTTGTGGGGAGGGGTGTACAAATTGAATGGGGATTGCAAGAATTTAAAGCCTAATTAGTCTATTACAACCATATTTAATTGATATCAATGTACAAGGTAATAAATAAATAAAAAGTACAAAATGAATGAATGTACAAAAAATGCAAAATGTAAAGAAAATGTATCTTTGTTTGATTTTCATGAAAAAGGGATTTTGTCTTATCCTAATTAAATAAAGAAAATAATTAATTAAATTTGAATTTTATTAAGAAAAGATTTTAAGTAAAACCCTAGTTCTATTAATTAATCAAAGGAAAATAAGTTTAAGAAAAGTATTTTTTGGTATTTTTATCTTACAAATATTTATAGTATTATAAAAGATTCTTGGCCTTCTTAAATATTAAAAATAATGTATTTTTAATGGTGTAAAAAATAAATAAATAAAAATATTATATTAATTAAGTTTACAAGATTAGTTAATAAAATAAATAAAGTATATTAAATAAAAATATTTTTTTTTGTGGAAAAAATAAAATAAAATAAGTCAAGATATAAATCTATTATTTTTTGTGTTTTATGATTTTTAATATTTAGAAAAAAATATATTTAAGAAAATAAAAATGAAATAAATAAACAAATAAATAAACTTGGGCCAGGGGTGCCAAAGAGCCTGCAAGCGGGTTAGTCAGTAAAAAAATAAAGAAACAAAGCAAGCCCAATAAAGGCCCAGGCGCTCAAAAAAAGTCAAAAAAACCAAAAATGTGTGAAAAATACAAAAGGGTACCACTGGGGCTCGAACCCAGGTCCCATAGATTACATGCGCGCGCTTCTACCACTGGGTGGCTATAAATCCGTTAACATAAGTAAAACAATAAATATCTAAGGCAAAACGCGCCCTGAAGACTTCATCTTTAACCTCCAGCCAGACCAACTGTAACTTGCTCATTTCTCATCAAAAATGAAAACTGTAAACATGAAACTTGTAGCAAATTTTCTCCTGATTCCATAAATGTAAAGTATTAAAACTATAGATCAAAGATAAGCATGAATTTTAATGGCCCTAATCTGAACCCTAAAAACTTCAGAAATTTCAGTTTCAAAATTCTCTAAGCTCAAGCAAAATTAATGGAAACTATGGACATGGTTAGCTTCAGGGCAATGATATCTACATGTTTTGTTCACAAATAAACTATTGATGATGCCTGTATGAAGAGTTCCAAGTTGAGAAAACTTACCTCAAAATTGGAAATCGTGTCTGGAGTTTGAGCTTGTTTCAAGTGATGGTGATGATCAGGTTAGCTTCCTTGAGGTCCTAGGAAGCTAATGCAATTGTTTGCTTGAGTTGAAAGTGGCTGAAATGACCTGGAGAAGTCAATGTGAAATTCTCTGTTTTTGGTTATGGAGGATATGGTAAATGATGTTACAGTAATGAAACAGGGACAGAGATAGGTTACACTTGATGTAAGGAAGCTTTAGAAACTAAAAGGCCAAGAAACGCACGAGGGAAATGTGAGATTGAAGTTCAAGGTCAAAAACTGTGCAACAATGGAGTTTTTGGGAAATTTCTGATTTGAGAGAGTTTTGGTGTATTTCAGGGTGTTTTAGCTCGTCCTTTAGCTCACAAATAGTGACTCTATTTATAAGCAACAAGTTTGGAGTGCTCTAGTTGATCACAATTCAAATTTACATGTTTAAGTTAAACATGTGATTTTTTGACAAAACAAGTTTCCATGGCTTGTACTTGCTAAGATAGAGTGGTTATGCTTTAAACAAGCTTGCTTATGACTTTGTGGATGGAGTGTGATTATAGGGAAGAATTTAGAGGCTCAAGAATGAAATTTATGCAAAAAGCTTGCTTTACAAGAATGGCAATGTTAACTTTGTGCCATTAATGGAAATGCAACTTGGACAATAGCTTAATTGCTTGGATCAAAGCCCTAACAGCTGTGTAAACATTTAATTATGGAGTGACAAACAAGTTTGAGACCTGCAAAGCAAATATTATGCAGCCTAGCTTGGATTTGGTTCATGTGTTCATCAAAAATGACTTGTAATTCAAGTGACAAAACTCTAACTTCATCTCTTCGATTATCCCTACTCAAGAATGGTCTCAAGGAGTTCTAGGACATTTTGGAAAGCTTTCAATGTGCTCCACAACCCATATTTGAATTGATTTTGAAGATTCCCCTTGGAACTATATGAGAAAGTGCCATGAAGTTGGGTCAAAATCCTGACCAAATTAGGGCAAAATTTCACTAAGTGTTTAGTTTCATGACCACATGTTCATAAAATTATAACTTGAGATCTAAGCATTTTTGGAAGGAGTTATGTAAAGAAAAGTTGTAGATTTCATGGATATCTACAACTTTAATGTTGGAAGTTTATCTTGAATCATCTTGCATCATGGTGAAAATTTGACTTTTCAAAAATGAAATCTTGACTTTTTGATTTCTGGATGAATAAGTTTCATATTTTGACATGTTTTGATGAATTGTGATCTTTGGCACTTGAATTTGACCAAAAAGTCAAAGTTTGACTTTTCAGTATACAGTTGACTTTTGATCAGTTGACTACAAAACTCATCTGTCAATCCAATGGACTTGCAATGTTTTAAACCATGTAATTAGGTTAAAATGATGCAATTGGACTCTTGAGATCATGCCTTAAACCAATTGACCATTTTCTAGGTCAAAAATCAGAAATTGCCCTTTCCCCGTCAAAACCTTAATTTTGACCATTTTGCCCTTTTGGAGATTTGATCAAATTCATCGAGGAATTATGGTCCTAACTTGATAAAATGATACATATGAGTTTAAAATGTTTACATGGATCAAAAATTATGAAGTTTGACTTTAAATTGGCCATAGTTGACTTTTTCTCCAATACAGCTGATTTTTAGGTCAACTGCTCAATTGACTGATAAAAAATATGATCCAAGGCTTGAAACTTGACATGAGTAAACTAGGGGGGGTCCATAATGATCCATGAAAAATCATATGGGGCATAGAAGATTCAAAAATCTTTGTGCAAACTCAAACCCTAGTTTTGGGTCATCAGTGCATAAGGAGGTGTCTTGAGCTGATCAAACCCTAGTGCAGTCTTGAGCCCCAAGAGATCTTGTGAGAAAATTCTTGATAAGTGAGAGGGAAAATTTTGGGGTGCAACAAGGTTCATTTCTCTTTTTCTTTGTATATTCTCTATTGGTTGGGTTTGTATATGTATATACTTTTATCTCATGTATATTTGTCGCCCTTGGCGTTATATAAAACTTGCTTTACAAATCTTTCTCGATTGTTATCCTAGATTTTTGCTCTGTGCTAGGATTTTGAGTTGCTATAGACATATATTGCCTAGATTTTTATCTAGGACGATCATATAATAGTGTGTGAATTCTAGAGATAGATTTAGCGTTGTTATTCACTTAGGGTGTCTGTGATTAATGCCTCTGTTGTTTTTTTGCTCTGAGAGATCGTCGATGCAAACGAGCATAATTGACTTCTATGTTGTTGAGGTGGTTGAGAGATCGCTACCGAGATGATGCAGTCGGCCTCTTAATTTGGGTTAGAAATGGCTTAGGTTGTGAGTGACACGTGATGACATTGATGAATACTGTAGATTGAGTATAACATGTCGATAGAATTAAGTTTGTGAGAAGTAGTATATATGCATGCTTGATAAGTTATTCCTTTTTCTTTTTTATACATTTATTTTTTGTTGATAAGATTTTCTTTACAAACTCATAAACGCTAGAATTTGTCGAACGACAATTCAATAATCAATCTTTGTGGACACGATACGATATAACCTATATCACTCGGTAAATTAATATTTTACTTTTTGCTTGCCACTGCAACAAAATGGCATTGTTGCCGGGAGTTGGTGTTTTTTATTTTTGTGTTGCAATAATTCTTTTGTTTTTGAGTTTTGTAATTAATGTATATGTTGTATAGAATGTATACATAAACTTGTCTATTTTTACTTGTACATGTTTTGTGTTTATTTTCCATACTTGTGCATATATGTGTTTTTCTTTATTTTCACGTATTGTTGTGAATTGTCTCGTTTTCGTAACGTTTGTTGTGTGGATGTTAGGACACTTTCTTTAGGTTTGTGCGGTGTGACATATCATGGCATGATGAGAGGAGGTTACTAGCTCGCACAATAAAGGCGTCGAGCTTACGACGTAAAACAAGGATGTTTTATTTGTATTTGTTTATGTATGTGTTGACTTGTGTTTTAACAATTTGAAATTGGACCTGTTTTAAATTCTCAAGTTTTCACTTTTCAACTTGTTAATTCACTTTCGCCTGTTAGTTTTGTTATGTCAATATGTGTTTTTCCGCAAACTTGTTGTGTTTGACTTGTGGAAATGTGTTTGTATGTTGTAAATATTGTATATGTGTAGCTGAGATTGTATATGTGAATGTGGAGGCTGCACTGCTGCTGCTGTTCTGGTTTTTCTCCAACTGGTGTAGCATGCTAAGCGCGGTTTAGGCGCTTAACGCGCTCTTCTATGCTGCGCCAGTGAAGTTTTTTTAGTGTTCACTTGGCCGTCCTTTTTCAACTTTCACCAAGGTCTTGTAGTAGAAAATAAGATTAGTATTATTTTTCTAATTCTTTTTTGTTTGTCTTTGAGCTTGTTGTGAATATCTTGAAGTCTCTTTTGGTGATTTTCCAAATTTGAGTGTTTCAACTTGCGAATGCGTCGTAATTATTTTGTTAAAGTTTTGTACAAGTTCAATGTATGTGTTTATCGCTTTCTATACTTTATCATATTCATGATACTTAGACTTTTTACAATTTTTATGCCATCCATTCTTTTGTATACTTGTTCATTTGTTAATTAATTTAGTTCATACCCTTTTCGTGAGGTAGCTTTCCATTGTTCACATATGCTGAAGACCACAACTCTTGTTTTAACTGGATTTATTATACTTAATATTTTATTTGTATTGTTTGTGTGATACGGTGGCAGAACCGACTTTTAATACTAGTTTTGCGTTTTTTATTTGCAAATGTCGCGGTAAGCAAGAGTCGCCATCGTCTTTTCTTTTATCCAACAAAAAGAAAGGGTGAAAAGAATAGAAAAAGACATTTTTGAGATGTTTTCTGAGTAAGGGGGATAGATTATGGAAATGGAAGGTGTTAGCACCCTTTCCATCAGTGTTTTTCTACGGGCTCTTAGAGGTTTACTCATTTTGAAATACCTTTGTGATTTGTGTGTTTGAAAATGTTTTGAAAACACCTTTGTACGGAGAACTTTGTAATGTTTCTCGGGATAATGGAGAAAATATAAAAAGTGTTTTGAAGTTGTTTTTGTTAAGTAGTTTTCTATGTAAGTGCAAAAATAGTTTGAGCAAACTTCTAACAACTATCTACTTTTATACTCGAAAAGGTTACTCTTTTCCTCCTATCCTTTAGACAGCGCTATCCTACTATTAGTGAGTAGGTAGCCCTATCGTTGGATGTTGAGGGACAATTGAAGGAACGTTACATTCATGAAGGCAACTTGTGGAGACGCTTTATCAATTCTATTTTAGAGACTAGATCATTTACTGAGAAGGAAATTGTAGGGTCATCGAGGGACTATGATCTTTTAATTTTACGGGTCTTTGCTAAAGCATTCTTGCCTCGTGACTATTTTTTAAAAGGCAACAAAAATGGGTGTACCTTAGAGGTGTATATGTGCAAGTGTGTTCAATTCATTTATTTTTTGTCTTTTTTTTAAGATAAGTAACCTTTATTTTCAATCTTTCCATGCAATCCTAGTTACTAACAGTAATATTGTACAGGAAATGTAAATTACGGAAAATAAAAAGCAGAAACATAAACCCTAAACTATTACAACGCTTTGGGACAGTTACATAAAAAGTGAAAGAAACTAAAAGTGCGGTACTTTCAATCTAAAGCTATTACAACTGTGAGCAGTTACAATAAAATAAAATGCACGCGAATTTGAAAATAATATCTAAAAATCCTAAGAATAAAATCTTTTTTTGGTTATTTTTTATTATGAAAAGAAAATTAAATCTGAATTAAGTCCTAAATTCTAATTTGTTTTAAATTAAGAAAATGGATAAAATTATTAAATCAATTAATTAATTATTTAAATATTTAATTAAAAATGTCTAAGCCTAATTTTTGTGATTTATTTGTATTTAATGTCAAGTTGAATAGAAAAAGAGTGAATAATGAAACAAAGAATAAAATACAAAAAGAAAAAGGGACTCCTTCGATTTCAAGGAGAATGGACCTTTTGACCCAGAGGGAGAATGGATCTTTCAATCCAGAGGGAGAACGAACTTTTCGATCCAGAGGGATGTTTTCCTTCGATTCGGTGAAGGGGATGGGATTTCTGATCCAGGAGGGATGTTGCCTTTTTCGATCCAAGGAGGGAGTTGTTCTTTGAATTGAACCTGCAAGGCAAATGCTGGGAAAAAAATAAAGATGCAGGACCTGGGTATCAAACCCATGTCCTTCTCCCTAATTCGAAGCTTCTGTCCTCAGGCCTACGCTTATTTTGACTTGAAACGGGCTATGCCATGAGTTTTGAAAGGCAGATCATGCCATGCCTTTCGATGGTGTGATTTTATTCCTGCATGTTATCTTGTGTATGATATGCTCATATAAACATAAATGGTATTAGAAGCACATATATATACCAATAGTAGGTATTTAAAAGGATTAGAAATGCAGTTTCGATTTGGGTAAGTCCTTACCAACTAGATATGCTTTGATCTGAGCGTGGCTTGGCTTGGAACAAATTCTTGGGAATCTCAAGAACACAGATATATCCTTCTTCTGGATTGAGGGTGCCTGCAAATAAAACTAGTTAGAATTTTGATCCTGTCTATGGTGTTATGAGCATTCTCTTTTTCTAGGCAATCTCCCCCTCTGATGCAAGACTTGTGATCTCTTTATATAGAGGGGGTAGAGGGGACAATAAGGGAATGGTTTAAACAACCTTGATTATGTGTTTGAGAGCCATGAATGAGTATTTGTAACGTTTGCCAAACACATGGGATCTTGTCCTTTTTTTTTTAATTTTGAATGCATGTGGATGTGATGGCCTTCAAATGCTCTCTTTTGAATGGGCTGATGGCTTCCTTCGAATGGCTTTGATTCAGCTCCTTCGAACGGCTCTAATGGAGCTCCTTCGAATGACTCTGATTCATTTTCTTCTAATGGTTCTGATTCAGTTCCTTCAAATGTCACTTGTCCAAATACCAATCGAAGGGTATTTATTGAAATGTCAATCGAAGAGTCCTTTGCTACGCCAATCGAAAGATGTTATCCATGCCAATCAAAGGACACGATTAACATGCCTGTCAAGCTTCCTTGATACAATGACAAATCGAAGGATCCCTTGCCATGCCAATCGAAAGGCTTGGCCCAGGGTGCCAAACGAAAGGGTCTTTCAAAATGCCAATCGAAGGCCTTGACACAATGACAATCAAAAGGCTTGTCATGAGACCAATCAAAACACCTTGTATCCATGCCAATCGAAGGGCTTGGCCATAATGCCAATTGAAGCATTTGGAATGTCAATTGAAAGGCTTGGCTATAACACTAATCGAAGAGCACTGTCCATGCCAATTGAAAGGCTCCTTCAGAATACCAATCGAAGGATCTTTCAGAATGGCAATCGAAAGGTACTTATAACACCACTTAAAAATTGTCTTTTTTCTTAGGCAAAGGTTTATGGTCAATCATGTAAGGGAAGACCTTGGAAAACATGAGAGGGAAAATTTTGGGGTACAACAATTTCCCCTGTTCAATCTTCTTAAACCTGAAGATATAGATTGGTTTGTCTACCTTTCGTGATCTGAAGGTGGAAGATGATTGAACACTAAAGTTCCTAGAAATTTGCACTCGTTTGAAGTGATACCGTTGGTGAAAAATATCGGGAATGGGTTTACAGATGCCATTTGGAAAAGGTGACAGGAGACTATTGGAGATGGGCTTAAAGATGCCATCCACGGAACATGACAGAGAGTCGTCAGAGATGGACTTAAAGATGCCATCCAAAATAGATGCTGACTTCATAAGAATTCTCTTTGTGGGGATTCCTGCTCTTGTTGTCTAAGAAGGAGCCCGCTGGGAAATGTTTTTCAGGGGAATAAAGTCTAGGAGCCTCGGTTGTCCGTTACTCTATTGGGGATTCATCTCTTGACTAATAAGATTGAAGTGAACTGCTATCTGGTCAGGATCCAGGCTTTGTAGTGACTTGCTGAGGATGATAAGGCTGACTATTATCTGGTCGTATTCCAGGCTTCACAGTTACTTATTGGGGAAATGAGATTAAACTGTTATCTTGTCATACTCCAGGCTTCACGGTGACTCTAAGAAATTAAGCTGTTATCTGGTCAGGTCCAGGCTTCAACTTGAATTTGATGTGTACCGTTATCTGGTCGAAATCCAGGCTTCGGTAATTGATAGAGTAAAATGATATCTGGTCGGATTCCAGGCTTCACAGTGCGTTATACTATTATCTGGTTGAAATCCATGCTTCAGTGTCTTTGAAGAAGTGAACTACTATCTGGTCGGATTCCAGGCTTTGTAGCACTTTATACTGTTATCTGGTCGAAATCCAGACTTCACAGTTTCTTAAATTGTTGATTAACTATTATCCGGTCGGGTTCCGGGATTCATAGTAACTGATAGGGTAAACTGCTATCTGGTCAGATTCCAGGCTTCGCATCACTTTATACTGTTATCTGGTCGAAATCCAGGCTTCATAGTGTCTTTGAAGAAGTGAACTACTATTTGGTCGGATTCCAGGCTTTGCAGCACCTTATACTGTTATCTGGTCGAAATCCAGGCTTCACAGTTTTCTTCAACTGGAATGGAAATCAGAGAGATCTTAGTGTCGATCTAACTGAACCAAAGAAGGTCTTGGATTAACTTTGACTAGAATGGAAATCAGAAGAATATTAGTATTGATTCAGCTGAACCAGACAAAAGCCTTGGTATATCTTCAACTGGAATAGAAATCGGAGAGATCTTAGTGTCGATCTGACTGAACCAGAGAAGGTCTTGTGAAGGGCATCTTTCTGAGGAAGATTCTGAGATAACCCTTTGTTATAAGTGGCTTTTGAGAATGCTACCAGGTCACATGAGTAGTCAACAATGTTTGTTTATTTGATCTTTCCCTGAAAAAGGTAAAGAATTAGTCATATGCAATGTCATGATGTATGAAATGCATTGTGATGATGTTCTCAAAATAAATGAGATTATGTTGTATGCGATGTGTGTGTGCATGCCACGATGTTTGAACAGGGGATGCTATTACGATGTTTCCAAGTCTAGGAAAATAAATCCCGGACTACTGTTGGAGAGTATTGGGCAGTTGAATCCTTCATTTCTGCTGGGGATAATGAATAGAGATAATTCAATGGGGATTGACTCTACTTGAGAATAAATCTGTGGAGGGAGGATATTTTTTTGGGAGATTTTGCCGATGTAGAGAAATAAACTCTGTTGGGGAATGGACTTTCGATGTCTGAGAAATAAACTCTATCAGGGAGGAGGCTTTATAACTGTTTGAAATTATAAAACTCGGTTGGGGGATATAAATTTCATCTCTCTGAAGGAACTTCGCTGGAGGAGGTAATTCCTGCTTGGGGAAGAAGAGATCAAAACAGTTGTTTCTACTTTGTGGGGAACATAGATGTCACTAGGACGTATGCTGAGGATACGACGATGACTTCACATCAGGATGTTTCTGCCCTTGTACCTGCTGAGGAAAGTACCTGCAGAGTTTTTGTGGATGGATCTATGTTGTGATTGTACTTGAACATGTATTGAGTGAGTGTCAGAATGACATCCGTCTCTGGATCATATCCTAACTATACTTGAAACATGTGTTGAATGAGTGTCAGAATGACATCCGTCTCTGAATCATATATGCATTGTACTTGAAACATGTGTTAAATGAGTGTCAGAATGACACCCGCCTCTGGATCGTATATGCATTATACTTAGAAGATGGTCTAAATAAGTATCAGGATGATATCCGTATCTGGATCGTACCTGAACTGTATCTAAAAGATAATCTGGAATAAGCATCAGGATGACATCCGTCTTTGGATCATACCTGCACCATTTCTAGAAGATGATTTGAATAAGTATCAGGATGATATCCATCTCTGGATCGTACCTGAACCGTTGCTAGAAGATAATATGGAATAAGTATTAGGATGACATCCGTCTTTGGATCGTACCTGAACCATTTCTAGAAGATGATCTGAGTAAGTATCAGGATGATATCCGTCTCTGGATCTTACCTGAACTGTTGCTAGAAGATAATCTGGAATACATATCAGGATGACATCCGTCTTTGGATCGTACCTGCACCATTTCTAGATGAGAATCTAGAGTAAGTGTCAAGATGACATCTGTCTTTGGATCGTACCTTCCCCGTTTCTAGATGATGTGTTGAAATAAGTGTCAGAATGACATCCGTCTCTGGGTCGTATCTGCACTGTACTAGGAGAGAATCTGGAGTAGGTGTCAGAATGACATCCGTTTCTGGATCGTACCCGAACCGTTTCTAGATGTTAATCTGCTTTATTCAGAATGTTTTCGTTGGGAATTCTTGTTTTGTTGTTTTGAGAAAAAATCTTGAGGAATATTGATTTTGCTTGATTGTACGTGATTCGTCGTTAGAATTCATGTCTAATGCCCCAAGTGATTAAGATGTAGTTCTGCCCCTGGCTATTTGGCATTTTTGAGAGATTCCTCGAATCTTGAATTGACTTCCCCAGATGATGGACAATGATCATGCTGTGCCCCTTGGTTGGAAGTGTTTTTCCACTTGAGGTGAACCTTTTCATTGAGAAAGTTTTTATTCATTAGATATTCGTCATGTGAATTTATCTGTTGTCGAACAGAAAACTATATGTAAACAACGATATTCAAATAATGCAAGGTTTATACTTGTCTTGAAGTTTTTGAAAATTCATTTTTTAGTAAAACAAATTTTGCAAGAGAGTGATATCAACTCAAGATTTATAGCAAGTCCTACAGGAGTCATGATACCTTTTGTAACAGTATGCTTCCGAACTAACCTATGCTTCAGTTAGGACTTTTAAGGGTTGTAGCATGGCATGGTTCACGATTTAAGAAACAAAGGATAAAGGCTCAAATTTTATTTGTACCCACCCGCTCTTCGTGATGTCCTTCAACCATATGCTCAGTTAATTGCACGTTTAGATCTCGATTGAGTCTTGCATCTTGTCCTTGATGTTCCGATGATGGTTCGGATACTGAAAGTTTGTTTGAGAAGGCAATCATTTTTGTAATCTTCTCTTTTTGTTGAGGATTTGTGGGACCTCTTTCTTTTTTGATTTTGTAATCCCTGAACTGTTTCTTTTATGATTACAGCCAGTGAGATGCCCCAGTTTTTTTCTTAAGTCTCCTTCATAGGTTTTGACTTAATGGGCTTTTGTTTTGAGAGATAATGACTGTTTGCTTTGATGATTATGCGAAACCATCACCATCTTTTGATTTGGAAGGACGTCTTCGATGCCATTCATTGTGTACGAAATGGAAAATTGTGACTGAATGCGCGTCTGAATTGACTGAGAAACTAACCTGCCCCAGGTTATGATTAAGGGTTTTAATTTGTGTGAAAAGAAAAACTCCTACTTCTTTGGCTCAAAGGGGTTGACTAGGGATTATCTTCCTTATATCTCCACTGTCTGGGATTTGAAACAACGCCTTTACATCGTCAGCAAGGTCTATTCAAAAGCATATTGTATGGATTGTGGTATCGTTTTCGTCATCCTCCCTCTAAAGGCTCAAAGCTTTTTTAATTGAGAGTCGAATATCACGTAAAGGAAGAAAGAAAACAATTTAAATAAAATGACAATGACATCATTCAAGACAAATATATGCGATGCATTAATGGGAAAACCAAAGTTCGGCATAATAATAATTGTTTGAACAACAAATGAAATACAACTTGAGAATTCAAATGCACAAAAATGCTCTCAATCCTGGCCATGATTTAGCATGGGAGCAGTGATCACGTTGGGAGTCTTATGAGGGTCAAACTCAATATCCTTGGCGTCAATCATATTTTGAATCTTGTATTTCAGAGCCCAGCAACCATTTGTATCATGTCCAGGACTATCAGAATGGTATGCACACCTTTCGTCAGGGTGGTAACTAGGAGCAGAAGTATTGGGATTTCTAAGAGGAGCCTTTAACGTAATCAAACCTTCTTTCAACATGTGTTGTGACGCTTGAGCTAGTGACATGTTAATTCTGGTGAACTGTCTCTTAGGTGTGACCTCTTTATGCTGGTTCCCCTGTTGGTTTCGTTACATAGGTGTAGAGTTAGAGACCAGTATTGCCCCCACAAATTGATTGTGGTCGTCGGCCTTATTGCAACCCTTATGGCCATACACAACATTGGCTTCCCTCTTACCAGTAAATGGTTTCTTCTCAGCATTAGAAGATGTAGTCATCGGGATCTTCCCACTCTTGATACTATTTTCGATCCTTTCTCCAGTCAGAACCATTTCTGTGAACCCAAATGAGGAACTCCCAATCAGCAAATTGAAGAATGGGCCTGTCAGAGTGCCCATGAACATGTCTACCATTTCACGATCATTCAGAGGAGGTTGTACCCTGCCAGCTAGATCCCTCCATTTTTGTGCATATTCCTTGAACCCTTCTCTTGAGCTCATGGACATATTTTGCAGTTGCACTAGAGTTGGTGCCAGGTCAGCATTGTATTGATACTGCTTGTAGAAAGCAACAACCAAGTTTTCCCAGGTATGGATGTCAGTTCCTTCTAGTTGATAGAACCAATCCAGTTGAGTTCCAGCTAAACTTTCTTGGAAGAAATGGACCCATAACTTCTGGTCAGCAGTGTGAGGTTGGATCTTTCTGACATATGACCTCAAGTGAAGCTTGGGACAGGAAACACCGTCAAATTTTTTGAATATTGGGACCTTGAACTTAGGTGGGATGACTACCCCTAGAACTAAACCTAATTCTTCGAAATCCAGACCGAGCACCCTTTGAATCTCCATGGCATTGAGTCGATCCTCCATCCGTTTGTATTTATCATCAACAGGAGGATACTACTCCTCAGAGTAGTCAGGTTCATCTTCTTCAGACGCTGGATTGTTGTCTCCTTCATCTGATTCCTTGTCACCTTCCTCTTTATTATTCCCTTCCTTTGATGGGGTTGTGAAGTCTAGAGCTCGGTTAGCTGGTTTTCTCCTTCCCACACTCAAAACACGAACTGGTTTCTTTGACTTCTTAGCCTTCTTTTTAACGATCAGAGCTTTCAGGTCTTCTTGTCCCTGGGTCAGAGTTAGGAACATTTGTTGGAATTGAGCGTTTTGAGCTTAAAGGTCTTTGATTGTTTGTTCAAGAGCCATTTCTTTACTTGCTGAAATAAACAGCAAAGAAGATGAGAACCCTGCTTTGAAACCTGTTTATGCAATGACATGTATGATATGCATATGCAACATTTTCAAGGACTCGCGGGGTAAACAAGAAAATGTTAGAAGTTGAAATTTGCAGCTTTGATTGAAGAACTTCGTATCATTGAAGGTCCTTATGCGAGAGTCAAGCTCACCATATCAAGTGGGTCATAGCCCCTGACTCAATTTGTTGTGTTTTTATTTTCTGACGACATTGGCTAGAGGAAATCAAATCCCTTTTTCCCCTTGCTAGACTTCTGATTTACCATAACCTGCATCACAAACCCTTGAGATCCTTGAAATGGTTAAGGAAATGTTGTGGCATGATGTTATGATGTGTATGTTATGCGTTAAGCAAAAGTGGAAGGTGATGAAGACAAATGAACCCTGCAAGAAATCCAAGTTATTAGATAATGACTGTAAACAAATCCTGCAAGGAAATCATGTTGTCAGATAATAAAACCCTGTAAGTAGTTCAAGTTGAAAGCAAACAAGTCACACAAGCAACCTTAAGTTTAGGCTTGCATGGGTTTTAAGGTAGTACCCTCTTGAAGTTGGATTGGTTCAACCTTTCCTATAAATAGTAACCGGGTTCTAAGGGATCTCAATATCACTGACCTTTCCCACAAGCTTTGTTCGATAGACAATTGACTCGTAACCAAACAAAACTCAGGAGTCAAGTCTTAATGAGTGTAGCATCGAGTATCTGTCGACTTTAGGAATACACCAAAGACGACCATCTCACTACGTCCTAATGGCCAAGTTGTTCATTTAAAGGTTCTAAGGTCAGTTAACGCTGTATGACACCATGCAGCGGCCCCATATTCTCCTTGATTAACTTAAGGGATACCGGTACCAACTAAAGTGTTTCATCAACATAGCCATTGCTTCAACCGTGTCAGTATACCCCACACAGTTTCCACGATCTATTGCTACTTACCTAAAAGGTATCCCCAGATCCGAGTGTAGGATCTATAGTAACAACCCAAACAGCCCTCCAAGGGTAAAGCAAACAAAGCACACCAAAGAAATTAAATAATGAACTAACTCTAAGGTAACCCCACTTTTTTTTATTTTTCCCCCAGCAGAGTCGCCAGTTCTGTGATACGGTGGCAGAACCAACTGTTAATATTGGTTTTGTGTTTTTTGTTCGCAAATGTCGCGGTAAGCAAGAGTCTCCACCGTCTTTTCTTTTATCCAACAAAAGGAAAGGGTGAAAAGAACAGAAAAATACCTTTTCGAGATGTTTTCTGAGTAAGGGGGGTAGATTATGGAAAGGGAAGGTGTTAGCACCCTTTCCATCCATGGTTTTCCACGGGCTCTTAGAGGTTTGGTCATTTTGAAATACCTTTGTGCTTTATGTGTTTGAAAATGTTTTGAAAACGCCTTAGTATGGTGAACTTTGTAATGTTTCTCAGGATAGTGGAGAAAATATACAAAGTGTTTTGAAATTGTTTTTGTTAAGTAGTTTTATGTGTAAGTGCAAAAACAGTTTGAGCAAACTTCTAACAGCTATCTACTTTTATACTCGAAAAGGTTTTTCTTTTCCTCCTATCCTTTAGGCAGCGCTATCCTACTATTAGTGAGTAGGTAGCCCTATCGTTGGATGTTGAGGGACAATCAAAGGGACGTTACAGTCATAAAGGCAACTTGTGGAGACGCTTTAGCAATTCTTTTTTAGGGACTAGATCATTTACCGAGAAGGCAACTGTAGGGTCGTAGAGGGACTATGATCTTTTGATTTTACGGGTCTTTGCTAAAGCGTTCCTGCCCCATGACTGGTTTTTAAAAGACAACCAAAGTGGGCGTACCTTAAAGGTGTACATGTGCAAGTGTGTTCAATTCAGTTATTTTTTTGTCTTTTTGTTAAGTTAGCTAACGTTTATTTTCAATCTTTCCATGCAATCCTAGTTACTAACAGTAATATTGTACAAGAAATGTAAAGTACGGAAAATAAAAAGCAGAAACATAAACCCTAAACTATTACAACACTTTGGGACAGTTACATAAAAAATGCAAGAAACTAAAAGTGCGGAATTTTAAATCTAAAGCTATTACAATTGTGAGCAGTTAAAATAAAATAAAATGCACGCGAATTTGAAATTAATGTCTAAAAAGCCTAAGAATAAAATCTTTTTTTGGTTGTTTTTTATTATGAAAAGAAAATTAAATTTGAATTAAGTCCTAAATTATAATTTGTTTTAAGTTAAGAAAATTGTTTAAATTAATTAATTAATTAGTTAATTATTTAAATATTTAATTAAAAATATCTAAGCCTAATTTTTGTGATTTTTTTTTGATTTAATGTCAAGTTGAATAGAAAAAGAGTCAATAATGAAAGAAAGAATAAAATACAAAAAGAAAAAGGGACTCCTTCGATTGCAAGGAGAATGGACTTTTCGACCCAGAGGGAGAATGGATCTTTCGATCCAAAGGGAGAATGGAATTTTCGATCCAGAGGGATGTTGTCCTTCGATTCTGTGAATGGGATGGGATTTCTGATCCAGGAGGGATGTTGCCTTTTTCGATCCAATGAGGGAGTTGTTCTTTGAATTTAACCTGCAAGGCAAATGCTAGAAAAAAAATAATAAAGATGCAGGACCTGGGTATCGAACCCAAGTCCTTCTCCCTAATTTGAAGCTTCTGTCCTTTGGCGTAAGCTTATTTTGACTTGAAACAGGATATGTCATGAGTTTCGAAAGGCAGATCATGCCATGCCTTTCAATGGCGTGGTTTTATTCCTGCATGTTATCTTGTGTATGATATGCTCATATAAACATAAATGGTATTAGCAACACATGTATACCAATAGTAGGTATTTAAAAGGATTAGAAATGCAGTTTTCATTTGGGTAAGTCCTTACCAATTAGAGATGCTTCGATCTGAGTGTGGCTTGGCTTGGAACAGATTCTTGGGAATCTCAAGAACACAACTATATCCTTCATTTGGATTGAGGGTGCTTGCAAAGAAAACTAGTCAGAATTTTGATCATGTCTATGGTGGTGTGAGTGTTCTCTTTTTCTAGGCAATCTCCCCCCTCTGATGCAACACTTGTGATCTCTTTATATAGAGGGGGTAGAGGGGACAAGAAGACAAAGGTTTAAACAACCTTAATTATGTGTTTGAGAGCCATGAATGAGAATTTGTAACGTTGTCCAAACACATGTGATCTTGTCCTTTTTTTGAATTTTGAATGTATGTGTATGTGTTGGCCTTCGAATGTTCTCTTTTGAATGGGCTGATGGCTTCCTTCGAATGGCCTTGATTCAGCTCCTTCGAACGGCTCTGATGGAGCTCCTTCGAATGACTCTGATTCATTTCCTTCGAATGGTTCTGATTCAGTTCCTTCGAATGTCACTTGTCCAAATACAAATCGAGGGGTATTTATTGAAATGTTAATTGAAGAGTCATTTGCTACGCCAATTGAAAGATCTTGTCCATGCCAATTGAAGGACACGGTTAACATGCCTGTCGAAGCTGCCTTGACACAATGCCAAATCGAAGGATCCCTTGCCATGCCAATCGAAAGGCTTGGCCCGGGGTGCCAAACAAAAGGGTCTTTCAGAATTCCAATCGAAGGCCTTGACACAATGCCAATCGAAAGGCTTGTCATGGGGCCAATCGAAAGGCCTTATATCCATGCCAATTGAAGGGCTTGGCCACAATGCCAATCGAAGCATTTGGAATGTCAAACGAAAGGCTTGGCTACAATGCTAATCGAAGAGCATTGTCCATGCCAATCGAAAGGCTCCTTCAGAATACAAATTGAAGGGTCTTTCAGAATGCCAATCGAAAGTTACTTAAAACACAACTTAAAAATTTTCTTTTTTCTTAGGGAAAGGTTTATGGTCAATCATGTAGGGGAAGACCTTGGAAAACATGAGAGGGAAAATTTTGGGGAACAACAGTTTTTATGAAAGAATGAACATGATTAAGGCATTTTTTATTCCATGTTGAGCATAACTACCTTGGCCAAATAGTCAATTCACCTTATGATAGTGTGATCATTAGTATCCCCTTTTGACCCTTTTTGTCGATATCCATGCTGTTTTTGCTAAATGCTTGTCTATGAGTGTATAATTCATATTTTTGTATGGATGTTGACTATTTTGTTTTATTGAACGCTCAACTATGATTTTTAGTTGATTTTTTTCTTGTCTTAGTAAGTAGGGAGTATTCACATTATGATGATGGTTTAATTCAAGTTGGGGAGAGATTTGTTTGCTCACTTATATTGTGATTTCCATGAGGTTGTGAAAAAGAAAAGATAGAAAATGAAAGAAAAAAATTGAAAAAATCTTTGAAAAAGAAAAAGAAAAAGAAAAAGAGTTCAAATAATTGTGCTAATAAGTGATGTGTGATGGTTTGAAATTTTGAATGAAGAAGAAGTTTGATTGAAATTATTTTGCTTGAAACTTTGTGAGTTGATCCCTCTCTTAGGTTAAGGTAAGTTTTTGTTTCGATTAGCTTTAAGACGTATTCCTTATTTGTTAACCAAGCCACATTTCAACCTTGAAAAGCCCTTGAGATTCTTGCCTCTTTATTTTCAATATGAGTTTTTGGATGAATGCATAATTTATTCGTTTGTTTGTAAGATTGTGGATGAGTTAAAATACCTTATTTTGTGTGTTTTTCATCTACCGATGATTGTTTTTTCTAGGTGAGATTCATTTGTGAACTAGTGTTGTTTTAGAATGTTTGGCATGTTCTTTGTATTTAGCATTCATTTTGTGTTTATGTTATCGTCATAGTTTAGTGTTAAGTATGTTTCTTCGTGTGTACCATTTTTCGTTTGAACCATTGCATTTGTTTTCCTTTTTCAAAACTTGTTGATTCATGATATTTTGGTTGATTACTTTTGGTTCTTTGAGTTGTTTGGCTTTGTTTGAGGACAAACAAGTTCAAGTTGGGAAGAGTTTGATAAGTGCAAGTTGTAGCTATTTTTGTATATACTTTTTATTGCACTTATCGATTTTTGGATGTAAATATCATTGAATAAACCCGACTTTTGTGTAAATATGTTTAGTTTGTGTTTATTTGTGTACATATTGTACCATTTGACGTTTTTCCATTAATTTTGTAGGTATTTGTTGAATTTTGGAGCATTGAGGAATAAAGTGTTGAAAGCACGACTTTAGATGCACATTTTCGGAATAAAAGATCAGTTTTGTCCAGAAGAGCCCACTTAGCGCGCAGAGGCCAGTGTGCTCAGCGGATTTTGAAGCACGCTGCTTGCGTTTATACTTTTTATAAGAACCAAAGTGTTGAAGCCCGCTTAGCGCAGTTTAGGTCGGTTAGATGTGCAAAATAAGGAAGCCGCGCTTAGCGCGCCAGGCCCGCTTAGTGCGATATGCTGGAATTTGTTTTATAACTTGATTTCATTCATTTTTTTAGGTTATAGTTTTACGGAAGTTTTTGCTCCCGACTCCATCAACCTTTAATTTTGTTAGGATTATCTTAGATAACAGATATGGAGCTTGCATACGGATGATCCATGGTGGATTTCTCTTTGATCGATGCTGACAAACCAGTAGATGTGCGGTTCATTTCTCATTTTCTTTGTGAATTCTCTATTGGTTTGGTTTATATAGGTATTTACTTTGATCTCATGTATATTTGTCGCCCTTGGCATTATATAAAACTTGCTTTACAAATCTTTGTCGATTTTTATCCTAGATTTTTTCTCTGTGCTAGGAATTTATGTTGCTATAGACATATATTGCTTAGATTCTTATCTAGGATGATTATCTACTAGTGTCTGAATTCTAGAGATAGATTTAGTGCTGTTATTAACTTAGGGTTTCTATGATTAATGTCTCTGTGTTTTTTATGTTGCTCTGAGAGATCGTCGATGTAAGCGAGCACGGTTGACTTCTGTATTGTTGAGGTGGTTGAGAGATTGTTATAGAGGTGATGCAGTCGGCCTCTCAATTTGGGTTAGAAATGATTTAGGTTATGAGTGACATGTGATGAAATTGATGAATTTTTAGGTTGAGTATAACAGGTTGATAGATTTAAGTTTGTGAGAAGTAGTATATATGCATGCTTGATAAGTTATTCCTTTTTCCTTTTTATACAATTATTTGCTGTTGATAAAATTTTCTTTACAAACCAATTCAAATCAAACTCATAAATGCGAGAATTTGTCGATACGATACGATATAACCTATATCACCCTGTAGCAACTAGTTTTTTAATCAGAGCCGCTACTATTAGTTTTTATCCTAGGGAAGGGAATCTAGTAGAAAACCTTAATTCACAAATAGAGATTCTAGGTTTCGGACTTCATTAGATGAAAGGAAGGTGTTAGTCACCTTTCATCTACCTTGTTCACAGGGATATTAGGTTTTAGGTTTAGGTTCGGGTAAAACAGGATTTAAATTTTATTAGGGGAAGGGTTTATCTTTTTATAGGGGAACTCGCTACGATTTTTGACTACATGCCTACGTATCTTGTTATGAGGAATCAGAGTCTCAATTCGTAGTTCGTAGGGGGTTGGTGTTTTTTAGGGGTCGTAAACGTATTTGAATCACTTCGCACTTGGCAGGGAGTAGTGATTGCGGAGATTTTGACTAAATGCGCGGTGAGTCAAAATCTGTTTGAAACCTTTTGCAAAAAACAGTTGATTAGATTAGTTTGTTGCGAAAAATAGTTTGTGATTTGTTGTATGTTTTTATCGTATTCAATGCGAAATAATCTTATTAATGCATGATTAAAAAAATATTTAATGCAAATAAAATAAGAAAAGATATATGCATTTTTGAATAAAAATAATTTATTATATATGATAAATAAATAATAAATAAAATATAATAATAATATAACCATTTATAATAATAATAATAATAATAATTATAGATTGAATAATAGTTATTATGAAAATATAATATAATAATAAACAAAAAATAGAAATTAAATACAATAGTTATAAAAAAAAGTAAAAAAAATTAATAGTTACGAGGGGGGTGCGTTTTCTAGTAAGCAAGTAAAAGAGGGGGGGGGGGTGCTAAAAGAAGCTGGGTTAGGCCCAATGGTTGGGGTGTGATTTTAGTTTTGTTTCAAAAATTTGCCCAAAGGGAGGGTACGAAAATGATTGGGCTTAGGCCCAACGTGCGTTTGGGAAGCCCCTGGCTGATTGAGCGTTGTGAGGGTGCATGCAGCTTATGGTGGACATGACCTTATGGCCGTCCACCCATGATCAAACGAATGATAGGAGAAGGATCATGATAGCTACAATAAACGTGCGGGTATATGATCGTACAACATAATAAGTTTTTGTTTTTACATTCATTTTCATTTTATTTCTACAGCAAGGCTTTGTCTCCCTCTCTCTTGCGACACATACCCCTTCCATGTCCTCCTCAAACCCTAAGGCCCGTGGCGGCTTCACCATCAACCTTCAACCCCATCCCCAACGTAAATCCAACACCCCCTGTCTCAACCTACCCAACAAAACCCAGGTACAAGAAGAACAATAACAACTAAGAAAAGAGGCGGAGTTATTATTACCCTCTTGCGATTTCGATTGTTCTTTGATTTTGAGCTTTTTAGTTGAAGCTAATACCTCTGACTTATTTGATTGCAGATTCCAGGAAAGAGAGTTGGAGGCAGAAGGTTGATGATGTCTGGAGTAACGATAGTGGATCAGTGACGATTGTGGTTTCAGATCGTGAAACCCCAATTGTCCTTCTCTCGGATCTTTAACATCAAGCTTGGTATCTCGCTCCTTCTTCACCTTCTTCAACCTTTATTCTTCAATTAGGGTTTCCGTTTCTGTCTTCCGATCTTTCTTTTGTATCCTTCCCTCTTCTTTTTTTTGTTAATTTAGTATTTATAAGTTCTAGTATTTAGGGTTTGAATAAATTGTTGTTATATTTTGTTAGAACAAATTAGGGATTATAGATTTAGGAATTTAGTCAATTAGGGATTGAAATTTATTGTTGATTGATTTTGTATTGAATGTAACTGGAGATTTTGTTCTTGTAATTGATTGAATTTGCATATTTGATTTAGTTTTGGTTTGATTTCTTTTTCACTGTAAATTCCTAGATTTGATTTGTAAATTTTGGGCTTGGACTGATTAATAAGATTTGATTTAGATTTCCAGATTTGGTTGTAGTCTGTTTTAATGTGATTTCCACAATGACTATTTTTCATAAAACCAAGCGTGAATTTAGGTTTTAATTGGAACAATTGTTGTTTGTGTAATATGGGCCAATATTTCTGCTTCCAACCCAGCGTGTTTTTTGTCCTCACAGCCAAATGCTTTTTTCTCTTTTTAGATACAACCTAAGCCTAATTACTTATTTCTAAAAAAACCTTTTATTATTAAAAAAACATGATTTATTAATATTAATAATAAATTATAACATTAATTAATGAAATTTAAACCAAAGAGAATCTTGTTCAAAAATACAAAGTGGGCTACCAATAATTTTTCCAGCAACAATATTTTGTATTACAGCAAGCTTTTTTTTAGTGCAACTATGCCTAATTGGCCTTCCTTTCCCTTGGCCCAAAGCTAGTCATGTTTTTTAAAACCTTCAATAAATAAGTAGATCTTATAAACAATATCTCTTAATAATATAAATAATTTTTACTAAAAATATTTTAGTAAAACATTATTATAATATTGGACGGTTTAACAGTACTACTATAATATCCTCTTTGATAAAGAACATATTTTTTTAGTAAAATGACAACAAGAGCTTTAACACTTTCAAAAACGTCAGATGGGCCAACTAGAGAAACTTAATGGGCTTAGTTAATTTGATAAGCACCCCCTTTTACTAACAGTAAATAAAACTTAAATGAGCTTAGTTTAATTTCAACCCTTCTTTTATTAATAACAACTGTTTAACTTAATAGTTATTTGAATAATTTTTCATTTACGAATCGCATGGGCCATTGACCAACATGCTTCGCAAACGGGTTTATGAGTCTTTATGATTTAGAAAGCCCCCACTCTCCTGGATTAAAATACACCCCATGGTTGACTTAAATTTTAAGAATGAGCCATCAGATATTGTTGTACCATCCTTAATTAAATGTTTCTTTATTATTTTAATCTAAAAAAAATCATCGAGGTAGGATAAATTTGGGGTACGACAGCTGCCCCTATTCAATTATCTTCCAATTGAAGAGCGTGAGAATACAAAATCTTACGCATTTTGATTGGGAGTTTATTGAATACTTGGAATACCCCAAGATTTGTCAGACAAACATAAGGTTATGCTGATATAGCATATCCTTATGAGTCTTGAGGAAGTAGCTAAAGCTGATGATGTATTTCTTAACAGCGTTGGATAACAAGGCAAATGGTTTTGAGCTTAAGAGCACGATTTTGTATGTCTTGGTTCCGCTTTAGCTTGTTCATCCATTTGAGGGGATGAACAACACTTGATGGTGCATAGCTGTTTGAAGACTGAGGCCATGGGTTGTGTTTGCGAATTGCTGCATGACGTTTGAGGAGATAGGCTATATTTCGATCATCACTACATGCAGTCTGAGGCGATGATCTGTGTCACGGGATAAAGAAACACATTCATGCATAAAGTCTTAGGTAATGAGCTTAAATTTGTAAATCGATGTGTGAAGTCTGATGCGATAAGCTAGATTTTGGTTGTCGAGCATCACTGCATGAAGTCTAAGGTGATGATTTGTGTCGCGTAATAAAGAAACACGTTGATGCATAAAGTCTGAGGAAATGGGTTAAGTTCACAAATCGCTGCGTGAAGTCTGAGGCGATAGGCTGGGTTTTGTATTTTGCGTGCATCATTGCATGAAGTTTGAGGCGATGATATGTGTCACAGAATAAAGAAACACATTGCTGCATGAAGTCTAAGGCAATGGGCTTGGTTCACAAATCGCTGCGTGAAGTCTGAGGCGATAAGCTAGATTTTGGTTTTCGAGCATTGTTGCATAAAGTCTGAGGCGATGATCTATGTCGCAAAATAAAGAAACACATTGTTGCATGAAGTTTGAGGCAATGGGTTAGGTTCGCAAATCGCTGCGTGAAGTCTGAGGTGATAAGCTAAATTTGGTTTTTGAACATCGTTGCATGAAGTATTAGGCGATGGTCTATGTCGTGGAATAAGGAAACACATTGCTGCATAAAGTCTGAGGCAATGGGTTAGGTTCGCAAATTGGTGCGTGAAGTCTGAGGCGATGAGTTAAAAAAAATTTTGAGCATCGCTGCTTGAAGTCCGAGTCAATGGTCTGGAGCTTGGAATAAAGAAACACATTGTTGCATGAAGTCTGAGGAAATGTATCGAGTTTGGAGAGTACATTGAGGCTTAGAGGCAATGTACCGAGTTTTGTGAATACACTGAGGCTTAGAGGAAGTGTACCGAGATAGAAGAATGCATTGAGTCTTAGAGGAAATGTATCGAGCTTCATTCATTACTGCACGAAGACTTAGGTAATGAACTACTTTATTAGGAACTCATCACTGATGGAAACTTAGGTGATGGGCTGAATGCATCACGACATGAAGACTTATGTGACGGACTGATTCGTAGGAGAAGTGTTTTGTTGGTTGACCCTTAGATAGTTAAATCGAGGGTGAGACTATTTTTTTGCTGTACGATACATGCGTATGATATCTGATATTGAGATGTTTGGATGTATGCAAAATGTATGTGTTTGACGTTGATATGGAACCCTGAATATATGCCAATTGTATGCAAAAACGTACAGTGTATGTATGTTTTGGATATGCAAAATGTATGTATGAAACGTGTGTAAGATGTGCGTATGCATTGAAATGTTATGAAGACTATTTCTGGCATTCTCTCCTTTAAACCATTGGCTTAGAGTTACCAATCCCCTGGATTTGTATGTTGTGTTGTCGTAGCATTGTTGAATTTGATTTGAATACGGTGAAAAGTGTTAGCAAAATTTGAACATTGACTTTCTGTATTATAAGTGTAGGTGTAGACGTAGACGTAGGTGATGACATATGTGTAAGTTTGTATGTTGTAAGCGAAGGCGTGAGCGTAGACGTATGTGATATGGTGGGAGAACTGACTTGAGGGTTTGTGTTTTATATTCACATATGTTGCGGTTAGCAAGAGTCGCCACCGACTTTAATTTTATCCAAAAGGAAAGGTGAAAAAGCACAGAAAAAGACCTTTGAGATGTTTTCTTGAGTTCGGGGGGTAGATTATGAAAAGGGAAGGTATTAGCACCCTTTTCATCCATGGTTTTCCATGGGCTCTTAGTTACTCGCTTAGATCACTTGCTTTTGTTTGAAATTGTGTTTGGTGTGGTTTTGAAAGTATTTTGTAAAAGAGACCATTCGTTTAGGCAATCTTTGTAATGATTCTCATTCGTAAGAATGTATACAAAGAAGTTTGTCTTTTTGAAAATGTTTTCAAGTTTGTAAGGTGTTTTGAAATGTGTGTGTTTGTTTTGAAAATATCAAGGATATTTTCTTGAAATGGAGCAAGTAACTAGAAATAATCTACCTACTCAAATGTCTTTCTTATTCATTTTCTATTCCTTTGACATTGTCGTCTTACCATTGATTTGGTAAGGAACCTTATCTTTGGATGTTAATGGGACAAGCGTGGGTCATCGTATAACCATGATTAGCAATGTTGCAAAGTATCTTAGCATTTCGAGGGACTAAGATCATTTTGTAAGGAAAATTTGAATAGAGTCATCGAGGGACTATGATCTTTTGATTTTGTTTGTTTTACCAAGATACTTTGCATGCATAACATGGATATTTTTGTGTAAGGCAACCGAGTGGAGAAACTATAAGGGTGTTTGTGTGAATGTGTGTTTGATTGCATGCATGATTTTATCTTGAATTAGGATTTTCTATTTCATTGATTTTTTTATCTTGCCATACATATCCTAATTGCTAGCATTTACATTTGAAAGCGATAAAAATGCGGAAACGTAAAGTCCTATGCTATTACAATATTTAGGGGATGGGGGATACACACTTATGAATGGAGATTGCAAGTAAAAATCAATCCTAAGTTATTATTACAACCATATTGAAATGTATAAGAGTGTACAAGGAAATAGACTAGTTTTAGAAAATGTTTTTGTCTTAAGGAAATAAAATAAAAGAAAATATTTTTATGTTTTTTATGTTAAAAAAAATGAAAATGAAAATAAATGAAAAATAGAAAAAGCGGGTTGCTGCAAACAAAGAAACAATGATCATAAGTTCTGAAGCCAAACGCGTGACTCAGCAAGAAAAGTCAGTGGGATCAGAAGTTCTGGATTCGTACACTCTGAGGTCCTGCAAAAAACGTCATAGGGAAAGGGAACAGAGGTTCTGGATGGATACACTTTGAAGTCCTGCAAAAACGTTAGAGGGAAAACAGAGGTTCTGGAGCGTGCTTGGAGCTTTGAGTGGTTGCCTCTGGATGTTCTGAGTCAGTAAGAGAGACGGAAGAGTGGTTGTGTCCTTTTGTTCAAAGGGAAGAAAAAGTGTTTGTTTTTATGTATGAGAACTCTGGATTTTTATGAAGGTTTCACAACTTCGTTTTCTCTCTTTTAGCCAATCTCTCTCTTCAAGAGCCAGCCCCTTGAACGTGTGATGGAGCCAAGTATTTATAGATGATTTTGCTGTGATTTTTTTGGGGGAAAAACAAATGGGATTTGAACCTGTTTTGGCATCCAGTTCTTTTGATTTTTCATCACAGTTTTCGTATGCTAGTTTGGTATAATCATGGGATGCAGGCGTAGGCTGAGCCAGCTGTTGGTCATAGGTATACAACAAGTTGTATAAGCAAGGATTTTGGATTTGGTCAAGTTCTGACCAAAGCTTTGAAAATAGCCTTCATGTGCTGAAGCGCTACCTTGTCTTTGAAGCAAGCATGGTGGCTGTCACCAAGATTTAAGGAAAAGAAAAAGCAAAGTTTCTATCCCAAGACAATAGAGGTACACGTGATGAAGATCCTTTGGATAAAGACTCAGAAGGTGGTTGTGAGCATTAAATGAGCATTAAATGATGATGAGACTTATCACAACCAGAAATCCTGCAACGTGAGACTCTACACTAAGGCTTAGTTCTGGATCAGAAGTTCTGCTTCAGCGTAGCATCCAATCTTTTGATCCTCTTATCTTCTGGCTCCAACATGTTCTGAAGGAGCTTTTTGACTTTCTGGGAAGCTTGCAGCACGCTCTTAATCCTTCTTTGAATTACCTTGGCAAACTCTGACTGAGCTTTTGTGAATGGCTTGCCCAGAAGTTCTGACCAAACTCTGTCTTGAGAATATCCAGAATCTGCTGAGTGCTTATGGTGATACCCTGGTTAGAAGTTTTGAAATTGTCATATTTTCTTAAACACTTAGAAAAAAAATTCTAAGTATTTAGAATTTTGACCTCTTGGATTTTGATGAAACAAAACTTCATATTTCAATGTGTCTTGATGAAATATGATTCTTGAAGCTTGATTTTGATCCAAAAGTCAAAGTTTGACTTTTCAGCATGCAAATGACCATTTTGCCCTTGTGAGTGATTTTCTTGGAAAATTTGTAGTTCAAGGCTTGGAATTGGATGGAAGCAATCTTGAGGATCCAAGGTGATTCCTTGAGAAATGAGAGGGCAAATTTTGGGGTGCAAAAGCTGCCTCTGTTCAATCTTCTTTTAACCTTAAGAGTTAGATTGGCAAGATTTGCCCTTCGCGACTCGAAGGTGGAAGATGATTGGACATTAGAGTGCCCAGAAATTTTCACTTGGTGGTGATAGGAGGAATGGACTTAAAGATGCCATTTGGAGAGGTGATAAAATCCTTTTGGAGATGTGCTTGTAGATGCCATCCAAGGATGCTTGTTGAGATATAATCTGCAAGTTTGATCATCAGAATGGCGTCCGTGTCTGGAGCGTACCTGGAGATGTCTTTAAATGAGTTTCAGAATGGCTTCCGGGTCTGGAGCATATCTGAAATGTATGAGGGTCTTGATATCTAAATGAGTATCAGAATGGCTTTCGTGTCTGGAGCGTATCCGTACTATATATGAGGTTGAAATCTGAATGAGTATCAGAATGGCTTCCGTGTCTGGAGCGTATCTGAACTGTATCTGAGGTTAAAATTTGAATGAGTATCAGAATGGCTTCCATGTCAGGAGCGTATCTGAAATGTATCAGGGTCTTGATATCTGAATGAGTATCAAAATGGCTTATGTGTCTGGAGCATATCTGAACTGTATCTAAGGTTGAAATCCTAATGAGTATCAGAATGGCTTCCGTGTCTGGAGCGTATCTGAAATGTATCAGGGTCTTGATATC
The DNA here is from genome assembly GCA_948472305.1 of Vicia faba. Lineage (NCBI taxonomy): Eukaryota > Viridiplantae > Streptophyta > Magnoliopsida > Fabales > Fabaceae > Vicia > Vicia faba. The sequence goes on from OX451735.1 coordinate 10,379,434, forward strand.
TGAATGAGTATCAGAATGGCTTCCGTGTCTAGAGCGTATCTGAACTATATCTGAGGTTGAAATCTGAATGAGTATCAGAATGGCTTCCGTGTCTGGAGCGTATCTGAAATGTATCAGGAGTGTTGATATCTAAATGAGTATCAGAATGGCTTCTGTGTATGGAGCGTATCTGAACTGCATCTGAGGTTGAAATCTGAACGAGTATCAGAATGGCTTCCGTGTCTGGAGCGTATCTGAAATGTATCTGACTGCATATTGGAAGCTGTTAATCTTATCTTGAAAAGGGTAAAATGTTAGCTGTAACACCAAATTATGTTGCATGAAATATATGATGCAATGTATTGGCCTTATTAATGTTTATGATATATGGATGAAATGTATGTGTTTGTGAGCTGATTTGATGTCTTGTTATATGCTCGGGGAACATAAATCCTTGATTGTTACTAAGGACATGTGGATTCTTCATATCTTGAAATTTGAAGTATTGACAAAATTCTATTGTGAGAGAAATGCCATATACTGTTGGAGGAATCTTCTTGGGGAATCTGCTTGGGGAATCTGCTTGGGGATTAATAAATGGGAGTCTTTGTTCCGTTGTGGAGTATCATAAATCAACTGTTATCCGGTTAGATTTCAGGCTTCAAAACAAATTGCTGGGGAATTTGGAGAAACTGGACGGTTTCCATCGGGAATTAATAGTTTGAAGTTTCAGTTCCGCTGGGGATTTAAATGACGTATTGTAGGGATTGCTTATGGAATATCCTAGAGACGTTTTTCTACCCTTTCAACCTATCAGTAATTATCTTTCTCATTTTGTTTATTTGTAAACGGTAATTATGTTCCCATGCATATGTTCATTAACGAATCATTGGACGTTTTTGCAAATAAAACACAAGTGTAACGAAAAAGGACAAATAATTTTTTTGTACTTTAAATAGATATCTTTGTATTTACTTCGAATAAGTATTTGGTACAAAGGAAACAGACATCCTAGTAAGAGGATGGTGCCATAAAAGTAAGAAAAATTTATACAAAGAAAGATATCTATGTGTGATAATCCCATGGGGTATCCATTCTGCTATAGTCTTCGTGTCTCAGAATATCTTGTCTATTTGTTGCTTCGTCCGAAGAAGATTGAATTGATCAGAAGCTCTGAGTTTGTCAGTGAAATTCAAGAGGTTGTTCTTAAAGTGATCCGACAGGGCATAGTTACACACTTTAATTCCCTAACTTTTTCCTGGACCTCCCTTTCGGGTTTTCAGTCCACCGAGAAACCCTTTTTTGCCCAAGTCTCCCTTTTCGGGTTTTCAACTTGCCGGGTGTACAAATTTTTTATTTTATCCCTAACTTTTGGCTGAACCTTTTTGGTTCGCCAGGATGCCCTTTTTTTTACCTAGGTGTGTCAACCTAGCGGGTCTCTTATGCGTGGTATCTTTTGACTATGTCCGTGTTCGCGGGGTGTGGTAGGTTACCGCCGTCCATGGTGGTTAAGATCATCGCCCCACTGGAGAAAATGTTCTTGATTACAAATGGTCCTTCATAGGTAGGAATCCATTTGCCATTGGGATCACTTTATGGTAAGATAATGCGTTTGATCACTAGATCTCCAACTTGATATACTTGGCATCTGACTTTCTTGTTGAAAGCCTTGATCATCCGTTTTTGATACATCTGACCATGGCAAACAGCAGTAAGTCTCTTTTCATCAATTAAGTTTAGTTGATCAAGTCGAGTCTGGATCCAATCGTCCTCATTCAGACCTGCATCCTTCATAATTATCAAAGAGGGGATCTGAACCTCAATAGGCAAGACAACCTTCATGCCATAAACTAAAGAATAAGGTGTTGCCCCAGTTGATGTGCGAGCCATGGTACGATACCCGTGGAGAGAAAATGGTAGCATCTCATGCCAGTCCTTGTAGGTGACTGTCATTTTTTGTATGATCTTTTTAATGTTTTTATTTGCAGCTTCGACAACACCATTCATCTTTGGTCGATAGGGGGATGAATTGTGATGCTGAATCTTGAACTGTTCGCACAAGGCGGTGATCATAGTATTGTTAAGGTTTGTACCGTTGTCCGTGATTTTCCTTTCTGCGATACCATACCGGAAAATGAGATTCTGCTTGATGAAGCGGGCAACAACATTCTTAGTAACGGACGCGAAGGAAGCTGCTTTGATCCATTTTGTAAAGTAGTCAATGGCCACTAGAATAAAGTGGTGACCATTGGAGGCTGTAGGCTTGATCTCTCCAATCATGTCAATCCCCACATAGTAAAGGGCCAAGGAGCCGTTAAGACGTTCAGAGGAACCAGAGGTACCTGCACCTTGTCAACATAAATTTGACATTTGTGACAGGTCCGAGGGTATTGATAGCAATCTGCTTCCATGGTGGACCAATAATAGCCTGCCCGTAGGATTTTCTTCGCCATCGTATGCCCACTGGAGTAAGTGCCAAAAGTACCTTCATGTAATTCAGCCATGATCTTTTTAGCCTCAATCTTATCCATACATCGGAGCAGAATGGGGTCATGGTTGCATTTGTACAAGATGCCATTACTCAGGAAGAATTTAGCAGAGAATCTTCTTAGGAACTTTTTATCATTGATTGAAGCTCCTTCTGGATATTATTGAGTCTCGAGATACCTCTTGATTTCATGAAACCATGGCTGGTCCATTATCTCTTCAGTATTAATCTCATGACAATGTGCTGGTTCATCCATTCGTTCGATGGTGATCTGGGGAGCCTCGTTATCCCAATTAAGTTTAAACATGGATGACATTGTGGCTAGAGCGTCTGCTAGCTGGTTTTCTTCTCGCGGGAAATGCGCAAAGGCAATATGCTCAAAATGTGGTAGCAATGTCAAAACATGTTCTTTGTAGGGGATAAGGTTTGGGTGCTTAGTGTCCCACTCTCCTTTGATCTGACTGATGACCAAAGCTGAATCTCCAAACACATCTAAATATTTGATTCCCAAGTCTATGGCAGGCTTGAGACCGAAGATTCATGCTTCGTATTCCGCCATGTTATTCGTACAGTTGAAGCAAAGTCTGATAGTAAAGGGCGTATGACAACCTTCTGGGGATATGAGTATAGCACCGATACCATTACCAAGTGCATTGGATGCCCCATCAAAGAACAGGGTCCATCGGGATCCTTGTTCAGGTCCGTCATATGGTCTGATTTCTTCACAGTTGTCTAATGTCATGATGTCTTCATCCGAGAATTCAAACTTCATGGACTGATAATCTTCTACGGCTTGATGAGCAAGATGATCATCTAGCACACTCCCCTTTATAGCTTTCTGGGTAGTGTACTGTATGTCATATTCTGTTAGGATCATCTGTCATCTAGCTATCCTTCCAGACAGAGCAGGCTTTTCGAAGATGTACTTTATCGGATCCATCTTAGATATCAACAAAGTGGTATGACTCAACATATACTGTCTTAGCCGGCGAGCAGCCCATGCCAGAGCGCAACAAGTTTTCTCGAGCAGTGAATATCTGGTTTCACAGTCGGTAAACTTTTTGCTCATGTAGTAAATAGCGTGCTCTTTTTTGGCCAGACTCATCATGCTGCCCCAATACACACCCCATTGAGTTCTCTAAAACTGTCAGATACATGATCAGTGGTCTTCCCTCGACTGGTGGCATCAAAACAGGAGGCTCTTGTAAATACTCTTTGATTTTGTCGAAAGCAGTTTGGCATTCATCATTCCATCTGACTACTTGATCTTTCTTCAATAGTTTGAAGATTGGTTCACAAGTAGCTGTTAGGTGAGAAATGAATCTGGAAATATAATTCAGACGTCCCAAGAATCCTATGACTTCCTTCTTAGTACGAGGAGCAGGCATTTCTTGTATCGCTTTAACCTTAGTAGGATCAACCTCGATGCCTTTGTTGCTGACAACAAACCCTAAGAGTTTACCAGACCGGACTCCGAATGTGCACTTGTTTGGATTCAACCTTAGTTTGTACTCCTTCAACCTCTCAAACAACTTTTGCAAATGATCAAGGTGCTCCTCTTCAGTTTGGGATCGGGCTATCATGTCATCTTTGTAGACCTCTATTTCATGGTGTATTATATCATGAAACAAAGCTACCATGGCGCGCTGATAGGTGGCCCCAACATTCTTCAGTCCGAATGACATCACTTTGTAGCAGAACGTGCCCCACTGTGTGACAAATGTAGTTTTCTCCATGTCCTCAGGTGCCATTTTAATCTGGTTATAACCTGAGAATCCGTCCATGAAGGAAAATACTTTGTGCTGGGCCGTATTGTCAACCAGGACGTCAATATGGGGAAGTGGAAAATCATCTTTAGGGCTGGACCTGTTTAAATCTCGATAATCCACACGCATTCATACTTTACCATCTTTTTTAGGCACGGGAACAATGTTGGCAATCCATTGAGGGTAGGAAGTGACCGCCAAGAATCCAACATTGAATTTTCTCATGACTTCCACTTTGATCTTCTCTAACATGTTGGGTCTCATGCGGCGAACTTTTTGTTTCACTGGTGGACAGTCTTCTCTTGTGGGTAGACGATGTACCACGATGTCTGTATCGAGTCCCGACATATCTTCATATGACCAGGCGAAGATCTCAACATAATCATACAACAGCTGAATCAAATGCTCCTTGACACTCGACTCTAGATTGGCACCTACCTTGATTTCCTTTTTATCTTCCTCGATACCCAAGTTGATTGTATCAATAGTTCCTCATGAGGCTGAATAGCTCTTTCCTCTTGGTGTAGTAGTCTGGCCAATTCCCCTGGTACTTCACAATCTTCCTCACCTTCGTATTCGGCTTGGTAGGTCAGATCCTCAGAGTCACTAAAGGCCATAGCAGCATCGTTACCCATGGGATCTGGAATGGAGGGGTACCTGCATTTGTGAATGTGGGTGTGTGTAAGGGTATAACCATCTTTAAGCAATAAAATGTAAAATAAAGACAATGAGCCCAAAAGGTTTGTATGTGAAAAAGCGTCCATGATTCATTGAATGTCATATGAAGATGAAATAAAAAACCCTTACAAATGGACCATTGTGCCTCGGGTAAGACACAAAATTTTTTAAAGTGCGAATTGTTTGTGAATATTACAAGTTCAACAGAAATGTAAAAGATAAATTACTGAGAGATGAAAGTAATTGGGACAAAGTCTCTGGCTTCCCAATTACGAAGTCCTCCATTGACACTAGGAAATATCCAATCTTCCAAGCTTCCATCTTCTTCACCATCTTCCACTGCGTTGACCTCCCGGTTACTAATCTTCAAAGGTGGTTCTCCAGCACGGGCACGGCGCACAACCTTCTGAGCAGTTGAAGTAAACCCTAAGCCAAACTTGTCTGATTTATACGGGATGTCTGGAAGCTCCCCCCAGATGGTTTATCCACCCTCTTATACTACTGCCTTGGCGTCCTTTAGAGATGACATCCGAAGCAGAGGTCTTGTGATTTTTGGAATCGGGGATACCGCCTTGGTTGCTGCTACCTCTTGAGAGACTTCTTCAAAATGTTGAAAAGGAGTTTCAATGAACTCGCCATCCAACTCCATATACCGGAAATAATTTAGATGGCTAATCATGTATTCCTCCTCTCCATGGACAATGATGATCTTTCCATGGACCGGGTACTTCAGCATCTGGTGCAGTGTAGAGGTGACAACACCAGCATTATGGATCCAGAGTCGTCCTAACAGACAGGAGTAAGAGGGGCGGATGTCCATTACATAGAAGGTTGAGTTAAAAGTATGAGTTCCCACCTTTATGGGGATGTCCACCTCCCCGTGGACCATCCTCTTTGAGCCATCAAATGCTCTCACAACTATGTTACTGGGTTTCAATGTCAGCCCTTTGCAATACAATCTGTCAAGAGCATTCTTTGGTAAGACATTCAAAGATGAGCCAGTGTCCACCAAGACATGGGCCAGGGTTGTTCCTTTAAACTCCACGGAGACATGCAAAGCCTCGTTGTGCTTTCTCCCTTTTGGTGTCAAATCAGCATTAAAGAAGCCTAGGCCGTTATCAGCTGTCAAACTGGCCACACAATCCTGGAATTGGTTAGTAGACGTCTCTTGTGGCACATGGGCTGTCTTCAGAAATTTTACCAGAGCTTTCGCATGTGCCTCAGAGCACAACAACAAGGCTAGCATGGAGATCTTGGAGGGAGTTTTCCCCAACTGTTCAACCACATCGCAGTCACTCTTTTTTATTATCCTCAGGATCTCTTCCATTTCCTTCTTGGATGTTTCGGGTTTAGCTAGTGGTTGAGCCTTCGTTCAGACAGGCTCCTCTTGAATGCTTTTTCCTCGATTTTCAGCAGTAGAAGTATTGGTAGGGATAACAGCAGGGATCGTGTCGTCTTTGTCGGTAGGCGTACTTGCAGGTATGATTATCGGTACAGAGGTAATCTTCGGAACAGCCACGGGTCCAAAAACTGCCTTTGGAGGGGAAATCTCTAGAGAGAAGATTCTACCGCTACAGGTAATCTTACTAGTTTCGGCAATATTGCTAATGTTGGAATCTTCTTCTTTAGAGCTCACTTCTTCGGCGATCAGCACATCTTGTTTGATACCTTGGTAGTAGATTTCTCCACCGTAATTCCATGGTACTGTTTTATCTGATTCATACGGGACCGGCCCAGGCATTGTAATTATGAGAGGAGTAGTCTTTAGAACTGATGTAATCCTAACGGGTCTTTTGGGGACCCTGGAAGGATTGGAGGAGATGGTTATGATTGAAATGTCTTCAATAAGAATGGGTGAAACAGGAGCATTTTCAAACAAAATTTCTTGGTTGTCCATCAAGCATTGAACGCTTGTCTTCAACAGAGGGAAACCAGTTAGTGAGGATAAGCAAATATGGTAGTCAACCTTACAACCTGGGAATATACTAGCTTTTAACAAGTTCATCTTAATGATCGGGAGCGGAGTCAAGAGTTCATCCATTGTAGCAACAAACGAACCTTCTTCGATAGCATTGTCATTGTGACCATGCCTAGGCATAGGAGCGGAAATGACATTTGGTTTCTCGGGCGCTTCAAACTCAATCTCTTTTGCATCTATACGGTCTTGAATTTTGTTTTTCAAAGCCCAACAGTTGTTAGTGTCGTGCCCTGGACTTTCAGAATGGTATGCCCATCTGGAATTCGGGTGATAATGAGGGGACTCTGTTTTGGGATTCTTTGGAGCTTCCTTCAAAGTTTCCAAGTTAGATTTCAGAAGATGTGGTAAAACCTGGGCTGGAGTCATATTAATTTTGGTGAATTGCCGAACTGGCCTTTCCACCCTCGGTTGATTACTCCTTGTTTGATCAGATGTAAACTTTGGGATCATAACGGCCCCTACCATTGGTCGGCGCTCAACTCTCCCTTGGTTCTTTTGTGGATAAACAACAAATACCTCCTTCTTCCCAGTGAAGGGTTTTTTCACAGTTGTAGAGGCGGACGAATCTTTCTGAATCTTTCTACTTCTTATACAGGCTTCCACCCTCTCTCCAGTTAATATTAACTCAGTAAATCCAGAAGACGAACTCCCAATCAAATGGTTGAAGAAAGGGCCCGATAGAGTACCTAGGAACATATCCACCAACTCCTTTTCAGACAGAGGGGGTTGCACTCTCCCAGCTAGATCTCTCCATTTCTGCACGTAATCTTTGAAACCCTCATTTGAAGCCATAGCCATACTCTGAAGTTGAGTACGGGTGGGCGCCAAATTTGCATTATACTGGTATTATTTATAGAAAGCTGCGGCAAGATCTTCCCAGTTGTGGGCGTCAGCCCTTTCTAATTGGTAAAACCAATCGAGTTGTGTTCCGGATAAACTATCTTGGAAGAAATGGACCCATAAGTCCTTATCGGCAGAGTGCGGCTGAATCTTTCGCACGTATGATCGGAGGTGCATTTTAGGACATGACACCCCATCATGTTTTGCAAACAACGGCACTTTTAGCTTTGGTGGGATCATAATTCCTGACACTAGCCCCAATTCTTCAAAGTCTAGACCTGGTACCCTTTGTATTTCCATAGCGCTTAAACGCTCTTCAAGATGTCTGTACTTATCGTCAGCTGGAGGGTACTGTTCCTCAGAGTAGTCTTCCTCTTCTTCCTCCTCTTCAAATTCTGATGGAACTACTATTTCTTTCCCTTTCCCTTCATCAGATGTTGCTGCGAAATTCAAGGTTCTCCTAGTTTGCCCTTGAAACCTTCTCCCCATGATTACAACACCAGTTGGTTTGTTTTCTTTCTTCTTTTTCTCTTTTTCCAACAGAGTCTTCAGCTCCTCTTGTCCTTTGGCCAGGTTTGTGAGTAACTGTTGAAACTGCATGTTTTGAGTCTGAAGATCTTTGACAGTCTATTCGAGATCCATCTTACTGAAATAAACAGTAGGGAGATGAGGAAACTTGTTGCGAAAGACCTGTTTATGTAATGATGAATGATATGTGCATATGTAATGTTTTCAAGGATTTTAAAAGATTCAAGTTCGTTTTAAACAAAAAGAAACACATGTTGTATTAATAAGATAGAGTTTGAGTACATCAATGCCCCTTGGGCAAAATAATACAACACTCTACGATAAAAAAGTAGTGCGCATCCTCTTTGGCGCAATGTAGGTGTTTAGAGTCTGCTCCTCATGAAGCAGCCTAGTGAGCTCCAAAACCTTCTTCTCGCTTGCGTAGAATTGGGCTTCGAAAGTATCTCGCTCTCCATTGAGCTGTATCCAATCCCTTTTTAGATCTTCAAGAGATGTGGGCATGTCAGGATGTAGGATAGTGTATGGAACTTTTCCTTCCTTAACACGCTCAATAATCACCGGCAGAATGGAAGGATAAGGCATCATAAGACTTTGGGTGCGGGTTCGTACCCACTTGAGGTAAGGCTCAAGAGGGATGGAATTCTTGTGTCCCAAAGTCTTGCTATCCACCTTATTTAGCATCCTCCAAGCTCGGATGAATCTCTGGCGAAGACCTTGATCGTCGTTGTCATAGTCGAATACCAAGCCTCGAATCAGCATATCATGTGGGCCATGCCTTCGGGCATAACCAAATTGTCTTAGAGCCAAGCATGGGTTGTAGGTGATGCCTCCCCTAATGCCAAGTAGAGGGACATTATGGAATTCTCCACAATGGTCAACAATAATAACATTCTCTTTGGATCGAGAGCACCAATGAATGTCTGAACGTTTGAGTGTCATTAACCTTTGTGACCACCTCAAACCTTGCTCACTCTTTAAGACTGATTGGGGAAGATGAGAAATAAATCATCTTGCCAGGAGAGGAGTGCAACACATAAGTACACCTCTTTTCCTCATTGTACGAGTGTGAAAAGAGTGTAGGATATCTCCAAGCAATGTAGGCACCGGATTGCGTGACATGATGATTTTTACGGCACTCACATCTATGAGTTGGTACGGATTGGGAAACAATACCATCCCATAGATAAGAAGAGCCACAATTTCCTCAAATGCTTGCAAGTCTAGGGAATTCCAACAGCTTTGGGCTTTCTCAAACAAAAACTTTGCCAAGAAACCTTTGACACCACTTCTGGTTTCCTAATGAGTTGTGACATCAGATGAGTGCAAGTGCAGGGCTTGAGCAATCTCTTCTAGCTTTGGATCTCTTTCCGTACCGTTGAAAGGTAGTTGATTGAGAATAGGAATCCTTAAGAGTTGAGAGAATTCTTCCAAAGTGGGCACAAGTTGAAAGTCAGGAAATGTAAGGCAATGATGCAAAGGATCAAAGAACTAGAAGAGAACTTTCATCATATCCTCCTCTGTGTTGGAGGTGACCAAGTTTAGTAGACGACCATGCCTCTCGGTGAATGGAGAGTTCTCAGGGATCCTTTAAGCTAGCTCCTTGAGTTATGGAGGAATTCTTACAAGGTTGATTTGGATAGTTTTCCTGCGAAGTGAATCCATATCCTACAAAACAAGAACAAAGATGAATTTCAAAAATCCTTGAAATGGTTAGTGAATGCATATGATGTTCATGATGTCCATGATGTTATGTACAAGTATGCATATACAAGCAAAGCAAACAAGTTCTTAGTTTAGGCTTGCATGGGGTTTTATAGGTAAGTACCCTCTTGAAGTTTAGTTTGCTCAACCTGTCCTAATAATAGTAACCGGGTTCTAAGGAGCTCAATATCACCAGATTGTTTCCTTGGTCATTGTTTCAGCTCAAGCCTCTTTAATGGCGACCGAAATATCCCAAGAAACCAAACCTCAATGAGTGTAGTATCGAGTATCTACCAACTTCGGACTGCACCAAAACCGGTCATCTCACTACATCCTAAAGGCCAAGTTGGTCAAGTAAAGGTTCTAAAAGTTTGTTAGTGCTTTGCGACATCACTCAGCGGCCCCATATTCTCTTTGATTAACTCAAAGGCTACCGGTACCCACAAATATGTCACACTAACATAGCTATTGCTTAGACCATGTCGGTATCCCCCGTGCAGTTTCCACAATGTATTGCTATTTATCTATAATGTTTCCCAAATCCGGGTGGAGGATTCAAACCCAAACAAAGAACCATAATGTAAAGCAAACGAGTCAAACAAATGTAAGGAAATAAATTTGATCTAAACCTTAATGTAACCCCACTTCTATAAAAATCCCCAGCAGAGTCGCCAGTTCTGTGATACAGTGGGAGAACTGACTTGAGGGTTTGTGTTTTATATTCGCATATGTTGCGGTTAGCAAGAGTCACCGCCGACTTTTCTTTTATCCAAAAGGAAAGGTGTAAAAGCACAGAAAAAGACCTTTGAGATGTTTTCTTGAGTTCGGGGGCTAGATTATGAAAAGGGAAGGTATTAGCACCCTTTTCATCCATGGTTTTCCATGGGCTCTTAGTTACTCTCTTAGATCACTTGCTTTTGTTTGAAATTGTGTTTGGTGTGGTTTTGAAAGTATTTTGTAAAAGAGACCATTTGTTTAGGCAATCTTTGTAATGATTCTCGTTCGTAAGAATTTATACAAAGATGTTTGTCTTTTTGAAAATGTTTTCAAGTTTGTAAGGTGTTTTAAAATGTGTGTGTTTGTTTTGAAAATAGCAAGGATATTTTCTTGAAATGGAGCAAGTAACTAGAAATAATCTACCTAATCAAATGTCTTTCTTATGCATTTTCTATTCCTTTGACATTGTCGTCTTGCCATTGATTTGGTAAGCAACCTTATCTTTGGATGTTAACGGGACAGGCATGGGTCATTGTATAACCATGATTAGCAATGTTGCAAAGTATCTTAGCATTTCGAGGGACTAAGATCATTTTATAAGGCAACTTTGAATAGCATCATCGAGGGACTATGATCTTTTGATTTTGTTTGTTTTACCAAGATACTTTGCATGCGTAACATGGCTATTTTTGTGTAAGGCAACTGAGTGGAGAAACCCTAAGGGTGTTTGTGTGCAAGTGTGTTTGATTGCATGCATGATTTTATCTTGAATTAGGATTTTCTATTTCATTGATTTTTTATCTTGCCATACATATCCTAATTGCTAGCATTTACATTTGAAAGCGATGAAAATGCGGAAACGTAAAGTCCTATGCTATTAAAATATTTAGGGGATGGGGGATACACACTTATGAATGGGGATTGCAAGTAAAAATAAATCCTAAATTATTATTACAACCATATTGAAATGTATAAGAGTGTACAAGGAAATGGACTAGTTTTAGAAAATATTTTTGTCTTAAGTAAATAAAATAAAAGAAAATATTTTTATGTTTTTTATGTTAATAAAAAAAGATGAAAAGGAAAATAAATGCAAAATAGAAAAAGCGTGTTGCTGCAAACAAAGAAACAAGGATCATATGTTCTGAAGCCAGGCGTGTGACTCTGCAGGAAAAGTCTGTGGGATCAGAAGTTCGGGATTCGTACACTCTGGGGTCCTGCAAAAAACGTCAGAGGGAAAGGGAACAGAGGTTCTGGATGGATACACTCTGAAGTTCTGCAAAAACGTTAGAGGGAAAACACAGAGGTTCTGGGTGGTGTCCAACCAGTGAACCAAAAGTCAGAAGTTCTGTATTACATTGAAACAGTGAGCAAACATCAGCAGTTCAGTGTATTTGACATGTAAGGAGAACTTAGAAGTTATGTGATGTGTTAAGATTGTGAGTGAACATCAGAAGTTCAGTATTATACTGAGCCAGTGGGTGAACATCAGAAGTTCAGTGTGTGTTAACAGTGAGAAAAATCATGGAAGTTATGTGTGTTAAAACAGTAAAGAGAACTCAGAAGTTCTGCGTGCTTAAGAAAATAGAAAATCCTAGAAGTTCTGTGTGTTAAAATGATGAGTGAAAAACAGAAGTTATGTGTTACATTTCAGCTCTTAATCAGCACAACAAAAAATTATTCAGTTCAGCAAATCAGAATGATCACAACACACAAATCATAGAAGTTCCCATCCTAAGTCTGAGCCTAGCATTATTCTAGAAGTTCTGATCCCTAGTTTTTCTATTCATACAATGATATTTACAACATTAATACTATGATATTTATATGTTAATGATGTTTAGAATGAAAAGAAAGTAAAGTCAGAAAGACTTACCTGGAGCGTGCTTGGAGCTTTGAGTGGTTTCCTCTGGATGTTTCGAGTCAGTAAGAGAGACGGAAGAGTGGTTGTGTCCTTTTTTTCAAAGGGAAGAACAAAGGTTTGTTTTTATGTATGAGAAATCTGGATTTTTATGAAGGTTTCACAACTTCCTTTTCTCTCTTTTGGCCAATCTCTCTTCAAAAGCCAGCCCCTTGGACGCGTGATGGAGCCAAGTATTTATAGATGATTTTGCTGTGCTTTTTTGGGGGGGAAAACAAATGGGATTTGAACCTGTTTTGGCATCCTGTTCTTTTTCTTTTTCATCACAATTTTCATATGCTAGTTTGGTACAATCATGAGATGCAGGCGTAGGCTGAGCCAGCTGTTGGTCATAGGTATGCAGCAAGTTGTATAAGCAAGGTTTTTAGATTTGGTCAAGTTCTGACCAAAGCTTTGAAAATAACCTTCATGTGCTGAAGCACTACCTTGTCTTTGAAGCAAGCATGGTGGCTGTCAGCAGGATTTAAGGAAAAGCAAAAGCAAAGTTGCTATCCCAAGACAATAGAGGTACACGTGGTGAAGATCCTTTGGATAAAGACTCAGAAGGTGGTTGTGAGCATTAAATGAGCATTAAATGATGATGAGACTTATCACAACCAGAAATCCTGCAACGTGAGACTCTACACCAAGGCTTAGTTCTAGATCAGAAGTTCTGCTTCAGCGTAGCATCCAATCTTTTGATCCTCTTAACTTCTGGCTCCAACATATTCTAAAGGAGCTTTCAGACTTTCTGGGAAGATTGCCCAGAAGTTCTGACCAAACTCTGTCTTGAGAATATCCAGAATCTGCTGAGTGCTTATGGTGATACCCTGGTTAGAAGTTTTGAAATTGTCATATTTTCTTAAACACTTAGAAAAAAAATTCTAAGTATTTAGAATTTTGACCTCTTAGATTTTGATGAAACAAAACTTCATATTTCAACGTGTCTTGATGAAATATGATTCTTGAAGCTTGATTTTGATCCAAAAGTCAAAGTTTGAGTTTTCAGCATGCAAATGACCATTTTGCCCTTGTGAGTGATTTTCTTGGAAAATTTGTAGTTCAAGGCTTGGAATTGGATGGAAGCAATCTTGAGGATCCAAGGTGATTCCTTGAGAAATGAGAGGGAAAATTTTGGGGTGCAACAACGTATGTATTGGCATATGTGTAGCCTTTTATGTTATAAGCACAGGCGTAGACGTGGACATGTGTATAGACTTTTGTGTTGCAAGACGTAGGAGTAGCCATGTGCATGGACGTAGACGTGAATTTTCTTTCGATATTTTTCTAACCCAAAATTCCTTTTGTTGTTTTCTTAAATTCTTTTATTTTATTAATCCCCAACGTGATTTCAAAACAATGTTCACAAGTAATGATCGTAGTACTTTGTAAACAAGTCTGAGAAAAGGAAAAACACAATTTGAAAGATGCAATGAAAGTAAATGTTTTATTGATAGTCCTCTTAATAGGAGAGAATACAAGATGCAATTCCTAGAAAGAGGTAATTACAGAAAGTTTTAAAAACTGTAAATGGCAATAAAAAATGATGATTAGTGTTGTTGTTCCCCATTATCCTTTTAATGATCTTATCTCTTTGGCTTCTGAGTTGTATGATTCAGATCCACCTCTCCCTTCGTGGTTCGTAGTCGCAGTTCTTAGATCGTAGTCTCTTTGTTCTTTATTTCTTTGTATGAAATCCCTAACTTTTTCATGGATTTCCCTTTCGGGGTTTCAACCCACCGGGATAATTTTTTGTTTATATGCCCCTAATTTTTGTCTGGATCACCCTTTGGGGTTTTCGATCCACCGGGATGCTCCTTTTTGCCTAAGTCACCTGCTTAAGGTTCAAGCTTAGCGAGCTTCTTATACATAGTACTTTTGACTGCGTCTGAGTTTGTCGATGTGGTAGTTCTTTCCCATCTATTATTGTGAGGATACGATTACCACTGGAGGATGCTGTTTTGACTATGTATGGACCTTTGTAGTTGGGTGTCCATTTACCATGTTGTTGTACCCCAAAATTTACCCTCTCATGTCTCAAGGACTCTTAGAATTACTTCAGTCAAGTTGTAAACCTCAGATCATAATTTTCTAAGAAGAACCATTCAAGTTATCAAAAGGGGGAAAAATGAGCAAAATCGGAGTTTCAGCTGGAAAAAGTCAATAGGACGCTAAAAAGTCAAACTTTGACTTTTTGACTAAATTTGAGTCCTAAATATCACATTATGTCAAGACATCCAAAAAATGGAGTTTGATCGTCAAAAATCAAGAGAATCAAAAATCCAACTTTGTAAGACTTTGAAATTTTTCTAAGTATTTTCTATACTTGGTTAATTTCATTTGCTTCATGACATTTTACTACAATTTCAAATAATTCAAAAATGATGCAAGTAATTCAAGTTATTACAAAATGGCATTTTTGAAAGTTTAATCCTAAACTTTGTATTGCTTGGACTTTTTTTCCTTTTGATTCAAAATCTTGCCACAATGCTTTATCTTTGATACAATATGCATAAATTTCTCCACAAACCAAACTTGTTTCATACTACAAACTATGTTGTCCAAGTTATTACTGAACAAAAAATGATATATTACTTCTATACATTACCACAACAATCCAAACCCTTGCTCATTTGCTGTCTTACAAAACCTTGTGCCATCCTGCACCATAAACCTGTTACAAAACCTGCATTGCTGTCCTATACAATCCAAAATATGTCCACAAAACCAGTCAAAAACTGCTCTATGCAGTCTGCCCAAGCCTGCATCACAACAGCCCCAAAAATTACACCAAAATGGCAAAGGAAAATTGTGTGAAGAAAGTGTCAAAGCAGTAATAAAAAACAATTCAAAATAACTTATGTAGTTTCCCCCCTAAACCATAATCAAGGGTCTACAAAAAGGGGACGGTCTCATAAGACAAAGGGGTTAGATTTTAGAAGTTGGATTTTGGAGAGGAAAAGAGAGAAGAGAAAAACAAAACTTTTGTTAAACTTTGCTCATTCATAAAACCCAATTCATTTCATAAAAACTGAGTTCATCCATAAAAACTTGGCTCATCTTCAACTCTGTTTTCACTCACAAAACAGAAAAATCCTCAATCCATTATTGTACAACCTTGCAAACTTTCCCCTAAACAAACTACCCAAACACCTCATATACATCACATGGAGCTTTTTATAACATAAGAACCGTTTCTGTAACACCTTTATCATCACCTTTCCAGCATAAACAAAAAAAAACAGTACTTTACACCTTTGACTGGATTGGAGCGATTCTTGAACTTGGTCACACAGAGCAAGGATTGGAGTAGTTCTAAAGAGGAGTTCGGTCATTCATCACTTTGCATCCGGAGATATCCATACGTATTCCAAAGTTTCGCTTCAAGAGGTATATCTTTTCTTCAAACTGTAATATCTTTTTCCATACATCATTTGCTGTTTGTGTCCAAAAGATATGTAAAAGATAAGTAAAAAAAAGGGAAAACTCAGTAAAAAAGAGCATGACAGGGGCTGACACGGGTGCCCGTGTCACCTGACACGTCCGTGTCAGCTCCTCTGTTGAAAAAAACGCGCAAAAGTGCAGGTCAGGGGCTGACACGGGTGCCCGTGTCACTGGACACGGTCGTGTCAGCCATACTGGAATTTTACGCTAACAAAAATGCAGGTCAGAAGCTGACACGGGTGCCCGTGTCACTGGACACGGCCCGTGTCATTTTAGCTGGTACAGAAAAGGAAAAGAGGCACATGGACCATTACAGAAGCTGACACGGGTGCCCGTGTCATAGGACACGACCCGTGTCAGACCAGACAGTATAAATTTTGATTTTCTTTTGATTTTTTGCTTTTATTTTCATTCAATTTGGTTGTAATAATTAGGAATTTTATTTTTTTGCAACCCCACTTGTATACTTGTATACCCCATCCCTCAAAAATCATGTAATAGCGTAGGGCCTTTATTTTCCGCATTTTTGCTTTCATAAACGTTAGTAATTAGAGTGTATGGCAAAATAAAACCAACAAGTAGACCACCCTAATCAAAGACTAAACGCATGCAATCAAATACACCATTCACACATGCATCGCTAGGGTAATCTCGCTTTGTTTCCTCGGAAAACAGTCATGTCCCTCAAATAGGGGACGCTTTAGCAAAGACCATTCGATAAAATATCGTAGTCCCTCGATGACCCTCGATGTCGACTTCGGTAAACGATCTAGTCCCTAAAACGACATTGCTAAAATGTTCCATAAGTTGCCTTCTATGACTATTCAAACGTCCCGCGTTCGTCACTTCACATCCAACGATGAGGCTTCTTACCAAATCAATGGTAAGATTGCCATATCTAAAGGAGAAGGAAAAGCACGTTTAAGACCTTTCGAGTAGGTAGATTCGCTCCTAGTTACTCGCTTGCTCACGACAAAAACATTTTTACACATCAACACTTCCATTTCTAAAACATTTTCAAAAAGATAAAACGTTTTATATACGTTCTTATAGAGACGAGAACCATTGCAAAATATCTTTCCGAAAACCACTTTCCAAAACACAATCCACAAACACGTCTTTGAACTATCTTTCGAAACAAAACTTTGTACGCGTTCTTATAGAAACGAGAACCATTACAAAGATATTTTCAAAACACTTTCAAAGCCCACATGACAAGAAAATTGTCAAAGCAAAAGCAAGTTGATCTAGCAAGTAACTAAGAGCCCATGGAAAACCATGGATGAAAAGGGTGCTAATACCTTCCATTTTCATAATCTACCCCCCGAACTCAAGAAACAATCTCAAAGGTCTTTCCCGTGCTTTTTTACCTTTCCTTTTCGGATAAAAGAATAGTTGGTGGCGACTCTTGCTAAACCGCAACATTTGCGAACACAAACGCAAAACCTCAAGTCAGTTCTCCCACCGTATCACAGTACTAGCGACTCTGCTGGGGATATTATGAAAGTGGGGTTACCTTAGGGCTAGATCACATTTATTTGCTTACATTGTTTGACTTGTTTTCTTTACATTATGGTTCTTTGTTTGTGTTTGAAATCCTCTACCCGGATTTGGGATACATTATAGGTAAATAACAATACGTTGTGGAAACTGTGCGGGGTATACCGACATGGTCTAATAAATAGCTATATTAGTGTGACATATTTGTGGGTACCGGTAGCCTTTGAGTTAATCAAAGAGAATACGGGGCCGCTGAGAGATATCATGAAGCACAATGAACTTCTAGAACCCTTTACTTGACCAACTTGGCCTTTAGGACGTAGTGAGATGACAGGATTTGGTGCAGTCCAAAGTTGGTAGATACTCAATACTACACTCATTGAGGTTTGGTGTCTGGGGATATTTTGGTCGCCATTAAAGAGGCTTGAGCTGAAACAATGACCAAGAAAACAATCCAGTGATATTGAGCTCCTTAGAACCCGATTACTATTGTTAGGACAGGTTGAGCCAACTAAACTTCAAGAGTGTACTTACCTACAAACTCCATGCAAGCCTAAACCTAAGGACTTGCCTGCTTTGCGTGTGCATGATTATTTGTATAAGCTTGTTTACTTCGCATACTTGTACATAACAACATAAACATTATACCATGGCATTTTAAATAACCATTTCAAGGATCTCGAGGGTCTTTGATGCAGGATCACGTTGAACCAAGACGTCCATCAAGAGACAAGAGGATTTATTTCCCTCTAACCAAACGCCTTCAAAATCAAGTACAATGGACCAGAGTCAAGGGCTACGACCCACTTGACATGGTAAGCTTAATTCTCGTGGAAGGGCATCCACCAATACAAAGGGGCATGGTCATAGGGAATCCGGAAGGCACCAAGGATGATCAGTTGGAAAGGCTACAAACTAAAATAGCCATAATGAGGGTCCAAATGATGGGACAACTGGTAGGCCAGATGGTTCTTATCCAAAATCTGGCTCAGGGACAAGAAGAGTTGAAAGTTCTTGTCAACCAACTTCGTCAAACGGCTGCAACCAAATGGGGAAAACATCTAAAATTAGGGATCAGGTAATCATTCATCCTCCCATGAGACAAGAATCCGGTTTAAGGGAGAGAAGACCTTCCCAATTTTATGCCACGTCACGAGCCCAACAATGACTTCGTCAACATCAACCAGAAAATCAACAAAGGCAAAGCGAGCCCAAAAGACAGTTCACCAACATCAACATACCACTGTCTCAAGCTTTGCAACACATGCTGAGGATGAATCTGATTACACCAATAAGACCTCATCCAAATACCAAAACTTTATATCCCAGTTACAATCCCGATTCCAGGTGTTCCTACCATTCCAATAGTATTGGGCATGATACAAACGATTGTTGGGTGTTGAAGTACAAGGTTCAAAACCTGATCGACGAAGGAATGCTGGAGTTCACACAAGATGGACAGACTGAATTCTTTTTCCGTCCCTCAAAGGCTCACCACCTAAAGTGACAAGTTCAGATAAAGAGGCTCCCGTTCATTTTTGAATTTTCAATTGTAATTTCTTTTGTTATTTAAACAATTATCTATTAATGTCGAACTTTGTTTCATTAATGCATTGCATATGTTTGTCTTGAATTCATCCTTTCGTTTTCACTATATTTAAACTATGCTTTTTATTCTTCTTATGACATTTAACTCTTGCTAAAAGTTACAAGCCTTTAGAGGGAGGATGACGAAAACAATGTCATAATCTCATACAATATGCTTTTGGACAGACCTTGCTGACGATGTACAAGAATTTTTTTTCAAATCCTAAACACTGGAGTTATAAGGAAGATAATCCCTAGTCAACCCCTTCGAGCCAAAGAAGTAGAAGTTTTCTGTTTTAACACAAATTGAAACCTTTAATCAAAACCTAGGGCAGGGTAGTCTCTCAGTTAATTCAAATGCGCATTCAAATCGTAAAATCTTATCTCGTAAATACAACGAATGACATCAAAACATTTCTCTGGAATCAAAAGACGGTGATGGTTCCCTACCAAATAGGTAGTCATTATCTGTCAAAAAGAAAAGCCCACTAATTCAAAACCTACAAGGGAGGGGCATCCCGCTGACTGTAATCTCAAAACAAGAGCAGTCAGGCAAAAATTAGGGATAATAAATCAAAAGAAAGAGGTCACTACAAATCCTCTACAACATGAAAAAATGTTGCAAAAATGACTGTCTTCCGACAAACTTAACTTGTTTGAACCATCACCAAAATGTCTTTCCAGACTCAATTGGAGTTCAAACGTACAATTAACAGAATTTAAGACTGAAGAACATCACGAAGAACGGGTGGGTACAAATACACTTTGAGCCTTTATCCTTAGTTTCTTAAACCGTGAACCAAGCCACGTTACAACCCTTCAAAAGTCCTAATTGAAGCATGGGTTAGTTCGAAAGCATACTGTTACAAAAGGTATCCTGACTCCTGTAAGGCTTTACTCTAAATCCTGAGTTTGAATTTTCTTACAAAATTTCTTTACTTGTTAAAACGCATTTTCAAAAATTCAAGACAAGCATAAACTTTGGATTATTTGAATATCGTTGTTTGCATATGGCTATTTTTTTGACAGTGGAGAAATTCACACAACGAATATCCGATGAACGAAAGCTCTCCCAGTGAACAAAATCACTTCGAGTGGGATGACACTTACAATGACAAATATCCTATCAACAAGGGGGCGTGACATGTCACTATCTAAGCACACCTGGGTCAGTCCAGATTCTAAGAAATCTCTCAAGAAGTACAGAATAACCAGGGGCAGGTCTCTATCTCCATTACTTGGGGCATTGAACGCAAATCCCAACAAAGGGTTACATACAGTCAATTAGTTCATGGCAGTGCCACTAACACTTGCTACTAAGGGGAAGTGACAAATCTCCCCAAAATCGTTCTCATAGGATGATTCCATAGCCAGATTTTCAATCTCTGAAAAACCTCTTCCCAACTTGGTTAACTTCAAGAATCCTCAAGGATTTCTGCCAGTGAAGTCACTGCCTCTCCAAAAAAGTAAGCAACAGGGTTTATTCCCCCAACAAACGGCAGGATTCCCCAGCTTGAGTTTGTCTCTCCGATCAAAGGACCATAACTCCTCTTCCCCAGTAGACTACTCTACAATCCCCAGCAAGTTACTGTGAAACCTGTACCCGACCAAATATCAATTCAACTTCGACTCCCCAGTAGAACAACGGACGACTAAGACTCCTGAACTCTTTTCCCCAAGCAGGAATCAGCTCTCTATACAGAGCTTTCAACATCCCTCAGCGGAATTCTCCTCAAACAATAAAACAGGAATCCTCAGTGGAAACATTATAAGAAAAGTTTGAAGACACACCTACTCTTCAACAGCAATCCGGGATTTAATAACTCCCCAACATTTGTCAAGGATTAATTCTCTAAGAAAAAATTACATTTCAACAACATTTATAGCATATGCATACAAAATACATATAACACAAATCTCATTTATTTTGAGAATATCATTAGACAATGCATACATCATGACATTGCATACAACTAACTCTTTGCCTTTTCAGGAAAGATTAATCAACAGATAAAGGTCATCATCTTTTGGAGTAGTAATCGTCCAAGATTCCTTCATCATTCTGCTGAGGTAGTAATCGTCCAAGATTCCTTCATTATTCTGCTGAGGTAGTAATCGTCCAAGATTCATTCATCATTCTGCTGAGGTAGTAATCGTCCAAGATTCCTTCATCATCATGCTGAGGTAGTAATCATCCAAGATTCCTTCATCATCTTGTTGAGGTAGTAATCATCCAAGATTCCTTCATCAGCCTGCTGATGTAGTAATCGTCCAAGATTCCTTCATCATCCTGCTGAGCTTTCAGATACAGTTCAGATACGCTCCAGATACGGATGCCATCCTGATACTCATTCAGATTCAGCTTTCAGATACGCTCCAGATAGGGATGCCATCCTGATACTCATTCAGATTCAGCTTCTAGATAGAGTTCAGATACGCTCCAGATACAGATGCCATCCTGATACTCATTCAGATTCAACTTCTAGATACAGTTCAGATATGCTCCAGATACGGATGCCATCCTGATACTCATTCAGATCCAGCTTTCAGATACAGTTCAGATATGCTCTAGATACGGATGCCATCCCGATACTCATTCAGATTCAACTTCTAGATACAGTTCAAATACGCTCCAGATACGGATGCCATCCTGATACTCATTCAGATCCAGCTTTTAGATATAGTTCAGATGCACTCCAGATACGGATGCCATCCTGATACTCATTCAGATTCAGCTTCTAGATACAATTCAGATACACTCTAAATATAGATGCCATCCTGATACTCATTCAGATCCAACTTTCAGATACAGTTTAGATACTCTCCAGATACGAATGCGATCCTGATATTCATTCAGATTCAGCTTCTAGATACAGTTCAGATACGCTCAAGATACAGATGTTATCCTGATACTCATTCAGATCCAGCTTTCAGATACAGTTCAGATACGCTCAAGATATGGATGCCATCCTGATAGTCATTCAGATTCAGCTTCTAGATACAGTTCAGGTACGCTCCAGATACGAATACCATCCTGATACTCATTCAGATCCAGCTTCTAGATACAGTTCAGATACGCTCTAGATACGGAAGCCATCCTGATACTCATTCAGATCCAGCTTTCAGATATAGTTCAGATACGCTCCAGATACGAATGCCATCCTGATACTCATTCAGATTCAGCTTCTAGATACAGTTCAGATACGCTCCAGATACTGATTCCGTCCTGATACTCATTCAGATTCAGCTTCTAGATACAATTCAGATACGCTCCAGATACGGATGCCATCCTGATACGAAATTCAGATCCAGCTTTCAGATACAGTTCAAATATGCTCCAGATACGGATGCCATCCTGATACTCATTCAGATTTAGCTTCTAGATACAGTTCAGATACGCTCCAGATACGGATGCCATCCGGATACTCATTCAGATCCAGCTTTCAGATACAGTTCAGATACACTCGAAATACGGATGCCATCCTGATACTCATTCATATTCAGCTTCTAGATACAGTTCATATACGCTCTAGATACGGATGCTATCCTGATACTCATTCAGATCCAACTTTCAGATACAGTTCGAATACACTCCAGATACGGATGCCATTCTGATACTCATTCAGATTCAGCTTCTAGATACAGTTCAGATACACTCCAGATACACATGCCATCCTGATACTCATTCAGATCCAACTTTCAGATACAGTTCAGATACACTCTAGATATGGATGCCATCCTGATACTCATTCAAATTCATCTTCTAGATACAGTTCAGGTACGCTCCATATATGGATGCCATCCTGATACTCATTCAGATTCACCTTTCAGATACAGTTCAGATACGATTCAAATACGGATGCCATCCTGATACTCATTCAGATTCAGCTTTCAGATACAGTTCAGATACGCTCCAGATACGGATGCCATCCTGATACTCATTCAGATTTCTTCTAGAGACGGTTCAGATGCGATCCAGATATGGCTGACATTCTGATACTTATTCCAGATTCCTTCTAGAGACAGTTCATATGCGATCCAGATATGGCTGACATTCTGATACTAATTCCAGATTCCTTCTAGAGACAGTTCAGATGCGATCCAGATACGGCTGGAATTCTGATACTTCTTCCAGAGACAGTCCAGATACAATCCAGGTTTGGATGTCATTCTGTCACTCATTCAAATACAGTCCAGATACGATCCGAATTCAGATGTCATTCTGTCACTCATTTAAAATACAATCCAGATATGATCCAGATTCGGATGTCATTCTGTCACTCATTCAAATACATTCCAGATATGCTCCAGATACAGATGCCATTCTGATAATCATTCAGTTCCAGCTTACAGGTACAGTCCAGCAATCACTTTCGGATGACATCTTTAAGCCCATCTCCAACAACTATCCATTACCTCTCCAAATGGCATCTTTAAGTCAATTCCCCACATAATCAACTAACACATCTTCGAGTGCAAATTTTCTGGGCACTCTAGTGTTCAATCATCTTCCACCTTCAAGTCACGAATGGCATATTTACCAATCTAACTCTTCAGGTGTAAGAAGATTGAACAGGGGCAGCTGTTGTACCCCAAAATTTGCCCTCTCATGTCTCAAGGACTCTTAGAATTACTTCAGTCAAGTTGTAAACCTCGGATCATAATTTTCTAAGAAGAACCAATCAAGTTGTCAAAATGGGGAAAAATGAGCAAAATCGGAGTTTCACCTGGAAAAAGTCAATCGGATGCTAAAAAGTAAAACTTTGACTTTTTGACCAAATTTGAGTCCCAAAAATCACATTATGTCAAGACATCCAAAAAATGGAGTTTGATCATCAAAAATCCAACTTTGCAAGACTTTGAAATTTTTCTAAGTATTTTCTATACTTGGTTAATTTCATTTGCTTCATGACATTTTACTACAATTCCAAATAATTCAAAAATGATGCAAGTAATTCAAGTTATTAAAAATGGCATTTTTGCAAGTTTACAAATCCTAAACTTTGTATTGCTTGGACTTTTTTCCTTTTGATTCAAAACCGTGCCACAATGCTTTATCTTTGATACAATATGCATAAATTGCTCCACAAACCAAACATGTTTCATACTACAAACTATGCTGTCCAAGTTATTGCTGAACAAAAAAATTATATGTTACTTCTATACATTACCACAACACTCCAAACCCTTGCTCATTTGCTATCTTACAAAACCTTGTGCCATGCTGCACCATAAACCTGTCACAAAACATGCATTGCTGTCCTATACAATCCAAAATATGTCCACAAAACCAGTCAAAAACTGCTCTATGCAGTCTTCCCAAGCCTGCATCACAACAGCCCCAAAAATTGCACCAAAATGGCAAAGGAAAATTGTGTGAAAAAAGTGTCAAAGCAGTAATAAAAAACAATTCAAAATAACTTATGTAGTTTCCCCCCTAAACCAAAGTCAAGGGTCTACAAAAAGAGGACTGTCTCATAAGACAAAGGGGTTAGATTTTAGAAGTTTGATTTTGGAGAGGAAAAGAGAGAAGAGAAAAACAGAACTTTTGTTAAACTTTGCTCATTTATAAAACCCAGCTCATTTCATAAAAAACTGAGTTCATCGATAAAAACTTGGCTCATCTTCAACTCTGTTTTCACTCACAAAACAGAAAGATCCTCAATCCATTATTGTACAACCTTGAAAACTTTCCCCTAAACCAACTACCCAAACACCTCATATACATCACACAGAGATTGTTCTAACATAAGAACCGTTTCTGTAACACCTTTATCATCACCTTCCCAGCATAAACAAAAAACCAGTACTTTACACCTTTGACTGGATTGGAGCGATTATGGAACTTGGTCACACAGAGCAAGGATTGGAGTAGTTCTAAAGAGGAGTTCGGTCATTCATCACTTTGCATTCGGAGATATCCATACGTATTCCAAAGTTTCACTTCAAGAGGTATATCTTTTCTTTAAATTGTAATATCTTTTTCCATACATCATTTGTTGTTTG
This sequence comes from Vicia faba, assembly GCA_948472305.1. Lineage (NCBI taxonomy): Eukaryota > Viridiplantae > Streptophyta > Magnoliopsida > Fabales > Fabaceae > Vicia > Vicia faba. Next base: position 10,404,546 of record OX451735.1, read on the forward strand.
TGTCCAAAAGATATGTAAAAGATAAGTAAAAAAAGGGAAAACTCAGTAAAAAAGAGCATGATAGGGGCTGACACGGGTTCCTGTGTCACCTGACACAACCGTGTTATCTCCTCTGTTGAATAAAATCGCGTAAAAATGCAGGTCAGGGGCTGACACGGGTGCCCGTGTCACCGGACACGTCCGTGTCAGCCATACTGGAATTTTATGCTAACAAAAATGCAGGTCAGGAGCTGACACGGGTGCCCGTGTCACTGGACCCGGCCCGTGTCATTTTAGCTGGTACAGAAAAGGAAAAGAGGCACATGGACCATTACAGAAGCTGACACGGGTGCCCGTGTCATAGGACACGACCCGTGTCAGACCAGACAGTATAAATTTTGATTTTCTTTTGATTTTTTGCTTTTATTTTCATTCAATTTGGTTGTAATAATTAGGAATTTTATTTTTTTGCAACCCCACTTGTATACTTGTATACCCCATCCCTCAAAAATCATGTAATAGCGTAGGGCCTTTATTTTCCGCATTTTTGCTTTCATAAACGTTAGTAATTAGAGTGTATGGCAAAATAAAACCAACAAGTAGACCACCCTAATCAAAGACTAAACGCATGCAATCAAATACACCATTCACACATGCATCGCTAGGGTAATCTCGCTTTGTTTCCTCGGAAAACAGTCATGTCCCTCAAATAGGGGACGCTTTAGCAAAGACCATTCGATAAAATATCGTAGTCCCTCGATGACCCTCGATGTCGACTTCGGTAAACGATCTAGTCCCTAAAACGACATTGCTAAAATGTTCCATAAGTTGCCTTCTATGACTATTCAAACGTCCCGCGTTCGTCACTTCACATCCAACGATGAGGCTTCTTACCAAATCAATGGTAAGATTGCCATATCTAAAGGAGAAGGAAAAGCACGTTTAAGACCTTTCGAGTAGGTAGATTCGCTCCTAGTTACTCGCTTGCTCACGACAAAAACATTTTTACACATCAACACTTCCATTTCTAAAACATTTTCAAAAAGATAAAACGTTTTGTATACATTCTTATAGAGACGAGAACCATTGCAAAATATCTTTCTGAAAACCACTTTCCAAAACACAATCCACAAACATGTCTTTGAATTATCTTTCGAAACAAAACTTTGTACGCGTTCTTATAGAAACGAGAACCATTACAAAGATATTTTAAAAACACTTTCAAAGCCCACATCACAAGCAAATTGTCAAAGCAAAAGCAAGTTGATCTAGCAAGTAACTAAGAGCCCATGGAAAACCATGGATGAAAAGGGTGCTAATACCTTCCCTTTTCATAATCTACCCCCCGAACTCAAGAAACAATCTCAAAGGTCTTTCCTTTGCTTTTTTTACCTTTCCTTTTTGGATAAAAGAAAATTCGGTGGAGACTCTTGCTAAACTGCAACATTTGTAAACACAAATGCAAAACCTCAAGTCAGTTCTCCCACCGTATTACACATGTGAATCGAGGCGAGGTAGCAGAATCTTCTTGAGTACTAGACCATGTTGTAGTTTCTCTTGGCAGTACACCGTTGCTCAGAAAGAATTTTAAGGCTAATTTCCGTAGAGTTTGTTTGTCGATGTTGGAGGCATTTTCTGGATGTCCTTGTTTTTCGAGGCTTTTCTTGATGACGTAAAACCAAGGATTGTCATCCGGTCTTTCTTTGATAGCAAGACAGTGTGCAAGCTCTTGATTGTGATGCACGATTCATGGTTTGACCAAGTTACTTTGAACATAGATGATATAGTTGCCAGAGCGTATGCCATTTGATTTTCTTTTTGTGGTATGTGACTGAAAGTGATCTTTGTGAATTCCGCAACCAGTTTTCAAAATATGATCCCAATATGGAATCAGTTTTGGATGTTTAGTATCCCATTCGTTGTTGACTTGGTATATGGCTTGTAAGCATTCTTTGGGGGGAGTAAAAACTTACCCTATATCGTTCCCCAGTGTATTTGAAGCCTCATTGAGCGTGAATATCCAACATGCCCCTGGCTCAGGTTCTTCGTCAGGTCCTGGTATTTCGTAGTTGCTTATTTTTACAGCACTATCGGTATTTGACTTTGGTCTATTTCTGTAGGAACAAGAATATATGTGCAATAGTTTGATCCGCTTCTTTATGGCTCCTTCTCTAACATTGCCCCTTATCTTGGCTTCTTCTGAATCTTCCCATGTGCTCAGATTAATGGTCTTAACAGCCTCTTGATACGTTTGTATACTGTCAACCTTTTCGTTTTATTTCCCTCGTCATTTTCTCAGAGAGTTCAAGATCTTTATCATCTTCCTCTTTAGCTTGGTTGATAGGAGCATCAAAATTATATCGGGTCGCAGCAGTAGCATTATCGGTGTTTTTGGGCATGGATTTGCACCGTTATCATGTTTTGGTGCAAATTTTAGTGTATGAATATTTGAAAATGCATATGCAGAGAAAGTATTGCCATTTTTAAATTTACGGAATAAATGCAAGAGAAAGACAAGGATCTTAATTGAAAACAACATATAACTTTTATTAGTTGCCAATATGGTCTGAAACAAAACGGGGGAACCCTTACAAGCAACCCCTATGTCTTAGGCTTGACATAAGTTCTTTCAAAAACAAGAAAAATTACTTAGGAAAGAAAAAGATATCGGGAATCTCCACGGTAGTCCATCTTTTAAGTTCTCCTCCTGGCGTGCATTCTTGGATGAAGTTAGTTTCCTTCTCGGTGTTGACTTTGTTAGATATCATTGCCACATGTTCTCCATGCTCTAATCCCTTGTTGACAAAGGTCTCTTGGATTGGGGGAAAACGTGCTTTACCCTTAAGAGCAGCCTTATATTTTTCTTCAGGGTATGGTCTGAATTAGACTATGCCCTAGTCCCCTAGCCTTTGTAGAATTCTTTTGAAAGCTTCATTGTGTTCTATCAAGAATCCACATCCCAACATATATTCTTTCAACAAGTTTATCGGGGATTTTGCTCGTCTGATTGCCCTGAAGTAAGTATTACCTCAATTGCATTTATTATCGGCCCATCGTGTGAAGGCGTAGGGTTTGATTTGATGTTAGGATTCTCGAAAGTGATATCTTGAGATTCTAACAAATCTTCGACCTTATGTGTTGTACCCCAAAATTTGCCCTCCCATATTTTTCAAGAAAATTGCCAAGCCAAGCTGCAAAATTCCCCAAGGGTTGCACAGCTCAACAGTCTCCCATACAGTCAAGATTAGGGTTTGTGTTCTGATCAAGAAGATGGAGTGTTCAAAGGCCCAATCAAGTCTCATAGGCTTACAAATGTGGTCAAGCATCCTCATATCAAGTTTCAAGGCATTCAGCTCAAAATTGCACAGTCAAAAACCCTAATTGCACTACAGTCAACTGTAGGGGCAAAATGGTCATGTGACAGTCAAAAGTTCAAATTTTTGGTCAACATATCATTTTGAAGCCACAAACATCATTTGATCAATGCTTGATCATGATTCTCAAAATTTGGCTCAGAAATCATCAAGATGCAAAAGTTACTATATTTGGACAGTTGAAAAAGTCAACTGAAATTGACCAGAGCATAACTTTCACATGGATTATCAGAAAAATCCCATCCAAAGCTCATTTTGAAGAGAAAGACATTTCCTACAACTCATCTTCATACTTCAAGTCCAAGAAATTCTCTCACAAAAAGTTATCAATTTCAACATTATAGGTCATTTTCAAAAGTCAACAAAAAGGGACTTTAAGTCAAAGGCCATAACTTGAGATTGGTAAATCAAAATGACATGGGACCAAAGGCATTGGTTAGAGGACTCAAAGACCTTTCCAAAATGTCCAAGAACATGAGAAAAGCTTAAAAATTGAGCAAGTTATGCCTTGTGGAAGTTGGGAAATTTTTGGATATTTTGAAAAGTCAACTTTGATCCAAATGACCTAAAAATGCTAATGGGCCCATTTTTCTTCCATGATTCATCATTCCAAGCATATGCACGACCACTTGGCCCAAAGGGAAGTATTTTCTCATTTTTTATTTATTTATTTGAATTATTATTTACATTAATTCATTTAAATTATTTAAATACATGAAAAATTCCTAACTTGCCTTAACAAATCTTTTCATGCATGTTTTGCCATCAAGATTCCGTGCACATGCTAATTAGGAAAGAATTGGATTGATTGGATGCTAATTGGCACAAAAACCATGTGAAAAAGATTGAAAAAAGATCTTAGAAAATCAATTATCAAAAACAATGAATGACAAGAGATTTGATTGAAATTTTTGACCTAATTGGTTCACTACATATGCCTGATGAGAAACCTAATGCAAGGGGACTGAAAGCTGCGCATAAGAGGCCATTGAAAACTTGGAAAAATTCTCTAAAAAAGTCAAAACTGTAAACCACTCTAGAGGTCGATTCAAAGTGCAAAATTTGTTTCAATAGCTTGCCAAGGTCGCCCTGAACACGTTCCAATCAAGAACAGCCATTCAAACGCCAGGGATTGGTATATAGAACCTCAACTGTACAGCAAAAAACTCATAATCGTATATCATATTCTAGGCATTCTTTGTGAAATTTAATTGTTGATTCTTATTCCTCATTTGATTGTGAAGCTAACCATTGCATTCAATTTGATTTTTATGCTGTATATGCGATTGTACCATGCTTGAAATCTAGGGTTTTCAGAGGTTGAATTTGGGGCTTTTGAAACGAAGCAAAATTGGGACACCACAGTACCACCATTAGATTCAGCATGTTCAGACGAAGAAAACAGGACTCTCGCGCCTAATTTATGTTTAGAGATGGCCTAATCGCTATTTCTTGGAAACCGGCCTAAGAGGACGCGTCTAAAACCGTCGCCTATGTCCTTAGTATTTCAGAAAAAATAAAATGGAACGAAGAAGATGATGTGGTGGCGAGAACTGATTGGCCCATTTAAATATTTTCGCGCGTAGGTCCACTAACGCGTTGTTTCTTTTATTATATTTGTTGTATATTTAATTAACGAATGCGTGTAGTGGCTCAGCTGGCAAGGTGTGATGTTGGTAACCCCCATGACCTGGGTTCAAGTCCCAGGTCTTGCATATTTCAATATTGTTTTTCTGTGTGAATTCCTATGCAGCGTTTACACTGAAGCGCATGATGCACCATCATAATCAAGACGTCCACGTGCCCCTGATGACCAAACCAAAGGCACAGATCTAAGGAGCACGCTGTACCCTGGTCCACGCTTCAGCATACGATTCAAAAAGTCAAACGGACTCAGGATATTTTGGGCCAGATTATTCAAAACTATACCTCCATATTGGGACTTCCACCCCCCCTGGTTTGCAATTTTCTCTTTTTATTTTTAATTGCTATTTTATTTTCTTTATTATTTTAATTTAATTAATTATGTTTACAAAATATAAAAAACATCATAAAATTCAGAAAAGACAAAAAATGCAATAAATATTTTAGTTTAATATTTTCTTGTAAATAAATGCTTGGAATTTAATTAGTTTAAAATAGGTTTTAATATTAATTCTTTTCACAATAAAAATCTAAAAAAATAGAATTAGGTTTAATTGAGTTTTTATTCCTTTTTAATTTTTCCCTTTTTTACAATAATATTATTTATTTCATTTGCTTTCATAATTAAAATTGTACATAATTAATTAGGGTTCATTTAGATTTTAATTTAATATTTTCACAATAAACTTAAAAGCCATTAGAATTAGGGTTTGCATTCAATTTTCATTTTAATTAATTCTTTTTCCATTAAACCTTAAAAAACATAAAAATACCAAAAACATTCTCTTTTAATTTTTAATTTTAATTTAATTTTGCAAAAGGGTCCAACGCCCATGTTCTTAAATTTATTTAATTTCGCATATTTATTTTATTTCGTTTGAATAATTATGTATCTCTCCCAAAGCGTTGTAACATTTACTTCTCGCACTTTTAATTTATTTACTTTCCGTCAAATCGGGTCCGGTTTAATTTTGGCGATGTGGACCCGCGCCATTTGTAATAGCTTTAGATTTACTTTTCCGCACTCTTTTAACTGTTAACAAAAAAAGCATGCAAGAATGAATGGCCTTAAAAATAAAATCAAGCGTAGATCACAACAAACATGACAAGACAAATATCAATGAAAACGACACACGAATCGCACACACCACCCCTAGGGTACGCCTCACTGTTGCCTTGCCTTCGAAAGGTGATCGTCGAGTAGAGGATGTCTTAGTAAGTCCTCATGATCCGGGAACCTGGCATGAGGGTAGCTTCTAAGGTGTCTTCCCATTGCTCTGGTGATCACCATGTCCCGAACCTCGAATTGACCCGAACACCTCCAACGGTGGTGCTACCTACCTCTCAATGGTGGGATGGCACTGCTTTAAAGGACATTTACACAGACGAATTCCTTAGGGTAGGTAGGTTCTCGTAGATACTTGCTCTCTTCAAAAACAAACAAAAATCTTTTCACACCGACACTTTTCAAAAGCTTTCAAAGCAATTTTTCAAACACTCTGACACAAGAGTCGATCTGAACCTTTCAAAGAAACTTTTTTAAACCCACATTGAAAAGCAAACAAACAATTTTGAAAACACAATGAGCAAGTATCTAAGAGCCCATGGATAACCATGGATAGAAAGGGTGCTAACACCTTCCCTTTCTATAACCTACCTCCCGAACCGAGAGTAATCTCTTTAAGGAATTTTTCTGTGCTTTTGTCCTTTCCATTTGGAGAAAATAAAAGACGGTGGCGACTCTTGCTTCCGCGACATTTCGCGAACCAGCGTTAAACAGTCAGTTTCAGATCCACCGATCACATTATGCTTGAATGGCCAACATTGCTCTATGGTATTTCTAGGAGAATTAGCATGATACTCACATCTGGCTTTGGAATTGTATCTTTGTAGGAGTGGCCCGACTAGAGGAGCTAGAGGCTTGATTTCCACCAAGGATGCCTTAACCAGCTGTTGTAATAACTGGATAGGTGGCATAGGGAGTGGATAAAATTTCATGGATGGCCTTCTGCCTTACTGCTGCCCTTGTAGGGTCACTAATGGTTGTTGTACCCTGGGTTGTGACGCTACAACATTAATTTCTCCCTCTTTTCCTTTGGGGAAGTTTGAAGCAGGCCTTCTTGAATTGTGGGGGTACTTGATGGTCCCCCTGTTATTTTCCCACTTTTTATTCCAGTCTCAATTCTTTCTCCGATGATCACTAGATCTGAGAATGCCGAGGAGATACTTCCACCCATCTTCTCATAATAAATCCCATGCAAAGTTCCCATGAACATGTCTACTAATTATTTTTCTAACAACGGGGGTTACACACGGGATGTCATTTCCCTCAATCTTTGAGCATACTCTTTGAAATATTCTTCTTTCTTTTGGGATAGATTCTGGAGTTGTATACGGGTAGGCACCATGTTCAAGTTATATTTGTAATGCTTTAAGAAAGAATTAGCAAGATCTGCCCATGTTTGAATATGTGTTCTCTCCAATTGCATATACCAGTCTAAAGATGCCCTACTCAAGCTATCTTGAAAATAGTGAATCATCAGCTTCTGATCGTGGGCGTGGCATGCATCTTCCTGCAATACATGCGTAGATGATTTCTTAGACAAGTGAGCCATTTTTATTTTTCAAAGTCAGGTACTTTTAGCTTTGGTGGAATCACCTCATCAGGAACTAGGCCCATTTCGAGAGCGTCTACTTTGAAAGCATCAAAACCCTCCACAACTTTTAATCTTTCCTCCAGAGCTTTATACTGATTCATCACCCGTGGTTCATCAATAACTTGAGTACCCGTCGTCTTTAAGGGTGCTCAATTGGCACTCTCTGGGTCATGGTCTTTGTATTACAGGTCCAAGTAGTTGTCTGCATTATTGGTTGGAATCTGTAGGGTATGTGATGCCCTTGATTTTGGTGGCGGTAGGACAAACCCTTCAGTTTCAGCTTCTTGTTGGGCCATGACGGATTTCTGAGTCCTGCTTCTAGCTCTTTCCTTGGTTGGTGACCGCTTGATGCACCAATAGTTTAGGCTACATCCTCGAAACCTACCTTGGGAATCTGATCTTGCCTGTCAATAATGTTCCCAAAGCTAGGAGAACTTGACTCAATTCTCCTTTCATTAAAGTGACATCACCCTTTACTTGGTCGAGATCCTCTTTTAATGCAGCCTGAGTTTCCTCGATTTTATCCATTACTTTTTGTTGATAGGCCCTTGTTTGATATAGAGGCCAAGGAGGTGGAGATCTTCTTCTACCAATGGTTCTACTGGAGAGATGTTTTTGAAAAATGAGTTTTTATATGATATACAGGTGTTTGTGAATACATGCGTGCGAACGGATGTGTATGAACATGAAATGGTTTCTTGTGTTAAATGTCTTATTCAATTGGGTACATGCTTGTCTTTTGCTTATTTTTATTCGGTGACTGGCTTAAAAATAGATACACAAGCGAGGTGTGGGAACAAAATGCCTTTATTGAAGGTAACATAATTCAGATATTGAAAAATATTACAATCTTAAACCAAAACTTGTTTGTAGGAAATTGAACCAAGGGAAATAAGTCTTCTTGGTGTGCTTGCGGACATCTGCTCTTGAAACCATCCACCTTTTCTTTACAAAGCTTGAGAATGACTTTAACATATTATTTCCCTTTTTTGGCTTTTATTTCAGACATGTTTTGCGCATTGACGCAGATAAGTTGTTTCCTCTGGTATCCATTTTTTAAAGACAGTCACCGAGATCTTGAGTTTATTATTATTTTTCGTACCCCCTGTGAATAAGACAAATAAAAATAAATGGGTGATGAATATATGAAATGTATGACGAATATATGAAATGTATGAATGCACGGATGTATAGACGCATGGTCGAGTGACGAGGTTTGGTGATAAGTATCCTCAGAAGGTAGGTTCCTTAATTTTGACCTACGGTTGATCTATCCTCCCAAAAGGTGTTTTCCTTAAGGGTGTCAGGAATAACACCAGAGGGAAAAAGCACAAGGGCCTCCCTTAGGTGGAGCCTCTTTACGGTCCGAAACTTTCGTCTCAAAGTTATGAAAGGTCTCGTCATGAGATTTTAGGTTAAGGTCGTTACAAAGAGTCATGGGTGTCCTTCCAAAGTCCTACTCAACAAGAGGATATCTCTCGATAAGTAGTCCTTTTTTGGAAGTTCACCGACTCTAGGCGAAGTCGTCACATAAACTCGCAGGGATGATGTACCCCCTAAGCTAATAGACGAACGTTCTTTCTAAGGGTTATTGAAAATATTTTGAGAAATAAAAAATCCCGCCAAACAATATATATGATGATAAGAAAATTGACAATAAATAAATGCAATAAATAAATAATGTAATAAATAAATAATGCAATAAATAAATAAAAAAACCCCAAAGTAAAAACCCTAAAACCTAAAGTTGAACTCCCCAGCAGAGTCGCTAGTTGTAGCAACTGGTGTTTTAATCAGAGTCGCCACTATTAGTTTTTATCCTAGGGAATGGATTCTAACAGAAAACCCTAATTCGCAGACAGAGATTCTAGGTTTTAGACTTAATTAGACAAAAGGAAGGTGTTAGGCATCTTTCATCTACCTTGTTCACAAGGATATTAGGTTTTAGGTTTAGGTTTGGGTAAAACTGGATTTAAATTTTATTAGGGGAAGGGTTTGTCTTTTTATAGGGGAACTCGTTACGATTTTTGATCGTATGCCTACGTATCCTCTTATGAGGAATTAGAGTCCCAATTTGTAGTTCGTAGGGGGTCGGTGTTTTTTTAGGGGTCACAAACGTATTTTCAATCACTTCGCACTTGGTCGGGAGTAGTGATTGCAGAGATTTTGACTAAATGCGCGGTGAGTCAAAATCTGTTTGAAACCCTATTGCAAAAAACAGTTGATTAGATTAGTTTGTTGCGAAAAATAGTTTGAGATTTGTTGTATGTTTTTATCGCATTCATTGGAAAAAAATCTTATTAATGCATGATTAAAAAATATTTAATGCAAATAAAATAAGAAAAGATATATGCATTTTTTAATAAAAATAATTTATTAGATATGATAAATAAATAATAAATAAAATATAATAATAATAATATAACCATTTATAATAATAATAATAATAATAATAATAATTATTATTATTATTATTATAGATTGAATAAAAATTATTATGAAAATATAATATAATAATAAAAAAAAATTAGAATTAAAATACAATAGTTATGAAAAAATGTAAAAAAAATTAATAATTACCAGGGGGGTGCATTTTCTAGTAAGCAAGTAAAAGATGGGGGTGCTAAAAGAAGCTGGGTTAGGCCTAATGGTTGGGGGTGTCATTTTAGTTTTGTTTCATAAATTTGGCCAAAGGGAGGGTACGAAAATGATTGGGCTTAGGCCCAACGCGCGTTTGCGAAGCCTCTGGCTGATTGAGCGCTGGGAGGGTGCATGTGGCTTATGGTGGACCTGGCCTTATGGTCGTCCACCCATGATCAAACGGATGATAGGAGAAGGAGCATGATAGCTACAATAAACGTGTGGGTATATGATCGTACAACATAATAATCTTTTGTTTTTACATTCATTTTCATTTTATTGCTACAACAAGGATTTTTCTCCCTCTCTCTTGTGACACACAACCCCTTCCCTGTCCTCCTCAAACCCTAAGGCCCGCGACAGCTTCACCATCAACCTTCAACCCCATCCCAAACGTAAATCCAACACCCCTTGTCTCAACCTACCCAACAAAACCCAGGTACAATAAGAATAACAACAACCAAGAAAAGAGGTGGAGTTATTATTACCCTCTTGCAATTTCGATTGTTCTTTGATTTTAAGCTTTTTAGTTTAAGCTAATCCCTCCACCTTCTTTGATTGCAGATTCCGGCAAAGAGAGTTGGTGGCAGAAGGTTGATGATGTCCGGAGTAACGGCGGCGGATCAACAACGATTGTGGTTTCTGATCGTGAAACCCCAACCGTCCTTCTCTCGGATCTTTAACAGCAAGCTTGGTATCTCGCTCCTTCTTCGCCTTCTTCAACCTTTATTCTTCAGTTAGGGTTTCCGTTTCTGTCTTCTGATCTTTCTTCTGTATCCGTCCCTCTTCCTTTTTTGTTAATTTAGTATTTATAAGTACTAATATTTAGGGTTTGAACAAATTGCTGTTATAATTTGTTAGCACAAATTAGGGATTATAGATTTAGGAATTTAGTCAATTAGTGATTGAAATTTGTTGTTGATTGATTTTGTATTGAATTTAATTGGAGATTTTGTTCTTGTAATTGATTGAATTTTCAGATTTGATTTAGTTTTGGTTTGATTTCGTTTTCACTGTAAATTCCTGGATTTGATTTGTAAATTCTGGGCTTGGACTGATTAATAAGATTTGATTTAGATTTCCAGATTTGGTTGTAGTCTGTTTTAATGTGATTTCCACAGTGAATGTTTTTGATTAAACCAAGGGTAAATTTAGGTGTTAATTGGAACAGTTGTTGTTTGTGTAATATGGGCCAATATTTCTGCTTCCAACCCAACGCGTTTTTTGTCCTCACAACCAATTGTTTTTTCTCTCTTTTTAGATACAACCAAAGCCCAATTACTTATTTCTAAAAAACCTTTTATTATTAAAAAAACACGATTTATTAATATTAATAATAAATTACAACATTAATTAATGGAAATTAAACCAACGATAATCTTGTTCAAAAATACAAAGTGGGCCACCAGCCATTTTTCCAACAACAATATTTTGTATTACAACAAGCTTTTTCTTTAGTGCAACTAGGCCCAATTGGCCTTCCTTTCCCTTGGCTCAAAGCTAGTCGATTTTTGTTAAAACCTTCAATAAATAAGTAGATCTTATAAACAATATCTCTTAATAATATAAATAATTTTTACTAAAAATCTTTTAGTAAAACATTATTAAAAGATTGGACGGTTTAACAGTACTAATATAACATCCTCTTTAATAAAGAACATATTTTTTTAGTAAAATGACAACAAGAACTTTAACACTTTCAAAAACGTCAGATGGGCCAACTAGAGAAACTTAATGGGCTTAGTTAATTTGATAAGCACCCCCTTTTACTAACAATAAATAATACTTAAATGAACTTAGTTTAATTTCAACCCTTCTTTTATTAATAACAAATGTTTAACTTAATAGTTATTTGAATAATTTTTCATTTACGAATTGCATGGTGTGATACAGTGGGAAGAACTGGCTGTTTTTTGAAATGCTGGTTTGCGTTTTGCGTTTGTGTTTGCAAAATGTCGCGGTAAGCAAGAGTCGCCACCGACTTTTATTTTATCCAACAAGGAAAGGAAAAAAAAGCACAGAAAAATTACTTTTTTCGAGATTATTTCTGAGTACGGGGGGTAGATTATAGAAAGGGAAGGTATTAGCATCCTTTCTATCCGTAATTATCTACGGGCTCTTAGTTACTTGCTCATCATTTTCAAAATGTTTTCTTTGTGTTTGTGGGTTTGAATTTTTTTTTGTTTTTAACTTCGATTTAACTCTTGCTTCTGTCCTCAAGAGTGTAATGAAGTGTTTTTTGAAAACTTGTTTCTAAAAGTGTAAGTGTGAAAAATTTGTTTTGTTTTGGATGAGCAAGTATCTAAGAACTATCTACCTACTCGAACAAGGAATCGTTCTATGCTAATTTCCTTTAGACCATGCTATCCCACTATTAATGAGTAGGTAGCACCATCGTTGGAGTTTGAGGGTCAATTCGAATAGGGACATACTGTCACTAAAGCAATGTTAGGACGCCTTAGCGGTAACCCTAATGTCTTAGATCATTTGTTTGAGGCAACAATATCTGAGGCAACCGTTTCGAGGCAACTGTGATCTTTTAGACAAGGGGACGACCACTAAAACGACCTATACTCAACGATTGTGTACGAAGGCAACCGAGTGGGGTGTACCCTAAGAGTGCGCATGTGCGAGTGTGTTGTTTTCAGTTATTTTTATCTTTGCACATGTTAAGGGTGATCTCATTTGATTTTAGTTTAAGCATTCATTCTTGTCATGCAAACCCTATTATCAAACATCTAACAGTTGTAATTTGCTGAAATTAAATGCGGAATTTAAACTAACTATTACAAGGCGGGTATTTACATCGCCAAAAGCAACCCTTTGAAAATAAAATAAAGCGATAAAAATAATAAATGTCCTATTTAAAACTATTACAATCCAGGAGCAAATACATTAATTGGATAAATAAAATAAAGCGCGACACGAAATTAAATCGGATGCGAAATTAGGGTTTTGACCCTTTTTTAGAAGAAAATGCCTTTTTTGTTGTTTTTATTTTAAGAAAAGAAGTTAAATCCTAAATTAAATACTAAATTAATTATAAAATAAATTAATTAAAAGAAAAATAATTAATGACATATTTTTGGAGTTTTGATTATTTAAGAAAGAAATTAAAATAGTTAAATTATGTTAAACCCTAATTAATCCTAATTGATTTTAAATATTTACAAAAATAAATTAATGTTACCTAGAATTAAAAACCTAATTTATTAATTAAAATTTATTAAAGAAAAATAAAGTTCCTAATTTTAATTGGACAAAAATGTATTTTTGTGATTTTTTGATAAAAAAGAAAATTTGTTATTGGTTAAAAATTAATTAAATAAAAATAAAGTAATTAAATAAATAAACAAAATATAAAGAAAAGAGTGAAAATGGGTCTGTTTGGAGGGTGTAGAAAGCAAAGATATTGGCCCAAATATGTTGATCCATGTGGAATTTTTGCAATCCAGTGCATAGGCGTTGACTGGCTTATGGTGTGCCTTCATGGATTGGCCACCAGATCTGGCCATCTAGCATCTGGATGAGGGATGAACATGGTGGAACTCCTAGCCTAGGCGCATATGGGATTACCTGAAAACAAATAAGAAAAGGCAGTTTGCTGGAGGCAGGGATCGAACCCCTGACCTCCAGCCTTTGGATCCTTGAACGCTTATGTGGCCACCACTAGGCCAAGTTGCTTCATTTGTTATAACAATACAAACATAACATAATATATAAAAACAAAGAATATGGCCAGAAATTAAAAAAAAATGCATAAAATATTTGAACCGACGAATGAATGGATGACACGTCTTTGTCCCTGTCCTCTGAATCCTGCAACTTTTACCTGCGGATTTTTATCTGGAGCTAAAAGCGTAGCTTCTTTCTAAAATCCTCCCGAGGCCATATAAATGAAAGGTAGCACCTTGGTTGAGCTCATTTTGTTCCCCTGAACAAGATGGTACCCTTTACGTAAGCCAATTATTCATGTAATAAAAAGCCCTAAAAAAACCTAGAAAACCCTACAATGGTGATCCACGATATAAAGCATAAGAATGAAATTTGTTATTGCAGAAAGCTAGCAAATGTCATGGTGAATCAGAATATGCAATTAGTTTTATTTATAGATGCAAGAATAATACAAATCGAATTCAAGAATGGGGCGGATTCGTGAGGGACTTACAGTGCACTGGGAGGTCTGAAAACGCGTGGTTTGGATTGGTTTCGCTTGTGGAGATGGCCAGGAAGTGATTGAGACACTTGCCAAGCCCTGAAAATTCCTCTATGATTGATTTCGATCTCAAGATTTTTCTTGTTTTTTGCAAACTTTGTTCTGCCTCTAGAACTAATTTCCAACCCTTATTCTTGCCTGCACACGACCTTTATGTATTGCTCAATATATTAGGGTAACAAACTTTGTCCAAATCTTCCTACATTGATGATTGAATATTTGATTTGATCTTCTTTTACAACCTTCCAATTTTGGCCTAAATCCAATCTCCTTGTGCATAATGACCTTGATACGAGTTTGATTGCAATGCTAGCTGTAGTTGGAGCCTGAAATGATCACAAGATCTTTATTTTTCAATGTTTTTGATTTTATGTGATTTTATTTGATTTAAAATGAATTAATTCAAATAAAAATCAAATTAAATAATAAAATATGATATGGACACATGGGCAAGTCTAGAGCACGTGGGCAATAATGCAAACTCAAAACAAGTGAAAAAGAATGGGCCCATTTGGCAAAATTTGAAGTTTTGGGGATAGTTGACTTTTGGCAATTTTGCAAAAAGTCCAACTTCAACAATGCATAACTTCCTCAATTTTGAACTTTTGGAGGTGTTCTTTGACTTTTTAGAAAGCTTGAGATGTCCTATAATCAACCAATTTTTTCTCATATCATTTTGAGATTCCATGCTCAAGTTAGAAGCTTTGACAAAAAAGGTGTTTTTGTTGACTTTTCAAAATGACCTATAATGTCCAAATTCATAACTTCTTGTGAGTGCATCTTTTGATCTTGGGGTATGAATATTGATTGTATGTAATTGCATTCTCTTCAAGATGAGATTTGGATGGGTCATTTCTCATAAAGTATGAGAAAGTTATGCTTGGTCAAATTTGAGTTGACTTTTCCTACAAAACCCTAATTTAGCAACTTTTGAATATTGATGAATTTTGAGAAATCCTTGATGAATCATGATAAACCCTTGATCAAATGATGAAATATCCTTAAAAATGAGAATATTGACAAAAAATATTGGGTTTTGACTGTATGTGGGCCACAGTTGACTTTTGCCCTAACACAGTCGACTTTTGGGACCTTTGAGCAATTGACTGAGCAAAATTCCTCTACATGGCTTGAAATTTAACATGGATGGTCTTGAGAACATATTAGGACATTGGTGAGCACTTGGGGTCATTTGGACTCAAGGATCTTGATGCAACACAAAACCCTAATTTGAGTAGACTGCCTTAGGATAGAGCTTGTCTGGCCAACTCTTAGGCTATCTTGAGCAACTTGGAGATCTTTCTTACAATGTTTTGAGAAATATGGGAGGAAAATTTTGGGGTACAACTGCTTCCCCTGTTCAATCTTCTTAAACCTGAGGATGTAGATTGGCTTTCGTGCCTTTCGTGATCCGAAGGTGGAAGAGGATTGAACACTAGAGTGCCCATAAATTTGCACTCGCATGAAGTAGTAGTTACTTTGTGATGTCGAGAATGGGCTTATTGATGCCATTTGGAGACTGATGATGGGGATGGGCTTAAGATGCCATCTGAAGGAGTTTCGATCGCTTAAGAGATTCCTTAGCGAGAGCTGGCATACCTGCTGTTGAGGAAGATTCCGCTGGGGAAGTTTGATTTTTGTTGAGGGAAAGGAACTTGTCCGTAATTCAACTGAGGTGTCGAGATTTAGGAACTTGTCTATACTTCAACTGAGAAATCATATCTGCTGAGTTTTAAGAACTCGTCCATAATTCAACTGGAGGGAAACATCTTCGTCGAGATTTAAGAACTCGCCCGTAATTCAACTGAGAAAACTTCTCTGCTGAGATTTAGGAACTTGTCTGTAATTCAACGGAGGAACACTTTGTCGAGATTTATGAACTCGTCTGTACTTCAACTGAGAAAATATCTCTGTTGAGTTTTAAGAACTCGTCCGTAATTCAACTGGGGGGAAACATCTTCGTCGAGATTTAAGAACTCGCCCGTAATTCAATTGACTGGTGAGATTTAGGAACTTCTCTGTAATTCAATGGAGGAACACTTTGTCGAGATTTAGGAACTCGTCTGTACTTCAACTGAGAAAACATCTCTACTGAGTTTTAAGAACTCGACCGTAATTCGACTAGGGAAACATCTTCGTCGAGATTTAAGAACTCGCCCGTAATTCAACTGAGAAAACTTCTCTGCTGAGATTTAGGAACTTGTCTGTAATTCAACAGAGGAACACTTTGTCGAGATTTAGGAACTCGTATGTACTTCAATTGAGAAAACATATCTGTTGAGTTTTAAGATCTCGTCCGTAATTCGACTGGGGAAACATCTTCGTCAAGATTTAAGAACTCGCCCGTAATTCAACTGAGAAAACTTCTCTGCTGAGATTTAGGAACTTGTCTGTAATTCAACGGAGGAAAAAGCTTCATAGCCTTGAATTTTATGAGAATTTAACCGCATCCTTCCTGAAAGATAAAGGTTAGTTGTATGTAATGCATGATATGTATCAAGCAATGATGTTCTCAAAATAAATGAGATTGTGTTGTATGATGCACATATGCATGTGTCATGATGTATGAAAATGTAATGTTTTTAGTTGGGGAAAATAAATCCCGCATAGCTGCTGGAGAAAAGATTTGAATTCTTCATTTCCGCTGGGGATAGCGGATGAAGATGTTTGTGAGAATAAACCCGCAGGAGAGGATAACTTCGTTGGGGAATAAACTGATGAGGAGATTACTCTGTGAGGAAGAGATGCTTTGTAGAAGATTCTACTGATAAATTCCGCTGGGGATTAATTATCGTTGCTGGTGATACTGAATCCTGTTGGGGATTGAATTCCTATTTGTGAAAGGAATAAACTCCGATGGGGATGATTTTTCCAATAGCGACCTTACTGGGGATAACCTTTTAGGCTCTACTGGGGACAATCTTTCAGAGTCTACTGGGGATTATTCTCCAAACTTCCCTAGGGAAACTTTTTCAGACTGCACTGGGGAAATTTTCCAAACTCCACTGGGGATATTTTATACTCCACCGGGGATGATAAGACTTTTTAGTGCTGATGGTAGATAAACTCTGCCTGGGGAGAATATTACCGATTCATTCGCGATCGTGAGTCTCAGTTGGGGAGACCTAATATTACTTCCTTTTCTTACTCTGCGGGGAGTGAAAGTATTTTAGCCATATTTTTCAGCTGAATTTACCTTGTACCTGGTAGACAGAGCAGCTGTACAGTTTGGACAATTCTTATTGCCCCTATTTCTCATATTACATGTAATGGTCTTTTGTTTCGCATGTAAATATTCATGAGCAGCAATTAATGTCAAATGCATATAACAAAAATGAACATCGGACATTCTTTGCAAAACAAAACAGAAAAAAGGAAAAACAGTTTGAAATTTCTTTGAAGATGAATTGTGTTGATTTTGAAGTTTGGCCTGTAAATAGGCGTTTTTGTACAAGAGGTTGACGTCCTAGTAAGAGAACGCCACCGAACAAATAGAATTTATACAATTTGTGAAAACAAAGAAAAACAGCTATGTAAATAATCCCCACTGGGTTCCAACTCTGCTATTGCTTTTATGTCTTCGAGCATCTCATCACTTTGCTACTTGGTTGAAGGTAAATCAGATTGATTAGTTTCGTCCGAGCTTGATAGTCGATACCGAAGTATGGTTGTAAGGTGATCTAATGAGGCATAGTGTTACACTTTGATCCCTAATTTTTTCCTGGACCGCCCTTTCGGGTTTTCAGTCCACCGGGATACCCTTTTTTGCCCAAGCCGCCTTTTCAGGTTTTCGACTTGCTGGGTGTACAAATTTTTTTATTTTCATCCCTTATTTTTGCCCGAACCCTTTTGGCTCGCCGAGAAGCCCTTATTTTTGCCTAGGCCAGTCAACCTAGCGGGTCTTTGATTATGCGTAGTATCTTTTCACTATGTCTGCATTGACGGGGTGAGGAAGGTCGTCACCATCCATGGTGGTTAGAATCATAACTCCTCCTGAGAAAATGTTCTTAACCACAAATGGCCCTTCGTAAGTAGGGGTCCATTTGCCCCTGGGATCACCTTGTGGTAGTATGATGCGCTTGATAACCAGATCCCCGACTTGATATTCTTGTCGTCTAACTTTCTTGTTAAATGCCTTAATCATTCACTTTTGATACGTCTGACCATGACAAATAGAAGTAAGTCTCTTTTCATCGATTAAGTTCAGCTGATCAAGCCGGGTCTGGATCCAGTCATCTTCGCTCAAACCTGCGTCCTTCATAATCCGAAGAGAGGGTATCTGAACTTCAATGGGCAAGACTACTTCCATACCATAAACCAAGGAATAAGGTGTTGCCCCTGTTGACGTCCGCGTTGAGGTACGGTACCCATGAAGAGCAAATGGTAACATCTCGTGCCAATCTTTGTACGTCACCGTCATCTTCTGCACAATCTTCTTAATGTTCTTATTAGCCGCTTCTACAGCCCCATTCATCTTTGACCGGTAAGGAGAAGAGTTGTGATGCTGTATCTCGAACTGCTTGCAGAGCTCGGTGATCATCTTATTATTGAGATTTATACCATTGTCAATAATGATCCTCTCTGGTATACCATATCGACAGATCAGGTTGTGCCGAATGAAACGTGCCACGACGTTCTTGGTTACGGTAGCAAAGGAAGCTGCTTCAACCCACTTCGTGAAGTAATCAATAGCTACCAGGATGAAACGATGTCCATTAGATGCCGTAGGTCTGATCTCGCTGATCATGTCGATGCCCCACATTGCAAAAGGCCACGGGGCTGTTAAGACGTTCAGAAGAACTAGAGGTATGTGCACCTTATCAACGTAGACTTGGCACTTGTGACAGGTCCGAGAATGCTGATAACAGTCTGATTCCATTGTAGACCAATAATATCCTGCCCGTAGGATTTTCTTTGCCATGGTATGTCCACTGGAATGAGTCCCAAAAGTACCTTCATGTAACTCAACCATGATCCTTTCTGCTTCGTTCTTATCCACACATCGCAATAAAGTTGAATCATGGTTATGCTTGTAAAGGATGCCATTAATGATGAAGAACTTCGCCGCGAACCTCCTCAGAAACTTCTTATCATTAATAGATGCACCCTCGGGGTATTCTTGGGTCTCAAGATACCTCTTTACCTCATGAAACCAGGGTTTATCCGCTACCACTTCAGTCTCAATGTCGCAACAATGTGCAGGTTCGTCCAACCTTTCAATGGTAATCCGAGGAACTTTGTTGTCCCAATTGACTTTGAAAATAGAAGACATCGTAGCCAGCGCGTCCGCTAACTGATTCTCCTCTCTAGGGAAGTGTTCAAAAGTTATCTCCTCGAACTACGGAAGCAACGTCAACACATACTCCTTGTAAGGAATAAGATTTGGGTGTTTCGTATCCCACTCGCCTTTGATCTGACTGATCACGAGAGCAGAATCTCCAAATACACTTAAGAACTTAATCCTTAGGTCAATTGCTGCTCGAAGACCCATGATGCACGCTTCATATTCCGCCATGTTGTTGGTGTAGTTGAAACATAGTCGGGCGATAAATGGAGTATGAGAGCCTTTAAGAGATATGATCACGGTGCCAATGCCATTGCCCAAAGAGTTTGAAGCTCCATCAAAGTACATAGACCATCGGGATCCTTCCTCAGTTCCTTCATCCGGTCAAGGTGTTTCACAGTCAGTTACCAACATGATGTTCTCATCCGGGAATTCAAAGTTCATAGACTGGTAATCGTCCACTTCCTGATGTGCCAAATGATCTGCCAACACACTTCCCTTGATTGCCTTTTGGGTCGTGTACTGGATGTAATACTCAGTCAAAATCATTTTCCATCTTGCTATTCTTCTGAACAAGGCAGGATTTTCGAAGATAAACTTGATTGGATCCATCTTTGATATCAATAGAGTAGTGTGAGTCAGCATATACTATCTCAGCCGACGAGCAGCCCATGCCAAAGCGCAAAAAGTTTTCTCAAGCAACGAGTATTGGGTCTCGCAGTCGGTAAACTTTTTGCTAAGGTAATAAATAGCATGCTCTTTTCGGCCAGACTCGTCATGCTGCCCTATCACACACCCCATTGAATTATCGAGTACTGTCAAGTATAGGATTAAAGGTCTCCCTTCAACTGGAGGCATCAGAATAGGTGGATCTTGGAGATACTCCTTGATTCTTTCGAAATCGGCTTGACATTCGTCGTTCCATCTTACTACTTGATCTTTCATCAGTAACTTGAAGATTGGATCATAAGTAGCAGTCAGGTGTGAGATGAATCGGGCAATATAGTTTAATCGTCCCAAAAAGCCTCGAACTTCTTTTTCAGTTTGGGGAGCTGGCATTTCCTGTATAGCCTTAACCTTTGCAGGATCCACTTGAATTCCTTTATCACTTACAACGAAACCTAGCAGCTTACCAGATCTCACCCCGAAGGTGCACTTGTTCGGGTTTAACCTCAGCATGTACAACTTTAGTCTATCAAATAGTTTCTGAAGGTGGTCAAGATGTTCTTCCTCAGTCTGGGATCTTGCAATCATATCTTCAACATATACCTCAATCTCATGATGGATCATATCGTGGAATAAAGTGACCATGGCGCGCTGATACGTTGCCCCAACATTCTTCAACCCGAAAGGCATGACCTTGTAGCAAAAGGTACCCCATTAAGTAACAAAGGTTGTATTCTACAAATCCTCAGGAGCCATCTTAATCTGATTATAACCGGAGAAGTCGTCCATAAAAGAGAAGACCTTATGCTGTGCGGTGTTGTCAACTAGAACGTCGATATGAGGCAGAGGGAAATGATCCTTGGGGCTTGCCCTGTTCAGATCCCTATAGTCAACACACTTCGAACCTTACCATCCTTCTTCGGCACTGGAACCACGTTGGCAACCCACTGCAGGTAAGAAGTAACTGCTAGAAAACCGGCATCAAACTGTTTCATAACTTCGGCCTTGATTTTCTCAAACATCTCTGGGCGCATTCGGCGAAGTTTCTGTTTCACTGGAGGATAGTCTTCCTTGGTAGGCAAGCGGTGAACCACAATATCAGTATCCAAACTGGGCATATCTTCATAAGACAAGGAAAAGATCTCAACGTAGTCACGCAGCATCTGAATCAGCCGTTGCTTAACACTAGACTCCAGATTTGCACCGATCTTGACCTCTTTCTTGTCTGCTTCTGTACCCAGATTTACTGATTCTACCGGCTCCTCATGCGGCTGTATGGCCCTCTCTTCTTGGAGTAACAGTCTAGTAAGTTCACCAGGCACTTTGCAATCATCTTCACCTTCGTCTTCGGCTAAGTTGATCGGACTTTCGAAGTCATAACTGGCAGTAGCAGAGTCGTTATCAGTGGGATCCAGAGTGGATGTAGACCTATATATGTGAGTGTGTGTAAAATAGCTGTTTTGCAAGATTAAAAAAAACAAGGAGCGCAAAATTTGAAATGCAAGAAAACGTCCAATGCTTTTATTAATGATATATGGAAATGACACACATAAAGCCCTCACAAACAAAGCCACGGTGTCTAGGGTAAGACACCGGGCCGTAAAGTTCAAAAAATTGTCTGTTACAAATTTAAAACAAAAGTCTCATTACTAGGTAATATAAGAAACAGGCATGGAATCTGTTGCCGTCCAATTTCTCAGGCCACCATCAGTGGTCGGGTAAATCCAATTGTTAATATCAAACTCTTCATCATCATCATCCCCAATAGCATTTACTCCCGCGTCATGTTTTGGCATAGGAGCCGTTATGAAATTAGGCTTTTCAGGCACTTCAAACTCGATCTCCTTAGCATCAATCAGATCCTGTACCTTATTCTTCAGGACCCAACAATCATTTGTATCATGCCCCGGGCTATCGGAGTGAAAAGCACAGCGGGCGTTCGGGTTGTACAGCGGCGATGTTGTATTAGGATTCTTTGGGGCTTCCTTCGGAATCACCAAGTTGGTCTTTAACAACTGCGGCAGAATATGAGACAAGGTCATATGGAGCTGAGTGAATTTTCTTCGCGGCCTCTCGGCTCTTGGATGATTGTTGCGTTGTGGGGCAACAACAGGTCTTGATATAACAACCGCATTGACTGCTTGGCGACGCTCAGGTCTATTATGGCTCTTTGAACTATAAACAACGCTAGATTCCTTCTTAAAAGGCTTCTTTTCGATACTTGATGAAGCACCCTTCTGTATCTTTCCGCTATTAATACTAACCTCAACCCTTTCCCCTGTCATAATCAGCTCAATAAACCCGGACGATGAACTTCCAATCAGATGTTTGAAATACGGACCAGACAAGATCCCCAGAAACATATCTACCAACTCCCTATTAGCCAGCGGGGGTTGTACTCTTCCAGCAAGGTCCCTCCATTTCTGAGCGTAGTCTTTGAAACCTTCGCTCGCACCCATAGACATACCCTAAAGTTGGGTACGCGTGGGAGCAAGGTCGGCATTGTATTGGCACTGCTTGTAAAAACCAGCAGCAAGGTCTTCCCAATTACAGATACTAGCTCCTTCCAGCTGGTAAAACCATTCAAGTTGAGCCCCTGAGAGACTATATTGAAAGAAGTGGATCCAGAGGTTTCTGTCAGCCGTGTATGGCTGAATCTTTCTAACATATGAACGGAGGTGCAACTTTGGACAAGAAACGCTGTCGTATTTAGCAAATATTGGTGCTTTAAACTTGTGGGGAATCACCACCCCAGATGACAAACCCAAATCACCAAAGTCCAATCCAGGTACCTTCTGGATCTCCATCGCACTTAACCGGTCTTCAAGCTGTTTATACCTATCCTCAGCCGGAGGATACTGGTCTTCATCAAAGTCAGTCTCGTTGTTAGAAACCACAGGGCTAGGAGCCCTCCTTTCTTCCTGATTCTCCCCCCTCTAGATGAGTGAGTCAAATCAACCTCTTCTCGTAAATTGTTTCCAAATCTGTGACCCATATTCAGGAGGACCGTCTTCTTCTTCTTCTTTCTCTTATCCTTCAAGATAAGAGTCTTCAGATCTTGCTGACCCTTAGCCAAGTTCATGAACATTTCCTGGAACTGAGCATTTTGAGCTTGTAGAGCCTTGATAGCTTGATCAGTTGATGTTTCAGCAGACATGATGCTGAAATAAACAACGAAGAAGATGAGAAACCTGTAAAGGTACCTGTAATGAGTTGCATGGGAATGATATGTGTATGATATGATTTCAAAGACTTTAGGGATTCAAATTCGTAAACAAAAATGAAATACACTTTTATTAGATAAACTTGAAACAATGTTTGATAAATGCCTTTAAGGCGTTACAAGAAAGAAATACTGAAAAATAAATCAAAGCTAGAAATAACAAAAGACATCAGCACTCCCATGACCGTTTTCCGTTGGTGCTGACATAGTCTTTGAGGACCTTCTCATTCTCCAGCTGTCTTGTAAGCTTTAGAATCTTCCGCTCCTGCTCATGATACTTTTCTCTGTAAGTATCCTGCTCTTCCCTTAGCTGCATCCAAGACCTCTTTAATTCCCCAATGTTAGTAGGCATGTATGGATGGAGGATGGTTGGAGGAACCCCTTCTTCATCAGCAATCTCAACAATTACAGGCAAGATAGCTTTGTACGGTATTCCCAGCTTTTGAGCACGTGTACGAACCCATCGGAGATACGGTTCCATCGGAAGAGAGGTCTTCATCCCTAACTCATATGGATCAGACCGGTGCACCCTGTCCCAAGCTCGTATGAACCTGCGGCGATGCTCCTCACTATCCCCTTGGAAGTCAAAGAAAATGCTCGGCATTAGCAACTCACGAGGTCCGTCCCTCCTAGCTCACCCGAACTGACGTAAGTCCAAACAAGGATTATAAGTAATCCCTCCTCGAATTCCCAGCAATGGAACATTGGGGTACTCCCCATAGCGATCAATAATAGCTACGTCTTCCATGTCTTTAGTGCTCCAGATAATGTCAGTGTGAGCGAGAGATATAATTCTGTAGGCCCAACCCATGCCTTCCTTGTTCTTCAAAACTGATTTGGGGAGGTGAGAAATAAACCACCTCGCCAGCAATGGTGCACAACACATAAGGGTTCCCCGTTTCCGAGCAGTACGGGCATAAAGAGAGTGCAGAATGTCACCCAAGAGAGTGGGAACATGATTACGGGATATGAAAATCTTCACTGCATTCACGTCGACGAAAGAATCTAAGTTAGGAAACAACACCAAACCATAAATGAGAAGAGCCAAGGTATCCTCGAATGCTTGAAAATTCAAACTGTCCCAAAACTGATTAGCCCGATCAACCAAGAATTTAGCCAAGAAGCCTTTTGTCCCACTCCGAGTGTCCCAATTAGACATTACCTCAGCCTTTGTCAGATGTAGGGCTGAAGCAATCTCTTCCGGCCTAAGGACTTTATCCCAACCTGTAAACGGGGTCTGCTCTAAAATAGAGATACCAAGTAGATCAGAGAACTCCTCCAGAGTAGGGACTAACTGATAGTCTGGGAAAGTGAAGCAGTGGTATAATGGATTAAAGAACTGGCACAAGACACTCAACATCTACTCATCAATCTTGGAAGTGACCAAACCAAGAAGGTGCCCATGTCTTCTGAGTAGGAATTTGTACAAAGCTGATCCGAATAGTGTTTCTACGCATAGAGGCCATGACCTACAAAACAGAACAAAAATGAATCCCCTCTGTCTTTGAAATGGGTTAGTCTGATGCAAGATGAATGCAATGTCATGATGTCATGATGTCATTATAGAAACACACCGCAAGTATTCATAGATAGCAAACATGGTAAAGGCAAACAAGTCACACAGATAGCCCTTAGATTTCAGGCTGGCATGGAGTTTAGGTATTACCCTCTTTCAGTTTAGTTGGTTCAACCTGTCCTAGTAATAGTAACCAGGTTCTAGAGGATCTCAATATCACTGACCACTCTCGATCGGTCATAATCCCAGTTTGGAAACCTTTTCTTGGGCCAGAATCATCGCGAGAGTTTGGTCTCAATGAGTCTAGCATACTGCTACTGTTCTATGGCCAAGTTGGTCAATTATAGGTTCTAAGGTCAGTTGGTGCTTAATGGCCCGTTAGAAGACCCATATTCTCCTTGTTCCACCACAAAGGATATCAGTACAAACTAAAGTGCCACACCAACGTAGCTACTGCTTCAACCGTATAGGTCTACGCCGTACAATTCCCTCACAGTCTATTTCTACTTACCTAAAAGGTATCCCCAGATCCGGGTTAGGATCTATAGTAAATCCGATTCAAACCCACAAATATAAAGCATACAAATAAGCAATTGAAAACATTATGATGAACTATTCCTTAGGTACACCCCAGTTATATTCATCCCCAGCAGAGTCGCCAGTTCTGTGATACGGTAGGAAGAACTGACTATTTTTCGAAATGCTGGTTTACATTTTGCGTTTGTGTTTGCAAAATGTCGTGGTAAGCAAGAGTCGCCACCGACTTTTATTTTATCCAACAAGGAAAGGAAAAAAAGCTCAGAAAAATTCCTTTTTTCGAGATTATTTTTGAGTACGGGGGTAGATTATAGAAAGGAAAGGTATTAGCACCCTTTCTATCCGTAGTTATCTACGGGCTCTTAGGTACTTGCTCATCATTTTCAAAATGTTTTCTTTGTGTTTGTGGGTTTGAAAAAGTTTTTGTTTTTAACTTCGATTTAACTCTTGCTTCTGTCCTCAAGAGTGTAATGAAGTGTTTTTTGAAAACTTGTTTCTAAAAGTGTAAGTGTGAAAAATTTGTTTTGTTTTGGATGAGCAAGTATCTAAGAACTATCTACCTACTCGAACAAGGAATCGTTCTATGCTAATTTCCTTTAGACCATGCTATCCCACTATTAATGAGTAGGTAGCACCGTCGTTGGAGTTTGAGGGTCAATTCGAATAGGGACATACAGTCACTAAAGCAATGTTAGGACGCCTTAGCGGTAACCCTAATGTCTTAGATCATTTGTTTCAGGCAACAATATCTGAGGCAACTGTTTCGAGGAAACTATGATCTTTTATACAAGGGGACGACCTCTAAAACGACCTATACTCAATGACCGTGTACGAAGGCAACCAAGTGGGGTGTACCCTAAGAGTGCGCATGTGCGAGTGTGTTGTTTTCAGTTATTTTTATCTTTGCACATGTTAAGGGTGATCTAATTTGATTTTAGTTTAAGCATTCATTCTTGTCATGCAAACCCTATTATCGAACATCTAACAGTTGTAATTTGCAGAAATTAAATGCGGAATTTAAACTAACTATTACAAGGCGTCGGGTATTTACATCGCCAAAAGCAACCCTTTGAAAATAAAATAAAGCGATAAAAATAATAAATGTCCTATTTAAAACTATTACAATCCAGGAGCAGATACATTAATTGGATAAATAAAATAAAGTGCGACGCGAAATTAAATCGGATGTGAAATTAGTGTTTTGACCCTTTTTTAAAAGAAAATGCCTTTTTTTGTTGTTTTTATTTTAAGAAAAATAGTTAAATCCTAAATTAAATACTAAATTAATTTTAAAATAAATTAATTAAAATAAAAATAATTAATGACATATTTTTAGAGTTTTGATTATTTAAGAAAGAAATTAAAATAATTAAATTATGTTAAACCCTAATTAATTCTAATTGATTTTAAATATTTACAAAAATAAATTAATGTTACCTAGAATTAAAAAACTAATTAATTAATTAAAATTTATTAAAGAAAAATAAAGTTCCTAATTTTAATTGGACAAAAATGTATTTTTGTGATTTCTTGATAAAAAGGAAAATTTGTTATTGGTTAGAAATTAATTAAATAAAAATAAAGTAATTAAATAAATAAACAAAATATAAAGAAAATAGTGAAAATGGGCCTGTTTGGAGGGTGTAGAAAGCAAAGATATTGGCCCAAATATGCTGGTCCATGTGGAATTTTTTCAATCCAGTGCATAGGTATTGATTGGCTTATGGGGTGCCTTCAAGGATTGGCCACCAGATCTGGCCATCTGGCATCTGGATGAGGGATGAACATGGTGGAACTCCTGGCCTAGGCGCATATGGGATTACCTGAAAACAAATAAGAAAATGCAGTTTGCTGGAGGCAGGGATCGAACCCCTGACCTCCAGCCTTTGGATCGTTGAACGCTTATGTGGCCACCACTAGGCCAAGTTGCTTCATTTGTTATAACAATACAAACATAACATAATATATAAAAACAAAGTATATGGCAAGAAATAAAAAAAACGCGCAAAATATTTGAATGGATGAATGAATGGACGACACGTCTTTGTCCCTGTCCTCTAAATCCTGCAACTTTTACCTGCGGATTTTTATCCGCAGCTAAAAGCATAGCTTCTCTCTAAAATCCTTCCCCGGCCATATAAATGAAAGGTAGCACCATGGTTGAGCTCGTCTTGTTCCCCTGAACAAGATGGTACCCTTCACGCAAGCCAATTATTCCTGTAATAAAAAGCCCTAAAAAAACCTAGAAAACCCTACAATGGTGATCCACGATATGAAGCATAAGAATGAAATTGGTTATTGTAGAAAGCTAGCAAATGTCATGGTGAATCAGAATATGCAATTAGCTTTTGTTATAGATTCAAGAATAATACAAATCGAATTAAAGAATGGGGCGGATCCGTGAGGGACTTACAGTGCACTGGGAGGTCTGAAAACGCGTGGTTTGGATTGGTTTCGCTTGTGTAGATGGCCAGGAAGAGATTGAGACACTTGCCAAGCCCTGAAAATGCCTCTATGATTGATTTCAATCTCAAGCTTTTTCTTGTTTTTTGCAAACTCTGTTCTGCCTCTAGAACTGATTTCCAACCCTTATTCTTGCCTGCACACGACCTTTATGTATTGCTCAATGTATTAGGGTAACAAACTTTGTCCAAATCTTCCTACATTGATGATTGAATATTTGATTTGATCTTCTTTTACAACCTTCCAATTTTGGCCTAAATCCAATCTCCTTGTGCATAATGACCTTGATATGAGTTTGATTGCAATGCTAGCTTTAGTTGGAGCCTGAAATGATCACAAGATCTTTAGTTTTCAATGTTTTTGATTTTATGTGATTTTATTTGTTTTAAAATGAATTAATTCAAATAAAAATCAAATTAAATAATAAAAATATGATATGGACACAAGGTCAAGTATAGAGCACGTGGGAAATAATTCAAACTCAAAACAAGTGAAAAATAATGGGCCCATTTGGAAAAAACAGAAGTTTTGGGGATAGTTGACTTTTGGCAATTTTGCAAAAAAGTCCAACTTCAACAATGCATAACTTCCTCAATTTTGAACTTTTGGAGGTGTTATTGGACTTTTTAGAAATCTTGAGATGTCCTCTAATCAACCATTTTAGTCACATATCATTTTGAGATTCCATGCTCAAGTTATAAGCTTTGACAAAAAAGGTGTTTTTGTTGACTTTTCAAAATGACCTATAATGTCCAAATTCATAACTTCTTGTGAGTGCATCTTTTGATCTTGGGGTATGAAGAGGGATTGTAGGGAATTGCATTCTATTCAAGATGAGCTTTTGATGGGTCATTTATCATAAAGTATGAGAAAGTTATGCTTGGTCAAAGTTGAGTTGACTTTTCCTACAAAACCCTAATTTAGCAACTTTTGAATCTTGATGAATTTTGAGCAATCCTTGATGAATCATGATCAACCCTTGATCAAATGATTAAATATCCTTCAAAATGAGAATATTGACAAAAAATCTTGGGTTTTGACTGTATGTGGGCCACTGTTGACTTTTGCCCTAGCACAATCGACTTTTGGGACCTTTGAGCAATTGACTGAGCGAAATTCCTCTGCAAGGCTTGAAATTTTACATGGATGGTATTGAGAACATATTAGGACATTGGTGAGAACTTGGGGTCATTTGGACTCAAGGATATTGATGTAACACAAAACCCTAATTTGTGTAGACTGCCTTAGGAGAGAGCTTGTCTGACCAACTCTTGGGCTATCTTGAGCAACTTGGAGATCTTTCTTACAATGTTTTGAGAAATATGGGAGGGAAAATTTTGGGGTACAACACATGGGCCATTGGCCAACATGTTTCACAAATGGGTTTATGAGTCTTTATGATTTAGAAAGCCCTCACTCTCCTGGATTAAAAACACCCCCTGGTTGACTTAAATTTTAAGAATGGACCATCATATATTGTTGTACCATCCTTAATTAAATTTTTCTTTATCATTTTAATCTCGAAAAAAAACCATCGAGGTAGGAAAAATTTGGAGTACGACACACCCGGTAAATTAATACTTTACTTTTTGCTTACCGCTGCAATAGGTGTATTTTCTGCGTTGATGAATTTTATGATGTGTTATGATGCAAATTTCAGGAAGTAGAGGCTTTAGAAATTATAGAAGTTAAGATGATAGGGGTGTATGGCTAAAAGCATAAAAACATAAGGGTGAGAGGGATAATTGGCCTATTAGTATTAATTTGATTAAATAATAGAGTTATTATTATTTTATAATAATTAAAAAATTGTTTGTAGAATAATAAAATTCATATTATTTTATTAATTAATTATCTAATTGAGTAAGGGCATAGTTAGGATTAAGTATTAGAGGTTTAGAGAAAAAATAGAACAATCATAGAGTGAGAGAAGGGAAAAGCTATGGCAAGAAGGATTCTAAAATTTTTGAAGGATAAAAGCTTCAAACTAAGGTAAGAGGGGTGAATGAGTTCTCTAAATCGTGATTATAACATGAGAGAGTAGTGAGGGTTCCTTTCCCTCTGTAGGTTTTGTATAATTGATGTATGATACTCCTTTTTGGTTGATTGATGTTATTTGTATATGATTTTATATGAAATTGTGAATCTTGTGATGTTAATGTTATAATTGTTGCTGAGTATTATTTCTATAGTGAAGTTACCACATGAAAACCCCAATCTAGAAATTATAGGTTTAGAAGGATGATGAACAATGAGGATTTAGATGTGAAAATTTATTATAGGATAATAGACCAATGAAGTTAGTTGAAGTCTATACGTTGTTATGTGTAAAAATACAGCTTGAGATCAAAATTTGAAGGTTATAAGTGCCCAAAATGGAGGAAAATCAGACTGGTTTTATGCAGAAATTGCAACAGGAAAACCCAGTTTGTGCAGGATCGTCGGGCGACTAAGGATGTGTCGCTGGGTGATGGTGATGTTCGGGATTGTCGCCAGGAGAGAGATAGAGCGATGGAAATGATGGAAAAAGATTAATGATTCATTAATGCATCGATTGCAGTGTCGTCGGGTGAACAATGACATTAAAGTAGTGTTGCCGGGCGACATAGGATGCCGGTGGGTGGCGGATGGCAGAACTAAATGGAGGTATGAATTCTCTTAAAAATTCCATAACTTGAGTTTTAGAACTCTGATTGATGCGCCTTTAAAAGTGTTTGATATATAATGAAACAAACTACATTTAGGTGGAATAAAATGAGTAAAAGAATGGTTATTTTCAACACTTAGGGTAACATAGAGTTAGATTATTATGAGTTCGGTTAGGATGATATGCATGCTATGATGAATTGTTGATACTATGATGTATGTGGCATGGTGATGATCTTGGTAGCCTGAATTGGCATATTATTGAAGGCTTATGCCTTTTGGTCATATAATTTATGTTTTGCGTGTCGATGTTGCATGCATTTCATTGGTGAGGGCTTACACCCTGTTGTTAGCCTGTAATGACCTTATGTTGAGGGCTTATGCCGTTGTTTCCCAAATGGCACTATGTTGGGGGCTTATGCCCTGATGGTACCACATGAATTGAATTGATGTCAGTTTAATTGCATTGCATTATTATTGAATTGATGTTGTATGATGTGAATGATGGATTGTGTTGCGAAGTGTTATGTGATATGTGAATTTATTTGAATTACTATTCTTTAGCATGTGATATTCACCATATATTTATTGAATGTAATTTTCATCCTTTTTGTGTTGTTGTGTCTATGCTCTTCGAGAGTACAAATAATCAGGTACCTGAATAGTTCTTGAAGAGAGTGTTACCTGATCGAGTCTCAGGAGTCACTCTGATACGTAACACGGGATTGGGGACTTGTTATATTTTCATGTTGTTTTAATTGTTACACATCATACTTTTATACTTATGATGCACAATATGTTGGTGGAGATTTTTATTATTATTATGGCTTTATGCCATGGGAGTTAATTAATTTGATTATTCCACAGCCGAATAAATTATAATGAGTAAATGGAGTAATAAAGTGATTTGAGACTTTATAAAATTTTGAACTATGTGACATCCCATGTGTAGACTATGATATATTTCATGTTTATTGATATAATTATTCTTACAGGAAAATGGAGTGTTATTATTGGTATCAGAGCAGGTCAGACCGTCCGTCCAGGTTGTTGAGTCAGTAGTATAGTATGACAGTTGAATATTGCCGTTGTGTTTCTTTCTAACCCTTGTTTGATGTCATGATGTTAACCAGAGTAATAGTCGGAAGAAATGATGCTACAGTTGTTGGGGCTTTGCAGGCTTTGGCCCAGGCTGTGCAACATCAGCTAATGTCAGCGGGAACGATATGTCTCGTGTTTTATAGATTTCCAGAGGAACCATCCACCTACGTTCAAAGAGAAGTATGATACTAAGGGAGCACAAAAGTGGATCAAGGAAATTGAAAGGATCTTTTGGGTGATAGACTACTCTAAGGCACATAAAGTGCGTTTTGGTACACATATGCTGGAAGGAGAGGCTGATGATTGGTGGTTTTCCACTTGTCAAAGACTATGGACGATGTAGGTGAGGATATTACTTGGGTTGTATTTCACAGGGAGTTCCAGATGAAGCATTACCCAGAAGATGTTCACCAGAAGAAAGAAATTGAATTTTTGCAGCTGAAACAGGGGGAGTTGTTTGTGACTGAATATGATGCCAAGTTCGTAGATTTGGCGAACTATTATCCTCATTACAACGAGGAGACTGCTGAATTTTCAAAGTGCATCAAGTTTGAAAATGGATTGCATTCAGAAATCAAAATGGCAATTGGGTATCAGCATATCCGTAAATTTCCAAATTTGGTGAATAGTTGTATGTTGTATGATCTATGAAGAGGACAATAAGGCTCATTATAACGCCATAATTAAGAAGAGGTATAGACAATAACATAATTGTGGGAAGCCTTACAATTCTCCAAATGACAAGGTAAAATATAGGGTTACTGATGGTAGAAGGAACAATAGGGGAGGTGCTCCTACTGATGTCGTGTGTTACATATGTGGGAAGCCAGGTCTTCAAAGGGATGCATGTACCAGGGAAGTGAAGAGGTGTTTTCGTTGCGGTAAGACTGGGCATGAGATAGAAAATTACAAACACAAGGAAGTAATGTGTTTCAACTGTGGTGAAGAAGGAAATATCAGTACTCAGTGTCAAAAACCGAAGAAAGCTCAAACTGGTGGGAAAGTATTTGCTTTAACTAGAACTCAGACATCTAGTGGAGACCATATAATCAGAGGTATTTGCTTCATTAATAGTACTCCTTTAATTACTATTATTGATACTGTTGCTATGCATTATTTTATTGTTGCTGATTATGCTAAAAGGTTGGGCCTTATGTTATCTTCTATAGATGGGGAAATGGTTATTGATACTCCATCTAAGGGATCGGTGACTACTTCCCTAGTATGCTTAAAGTGTCCTTTGTCCAACTATGACAGAGATTTTTCTATTGACCTAGTTTATTTACCGTTGACTGGTCTAGACGTAATTTTGGGTATGAACTGGTTGAAATACAATTACGTTCATATTAACTGTTACAACAAATATGCACGGTTTTCCACTCCTAATGAGGAAGGGGAAGTTACATTCTTATCTGCTAGACAGTTGAATGAAATAATGCAAGATGAAGCTCAAGTGTTTTCATTAATGACTTCTTTATCTGTTAAGAATCAGGCTTATATTGATGAGTTATAGGTGGTGCGTAAATTTCCTGAAGTTATCCCAGATGATATTACATACGTGCCGCCAGAGAGAGAAGTAGAGTTTTTTATTGATATTGTTTCGGTTACCAAACTTGTCTCTATGGAACCCTATCGGATGTCAGAATTTGAATTGGAAGAATTGAAGAAACAACTGGAAAACTTACTTGAGAAGAAATTTGTTAGACCAAGTGTATCGCCTTGGGGAGCCCCGGTGTTACTCGTGAAAAAGAAGGATGGTAGTACAAGGATCTATGTAGGTTACTGACAGTTGAATAAAGTGACGATCAAAACAAGTATCCACTTCAAAGAATAGATGACTTCATGGATAACAAGATTGACTTGAGGTTGGGTTATCACCAAATTCGAGTATAGAGTGACGATATTCATAAGACAACTTTCAGGACTCAGTATGGAAACTATGAATATTCATTAATGCCTTTTGGACTTACTAACGCGATGGGTGTGTTTATGGAGTATGTGAATCACATCTTTCATACTTATTTGGATCAATTTGTGGTAGTACTTATCGATGATATCTTAATATATTCCAAATCAGAAGAGGAATATGTTGAGCTTTTGCGAATTGTCTTTTAAGTGTTAAAATAGAAGAAGTTATATGCGAAGTTATCCAAGTGCTACTTTTGGTTAGAGAAAGTTAGTTTTCTTGAACACGTTATTTCAAGTGGTGGAATCGTTGTAGACTCGTCCAAGGTAGATGCGGTATTGCAGTGGGAAACTCCAAAATTAGTTACGGAGATTAGAAGCCTTTTGGGTTTGGCTGGCTATTATAGGAGGTTTATTGAAGGTTTTTCTAAGTTAGCACTTCCTATAACTTAGTTAACTTGTAAAGGAAGAACATTTGTATGAGACATCCAATGTGAAGAATGTTTTGTTGAGCTGAAAAAGAGATTAACGACAGCTCCAATTTTGATATTACCTAATCTTGAAGAATCATTTGTGGTATATTGTGATTCTTCTAAATTGGGTTTAGGTGGAGTGCTCATGCAGAATGACAAGATAGTAGCGTATGCGTTGAGACAATTGAGGATTCATGAAATAAATTATCCTATGCATGATTTAGAACTCGTTGCGGTGGTGTTTGTACTAAAGATTTGGATACATTATCTTTATGGCTCTAGGTTCAAAGTATTTAGTGATCGTAAGAGCTTGAAATATCTATTTGATAAAAAGGAGTTGAATATGAGACAGCACAGATGGTTAGAAATGTTGAAAGGTTACGAATTTGGCTTAAACTATCATCAATGTAAAGCTAATGTTGTGGCTGGTGCTTTGAGTCGAAAAACTTTGCATATGTCTGCTATGATGGTTAGAGAGTTGGAATTTATTAAGAAATTCAGAGATATGAGTTTAGTCTATGAAGTGACACCGCAAAGTGTGCTATTGGGAATATTGAAGATTAACAACGACTTCTTAGATAATATTAAAAAAGCTCAGAAGCTAGATGTGAAGTTGGTAGACTTGATGGTTGTGAGTAACCAGTCGGAGGATAGTGATTTTAAAGTAGATTCCCAAGGTGTGTTGAGATTCTGAGACAAAATTTGTATCCCTGATGATGCAGAAATGAAAAAGATTATTCTACAAGAAAATCATAGAAGTAGTTTGAGTGTCCATCTGGGAGATACTAAGAGGTATCATGACTTGAAGAAGTTATTTTGGTGATTCGGATTGAAACAGGATATGGCATGGTTTGTGTATGCATGCTTGATATTCCAGAAATCAAAGGTCGAGCATCAAAAACCTGCAGGATTATTAGAACCGTTAGATGTTTTGGAGTGGAAGTGAGATAGCATATCAATGGACTTTATGATGAGGCTGCCAAATACTCCGAGAGGACATGATGCAATTTAGGTAATTATTGATAGACTAACAAAATCAGCTCATTTCATTCTGATTAATATCAGTTTTTTTGTGCCGAATTTGGCAGGGATTTATCTCCTTCTTGAGAGTATCTCCGGTAACCGGTGTAGGCCGTGCTTTGAAGCCAAAGAAACTAACTCCTCAATTTATTGGACCTTATCAAAATTCAGATAAAGTGGGGAGTGTTGAATATAGAGTTGCCTTGCTTCCTAATCTGTCGAATTTACATGATGTGTTCCATGTGTCGGAACTCAGAAAGTATATTTTAGATCCATCACATGTGATCCCGATGGATGATATACAAATACGGGATAATCTTAATGTTGAGGCCGTACCCGTGAGGATCAAAGATCATGAAATAAAGAAACTGAGAGGCAAAGAGATTACTCTTGTGAAAGTAGTTTGGGAAGGAGTTGCTGGAGAGAATGTGACGTGGGAGTTAGAGAGAAAAATGTGAGGGGCTTATCCAGAGTTATTTGCCTAAGGTAATTTTTGAGGACAAAAATATTCTAAGTGGGGTAGAGTTGTAACACGCCGATTTAGTTAGAATTATTGTATTTAAAATAATTAGATGATGTGGTGTATTTTATGCATCGTTGAATTTTATGATGTGTTGTGATGCAAAACGTGGGAAGTAGAGGCTTTAGAAACTCTAGAAGTTAAGATGATAGGGGTGTATGGCTAAAAGTATAGAAACATAAGGGTGAGAGAGATAATTGACCTATTAATATTATTTGGATTAAATAATAGATTTATTATTATTTTATAATAAATAAATGGAATTTTTAGTAGAATAATAGAATTCATATTATTTTATTAAATAATTATCTTACTAAATAAGGGCATAGTTGGGATTAAGTATTAGAGGTCTAGAGATTATTATTAGAAAAACAAGGAAGTGGGAACATAAGGAGAAAAAAAAGAACGATCGTAGAACGAGAGAAGGGAAG
Organism: Vicia faba; assembly: GCA_948472305.1. NCBI lineage: Eukaryota > Viridiplantae > Streptophyta > Magnoliopsida > Fabales > Fabaceae > Vicia > Vicia faba. The sequence continues at coordinate 10,440,841 of OX451735.1, forward strand.
AGTTAGGGCAAGAAGGATTCCACAAATTTTGAAGGATCAAAGCTTTAAACTAAGGTAAGGGGTGAATAAGTTCTCTAAATGGTGATTATAACATGAAAGGATAGTGAGGGTTCCTTTACCTCTTTATGTTTATGTATAATTGATGTATGATTCTTCTTTTTGGTTGATTGATGTTGTTTGCATATGATTTTATACGAAATTGTGAATCTTGTGATGTTAATGTTGTAATCGTTGCTGAGTATTATTGCTATTGTGAAGTTACCACATGAAAACCCCAATCTAGAAATTATAGGTTTAGGAGGATGATGAATAATGAGGATTTGGATGTGAAAAATTAATATAGAGAAATAGATCAATGAAGTTAGATGAAGTCTATAGGTTGTTGTGTGTAAAAATACTGCTTTAGACCAAAATTTGAAGGTTAAAAGTGCCCAAACTAGAGGAAAATCTGATTGGTTTTATGCAGAAATTGAAGGACGTGTCTCTGGGTGATAATGATGTTTGGGATCGTCGCCAGGCAAGAGACAGGGCAATGCAAATGATGAAAAAGATGAATATTTCAGTAATGTGTCACTTCCAGCGTCGACAGGAAAAGGGTGACGAGAAAGTAGCTTTGTCGGGCGACATATGTAGTCGCTGGGCAACATATGGAAGAACTAAATGGCGGTACAAATTCTCTTAAAAATGCCATAACTTAAGGTTTAGAACCCCGACTAATGCGCCGTTAGAAGTGTTGGATAGATAATGAAACAAACTACATTTATGTGGAATACAGTGAGTAAAATGATGGTTATTATCACTACTTAGGGTAAAATAGTGTTAGATTATTATGAGATCGGTTAGGATGATATGTGCGCTATGATGAATTTTGGATACTATGATGTATCTGGCATGCGACAATGATATTGGTAGCCTGAATTGGAACATTGTTGAATGCTTATGCCTTGTGTCATACCCCAAAATTTCCCTAACCTTATTTATGCTTAGGTTTCCTTTAATTAAATCGTATTATTTAGCTTTCACTTTTATAGGGGTATTTAAAATCAGAGAGGGGTGTAACAATCCAAAATGGACCATCAATATCTGATGGCCCATTAAGCTCTAATAAAAGTCTATTCCAAATTAAGGGAGGTGTATTTCTAAATCAAATGAGGTGAACAAATTTGTTCTGGTTAAGGCCCATATACTTTTTAACCCACTTTAGATATAAAAGGAGGTTTGCTGTCTACTTGGAGGGTGTAGCGACTAATCAGAGGCCCATATCTTTTGAAGCCCATTAAAATTCATTCTCTTTTTTTTTCTGATGTAAAAAATGTCTTTGTTTTTGTTGAGGCGCAATGAATTAAAATAAGGTGGCCCATTGGTTTTTTTAAGTTGGAAGAGATTGTTTTGTTTTTAATAGTTTTGTTATTATTATCAACATCACTTTCATTTTTTTTTACCATTACTAAGTTATGTTAATATTATTATTAAGCCTTATATTCTAAAATACTTTATCAAAGTGAATTGTTTTTTTCTTTCGTTAAAAGGCCTAAAAGCCAGGATTGAGTTTTCTTTGCCCAAACCCAAAATCAAAACAGCATGACCCGCTAAAGGTTTTATTGTATGTTTTTTTTTTAAAAACTTCATTGTTTTGTAACAGGCCCAAACATTGTTAGCCCAATAAAAACAAAACAAAGTGTATGGCCCAATTATGTCACAAACAGGCACTGTAGAGTCAAGGGCGCACATGTATGAGAATCATGTTGTTCTAAATCACTTTTACATTAAAACGCAGAATCAAGAAGCTTTAAACGCAGAAACAGATCCTAAACAAATCTGGAAAAAATTCATTACATAAAAATACAAAATCAATACAGCGTCCAATTTTTATAGACAAGATTCAAATACTTCCCAAATCTAAAAAAACCTAATTGAAGAATTTCCTAAATCATTAACTAAATTCCTAATCCATTAAGCCTTAGGACTACTATAAAAGCAGACTTTTGTTTACAGAAAAGGGGACGAGAGAAATACAGTAAGAAAAAAAACAGTAAATAAAGAACAAGACACTGCTACAGTCATTGTCGTTGTTCCGATCTAGGGTTTCGATGTCGGAAACCCTTGTCGTCACCTTCTCCGTCACGTGTTGCTAACGCTCTTCATCATTCGACTTCATCATCATCTCCTCCACGCCATACCTGTGAAACAAAGGAAGAAGAATGGATTAGTAAGAGAACAGAGAATCAAAGCACAGAGACGTAGATTTCATGACGACATAAGGTACCGAGAACTTAGCCTGCTGTTTAGTTTGTTGTGTCTGTAAATCACGATTTGGGGATCTATGGTTTGGGGCATTATGTTCTTGGGTTCACTTTTGGGTTAGCGTCACCGTGGGTATGAATTAGGGTTTGGGGTAGTGCTCTGGTATGTTGTTGTTGGAGAGAGAGAGAAGAAATCAGACGAGACAAAGAAAGATGAAAATAAATTGAAAATAAAACAAAATATATTGGGCCTAATGATCCTGTGCGCATTCCACTACAGTTGTTACCACGCACCCTCAGTTATTCTCGCGTGATAACCATCAAAGGGCCATAAAAACGCACGCCTATCATGTTAAGGCACGCATGCACACACTGAATCAAACGAGTTCCCAAACTTCGCTGGACCAAGCCCAACTATTATTTACGCCTCCTTCAAATCTACTTTTACTAATACACATAGATTCATACCCCCTGGTCTTTTGGGCCTGAATTAAGAATATGAGTTCAGGCCCTTCCTAATAGTACCTCCTGATTTTACTACGATAATATAATTTGCACCCCTTCACTAATTTATTTTTATTTATTATTTTCCTTTATAAATTCATTTATATACTTATTTATTTATTTATTTTTCTGTATTTATATATATTTATATTTATATTTATATTTTAATAATTATAATTTTTTGTATTATTTATTATTATAAATAATTTAGTATTTTATAACTCATTTAAAATACAATATTTATTTATATTTAATCATATCTTTTAACCATATACTTAAAAACATTTCTCAACATATAATTTAATTTAATATTTTATATCAAAATATTAAAACCCACGATTCACCGAATTACTACATCTGCAAACGACACCGGCCAATATTTGGCCACGTGACGAGGAGGCGTAATGTACGTTAAAAAAATATATTCAAACGATCACCAAACTATTTTTCGTAATAAATTAATTTAACATCAGTTTTCGAAAAGGAATTCAAATATATTTAAAGTAATTGCTTATTTGGTCTAACAAATTCCGTTATTCATACTCTTATATCACATATGCGGAAAATTCAAATATATTTCGCAATCCATAAAAAACACAAACAACACCGTGAACTACGAAAAGGGACTCTGATTTCTCAAAAGAGGATACATAGGAATACGATTAAAATCGTGGCGAGTCCCGCTAACTAAAATTCAAATCCTTTTCCTTAATAAATAATTAAAACCCTATTTCCTAAGAACGCGCTTCTAAACCTAGTATCCTTGCGAACAAGGTAGATAAGGGGTGCCTAACACCTTCCCTTCGTCTAGAACCGAGTCCAAACCTAGAATCTTAGAATTTCTTTTAGGGTTATTCCTTTATACTCCCTTACTTTAGAATAAAAATTAAGGGTGGCGACTCTAATTTAAAAACCAGTTGTAACAACTGGCGACTTCACTGGGGACTGAACCCTAGGTTTAGAGGCCTTATCTTTCGTTTTTAGGGTTTTTATGGTTTTTGTTTATTATGTTTTATTTCTTATTTATTTAATTATTTATTTATCTGCTTCTTATTTTTCATTTGTTATCATATTATATCTTTGGTGGGACTTTAATTTTCGCAAAAATATTTTCAAAAACCCTTAGAAAGAATGTTCGTCTATCAGCCAAGGAGATACATCATCCCTATGAGTTTATGTGACAACTTCGCCTAGAGTCGGTGGAATTACACAAAAGAAATACGTCTCAAGAGACATCCTCTTGGGAAGTAGGACTTTGGAATGATGCCTATGGATCTTTTTACAAACCTCAAACTAAAATCTCATGATGAGACGTTTCACGACCTAGAGAAGAAAGTTTCAGTCTGTGAAGAGACTCTGTTTAAGGGAGGCTCTTATGCCTTTCCCTCTAGTGTTATTAGTGATACCCTTAAGGAATCCACCTTATGGGGAGGGTAAAATATCTATAAAACCAAACTAAGATCCTACCTTCTAAGGGTTATTTTTCACTAAATCCCGTCGTTTAACATTTTACTCATATATTCATGCATCTCTACATTTCACTTGTTCATCATACATCATTTGCTTTTGTTTGTCGTATTCACAGGGTACAATGAAATATTAAAAAAAAAGAGTAAAGGTTTTTTTTATGAGTATCTGGAAATGAATGCTAAAGGAAAACAACTCGTTTGTATCAATGCTGCCAAACCAGATGTGACTCAAATCAAAGCTATAAAAGAAATATTATCTGAAAGGGCTATGAAAACATTTACTCGTTTCCATGGGGATATTTTGGATTTAACTGAAGTTGAAGTACAGTTGGACGCTATTTCGGCTCTATTACAGTTCTATGATCCTCCGCTGAGATGCTTCACATTTCAAGATTTCCAGTTAGCTCCGACCCTAGAGGAATTGGATAGAATTCTGAACTTCTCCAAAGAGAAGGCTTATACAGGTATTGGACAAACCATTGATATTAAAATACTGGTCGAAGGTTTGAGAATCCCTTATCTTGAGTTTACTCTTAATTATAAGAAAGAAGGAGAAGTGAGAGGGATTAAAGGGTGTTATTTGGAGAGTTAAGCTCTTGATTTGGAAAATAAAAAAGAATGAGAATCTTGTGTCGACTGTCTTATTTCCGTGCACTATAGAGAATATTGACCCTGCAACCATTAGTGTGCTTTGGGGTACAAAAACTTTTAATACATATCCCACTCCAGCTTTGCTTGTTGATATCTACTATGCCATTCATACACGGTACGAGGAGAAAAGAGGTACCCTAAATTGTTGTATTCTATTACTATTATCTTGGTCCATGACTCACCTTTACAAGTAAAGTTACTTGGTTCCGAATCTGACAAGATATGAATGGCCTCATAAGTTAAGGTCTCTCACTGCTAGCTCTGTGTTGTGGTATGCCAGGAAGTTAGATATTGGTGATATTGTCTATAGTTGCAGGGATTTTCCTAATGTCCCATTAATCGGGTCACAAGGCTGCATCAATTACAATCCCACCCTGGCCCTACGAAAACTGGGGTATCCTCTGGAAGACAACCCTTCAGATGAACAACTCCAGCAATTGATCATTCATGACATGGTCAGGAATGACTGAGAGCTACTCAACAAAATCATCTGGGCTTGGAGTAGGGTTAACAAAAGAAAAACAGAAAGGAAAAATGAAGTGGCCAAAGAACCTTATACTCAATGGGTTCTAAACATGGTGCAAATTATCAAACTTCCTTTTGATATAGATCCTGAATATAAGCAAGAGGTCCCAGCCACTCCTCATATGTCTTTAGAAGAGGTAGATAATTTGAAAAAAGCACTGAAGCAGGCTCAGAGGAAGAAGGAGGAGTTAGAGCTCAATCTCCTTAACTTGACCAAAGAGAAAAGATAAACGCAACACATACTCAAGTCGAAAGACCAACAGATTCAAAAAGAACTTGAAGCATTTGAAAAGGAAAGTTTGAAAAGGAAGCATTCAACCGAAGGGTTGTTAAGTGCTACTTTGAATCTGGATTCCCATAATCAGAGGATGGAAGATGCTGCCAATGAAATCGGAAAGTTAAATATATGGTATGAAAAAGTTGTGCAGGAAAAGAAAGTACTAGAGGAAGAGTTGAGGGCTTAGATCCAAAGCTTGGCCCAAGTATCTTTAGACCAAGAATAACAATTGAAATATCTCACTACTAGGTTCAGGATAGCCAAGAGTCAGGGGTTAGAGAGCACCTTGTAAAAATGAGGGCAGAAAGACATCTGGCCCAGAAAACTGATGAGTATGAGCAAGTATGCCTCAAGTTGGAGGGTCTCCGGAAGGACTTCCTAATACAGCGAAGACTCTATATGGAGCTGCAAGTTGAAAAGATTTATTGGGAAGAAAAATATACAAAGATTTCCCAAGAAGGAAGGGATAAGCACAAGATAATTCCAACCTCTACCAGGAGTACCGATACTACAAGGATAAGCATGAGAAGCTCGCGTTCCTGGCCAACAGCCTTATCAAAGACATTCCCAGAAGCTTAAAGGATACATAAATTGTAATGGTCCCTCTCCTGGACATTGACAATTTTCTCAAGCTATGCAGGACAATGGTCGATCGTTTCAGAGAACACCTTCACAAACAAGCTTAGAAGATTTGTTTTCCTTTTGTTTATTTCCTTTCCAGCAAGTTTACTGTTTTGGAATTGTAATATTTTTCAGTATCTGAAGTTTATTATCTTTTTAAAGACGATTGACATTTCAATAAAAGCATTGTGTTTCCTAGCTTGCTTATGTATTCACTTTCCAAATACTCACCAAATAAAAAAGAAAAACCTAAAAAAATAATATATACACGATATTACAAAAAGAATATATAGGCCCAGATGAATAAGACATGAAAAACATAAATCTTAACATTATGCATACATAATCATGCACTCTTAAAAACATTACATCTCATAAATTTTCCACTCAAAAACTCATCTTTTTAAAAAAAATATTCTACAGCTGAACCATTGGTAGAAGGAAACCACCACTTCCTTAGTCGTCGTATCAAATAAGATCTCACCAACTAAGATCCATGGAACAAATATAAGAGAATCAAGAAGCTTTCAAGTTGGATTTGGAACAAGTTAAAAGCAACATCGACTCAATGAGGGAAGACATGAGTCAAGTTCTTCTAACTTTGAAGAACATCATTGATAGACAAGAATAAATTCCCAGAGTAGCTTTCAAAGAAATAACCCAAGCTATTGGTGCATCGGGCGGTCACCAACTGGAAAAAGGAGTGGAAACAGGGCCACTGAAATCTGTCATGGCTTAACACAAGACAAGACAAGAACCTGAGGGGTTCATCCCACCTCCACCAAAGGCAAGGGTATCTCATACCCTACAAATTACGGTTAATCATGCTGATAATTACTTGGACTTAAAATATGGAGATCAGGATTTGGAGGATGTTAATCAAGCACCACAGAAATTGACCAACATCCCTGCTGTTGAAAACCCGTTGGCACTAGACCAATACAAAGCTCTAGAAGAAAGGTTGAAAGTTGTGAAAGGATATGATGATTTTGACGTCGATTCTCTTGAGATGAGTCTCGTTCCAAATGTAGTAATCCCTCCGAAATTCAAAGTACCTGACTTTGGAAGATATAAAGGACTCACTTGTCCAAGAAACCACTTGCGCATGTACTGTAGGAAAATGCATGCTTACACTCTGAACCAGAAGTTAATGATTCATTGCTTTCAGCACAGTTTAAGTGGGGTATCACTGGATTGGTATATGCAATTGGAAAGAACGCATATAAAAACATGGGTAGATCTTGCAAATGCATTCCTGAAGTAGTATAAATACAACCTGGATATGGCGCCTACCCGCACACAACTCCAGAACTTATCCCAGAAGAAGGAAGATTCCTTCAAAGAGTACGCTCAAAGGTGGAGAGAGATGGCATCTCGAGTACAACCACCACTTCTGGAGAAAGAGCTAGTCGACATGCTCATGGGAACCCTGCTAGGGGTATACTATGAAAAAATGGTAGGAAGCATTTCTTCCAGATTTTATGGCCTAGTGACTATTGGAGTAAGGATTGACACATGGATAAAGAACTGAAAGATTCAAGGAGGGCCGTCGAATGCCCCTTTCAACACCAAGAGACTAGTCCCTAATTTTACAAAGAAGGAGGAAGGTGAAGCTAATGACATGGCTTCACAACCAAGATTACAACAACCATTGATGATTCCGCAAGAGCAACAACAACATAATAAGTTTGACAGACCTCTAACGAAGTTGGACCCCTCACTATGCCACCTAGCCAACTATTACAGCATTTGGTCAAAGCGTCTTTGGTAACACTCAAACCTCTAGATCCACCAGTTGGGGCACTCCCACCAAGATACGACACCAATGCTAGACGTGAGTATCATGAAAATTCTCCGAGCCACACCATAGAGAAATGTTGGGCCTTTAAGAATAAGGTTCAAGACTTATTAGAGGCCCAAGATATTACCTTCGAAAAGCCAAACATAAAATCAAACCTCATGCCTCCGCATGGTGGTATGACAATAAATGCAATCGAAGTAGTCACCGACTGTGGGGCAGACAAACAAGCAAAGCCTCCGATAAATCTATTTAAAGAATATCTGTTGGAATGTGGATTCCTTCTTGAACATAACAAAGATTTTGAAAAGACCTTACAACAATTTGTGGATCAGGGGATAGTCCAATTCAGACCATACCCTGAAGTTAAGTATATGGAAGCGATTGCAGGAAGTATGAAGAAGCCATTGGTGATTCCTTATTAAAAGACAAATCATGACAAGAAAACTCTCATGATTCCATGGGGAGATTCGACAGAAACCCCTATAATAATGCAACTCTAAAAATACCAGTAGCGCCAAAGACTACCATGGTAATTAAAGGGCCATATCCTATCTCTTACAAAAGTGACAAGTCAGTACCATGGAGTTATGATCCAGCTGTGTATGTCAATGGCTCAAAACAAGAATGTGAACCATCATCAAGTCAATAACCTGTAATTTTAAATATTGAAGGGACCAGGGGCATAACCCGTTGTGGCCGGGTATTTGGAAATAAACCATTGGAGAAGAATGACAATGTTTTGAAAAACAAAAGCGACTTGTTGACAAAAGAAAAAGGAAAAGTGGTAGAAGATGTGAATCAAGAGCCTGCAAACAAATTTTTTACCGATCAAGAGGCCGACGAATTCTTGAAGATGGTTAAGAGAAGTGACTATAGGGTAGTGGATCAACATCACCAGACCCAAACCAAGATCTCTATACTCTTGTTTCTCATCAATTCAGAAGCGCGTCGAGATTCTTTGATGAAAGTATTAAGTTATGCTCATGTTGCAGAAGAAATAACTGTGAACCAATTTGACAATGTGGTAGCAAATCTGATGTTTGGATCCTATTTGGGTTTCAATGATAGTGAGTTACCTCCACAAGGCCGAGCTCACAATCAAGAACTACACATTTCAATATAGATAGGTACTACGAGTCTATCCAAAGTACTTACTGATACTAGTTCTGCACTCAATTTTTTACCTAAATCTAGCCTGATGAAGTTAACACTAGATGGTGTTGTAATAAGACCAAGCTCCACGATAGTCAAAGCTTTCGATGGTTTCAAAGTACGGTGTTCAGAGAAGTAGATCTTCATGTCAATATTAGTCCGCACATGTTCTATATCACCTTTCAAGTCATGAATATAGAACCGACGTATACATGTTTACTCTGACGGCCTTAGATCCATGCAGCGGGGCAGTCTCTTCGACTTTACATAAAAAATTGAAATTCTTCGTTGAAGGAAGATTGGTCATAATTGGTGGAGAGGAAGACACCTTTGTAAGCCACATTGAGTCCTACAGGTATTTGAGTACTGACGAAGATTGCATAGCTACACCATTTCAAGTACTAGAGGTTGCTGCAATAATAACCTTACCGGTAGAAAAGGTCAAAAAGCCCAGTATGATTTCATGGAGAGACTTATAAATACACTACGCCAAAAATGACTTTTACTAGCGCACATTAGACAAAACTTTTATACAAAAGCGCTGCTATAAGTGAATTTAAAAAAAAACACGGAAACTGTATAAAATAATAAGTAAAAGCGCTGCTATAAGTGAATTTAAAAAATAACACGGAAACTGTATAAAATAATAAGTAAAAGCGCTGCTAAAAATGTGACCTTAGACAGTGCTTTTAAAAAGCGCTTCTAAAAGTATTGCTTTGGAAAGCGCTTTATCAAAAGCGCTGGTAAAGGACCACTTTAGACAGCGCTTTAAGAAAGCGCTGTCTAAAGTCATATAAAATTAAAAATATATATCTGAAAAGCGCTACTAAAGGACCCTATTAGCCAACACTTTTCAAAAGCGCTGCTAAAGGCCCATATTAGCCCGCACTTCTAGAAAGCACTGTCTAAAGCCATATAAATGAAAATTAAAAAATTAAATCAGTGTACTGTTTCTCTTTCACAGATTCACGAACGAGAAAAAACCCTTTCCCTCTCATTCTCACGAACAGAAACCCATTATGTCGCGTTGAACAGGCCCTTTCCCTCCGTCCTCCACCGTCTCTCTCGGTTGTCCTCTACCCACACCGACGGGTTCTCAAGGTAGGTTCTTTTTTGAAAATGTCTTTATCTCTATTAACGTCCAAACTGAGTTAACCTCCTATTGATAATGTACTATGCTAACATCTAATACATTATCCTCCTATTTATGTCCAAACTGAGTTATAGATATGCATAACTGAGTTATAGGTATGCATTTTAATTTTTCGGTTCTTGGTAGGGCTTGATATATAACAACAACACTTTTAGCATTTAGCATTATTGCATTTTCTTTTGGAATAAAAAAGATGATGATGGGTTTTTTTTGTTATTTTAATTGGTTTCTGAATTGTTTATCATGTTTATATTCTCCATGAACTAGTATTTTTTTACTTGTTGGTTGCTTGGTTTCTTTACTTTTAATACTATTTTACTGATATAAATGTCAGAATTGTTTAAGCATTATTACTCCTAAATAATGTGTTTCTGTTGGAAAGAAATATAATATGATAGAAAAGATTCATATGTGATTTTTTTCTCATACAATTTTTCACAAAAAACTTGTCTAAGAACAAATTCTAAAGGTTTATGGATTTAAGCTATTATAGCCTATATATATATATATATATATATATATATATATATATATATATATATATATATATATATATATATATATATATATATATATATATATATATATATATATATATATATATATATATATATATATATATATATATATATATATATATATATATATATATATATATATTTATACAACTTGTTTTTGATGATCCCTTTGTATTGGTGTAGTTAGTCGAAGACCATCACCGATTCGAAGAACATCAAAGCCGCATCATCCGCCGTCGACACCAATAACCTCTTTTCTTTATTTGGTAAGTGAAGTTCAAATTCTATCTGTATCGATCAATTAAAAAACACAATTATTTTTATATAGGTATATTTATTTTTTGTCCATGTTATTAACTCTAGAAATAAATTTCTAGAAATAATTTGTTTAATTCAAACAAAAAGGGAATAATCCGTTTATAGTGTTTTTGTTTACTTAAATTAGTAGAAATAAATGGAAAAAAATGGATGTTTGTCGGTCGATTGTCACAAGAGTACGAGAATGGGACATTGGAATTTGTTAAGTTTGTTGTTGAACACGCCAAAGACCCTGGTCGAATGAAGTGTCCTTTCAGGGGTTGTTGTTATGTGGGTCAGGTTGACGCAGATAGATTGAAATCGCATTTACTAATGCGTGGAATTGATAGAAGTTATACGTGTTGGATATTTCACGGTGAAAAGAGTAACGACAATGTTGAACCAGTGGAGAAAAGTAGTATGGCCTATGCTTCAGACGACAAGGACACAGATACGTACGATTTTGATCGAGTCGAAGAGATTGCAGATGCACTTGAAGAAGATCTTCAGGATTGTCCAAAAATGTTTGAGAGATTGGTAAGCGATGCAGAGAAACCGTTGTATAAAGGTTGCACTAAATTCAAAAGACTGTATAAGGTATTAAAGTTGTACAACTTAAAGGCGGGCAATGGATGGTCAGATAAAAGTTTCAGAGTTATTAGCCCTTATGAGAGATATGCTTCCAGAGGATAATGTTCTTCCTAATTGAACCTATGAGGCCAAAAAAATGTTGTGCTCTATTGTCACAAGCTATGATAAGATACATGCTTGTCCAAACAATTGTGTTTTGTTTCGAAACAAATATGCATCGTTAAATGAGTGCCCTAAATGCGGTTTGTCTCGATATAAGAAAACATTGTCTCCAACAAAAGTCTTATGGTATTTTCCTATAATTCTAAGATTTAGGCGCATGTTTCATAGTGAAACCGGTGCAAGATACCTGACTTGGCATGCAGATGAAAGAATTATTGATGGAAAGTATCGACATCCGGCAGACTCACCATAGTGGTCGAAAATTGATAATGATTATCCTGATTTTGGAGAAGAAGCAAGAAACCTTCGTTTGGCTTTATCTACTAATGGAATGAACCCGCATGGTCTTCAAAGTATCTCACATACCACATGGCCTGTGATTCTTATAATTTAATACCTACCTCCATGGCTATATATGAAGCGTAAGTACATGATGTTATCTATATTAATTTCTGGTCCTAAACAACCAAGGAATAACATAGACGTATACTTGACACCTTTGATCAAAGATTTAAAGATTTTATGGGAGAACGGGGTGGAGGTTTATGATGGATATAGGAAACAAAGTTTCAATTTGAGGGCAATGTTTTTTGGCACAATTAATGATTTTCCAGCATACGGGAATCTATCTGGGTATAGCATTAAAGGTCAACGTGTGTGTCTTGTTTGTGAAGATGGAACCGATACGACGCGTTTGGAACTTTGTCAAAAGAATGTGTTTCTCGGTCATCATAGATTCTTACATTATAAACATCACTACCGTGCATGGAGAAAAGCATTCAATGGAGACACCAAACAGCATAAAGCTCCACCTGCATTGTCAGGTGACCAAATTTTCGAAAAGGTGAAAAATGTGTGTACTCAGTTTGGCAAGCCTTTTGTGCATACGGTTGTTAAAGGTGGGTGGAAGAAGAGATCAATTTTTTTTTTGAATTTCCATATTGGATGTCTCTGTATGTGAGACATTTTCTCGATGTTATGCATATTGAAAAAAATGTATTTGAAAGTGTTATTGGTACGTTACTCAATATTAAAGGAAAGTCTAAGGATGGCATTAAAGCAAGGGAGGACATGTTAAAGATGGGAATACGAACTGAACTAGGACCCGTAAAGAAAGGAAGCCGAACATATCCATCACCTGCTACTTTTACTCTATCTAGAAAGGAGAAAAAGATATTGTGTAAGTTTCTAAGTGAAGTTAAAGTTCCAGAAGGATACTCTTCAGATATTAGAAGACTTGTGTCTTTGAAAGACCTCAAGTTAAATAGTTTAAAGACACATAATTGCCATGTTATAATGGAGCATTTTCTACTAATAGGTATACGTTCTATTTTGCCAGATAAAGTAAGGAGCGTGATAACTAAGTTGTGTTTTTTCTTTAGGTCAATTTGTAGTAAGGTGATTGATCCTGAGATCTTACCAACATTGCAAAAAGAAATTGTTATTACTTTGTGTGAGCTTGAAATGTATTTTCCTCCCTAATTTTTTGACATAGTGGTACATCTAGTTGTTCATCTTGTGAAAGAGACACAGTTGTTCGGACCAACTTATATGAGATGGATGTACCTTGCTGAACGTTATATGAAAGTATTAAAAGGGTACGTGAAAAACCAAAGTCGCCCAGAGTGTTGTATTGTTGAGCGATACATTGTTAAAGAAGCGGTTGAGTTTTGTACTGAGTATTTGTCCAAAGTTCAATCCATTGGACTCCCTAAAAGTCATATTATTGAAAAAAAGGAAGGTAAAAGATTAATTGGAAATAAAATTGTGACAGTATCAAAAAATGAACGGGATCAAGTGCATCTGTATGTTCTGCACAATGACAGTGAGGTTGAGCCATATGTTGAAATGCACAAGGATGTACTCCAAGGGTTAAATCCGAATAGAAATGAAAAGTATCTATAAATTGTAAAGTATCTATAATATATGCACGCTTATATTTGATCATGTTATTTGGCTTAATGTGTAGCTAACAAAGGAGAATAGTTCTGAAACATCTCTTCCGGAACACATTTTGTGGAAGGAAGCCCGTGTCTGTAAGGATGGAGCTGTTAAAGAAAAAGTTCAACAAATTTTTGAGAGATGTGTAAGTATAACATTATTTATTTAATTACGTCATACTTTTATTTATTTAATTACATCATTCTTTTATTAACATAGCATTCTTTAATTACAATATTTATATGAATTTCTGGAGACTCTTTCTCAGTCTATACCTCCAGATGAAGATAATGATTGCAGGAGAATACTCTCACGAGCATTAGATATTCTTGAGTATTCTGGTCGGGTGAGGGGTAAGGGATTTGGGATCACTCCAACATCCTTGAAGAAAAAATCAAAGACAAAAGCTCCTAGCAATAAAGAAATTCAGGAAAAGTTGGAAAAGTTACAACAAGAAGTTTATGAGCTGAGAAAGGAAAAAGAAATGGATCAAGCTACATGTTTTAAAGATACTAGTGACAAAGGTAGTATCAATGGTAACTTTGGACAAAATATTCCCGAGGTGATTATATACCATATTTATAAATTATATAACCATATTTATTAATTATATAACCATAGTTATTAATGGTTATAGGGCATTTCCCGGTGTCAACTCTATTTTCCGGCACCGACTTATCGGATGGTTGGCAAGGGAAAAGTGTATAATACTTCGGGAGAAATGCTTCACCATAAACCGCTCCCAAATGGATTTTTGAAAGTATCAGTTGATGTTGTTTTAGAGGGGGTGCGTTGTTACCACTGCCTGACGATGTGGTGGATGCAACATTGGTGGAAGACGCAATAGGATCGTTTGTTGCATGGCCGTCAAGCCTCGTTTGCATAGATAATGAGGTATGCTTAAGATCATTTACTATTCAATTTTTTAAGGCAATTTTACTTACATTTTGTTTATATGGTAATGTTAGACTCCACCAAAATCCATTCCAAAAGATAAGGGGATTAGGCGAGAGACCGAGTCAATTGCATCAATTGAGGTATAACACAATTATATGACATTTATGCTATGAGAAATTCTAATTTGTGATTTTATACTTCCCCTAACTAATTATATGATAACTTGATTCATGCTAAAGAGATTGCACAAGTCAGTAGGGGTAAGGCACCTGAAATTAGCAATATTTCCACACAAAAAAAGAATGTTGCTAAGAAGACCGTGGCTAGCAAAAAAACTACTGCTTAGTTCAGGTCGTGCCTTCGAACATATTTAGGAATAACAGATATTCTGAATGGTGGTACCCGCCTTATACCTACGAGTGCAGACATCTTTGGTTTTAAATACCTGAAAGCAATTGGTAGAAAGGATATGGAGCAAGTTTTTAGACATTTGGAATTAGGCTTCGATGTTATCAGTATATACATCAGGTATACTCTGATCAACTTTGTTTAATTAGATGAACAATTTATTTCCTCATTTCAATGAATATAGTATACTGCTAATGATGTTTTAATTTAAGGTTTATGTATGACAACATTGTGCGCCCGCGTGGATTAGAAGCAAGATTTGGCTTCTTAGCTCCCAACACTGTCAATTCAGGGTTAATTGTAACAAGACCAAATGATGTCATAGCATATGTACTCAGTTTATTCGTGGCCAGCAAAGATACTAAGAAGTTGTTCTTTTTGCCATATAATACTGGAAATGGGTTAGATTTTCATCCTAAATTGATCTATTATAATTTTACCTTTTTGGCCATTGTTTAATCTTTGTTTAATCTTACAGCGGACACTGGTTATTGGTTGCGATTAATCCTATGAGAGAAACTGTGTATTATCTGGATTCATTATGCAATGATTGGTCAACATATCCAGATTTGAAGCAGATGATTGACATGTAAGTTTTTCTCTCCCAAAGAGATATTCAAGTTTATGTTTATGTTTATGTTTATGGTCAACATATCTGGATTTGTGTTTATGTTTATGTTTCTATGTGAGATTGTTCTAAACAGTCGTTTATATTTTATTATAGCGTTCTACTAGCTTTTCGCTCCCAAAGAGATACTCAAGTGCCAAAAAGTAGAGCCAACAACATTACATGGATCAGAGTGGAGGTATATTTTCACAAAGAGATATTCAGTTTTGATTACATTAGTGATGATACTTGATAAAACAATTTAAGGGGTATATCCTGATATATATTCTTATTTTCTTTCCATGTATAGTGTCCTCGCCAGCGTAACGGTATAGATTGCAGCTATTTTATGTTGAGGTTTATGAAAGAAACTATTCTTTTGGATTTATTAGAGATTCCATCCACGATATAGATTTATAACTTAGGAATTACATACTATTTTCATATTTTGTGTTTCTCATTAAATGACATATTGTTTTAACTAGATCACGTACTATGTTATATTATTATATATATAGTACTTGGAGGAATTCAATTGTGCACATTACTCAAAAGATCAATTGGATGAACTTATGGAGGAATGGTGTCAATTCATTATCGGGTTGAGAATTTTATAAGCTAAGGTATATTGTCTTATTTCCTTTGATGAGAACTTTCGAGTTTTGAGTATAAATTAAATTCGAATAAAGTGCAACGTTAACATTATCATGTTATAAATTTTGATCATTTAGTTTTTTTTCCAGGTTTATAGGTGCATGTGTAGAAGATAGAGCTAAGATATTCATGTTATTGTTGTTTCATGAGAATTCTCGAAGATAGTAAGATGTAGATGTAACATCAATTTTGAATTTTAGGATTTTTACCTTGTAGAATTTTAACTTGTATCATAAATTTTGTAGTTGTTGTTGTATACATCATCAATTTATATATATGTGTAATTTTTATATATGCATATTTTATTATAATGAAGCTACCAAATATGGTGCATAATATAGTGAAAACCTGGTTCAAATATGGTTAGAATTCTGATTAAAATGCATTATATATATTGGACAGTGCTTTTGTAAGTCAAATTAGGTATTTTATTAAAAAAACGTGACCAATGGACAGCGCTTTAAGAGAAAAGTGCTGTAAAAACTCAAAAATAAGTGCTGCCTAAAGTGGGAAAGCGCGGTGAATAGACATCGCTTTTAAAGGAAAATGATGTCTAAAGCCTAACTTAAAAAATAACAATGCGCGGTCTAAAGCAAAAGCGCTGCTGAAGGGGTATATAAAAAGCATTGTCTATTCTAAAAGCGCTGTCTAAAGTGGGCATAAGAAAGCGCTTTTACATTGAAAAAAAGCGTTGTCTTTTCTTTTAGCAGCGCTGCTTTAGGCAGCGCTGTTAAAAGCCAAAAAAAGTGATGTCTTTTCCCTTATTTATAGTAGTGTTAGCAGTGGAGAATGGTAACTTGAAAGGATGGGGAAAGCTCCCTGAAATATCAGAGAAGAAGAACCGTTTTGGCTTGGGTTATGAATCACCGAAGGCTACTATAAAAGGGAAAACACGATTTCCACCAATCTAGGAGACCTTCATCAGTAAAGGGGTGGAACATGGCAAACAGGTGGCAATGGTGTCCCACAAAAACAACATCAAAAGGGCGTAAGATTTCATCCGTGAATGCGCCCTAGGCGAAGAGTTGAAGAACTGGAGAGTTGTGGAGATTCTTGAAATTTTCATTCCAAAGTAATTTTCTTTGTTTTTGAAAGAACCTATGCCAATCCCGAGGCATAAGGGTTGTTTGTAATGGCCCCCGTGTGTTTCAATCAATATTTATGATTAATAAAAATGTGTTTTGTATTCAATTAAGATCCTTGCTTTTCTTTTTGCATTTATCCTATATATTTTTTAAAAAAATGGCAATATTTTCTCTCATATGCATTTTCCAAAATCCCGTACTAAACAAAAAACTGCACCAAAACATGATAAATGTGCAGATCCATGCACAAAATCACCGATGATGTTACTACTAATATCTGATATAATTTTGATAATCTTGTTAACCAAAGAGGAAGATGCTGAGGATCTTGAACTTTCTGAAGAACTGGCATGAAGCATAGAACAAAAGGACGACAGTAGACAACCATATCAAGAGCCCATTGAGACTATGAATCTTGGCACAAAAGAGGATCCAAAAGAGATCAAGCTAGGGGCAGCGATATAAGAAAGCGTCAAAGAAATACAAATTAAGTTATTGCACGAGTATATGGATATATTTGCCTGGTCCTATAAAGATATGTCAGGGTTGGATACAGACATTGTAGTACACAGGTTACCTCTCAAAGAAGCTTTTCCTCCGGTCTGGAAAAAGCTCAGGAGAACTCGTCCAAATATGTCCCGCAGAATTCGGGAAGAGGTTCTTAAACAATTCGACGTAGGGTTCTTGGAAGTGGTAGAGTTTCCACCATGGATAACTAACATTGTACCAGTACCTAAGAAAGATGGAAAAGTACGCATGTGTGTGGATTATCGGGACCTAAACAGAGCAAGTCCTAAAGACGGCTTCCCGCTACCTCACATGGATGTTCTGGTGGACAACATGACTCAAGTTTCAGTATTCTCATTCATGAACAGCTTCTCAGGTTACAATCAGATCAAAATGGCACCCAAAGATATGGAGAAGACTACCTTCATGACACCTTGTGTCACTTTCTGCTACAAAGTAATATTGTTCGGTTTGAAGAACACAGGGGCAATATATCAACGGGCAATGGTGACACTGTTCCATGATATGATTCACAAGGAGGTTAAGGTGTACGTAGATGATATAATCGCCAAATTCCATACAGAGGAGGACCACATCATACATTTACAGAAGTTATTTGACCGACTGGGAAGGTTTAAATTAAGGTTGAACCCAAACAAGTGTACCTTTGGTGTCAGGTCAGGCAAGTTGTTGGGTTTTATTGTAAGCCAGCATGGTATCAAGTTGGACCCCACCAAAGTAAAAGCTATACAAGAAATGTCAGCGCCAAAGACAGAAAAAGAGGTTCGTGGTTTCTTAGGATGATTGAACTATATTTCAAGGTTTATATAGCACCTAACCTCCATGTGCGAGCCCATATTTAAATTAATGCGAAAAGATAAAACAATAACATGGAATGAGGATTGCCAGACAGCTTTTGAGACGATAAAGCAATATTGGCAAGAGCCTCCAATATTTACGCAACCTATTCCGGGAAGACCTCTTATTATGTACCTAACAGTACTTGAACGATTGATGGGATGTGTATTGGGCCAACAAGATGAAACAAGTAGAAAAGAGCATGCGATCTACTACCTCAGTAAGAAATTCATTGACTGTAAAACTAGGTATTCGCTCCTCGAGAAAACTTGTTGTGCACTAGCTTGGGATACTAAAATATTAAGGCAGTACATGTTAACACGTACCACATGGCTAATAGCAAGGATGGATCCTTTAAAATATATGTTCGAGAAACCAACTCTTACAGGGTGGATTGCTCGATGGAAGATGTTATTATTGGAGTACGGCATACTATATGTCACCCAAAAGGCCATAAAAGGTAGTTTACTAGATGATCATCTAGCCCATCAACCATTTCCAGAGTATCAGCCCATGAAATTTGACTTTCCAGAAGAAAATGTTATGGCTATAGATGACTACGAAATATCGGGACCCAATGAAGGCCCTGAACCAGGGGCACGATGGACACTCATGTTCGATGGAGCTTCAAATGAATTAGGACATGGTATCGGGGAAATTTTAACTTCTACAAAGAACTACCATAAACCTTATACTGCAAGATTATGTTTCGACTGCACCAACAACATCGCCAAATATGAAGCCTACATCCTAGGTCTGGAAGTTGCCATCGATCTAAGAATCAAATAACTTGAAGTATTCAAAGACTCCACATTGGTTATATGCCAAGTCAAAGGTTAATGGGACACTAAACACCCAAACTTGATTCCATATCGAGATCATGTCTTAAAGCTAGCTGTAGAATTTACCGAAATTACTTTCAACCACATACCGCGAGAAGAAAATAAAATGGAAGATGCTCTAGAAAATTTGTCATCTATGTTTAAGGTAACCTGGCCCAACCACGAGTCGTGCATCACTATCAGATATTTTGAAGAGACAGCACATTGTCTCGCTATTTAAGAAGGACCGAATGACAAGCCTTGGTTTTATGACATCAAGAGATATCTTGAAAAGCAAGAATACCCTAAAAATGCCACTATTATCGACAAACGAACTTTACAAAGGCTAGCATCAAAATTCTTTCTGAGTGGTAATGTAGTGTACAAAAGAAACTAAGATATGGTACTACTAAGGTGTGTGGAGAAATAGGAAGTAGATACGCTTATGAGGGAAATCCATGAAGGAACTTTCGGAACCCATACAAATGGGCATGCTATGGCAAGAAAAATCCTACGAGAAGGGTATTACTGGTTAACAATTGAAACAGATTGCTATCATTATACAGAAACCTGCCACAAATGCCAAATCTAAACCGGACACCGATTTATACTAGTCGTCATTGATTACTTCACCAAATGGGTAGAAGCCGTGTCATATGTAAATGTGACAAGCCAAGTGTCCACTCGTTTCATCAAACAAAATCTCATATGCAGATATGGGGTTCCTAACAGAATCGTAACTGATAACGGGTCTAATCTGAATAACAAAATGATGAAAGAATTATGCGACGATTTCAAGATCGAGCATCATAATTCATCACCATATCGACCCAAGATGAACGGGGCCATCGAATTTGGAAACAAGAATATCAATAAAATCATTCAGAAGATGGTGAAGACATACAGAGATTGGCATGAAATGCTTCCCTTTGCTTTACATAGCTATCATACCTTTGTACGCAAGTCGACAGGTGCAACCCCTTTTTCTATGGTATACGACATGGAGGCAGTACTCCCAGTTGAGATAGAAATTCCATCACTTCGAGTGCTGATGGAAACAAAGCTCGAAGAAGCCGAGTGGGTTCAAACACGACTTGATCAGCTCAACCTTATCGAAGAGAAACATTTGACAGATGTGTGCCACAATCAATTATATCAGAAACGAATGAAGAAAGCCTTCGACAAGAAAGTATGTCCTAGCGTATTCAAATAAGGAGATCTAGTACTGAAGAAGATCATGTTGCCTCGTCTTGATTTACGGCGAAAATGGACACCCAACTACGAGGGTCCATTTGTGGTAAAAACAGCATTCTCCGGCGGTGGTCTTATCCTCACAACAATGAATGGGCAAGAATTACCACATCCTAAAAATACAGACGCATTCCAAAATACTATGTATAAGAAATCTCGGTAAGCTCGACCCCTAAAAAGGCAACTTAGTCAAAAAGGAGTGTCCCGGTGGACTAAAAACCCGAAAGGGCTATGTAGGAAAAAATTAGGGACATACACAAAAAAAAATTATCCTGGTGGGTTGAAAAACCGAAAGGGAAATGCAAGAAAAAATTAGGGATTTCATTCAAAGAAATAAAGAACAAAAAGACTGTGATCTAGGAACCACGACTACGAACCATGAAGGAAGGGATTGGTCTAAATCATTCGACTCAAGAAAAGAAGATTGGAGCTATCAAGAGAATTTTAGGGAAAATAGCAGTATGAATCATCATTTTCATTGCCATTTACAGCTTCTTATCAAAACTTTATGTAATTACCTCCTTCTAGGGATTGCATCTTGTACACTTTCCTGTTCAGGGGCATATTTATCAATAAGAACATTGAAGTCTTCTTCAAATATTTCCATTACGTTTCTTTCATTTTTAGACTTGTTTGCAAAATACTACAATTATTTTTTGTGAATATTGTTTGAAATCATGTTGGGGAATTGACATACCAATAAAAGCATTTGATAAAAAACATCAAAAAACATTTTAGTTAGAAAAACAATGAAGGAATATCCACGCCTACGTCCACGTCCATGCCTATCTCTGTGCCTTCACCTAAGCTTGCGACTATGTCAATATTTGGGGCCAACGTCCATGTACTACGTCCACACCTACGCCTACGATACAGACATCAGAATCTTGTTGACGCTTTTCCGCCGAATTCAAATCCACTTGAAGATACAACAATGGGCAGTAAACACCATCAGGGAGTTGGTAACTACGAGAACCCGATGGCTTAACAAAAGATACCTATCAAAAGCATACACATAATCTTGGGCCATAGACATACATTCAGGGCATACACATGCACAAATTTGGGGCATAAACACATAAACATTCTTATACATACACATATAAAGATTTTGGGTATTCATCACACTTGGATAACACGTCAATTTAGGGCATTATGCACGCATGGAATCTTGCAAAACTACCTTGGTCAAAAATACGATTTTTTTGGGGTTCATCTTTAGCAGGCTTATCTGTGTGAACTATATAGTTCAAACTATAAAGCAATTTTAGGTTCATTTTCTTCATGTTGATAATTGTGGTTGAGACGACACGACCAATATCATTATGAGTTTGGGGTATATTTTCTTCATGTTGATGGTTTTGGTTAAAATCACACGACCAATATCATCATGAGTTTGGGGTTTATTTTCTTCATGTTAACGGTTATGGTTGAGATGACACGACCGACATCATCATGATTTTGGGGTATATTTTATTCATGTTGATGATTATGGTTGAGACGACGCGACCAACATCATCATGAGTTTGGGGTATATTATCTTCATGTTGATGGTTATCATTGAGACGACACGACCAACATCATCATGAATTTGGGGTTCATTTTCTTCATGTTTATAATTATGGTTGAGACAACACAACCAATATCATCATGAATTTGGGGTATTTTCTTCACGTTGATGGTTATGGTTGAGATGACATGACAAAAATCATCATGAGTTTGGGGTATTTTCTTCATTTTGATAATTATGGTTGAGACAACACGACCAATATCCTCATGAATTCAGGGTATTTTCTTCATGTTGAGTCTAAAATGGACCATCAATATCTGATGGCCCAATACGCTCTAATAAAAGTCTAGCCCAATACGCCTTAATTTAATATTTTATATCAAAATATTAAAACCCATGATTCACCGAATTACTACATTTGCAAGCGACACGCGACCAATATCTGGCCACGTGATGAGGAGGCTATATCGGACTCCTCCGCTATACATCAAAAAATATATTCAAACGATCACCAAACTATTTTTCGTAATAAATTAATTTAAAATCAATTTTCGAAAAGTAATACTAATATATTTAAAGTAATCGCGTATTTGGTCTAACAAACTCCGCTATTCATACTCTTAGACCACGTATGCGGGAAATTCAAATATATTTCTAAATCCATAAAAAACACAAACAACATCGCGAACTACGAAATGGGACTCTAATTCGTCATAAGAGGATACATAGGCATACAATTAAAATTATGGTGAGTCCCACTAACTAAAATTCAAACCCTTTTCCTTAATAAACAATTAAAACCCTATTTCTTAAGAACGCACTTCTAAACCTAGTATCCTTGTGAACAAGGTAGATAAGGGGTTCCTAACACCTTCCCCTCGTCTAGAACCGAGTCCAAACCCAGAATCTTTGAATTTCTTTTATGGTTATTCCTTTATAGTGCCTTCCTTTAGGATAAAAATTAAGGATGACGACTCTAATTTAAAAACCAGTTGCAACACCTTGTGGTCACATAATTTATGTTGTTGCATGTCGATGTTGCATGCATTTCATTGGTTAGGGCTTACGCCCTGTTGTTAGAGTGTACTGGCGTTATAATGAGGGCTTATGCCTTGTTGTTTCCATAATTGGAACTATGTTAGAGGCTTATGCATTGATGGAACCACATGCATTGAGTTGATGTCTGTTGTACCCCAATTTTTCCCCCTAATATCCCTTCATCATATCATATCAATTCAATCACAACAGGATCACACACTAAGGTTTGCTTTTCCTCCCTATCTTTAGCTTTGTTCTGTGAGGAATAACCAAGCACCTTGACTTGTACTTTTGTGATCATCTATGTTTTTATTATCCTTTAACTAATAAAATACAATATATGTGTGCCCTAATTGTTGATAATGTAGGTGAAAGCACAATGCATTCCATCAAAGTTGGTCTTTGGACTCACAAGATCATTATTTGTGTCTTCCTTAGAAAAGTTTCATTGAGATTCAAGCCTCATCATTAAATTTGTTTAAAGTAACATCATGACAAATCCTATTATGATTCATCACACTTCAAGTTGTCAAAAATAGTTCAAAGGTACAAGGGTTGATTGAAGAAGTTTGGCCTAGTTGGACAAGCCTTTGTTTCCATTGATCAAAAGTGCATATCTCCTTCATTTCTCAAGATATGGAAGTGGTGTTGGTTGCTATGACTTCTCATTATCATCCTCAATAACTTATATTTACATGACAAATTATTGGTGCAAGGATGTTGATCAAAATTGCAAAGGTCTCCCAAAGCATTTTCTTGCTCTAGAAGTTAGGGTTTTGAACTTCTAAGGGGTATATCTTGCTCATCTTTTGATACTTTTGAGTGATTACAAAGAAATCATTCTCTTAAAATGGTTATTAACAAATCACTTCAAAGTTTCAAGGAAATTTTGTGTGTAAGAAACTTGATGATGAAGAAAGATTACAAGTCCTCCATATGAACCCTCAAATTCCTTTATGTGACTTCAAATGATCATAACTTGGGCAATTTTTATCACCTTGAACCCATTATTTTTCCATAATGATCTTGAATATGTGAACTTCAACCCATCTTCAAAGTGCAAAGTGCAAAAGTGGATGGGAGATGCCCCAAGGATGCAAAAGATTATAGGTCATTTCATGAATTTTTGCCAACTTCAACAAGTCATAACTCTCTCAATTTTTGGAGATTTTTAATGGTTCAAGTCTCAAAATGTCATTAAAGAGATCTACTTTATGCCATAATTTTTGGTCAAGAACAAATTCCAAGTGGAAGGCCTTGTTTGGATGCAAGATATTATAAGTCATTTTTGAAGAAAAACTTAGAAATTTTCTAAGTATGGAAAGTCAACTTCTTTTTCCCAAATTTGACTCTTTGCAAATTTCAGCTCAAGCAAACATTTTATCCCATTCTTACCACTGTAAAGCTTGCAACTTCCTCTTTCTAAAGCTTCAAGAATCATGCCCTAAGACTCCTTGAGTTGATAATGCCATTGGTTCAAAAATGGTACCTTAGAACTGAAGTTTCTCAAACAGTCAAAATTAGATTTCCATAATACAACTTCTAATCACCAAAAGTCCACGCCTTTTACACTTAAACTTGATTAGCAAACGTGTTTGGACCATTTAGAGTGTCAAAACGCATCATTTGAATGAATTTTGATGCACATGTGATCACACTTTCTTCATGATCACAAGTGTGAACAAATTTCCTCCAAATTGCATCATCCACCCCTTCTCTTGATCCCATTCACTTATCCTATAAATACAGGCTCTATTCCAATCATTTTTCTCAAGCTTGAACAACCAAAATCACTCTGCCAAACTCTCTCCATAGCTCACTTTTCTGCAACATCGAAATGAATATTCTAGCTTTCTTTAATCCATTTTCTTTATCAATTCACCTTCCTTGAACCTAACTGAAGCTAACAGAAGAAGAATCAAGTTCTAAAACTCCCTGAAACGTGCTAGCCAAGTCCAGTTTCAGAGCTCTGCAACTTAACTTCAATAGGTAGATTTCTCCATCAATTCTCTCAAACTTTGATACTATTATGAAGCTCTTGTCATCCTGGTTCTAGTTGCAACACTTGCTTTTAACTGGAAATGCGTTTTGACCATGAAATTTCAAATCCCTTTTCAAAACTTCTCTTCCAAATTGTTGGAGCTACAATTTACATAATTTTTTTGCGAAGGTGTGGTTGTCTTCGTCTTGATGAGACGAAGCGAATGGTACCAGTCTCGTTCTATAGTTTTACAGTTTGAGCAACCTGGTTTTGAGACTGACTGGAGGTTGAAGACCAACATGTCATCCTTCAACCAATGAAACATCGCTATTTGGAATTTTTAAATTTCTGATTTTATATTGAATTTCGTGCTTTATTCATTAATGACCATGATATGCACAACGTGCCATATCTCTTGGATTTGATTACTAACATGTTTTGACTCTCATCCAATGGTCAAAATATTTTTGACTTTATTTTTATTTCTAATTTTTATATTTAATTGTTTTAAATTTCAAAAATTTACAGAAAATTCATTTTAACTCCAAAAATTGTGAAAAAAAATATGGAAAATACTTTTGATTTTTCTCTTTCTGACTTTTATTTTTTCACAATTTTATTTTGTGTTTTGATATTTTTTTATAATTTTTCACTTTATTTAATTTGTTTTAAATGTTTAAAAATACTTTTATTCATTTTTAAATTCTGAAAAAAATAGGGAGGGATCCAATGACATTTTAACAAATATTGGTGACCTCATTTATTTTTTATTTATGACTTATTTATTTTTTTTATCATTTTTTTTATTTTTTTACCTATTTCTTTTAATTTTAAAAATAGTTGTTGACTTTAAAAAATTACCAAAAAATTTATAAAAATATTTGATTTCATTTCTGATTTTTATATGGCCTTACTTAATTTTTCTTGATTAATTTTAATATAGTTGTTATTTTTCTTCTATCATTTCCACTTATAATCATTTTAAAATCCTTATTCTTTTATTTTTAATACAATTCTATTTTTGTATATTTTCTGGATGATCTTGGGTTGAAATTTTCATCATGAACTTTGTTAATATCATTGGAACCATGGTGTTAAGTCTAACTCCATAAAAATGGATGAATAATTTTAATAATAATTTAATTAAAATTTTGGTTCAAATGTGGTTTATTCATTTTCCCCATCTCTCTTCATCTTACCCCCTTCTTATTGTATTACATGTTATGGGATGATGATCTCTTTATCATTTATTCAAACATGAAGTACATAGATTGCTATTGACCGACCTCAAAATAGGTGCGGCTTCTATATAAGTCCATTTACGATTGCTTAACATAGCGCAAAATTTTGTCCCGATTTGAGAAAATGATCATTTGTGGCCCAAACCTATGTTTGCAAGCCAAAGTATGTCAATTTGAACCCTTTGATCCAATAAACTTAATATTCATTGTTAGGAGGCTTTGGTTCTACCAATCCTCTAATGGAACTTCATCAATTTTTGTCAAAATGGATCACTTAAACATCATTGATCATTAAGTTTTATTTTGAGAATTCTTAAATGGATGATATACTTGACAAAAAGCAAGGCTTTGGTTCTACCAATCCTATAATGAGTTCCAAATGCAAGTTTCAAGATGGTCATCCAACTAATCACTAATTCCTAACAATTGACTTTATCTTTAAGCTTTTATTTTATGCTCTTTACTTTATGTATCATTTACTTTAACATTTACATTTCATGCTCTTTTCATCTTTGCTCACTCGAGCCTTTACATTCATGTCATTTTTAATTTGCTCACTTGAGATTTTCGTTTCTTTTTGAAGATACATAATAATCAACTTAAACCCTAAAAAAACTTTAATGTTACTTGGACTACTTGGTTATTATCCTTGGCATTGTGGAGTTATGAACTTCTTGGACTTAGGAATAGAAACCCTGACCTATGTTGAAGACCTTGTGACCTTAATTGTTATTTTGTCTAGAATTCTTGGGATTTACCCGAAGACATTGGGTTGTTTGTTTGTTTTGTGTGCAAGTTATTGTGATTACATGTTTTGTCAGTGATCTGGAACTCATCTGTATACAGTTGTTACTCTAGCCAATTTTTGTGAAAGCTTAATGCAATTGAAGTTTGGTATTCTTAAGAGGTTTATTAATTATTTGCTTGGTTTAAAATCCATAGGATGAGATTCTACATTGACTCATTATGTCAAGTGTTGGCTTCTTGTTTGGTTAGATGGTTCTTCTCCCTAGAATTTACCTTATGCTTTAGGATAATCTCTTCATTTTCTCCCATCTTCTTTAATTTCAAAAATCTTCTCCCTCCCTTTGAAAAATCTTCTTGTTTTAAAACTTGAACCATTTCATAAGAAACTTGTACTTATGTCCATGTATTTAAAAAATATATATAGTTTCTTAATCAAATTCCAAGTAACTTAACAATACCTTGACATTTTTTATGAGAAGACTAAAATTTAATGAATCTCATTCAACTATTTTTCCATTTTGGCTCTTATCTTTAAAAAGATTTCTCAAAAAAAAAAATTGGACTCTTGTCAATGCTTGTAGTGATACAAACAACTATATTTCAATAATATATAGTGAAGTGAGATGTTTTTCACTTGGGTGTTGAGTGAGGCATTATTGATTTTAGAATCCAAGCCATATCCTCCACTTTGAGATGGTGTAAATTCTAATTTCTCATAATTATGGATAGTAAGTATGTTTTCCACACGGACAATGACAATGACGTCTTGTCTCTTAAAATTAACCAACACACTTGTGTTTTAAATTTTTAAAGAGGAACTAAGTGTACCCTGATCCCCTATTGCACGGAAGGTGGTACATAGGCACTAAAGGTTCGCAACCGCGGCAGGTGTAAAAAACATTAAAAAATATACTTATTTTTCTCAACCCCACAATCTATTTTACATACAACATTTTATAGCCAAAATATACAGATTTACAAAGAGGTTCCTATGGAGTACCGTAGATGTTTAGGGTGCTAATACTTTCCCTTTGCATAACCAACCCCCTTACCTAGAATCTTTCCCCCTCTTTTGAGTTATTTGCTCTTTTCCCATTCCTTTGGAAACAATAAAGCACGGTGGCGATTTTTATTTTGATATGTACAAATCAAGTCAATCCAATGGCTTTGTCTTAAAATTTCTACCACTACAGAAAAATGGCGACTTCACTGTGGAAAGATTGACCCCTTGTTGGTCCATCCCTAAATGGGTTGAACTTATCTTTGTTTATATCTGTATATGTGTTATTATGTGTTATGTCTTATATGTTGTATATATGTTTGTATGGATTTTCCTGGTTTTCAGGATGCTTGGTGATTTCTCATAAGTCATATACCCGGACTTGGGAAAACTTAAGATAGGACGGGTGGTATAGTCATGTTAACTTTGAGGGAGTAATCCCAAAAAAGGAGGCATGAGATCCCTCACTCAGTGGACGCCCCTTTTACTATGGTGTCGTTTACCGAGTAATCGGGAAGACATGCTACTTTCGACCTAGGAGCTTGCTGAAACTGAGGACTGTAGAATACCTAACATATCTTGGCCTTTTAGGTGTAGTGAAGAAGCTTTGACGGAGTAATTCGGAAGTAGTTGTCACACGATACTACGCTCGGACGAGTTTTTCTTTAGAATATTGATAATTGCCGAGTTAATTGGGAAGTTGGTAATATCCGAAGGAAAGTTGTAGACTTTGGGAACCTCTAGAACCTTGTTCCTCAGGTGATAACTTTTAGACCATATCTTATGGGTAGTACCTTAGACCTCATGCTCGTAACACTGAACCTATGAACCCTATGTTTGTGATCTTATGTGTGATTGTTGTATCATGAATTCATGTACCCATGAGCATCTCTTAAAGGACATATTATTTCAAGGGACTTAAAAGTTGACTACTTGTGAATATCTCGAGTACTTTTTGACTATGGATTCTAGAAAAAGAAAGACCGAGAAGTACAGTTTCAAAGATCCCAAGATAGATAAGTTGATGAGTCTGATTCCCAAGATTTAGTGTTCTGCATATTTTCGGAGGAAGTATGGGTCCATTATTTCTCTCATGAAGCTAGGGATGAAGGAGGGTATTCTCTTAACCTTGGTCCGGTTTTATGATCCTATGTATCGATGCTTTACTTTCCCTGACTATCAGTTGATGCCTACACTAGAGGAGTATTCTTATCTACTGGATTTACCTATTATCGATCATGTTCCTTTTACTGGTTTGGAAGGGGAGCCAAAATCACATGAGGTTATTGCTTTGATTCATTTGGGAAAGTCTGAGGTTAAAGCCCATATGACTATCAAAGGAGGGATTAGAGGATTACTAGCTCAGTTCTTGTAAGAGGAAGCTCACTACTTTTCTAGGATGAAGAGTACGGTTGCTTTCGAAGCCATCTATGCTCTACTTGCTTATGGTCTATTCTTATTCCCCAAAGTAGATAAATTTGTTGATATCAATTCCATCAAGATCTTTATGATTGGAAACCCGGTTCCTACATTGTTGGGTGATGCTTATTACTCTATTCATCTTAGGGATTCTTATCATGGAGGGATGATCATTTGTTGTACGCCTCTGTTGTATCCGTTGTTTACTTCTTATTTTCCTCGATCTGATGCTTTCTGGGATGTCCGGAATGAACCTCGTTAGGCTCCAAAGATCATGGAATTTACTCATTCAGATATTGTTTGATATCATCCGGCTTATCGTGATGTAGAGATTTTCGACAGTTGAAGTAGTTTCCCCAATTTACCTCTTCTTGGTATAAAGGGAGGAATTAACTACAACCTTGTTCTTGCATGATGACAGCTTGGATATCCAATGAGGAATAAGCCAAATAGTATTCATTTGAGTAGTCTCTTCCTGAAAGAGGGAGGAGACCATAAGGAAACTAGGGAGCAGATTGTGAAGGCATGGCGTCACATTCACAAGAAGAGTAGGAAGGACTTGGGACCTAGAGGGGTTGTTTCTTTGGAGCCTTATCTATAGTGGGTACAAGCAAGAGCTATTCAGTTGAAGATTCCATATTCTGAAGAAGCACATATTCCTGATATGTTTGTGAAGACCACTCCTTCCCTATTGGATGATGTAGAAGAGCTCTAGCTTGCTTTAGTCAGGATGCAACAGGAAAAGGAAGCTTGGAAGAATAAGTGCCAGACTCTAGGGGTTTCTCACTGAGTAGACTTGAAGGAGAAACACGACTTGATTGAGATTATTGAAAGTTGGGTTGTTGAGATGATGGAGAGGCAAGGGGATTTATTTTCTCCTAAGCCTCAATCAGGCACTACTTTCTCACTTCCTTGTTCAGATGATTGGAAAGAGGTCGCTACTAGATATGCGAAAGAAAACCAGAGGTTAAAGGCTCAGATTGCCAGACTTACCGGGAAGCGTCAGCGTATAGAGTGATCTCCATAAGATTTTCTTCTTAGAATTTTAGACTTTATTTTCATCTTTTACTTGGGATTATTGAAACTTGTAATCCATTTTGAAGTTATTATAATAAAAAATTTCAGTATTTCAAATGTGTTATTACTTTGATATTTGCAAATTTCTTATAAATCTTTAAGTCCCTTGAAATAATAATAAAATGAATCATGTGCATTGCACATCATGCATCATATTGTACATACTTCTTGCATTTTTTATGCATATCCATGTCTCTTACTGAGCTTCTTTACCTCGTTCAGCAAGCTATCTCACCAGTACAATACCCGAGCTAATTTTAGAAGGAAGATGGATAACCTAGAACAAGAGAATCACGAGCTACGCGAGGAAGTTTATACTCTAAAGGCTGCCATGGCCAATCTCCATGCTCTTATGGAATATCTGGTGGCTACTCAAAATCAGCCACCGATTGTTCAGCCTAAACAGACAATGGTTATTACTGAAGCTCCAACTGTCCCTGTTTCTTCTACTCCAGCTGTTGTTCAGAATCGTATGCCTCTGGGATATCGTTGGGGAATGCCAAAGAACTTTATGCCATTAGGTTTTAATCAGGATCCTCAGATTTCTCCGCTAACTCAGACTGCTGCTGCACCCGCACCTCCTACGGTGCATGTTA
Source organism: Vicia faba (assembly GCA_948472305.1). Classification (NCBI taxonomy): domain Eukaryota; kingdom Viridiplantae; phylum Streptophyta; class Magnoliopsida; order Fabales; family Fabaceae; genus Vicia; species Vicia faba. Next base: position 10,472,443 of record OX451735.1, read on the forward strand.
CCCCTGTTACTAGAAATGAAGTCCACTATGTTGCACCTCCCTCAGTGAACGTGGTTCCATTTTCTAATGATGAAGTGTATCGCCATATTCCGCCACCAAATGAAATCTTGGGTGTCTATGATTGAATGGACGGTTTTCAGGATCAATTTGATAGGATGCAGAAAGAGTTGAAGGCCCTCAGAGGAAAATAACTATTTGGGAAGAATGTCAATGATATGCGTTTGGTTCCAAATGTGAAAATACTTGCAACGTTCAAAGTACCAGAGTTCAAAAAATACAAGGGTAACACTTTCCCTCATTATCACTTGGTGATGTATGTAAGAAGAATGTCTACTCATATAGATGATCAGTTCCTGTTGATTCATTTCTTTCAAGACAGTTTAACCGGTGCAACATTGAAATGGTACATGAGCCTGGATAGTGCCAGTATTCATTCTTTTAATGACTTGAAGCATTTATCAGATAGTACAAATACAATGTGGACATGGCACCTGACCATGATCAACTCAAGGCCATGGTCCAGAAGGACAGTGAATCATTCAAAGGATATGCACAGAGATGGCGTAAGGTAGCCGCCCAAGTGATTCCTCCAATGGAGGAAAAAGATATGACAAATATTTTCCTGAAGACACTAGGTGAATTTTACTATGAGAGAATGGTGGCGAGTGCGCCCAGTGATTTTACTAAAATTTGGGTGTTCGTTTGGAAGAGGCTGTGAGAGAAGGTCATCTCACAAATAGTGAAAGTTCCAGTAATGTGAAGAATCCATCATATGGATTTGTTAAGAAGAAAGAGGGAGATGCAAATGTTGCTATTCAAGAAAGAAGGGTTAAAACCTCTAGAAGAAATCATCAGTGCCCTCAACAGGTTGCCTCGGTAACTCCGATTGTAAATGCGGCACCGACTACAGTTGCTTATCAAAGGCCAACCCCTCAGGGAAGCCAAGGGAAGAATCAGAGGAAAGAACCTTTTGACTTTATCCCTATGAGTTATGCAGAGCTACTTCCAGCATTAATCCAGAAAAAGTTGGTCCAGACTAGGCCACCTCCTACTGTGCCACCCCCTTTACCTTGGTAATATAAGGCAGATCAGACGTGCGCTTTTCATCAGGGTGCACTACGGCATAATGTGGAGAATTGTTATCCTCTAAAGTTTAAGGTACAGAAAATGGTTAGATATGGCCTTTTATATTTCAAAGATGTTAGCCCTAATTTAAAAGATAACCCTCTCCAAAACACGGAGGAGCAAATGCTGTTAACACGGTTACTGGTTGTCCAGGGGACTTCCGCATCTGTGATATTAACCTGGTCAGAGGAGACTTGGTAAAGATGCATGCAAACCTTTGCGAGTTTAGTTACTATACTCATGACCATGCTGGTTGTGGTATCTGTAGTACTAATATACAAGGTTGTGATAAGATAAAGGTTGATTTACAGGAGATGATGGATAAGGGCCTTATTTGTATAATCAGGCCTAGAGTAGAGTATGAAGAAGAAGTAAACATGGTTTCTGGATGTCCTGGAGAGTTCAGAATCTTTGATGTAGAACATATGAATGATCATCTCGTACAATTACACGCTACTTTCTACCACATGGCTGGTCAAGTAGAGCACCACTATGGATCTTGCCGGGTTTGCGTAGGAATTCCCAAGGATGTTCAATTGTAAGGAAAGGTATTCATTTGTTGTTAGATAATGGAACCATTAAGGTTTCAGGGAAAAGAGATGATTACCATGAGGTTAATGAGATAGAGGTTTGCCTAGCTAAGGAAGAATCAGATGATGAATATGATTTCGCAGATGAATCCTTCTCCTAAGATGAGGGTATATCCTCTGGTGATAATTCTTTAATGTCAGAATTTTCTGACGAATATGTCAATGAGATTGTACTATGTTTCAATGATTCTGGCCCTGTTGAAATTGAATACTATAGTAAGCCAGTTGTTGCCCCTGTGGTGATTTTCTTACAGGGGCCCATTCCTTACAAGTCCAGCAAGGCTGTACCATACAAGTATAATGCTACAATTTTATAGGACGGTGTGGAAGTTCCCATCCAGCCTATGTCTAATGTTGGAAATATTGCTGAGACTAGTAGGGAAACCCGCAGAGGTCGTGTGTTCACACCAGTTGTTCAGGAAATTGATAATGCTGGAAAGAAGGTTGTGGAAAATGTCAAAGATAAGAATGCTGCAGGGGAATCAAGTGGTGCTACCCTGGAGAAGGACATAGATGATATTTTGAAGATAATCAAAATGAGCGACTACTGAATTATGGATCAGTTATTGCAGGATGCTTCAAAAATATCTAGGCATTATTAATGAATTATGTTGCTCATAGGGAATCTTTAATGAGGGTGATGGACCATGCCTTCGTAGAGTATGACATGCCGTTAGATCAATTCAACAGTGTGGTAAGCAATATTACATCATGTAATAACCTAAACTTTTACGATGATGAATTTCCTGACGAGGGGAGGAATCACAATTTGGCTCTCCACATATCCATGAACTACAAAAGTGATTCATTATCAAATATGTTTATTGATAATGGATCCGCCTTGAATGTGATACCGAGGAGTACACTAATGAAGTTGAAATATCAAGGGGCTCCTATGCGTCCAAGGGGGTATTATTGTCAAAGCTTTCGATGGATCAAGGAAGTCAGTTATTGGGGAGGTCGATCTGCCTATTCACATAGGCCTGCATTTGTTCCATATCACTTTCCAAGTCATGGATATTGTTCCCGCATATAGTTGTATACTGGGAAGACCATGGATACATGAAGAAGGGGATGTTACCTCCACTGTGCACCAAAAGTTGAAATTTGTGCGTGAAGGTAAAATGGTTATTATAAACGGAGAGCAAGATTTGCTGATATCTCATCTATCATCTTTCAGTGTTGTGGAGGAAGATGAAGCTGTTGTGGGGATGCAGTTCCAGGCTCTGTTTGTTGATAATATAAGAGGGAATGAGAACTCGATGACTTCATTCAAGGATGCTCAGAAGGTTGTGCTCAATGGTCCAAGTAAAGTATGGGGACAGGTCGTTGATCCTCCAGTAAACAAGAACATGGCTGGTTTAGTGTTCTTAACTAAGAACGGAAAAAGAGAAAGTCTGAAGCCAAAGTCTACTATGAGCAGCTATCATGATGTCTTCCATAGTGGAGGCTACCCACATCCAATTGTTTTTGGAGTTAATGCTATTGAGGATGATGAAGAAGATCAGGAAATGCCGAGTTATGTGACGCATGGAGTCAAAATCCAGAACTGGGCCACTTATGATGTTCCTTCTTGCATCCATGTCTCAAAGTAGTTTGTTTTCTTTTGCAAAAAGTTTTCATTCTGCCCCAGATGAAAGTTAATATTGTATGGGCTTATCTGGTTGCTTTGATCATTAAAATAAATAGACATTAAACCAGAATTAAAGATTTAATTAATTATATAAACAAACCAATGTCTAATTAATTAATTAAGAAAATATTTTCAAAAATTAAATTAACCTATTAAAAGTCTAATCTGATTCTTATTTTATTTTACAAATTTATTTGATTTAACGAAATTAATTAAATGAGTAAGAAAGTGTAATGAAAGAAAGTTGGAAATAAGTGGAACTAAAAAATGAATGGGGTGGGAATCGGTTCATCAATGTCCAACCAAGATTTGGACGTTATAAACTCCATGTAATAGTCGCGGCCTGTTCTAAACATCATCATAAACATACATGAACACACAATATTAGTTAACAATGCATAAAATAGAAGTTTAGGATTTTGGAAAAGTTACCCAACCGGTGTTCTTGAGAGAACGTGTTTTGGGATGTCTCGAGCTTTTTGAAAGACTAGAAATGACTCCGGGGATCTTCAGGAGTGTAATGGAATTCTTGGAATGCATGGTCTTGTTCACTTATGTTGTGTGTATTTATAGAGGAAGAAAATACATCAAGACAAAAGAGGAAAAGACCAAGTATTCAATGCCTTGCCAAAACACAAAAAAAAACATGTTTTCAAACATTCCATTTTGAGAAGATTATGTCCCGATCTTTCCTTGCACAGTTTTGGAAAGTTGGATATGTGTTCTTGGGCCTCAAATTTGATTCAAAACCAAGCCCGCGTGCCATGATCCATCATTTGTTATTTTATTTAATTTATTTTGTATTTAATTGAATAAAAATCAAAATAAATATAAAAAAAATTATGGTAAGGTATGAATGAGTTTAAGAGTCCTCTATAAGGTCGTGAATATGGTTAGAACTTAGAAGATAGGTCCACTAGTCCAAAATTTCAAAATTTCTCAATTGAGGTTTCATGTAAATCTCAAAAATTTCTCAACTTAAACCAATCATATCTCACTCAATTTTTGTCATATGAAGGTGATCTTATACTTTTTAGAAATCTCAAGATGTCCCCTACAACTCTTATGTTGGTCACTTTTTCATTTGAAGTCTTTATTTTAATGTAAATTTCTTTGACAAAAGATAACTTTTTGTTGACTTTCAAAATGACTTGTAATGTTTTGGCTCAATCTCTCAAATGGAGCAATTTTCAGACTTGAGCTTAGAGATACAAAGTTATAGAGAATAGAATTTTCTTCAAGATTGGCTTTGGTTGAGAATTTTATGATGAAGCATGTGAAAGTTATGCTTGGTCAAAGTTCAGTTGACTTCTCCTTAAGAAAACCCTAATTTAGTGACTTTTGACTTTTGATGAATCTTGAGTTTTCTTGAGGAATCATCGTCAACTATTGATCAAATTACAAATATGACCTCAAAATCATTATGTTGACCAAAAATCTTCTTTTTGTTCAATACAGTTGACTTTCAATCATTTGAGCAATCGACTGAGCAAACTTGTGATGCAAAGCTTGAAACATGACATGGGGATTCTTTGAAGCATATAAGGACCCATGAAAATCACTTGAGGTATTAGAAGATCAATTTTCTTTGAAGAAAACCAAACCCTAGTTGTAGGCCAACTGCTTAGGAGGAGGGTTTGTCTGACCAATTCCTTGAGTAGTCTTGAGTAATTGAGAATCCTAGGAGCATGAGGAGGTGTCTTGAATCAATTGTATTAAAAAATGGGAGGCAAAATTTTGGGTTACAATAGCTGCCCCTGTTCAATCTTCATAAACTTTAAGAGTTAGATTGGCATGTCCGCCATTCGTGATCTGAAGGTCGAAGAGGATTGAACACTTAAGTGCCCATAAATTTGCACTCACATGTGCACAAAGTGACACTATTGGTTGATTATACTGCTTGAATGGGCTTAAAGATGCCATTCCAAGAGGTGATTGAGTGTCACTGGAGATTGGCTTACAAGTTCCATCCAAAGTAAATGTTGATTGGAGTATCAGAATGAGTCTACGTCTGACTGTATTCGAAGGATGTTTTTCAGAAGGAAAATGCTTGCCAAAATTCATCTATGGGGGGAATGCTTTTCAGAATAAGCTTTTGAAGGAGATGCTTTTCATAATGAATCCATGAAGGATATTCTTTTCAGAATAAACCTCTGAAGGAAATGCTTTCCATAATTCAGTCTCTGGGGGGAATGCTTTTCAGAATAAACCTCTGGAGGAGAACGGTTTTCAGAACGAAGGCCCTGGAGGAGATGCTTTTCAGAATAAACCTTTGAAGGAAATTATTTCCAGAATTCAGTCTTTGGGGGGGGGGGGGGTGCTCGTCAGAATTCAGTCTCTGAAGGAAATCATTTGGTCATGCAGATAGTCGCCCCATCCTGTTTCAGGAATTGATCTACAATCTGTTTTTCATTGGTAAACTCGTCCTGTTTTGGGAATTCATACCACCTGGTCATATAGGTAGTTGCCCCGTCCTATTTTGGGAATTAATTCATGACCTATTTTTTTTGTTGGTAAACTTGTCCTATTTCGTGAATTCATACGGCCTTGTCATATAGATAGTTGCCTCATCCTGTTTCAGGAATTAATCCGCGACCTATTTTTTGTTGGTAAACTCGTTCTGTTTCAGGAATTCATACTGCTTGGTTATATAGATAATGACCATGTCTTATTCTGGGAATTAATCTGTGCCCTGTCCTTTGTTGGTAAATCCGTCTTATTTCGGGAATTCATACCGCCTGGTCATATAGATAGTTGCCCCGTCCTGTTTCGAGAATTAATCTACGACCCTTTTTTTGTTGGTAAACCTGTCCTATTTTAGGAATTTGTACCGCCTGGTCATATAGATAGTTGCCTCGTCCTGTTTCGGGAATTAATCTACGACTTATTTTTTTATTGGTAAACTCATCCTATTTTAGGAATTCATACCGCTTGGTCCTATAGATAGTTTCCTCGTCCTGTTTCTAGAATTAATCTGCAACCTGTTTTTTGTTGGTAAACCATTCCTGTTTCGGGAATTCATACTTCCTGATCATATAGATAGTTGCCCCGTCCTATTTCGGGAATTAACCTGCGACCTGTTTATCATTGGTAAACTTGTCCTGTTTCGGGAATTCATACTGCCTGGTCATATAGATAGTTGTCTCGTCTTGTTTCGGGAATTAATCTACGATCTATTTTTCGTTGGTAAGCCCATCCTGTTTCGAGAATTCATACCGCCTGGTCATATAAATAGTTGCCCCATCCTATTTCGTGAATTAATTTTCGACCTATTTTTTGTTGTAAACCCGTCCTGTTTCGGGAATCCATACCGCCTGGTCATATAGATAGTTGTCTCGTCATGTTTCTGAAATTAATCTATGACCTGTTTTTTGTTAATGATATTCGTCTGTTTGCAAACTTTACCTGAATATACAAAATTATCTTTATGTAATGTCATGATATATGTAATGCATTGCTTAATGATGCTCTCAAAAGGAATGAGAATGTCATATGCGTTTCGATATGCATATGCTATGATGTATTGTGAAATGATGTATGGATGCAATATGTCATTGAAGCATATCGGTAGCTCCTTGTAACAACTCTAGATGGGGGAAATAAATCTCTGGTTGTTGATGAGAGTGATTCTTCAATTTTGCTGGGAATAATTTGGTGGATATTCTCGCTTTCTGTTTGAGGATACTCTACTGAGGATCTTTGACTTATGCTTAACGGTAAATGCATTCAGGAAGAATCGATTGTTCGCGGTTCTTTTTGAAGGATTTGATTCTTACGTACCCTGACTGGGGATAAAAGTGAAGGATATTCCTCTAGCATGCTATCTGGCTAGGTTTTAGATATCGTAGCAAATCTTCTAGGGATAGAAACTTTGACTAAACCATGCTAGACGAGATAATTGTTTTAGGGATTTACGGTGTTGGAGTAATAAACTCTGTTGGGGAATTAAATTCCTATAAAATGTGTCGAGGAAATAAACTCTGATGGAGATTGGAATTTTATAGGCTTCACCGAGGAAGTCTTCATTGTATGCTAGGGAAATGATCAGACTTCCTTATTCGCTAGGAGGCCTTTTGGGGATGATGATCAGGTCAAGCTATCAATTAGGGATATGAAGGAGAAATGCTGGAAGATGCCCCAATTTCTGCCTGAGGGCATATTAGACTTGCTGGGGAATATATCTCGGTTGGGGGTGAGCTTGCAAAGATAGCCATGTAGAGATAGTTCTATGAAGATTGCTCTGTGGGGATTTGTGGATAACTTTGAACATTATCCTAACTCCTAGAGTGATAAATATTCTACTGATAACCAAGTGATGAGATAACGGGACATAATTGTATGCTTTAATCCCTAACTTTTTCCTGGACTGCCTTTTATGATTTTCTGTCCATCGGGATACCCTTTTTTTCCCAAGCCGCCTTCTCAGGTTTTTGACTGCCACATATGAGTTGGACAATAACATGTCATGCCCCTTAATTTATAACCAATTGTGCCATGAAAGGCCTGTTATTGAAATTGTCTTTCTCTTTGACCCGTCCTCTGAAGTAATTTTGTCCATTGGGAGGATTTTCAATCATTGAATATTGGTCATGTGAATTTCTCTACTGTCAAACACTTAGTCATATGCAAATAGTGGTATTAGAATTCAAAGCTTATGTTTGTCTTGAAGTTCAAAAAATGAATTTTTTAGTAAAACAAAATTTGTAAGAATGTGATATCAACTCAGGATTTATAGTAAGCCTTATAGGAGTTAGGATACTTTTTTGTAACAATATGTGTAATACAGTGGGAGAACTGACTTTTGATTTTGCATTTTATCTCAAATGTTACGAATAGCAAGAGTCGCCATCGACTTTTCTTTTATCCAATAAAGGAAAGGATGAAAAGAACAAGAAAGGCCTTTGAGAATTTTCTGAGTAAGAGGGGTAGGTTATGAAAAGGGAAGGTATTAGCACCCTTTTCATCCGTAGTTATCTACGGGCTCTTAATCACTAGCTCACATTTGAAAAATGCTTTGTGAATGTGTGTTTGAAATTATTTTGAAAAATTCCTAAGTGCAGCAAACTTTGTAATGATTCCCGTATCGTTGAGAATGCATGAAAAGTGTTTGTTTTGAAAACATCTCAGAAGATAAGTGTTTTGTGTGAAAGAAAGTTTTTTGTTTGTGAGCAAGAAACTACAAGCTATCTATCTACTAAAAATTCTTTCGTGTTATTTTCCTCTTCCTTTAGATAGTGCTATCCTATCATTAGTTAGTAGGAAGTCACATCTTTGGATGTTTGAGGGACAGGTGCGGGTCACCGTACAATCATAAAGGAAACTCGTAGGGCGTTTTAGCAATTTGTCATAAGGGACTAAGATCGTTTACTGAGGCAACATCAAAGGTTCATCGAGGGACTATGATCTTTTAACCGAGGGTTTTTGCTAAAGCGTCCCACGTTCGAGGGACATGACTGTTTTCTGAAGGAAACAAATGGAGGTTACCCAAGAGGTGCGGGTGTGCAAAGTGTGTTGTGATTCTATTATTTTAATCTTTGAGATTAGAGTTAGCTATCGTTTGATTTTAGATCTTATCATACACACCTAATTACTATACAATTATATATACAAACATAATTATAAGTGCAGAAAGTAATAAAGAAATTGAGTTTGATCCTCCAGAGACTCCATATGTGATTATCGCACCTATGCCCAAGCATGACAAGGGCATACGTGTTGTTGAAGATGTGTTGTATATTACCTCTATCAGTGATATGGTTACTCCCCTATCTATAATCAAGAAGAATATGTTACAGGCCGGTTTATTTTTGGGTTATGTTGAAGGATGTTATTGTTGTGCAGTCCAACCCCATGGCTGCGGGTTACTGAAGGAAGGTGTTCAATGTCTGATGGATGAACACGTGATTTTGATTGAAAAATTTCCATCTATTCTGAATTTATGCTAACATTTATCTATTATCTATGGAACTCCTTTTGGGATGCCATCCAAAGGTCCTATAAGGATTACCGCCAATCCGAAAGTTTCTCCTTTGGGTATTACAACGCCTAGGCCTATCCTGTATTCCTAGGAGAAGGCTATTCCATGGCATTATAGGTCTCACGTCTATTACCATAGCGTTAAGAAAGAGTATTCTGATGAAGATGGTGAAGAAGTTGATCCCATCATTGTCAATATTGCAGGGACTAGAAAAATTACAAGAAGTGGAAGGATTTTATCCCTGGAAATCTCTCCACCTGCTCAAGCTATGGTTACCAAAACAACTGTTGAGGCTCGGGGTAAAGAGCCAATGATAGAGCCTGCCCAGATGGAGGCACCAAAAGAAGCCACAATCAAGGATACTTTTGAGCAAGATTTGGAAGAGGTTTTGAAGATCATTCGCCGGAGCGATTATAAAATTATGGAACAGCTAGGGAAAACCCATCTAAAATCTCTATGCTATTATCACTGCTTTGTTCTGAAGCCCATGCGAAGGCTTTGGTAATGTTCTTGAAGACTGACCACGTGCCACAAAAAAATTCAGCTGATCAATTTGGAAGCTACGTGGCTAGTATGACAACTAATAATGGTTTGCGTTTCTCTGATTCTGACTTGACTCTAGAGGGAATAAATCACAATAGAGCCATGTATGTCTCCATCGAATGAAGGGGCACTACGCTGGCCCATGTGTTAATTGATATGGGATCTTCGCTAAATGTTCTACCAAAGGGCACGCTGGAACGACTCGATTGTGAAGGGGTTGTGCTGAAGCCCAGGAATATCATAGTTTGAGCCTTTGACGGATCTAAAAGTATGGTGCATGGAGAGGTAGAACTCCCGATAAAGGTAGGTTCACAGACATTTGAGTCCACTTTCTGTGTCTTGGACATCTGGCCGGCCTATTCTTGTCTACTGTGACACCCTTGGATCTAGGGACAGGAGCTGTCACCTCCACCTTGCCCTAGAAACTGAAATATTCGGTAAAAGGGAAAGTTGTTACTGTCTGTGGAGAGGAGGAATACATGTTCAGCTACTTCAATTCATTCTGATACGTAGAGATGGACGGAGAATTTATTGAAACACCCTGTCAAACCTACGAAGTGATTTCTCCTATTGTTGTTGAAGATGTTTCTTCCATTCCAAAGATCACAAAAACTCCGCATAAGATGGCCTCTTTAGCGGTAGAAATGTTGAGACTAAGCCATTAGATTGACTTAACTCACACAGATCAAATAAAAATATCGCCATCACGCTTTATTGTTTCCAAAGGAATGGGAAAAGAGCGAATAACCCAAAAATAGGGGGGAAAGAATCTAGGTAAGGGGGTTGGTTATGCAAAGGGAAGGTATTAACACCCTGAACATCTACGGTACTCTACAAGAACCTCTTTGAAAATATGTATATTTTGGCTATAAAATGTTGTATAAAATAGATGGCGGAGATAAGAAAAGATGTATTTTTTATAATTTTTGCATTTGCCGCGGTTGCGAACCTTTAGTGCCTACGTACCATCTTCCGTGCAATAGGGAATCAGGGTACACGTAGTTCATCTTTTAAAAATTAAAACACAAGTGTGTTGGTTAATATTAAGAGATAAGACATCATTGTTATATCCGAATGGAAAACATACTTACTACCCACAATCATGAGAAAGGAGAATTTGCGTCAGCTCAAAGTCGAGGATATGGCTTGGATTTTAAAATCAACAGAACCACACTCAACACCCAAGTGGAAAAATGTATCACTTCACTACCTATTGTAGAAGTATAGTTGTTTGCATCACTTCAAGGATTTGTCAAGAGTCTAAACTTTTGAGAAAGTTTTAAAGATAAAAGCCAAAATGGCAACAAAGTTTGAATGAGATTGATTGACTTTTAGTCTTCTCACAAAAATGTCCAGGTATTATTAAATTGATTAAAGCTTGATTAAGAAAAGGTTTTGAAAATTCATGGACATAAGTCCAAGTTTATTATGAAAGTGGTTCATGTTTTTAAAACAAGAATAGTTTTCAAAAGGAGGGAGAAGATTTTTGAAGAAGATGATAGTAGATGAAGGGACTATCCTAAAGCATTAGATAAAAGCTAGAGAAAATAACCGTCTAACCAACAAGAAGCCAACACTTGACACAATGAGTCAATGTATAATTCTCATCCGTTAGATTTGAAACCAATCAAACAAAGATAATAAACCTGTTAAGAGAACCAAGCTTCAATTGGATTAAGTCTTCACAAAAATTGGACAGAGTAACAACTGTATACAAATGAATTCCAGATTACAGACCAAGAATGTAATCACAATAACCTGCACATAAAGCAAACAAACAACCCAATGTCTTGGGATAAACCCCAAGATCTCCAGACAAAATAACAGTTGAGGTCTTAAGGTCTCAAGGTAGGTCAAGGTCTCTAATCCTAAGTCCAAGAAGTCTATCACTCCAAAATGCCAAGGATGGTAACCAAGTTGTCCAAGTAACATTAAAGCCTTTTATATGGTTCAAGTTGATTATTAGGTATCTTCAAAAATAAAATGAAAAGCTCAAGTGAGAAAATAAAAATGACATAAAAATAAATACTCAACTGAGCAAGGATGAAAATATCATAAAGTGTAAATGCTAAAGTAAATGGTACATAAAGTAAAAAGCGTAAGGTAACAGACATAAAATAAAGTCAATTGTTATAAATTAGTGGTTAGTTGAATTACCATCTTGAAACTTGCATTTGGAAATCATTAGAGGATTTGTAGAACAAAAGCCTCTCAATAACAAGTTGCATTTGCTTTTTGTCGAGTATATCATCCATTTAAGAATTCTCAAGGCAACATTAAATGATTAATGATGTTTAAGTGATCCACTTTGACCAAAATCGATGAAGATTCATTAGAGGATTGGTAGAATCAAAGCCTCCTAAAAATGAATCTTAAGGTTATTGGATATAAGGGTTCAAATTAACATACTTGGGCTTGCAAACATGGGTTTGGGCCACGAATGATCATTTCGCGAATCGAGACAAAACTTAGCGCTATGTTAAGCAATCGTAAGTGGACTTATATAGAAGTCGCACCTATTTTGAGGTCGGTCAATAGAAATCTATGTACCATATGCTTTGAGACATGATATGGAAATCATGCTCCAATAACATTTAGTACAATTGAGAAAGAGATGAGATGAAGAATAAATGGGGTAAAAAGTAAACCATATTTGAGCCAAAAATTTAATCAAGCTATTATTAAAATCATTCATCCATATTTATGGAGTTAGACTCAACACCATGGATCCAATGATGTTAATAAAGTTTATGATCAAAATTTTATAGTCCAAGATCAGTCAGAATATGTATAAAAAATAAAATAATATTTAAAATAAAAGAAAAAGGTTTTAAATGATTTTTTTTTAATTTGGAAATAAGGGAAAAATAGCAATTATATTCACTCAAGAAAAATTAAGTGAGATATAGAATAATCAGAAGTGAACTCAAATATTTTTATGAAATTTTTGGTAATTTTTTTAAGTCGGAAACTATTTTTAGAGCTAATTTAAATTGCTCAAATAAAGGAAAAAGAATCAAAAATGGAAAAAATTAAGATAAAATTCCACAAAAAATTCAAGAGCTCAGAAATAATGAAAATGATTTTTATAAAACTTTTAAGAATTTAAAAATGTCAGAAAGTATTTTTAAAATAATTAAAATAAAGCAAACAAGAAAAAAAATTATGAAAAATACCAAACATTAAAATAAAAACATGAAAAAATATTCACAAAGTCAGAAATAATTCAATGTACTTTTGCATATTTTTTTCTTAATTTTTTGATAAAAAATAAAAGAGTTATCATTTTTTAAAATTTAAAACAATTAAAATATAAAATCAGAAAATAAAAATAAAACTAAAAAGCTGTGGACCATCAAATCATAGTCAAAATGTGTTAGTAAGATTATCAAGTAGACCAGACATGTTGTGCTTGATATGGACCTTCTTTAAAAATGCACTAGATCAGAAAATAGCCAACGAATCAGAATAAAACAATTGGCGTGCTATTATTGGTTGAGACGAGACATGTCATCATCTTCAACCTCTAGACATCCTGTAATGGAGATTTTGTGAGTTTCTTCAAATGGAAAAAATAGAATCTCAGACCAGTATCATTGGGTTCGTCTCTTCAAGACGATCCTAACCCCAACATCACGCCAAATTTATGTAAAGCATGCAAAGAGTTATGGATAAAAAATGCATAAAATAGCGAGCACAAATAATTTGAGATTTCTCACTCAATTCTCAATGAATTTAAAAATTGTTAGAATCATAAGAATCATAAGGAGGAGTAGAGTATGTTAGTGCTTCGTTTGGATCCAAATGGTAGAGAATTCTACCGGTACAAAGTTCAAGAATGAAGCTCTGAAAATTGACTTATGTAGCTTGAGTTATGGTTTGTTCTGCTTGGTTTAAGTGTTAGAGAGCTTGTATGATGATGGAGGATGATGAATGTGCAAAGAATTTTGGAGAAAGAAGCTTAAATCTAAGAAACTGATTTCAAATTTTTAAAGTTCGTGTGAGGTTTTGGCAGGGTGTGTTTGCTCTTAAAGCTTGAGGAAATGAATGGAACAAGGTCCTCTATTTATAGGAAAACAAATGGCAATGAAAATTGGATAAAACAAATAACTTTGGAGGGAAATTGGGTGGAGGTCGAGCACATGTGAAGTGTGACTTGATTTTCATCAAAACTCATCCAATCTTTGCGTTTTGAGGTGCTAAACACCTTCGACAAGTTTGTTAATCAAGTTTAAATTAAAAACACGCACAAATCTTGTGATTAGAAGCCACATCATGGATTTTATAATTCTGACTTGGTGAGAAATTTAGTTTCAAATACCAACTTCAAAACAATGGCATTCTCAAATCAAGGGGTCTTAGGATATGATTCTTGAAGCTTTAGAAAGATGAGATTACAAGCTTTATAATGTGAAAAGAATGGGGTCAAATGGATGCTTGAGCTAAAAGTTGTAATGAGTCAAAGTTGAGAAAAAGAGGTTGACTTTCTATACATAGAAAATTTCTAAGTTTTTTCTTCAAAAAATACTTGTAATGTGTTGTACCCCAAAATGTTCCATCTCATTTTACTCAAAACATACTCCTAGAGGTCCTCAACTTGCCCAAGGATGCCTAAGGATTGACCAAACAAATCCTCTCCCTAAGACAATGAGCCTCAAATTAGGGTTTCACTCCTCATCAAGATGTTTGAGTTCCAAGGGTCCCAAATGATTTATTTTACCCTAATATGTTCTCAAGATCATCCATGTCATGTTTTATGCCTTGCACAACAAGTTTGCCCAGTCAACAGCTCAAATGCCTAAAAATCAACTATACTAGGTCAAAAAGTCAATTGTGACCCTCATGCAGTAAAACTTTAAGATTTTTGGTCAACATCAACATTTTTAAGTAATATACATCATTTTATCAAGGGTTGATCATGATTCCTCAAGGAATGCCCCAAATTCATCAAAACTCAAAAGTTGCTAAATTAGGGTTTTTATCGGAAAAGTCAACCAAACTTTGACCAGACATAACTTACCCATACTTTATTAGAAATTTCTCATCCAAGGCTCATTTTGAATAGATTTCAATTCCCTACAACTCCTTTTCATCCCTCAAGTTCAAGAAATGCACTCATGAAAAGATATAAAATCAGACATTATAGGTCCTTTTCAAAAGTCAACAAAAACACCTTTTGGGTCAAAGCTTCTTACATGAACATGGAAGATCAAATTGAGATGAAACCAAATTGGTTGTTTAGAGGATATCCTAAGCTTTCTAAATAGCCCAAGAACACCATCTTAGGATTAAAATTGAGGGAGATATGTATTGGCAAAGTTGACCCATTTTTGGAAATGTGCGTGAAGTCAACATTGATCAAAATGACTTTTTTTCCAAATGGGCCCATGTTTTCTTGTTTGAAACTTGTTCCTAAGATGGCCCACGACCCCTGAGCTTATCCACATATTATTTTATTATTTTTATTATTTATCTTGATTTTTTATCCATTTAAATCAAAATAAATCAATTTAAATAGTAGAATAATGAAATAAAATCCAAGATTTGATTTTATGAGCATATTATGAGTCAATGAACATATAGCAAATTATCCAAGTTAGTGCAAAAGATAATTGATTTGAAAAGATCTTAATTTGGTCTATTTTGGAAATAAATCATACAAGGCAAAGAATGAAATCAAATCTCCATAATTTGCAAAGATATGATCAGTTTTATTTGACCTAAATAATTCCATGATATATACAGAACAATTTCAAAGCATAAAAAACAAGGATTGGGTTGTGAAAATCACCAGAACAAAATTCAGTTTTTGACAAAAAAAAGTGAGTATCGGATTTCATTCTCAAGGATAATTCAAGGTGATTCAAAGCTAGTAATTTGTTCTTGGGCGTGTTCTGAAGCTATCCCAATCATCCTCAAGGCCAAAAACATCAAGATTCGTGCCCCTACGGTACCACAGTTTGCATATTTTTCTCAAACTCGAATCTTTTGATTTACCCATTATAAACTGGTTTTGATCACATATTCACGCTTGTTATCATATTTTCATTGTTTCTGGATGGTTTAATCTGCGTTCAAGTGCAGGAATACCATGACGCCATTGTTAGGGTTTCAAGGTCCCAAAATGGGGACTCCCCATAGAGGCAAAATTAAACCAAATTGTGGGTACCAATGAACTCAGGGCATGATTTGAAATTGATCTACACCTTTGGTTTTGATTTATCTTGCTGGTATTTTAGTTTTGAATCTTGCAGGGATGTAGCCATGGACAAAAACAGTCACTATAGCCTTTAGTGACGGTTTTGTCTGTAGGTAAAAGGCTGATGCCTAAAACAACAGTTCTAAGGAGGAAGGTGATCACGTGGCTGACTCCCACTGGTCAGTTTGAATCCTAGCGCGTTTTCTAGGCATAATGCACTTGTTTCCATTATATGTTATTTGTTTTATTACATGAACAAACAGTCCGGCTAGCGTGGTTGGTTGAGGAGCGCGCCTGTGAAGCACATCTCGTGGGTTCGATCCCAGGCGTGTGTTTCTATCATTTTTACTAATATCTGATTGCAGATCTGGTGTTATCCCACCAAGCGTGTCTACCATACATCACAACACCTCATCATTGGATCATCTCCATCCCAAATCCAATGTCTCATGCAAGCAACGTACATGGTGCACCCTTAAGAGTGGCCCTCACTGGATCCAAACAATTGACTGGGCTTGTGCATATCGGGCTCAACGAAAAATAGCAGTGCACCCCCCCCAGATTGCCAACTGCACACCGGGCCCAATTTGTTCTTTTTCTATTTTTTTTGTTTCACTTACTTGTTTAATCTTTTTTTACAAAAAAACAACAAAAATCATTTTTTTTATTTATTCATGGAAAATAAAATCACAAAAAAATATGAATTAGGTTTTTTTATTCAAATTAATTTTATTGAAAATAAATTATTTTAATTTGATTAATTTGATTTTTTTTATATTAATTAAAGTTAACTAGAAATTAGGTTTCATTTGCAATTAAATCATTTTCTCAATAAAAATGCACAAAATATTTTTTAATTAACTAGATTTTTAGGCTTCTAATTTATTCTCGTATTTAATTCGTCTCGCGCATTTACTTATTTATAATTTCAATTATTGTAACTGTTTCAAGGTTTGTAATAGATTAATTAGCGTTTTGATTTCCGCATCTTTATTTTGAGTCAAATATTTATGCATCTGCCCAAAAGCCTTATAATTGTTAGGACTTTAATTTCTCGCACTCTTTAATTTCCGCAACTATAAAACTACCTAGATGTATGGATAATAGGATTGTATGCGAAAGATAAATCAATGATTAAAAGGTAGATAACCCTAATTCTACAAAGAAAATTAACCAAAAAAACACACTTGCACATGGTCACTCCTAGGGTTTACCCCACTTGGGTTGCCTAAGGTAAACAGTCATGAAGCATAGGGAATTTTAGTGGTCGCCCACTAGTCCCAAAAGATAAAAAATGACCCGTTCGGATGCTGCCTCAGAAAGATCTTTAGGACTTTATGATAAGTACTAAAGTTTCCTAACCATTGCTTTTGTGACCGTGCTTGTCCCTTCGAACGTCCCTTAAAAACTCCAACGATGGGGCTACCTACCCCTTAATAGTGGGATAGTGCTGTCTAAAGGAAACGAGAATGAACAGTCTTTTTTCGAGTAGCTAGAAATCTTAAGTACATGCTTAAAAAAACAAAACAAAATTCATAAACACTTTCAAAATAGTTTTCAAAAACAACTTCGTCACACTCTTGAGGACAGATACAAGGGTTATCACGAAGTTAAACAAAAACGTTTCAAAACACGCACAAGAAATTTCAAAATGAGCAAGTACCTAAGAGCCCTTGGAAAACCATGGATAGAAAGGGTGCTAACACCTTCCCTTTCTATAATCTACCCCCCCCCCCCCCCCCGTACTCAGAAAACTCTCGAAAAAAGGTTTTTTCTGTTCTTTTTCCTTTTCCTTTGTTGGATGAAATAAAAGTCGGTGGAGAC
Organism: Vicia faba; assembly: GCA_948472305.1. Lineage (NCBI taxonomy): Eukaryota > Viridiplantae > Streptophyta > Magnoliopsida > Fabales > Fabaceae > Vicia > Vicia faba. The sequence goes on from OX451735.1 coordinate 10,490,334, forward strand.
TCTTGCTTACCGTGACATTTGCGAACAAAAAACGCAAAAACCAGTATTAACAGTCGATTCTGCCACCGTATCACAGAACTGGAGACTCTTCTTGGAAAGAGATATAAGTGTGGTATACCTTAGGATCTAGGTCATTTTTAAAATTGCTTTCTTGTTTAATTTGCTTGCTTTATCTTCGAGGGTTTTGTTTGGGTATTATTGAAGATCCTAGACCTGGATCTGAGAACACCTTTTAGGTAAGTAGCAATAAACTGTGAGGGAACTGTGCGGGCTATACCGACACATTTGAAGCAGTAGCTAAGTTGACGCGACACTTTGGTTGGTACCGGTAGCCCTTGAATCAATCAAAGAGAATACGGGGCCGCTGCATGGTGTCATAAAGTGTCAACTGACCTTAGAACCTTTAATTGCACAACTTGGCCAGTAGGACATAGCGAGATGGTCGGCTTTGGTGTATTCCCAATGTCGACAGATACTCGATGCTACACTCATTGAGGTTTGACTCCTGAGTTTTGTTTAGTTGCTAGTCAATCGCCTAATGAACAAAGCTTGGGGGAAATATCAGTGATATTGAGACCCCATAGAGCCCAGTTACTATTTATAGGACAGGTTGAACCAATCCAGCTTCAAGAGGGTATGACCTTAAAACTCATGTAGGCTTAAACCTAAGGCTAGTTGTGTGACTTGTTTGGTTTTTTTACCTAATAATTTGAACTCCTTGCAAGGCTTTATTTGTATTCCTTGCAGGACCTTGTTTGTATAAATCTAATAAATTGGTTTCTTACCCTTCATTCTTGCTTGATGCATAGCATACACATCATAGCATCATAAAATGACATATCATACTAACAATTTCAAGGATCTCGAGGGCTTGTGATGCAGGTTCTGATGAACCGGATGTCTAGCAAGGGGCAAGGGGATTTATTTTCCTCTAGCCAATGTCGTCAAAAGATCAAAACACGACAACTTGAGTCAGGGGCTATGACCCACTTGATATGGTGAGCATGACTCTCATAGAAGGACACTCAACGATAAAAAGTTCTTCAATTAAAGCTGTAAAATTCCAACTTCTGACATTTCTTGTTTACCCTGTGAGATCCTTGAAAACATTGCATACATATATCATACACATCATTGCATAACAGGTACTATAACAGGTTTCTCATCTTCTTCGCTGTTTATTTCAGCATTAATGTCTTCTGAACAAAGCATCAAGGATCTCCAGGCACAAAATGCCCAATTTCAGCAAATGTTCGTGGCCTTGGCCAAGGGGCAGGAAGATCTGAAGGACCTTATTCTGAAAGAAGAAGAAGAAGAAGAAGACTGTCGATGTCCTGAATCTGGGAAGAAGATTTAGAGGACCGTTGAAGCAAACGGTTGATCTGACCTCTTCATCCAAAGAAGGGGAGAACCAAGAGGGTGAAACAAGGGAGGAAGACCCTAGTCCAAGAGTTTCTGAGGGTGAATCTGACTACAATGATGAACAGTATCCCCCGGATGAGGATAGGTACAAACAGTTAGAGAATCGTCTGAGCGCGATGGAGATCCAAAGAATACTAGGGCTAGATTTCGAAGAGATGGGTTTGATATATGGGGTAGTCGTCCCACAGAAGTTCAAGGCTTCAGTATTTGTTAAGTATGATGGGGTGTCTTGTCCTAAGCTTCACCTTCGTTCCTATGTGAGGAAGATTCAGCCTCACAGTGCTGATAGGAACTTATGGGTCCATTTCTTTCAGGACAGTATGTCCGGGACTCAGCTTGAGTGGTTTTATCAGCTGGAGGGAACCAATGTACGCAACTGGGAAGATCTGGCTGCTTCTTTTTACAAGTAGTATCAATATAACACTGACATTGCCCCTACCCATACTCAACTCCAGAGTATGTCCATGGATGCAAGCGAAGGGTTCAAGGACTATGCGCAAAAGTGGAGAGATCTGGAAGGGAGAGTACAACCCCCTTTGTCTGATAGGGAGTTGGTTGACATGTTTCTTGGGACGCTGTTCGGTTCGTTCTTCAATCACTTGATTGGTAGTTCCTTAGCTGGTTTCACCGAGCTGATATTGACTGGAGAAAGAATAGAAGCGGGAATCCGGAGTGGCAAGATCCAGAAAAACACCTCTTCGAGTACAAAGAAGAACTCATTTGGTGGCAAGAGGGAAGCCATTGCTGTGCACGGCCAGAAGGGGCGTAGTAAGGCAAACTACCACCAATCTGCGGGGGCAGTGCTGGTCTCTAATTCAGCATGCGCACAATGACCACAACAACGAAACAATCAGTCAAGGGTGGAAAGACCTCAAAGGCAGTTCACCAAAATCAACATGCCATTGTCACAACCATTGCAACACATGTTAAAGATGAATCTGATTATGGTGATAAACCCTCATCCGAACCCTAAGACTTCCTCTCCTAACTACAATCCGGATGCAAGGCGTGCTTATCATTCTGGCAGCCCGGGGCACGATACCAACGATTGTTGGGTGCTGAAATACAAGATTCAAAATATGATTGACGCCAAGGAGATTTAATACGACCCTTCTGAGACTCCCAATGTGATCACTGCTCCATTTCCAAAACATGGCTAGGATTGAAAGCATTCTTGTTCATTTAATTCTCAAGTTATATTTTCTTTGCTTATTCGAACAATTATTGTCATGTCAAAAATTTGTTATTTCATTAATGCATTACACATGTTTGTCTTGAATTAATCTGTTTTCACTATGCTTAAACTGCTTTATACTTCCTTTTTGTGATATTCAAACTCTCGATTAAAAACTCTAAGCCTTAGAGGGAGGATGACAAAAACGATACCACAATCTCTACAGTATGCTTTTGAACAGACCTTGCTGACGATGTACAGGCGTTGTTTCAAATCCTAAACAATGGATTTATAAGGAATATAATCCCTAGTCAACCCCTTTGAGCCAAAGAAGTAGGAGTTTTTCTTTCACACAAATTAAAACCCTTAATCACAACTTGGGGCAGGGTAGTTTTCTCAGTTAATTCAGGTACGCAGTCAGTCGTCTGCCGCTTCGTACACAATGAATGGCATCGAAGACGTCCTCCCAAAACAAAAGACGGTGATGGTTCTGTATAATCATCAAGACAGACAGTCATTATCTCTCGAAATAAAAGCCCACTAAGTCAAAACCTATGAAGGAGACTTAAGAATAAAACTGGGGCATCCCGCTGACTGTAATCACAAAAAGAAGCAGTTCAGGCAAAAGAAGGGATAACAAAATCAAAAATAAATAGGTCCTACAAATCCTTGACAAAAAAGATAACTGCCTATTCAAAATAAACTTTCAGTATCTGAACCATCACCGGAACATCAAGGACAGTACTCCAGGACTCAACTGTGATTCTAAACGCGCAATTAACTGAGCATATGACTGAAGGACATCATGAGGAACGGGTGTGTACAAATATATTTTGAGCCTTTATCCTTTGTTTCTTAAACTGTGAACCAGGCCACGTTATAACCCTTAAAAGTACTAGCTGAAGCATGGGTTAGCTTGAGAGCATATTGTTACAAAGGTATCTTGACTCCTGTAGGACTTATTATGAATCCTGAGTTGATATCACATTCTTGCAAATTTTGTTTTACTACACAAAACACATTTTCAAAAAAAAAATAAAATTTTTCAAGACAGACATGAGTTTTGCATTCTTTAAATGACATTGTTTGCATATGACTAATTGTTTGACAGTAGAGAAACCCGCCCAATGGATATTCAATGAACAAACATCCTCTCAATGGACAGAATCACTTCAGCGGGAAAGACACTTGCAATAACAGGTCTCCCATAAGCAAGGGGCATGACATGATGTCTAACACACCTAGGGCAGTCTCTCTAAAAGTGCCAAATAACCAGGGGAAGATCTCCATCTGAATCACTTGGGGCACTACACATGCATTCCACCAACGAATCATGTCCCATCAAGAAAACATTTTTTACAATACTGCAACACAACACTATAGACAGTGACAACTCCCTACATCCTGAGAGCACCGACATAGTCGGAAAAGACCACGCATGAAAAAGACCCGCTAGGTTGACTGGCCTAGGCAAAAATAAGGGCATCCCGGCGGACCAAAAAAGATTCGGACAAAAGTTAGGGATATACATATGAAAAAACTGTACACCCGGCAAGTCGAAAACTAGAAAAGGCGGCTTGGGCAAAAAGGGGTATCCCAGTGGACTGAAAACCCGAAAGGGCGGTCCAGGCAAAAGTTAGGGATCAAAACAGACGACTATGTCCCGTCATCTTATCACTTGCCTATCAATAGAAGATTTATCATTCTGATTGGCAGTTACCAAGCACCTCATAAGTTGGGATAACACTCAAGCTATCCACAAAGCCTCTGCAGGTACTTTCTCCAGCAGGTACAGGGGAAGAAAAGTCATGATGCGAAGTCATCGTCGTATCCTCAGCAAGCGTCTTAGTGACATATACACTCCCCATTGAGTAGAGGCAACTAAATCTTTCAGATTGGCTTCCCCAAACAGGAGTTACTTTCCCCAGCAAAGTTCCTTCAGAGAGCTGACATCTATATTCCCCAGCCAAAATTTGGAATCGCAAGTGGTTCATATAGTTTTCTCCCATGCAGAGTTTATTTCTCTGAACACACAATCTCAATCCCCAACAAAGCTTATCACTTCAGCTACAGAAATTCATCCCCCGCAAAGTTATTCTCTAGCAGAGTCTCTCTCCTGAAGAATATTCACAAACAGAAAGGAGTAAATCCACGGCATAGTCATCTCCGGTCATTGTCCTCAGCGGAAGTAGAAGAACCACTTTTCTACAATGGCCAGGAATTCAATTTCCAGTACTCTCCAACAGTAGTCAGGGATTTATTTTCCCAGACTCGGATATGTCACAATAGAATTTCATGTTCATGTATCATGACATGCCCATACATATCACATACAACATAATCTCATTTATTTTAAGAACATCATCATACAATGCATTTCATGCATCACATATAATTAACCATGTACCTTTTCAGGAAAGACGGTTATCATCAACAATTTCCAGCAGGTCCAAGATTAGCTTCTGAAACTAAACAGAGTAATTATCTGCATGACCAATTTCAGCTTTACACGGGTTTGTCATGAAGCAATCTTACACGGGTTTCTCCTAAATACAGCTTCACATGGGTTTATCCTGAAAAATATTACACAGGTCCCTTCTCATACATTTCCAAATGAAGTTTTACATGAACTTATCCTGAAGTAACCTTACACAGGTTCCTCCTGAAGTTCCACACGAACTTATCTCGAAGTAAACTTACCCAGGTTCCTCCTGAAGTTTCACACAGACTTATCCATAAGTAACCTTACCCAGTTTCCTCCCGAAGTTTTACACTGACTTATCCCGAAGTAACTTTACCAAGGTTCCTCCTGAAGTTTTACACAAACATAGCTCGAAGTAACTCTACCCAGGTTCCTCCTGAAGTTTTACACAGACTTATCCTGAAGTAACCTTACCCAAGTTCTTCCTGAAGCCCTACACGGACTTATCCCGAAGTAACCTTACCCAGGTTCCTTCTGAAGTTTCACTCTGACTCATCCTGAAGCAACCCTACCCAGGTTCCTTTTTACAATTTTCCAATGTAGTTTCACCCGGACTCATCCTGAAGCAACCCTACCCAGGTTCCTTTTTACAATTTCCCAAGGTAGTTTCACCCGGACTCATCCTGAAGCAACCCTACCTAGGTTCCTTTTTACAATTTCCCAATGTAGTTTTACCCAAACTCCTCACGAAGCAACCTTACCCAGGTTCTTTCTCAGTTCCGATGTAGTTTTACACAAACTCCTCACAAGGCAACCTTACTCAGGTTCCTCCTTACGATTTCTCGATATAGTTTTATCCAAACTCGTCTTGAAGCAACCTTACCTAGGTTCCTCCTCGGGCCCGATGTAGTTTTACCCAAACTCATCATGAAGCAACCTTACCCAGGCCCCCTCTCGGTTCAGATGTAGTTTTACCCAAACTCCTCACGAAGCCACCTTACCCAGGTTCCTTCTCGGTTCAGATGTAGTTTTACCCAAACTCCTCACGGAGCCACCTTACCCAGGTTCCTTTTCTGTTCAGATGCACTTTTACCCAAACTCCTCACGAAGTAACCCTACGACCCAAGTTCCTTCTCATAGCCCTATTATCCAGACTTTCATTTTGAAGTAACCCTACTATCCAGGTTCCTTCTCATAGCCTTACTATCAAGGCTTTTATTTCGAAGTAACCCTACTATCCAGGTTCCTTCTCATAGCCTTATTATCCAGGCTTTCATCTTGAAGTAACCCTACTATCCAGGTTCCTTCCCATAGCCCTACTATCTAGGATTTTAATTTCGAAGTAACCCTACGACCCAGGTTCCTTCTCATAGCCCTACTATCCAGGATTTCATTTCGAAGTAACCCTACGACACAGGTACCTTCTCATAGCCCTGCTATCCAGGCTTTCATTTTGAAGTAACCCTACGACCCAGGTTCCTTCTCATAGCCCTACTATCTATGATTTCATTGCGAAGAAACCATACGAACCAGGTTCCTTCTCATAGCCCTACTATCTCGGATTTCATTTCGAAGCAACCCTACTATCCATGTTCCTTCTCTCTTATATCCAGACAACACTTTACAACACTGTAAGACCTGGACCCGACCAGACACGAACGATTTCACATTTCCCCAGTAAGTCGTTGTGCAACCTGGACCATTACCAGATATACAACTCACTTTTGTCTCATCAATCAAGAGTTAATTCCCCAGTAGAGTAATGGACAACCAAAGCTCATATACTCTATTTCCCAGGACATAAATCAACATTCCCCGGCAAGTCCTCCTCAACGGTAGGTACATGAATTCTCGCAAAGGAATCTCTTATGCAACCGATATATTTTTTGGATGGCATCTTTAAGCCCATCTCCGACGATTATTTGTCGACTTCCAAATGGAATCTGTAAGCCCATTCCTGATATCACTAATCAGTATTACTTCATGCGAGTGCAAATTTTTTGGCACTCTAGTGTTCAATCATCTTCCACCTTTAGATCACGAAAGGCATACAAGCCAATCTACATCCTCAGGTCTAATAAGATTTAACAGGGGCAGCTGTTGTACCCTAAAATTTTCCCTCACATTTTACTCAAAACATACTCTTATAGGTCCTCAACTTTCCCAAGGATGCCTAAGGATTGACCAGACAAATCCTACTCCTAAGACAATGAGCCTCAAATTAGGGTTTCACTCCTCATCAATATGTTTGAGTTCCAAGGGTCCCAAATGATTTACATTGCCCTAATATGTTCTCATGATCATCCATGTCAAGTTTCATGCCTTGCACAACAAGTTTTCCCAGTCAACTACTCAAATGCCTAAAAATCAACTGTACTAGGTCAAAAAGTCAAATGTGACCCTCATGCAGTCAAACTTCAATATTTTTGGTCACCATCAACATTTTGAAGTAACATCCATCATTTGATCAAGGGTTGATCATGATTCCTCAAGGAATTCCCCAAATTCATCAAAACTTAAAAGTTGCTAAATTAGGGTTTCTATAGGAAAAGTCAACCAAACTTTGACCAGGCATAACTTTCTAATAATTTATCATAAATTTCTCATCCAAGGCTAATTTTGAATAGAATTCAATTCCCTACAACTCCTCTTCATCCCTAAAGTTCAAGAAATTCACTCATGAAAAGATATAAAATCAGACATTATGGGTCCTTTTCAAAAGTCAACAAAAACACCTTTTGGGTCAAAGCTTCTTACATGAACATGGAAGATCCAATTGAGATGAAACCAAATAGGTTGTTTAGAGGACATCCTAAGCTTTCTAAAAAGCCCAAGAACACCCTATTAGGGTTAAAATTGATGGAGATATGTATTGGCAAAGTTGACCAATTTTTGGAAATGTGCATGAAGTCAACATTGATCAAAATGACTTTTTTTCCAAATGGGCCCATGTTTTCTTGTTTGATTTTTTATCCATTTAAGTCAAAATAAATCAATTTAAATAGTAGAATAATGAAATAAAATCCAAGATTTGATTTTATGAGCATATTATGAGTCAATGAACAGCTAGCAAATCATCCAAATTCGTGAAAAATCTAATTGATTGGAAAAGATCTTAATTTGGTCTATTTTGGAAAAAAATCATACAAGGCAAAGAATGAAATTAAATCTCCATAATTTGCAAAGATATGATTAGTTTTTGTTGACCTAAATCATTCCATGATATATATAGAACATTTCCAAAGCATAAAAAATAAGGATTGGGTCGTGAAAATCACCAGAACAAAATTCAGTTTTTGCCAAAAAAAAGTGAGGATCGGATTTCATTCTACAGGAAAATTTAAGGTGATTCAAAGCGAATAATCTGTTCCTGGGCGTTTTCTGAAGCTATCCCAATCATCCTCAAGGCCTAAAACATCAAGAATCGTTCCCCTACGGTACCACAGTTTGCATATTTTTCTCAAACTTGAATCTTTTAATTTACCCATTATAAACTCGTTTTGATCATATATTCACGCTTGTTAGCATATTTGCATTGTTTCTTGATGGTTTAATCTGAGTTCAAGTGCAGGAATAACATGACGCCATTCTTAGGATTTCAAGGTCCCAAATTGGGGACTCCCCGTAGAGGCAAAATTAAACCAAATTGTGGGTACCAATGAACTCAGGGCATGATTTGAAATTGACCTACACCTTTGGTTTTGATTTATCTTGCTGGTATTTTAGTTTTGAATCTTGCAGGGATGTAACTACGGACAAAAATAGTCATTATAGCCTTTAGTGGCGGTTTTGTCTGTAGGTAAAAGGCTGATGCCTAAAATAAGAGTTCTAAGGAGGAAGGTGATCACGTGGCTGACTCCCACGGGCCAGTTTGAATCCTGGCGCATTTTCTGGGCATAATGCGCTTGTTTCCATTATATGTTATTTGTTTTATCACATGAACAAACAGTCCAGCTAGCGTGGTTGGTTGAGGAGCGCGCCTGTGAAGCACATCTCCTGGGTTCGATCCCAGGTGTGTGTTTCTATTATTTTTACTAATATCTGATTGCAGATCTGGTGTTATCCCACCAAGCGTGTATACCATACATCATAACACCTCATCATTGGATCATCTCCATCCCAGATCCAATGTCTCATGCAAGCAAGGTCCATGGTGCACCCTCAAGCGTGTCCCTCACTGGACCCAAACAATTGACTGGGCTTGTGTATCTTAGGCTCAACGAAAATCAACAATGCACCCCCCAGATTGCCAACTGCACACCAGGCCCAATTTGTTCTTTTTTTTCTTTTTCATTTACTTGTTTAATCTTTTTTTTACAAAAAAACAACAAAAATCATTTTTTTTATTTAATCATGAAAAATAAATCACAAAAAAATATAGAATTAGGTTTTTTTATTCAAATTAATTTTATTGAAAATAAATTATTTTAATTAGATTAACTTGATTGTTTTTATATTAATTAAAATTAACTAGAAATTAGGTTTCATTTGCAATTAAATCATTTTCTCAATAAAAAATGCACAAAATATTTTTTTAATTAATTATATTTCTAGGCTTCTAATTTATTCCCGTATTTAATTCGTCTCGCGCATTTACTTATTTATAATTTCAATTATTGTAACTGTTTCGAGGTTTGTAATAGATTAATTAGGGTTTTGATTTCCGCATCTTTATTTTCAGTCAAATATTTATGTATCTTCCCAAAAGCCTTGTAATAGTTAGGACTTTAATTTATCTCACTCTTTAATTTCCGCAACTATAAAAAAGCCTAGATGTATGGATAATAGGATTGTATGCGAAAGATAAATCAACGATTAAAAGGTAGATAACCCTAATTGTGCAAAGAAAATTAACCGAAAAAAACACACTTGCACATGGTCACTCCTAGGGTTTACCCCACTTCGGTTGCCTTCGGTAAACAGTAATGAAGCATAGGGAATTTTCGTGGTCGTCCTCTAGTCCCAAAAGATAAAAAATGACCCGTTCGGATGTTGCCTCAGAAAGATCTTTAGGACATTAGGATAATTACTAAAGTTTCCTAACCATTGCTTTTGTGACCGTGCTTGTCCCTTCGAACGTCCCTTAAAAACTCCAACGATGGGGCTACCTACCCCTTAATAGTGGGATAGTGTTGTCTAAAGGAAACTAGATTGAACAGTCTTTTTTCGAGTAGGTATAAATCTTAAGTACTTGCTCAAAACAACAAAAACTTTTTCACAAACACTTTCAAAACAGATTTCAAAAACAACTTCGTCACACTCTTGAGGACAGATACAAGGATTATCACGAAGTCAAACAAAAACTTTTCAAAATACGCACAAGCAATTTCAAAATGAGCAAGTACCTAAGAGTCCGTAGAAAACCACAGATAGAAAGGGTGCTAACACCTTCCCTTTCTATAATCTACCCCCCGTACTTAGAAAACTCTCAAAAAAAGGTTTTTTCTGTTCTTTTTCCTTTTCCTTTGTTGGATGAAATAAAAGTCGGTGCCAACTCTTGCTTACCGCGACATTTGCGAACAAAAAACTCAAAAACCAGTATTAACAGTCGGTTATGCCACCGTATTACATAATGTCTTACATCCAAACATGGTCTTCCACTTGAAATTTGCTCTTGACCAAAAAAGATGGCATGAAATAGATCTCTTGAATGAGGGTGCAGGGTCATTTTATTAAACACGTTTATTAATTAATCTGCACATGTGATTTATGATTTCTTTTTAGAAACTGACAATATCTCCAGTGATCATGAAAATTTATTTACAATTATTATTTATTCCAAAAAGGGTTTTTTCTGATTACCATTTTTCGAGTAAAAAAGCCGAAAATAAAAACACAATTTTGAGAATCAAAGACATATTTTATTAATGATTTTAATGAGCAAAGCAAACAGATAAGCCCATACAATATTAACTTTCACCTTGGGCAAGGTGAAAGCTTTTTGAAAAGATAAACCAAACAAATTACTTTGAGACATAGATGTAAGAGGGAACATCATAAGTGACCCAGTTCTGGATTTTGACTCCAGACGTCACATAATTTGGCATCTCCTGTTCTTCTTCATCCTCTAAAATGGCATTAATTCCAGAAGCAGTTGGATGGATGTAGCCTCCGCTGTGGAAAATATCCTGATAGTTGCTCTCAGTAGACTTTGACTTCAAACTCTCAACTTTGCCATTCTTTACAGGGAATCCCATACCAGCCCTGTTCTTGTTTACCGGAGGATCAACAACCTGCCCCCATACTTTACTTGGACTATTGTGGACCACCTGCTGATCATCTTTGAACAGAGCCATAAAGTTCTCATTCTCTCTTACGTTATCAATGGACAGATCTTAGAAATGCGTCCCTACAACAACTTCATTTGCCTCTACAACACTGGAAGATGACATATGAGATGTCAGTAATGCTTGCTCTCAATTTACAATAACCACTTTGCCTTCATGCACGAACTTCGGCTTTTGGTGCATAGTGGAAGTGACAGCCCCTGCTTCATGTATCCATGGCCTTCACAGTAGACAACTATATGTGAGAATAATATCCATGACTTGGAAAGTGATCTGGAACAAGTGCGGGCCTATATGAATAGGAAAATCGATTTCCTCAATAACTGAATTCCTTGATCCATCGAAAGCTTTGACAATAATACCACTTGGGCGCATGGGAGCCCCTTGATATTTCAACTTCATCAGCTTACTCCCTGGTATAACATTTAAGGCGGACCCATTATCAATCAACACATTTGATAATGAATCATTTTTACAGTTCATGGATATGTGGAGATCTAGGTTGTGATTCCTCCCTTCATCAGAAAATTCATCTTCGCATAAGCTTAGGTTATTACAAGATGTAATATTACCTACCACATTGCTGAATTAATCTAACGGCATATCACACTCTACGAAGGCTTGATCCAACACCCGCATTAATGATTCTCTATGTGCAGAAGAATTCATCAACAATGCTAGGATATATATCTTTGAAAGAGTCTATAATAGCTGATCAACAATTCTGTAATTGCTCATTTTGATAATCTTCAAAATATCATCCACATCTCTTTCCAGGGTAGCACCATTTGACTCCCCTACAACTTTCTTATTCTCAGCACTTCTATACCTTTCTTACCAACATTATCATTTCCCCGAACAACCAGTGTAAATACACGACCACTACGAGTAACTCTACCAGTCTCACCAATATTATCGATTATAGACAACGGCTGGATGGGAACTTCCACACCATCCTTTAAAATAGTAGCATTGTACTTGTATGGTACAACTTTGTCTGATTTGTAAGGAACGGGCCCTGGCAAGAAAATCGACACAGGGGCCACAACTGGCTTACTACAATATTCAATTTCCACAGGGGCATAATCATTGAAACAAGGCGCAATTACGTTCACTCCTTCTTCAGAAAAATAGGACATCAAAGAATCATCGACGGAGAACATATCCTCATCTGAGGAAAATAATTCATCCGCAGAAGCATATTTATCATTTGATTCACCCTCAACCAAGCACACTTCAATCTCATTAACCTCATGGTAATCATCTCGTTGGCTTGAAACCTTGATAGTTCCATTATCCAGTAACAACTGAATACCTTTTCTTACAATGGAACATCCTCGGGAATCCCTGCAGCAAACCCAGCAAGATCCGTAGTGGTGCTCTACCTGACCATCCATGTGGCAGAAAGTAGCATGCAATTGCAAGAGACCATCATTCATATGATTCACATTAAAGATCTTGAACTCTCTAGGACACCCAAAGACCATGTTCACTTCCTCCTCATATTATTCCCTAGGCCTGATTATATGGGTGAGGCCCTCATCCATCATCTCCTGCAAATCAATCTTTATATTGTCACAACCTTGTATATTAGTACTATAGATACCACAATCAGCATGGTCATGAGTATAGTAACTAAACTCGCAAAGGTCTGAATGCATCTTTACCAAGTCTCTTCTGACCAAGATAATATCATAAATGTGGAAGTCCTCTGGAAAACCAGCAACCATGTTAACAACATTCGTTCCTCCATGATTTGGCAGAGGATTATCTTTTACATTAGGACTGACATCCTTGAAGGACAGAAGTCCAGATCTAACCATTTTCTGTACCTCAGATTTCAGTGGATAACATTTTTTCACATTATGCCCTAGTGCACCCTGAAGGAAAATGCACGTCTGATCTACTTTGTAGTACCAAGGCAAAGGGGATGGTACAGCAGGAGGTGGCCTAGTCTGGACCAACTTTTTCTAAATCAATGCTGGGAATAACTCTACATAACTCATAGGGATAGAGTCAAAAGGCTCTCTCCTCAGATTTTGCCCTTGATTTCCTTGAGGGGCTGGTCTTTAATAAGCATTTGTAGTTGGAGCTGTATTAACAACTGGAGTTACCGAGGAAACCTATTGATGGCTCTAATGATTTATTCTAGGATGATTAACCCTTTTCTCTTGAATAACAACATTTGTCTCTCCCTCTTTCTTTTTAACAAATCCAAATGATGGCTTTTTCACACTACCGATATTTTCACCATTTATCAGATGACCTTCTCTTACAGCTTCTTCCAAACGGATGCCCATTCCCACCATCTCGGTAAAATCACTGGGTGCACTCACCACCATTCTTTCATAATAGAATGCACCTAGAGTCATCAGAAAATATTTGTCATTTCCTTTTCTTCCATTGAAGTAATCCCCTGGGTGACTATTTCACGCCATCTCTGTGCATATTCTTTAAATGACTCCTTGTCCTTCTGGACCATGGCCCTAAGTTGATCACGGTCAGGTTCCATGTCCACATTTTATTTGTACTGTATGATAAACGCTTCACCCATGTCGTTGAAAGAATGAATTGGCCCTGTCTAGGCTCATGTACCATTTCAATGTTGCACCAGTCAAACTATCTTGAAAGAAATGAATTAACAGGCGTTGATCATCTATATGGGTAGACATTCTCCTCACATACATCACTGAGTGAGCACGAGGGAAAGTGTTGCTCTTATACTTTTCGAACTACGACACTTTGAACTTTGTAGGTATCTTCACATTTAGAAACAAACATATATCATTCACATTCTGCCCAAACAAATCTTTTCCTCTGAGGGCCTTCAACTCTTTCTGAGTCTTATCAAACTGGTCTTGAAAATTGTTCATTCGATCATAGAAACCCAAGCTTTCACTTGGTGGAGGAATATGGCGATACACTTCATCATTAGCAAAAGGTACAACATTCACTGAGGGAGGTGCAACATAGTGAATGTCGTTTCTAGCAGTAAGGTTAACATGCACCACAGGAGGTGCATGAGCAGCAGTAGCCTAAGCAAGTGGAAAAAATTGAGCATCCTGATTATAACCTTCTGTCATAAAGTTCTCTGGCATTTCCCAAGGGTATACCAGAGGCATACGATTATAAACAACAGCGGTGGAGTAGTAGAAATAGGAACAGTCGGAGCTTCAGTGGCAACCATTGTCTGTTGAGGCTGAGAAATTGGTGGCTGATTCTGAGAAGCCACCAAAGATTCCACCAGAGAAGTGAGATTGGCCATACCGGCCTTCAGAGCAGAAACTTCCTCGCGCAGCTCGCGATTCTCTTGTTCTAGATTATCCATCTTCCTTCTAAGATTAGCTCGAGTATTATACTGATGAGATAGCATGCTGAATGAAGTAAAGAAGCTCAGTAAGACACCTGGATATGTACAAAAACTGCAAGAAATATGTACAATATGATGCATGATATGCAATGGACATGATTTATTTTATTATTAATATTTCAAGGAACTCAAAGATTTATAGACAATTTGCAAATATCAAAGTACTAACACATTTAAAATTCTGAAAGATCTCATTATAATAACTTCAAAATGGGTTACAAATTTTTAGTACAAGTTACAATAATACCAAGTACAAGATGAAATTCTAATACCCTAAAAAACAAAGTTGATGAAAATCACTCTACACGCTGACGCTTCCCTGTGAGTCTAGAAATCTGAGCCTTCAACCTCTGGTTTTCTTCCACATACCTGGTGGTGAGCTTCTTCCAATCATCAGAGTTAGGAAGTGAACAACTAGGTCCTGATTAAGGCTTAGAGGAAAATAAATCCTCTTGTCTATCCATCACCTCTACAGCACGACTCTCAAGAATCTCAATCAAGTCGTCTTTCTCCTTCAGGTCTGCTCGGTAGGATACCTCTAAAGTCTGGCACTTATTCTTCCAAGCTTCCTTTTCTTACTGCATTCTGACTAAGGCAAACTGGAGCTCTTCCATATCATCCAATAGGGGAGGAGGTGTGATGCGGTGGGAGAACTGACTTGAGGTTTTGCATTTGTGTTCGCAAATGTCGCGGTTTAGCAAGAGTCGCCACCGGCTTTTCTTTTATCCAAAAGGAAAGGTAAAAAAGCACAGGAAAGACCTTTGAGATGTTTTCTTGAGTTCGGGGGGGTAGATTATGAAAAGGGAAGGTGCTAGCACCCTTTTCATCCATAGTTTTCTATGGGCTCTTAGTTACTTGTTTAGATGACTTGCTTTGCTTTTGCAATTGTTTGAAATGCTGCTTTGTGTGGTTTTGAAAGTTGTTTGGAAATTGTTTTGAAATGTGTGTGTTTGTTTTAAAATAGCAAGGACTGTTTTTGAAATGATCAAGTAACTAGAAGCTTATCTACCTACTCAAAAGTCTTTCTTGTACATTTTTCATTCCTTTGACATTGTTCACCTACTATTATTTTAGTAGACAACCCTATCTTTGGATGTTAAACGGGACGGGCGTGGGTCATCGTAAGATCATTTTTTTAGGCAACCTTTTGATAGCGTCATCGAGGGACTATGATCTTTTTTTTTTGTTTTGTTTTGTTTTGCCAAGATACCTAGCATGTATACCATTGCCATTTTTAAGGCAACCAAGTGGGTGAAACCCTAGGGGTGCTTGTGTGCAATGTGTTGTCATTTTTCATGCATTTTTGTCTTGCATTAGGTCATGCTATTTGTTTGATTTTTGTCTTATCATACAAACCCTAATTTACTAAACATGTATATAATGCGATAAATTGCGTAAAGTAAACCTAAGCTATTACAACAATATTATGGGAGGGGGGATACAAGTTTTTGAATGGGGATATTTGCACAAAATAAAACCCTAATTTACTATTACAATCCAATTGAATTTATTGTACAATAAATAAATAAACAAGTATTCAAATATGCAATAATATGTATTTATGCAAAAAATGTTTTGTAATTGTTTTATGCATGAGAAAATAAAATTATCTAAGTCCTAAAAATAAGAAAAAATAATATTATTATTTTTAAAAGGGGAAACCCTAATTTTGTTTTAAAAGAAAATATGTTTTAGATTATTATTTTATTCATTTTTTGTTTAAGAAAAATAATAATAATATTATGTACAAATATTAAAAAATAAATATATATGGGAAAAAAATATTGAATATGCATAAAATAATAAAATGAAATATTTAAGTATTTTTTATTATTTACAAGTTTATTTAAGAAAATAAAGTATATTATTACTAATAAACTATTTTTTATGCCAAAAAATAATAAAATAAAATGCAAAAAATAAAGAAAATACTTTTCAAGATTTTTTCATGTTCAGAAAAATAAATAAAAGCAATAAATATAAAAGAAATGAAAAATATGCAAAATATAAAAAAATAGACCAAGGGGGTGCAAATAAGAAACAAGTGGGGTGTGAAAAGTAGCAAGCCCAAGGCGCCAGGCCCAGGACAGCTTCGTCCCTGTCCTTCAGCTCCCTCCTGCGTGCGTTTCTGAGCCAAACCTGTATCTTGCTCTAGCTTGCATGAAATCAAAAACTCATAACATAAAAAGTATAGCTTGTGAACTCACGATTCCAATGATGTAAAGTTTGTGACCTAACACTCAAAGATCAAGGAGAATTTTATCACCCCTAATTTCGGACCTAAAATTTTCATGAACTTCAAGCTTCAAATTCTCACTACTCAGTTAATATAAATAACAACTATGCATATGTACAGCTTAAGCAAGTTAAGGACTACATTTTTGCTTCACAAATATAAGCTTAAGGATGCCTAAATAAGGAGATTTTGTTCAGTTGAGTTTGGATATGGCAATGTGGGGACTTTGAGTGAGGCCTAAAGATCGTGTGAGCTTCCTTGAAGTTCCCTCAAGCTTCTACAATGCTCAGCTTTCCTTGAGGATGCTTGAATCTCCTTGTACGAGTCAACTTGCAACCTTGCAAAATGAAAATGGTGAAGTGTGAAACTGAGCTCACAGTTGCAAGATGGATGCTTGGATAGCTTGGATTTTATGTAGGGAAGATGTTTCAAGGGTTGAAAGGCAAAACACACGAGCAAGTTTCAAGTTGGCAAGTGTTCTGCAGATGATGCCATGTTTGGGCAGAAAAGTGTGATTTTGGTGTTTTAGAGTGTTTGGGATGTTAGCAATTCGTGCTTGGGCTTGTGACAAGCTTCCAAGGATGTTTCAAATGATGCTAAGGCTTGATTTTATCAGATAGACCAAGTTCCAATTGACTTTTGCAAGTTTGCTTGCTTTAGAAGAAAGTTGAAGTGACAATGCCCAAGGTGATGTACTTGCTAGTTCTAGGGATGCAAGGAGTTGGTATGCTTTGCCTGATAACTGTGGACTTTGCTTGTGACAAAGAAACATGTTCAATGCTCAAGGATAGCAAAGTTGTAAAAGTCTTGCTTTATCAAAATGGTATTATGAACTTTATGCCATTTTTGAATTAATTCATTGTGCAATGCTTCAAAGATCAAAATAAAACCATTATCCATTGTGTTAGCATTCAATTACGGAGTTTAGAAGGGATTAGGACCTGTAATACCAAGTACAAGCATGCTAGGACAGATTTGCAACTTGAACCATTATGAAAAATGCCTTGAACAAAAGCGATAACTTGCCATTTTCCCTTCTTCGATTCCCCCTAACCATAATTGATCTTGGAGAGTTCTTGGACATTTTGGAAATATTTTAACAAGCTCTACAATCCATTTTTGAAATGAATTTTGAGATAACTCTTGGAACTAGGTGAAAAATGCCCATGAAGTTAGGTCAAAATCCTGCCTAAATTAGGGCAAAATTTCACTAAGTTAAAAAGTTTATGGACCCCTATTAAAAAAATCATAACTTGAGATCCATGCATCTTTTGGGAAAAATTTGAGAATAAAAGTTGTAGATTACATGGAGGACTACAAATTTCATGTTGGAAGTTTTCTTTGAATCCAATTGCATCATGGTGAAAAAGTTGTGGAAAGTTGGGAAAAATAAGAAATTTTCATAACTTAGAAAAATTCTAAGTTATGAAAAATTTCAAATTAAAACCCTAATTTGCAAATTTAGGTTTCTTGGTCATAAAGTTTCACATTTTGACATATCTTGATGAATTATGACCCTTGGCACTTGATTTTGACCAAAAAGTCAAAGTTTGACTTTTCAGTGTACAGTTGACTTTTGATCAGTTGACTGCAAAATTCATCTGTCAATCCAATGCATTTGAGATCTTTTGAACTGTGTGATTAGGTCAAGATGATGCTTTTGAGTCCTTGAATTCATTCTTGGACCCAATTGGTCATTGGCTAGGTTAAAAATCAGAAATTGCCCTTTCTCAGTCAAAACCCTAATTTTGACCATTTTGCCCTTTTGATGATCTGATCAAATTTCTTGAGGAGTTGTGACCCAAACTTGATCAAATGGTACATAGGAGCCTAGAATGTTATTGTGGATCAAAATTTATGAAGTTTGACTGTAAATTGGCCATGGTTGACTTTTTCCCCAATACATCTGATTTTTAGGTCAACTGTCCAATTGACTGGGCCAAAATGTGATTCAAGGCTTGAAACTTGTCATGGGCAATCTTAGGGGTCCAAGATGGTGTATGAAAGTCATATGAAGCATTGATGGCCAAAAATACTTGTGCAAACTCAAACCCTAATTTCAGGTCATTAGTGCAAGGTGGGGTCTTGAGCTGAGCAAACCCTAATCCTGTCTTGAGTCCAAGAAGTCTTGTGAGGAAAAATCTTGATAAATGAGAGGGAAAATTTTGGGGTACAAAAGGAGGGAATACAGAATCTTCAACTGGATGGATCTTGCTTATACCCACTGCAGATAAGGCTCCAAAGAAACTGCCCCTATAGGTCCCAAGTCCTTTCTACTCTTCCTGTGAATGTGGCGCCAAGCCTTCGCAATCTGCTCCTTAGCTTCCTTATGAACTTCTCCCTCTTTTAGGAAAAAACTACTCAAATGAATACTATTTGGCTTATCCCTCATTGGATATCCAAGTTGTTGTCGTGCAAGAACAGGGTTGTAGTTAATTCCTCCCTTTGTACCAAGAAGTGGTACATTGGGGAAACTACCACAACTGTCAATAATCTTTACGTCATGATAAACCTGATGATACCAAACAATATCTAAATGAGTGAGTTCCATAATCTTTGGATCCCACCGAGGCTCCTTCCTAACATCCCAGAAAGCATCAGACTGAGGTAAGTGAGAAATAAACCACTGATACAACAAAGGAGTGCATCAGATGATCATCCATCCATTATAAGAATCCCTAAGATGGATAGAGTAATAAGCAGCACCCAATAATATAGGAACTGGGTTTCCAATCATAAATATCCTGATGGTATTGATATCAACAAATTTGTCTACATTGGGAAATAAGAACAACCCATAAGCAAGTAGAGCAAAAATGGCCTCAAAAGAAACCATACTCTTCATCCTAGTAAAGTAGCAAGCTTTCTCCAATAAGAAATGAGTTGGTAATCCTATAATACCTCCTTTGGTAGTCATGTGAGCTTCAACCTCAGATTTTCCCAGATGGATCAAAGTAGCAATCTCATGAGATTTTGGCTCACCCTCCAAACTAGTAAAAGGAACACAATCAGTAATAGGTAAACCCAACATATAAGAATACTCCTCTAATGTAGGCATCAACTGATAGTCATGGAAATTAAATCATCGATACATCATGTGATGCAGTGTGAGAACTGACTTGAGGTTTTGCGTTTGTGTTTGCAAATGTTTCGGTTTAGCAAGAGTCGCCACCGACTTTTTATTTTATCCAAAGGAAAGGTCAAAAAGCACAGGAAAGACCTTTGAGATTGTTTTTGGGTTCGGGGGGTAGATTATGAAAAGGGAAGGTGCTAGCACCCTTTTCATTCATGGTTTTCCATGGGCTCTTAGTTACTTGTTTTAGATCACTTGCTTTTGCTTTTCAATTGTTTAAAATGGTGCTTTTATGTGTGGTTTTGAAAGTATTTTGAAAAGAAGCCATCGTTGTGGCAACCTTTGTAATGATTATTGTTTGAATGTATACAAAGGTGTTTTGTCTTTTGAAAAATGTTTCAATGTTTGAAAGTTTGTTGGGAAATGTTTTGAAATTGTGTTGTGATGTGTTTTTTAAAATAGCAAGGATGTTTGCAAGTTTTTGATCAAGTAACTAGGAGTTGTCTACCCTACCTACTCAAAAGTCTTTCCTACATTTTTAACCCTTTGACATTGTTGTTTTACCATTGTATTTGGTAAACAACCTTGTGTTTGGATGTTAAACGAGACAAGCGCGGGTCATCGTATGACCATCATAGAAATTGTGCTAAGTATCTTTAGCAAATTTTTGAGGGACTAGATCATTTATGTATAGGAAACCAAGATAGCGTCATCGTGGGACTATGATCTTTTTGTTTTGATTTTGTTTTGCCAAGACACCTAGCATGTATACCATGGCCATTTTTAAGGCAACAAGTGGATGAAACCCTAGGGGTGCTTGTGTGCATTGTGTTGTCATTTTCATGCATTTTTGTCTTGTATTAGTCATGCTATTTGTTTGATTTTGGATTTTTGCATACAAACCCTAATCTTTCTACCATGGCATATTTGAAAGCAATAAAGTGCGTAAAAGTAAATCTACAACTATTACAACATGATTATGGGGAGGGGGATACAAATTTGGATAGGGGGTATTTGCAAGAAAATAAAATCCTAAGTAAACTATTACAACCAAATTGAACTCATTGGACAAATGATAAATTGACAAATATTTAAATGTGCAATTAAATATAAATATGAAAAATGTTTTTGTATTTATTTTTATGTATGTAAAACTAAGTTACTTAATATCCTAAAAATATTAATGGTCTTTTTTGAAAGGGGTGGAAACCCTAATTTGGTTTTAAGAAATATATATATATATATATATATATATATATATATATATATATATATATATATATATATATATATATATATATATATATATATATATATATATATATATATATATATATATATATATATATATATATATATATATATATATATATATATATATATATATATATTAATTATATTATTTATTCATTTATGTACAAAAAATAAAATAAAATATTGAAAAATAAAAATATGTATGACAATATTATTTAAGTGTATAAATAATAAAAATAAAAAATATATAATATTTTTATAATATTTACAAGTTTTTATTTTAAGAAAATAAAAGTATATTACTTAATAATTATTTCTATGTCCAAAAAAATAATAATAAAATAAAATGTGAAAATTTAATAAAATATTTTTAGTGATTTTTTATATTTAGAAAAAATAATAAAAGTCAGAAACTAAAAAAGGAATGAAAAATATGGAAAAATAAACAAATGCGCCAAGGGGGTGTAAACAACATACTAGGAGGTGCAAAAAGTATGAACAAGCCAAGCCCAGCCCAAATGGCCTTCATCCCTGTCCTCCAGATACAACAAACACGCGCGCCATGTTCAAATTGCTAACTCCTGCATTTGTTCTTAAAAACAAAAACTTGCAACATGAAAGTTATAGAGCATGATCACACGATTCTAACCATGTAAAAAACTTAATCTAACTCTCAAAGACCAGAGAGAATTTCTCTGGCCCAAATTTCTAACCTTGTTTTTTCAAACAGTTCATCATTCAAATTCTCCCAGCTCAGTTAACTTAAATGAATTCTATGCATATGTACAGCTCAAGGGCAATGAGGACTACATATTTTATTCACAAACCTATGCCTAATGATTCCTAAATAGAGAGATAAAAGTTTAAACTTTACCTGTTTCAGTCAAGCTCGAGTATGGCAATGTAGGGGTTGTGAGTGAGGTCTGAGATGCTTGTGAGCTTGCTTGAAGTTCCTTTGAGCTTTCCCAATGCCTAGCTTGCTTTGAACTTGCCTGATTATGCTTGTAGAAGTCAACCTACAAAGTCAGAATTCAAAAATGGTGAAGTGTGTAAATGGAGTTATAATGACTTGGGAATGGTTGGGATAACTTAGGTAGGTTGTATGGAGTGTGTTGGAACTATTTGCAAGCAAAACACACGAGTGGATGTGAAGATGGAAGTGATTCTGCAGGGCCTGCCCTGTTTTGCAAAAAAATGTGATTTTTGTGTACAAGGGTGTTTGAGAGGTTGCTAGCTCGTTTTTCTGGCATAGTGTGATATGATAAACTTGTTTCAAAATGTTTACAAACTTTGGTTTTAACATATACAAGAGTTATGGTGATTTTGCAAGTTGACTTGCTTTTGAAGCAAAACTGAAATGACAATGCTCAAGAGCCTGTACAGGCCTCCTTCCTTGCTGCACAAAGTTGGTGTACCTTACCCTAAGTTTGTGGAGTTGGTTTGCTGCAAAAGATTGGGTTCACAGCTCAAGAGGAACAACTTGACATAAAGCCAACTTTATCAAAGTGGCAATGTTGCCTTTTTGCCATTTTTAGATTAATTCAATGTGTAATGTTCCATAGATCAGAACAATGCCTTAATCCATTGTGTTTGCATTCAATTTTTTAGTGTGGAAGGGTTTAAGGACCTTTAAACAAGTACAAACATGTTTGGGCAGAATTTGCAACTTGTAGCAACATGAAAAATGCCATGGACAAAAGTGAGAAATGGCCATTTTCTTTTCTTCGATTCTCCCTAACCATAAATGATTTTGGAGAGTTCTTGGACATTTTGGAAATCCTGTAACATCCTCTACAATCCATCTTTGAAATTAATTTTTAAATTCCAATTTGAACTATGTGAAAAATTTCCATGAAGATAGGTCAAAATCCTGCCTAAACTAGGGCAAAATTTCACTAAGTTAAAAGTTTCATGGACTCTTGTTCACAAAATCATAACTTGAGATACAAGCATCTTTTGGGAAAACTTTATGAATAAAAGTTGTAGATTTTGTGGTGGAATACAAATTTTATGTTGGAAGTTTTCTTTGAATCCAATTTCATCATGGTGAAAAAGTTGGCCAAAGTTGGGAAAAAATAAGAAATTTTCATAACTTATAAAATTTCTAAGTTATGAAAATTTTCCATTTTAAACCCTAATTTTCAAAATTAGGTTTCTTGGTGTACAAGATTCATGTTTTGACACATCTTGATGAAAAATGACCCTTGGCACTTGATTTTGACCAAAAAGTCAAAGTTTGACTTTTCAGTGCATAGTTGATTTTTGATCAGTTGACTGGAAAATTCATCTGCCAATCCAATGCAATTGAGATCTTTTGAACCTTGTGAATAGGTCAATATGATTCTATTGAGTCCTTTAATCCATGCTTGAACCCAATTTGCCATTGGCTAGGTGAAAAATCAGAAATTGCCCTTCTGCAGTCAAAACCCTAAAAATGACCATTTTGCCCTTTTGATGATCTGATCAAATTTCTTGAGGAGTTATGGTCCAAACTTGATCAAATGGTTCATATGAGTCTATAATGTTGACGTGGATCAAAAATTATGAGATTTGACTGTAATTTGGCCACAATTGACTTTTTTCCCAATACAGTTGATTTTTAGGTCAACTGTCCAATTGACTGGGCAAAAATTTGATTCAAGGCTTGAAACTTGGTATGGGCAATCTTAGAGGCCAACATGAAGTATTAAAGTCACATGAGGCATTGGAAGTCCAAAAATCCTTGTGCAAACTCAAACCCTAATTTCAGGTCATTAGTGCAAGGAGATGTTTTGAGCAGAGCAAACCCTAATCCTGTCTGGGGTCCAAAGAGTCTTGTGAGGGGAAATCTTGGTAAAATGAGAGGGAAAATTTTGGGGTACAATAGTTGCCCCTGTTCAATCTTCTTGAACCTGAAGAGTTAGAATGGCGAGCTTGCCTTTCGTGACTCGAAGGTAAAAGATGATTGGACACTAGAGTGCCCGTAAATTTGCACTCGTCAGAATGTAGTTGAGGGAATGGGCTTAAAGATGCCATTTGGAGATGGTAGAATCTTGTCGGATATGGGCTTAAAGATGCCATCCAAGAATGTTTGTTGAAAATCAGGAGAATGAACATCAGAATGGTATCCGTATCTGGAACGTATCTGAGCTGTATCTAGAGATTGAATTTGTATGAGCAAAGGAAATGGCGTTTGTGTCTTGAGCATATCCGAGCTGTAACTTTATTTGATTCTTGAATGAATAACAGAATGACATCCGTGTCTGGAGTGTATCTGTATTGTATCTGAATCTGAAATCTGAATAAGCAACAGAATGACATCCGTGTATGGAGCACCTCTGGGCTGAAGTTGAGATCTGTATGAGTAGCAGAATGACTTCCATGTCTGGAGTGTATCCATACTGTAACTGGGATCTAAATAAGTGACAGAATGACTTCCTTGTCTGGAGTGTATCTGGACTTGAAACTGATAGTTGAATCTGAATGAGGAATATAATGGCTTCCGTGTCTGGAGCGTATCTAATCTGTATCTAATTGTTGAAGTCTGAATGAGTGACATAATGGCTACCGTATCTGGTGCATATCCGTACTCTATCTTGACTTTGAATTCTGAATGAGTAATAGAATGACCTCAGTGTCTGGGGTTTATCCACACTATATCTGAATAAGAAATCAGAATGAGTAACAAAATGACTTCCGCGTCTGGAGTGTATCCGTACTGTATCTGAAATCTTTGAATGTTTGTTAAAGATAACTTTTAATCTTATCCTGAAAAGGGTAAAATGTTATCTGAAACACAGAGTTATGTTGCATGAAATGTATGATGCAATAAAGGTGTTTTATCAATGTTTATGACATATGAATGTAATATATGCGCATGTAAGCTGATTAGCTGTCTTGCTGAGGAGAATAAATCCTTGATAGCTGGAGATAATAAAATCCTTGACTGCTGCCGGGGAGAATAAATCCATGACCGCTATTGGAGATTCAAAATCTTTGATTGCTGAGGATGATAAATCCTTAGACCACCGTTGAGGATAGAAAATCCTTGGCAACTTGTGGGGATTATCAAAACCTTGACAACTTCCTTGGGGATGAAAATCCTTCATGACTTTTCTAGGGATATAGGGATCCTTCAAGTTTGCTTGAGAAACCTTCTTGGGGAATCCAGAGATCTTTGATGACTATGGCTGGAGATTACACAAGGGGAATCCTTACTCGACTTGGGAATAAGGAAACTCTGATGATCTCTATTGGGGATTTAGACAAAAGAAAACCTTGATCTGCTGGAGAATAAGGAAAACTTTGATGGCTTCTACGGAGAACCAAGAATGAGAAACTTCAATCTCCTGGGGACATTGAAACCTTGGGGGCTTCACTGGAGAAGTGAGAAATGAGAATCTTCGATCTGCAGGGGATTAAAAATTCTAACAAAATTAAACTGGGAGTGGTAGAAGCTCTGGCAACTTCACTGGGGAATCGAGAATGAGAATCTTCAATCTTCTAGGGGAAAATAAATCCATGGGGACTTCAAATTGGGAGTTAAGAATGAGAATCTTCAATCTGTTAGGGAGTAAAAGCTCTATGGGGAATAGCTATACTGCTGGAGAGTAAGCTATCCTGCTGGAAAGTAAGTTCAAGACTCTAGGGGAAGAGGTTTATTCCTGTTTGGAAAAAGTTCAGGAGTTTGGGTTGTATGCCAATCTACTGGGGAATTATCCTTAGTTGGGGATAAAAGTTAACTGTTATCTGGTTGATTCTCAGATTTTAAGATAACTTGCTGGGGAATCTGGAGAAACTGGATGGTTTCTGCTGTGGATTGGTAGTTGGAAATTTGACTTCGCTGGGGAAGAAGGTTTCATCTTTGCTGGGGATTTATGACCCAAAGTTTTCGCTCTGCTGAGGATTGGGGTTTTGAAAACTTAACTCTGATGGTGGATTAAGGGTTTGAAAATATGACTCCGCTGGGGATTGGGAGTTTGTAGATTTTACTCTGACGGGGATTTTGAAATTGTAATTCCGCTAGGATATGTATTTCAAGGTTTTAGCTCCGCTGGGGATCCAGATGATGTACTGCAGGGGATTTCTCTTGGAATAGCCTGAAGACGTTTTCCTATACTTTCAACCTGTCAGTAATTATTCTTTCTCATTTTGTTTATTTGTAAACAGTGATTATGTTCAAATGCATATGCTGATTTAATAAACCATTGGACGTTTTCAAATAAAACACAAGTGTAAAGAAAAAGAAAAGGCAAATAGTTTTCTGCACTTTGAAGTATCTTTGTATTAACTTTGTGTAAGTATTTTGTACAAAGGAGACAAACATTCTAGTAAGAGAATGTTGTCATAAAATTGAGAAAAATCTATACAAAGAAAGGTGGTTATGTGTAAAAATTCCACGGGGTTCCCATTCTGATATAGCCTTCGTAACTCTGGATATCATGTGCATTCGTTGCTTCGTCCGACGATGATTAGATTGATCAGAAGCCCAGAGCTTGTCTGTGGAGAGATAATCCTTAAAGTGATCCAACGAGACATAGTCATACCCTTTATTTCCCTAACTTTTGCCTGGACCGCCCTTTCGGGTTTTCAGTCCACCGGGAAACCCTTTTTTGCCCAAGTCTCCCTTTCGGGTTTTCAACTTGCCGGGTCTACAGATTTTTCTATTTATCCCTAATTTTTGCCTTAATCGCCCTTTTGGGTTTTCGATTCATCGGGATGCCCATTTTTGCCCAAGTCTCCCTTTCGGGTTTTCAACTTGTCGGGTCGTTTATGCGTAGTATCTTTTGACTATGTTTGCGTTCGCAGGGTGCAGCAGGTCGTCGCCGTCCATGGTGGTCAGGACCATTGCCCCACCAGAAAAGATGTTTTTGATCACAAATGGTCCTTCGTAAGTAGGAGTCCATTTTCCCCTGGGATCACTTTGCGGCAAGATGATCTGCTTGATTACAAGATCCCCGACTTGATATACCTGGCGTCTGACTTTCTTGTTGAAAGCTTTGATCATTCGTTTTTGATACGCCTGACCATGGCAAACAGCAGTAAGTCACTTTTCATCAATCAAGTTAAGTTGATCAAGCAGGGTCTGAATCCAATCGTCCTCACTCAAACCAGCATCTTTCATGATTCTCAAGGAGGGAATCTGAACCTCGATAGGTAAAACAGGTTCCATGCCATATACCAAAGAATAGGGGTTTCCCCAATTGATGTTCGTGCCGTGGTATGGTACCCGCGCAGAGCAAACGGTAACATCTCATGCCAGTCCTTGTAGGTGACTGTCATCTTTTGTATGATCTTCTTGATATTTTTGTTCGCAACTTCAACAACACCGTTCATCTTAGGCCGATAGGGAGATGACTTGTGATGTTGAATCTAGAACTGCTCGCACAGAGCGGTGATCATAGTGTTGTTTAGGTTTGTACCGTTGTCAGTGATGATTCTGTCAGGGATGCCCTACCGGCAAATGAGGTTCTGCTT
Source organism: Vicia faba (assembly GCA_948472305.1). Taxonomy (NCBI): domain Eukaryota; kingdom Viridiplantae; phylum Streptophyta; class Magnoliopsida; order Fabales; family Fabaceae; genus Vicia; species Vicia faba. Next base: position 10,518,028 of record OX451735.1, read on the forward strand.
GATGAAGCGGGAAATCACATTCTTTGTAACGGATGCGAAGGAAGATGCTTCGACCCACTTGGTAAAGTAATCAATGGCTATCAGGATAAAGCGGTGTCCATTGGATGTTGTAGGCTTGATCTCTCCAATCATGTTGATTCCCCACATCGCGAATGGCCAAGGAGCTGTTAAGACATTGAGAGGAACTGGAGGTATGTGTACCTTGTCTGCATAGATTTGGCATTTATGACAAGTACGGGAATGTTGATGGCAGACAGCTTCCATGGTAGACCAGTAATAGCCTTCCCGTAGAATCTTCTTAGCCATCGTATGTCCGCTTGAGTGAGTGCCAAAGGTACCATTGTGCAATTCAACCATGATTTGCTCAGCTTCAACCTTGTCCACACAATGGAGCAGAATGCAATCATGATTGCGCTTGTATAGGATACCATTGCTCAGGAAGAACTTGGATGAGAACCTCCTTAAGAACTTTTTGTCGTTGACTGAAGCTCCTTCAGGGTATTCTTGAGCCTCAAGATACCTTTTTACGTCATGAAACCAAGGTCGGTCCACTACTTCTTCGGTATTAATCTCATGACAATGTGCAGGTTCGTCCATCCGTTCAATGGTGATTTGAGGAGCCTCATCATCCCAATTAAGTTTAAACATGGATGACATTGTAGCTAGAGCATCCGCTAGCTGATTTTCTTCTCGCGGGAAGTACTCGAAGGTAATCTGCTCGAAATGTGGTAACAATGTCAAGACATGTTCTTTGTAAGGGATGAGGTTTGGATGTTTAGTATCCCACTCTCCTTTGATTTGACTGATAACCAAAGCGGAGTCCCCAAATACAATTAAAGATTTGATTCCCAAGTCAATAGCAGCCTTGAGACCAAAGATACAAGCTTCATACTCGGCCATGTTGTTGGTGTAGCTGAAGCAGAGTCTAGCAGTGAAAGGTGTATGGCAACCTTCTGGAGAGATAAGTACTGCGCCGACACCGTTTCCAAGTGCATTGGAGGCACCATCACACGGTCTTTTTTCTTCAATGTTTCTCAAAGTCATGATATCCTCGTCGGGGAAATCAAACCTCATGGATTGGTAATCTTCGACAGCTTGATGGGCCAGATGATTGGCTAGCACACTCCCCTTTATAGCTTTTTGGGTCGTGTATTGTATGTCGTATTCTGTGAGGATCATCTACTATCTAGCGATTCTTCCGGATAGAGCAGGCTTCTCAAATATGTACTTGATCGGATCCATCTTAGAGATCAGCAAAGTGGTATGAGTCAACATATACTGCCTTAACTGGCAAGCAACCCATACCAAAGCGCAGCAAGTTTTCTCGAGCAGTGAGTATCGGGTCTCACAGTTGGTAAACTTTTTGCTAAGGTAATAAATGGCATGCTCTTTTCGGCTAGACTTGTCATGTTGGCCCAATACGCACCCCATTGAATTCTCCAAGATAGTCAGATACATGACTAGCGGCCTTCCTTCGACGGGTGGCATCAAGATAGGAGGTTCCAGCAAATACTCCTTGATTTTATCGAAAGCAACTTGACAGTCATCATTCCATTTAACCACCTGATCTTTCTTCAACAACTTGAATATTGGTTCATAGGTAGATGTTAAGTGAGAAATGAACCTTGAAATGTAGTTTAGGCGTCCCAAGAAACCTCTAACCTCCTTCTCAGTGCGAGGGGCAGGCATTTCTTGTATAGCTTTAACTTTGGCAGGATCAACCTCGATGCCTTTGTTACTAACGATGAATCCCAAGAGTTTACCGGACCTGACTCCGAAAGTGCACTTGTTAGGGTTCAGTCTGAGTTTGTACTCCTTTAATCTGACAAACAGCTTTTGCAGATGGTCGAGGTGTTCTTCTTCAGTTTTTGAATGGGCTATCATGTCATCCACGTAAACCTCTATCTCATGATGTATCATGTCATGAAACAAAGCTACCATGGCGCGCTGATAGGTTGCCCCAGCATTCTTCAGTCCGAATGACATCACTTTATAGCAGAACATACCCCACTGTGTAACAAAAGTAGTTTACTCCATATCTTCAGGGGCCATTTTGATCTGGTTGTACCCTGAGAATCTGTCCATGAAAGAAAATACCTTGTGCTGAGCTGTATTGTCAACCAAGATGTTAATGTGCGGTAGTGGAAAATCATCTCTAGGGCTAGCCCTGTTTAAGTCTCTAATTCACGCACATCCTGACTTTGTCGTCCTTCTTAGGCACGGTCACAATGTTAGCAACCCATTATGGATAAGATGTAACTGCAACAAAGCCATCATTGAACTGCTTCATCACTTCAACATTGATCTTTTCAGACATGTCGGGCCTCATGCGGCGAACTTTCTGTTTAATTGGTGGACTGTCTTTTCTTGTAGGGAGACGGTGAACCACAATATCTGTATCAAGTCCCGGCATGTCTTCGTAGGACCAGGCGAAGATTTCAACATATTCATTCAACAGTCAAACTAAGCGCTCTTTGACACTTGGCTCTAGGTTGGCACCCACTCTAACTTATTTTCTTTCTTCCTCTATACCCAATTTGATAGTCTCTAACAACTCCTCGTGAGGTAGAATAGCCCTTTCTTCTTGTTGCAGCATTCTAGCCAATTCTCCAGGCACTTCACAGTCTTCATCACCTTCGTACTCGGCATGGTAGACTAGATCTTCAGAGTCACTGAAGGCCATAGCAGAATTGTTACCCATGGAATCCAGAATGGATGGGTACCTGCATTGGTGAGTGTGTATGTGTAAGGGATAGCCACCTTTAAAAAAATAAAATGTAAAAAGAAAGAAAACGAACATAAAAGTTTATATGTGAAAACGTCCATGATTTATTAAAATGGCATATGAAGATGAAAAATCAAACCCTTACAAATGGACCTATGTACCTCGGGTAAGGCACAAGGTTAAAAGTGTACGAATTGTTTAGGAATTATTACAAACCAACATAAATGTTTGAAAGATAAATTACTGATTGATGAAAGTAATGGGAATAAAGTCATTTGCCTCCCAATTGCATAAGCCTCCTTCAACGGTAGGGAAAATCCAGTCTTCTAGGTTGCTCTCCTCTTCACCATCCTCCAAAGCATTGACTCCATGATGGGTGATCTTCACTAGTGGTCCTCCAGCCCGGGAGCGACGCACAGCCTTTTGAGCAGAAGTAGTGAAACCCAAGCCGAATTTATCAGTCTTGAAAGGAAAATCGGGAAGTTACCCCCAGATCGTGCTTCCTCCTTCTTCAATCACAGCCTTTGCATCCTTGAGTGACGACATCCGAGGTGGAGGTCAGGTAATCATGGGTACAGAAGGCACTGCAGCAATCTCCTGAGTTACCTCTTCAAAATGCTGAAAGGGGGTTTCGATGAATTCACCTTCCAATTCTACATAGCGGATAGAATTAAGATGGCTTATCATGTATTCCTCTTCACCGTGAACTGTCACAATTTTCCCCTGGACAGGGTACTTGAGCTTCTGATGCAGGGTTGAAGTGACGACTCCAGCATGATGAATCCAGGGTCTTCCCAACAAGCAAGAATAGGAGGGACGGATGTCCATGACATAGAATGTGGAATTGAAGGTTTCAGTTCCCACTTTAATCGGGATGTCCACCTCCCCGTGGACCAACCTTTTAGAACCATCAAAGGCTCTGACAATGATGTTGTTGGGCTTCAAAGTTAGACCTTCACAATCTAGCATGTCCAATGCTTTCTTTGGTAAGACGTTCAGCGATGAACCAGTGTCTACCAGAACATGTGCCAGAGTAGTCCCTCTGCATTCTATCGAGACATGCAAAGAGTCATTATGTTCTCTCCCTTTGATTGTTAGATCAATGTCGGAGAACCCTAGACCGTTGTCTGCTGTTAGGCTGGCTACACATTCCTGGAACAGATCCGCGTAGATTTCCTGGGGCACATGGGCTGTCTTCAAGAATTTGATTAAAGCTTTGGCATGAGCTTCTGAACAAAGCAGCAAGGCCAGCATAGAGATTTTTGAGGGGGTTTGCCCCAGTTTCTCCACAACATTATAATCGCTTCTTTTGATTATTTTCAAAATCTCTTCCATTTCTTTTTGAGAGGTTTCAGGGATGATCAATGGCTGAGCCCTCGTCCTGACAGGCTCTTCTTGGATCCCTTCCCTCTATTATCAGCAACAACAGAGGGTACAACTTCAGGAGTCACAACTTATTCAATAACTGGAGTTCTCGCAGATATGTTAACCAGTACAGGGGTAACTTTAGGAGCGGTTGAGGGTCCGAAGATTGCCTTTGGAGGCGCAATCACCGGAGAGAAAATTCTTCCACTGCGGGTGATTTTACTCGTTCCGGCAATGTTTCCAATGTCGGAAGTATCTTCATCTAAACTCTCTTCAGTTGATTCAATTTGCTTAACACCGTGGTAGAAGATCTCTCCCCCATAGTTCCACGATATTGATTTGTTGGATTTGTACGGGATAGGCCTCGGCATAGTTATCTTCAAAGGTACAATCTTCGGGTCGGATGTAATCTTAACAGGTCTTTTGGAGACCTTGGAAATATTGGAGGATATGGTAATTATCGAAACATCATTGACAGGAGTTGGTGTAACAGGAGTCTTCTCAAAAAGGATCTCTTGGTTATCCATTAGGCCTGGATGCCTAACTTCAACAACGGACAGTCGGTTGGTAAGGATGAACAAAGGCAACAATCTTCTTCACAGCCTGGGAAAATCCCGGACTTCAGCAAATTCAACTTGATTATTGGTAGCGGAGTCATCAAATCATCAATAGTAGCAGCAAAAAGATCTTCTTCAACAGCATGGACATTGTGACCATGTTTTGGCATTGGAGCAGAGATCACGTTATGCTTTTCAGGGGCGTCGAATTCCACCTCTTTTGCATCTATCAAGTCCTGGATCTTATTTTTGAGGGCCCAACAATTGTTGATGTCATGCCCCAGGCTGTCTAAATGATAAGCACACTTGGCATTAGCATGGTAGTAAGGAGAAGATGTATTCGGATTCTTCGGCGCCTCTTTCAAACTAGAAATGTTTAACTTTAATAGATGAGGGAGAACTTGAGCAGGTGTCATATTGATCTAGGTGAATTTCTGTGCAGGCCTTTCCACCCTTGCTTGGTTGGTTCTGGGTTGATTGTTTCTAGGCTGATCAGCTACAGATTTCTGAATCATTACAGCCCCCACCGCTGGCCGGCGCTCAAGTCTTCCTTGACTTCTCTGAGAGTAGACAGTTGATACCTCTTTCTTTGCTGGAAAGGTCTTTTTGATGGCAGCGGAAGTAAATGCATCCTTTTGAATTTTTCTGCTCTTGATTCCGGCTTCAACTCTCTCACCGGTTAGAATTAACTCAGTGAACCCCGCAAACGAACTTCCAATCAGGTGATTGAAAAAGGGGCCTGATAGTGTACCCAATAACATATCTACCAGCTCCCTCTCAGATAGAGGTGGTTGTAATCGTCCCGCCAAGTCTCTCCATTTCTGGGCATACTCTTTGAAACCTTCATTTGGGACCACGCCCATACTCTATAATTGAGTACGGGTTGGTGCTAAATCCGCATTATATTGATATTGTCTGTAGAAGGCAGCTGCCAAATCCTCCCAATTATGCACATCAGACCTCTCTAGCTGGTAGAACCAATCTAACTGCATCCCCAAAAGACTGTCCTGGAAGAAATGAACCCACAGGTCCTTATCAGAAGAATGCGGTGGATTTTTCTGACGTAAGACCGCAGGTGCATCTTTGGATAAAACAAACCATCGTATTTAGCAAAAAGAGGCACCATAAACTTAGGGGGAATGACAATCCCAGCAACCAACCCTAGCTCTTCAAATTCCAGCCCAAGCACTCTTTGCACCTCCATAGCTGCCAGACATTCTTCCAGATTCTTGTATTTGTCTCTGCAGAAGGGTACTACTGCTCAAAATAATCTTCATCCTCTTCATCTTCTTCTTCCTCAGATTCAGATTGCACTGCAGTTCCTTTACCCTTTCCCACCCCTTCATCAGATGTTGAGGGGAAATCCAGGACCCTTCTTGCTTGACCTTCAAATCTTCTACCCATGGTAGCCACACCGACCCTCTTCTTTTTATTTTTCTCCTTTTCCTTTTCCAGTAGGTCTTTGAGCTCCTCCTGACCCTTTACCAAGGTCATGAGTAGTTGTTGGAACTGTGAATTTTGCGCTTGTAAGTCTTCGACCGTCTGCTCTATATCCATCTTGCTGAAATAAACCGTAGAGAGATAAGGAAACCTGGTGTGAAGACCTGCTTATGCATATGATGAATGATGTGTATTCATGTAATGCATTTAAGGATTCCGAAATTCAAATTTGTTTTAAACAAAAAGGAACATATGTCATATTAATAAGAAGAATTTGTTAGTACATAAATGCCCCATGGGAAAAATAATACAAAATTCCAATGTAAAAATACGTTGCGCATCCTCTTTGGTGCTATGTAGGTGTTGAGAGTCTGCTCTTCGTGAAGTTGGCGAGTAAGTTCCAAAACCTTCTTCTCACTGGCGTAGAATTGGGCTTCAAAAGTATCGCGTTCTCCCTTGAGATGTATCCAACTCCTTTGCAAATCTTCAAGTGATGTTGGCATGTCAGAATGTAGGAGGGTGTATGGAACCTCTCCTTCCATAACAGGCTCTTTGATCACAGGAAGCATGTAGGGGTAAGGCATCATAAGACTTTGGGCTCGGGTTCGTACCCACTTGAGGTAAGGCTCAAGGGGGATGGAATTCTTGTGTCCCAATGTCTTACTGTCAACCTTGTTGGGCATCCTCCAAGCTCGGATAAACCTTTGTCGAAGTCCTTGATCGCTGTTGTCGAAGTCAAAAACCAGGTCTGGAATCAGCATGTCATGTGGGCCATCCCTTCGGGCATACCCAAACTGTCTCAGAGCCAAGCAGGGGTTGTAGGTAATGCCTCCCCAAATGCTAAGTAGAGGGACATTAGGGAATTCCCCACAACGATCAATGATGATAACATTTTCTCTAGATCGAGAACACCAATGAACATCTGAATGTGTAAGAGTCATCAATCATTGTGACCACCTCAAACCCTGCTCATTCTTCAAAACTGATTGGGGAAGGTGAGAAATAAACCACCTTGCTAGAAGAGGAGTAAAGAACATGAGAAATCCTCTTTTCCTCATTGTTCGAGTGTGAAATGAGTGGAGGATATCCCCAAGCGATGTAGGCACAGGATTCCGGGACATGAAAATCTTGACAGTATTCACATCTATAAGCTGGTCAGGATTTGTGAACAAGACCAACCCGTAGATGAGAAGAGCTACAATCTCCTCAAAAGCTTGTAAGTTCAATGAATTCCAGCAGATTTGGGCCTTCTCAAACAGAAACTTTGCCAAGAAACCCTTGACACCACTTCTGGTTTCCCAATGACCTATGATATCAGAAGGTTGCAAGTGTAGGGCTTGAGCAACATTTTCAGGATTTGGATCTCTTTCCGTACCGTTGTAGGGTAGTTGATGGAGAATAGGAATCCTTAGGAGTTGAGAAAATTCCTCCAAAGTAGGCACAAGCTGGTAATCAGGAAATGTGAAGTAATGGTGTAGGGGGTCAAAGAACTGGAAGAGAACTTTCACCATGTCTTCCTCAGTGTTGGTGTTGACTAAGTTGAAAAGACGACCATGCCTCTCGGTGAATGGAGAATTCTCAGGAATCCTTGAAGCTAGCTCCTTGAGTTGAGGAGGAATTCTCACAAGGTTGACTTGGATGGTTTTCCTGCGAAGTGAATCCCTTACCTACGAAACAGGAACAAATATGAAGATCCAAATCCTTGAAATGGTTAGTGGATGCATATGATGCTTCGTGATGTTTATGATGTTATGCACAAGTATATATGTACAAACAAATCACACAAGATCCTAGTTTCAGGCTTGCATGGGGTTTCATAGGTAAGTACCCTTTTGAAGTTTAGTTAGCTTAACCTGTCCTATAAATAGTAACCGGGTTCTAAGGAGCTCAATATCACTGGACTATTTTCTGTGTTCATTGTTTCAGTTTAGCCACTTTACTGGCGACCAAAATATTCCAAGAAAATAACCCTCAATGAGTGTAGTATCGAGTATCTACCAACTTCAGACAGCACCAATGCCGATCATCTCACTACCCCTAAAAAGGCCAAGATGGTCAAGTAAAGGTTCTAAAAGTCCATTAGTGCTTCATGACATCACTCAGCGGCCCCGTATTCTCTTTGATTAACTCAAAGGCTACCGGTACCCACAAATATGTCGCACTAATATAGCTATTGCTTCAACCATGTCGGTATACCCCGCACAGTTTCCACAACGTATTTCTATTTACCTATGAATGTTTCCCCAAATATGGGTAGAGGATTTCAAACCCAAATAATAGAACCAAATGTAAAGCAATCAAGTCAAATAAGATAAGCATGTAAAGGTGATCTAACCCCTAAGGTAACCCCACTTTTGGATAATTTCCCAACAGAGTCGCCAGTTCTGTGATGTGGTGGGAGAACTGACTTGAGGTTTTGCGTTTGTGTTCGCAAATGTTTCGGTTTAGCAAGAGTCGCCACTGACTTTATATTTTATCCAAAGGAAAGGTCAAAAAGCACAGGAAAGACCTTTGAGATTGTTTTTGGGTTCGGAGGGTAGATTATGAAAAGGGAAGGTGCTAGCACCCTTTTCATCCATGGTTTTCCATGGGCTCTTAGTTACTTGTTTTATATCACTTGCTTTTGCTTTTCAATTGTTTGAAATGGTGCTTTTGTGTGTGGTTTTGAAAGTATTTTGAAAAGAAGCCATCGTTGTGGCAACCTTTGTAATGATTCTTGTTTGAATCTATACAAAGGTGTTTTGTCTTTTGAAAAATGTTTCAATGTTTGAAAGTTTGTTGGGAAATGTTTTAAAATTGTGTTGTGATGTGTTTTTGAAAATAGCAAGGATGTTTGCAAGTTTTTGATCAAGTAACTAGGAGTTGTCTACCCTACTTACTCAAAAGTCTTTCCTACATTTTTAACCCTTTGACATTGTTGTTTTACCATTGTATTTTGTAAACAACCTTGTGTTTGGATGTTAAACGGGACAGGCGCGGGTCATCGTATGACCATGATAGCAATTGTGCTAAGTATCTTTAGCAAATTTTTGAGGGACTAGATCATTTTTGTATAGGAAACCAAGATAGCGTCATCGAGGGACTATGATCTTTTTGTTTTGATTTTGTTTTGCCAAGACACCTAGCATGCATACCATGGCTATTTTTAAGGCAACAAGTGGATGAAATCCTAGGGGTGCTTGTGTGCATTGTGTTGTCATTTTAATGCATTTTTGTCTTGTATTAGTCATGTTATTTGTTTGATTTTGGATTTTTGCATTCAAACCCTAATCTTTCTATCATGGAATATTTGAAAGCAATAAAGTGCGGAAAAGTAAATCTACAACTATTAGAACATGATTATGGGGAGGGGGATACAAATTTGGATAGGGGGATATTTGCAAGAAAATAAAACCCTAAGTCAACTATTACAACCAAATTGAACTCATTGTACAAATGATAAATTGACAAATATTTAAATGTGCAATTAAATATAAATATGCAAAATGTTTTTGTATTTATTTTTATTTATGTAAAACTAAGTTACTTAATATCCTAAAAATATTAAAAATATTAATGGTCTTTTTTGAAAAGGGTGGAAACCCTAATTTGGTTTTAAGAAATATATATATATATTAATTATATTATTTATTCATTTATGTACAAAAAATAAAATAAAATATATACAAAATGTTGAAAAATAAAAATATGTATGACAATATTATTTAGGTGTATAAATAATAAAAATAAAAATATATAATATTTTTATTATATTTACAAGTTTTTATTTTAAGAAAATAAAAGTATATTATTTATTAATTATTTCTATGTCCAAAAAAAATTATTAAAAAAAATAAAATAAAATGTGAAAATTTAAGAAAATATTTTTAGTGATTTTTTATATTTAGAAAAAATAATAAAAGTCAGAAACTAAAAAAGGAATGAAAAATATGGAAAAATAAACAAATGGGCCAAGGGGGTGTAAACAGCAAGCTAGGAGGTGCAAAAAGTATGAACAAGCCAAGCCCAGCCCAGATGGCCTTCATCCCTGTCCTCTAGAAACAACAAACACGCGCGCCATGTTCAAACTGCTAACTCCTGCATTTGTGCTTAAAAACAAAAACTTGCAACATGAAAGTTATAGAGCATGATCACACGATTCTAACCATGAAAAAAAACTTAATCTAACTCTCAAAGACCAGAGAGAATTTCTCTGGCCCAAATTTCTAACCTAGTTTTTTCAGAAAGTTAATCATTCAAATTCTCCCAGCTCAGTTAACTTAAATGAATTCTATGCATATGTACATCTCAAGGGCAATGAGGACTACATTTTTTATTCACAAACCTAAGCCTAATGATTCCTAAATAGAGAGATAGAAGTTTGAACTTTACCTGTTTCAGTCAAGCTCGAGTATGACAATGTAGGGGTTGTGAGTGAGGCCTGAGATGCTTGTGAGCTTGCTTGAAGTTCCTTTGAGCTTTCCCAATGCCTAGCTTGCTTTGAACTTGCCTGATTATGCTTGTAGAAGTCAACCTACAAAGTCAGAATTCAAAAATGGTGAAGTGTGTAAATGGAGTTACAGTGACTTGGGAATGGTTTGGATAGCTTAGGTAGGTTGTATGGAGTGTGTTGGAACTAGTTGCAAGCAAAACGCACGAGTGGATATGAAAATGGAAGTGATTCTGCAGGGCCTGCCCTATTTTGCAGAAAAATGTGATTGTTGTGTACAAGGGTGTTTGAGAGGTTGCTAGCTCGTGTTTCTGGCTTAGTGTGATATGAGAAACTTGTTTCGAAATGTTTACAAACTTTGGTTTTAACAAATACAAGAGTTGTGGTGATTTTTCAAGTTGACTTGCTTTTGAAGCAAAAGTGAAATGACAATGCTCAAGAGCCTGTACAGGCCTCCTTCCTAGCTGCACAAAGTTGGTGTACCTTGCCCTAAGTTTGTGGAGTTGGTTTGCTGCAAAAGATTGGGTTCACAGCTCAAGAAGAACAACTTGACATAAAGCCAACTTTATCAAAGTGGCAATGTTGCCTTTTTGCCATTTTTAGATTAATTCAATGTGTAATGTTCCATAGATCAAAACAATGCCTTAATCCATTGTGTTTGCATTCAATTTTTGAGTGTGGAAGGGTTTAGGGACCTGTAAACAAGTACAAACATGTTTGGGCAGAATTTGCAACTTGTAGCAACATGAAAAATGCCATGGACAAAAGTGAGAAATGGCCATTTTCTTTTATTCGATTCACCCTAACCATAAATGATTTTAGAGAGTTCTTGGATATTTTGGTAAGCTTGTAACATGCTCTACAATCCATCTTTGAAATGCATTTTGAAATTCCAATTGGAACTATGTGAAAAATTGCGATGAAGATAGGTCATAACTTGAGATCCAAGCATATTTTGGGAAAACTTTGTGAATCAAAGTTGTAGATTTTGTGGAGGACTACAACGTTTATGTTGGAAGTTTTCTTTGAATCCAATTGCATCATGGTGAAAAAGTTGGGCAAAGTTGGGAAAAAATAAGAAATTTTCATAACTTGGAAAATTTCTAAGTTATGAAAATTTTCCATTTTAAACCCTAATTTTCAAAATTAGGTTTCTTGGTGAACAAGTTTCATGTTTTGACACATCTTGATGAAAAATGACCCTTGGCACTTGATTTTGACCAAAAAGTCAAAGTTTGACTTTTTAGTATACAGTTGATTTTTAATCAGTTGACTGGAAAATTCATTTGTCAATCCAATGCAATCGAGATCTTTTGAACCTTGTGAATAAGTCAAGATGATGCTATTAAGTCCTTGAATCCATGCTTGAACCCAATTTTTCATTGGCTAGGTGAAAAATCAGAAATTGCCCTTCTGCAGTCAAAACCCTAAAAATGACCATTTTGCCCTTTTGATGATCTGATCAAATTTCTTGAGGAGTTGTGGTCCAAACTTAATCAAATGGTTCATATGAGTCTATAATGTTGATGTGGATAAAAAATTATGAGATTTGACTGTAATTTGGCCACAATTGATTTTTTTCCCCAATAAAGCTGATTTTTAGGTAACTGTCCAATTGATTGGGCAAAAATTTGATTCAAGGCTTGAAACTTGGTATGGGAAATCTTAGAGGTCCAACATGAAGTATGAAAGTCACATGAGGCATTGGAAGTCCAAAAATCCTTCTGCAAACTCAAACCCTAGTTTCAGGTCATTAGTGCAAGGGGATGTCTTGAGCAGAGCAAACCCTAATCCTGTCTGGGGTCCAAAGAGTCTTGTGAGGGGAAATCTTGGTAAAATGAGAGGGAAAATTTTGGGGTACAACACATCGGATCATAGAAATGTACCAAGGATGAGAGAATACGCTCTTTCATCCTAAGCTTCATAAGAGAAATGATGGACCCATATTTGCTCCTAAAATCTGTAGGACTCTCGATCTCAGGAATCAGACTCATCAACTCATCTATCTTTGGATATTTGAAGTTGTATTTCCCGGTATTTCTTTTTCTAGAATCCATATTTAAAAAGTACCTGAGATATTTACAAAGAGTGAACTTTTAAGTCCCTTGAAACAACATGTCTTTAGAAGATGCTTATGGGTGCATGTATGCATGATGTAATAATTACACACAAGATCACAAACATAGGGTTCATAGGTTCAATGCCACGAGCATGAGGTCGAAGGTACTGCCCATAAGGTACGGTCTAAAAGTTATCACCTGCCGAAAAAGTTTCTAGATGTTCCCAGAGTCTACATCCTTCCTTCAGATATTACCAACTTCTCGATTAACTCAGTAATTAGTAATATTCTCAAGAAAAACTCGTTTGAGCGTAGTATCGCATGACAACTATTTCTGGATGACTCTGTCATAACTTCTGCACTACACCTAAAAGGCCAAGATGGGTTAAAGGTTCTACCGTCCTCAGTTTCAGTAGGCTCCCAGGTCGAAAGCAGCACGTCTTCCCGATTACTCGGTAAACAACACTACAATCAAAGGGGCCTCCACTGAGTGGGGGATCTCATGCCTCCTTTTTTTGGATTACTCCCTCAAAGTTAACATGACTATACCACCCGTTCTATCTTAAGTTTTCCCAAGTCCGAGTATAGGACTTATGAGAACTCACCAAGCACCCTGAAAACTAGAAAATCCAGACAAACATATATACAACATATAAGATACAACACATAATAGCACATATACAGTTATAAACAAAGATAGGCCCAACTCATTTAGGGATGGACCAACAAGAGGTCAATTTTTCCCCAGTGAAGTCGCTATTTTTTCTGTAGCCATAGGAATGTTGACACTAAGCTATTAGATTGACTTAACTCGCACAGATCAAATAAAAATATTGCCACCGTGCTTTATTGTTTCCAAAGGAATGGGAAAAGAGAGAATAACCCAAAAATAGGGGAAACAATCTAGGTAAGGGGGTGGTTATGCAAAAGGAAGGTATTAGCACCCTGAACATCTATGGTACTCTGCAGGAACTTCTTTGAAAATCTGTATGTTATGGCTATAGAATGTTGTATAAAAATAGATGGCAGAGATAAGAAAAAAAGTATTTTTTTATAATTTTTCACCCGTCGCGGTTGCGAACCTTTAGTTCCTACGTACTACCTTCTGTGCAATAGGGGGTCATGGTACACATAGTTCATCTTTTAAAAATTAAAACACAAGTGTGTTGGTTAATTTTAAGAGATAAGACATCATTGTTATATCCGAATGGAAAACATACTTACTACCCACAATCATGAGAAAGGAGAATTTGCATCATCTCAAAGTGGAGGATATGGCTTAGATTTTAAAATCAACAGAGCCTCACTCAACACCCAAGTGGAAAAATGTCTCACTTTACTACATATTGTAGAAGTATAGTTGTTTGCATCACTTCAAGGATTTGGCAAGAGTCTAATCTTTTGAGAAAGTTTTAAAGATAAAAGCCAAAATGGAAAAAGAGTTTGAATGAGATTGATTGACTTTTAGTCTTCTCACAAAAATGTCCAAGTATTATTAAATTGATTAAAGCTTGATTAAGAAAAGGTTTTGAAAATGCATGGACATAAGTCCAAGTTTATTATGAAAGTGGTTCAAGTTTTTAAAACAAGAAGAAGATTTTTCAAAAGGAGGGAGAAGATTTTTAAAATTAAAGAAGATGGGAGGATATGAAGGGATTATCCTAAAGCATTAGATAAAAGCTAGAGAAAAAAACTGTCTAACCAACAAGAAGCCAACACTTAACACAATGAGTCAATGTATAATTCTCATCCTTTGGATTTGAAACCAATAAAACAAATATGATAAACCTCTTAAGAGAACCAAGCTTCAATTGCATTAAGTCTTCATAAAAATTAGGCAGAGTAACAAGTGTATATAGATGAATTCCAGATCACAGACCAAGCATGTAATCACAATAACCTGCACACAAAGCAAACAAACAACCCAATGTCTTGGGGTAAACCAAAAGAGCTCCATACAAAATAATAGTTGAGGTCACAAGGTCTCAAGGTAGGTCAAGGTCTCTAATCCTAAGTCCAAGAAGTCCATCACTCCATAATGCCAAGGATAGTAACCAAGTAGTCCAAGTAACATTAAAGCCTTTTTTTATGGTTCTAGTTGATTATTAGGTATCTTCAAAAAGAAAATGAAAAGATCAAGTGAGCAAAGCAAAATGACAAAAAAATAAATGCTCAAGTGAGCAAAGATGAAAATAGCATGAAATGTAAATGCTAAAGTAAATGGTACATAAATTTAAAAGCATAAGGTAAAAGATATAAAATAAAGTCAATTGTTAGAAATTAGTGGTTAGTTGAATGACCATCTTGAAACTTGTATTTGGAACTCATTAGAGGATTGGTAGAACCAAAGCCTCTCAACAACAAGTTGCATTTGCTTTTTTTCAACTATATCATCTATTTAAGAATTTTAAAGGCAACATTAAATGATCAATGATGTTTAAGTGATCCACTTTGACCAAAATTGATGAAGATTCATTAGAGGATTGGTAGAACCAAAGCCTCCTAACAAAGAATCTCAAGGTTATTAGATCAAAGGGTTCAAATTAACATACTTGGGCTTGCAAACATGGGTTTGGGCCACGAATGATCATTTCTCGAATCGGGACAAAATTTAGTGCTATGTTAAGAAATCGTAAGTGGACTTATATAGAAGTCACGCCTATTTTGAGGTCGGTCAATAGCAATCTATACACCATATGCCTTGAGATATGATATGGAAATCATGCTCTAATAACATTTAGTACAATTGAGAAAGAGATGAGATGAAGAAGAAATTGGGTAAAAAGTAAACCACATTTGAACCAAAAATTTAATCAAACTATTATTAAAATCATTCATCCATTTTTATGGAGCTAGACTCAACACCATAGATCCAATGATGTTAATAAAGTTTATGATCAAAATTTCATAGTCCAAGATCAGCCAAAAGATGAACAAAAAATAAAATAAAATTTAAAATAAAATAAAAAGGTTTTAAATAAATTTTTTTGAATCTTCAAATAAGGGAAAAATAGCAATTATATTCAAAACACTCAAGAAAAATTAAGTGACACCATAGAAAAATCAGAAGTGAGCTCAAATATTTTTATGAAATTTTTGGTAATTTTTTAAAGTCATAAACTATTTTATAAACTAATTTAAATTTCTCAAATAAAGGGAAAAGGATCAAAAATAGAAAAATTAAGATAAAATTCCACAAAAATTTCAGGCGGTCGGAAATAATGAAAATGATTTTTATAAGAATTTTTAGAATTTAAAAATGTCAGAAAGTATTTTTAAAACAATTAAAATAAAGCAAACAAGGCAAAAGTTATGAAAAATACCAAACATTAAAATAAAAATATGAAAATATATTCACAAAGTCAGAAATAATTCAAAGTATTTTTATATTTTTTTTCATAATTTTTGTATAAAAAATAAAAGAGTTATCAATTTTTGAAATTTAAAACAATTAAAATATAAAATCAGAAAATAAAAATAAAACTAAAATGTTGTGGATCATCAGATCATAGTTAAAACGCGTTAGTAAGCTGATCAAGTGGACCAGACGTGTTGTGCTTGATATGTACCTTCTTTAAAAATGCATTGGATCAAAAAATAGCCAACAAATCAGAATAAAACAATTGACGTGCTATCATTGGTTTAGATGAGACATGTCATTATCTTCAACCTCCAGACACCCTGCAATGGAGATTTCGTGAGTTTCTTCAAATGGGAAAATTAGATTCTCAGACCAGTATCATTGTGTTCGTCTCTTCAAGACGATCATAACCCCACCACCGCGCCAAATTTATGTAAAGTATGCAAGGATTTATGGATCAAAAACACAGAAAATAGCGAGCACAATTAATTTGAGATTTCTCTCTCAATTCTCAATAAATTTAAAAATGTAAGAAGCATAAGAATCAGAAGAAAGAGTGGAGTATGTTAGTGCTTCATTTGGATCCAAATGGTGGAGAATTCTACATGTACGGAGTTAAAAAATGATGCTCTGAAAATGGACTTCTGTAACTTGAATTATGGTTCGTTCTGCTTGGTTTAAGTGTTGGAGAGCTTGTATGATGATGGAGGATGATGAATGTGCAAAGAATTTTGGAGAAAGAAGCTTAAATCTCAGAAACTGATTTCAAAAATTTGAAGTTCGTGTGAGGTTTTGGCAAAGTGCGTTTGGCTCTCAAAGCTTGAGGAATTGAATGGAACAAGTTCCTCTATATATAGGAAAATGAATGGCAATGACAATTGGAGAAAACAAAGAATTTTGAAGGTAAATTAGGTGGAGGTCGAGCACATGTGAAGTGTGACTTGATTTTCATCAAAACTAATCCAATCTTTGAGTTTTGAGGTGCTAAACACCTTTGGCAAGTTTACTAATCAAGTTTAAATCAAAAACTCACACAAATCATGTGATTAGAAGCCACATCATGGATTTCATAATTCTGACTTGGTGAGAAATTCAATATCAAATTACCAACTTCAAAATAATGGCATTCTCAACAAGGACATGATTCTTGAAGCTTTAGAAAGATGAGGTTACAAGCTTTATAATATGCAAAGAATGGGGTCAAATGGATGCTTGAGCTGAAAGTTATAATGAGTCAAAGTTTTGAAATACATGTTGACTTTCTATACTTAGAAAATTTCTAAGTTTTTCCTTCAAAAATTACTTGTAATGTCTTTTATCCAAACGTGGTCTTCCACTTGAAATTTGCTCGTGACCAAAAAAGATGGCATGAAGTAGATCTCTTGAATGACATTTTGAGACTTGAACCATTCAAAATATCCAAAAATTGAGAAAGTTATAACTTATTGAACTTGGCAAAAATTCTTGAAATGACCTATATTCTTTTGCATCCTTAGGGAATCTTCCATCCATTTTCGTACTTTGTAATTGAAAGATAAGTTGGAGTTCACATCTTTAAGATAATTCTGGAAAAATAATTGGCTCAAATTGATATAAATTGACCAAGTTATGATCATTTGAAATCACCTAATGGAATTTGAGGGTTCATCTGGAGGAATTGTAATCTTTCTTCATCATCAAGTTTCTTCCATACAAAATTTCCTTGAAACTTTTTAAGTGATTTGTTAATAACCCTTTGAAGAGAAGCATTTATTTGGAATCACTTAAAAATACCAAAATATGAGTAAGATACCCCTTTGAAGTTCAAAACCCTAGCTCCCAGAGCAAGAAAATGCCTTGGAAAACCTTTGCAATCTTGAACTACCTCTTTAGACAAATACTTTTGTAATGTGAATATGAGTTGTTGAGGATGATAAGGAGAAACCATAGCAAACAAAACCACTTTTAAATCTTTATAATTGAAGATGTGCACTTGTGATCAATGAATTAAGGATTTGCCCAATTGAGTCAAACTTCTTCAATCAATCCTTATACCTTTGAACCATCTTTGACAACTTGAAGTATAATGAGTCATAATAGACTTTGTCATGATATTTATTCAAAGTATATTCAATGTGTTGAGGATTGAGTCTCAATGAATCTTTGTGAAGGAAGGCATATGAATGAACTCATGAATCCATAGATCAATCTTGATGGAATGTGTTGTGCTTTCTCCTACAATATCATCAATTTGGGAAAACACTTATTTTATTCATTAGTTAAAGGATAATCAAAACATAGATGATTAAAAATTACAAGTCAAGGTGCTTGGTGATTCTCCATAAAGCAAAGCTAAAGATATGGAGAAGAACCAAACCCTAGTGTGTAATCTTGTTGTGATTAAATTGATATGATGTGATAAAGGGATCTTAGGGTCAAAATTGGGGTACAACAACCTCCTTGAAAGATGCTAAGGCTGTTATGGAAGAAGGTGGTAATACTATTTGGGGTCAGCTTCCTGATATCCCTTATAAATCTAAAAAGTTTGGTATGGGCTTTACTATAGAAGGTCAAAGGGCTGTTCGTCACGCTCGTACCGGAAGACCTTTGTTTAGTATCAGCAATAACGGGGTCAATGCTATAAAGGATGCAGACTGTGATTACGAGTTCAACATTTGGATATTCCCTACCGTTGGTGATAGACTAGATAACTGGAAGGAAGAAGACATCTTCCCCATCTCCTTTAGTCCAGAGTAATAGCTATATTCATGTCTTATTGTTTTAAAAAGTTTTTGGATATGTAATAAATAATGACTTTAAAACCTTGTATCTTACCCGAGGCACAATGGTTCATTTGTTAAAGGGTTGATAATTCATAAACATTTGTTCATTCAATAAAAACATTGAATGTTTTGCATGAAAATTTTGTGATCTATGTCTTTATTTTATCTTATTTCATTTTCAAAATAGCTATTTGTTCTTACACATACCCACACACTACATTGAAGATCCTCATCCACTCTGGATCTCGTTGATAACGATTCTGCTATTACCGTATATGACTTCGAAAATCTGATCTACCAAGTCGAGGATGATGGTGAGGAATATTATGAAATACCTGGAGAACTTTTCAGACTCTTAATACAAGACGAAAAGGCTATCGAACCACATGAAGAGTTGGTCGAAGTTGTAAACTTGGGTACCAAGACAGACAAGAAAGAGGTGAAGATCGGAGCCAACATAGAGAGCAGTGTCAAGAGCAGACTAATCTAGATGATGCATGAATACATGGAAATCTTTGCTTGATCATATGAATACATGCCATGGAAAGATACTGATATTGTGGTTCATCGTCTGCCAATGAAAGAGGGTTATGTTCTGATAAAATAGAAGGTTCATCGCATGCGTCCTGAAATGTCAGAAAAGATCAAAGCCGAGGTTATGAAGCAATTCAATGCAAGGTTCTTAGCAGTGATGTCATATCCTCAATGGGTTGCTAATGTTTCTCTGGTGCGAAAGAAAGACGGCAAGGTATGTATGTGCATAGATTACTGGGATCTGAACAGGGTAAGCCCCAAAGATGACTTCCCACTACCACAAATCAATGTTTTGGTCGACAACACTGCTCAACATAAGGTATTCTCTTTCATGGATGGTTTATCGGGTTATAACCAAATCAAGATGGCGCTTGAAGAAATGGAGAAAACTACCTTCATCACACAGTGGGGCACTTTCTGTTACAAGGTTATGCCTTTTGGGTTGAAGAACGTCGAGGTAACTTATCAGCGTGCCATTGTAGCCTTATTTCATGACATGATTCATCACGAGATAGAAGTATACGACGACGACATGATAGAAAGGTCACAAAATGAATAAGATCACATTGATCATCTGCATAAAATGTTTGAAAGACTGAGGACGCCTGAATTACATTGCCCGTTTCATTTTGCAATTGACTGCTACTTGTGAGCCAATCTTTAAGCTGCTGAAGAAAGATCAACTGGTAAAATAGAATGATAATTGTCAAGTAACCTTTTATAAAATTAAGGAGTACCTACAAGAACCTCCTAAACTAATGCCACCAGTTGAAGGACGACCTCTAATCATGTACTTAGTAGTGTTAGAGAACTCAATGGGGTATGTGTTGTGGCAGCATGACGAGTCTGGTCGAAAAGAGCATGCAATATACTACCTTAGCAAAAAGCTTACCGAGCGTAAAACAAGATATTTACTTCTCGAGAAAACTTGTTGCACTTTGGAATGGGCTGCTCGCCGACTAAGACAGTATATGTTGACCCGTACTACCTTGTTGATCTCTAAAATGGATCCTATCAAGTACATATTCGAGAAGCCGACTCTCTCAAAAAGAATAGCTCGACGGAAGATGGTCTTAATAGAATACAACATCAAGTACACCACTCAAAAATCAATCAAAGGAAGTGTACTGGCCGACCATTTGGCACATAAGGCTATAGACGGATATCAGTCTATGAACTTCGAATTTCCGGATGAGAACATTATGCAAGTAACAAATTATGAAGAACCTGGACTGTATGGAGGACCTGAACTAGGATCCTGATGGACTATGGTTTTTGATGGAGCTTCCAATGCACTTGTAACGGAATCAGTGTTGTGATCATCTCCCCCGCAGGTTCCCATACGCCTTTCACTTCTAAACTATGCTTTGACTGCACCAAAAATATGGCTGAATACGAAAGGTGCATCATGGGACTTAGGGCTTCTATTAACTTGAGAATCACGTTCTTAAGCGTGTATGGAGACTCAGCCTTGGTGATCAGTCAGGATAAGGGAGATTGGGATGCGAAACACCTGAATCTCATTCCTTATAAAGAGCATGTGTTAATCTTGATCCCGTATTTCGAAGAGATTACTTTTGAGCACATACCAAGAGAAGAGAATCAGTTGGCAGACGCATTAGATACCATGTCATCCATGTTCAAGGTCAGATGGGACAATGAGTCTCCTAGAATTACCATCGAAAGATTCGACAAACCGGCACACTACTATGAAATTGACACTGATGGAGTAGAGGAAAACCTTAGTTTTATGAGGTGTAAAGGTACCTTGAGGCTCAAGAATACCCTAAAGGGGAATCCATCAACGATAAGAAGTTCCTACAGAGGTTCTCGGCTAAGTTCTTCTTGAGTAATGGAATTCTATACAAACGCAATCATGATTTGACCTTGCTCCATTGTATGGGACAAGAAGGAAGAAAAAGAGATTGTGAAAGATATGCACGAAGGTGTCTTCGGTACTCATTCTAGTGGGCATAATATGGCTAAAAATAATTTGAGAGTTCGTTACTATTGGTCGACTATGGAAACTGATTGTCACCACCACTCGAGAACCTGTCGCAAGTGCCAAATTTATGTTGATAAAGTTCATGTGCCTTTAGTACCTTTGAATGTCATGACTGCTCCTTGGCCATTTGCAATGTGGGTCACTGATACGATCGGAGAAATCAAGCCTACTGCCTCTAACGAACATCGCTTTATCCTCTTATCCATTGATTACTTTACAAAATGGGTAGAAGCAGCTTCATTCGCCTCTATTTGTCGGTATGGCATCCCCGAAAGGATCATCACAGACAATGATACCAATCATAACAACACGATGATCACTGAATTCTGCATGTAGGTCTAGATCAAGCATCACAACTCTTCTTCATACCGACCTAAGATGAATGGCGCAGTGGAATCCTCCGATAAGAACATAAAGAAGATCATACCGAAGATGGTTGTGACATATAAAGATTAGCACGAGATGTTACTGTTTTCTCTTCACGGCTACCGCACTTCGGCTAGAACATCAACCGGGGCAACCCCATTCTCTCTGGTTTATAGTATGGAAGTTGTCCTACCTGTCGAGGTTCAGATTCCTTCTCTAAGGATCATGAAAGATGCAGACTTGGACGAAGATGAGTGTATCCAGACCAGGTTGGATCAGTTAAATATAATTGATGAAAAGAGGCTTACGGCTGTTTTTCACATTCAGATATATCAGAAACGTATGATCAAGGAATTC
Organism: Vicia faba; assembly: GCA_948472305.1. NCBI lineage: Eukaryota > Viridiplantae > Streptophyta > Magnoliopsida > Fabales > Fabaceae > Vicia > Vicia faba. Next base: position 10,539,988 of record OX451735.1, read on the forward strand.
AATAAGAAGATCAAGCATCAGGTATATTAGGCCAGTGACTTGGTAATAAAGCGCATTATTTTTCCACAAAGAGATCCTAGGGGAAAATGGACTTCCACTTACGAAGGCCATTTGTAATCAAGAAAATATTTTCTGGCGGAGCTATGATACTGACCACCATGGACGGTGAAGATTTCCCATACTCTGTGAATGTGGACATAGTCAAAAGATACTACGCATAAACATGACCCACTAGCTTGACTGGCCTAGGCAAAAATAAGGACATCCCAGCGAACTGAAAAGGTTCAGGAAAATATCAGGGATATATATGAAAAGACTATACATCTGGCAGGTCGAAAACCTAAAAAGGCGGCTTGGGCAAAAAAGGGTATCCCAGTGGACTTAAGACCCGAAAGGGCGGTCTAGGAAAATATTAGGGATTAAAGCGTAAGATTATGTCCCCATTGGATCACTTACATCAAGCTTTATTACCAGAGTGAAAATTCAAATGGTATAGATCAATTTAATCAGCTTCTTCCGAAAGTAAAGGATGAGATGCTTGAAGACATGGGGGAAATAGCAGAGTTGAAACCCAACGAGATCATTTCCACATAGCTATTTATCTTGTTTACACTTTGTATTCTTTTCATTTCATGACGATTTCCCCTTATCGGGATCCCTGTCTCTTTGTACAAAATCACCCGTATATGGGCAAATTATCAAAAAGAAATTCAATTTCAAAATTCAAACTCTTTGGTTTTACTTTTTCTATTTTGTTTGCAAGACGTCTAATGAGTAAAATTGAATGAGCATATGCATATGAATACAATTGATTGTTAACAAATATATGCATAAAGACAGGAATAAACATTTACTCAAGACTCTAAGAGTTAGGTTAATGTCCAAACCATCCTCGACTCCCCACAAAGCCACTTCGATGAGATTATCCTTACAAAGTAATCTTCACAAATTCATACATTCCCCGAAATTTCCCTAACAGATCAATCTGATAGATAAAGGAGTATAGTCTACTTCCCAGTAATATCTCCTATCTACGGAATCCCAATCATTACATTTTATGAAAATTCTTTTCCCCAGTTGATTTTTCAAAACTGTAAAATCCTCTACAGGCTACTTCTCTCCAGTAGAGCTCCTTCTACTCAGCAAGGGTTTTACCTCAACAGAGTATTCCTCCATCAACAGGATTTACTTCCCCAGCGGAGTTCAGATTTCCATCAACAGGGCTTATTTCCCCAACATGGTTTATTTCCCCAGCGAAGTCCAATCTCCCCAGCTTGGGTCTATTTCTACCATAGATTATCGGCAGAATTCTTGTCTCCAGCAAAGGACAACCTGGACTACTATCCCTAGAGAGTTGCTACTAAATCTGAAAATGGATTAGATATCGTTCAACCTTAGTCTCTCTAGACAAGTTTCTATCCATATCAGAAACTCGGTTAAGAAACACCTCGAAAGGATATCCATCTCTTTTATCCCCAGTCAGGGTATACCAGAATTATAATCCCCAGTACAGCGAGGAAAACCAATGTGCCTGAACTCTTCTTCCCAAGCAGAAATCAACATTCCCCAGCGGAGTTTCCTCGAACAAAGAACAAGAACCCCAGCTTAGACAGTCCCTAAAAGATCAAAGATACACATACTCTTCATCTCCGGTAACAGTCAGGGATTCATTTTCCTCAGAGAAAAATGTTGTCCGAGTTTACAAAAACACTTCAACGATATTTCATAGCCATACATCATTTGCAAACAACATAGCATATGCATAGAAAACGCATATAACACAATCTCATTTATTTTTAGAACATCATCATGCAATGCGTTTCATACATGATGACATTGCATACAACTAATTGTTTACCTTTTCATGAAAGATCAATCAAAAAGACGAATACCATCAATTACTTGTATGACCAGATAGTATGCTCAAAGATAACACCTTCTGGCTTAGTTTAGATCGAGCATAGATCTATTATGATACTTATCCTAGTTGAAGATAAACATGGATATCTTCTGGCTCAGATTAAATCGACCATAGATTTATTCTGATACTTCTTCTAGTTGAAGATGGTCGTAGACATTTTCTGGCTCAGATTAAATCAAGCATGGATTTATTATGATACTTCTTCCAGATTAAGTCAAGCATAAATATCTGCTGGCTCAATTTAAATCGACCATAAGATTTATTCTAATACTTCTTCCAGTGGACATTCTTTTGGCTCAGCTTAAATCAAGCATAAGACCTATTCTGATGCTTCTCCCAGTTGAAGACATTTTCTGGCTTAGATTAAATCGACCATAGATTTATTCTGATACTTCTTCCAGTTAAAGTCGAACATATACATCTTTTGGATTATATAGAATCAACCATAGATCTATTCGAATACTTCTCCCAGTTGAAATCAGTCAGAAAAATCTCCTGGCTCAATTTAAATCAAGTGTGTATTTATTCTGATACTTCTTCCATATAAAGAATATCATGGATATCTTTTGGGTCAGTTTAAATCAAGCATAGATTTATTATGATACTCCCTCCAGTTGTAGACGAGCATGGATATCTTCTTGCTCAGTTTAAATTAAGCGTACATTTATTCTGATACTTTTCAAGTTGAAGTAAGCAGTTACTTTGGATGGCATCTATAAGACCATCTCCGACGACTCTCTGTCACCTCTCCAAATGGCATATAAAAGCACATTCCCAATACAATCAACCAACAACATCACTTCTTGCACAAGTGAATGCAAATTTTTGGGCACTTAAGTGTTCAATCATCTTCTACCTTCAAGTCACAAATGCAGGACATGCCAATCTAACTCCTCAGGTTTAAGAAGATTGAACAGGGGAAGCTGTTGTACCCCAAAATTTTCCCTCCCATTTTTCTCAAAGCACTCTTTTAAGGCTCCTCAAATACTCAAGAATCTCAAGGGATGACCGATCAACTCACCTCTTAAGCCAAAGGTCTACCACTAGGGTTTTGCGTTTTTCAAGGAAATTTGGGTTACAAAGGTCTTAAGTTGTTTCCATGGTTCTCCATAGGTTCTCAACAAGTTTCATGTCAAGTTTCAAGTCTTGCATCAAAAGTTTTCTCAGTCAATGGCTCAGATGATTGAAAATTAACTACATTGGGTAAAAAGTCAATTGTGGTCAATATGCAGTCAAACTTCAATATTTTTTTTGTCAACATCAACATTTTGAAGTGATATTCATCATTTTATCAAGGGTTGATCATGATTCCTCAAGGAAAGCCCTCAAATCATCAAAAGTAAAAAATTGCCAAATTAGGGTTTCCTTATGAGAAGTCAATTGAACTTTGACCAGACATAACTTTCACATACTTCATCGAATTTTCCCCAACCTGAGCCTATTTTGAAGAAAATAAAATTCTTTACAACTTTTTTTTTATGCTCAAGTCCAAAAAATTCTTCATTTGAAAGATATGAGCTAATACATTATAGGTCATTGTCAAAAGTCAACAAAAGACACTTTTTGTCAAGGTAACTTACATCAAGATAATGTCTCCAAATGCAACAATGATCAAAATAGAAAGTGTAGAGTACATCTTGAGATTTCCAAAAAGTCCTAGATCACCTTTAAAAGATGAAAATCGAGCAAGTTAGGAGTTGTACAAGTTGGTAAACTTTTAGGAAATTCATGAAATGCAAAATGAGCAAACTTGAGATTTTAAACTAGTAGGCCTAACTTTTGATATCCAAACATGATCATAAGATCTTAGAGAACCTATAAAAAGAATTCACACTTTTTTATTGCTTTTATTTCAATTTTATTCATTTAAAAATAAATAAAATCCAATAAAATTGAAAATAATGTGTAAGGACTTGGGCCTTTTGATTTCACTCCCCTTGCAGGCCCAATAATGCATACAAGCATGTCACAACATGTTCAGATTCGTGCAAAGTCCAAAAGGGCAAGAAATAATGCAAAATGGCAATTTTTCAAATGGTTTGAGTTTAGCTTTATTATGGCTTCATGGCTTTGATTCCTTGCGTTGTATGTCAGCTATTTCTTCTTCTATATAATGCAAATGAAACTAGGTACGAAAAATACGCAGAGCTGCTACAAGAATACACTACAAAATTCTAAAAATTTCTCAAATTTAGGGAAATTCGAAAACACAACTTGCATCCATGATCAATCGGTTTCAAGCATTCAAACACGTTCCTGGAGTTCCCAGGAGGCGATCCAGATCCTTATTCAAGATCAAAACACATGAGGACGTGCCTACTAACTTACACCAGTTTGCTTATATTCTTGAATTTCAAACCATTTAATCGTGCGATTTCAATGAACTTCATGCATATATATTTGTTCGTATTAATGTTTGGAACATTTTTGAATCATTATTTATGAGGCCTAACACATGACAATGAAACTTTGATTTGCTATTCATAGATATTTTCAGGACAAACGAAGGGTACCACTGAACTCGCAGACCCTGAATTAGGGGGGCTATGATCTTTATTCCCATTTATCCATCATATTTTTGCAGATCGAAAATTCACTCGCTGGAGAAGAAGGAGTTGACCACCGTGAGGGGTGGTCTGACTCACCGGAGAGCTCACGTGGCAAAATGGAATAACACCATTGGCTCATTGAAATCCATGGGGTCCACCTGGGTGCACGCATTTTGCTTTCCTGTCATTAGCACTTGTTTTGAGTTATATTATTTTATTTTGACTAATGTAACAAATGCACAATACAGTCCAGTGGCAGCGTGCACGTTCTAAAGGCATACTCCCTCCAGGTCCTGGGTTCGATCCAAGCGCGAGGGAGTTTTATTTTTCTTATATTCTCATTTCAAATCCGGTGCAAACGAAGCTAGCGCGTGCATGTTGTATACAACATCTGGACCATCAGATCACCAGAATTCCATATCCAACGCCCTAAAACAACCTGGACTATGGTGTGCCTCTAGAGAGTGTTTTTCCACTGGATCATGCAACAACTGGGCTAGCACTTGGGCCTAAAAATCTTTTGTTTTCCTTCGCACCCCTTAACTACTTCTTGTAGCGCAGGCCCATCATACACTTTTTTTTGTTTTAATTTAATTATTTTCGTTTTTATTATTTATTAGTGAATAAAAAGTAATACAAAAATCACAAAATCAGAAGAAAAAATAATAGATTTAAGTTTTATTATTAATTAATTTAATTGTTTAATTTTAATTAATTTAACTTAATCATTTTGAGTTTATTTTATTAATTTAAAATTAATTAGAATTAGGGTTTCATAATTCAATTATTTTTATAAATAATAAAAACACCAAAAAAACAATTTTTTCAATCTTAGAAATTTTTAGATTTCTTAAGACTTTTTCCCTCTTCAATCTCCGCGCACTCGTTTATGTTTTCGAATCATTATGAATTATTGTAACTATCTAAAGGGATGTAATAGTTAAACAAGGTCTATTACATTTGTCTTCCCCCCATTTCTGGTTTTTACTCCCCATCTCCGAAGCACTATAATAGCGTAGTTTATTTTCCCGCATTTTTACTTCCCGCACTACTATATTAATGTATGTATATATAAATGTATAGTTTAATAGGATTTAATGATAATACTTTAAAGAAAACACTAGAAAACAAAACAACCAAGAAAAACATAAATGAAACACAACACACTTCGCACACGCGCACCTCTAAGTTACCCCCACTTGTTGCCTTCAGAAAACAATAGTCACGTCTCTCGAATGTGGGATGTTTTCGCAAAGAACCTTTTGTTAAAAGGTCATAGTACCTCGATGACCCTTTAATGGTGCCTCAGTATTAGTACCTTAGGGTAATTTCTAAAGTGTCCTACAAGTTGTTTTCGTGACTATACGATCACCCACGCCTGTCCCTCAAAACATCCAATGATAGGGCTACCTACTAGCTAATGGTAGGATAGCACTATATAAAGGAAAAGAAGAAAAGAACAAAGACCTTTTGAGTAGGTAGATAGCTTCTAGTTACTTTCTCACAAAACAAAAAAAATTTCACACAATAACACTTTTCGAAATATTTTCAAAAAAACAAAACACTTTGTATGTGTTCTCAACGATACGAGAATCATTACAAAGTTTGCCGCACTAAGGCATCTTTTCAAAATATTTTCAAAATACACTTACACCAATAGAATTTTCAAAGTGAGCTATCAACTAAGAGCCTGTAGACAACTATAGATGAAAAGGGTGCTAACACCTTCCCTTTTCATAACTTACCCCCGAACTCAAAATTTTTTTTCTCGAAAGGTCTTTCCTGTTCTTTTCACCCTTTCCTTTATTGTATGAAAGAATAGTCAATGGTGACTCTTGCTAACGGTAACACTTTACGATAAAATGCAAAACAAGTAAAGTCAGTTCTCCCACCATATTACATGATCCATAAGATGTCTACGCCCGACTTCAACTAGAAAATATGTTAGAAAGAGTTTATGCCTGACTTTTTCGAAGGATTATCAGAATAAATCTACGCTCGATTTAATCTGAGCCAGAAGATGTCTACGCATGATTTCAACTGGAAGAAGTATCAGAATAAATCTACACTCAATTTAATCTGATCCAGAAGATGTCTATGCCCGACTTCAACTAGAAAATATGTTGGAAAGAGTCTATGCCCAACTTTTCCAAAGGAGTATCAAAATTAATCTACGCTCAATTTAATTTGGGCCAGAAGATGTCTACGTCTGATTTCAACTGGTAGAAGTATCAGAATAAATCTAAGCTCAATTTAATCTGAGCCAGAAGATGTTTACGCCCGAATTCAACTAGAAAATATGTCTCTTTGAGAATGACCTTCTGAAGAAATTGCTTAAGTAGCCATTTGTCAGATGTAGCCTTTGAGAAGATTGTCTGGTCATATAGGTAGTTGATGATGTTTGTCTTTTGATTGATCTTTCCTGAAAAGGGAAAGAGGTAGTTGTATGCTGTTGTACCCCAATATTTTCCCTCTCATTTTACTCAATACATACTCCTAGAGACCCTCAATTGGCTCATGTTTGCCCAAGAGTTAACCAGACAAACTCTCTCTTAAGGCAGTGTGTCTCAAATTAGGGTTTCCATTTTTATCAATATAGGTGGACTCCAAAGGTATCATATGCTATCCATCGTCCTAATATGTTCTCAAGACCCTCCATGTCAAGTTTCATGCCTTGCACAAGAAGTTTGCTCAGTCAACTACTCAGATGCTTGAGAATCGACTATATTAGGTCAAAAAATTCAATTGTGACCCACATAAAGTCAAACTTCAAGATTTTTGGTCAACATTAACATTTTGAAGTGACTTTCATCATTTGAATAATGGTCGATCATGATTCCTCAAGGAATGCTCCAAATTCATCAAAACCCAAAAGTTGCTAAATTAGGGTTTCTTAGGAAAAGTCAACCAAACTTTGACCAAGCATAACTTTCACATGCTTTATCAAATAAATTTCAACCAGAGCTCATTTTTAATAGGATGCAATTATCTACAACTCATCTTCAGCCCACAAGTTCAAGATGTGCACTCATAAAAAGATATGAATTTCTACATTATGGGTCCTTTTGAAAAGTCAACAAAAACACCTTTTGGGTCAAAGATTCTTACATGAACATGGAAGAGTAAATTAAGATGAGACCAAAAGGGTTGATTAGGGGACATCCTAAGATTTCTAAAAAGTCCAAGAACACCTCTCTAGGGTTAAAATTGGAGAAGATATGCCTTGTCAAAGTTGACCCTTTTTGCAAAATTGTTAAAAGTCAAATGTGCTCAAAAATGCATTTCTTGCCAAATGGGCCTAACTTTTTATGCTTGCACCTCACTTATAATATGGTCCACGACCCAAATATTCACCCACACATTATTTGCTTCATTTTTCATTTTATTTTGAATTTTTATTAATTAAAAATTGAATTAAATCAAATAATTGGTGAATAATAGAAAATATATGTTTTGATTTGATTTTTTGACAGGTTTGCAATCAAAATATGCTGAGATATCAAGACCAAAACGAATCAAGCATAATTGGTACAAGAAAGGGATGATTTGGCTCAAAATAGAAAGCTTACATATGGCATGGAAATCAAATCAAATCTTCCATAATTGCAAAGATTCAAGCCAATTTTATAACCCTAATTCATTCTAACATATATATGGAACATGTACAAGGCATAAGAAAAGGTTTTTGCAGTCGTAGAAGAGCAAGAACAAACTCAAAAAAGTTGACAAAAAGTGTGACTCCGTTTTCACTCCACAGGGCCTTTCAGAGAAATTCAAGGCCAGCAATCGTATCCTGGAATAGCAATGAAGCCATCCCAATCACCTGCAAGGTCTGAAACATCAAGAAATGCAAGTTGTAACTCACACGGTTTGCATTTTTTTTCAAAATTGATTACCATAATTCCTACATTGTTAGCACGTTTGGTTGACATATTTGTGATCTTTGACATGTTTGTAAGCTAATTGAATAGTTTAATTGTATTTTTGAAGCCTGTACGCGTATATACCATTGCTAAGGTTCACCTTGCATTTTTAGGGTTTTTGAATACATGAACAATTAGCCTAAATGAAGGACACCGTGATGATCAGAGGGCCAAATCCTGTTGATCCATGGTCTTTAATCTTATTTATCTTGCGTTGTGTTGATTTTTGAAATTCACATACTTGTAGTTATAGACAATGTCCGTAGGTATAAGTCATCTACCTAATACGACAGTTCCATGTAGAAGACGGTGGCGTGGCAATCATCCATTTTCCCATTTGAAATTCGCGCGCGTTGGATTCAGATTTTTGTTTTCTTTATATTATATTTTGTTTTCACTGTACTAACAATAAGTCACAATAGCGCAGCTGGCAAGGGCATTCAGTGGTAAGCATAAGGACCTGGTGTTGTACCCCAAAATTTCCCCTCCCATATTTCTCAAAACATTTCAAGAAAGATCCCCAAGTTGCTCAAGGTAGTCCAAGGATTGGCCAGACAAGCTCTCTCATAAGACAGTCTACCCAAAATTAGGGTTTCATGTTGCATCAAGATACTTGAGTCCAAGTGGTCCCAAATGCTCAACATTGTCCTAATATGTTCTCAAGATCATCCATGTCAAGTTTCAAGCCTTGCAGAGAAAGTTTGCTCAGTCAATTGCTCAAAGGTCCCAAAATCGACTATACTAGGGCAAAAGTCAACTGTGACCCACATGCAGTCAAACTTCAAGATTTTTTGTCAACATTCTCATTTTGAAGTATATTTCATCATTTGATCAAGGGTTAATCATGATTCATCAAGGATTTCTCACAATTCATCAAGACTCAAAAGTTGCTAAATTAGGGTTTTGTAGGAAACGTCAACCCAACTTTGACCAAGCATAACTTTATCATGCTTTATGAAAAATGACCCATCCAAAGCTCATTTTGAAGAGGATGCAATTCCATACAATCCATATTCATCTCCCAAGTTCAAAATATGCACTCACAAGAAGTTATGAATTTGGACATTATAGGTCATTTTGAAAAGTCAATAAAAACACCTTTGTTTTCAAAGCATCATACATGAGCATGGAATATCAAAATGAGATGATACCAAAAGGGTTGATTAGAGGACATCTCAATATTTTTAAAAAGTCCAAGAACACCTCCAAAGAGTCAAAATTGAGAGAGTTATGCATTGTTGAAGTTGACCTTTTTTGCAAAATTGCCAAAAGTTAACTATCCCCAAAACTTCAAATTTTGCCAAATGGGCCCATTCTTTTTCACTTGTTTTGAGTTGGCATCATATCCCACGTGCTCTATCCTTTTCCATTTGTCTATATCATATTTTTATTAATTATTTTTATTTTTATTTCAATTAATTTGATTTAAATCATAATAAATCAAATAAAATAAAAAATATTGATAACAAAGGATCTTGTGATTATTTCAGGCTTCATTATACAGCTAGCATCATTCCAATTCGTGCCAAGCCTTAGAGTGCACAAAAAGATTAAAAAGAATCCAAATTTGGAAGGTTGTTAAAGGGAATCAAATCAATATCCAAAGCATTGAAAGAAGAAGATTTGGACACAACTATTAACCCTAGTGCATTGCTAGATACATAAGGGGGCGAGGCAGATCAAAACAGGGGTTGAAAATCAAGCATGAGAGCAAGAAAAGATTCAAAAAAATCAAAGAAAAGTGTGAGATCAAAGTCCCACTTAGAAGCATCCTCAAGGCTTGGTCTCTGTCCCAATCGTTTCCTGGCATTCTCCACAACCTAAAGCAATCAAAACCAAGCGCTTTCAAGCCCTCCCACGCACTGTAATTCCGCATCAGTATCCCCCTTTTCTTGAAATCTAAAAGCTTTATTCTTGCATCCATAGCATAAAATAATGACATAATCTTGATCACCATGATGTTTGCAAGCTTTTGGCATTATTCAATTTCATTTATACGACTTGTCATGTAACTCACCAATGTTAGGTTTTCAAGCTTGTTTTTAGGGCTTTCAGTTTCAGGGACAATTGGCCTTAGTAATGGGTACCACTGCATTCAGAAGAAGGAGACGGTTCTAACCATGGCCTTGGTGGTCGTTTTTGTTACCTGTACGAGATTTTGAGAGTGGACAGGGGTATAGCAACGGACACTGTCCGTGGGTATAGGTCATTAGGTTTTTAGCCACGGTGCAGAGGAAGGAGACGATGAAGTGTCGCTCCCCTACTGGCCTGTTCAAACATTGGCGCGTTTTTTCTAATTTTTGTCCACTAGCATTTGTTTTGTTATATTATTATTATTTTATATCATGTTAACAATAAGAACAACATAGCCCAGTGGTTGCCACGCAGGTCTTAAGGCATTAGAGGCTGGAGGTCAGGGGTTCGATCCTTGCCTCCAGCATTTGTTATTTTGCATTGTTATTTCAGGAAATCCAGTATGCATGCAAGCCAGGACGTCCATCATACTCCTTCAGCATCAACGTGGCAAATGGCCAGATATGGCGGCCATCATTGAGGGTGCACCACAAGCCAGTCAAACGCAACGCATGGGATCAGAAAAGTCAAATGGACCTCCTCAATTGGGCCCAGAAAACTGCTATGCACACCCTAAAATCAGGCCCATTTCTCACTTTTTATTTCCTTTTTCTTTATTTTTCTTTAATTAATTAATTTATTATTTTTACTAACAATTAATTTATTTTCTTTTTTTATCAAAAATCACAAAAATATTTTTATGTCCAAATAAATTTAGAATTTTATTTTTCATTAATAAATATTAATTAATTTAATTAGGTTAATTTTAGATACCTTTCATTTATTTTGTAAATATTTAAAATTAATTAGAATCAATAGGTTTTAACACTAATTTAATTATTTTATTTCTTTCCTAAAATAACCAAAAATCCAAAAATATGTCATGTAATTATTTTTCATTTATTAATTTAATAACTAATTAATTTAGCATTTAATTTTAGGAATTGATATCTTTTCTTAAGATATTAAAAACAACAAAATATTTTCTTTTAATTAAGAGGCTCAAAACCCTAATTTCGTATTCGATTTAATTTCGCATCGCGCGCTTTATTATTATTTTATCCAATTATTGTATCTGCTCCCTACTTGTAATAATTTAATTAGGACATTTACTTTTACCCCTTTTATTTTCAAAGGATTGTTTTTGGCGATGTAAATACCTGACGCCTTGTAATAGCGTAGTTTAAATTCCGCACCTTTAATTTTTGCAAATATTCAACTGTTAGATGTTTGATAATGGGTTTGCATGACAAGAATGAATGTTTAATCTTAAAATGGTTAGATCATCCTAAACATGTGCAAAGATAAAAATAACTGAAATCAATACACTCGCACATGCGCACTCCTAGGGTACACTCCCACTTGGTTGCCTTCGTAAACGGTCATTGAGTATAGGTTATTTTAGAGGTCGCCCTCTTGTCTAAAAGATCATAAGTTGCCTCGAAATGTTTGCCTCAGATATTGTTGCCTCAAATAAATTACCTAATACATTAGGGTTACTGCTAAGACGTCCTAACATTGCTTTAGTGACTGTGTGTCCCTCTTTCGAATTGACCCTCAAGCTCCAACGACGGTGCTACCTGCTCACTAATAGTGGGATAGCATTGTCCAAAAGAAACAAGCATAGAACGATTCTTTTTTCGAGTAGGTAGATTAGTTCTTAGATACTTGCTCATCCAAAATAAACATTTTTCACACTTACACTCTTTTACAAACAAGTTTTCAAAAACACTTTATTACACTCTTGAAGACAGAAGCAAGAGTTAAATTGAAGTTAAAACAAAAACTTTTCAAAACCCACAAACACAAAGAAAACAATTTTGAAAATGATAAGCAAGTACCTAAGAGCCCGTAGATAACTACGGATAGAAAGGGTGCTAATACCTTCCATTTCTATAATCCACCCCCCCCCCCCCCCCCCCCCCCCCCCCCCCGTACTCAGAAATATCTCGAAAAAGGAATTTTTCTGTGCTTTTTTCCTTTCCTTGTTGGATAAAATAATAGTCGGTGGCGACTCTTGGTTATCGCGACATTTTGCGAATACAAACGCAAAACGCAAACCAGCATTCCAAAAACAGTCAGTTCTCCCATTGTATCACACCTGGGTTCGATCCCAGATCCCAGCAATGCTTATTTTCTTATTTTCTATCCACATATCGTATGGAATTCTCATCCAAAGGCCTACCGTGTGCTTCTAGTAGCCAACCAGTGGATCCATTATTCAGCCAGATGTATGCTCCAGCAATGAGGGACCATGATGCACCCTCAAGTCAACACCCTATGGGACCAGGCATGTTGACTGGGCTCAGCAACCTTTGGGCCTGGGTATTTCAACGTATACCCCCCAGATTACTCATTATACATGACCATTTTCAATTCTTTCTTTTATTTCTTTTATTTTAATTAATTTGTTTAATTATTTTTCACAAAAAAATTAATTACTTTTTTTTATCAATCATAAAATCAATAAATCACAAAAATAAAAAAAATCATTTTTTTCATGAAATACTTATTTCTTTAATTAATTTAATTAGAAACTAGGTTAATTTAATACTTTTTGTAAATAAAACTAATTAGAAATTAGGTTTTAAATTTGTAATTAAATTGTTTTTTTCTCAAATAAAAACCACAAAAAACATAAAAAATATTTTTATAAAATATTTTATTTTCTTGAATTATTTAATTTAGTTTAAATTAGGTTAATTTCAATTTCTTTTATAATTAAAAATAATTAGAATTAGGGTTTTAGTTGTACATCACCTAATTAAGTATTTTCTAAAAAATAACTTAAATATTTTTTTCAATAATATTTTTAGGGTTTTCAATTTTTCTCGCATATAATTTGCCGCGCGCATTTTAATTTGTTTTATTATTATTGTAATTGCTCCGGGATTGTAATAGTAATTAGGGTTTTAAACTTCCGCATTTTTATTTTCAGTCAAGATGATTATGTAACGGCCAAAGCCTTGTAATAGCTAGGTTTATTTTCTCGCATTTTAAATTCCTGCAAATATTTAACTGTTAGATGCATGGCTAATAGGATTGTATGGCAAGAATATCTAAAAATTAAAACGATAGATCACCTAAATGTGCAAAGACTAAAATAACTAAAAAATTCACATGCACATATTCACTCCTAGGATTTGACTCACTCCAGTTGCCTTCGGTAAAACAGTCATTAAGCATAGGAGATTTTAGTGGTTGTCCTCCAGTCTAAAAGATCAAAATGTCTCATTCGAATGGTGCCTCGGAAATGTTGCCTAAGAAAGATCTTAAGACTTTAGGGTTACTACTAAAGTTTTCTAACTGTTGCTTTAGTGATTGTACTTGTCCCTTTCGAACGTCCCTTATAAACTCCAACGACGGGGGTACCTACTCCTTAATAGTAGGATAGTGTTGTCTAAAGGAAACGAGAACGAACAACCTTTTTTCAAGTAGGTAGAATCTTAAGTACTTGCTCAACAAAACTTGTCACACAAACACCTTTCAAAACAAATTTTCAAAACAAACTTCGTCACACACTTGAGGACTGATACAAGGGTTATCACGAAGTAAAAAATTTTCAAAAACAAGCTCACACAAGCAATTTAAATAAATGAGCAAGTACCTAAGAGCCCATGGAAAACCATGGATAGAAAAGGTGCTAACACCTTCCCTTTCTATAATCTACCCCCCGTACTCAGAAACATCTCGAAAAAGGTTTTTTCTGTTCTTTTTCCTTTTCCTTTGTTGGATGAAATAAAAGTCGGTGGCGACTCTTGCTTACTGCAACATTTGTGAAAAAAAACACAAACCAGTATAACAGTCGGTTCAGCCACTCTATCACAGACCTGGCGAATTTGCTGGGGACATATATAAGTGGGGTAAACCTTAGGATCTAGGTCATGTTACAAAATTCCTTTCTTGCTTGCTTTATTCTTAAAGGGTCTTGCTTGGGTTACTATAGATCCTACACCCGGATCTGGGGGCACTTATTAGGTAAACAGCAATAGATCGTGGAGACTGTACGACATAGACCGATATGGTTTAAGTGATGGATGTGTTGGTGTGGAACTTTGGTTGGTACCGGTATCCTTCGTGGGGAAACGAGGAGAATACAAGGCCCCTGTGTGGTGTCGTGAAGCACTAACGGACCTTAGAACCTTAGTTTAACAAACTTGGCCATTAGAAAGTAGTGAGATAGTCGGCATCTGTGTAGAGTTGAGGATTGGTTGATACTCGATGCTACACTCATTGAGATCAGAGTTTCGGGATATTTTGGCCACAAGAAAAGATTGCTTGAGCTGAGACAATGCCCGATAAAGGATGGTCAGTGATATTGAGATCCCTTAGAACCCGGTTACTTTTTAAGACAGGTTTGAAACCAACTAAACTTCAAGAGGGTACTACCTTTAACCTCATGCAGGCCTTAAACCTAAGGACTTTGTGTGATTTGCCTGTGTTTGCTATACCTGTGTTTGCTATACCTGTTTTTTCTCATGACATCATGCATCATAACATGACATCAATTCTTATTGCACTAACCGTTTCAAAGACCAAGGAAATTTATCTTTATTATGTTTTTCAGATCATGGCTTCCGTTTGTAGAAACACTATCCAAATCAGCTTTGTGAAGATACCTTCCAAACTCAAAGAGCTAGTATCGAGGGTTTCTTAAACTTCTGCGTTCACTAAGAGACATGGTCGACTTCTCAACCTGGTTACTTAAAACCTTGATGAAAAGATGATGAGTGTACTCTTTCAGTTCTTTGATCCCAAGCACCACTGCTTAACCTTTCCAGACTATCAATAAGTGCCTACCTTGGAAGAATTCTCTCAACTATTGGATATACCCATTCTTGAACAGTTTCCCTTCACCGGTCTAAAAGAAGTTCCTAAGCCATAAGTCATTACCTCAGCTCTACATCTGAAACGGGCCGACGTGGTATCCAGTTGGGAAACAAGAAGCGGAGTCAAGGGTTTTCTAGCTAAGTTTATGATAGACAAGGCCCAGCTGTTTTGGGATGATATGGATTTTCAGGCTTTTGAGGAGGTTTTGGCTCTTCTAATCTATGGGTTAGTCCTATTCCCTAATCCGGACTCATTCATAGATGTGAATGCTATCAAGATCTTCCTCTCCTGCAACCCTGTTCCAACATTGCTCGGAGATATTTTACACACTCTCCACACTCGTACCATTAAGAGAAGAGGGGTTCTTATGTGTTGCATTCCATTGCTGTCGAGGTGGTTTATTTCTCACCTCCCTAAGTCCATACTGAAGAATGAAGAAGTTTTGGGTTGGTAGCAAAGGATAATGTCACTCGCTCACATGGATATTCTTTGGTGTTCCCGAGCTATGGAAAGCACTTCTATTATTGACCGCTGCGAAGAGTACCCTAATGTCCCGTTACTTGGCATCAGAGGGGGTATAACCTATAATCCTTGTTTAGCTCTACGACAATTTGGTTATGCTCGAAGAGATGGTCCCCACGAGTTACTTATTGAGGGCATTGTATTCAACTATGAGGATGATGCTCATGAGTATCGCAGGAGGTTCATACGAGCTTGGGGCATGGTAAACAGATCTGGCGCCAAGGCTTTGGGGCCAAAAACATCCATTCCTATGGAACCTTACCTCCAATGGGTACGAGCTCGTGCTCAAAAGCTTATGATTCCCTATGTGGCCATTTTACCAATGATTGTGGAACCTACTACTGAAGGGGGAATTCCTTACAAGGTTCTCTATCCTTATATGCCCACTGATCTTGAGGAATTACAGAGGTCTTGGATTCAGCTGATGAAGGAGCTGGATACTTACAGGGATCAGTTCCATGCTCAGGAGAAGAAGGTTTTAGAGCTCACAAAGCAGCTCCAGGAGGAAGAGGACTCAATGATTATCTCGGCACAAAGAGGAAGCATCCATGGGAATTTTGATTTCTTTTCTAGTTTTAGATTTTCTTTTAATTGTAACGCCTGAAAGGAATTTGAGCTTCAAATTCAGCTAATAAATTCTTTGTTTATTTTGGTTCGCAAATTTAAATTTCCTGAAGTCTTTGAAATCATTGTATGCACATCCCATTCATAAAATTGCATGTACAGGTACCATTACAGGTTTCTCATCTCCTTCGCTGTTTATTTCAGCATGAAATGTCATCCGAGCAAACCATCAAGGACCTTCAGGCATAGAACGCCCAGTTCCAACAAATGGTCATAAGTATGGCAAAAGGGCAGGAGGATCTGAAAGCCCTTATCCTGAAAGAGAAGAAGAAAAAGAAGAAGGATGATGGTATTTTGAATATGGGCAGAAGTTTTGGAGAGCGGTTTAAGCGACAAATCGATCTGACCTCTTCATCCAAGGAAGGGTTTAATCAGGAAGAAGAGAAGGATCCCAGTCTTGCAGTTTCTGACAATGATACCGACTACAATGATGAGCAATATCCTCCTGCTGAGGATAGATACAAGCATTTGGAAGATCTTCTGAGTGCCATGGAAGTTCAGAAGATACCTGGACTGGATTTCGAAGAATTGGGATTGGTGTCGGGAGTAGTCATCCCACAGAAGTTCAAAGCTCCAGTTTTTGCTAAGTATGATGGGGTGTCCTGCCCAAAACTCCATCTCTGTTAGAAAGATCCATCCCCACACCGCTGATAGGAATCTGTGGGTTCATTTCTTTCAAGATAGTCTGTCAGGGACTCAGCATGAATGGTTCTACCAACCGGAGGGAGCCAATGTCTGAAATTGGGAAGATCTGGCTGCTGCTTTCTACAAGAAGTATCAATACAACGCCAACCTTGCTCCTACTCGTACTCAACTCCAGAGTATGTCCATGGTTGCAAGTGAAGGCGTTAAAGACTATGCACAAAAATGGAGAGACTTGGCTGGGAGAGTTCAACCCACTTGTATGGTAGGGAGTTGGTTGATATGTTTCTGGGGATGCTATCTGGTCCATTTCTCAATCATTTGATCGGCAGCTCGTCAGTTGGCTTCACCGAGATGATTCTAACTAGATAAAGAGTAGAAGTTGGGATTCAAAGTGACAAAATAAAGAAGGATGCCTCTTCGAGTTCAGTAAAGAAGCCTTTTGCTGGTAAGAAAGAAGCCAGTGCCATCTATAGCCCGAGGGGCCAAAACAGGGATGAACATCGTCAGACAGTAAGTGCCATAATGATACCTAGGCCTGCAGTTGCTCCACAACGCAACAATAAACAAAGGGTGGAAAGGACACAACGGCAGTTTACCCGAATCAACATGACATTGGCTGAAGTTCTACCTCATCTGCTGAGATCCAACTTGGCAACCTTGAAAGAGGCTCCCAAGAATCCGAATACTACATCTCCCCGATATAATCCAAATGATCGGTGCGCATATCATTCTAAGAGTCCTGGCCACAATACAAATGACTGTTGGTCTCTGAGGAACAAAGTACAAGACTTGATTGAAGCCAAGGAAATAGAGTTTGATGCTCTAGAGAAGCCAAATGTCATAATTGCTCTCATGCCTAAACACGATCGTGGAGTTAATGCTGTTGACGCTGATTTATTCATTACCTCTGTTGATGAAGTTTCGACTCCTCTCATGACTGTCAAGAAGAATTTGCTGTTGGCTGGTTTATTTCCGGGTTGTGGTGAAGGTTGCCACATGTGTTCGTTTCTACCTTCTAGTTGTCGTTTGCTGAAATTAGGTGTTCAACGCCTGATAGACAGCAAAGAAATTTTGTTCGAGAAAACATTGGTTCCCGTTGTTCCATCTCAAGACGTTGCCATTATAACCATTTCCTCCAAGCCTTCCAAGGTCTCCTCGAGAAGACTTGTTTGGATTACATCTGCTCCAAGAATTGCTCCACTAATAATCACTGTTCTTGGTCCTGTCCCGTATGTCTCGGACAAAGCTGTCCCCTGGCATTATGGTGTTGATGTGTACTATCATGGCATCAAACAAGATTTGAAAGACGAAGAAGCTGATCCAGATATTGGTAACATTGTCGGAACCAACAAAGTTACTCGAAGTGGAAGGGTCTTCTCTCCCGAGATTTCCCCTAAGACGGTCAACAATCCTATTGTCATTCCATCTGTTGTTCCTGCAAGTACAACAACTACAGTTCTTGTTCTTACTCCAGTTATTACCCTTGTCGGCTAATCGTCTGATACCCGCGGCAAGGAAATTATAGGTGAGCCTGCCCGGACGGAGGCACCTAGGAAAATTGTTGTGGAAGCCTCTAAGCAAGAAATGAAGGAAATACCGAAAATCATTAAGAAAAGAGACTATAATGTGGTAGAGCATCTGGAGCATACCCCATCAAAAATATTCATGTTGTCTCCGTTGTTGTGCTCTGAATCCCATGCAAAGGCTTTGATTTCATTCCTCAAAACTGTGCATGTGCCGCAAGAGACTTCATCTAATCAGTTTAAAGACTGTGTGGCCAGCCTGACTGTTGATAAAGGGTTGGGTTTTTTAGATGCGGATTTGACACCAAAGGGAAGGAAGCATAATGATGCTCTGCATGTCTCGATTGAATGCAAGGGCACCACTATGGCTCATGTGCTGGTAGATATTGGGTCTTCACTGAATGTTCTGCCGAAGAAGGAGTTGGACCGGTTGGATTGCAAGGGTTTGACTCTAAAGCCTAGTAACATTGTGGTAAGGGCTTTTGATGGGTCAAAGAGAATGGTGCACAGGGAGGTGGACATCCCTGTCAAAGTGGGTTCTCAAACTTTTGGGTTCACCTTCTATGTGATGTACATCAGGCCGTCATATTCTTGTTTGTTGGGTCGCCCTTGGATCCAGTAGGTTGGGGAAATTACTTCCACACTACACCAAATGCTGAAGTATCCGGTAAAAGGGAAGATTGACACAGTACGGGGTGAAGAAGAGTATATGGTGAGCCACCTCAACTCCTTCCTCTATGTAGAGATGGACGGGGAATTCATAGAAACTCTTTGTCAGAACTTTGAAGAGGTCCCTAAGATCTTGGCATCGACTGAAACTACTACCAACAACAAACCTCCTCTGAAGATGGCTTCCCTCAAGGATGTCAGGGCCGTGGTTAAAGAAGGTGGGTGTACCAATTGGGGTCAGCTCCCTGATTTCACTCACAAAACTGACAAATTTGGTTTGGGCTTTACTACAGGGGCTCAAAGGGTTGTTCGACGCGCTCGAGCTGGAGGACCTCCCCTACGCATCAGCAATCATGGGGTTAACGCCATTGAAGATAGCGAGGAAGACTCAAACATCGACAGCTGGATCTACCTAACTACCAACGATGGACCGAGTAACTGGGCGGCTAGGGACTTTATACCTGTTTCTTTTATTCCGCAATAATTGACTTACTTGTTTTGAGATTTTTAATAAACAATTTAAAACTTTACAGCCTCGTGCCTTGCCCGAGGCATATTGGCTTTGCTTGTGAGGGATATTATTTGTCATTTCATATATCATTAATAAAGCATTGGACGTTTCTTGCATACAAATTTTGCACACTCTGTTTTTCTTTTCTGTTTTTCACTTTATCAAAACAGTTATTCTCTTACACACACTCACGTATTATAATGCAGATCCATATCCACTCTAGATCCCATTGATAACAGCTCTGCTATTGCCAATTATGACTTCAAAAATCCGATCAACCAAGCCGAGGACGAAGGTGAGGATGATTGTGAGGTGCCTGGAGAACTTGCTAGACTATTACAACAGGAAGAAAGGGCCATACAACCTCATAAAGAGTCGGTTGAGATAGTGAATTTGGGTACTGAGGAAGACAGAAAAGAGGTTAAAATAGGTGCAAATCTGGAGCTTAGCGTCAAACAGAGGTTGATACAGATGTTACACGACTATGTTGAGATCTTCGCCTGGTCCTATGAAGACATGCCTGGTTTAGAAACTGATATTGTGGTACATCGCCTGCCAACTAAAGAAGATTGTCCTTCGATTAAACAGAAGGTCCATCGTATGCACCCTAAAATGTCAGAGAAGATCAAGGCAGAGGTCATGAAAGAGTTCGACGCAGGATTCTTAGCTGTCACTTTGTATCCACAGTGAGTTGCTAATGTTGTTCCGGTACCTAAGAAGGATGGTAAGGTACGGATGTGTGTAGATTACAGATATCTGAACAGGGCAAGCCCCAAGGATGACTTCCCACTTCCTCACATTGATGTATTGGTCGACAACACCACGTAACACAAAATATTCTTCTTCATGGATGGTTTCTCTGGCTACAACTAGATCAAGATGGCTCCTGAAGACATGGAGAAGACAACCTTCGTTACACAGTGGGGCACCTTCTGCTACAAGTTGATGCCTTTTGGGTTGAAGAATGTTGGGGCAACCTATCAGCGTGCCATGGTCGCTTTGTTCCACGATATGATTCACCACAAGATCGAAGTCTATGTTAATGACATGATAGCCAGGTCTCAGGCTGAGGAAGAACACCTGGATCATCTCCAATAGTTATTTGACAGGTTGAAGATGTATAGGCTGAGGTTGAATCTGAACAAGTGCACCTTCGGGGTAAGGTCTGGTACACTTCTGGGTTTCATTGTCAGCGACAAAGGCATCGAAGTAGATCCTGCAAAGCTAAAAGCTATACAAGAAATTCTAGCTCCCCGTATAGAGAAGGAAGTTAGGGGTTTCTTGGGACGCCTTAATTATATCGTCGGGTTCATTTCACATCTGACTGCTACTTGTGAGCCAATTTTCAAGCTTCTGAAGAAAGATCAAGTGGTAAAGCGGAATGACGAATGCCAGACCGCTTTTGAAAGAATCAAGGACTACCTTCAAGAACCACCAATTATGATGCCTCCGGTTGAAGGAAGACCTTTGATATTGTACTTAACAGTGCTAGACAATTCAATGGGGTGTGTGCTAGGGCATCATGACGAGTCTGGTCGAAAAGAGCACGCAATTTATTACCTTAGCAAAAAGTTTACCGACTGTGAGACACGATACTCATTGCTCGAGAAAACTAGCTGCGCTTTGGCATGGGCTGCTCGCCAACTGAGACAATATATGCTGACTCACACTACCTTGCTAATATCGAAGATGGATCCGATCAAGTACATTTTCGAGAAGCCCGCTCTCTCCGGAAGGATAGCAAGGTGGAAAATGATCTTAACTGGGTACGACATATGATATACGACCGAAAAGCAATAAAGGGGAGTGTATTGGCTGATCATTTGGCTCATCAGACCGTGGATGACTACCAGTCCATGAACTTTGAGTTCCCGAATGAGAATATTATGTTGGTGACTGACTATGAAGAGCCTGGACCGGATGAAGGACCTGAGGAGGGATCCCAATGGTCTATGTATTTTGATGGAGCCTCAAACGCACTGGGTAACATAATTGGCACTGTAATCATATCTACCGAGGACTGTCATACTCCATTCACGGCCCGATTATGTTTCAATTACACCAACAACATGGTAGAGTATGAAGCTTGCATCATAGGCCTTTGAGCTACTATCAACCTAAAGATCAAGTTCTTGAGTGTATTCGGGGATTCCACTTTGGTGATAAGTCAGATCAAAGGCGAGTGGGATACAAAACACCTGAATCTCATTCCTTACAAGGAGTATGTACTGACATTTCTCCCACACTTTGAGGAGGTAACCTTCGAACATTTCCCACGAGAGGAGAACCAGTTAGCGGATGCACTAGCTACCATGTCTTCCATGTTCAGAGTTAGGTGGGACAATGAAGCTCCCCAAATCACCATTGAGAGGTTGGATGAACCAGTGCACTGTTGTGAAATCAATACTGAAGAAGTGGAAGACAAGCCCTGTTTTCACGAAGTCAAAAGGTATCTCGAGGCTCAGGAGTATCCCAAAGGGGCATCTGTCAATGATAAGAAGTTTCTGAGAAGGTTCGCTGCAAAGTTCTACCTCAGTAATGGAATCCTCTATAAACGCAACCATGACACCACACTACTACGGTGTGTAGACAAGAGCGAAGAAGAGAGAATCATGATAGATCTACATGAAGGCACCTTCGGAACCCATTCCAATGGACACACCATGGCTAAGAAGATCCTACGGGCAGGATATTACTGGTCCACTATGGAAGCCGATTGTTATCAGTACTCTCTAACTTTTCATAAGTGCCAAATCTATGCTGATAAGGTACATGTGCCTCTGGTCCCCTTAAACGTCTTGACAGCTCTTTGGCCCTTCGCAATATGAGGCATCGACATGATCGGAGAAATCAGGCCCACCGTTTCCAATGGACATCGCTTCATCTTAGTAGCCATTGATTACTTCAAGAAGTGGGTTGAGGCAGCTTCCTTCACTACAGTAACTAAGAACGTCGTGGTACAGTTTATCCGACACAATCTGATTTGTCTATATGGTGTTCCAGAGAGAATTATTACTGACAATGGTATGAATCTCAATAACACAATGATCACCGAGCTCTGTAAACAGTTCAAGATACAACATCATAACTCTTCCCCCTATTGGCCGAAGATGAATGGCGTTGTTGAAGCAGCTAACAAGAATATCAAGAAGATTATGCAGAAGATGACGGTGACATATAAAGACTGGCATGAGATGTTACCATTCGCTCTTCATGGGTACCGTACCTCAGCACAGACGTTGACTGGGGCAACACCCTACTCTCTGGTATATGGCATGGAGGCAGTCCTACCCATCGAAGTCCAGATACCTTCTCTCAGGATATGAAGGATGAGGGTTTGAACAAAGACGACTAGATCCGAACCCGACTTGATCAGTTAAATTTAATCGATGAAAAGAGACTTACTTCTATCTTCCATGGTCAAACGTATCAAAAGAAAATGATCAAGGCTTTTAACAAGAATGTCAGGTGCCAAGAATATCAAGTTGGGGATCTAGTGATCAAACGCATCATACTGCCGCAAGGTGATCCCAGGGGAAAATGGACCCCCACGTACGAAGGGCCATTTGTAGTCAAGAACATTTTCTCAGGAGGAGCTATGATTCTAACCACCATGGATGGTGATGACCCTCCTCACCCTGTCAATGCAGACATAGTGAAAAGATACTACGCCTAATCAAAGACCCGCTAGGTCGACTGGCCTAGGAAAAAATAAGGGCTTCCGGGCGAACCAAAAGGGTTCGGGCAAAATTAAGGGATGAAAATGAAAAAATATGTACACCCGGCAAGTCGAAAACCCAAAAGGGAGGCTTGGGAAAAAAAGGGTATCCCGGTGGACTGAAAACCCGAAAGGGCGGTCCAGGCAAAAGTTAGGGATTGAAGCGTATCACTATGTCTCATTGGATCACCTTGCGACCAGACTTCAATTTCGACTATCAAGCTCAGACGGCGCCAATCAATCTGATCAACCTTCAGCCAAGTAGCAAAGTGATGAGACACTTGAAGATATAAAGGCAATAGCAGAGTTGGAACCCAATTGGTTCATTTCACATAGCTATTTTATTGCTTTTGCACAAATTGTATAAATTCTATTTTATGGCGGCATTCTCTTACTAGGATGTCAGCCTCTTTGTACAAAAACGCCTATTACAGGCCGACTTCAAAAATTAATACAAAATTATCTTCACTTCGAGTTTGTTTTCTTTTTCTATTTTGTTTTGCAAGAACGTCCAATGATTTATTTTTGATATATGCATTTGAAAATGATTGTTGCTCATAAATATTTACATAAGAAACAAAAGACAATTACTCGTAATTCCAAAAACAGGGAAAAAATAAGAAGTGCCAAACCTGACGGTTGCTCTGCCCAGCAGGTACCGGGATAAAGCCAGCTTGGGAACATAATTATTGGTACATACACTCCCCATCGAGTAAAAGTATCTGAAGGCATTGATGTCAGCTTTCCCGAAATAAGACGTAACGACCTCAGCTGAGGTTCATAATCACGAGCGAGCCATTAAATTTCATCCCCCAATCGGAGTTTATTTCTCCAGATACAAAGGCTCAATCCCCGACAGAGTTCATCACTTCAGCTACAAGAATACATTTTCTAAGTTTATTCCCCGCAGAGTTCATTCTCAAGCAGCATCTCTTCCGGACAAAATATTCACAAATCCCCAGCAATTGTCAGGGATTTATTTTTCCAGACGCGACCATACCCTGATAGCATTTCATGAACATACGAATACATATCATATACAACATAATCTCATTTATTTTGAGAACATCATCTCACCCTGCATTTCATGCATCGCATATAACTAACCCTGATATATTTTCAGGAAAAGACGATTAGCTTCAACAAATTCAGCAGTTATGCAAGTCACATCTGCAGACAACTAACAGAAACTCAGTTCCCGAAACCAAACGGGTCAACTAATCTACACTACCACTTTGAAGTAACCCTACTATCCAGGTTCCTTCTTACAACCCTACTATTCAGGCTTTCATATCGAAGTAACCCTACTATCCTGGTTCCTTCTCACAGCCCTACTATGCAAGCTTTCATATCGAAGTAACCCTACTATCCAGGTTCCTTCTCACAACCCTACTATCTAGGCTTTCATATCGAAGTAACCCTACTATCCAGGTTCCTTCTCACAGCCCTACTATCCAGGCTTTCATATCTAAGTAACCCTACTATCCAGGTTCCTTCTCACAACCTTACTATCCAGGCTTTCATATCAAAGTAACCCTACTATCTAGGTTGCTTCTCATAGCCCTACTATCCAGGCTTTCATATTGAAGTAACCCTGTGATCGGTGGGAACGAGAACTGACTATTTTGGAATGTTGGTTCGCGTTTGCGTTTGTTTTTGCAAAGTGTTGCAGTAAGCAAGAGTCTCCACCGTCTTTTATTTTATCCAACAAGGAAAGGACAAAAGCACAGAAAGATTCCTTTTCGAGATTTTTCTCGGGTTCGGGAGGTAGATTATAGAAAGGGAAGGTATTAGCACCCTTTCTATCCGTGGTTATCCACGGGCTCTTAGGTACTTGCTCACTATGTTTTCAAAAGTTTTCTTTTCTTTGTGTTTGTGGGTTTTGAAAAGAGTTTTGTTTTTGAAGAAAGTGTAAGTGCGAAAAGTTTTGTTTTGTTTTTTAAAGGCGCGAGTACTTAAGAACCTCTACCTACTCAAAAAGGAATTAAATTGTGCTAATGTCCTTTAGACAATGCTATCCCACTATTGAGGAGTAGGTAGCATCGTCGTTTGGAGTTTTCGGGTCAATTCGATTTAAGGGACGTGTGGTCACTAAAGTAATGTTAGGATGCTTTAGCGGTAATCCTAATGTCTTAGATCATTTTATCTGAGGCAACCGTTTCGAGGCAACTTTATGATCTTTGGGACAAAAGGACGACTTCTAAATCATCCTATACTCAATGACCATGTTCGAGGCAACCAAGTGAGGTATACCCTAAGAGTGGCATGTGCGAGTGTATTGTTTTTTCCAGTTATATTATCTTTGCATGTCATGGTGAGCTACTGTTGATTTTAAGTTTAAGAGTTAATCTTGTCATACAATCCTAGTTAGCATACATCTAAGCAGTTAATATATGTACAGGAATTTAAAGTGCAGAAATTGTAAATCCTACGCTATTACAAGGCTTCAGGGGATTATTTACATGTCCAAAAATTGGGGGAATAAAAGCAGTAAAGTAAAAGTCTTAATTTAAGCTACCACAAACCAGTAGGCCGTTATAATAAAATAAACGCGCGTGAATCTGAAAAATCCTAAGAATAAGAACTTTTGTTGTTTTATTTTATTTTTGGGAAAATGCTAAATGTTCAATTAAGTCAAATTTAATTAATTAAAAAAACTGATTAAAATTAACTCCAAAACATACTTAATATTTTTTGCATTTTTTTTTGTTTATGAAAAGGATTGAATTTAAATAAATCCTAAGTCTACTAATTTTAAAATTGGAGAAAATAAGTTAAAATAATTAACTAAATTAAATCCTAATTCTAAGTTACTTATTTTTATGATTTTTATGTTTATTAAAAAAAACAAATAAAATAGTCCAAACGAAAATGAAATCAGGCAGTAAATCAAGAAAAACAAAATAATTCTGGAGGCCTGGGTCGAAAGAAGTGTGGGCTGTCTTTCGACCAAGTGAAGAGGCTGGATAGAAGGTGCATGAGGGGCTGCACTCTGAGGGTGTTCGATCTGGATATGTCATCCTTCGATCTGGAAGTCCTGGGTCCAGTTCGAAGCTAAGCTGCTGAGCTTCGAAACTCTGAACAGGATCCTGAGAATATATTTCCTGCAAAAACGAAACACATGTTAAAGGTCTAGGGGGGACTTTACCCCCCTGATTCGAATCTCCTGCCTATTCGCACCTGCTGAATCTGGGTCTAGGTTTATTTTATCCTGGGATTCGAAGGAGAAACTCAGATCGTGCCCAAGCAATGGCACAATCTCATCTCTGCGTTGTAGCTTATATATAGCATATTAAATCATTCACAAACAACAATAATAACGTGAATATGCAATCAGAGATCGAAATGAGTTTGAGATTAGATTTCTTTTTACCAAACAGAAGTGCTTTGATCTATGATTCTGAGTGTGGAATGGCTGGTGCAAGGATTGGGTATGGCTTTCTGGAAGTGCTGATGATCTTTGGCAGCGTATCTCCAAGTTCTCCCTGTTTCTTTTCTCTATTTTTTCTGTATGTTTTTCCGTGTGTTCTTTTCTGTAGAGTTTATAATTTTTTTGTAATCTTTTTTCTCCCCTTTGCACTGTATGTTGGCCCTGTATTTATAGGAGTGTGGGGGTCTAATAACGGCAAGAGACAACCATTTAACCAGGCCATTAAAGCCATGAGACAAGAATCAGACACATTAAAATATTTACTTTTTTGAAACATTCGTGTCTCTTGAATGAACCTGGACACTTTTCAATTTCGAATGCTTTCAGGACATGCTCTTCGATTGGTCTTGAATTGCCTCCTTCGAATGGACTTCTTCTGCTTCGACTGCTTGATTTGAAAAGAGTCACTCTGGTCGAATCAGCTCTTTAGGAACAGAAAGGCAAGAATCTGGCCTTTAACTCAGGAATTAAATCCACAATCAGCATTTAATTATTGCCATATTTGCAAGGAAAACATGCCATCTTCTCATGTTCAGTGTACCTGGACATGTTTTTTGAGTGCCCTCTTGATGGCCTCTTTCGAATGGCCTGGAAGAAGTTCTTCAAATGGCCCTGTCGAAGCTTCCTTAACACAATGCTAAATCGAAGGATCCCTTGGCATGCCAATTGAAAGTCTTGGCCCAGGGTGCCAAATGAAAAGGTCTTTCAGAATTCTAATCGAAGGCCTATTTTAGAATGCCAATCGAAGGCCTTGACATAATGCCAATCGAAGGGTCTTTCAGAATGACAGTCGAAGGGTCTTTCAGAATGCCAATTGAAGGGTCTTTCAGAATGCCAATCGAAGGGTCTTTCAGAATGCCAATCGAAAGGTCTTTCAGAATGCCAATCGAAAGGTACTTAAAGCACCACTCAAAAATTTTCTTTTTCCTTAGGCAAGGGTTTCTGGTCAACCATGCAGGGGGAAGACTTTGGAAAACATGAGAGGGCAAATTTTGGGGTGCAACAGTTGCCCCTGTTCAATTTTCTTAAACCTGAGGATATAGATTGGCTTTCGAGCCTTTCGTGATCCGAAGGTGGAAGATAATTGAACACTAGAGTGCCCAGAAATTTGCACTCGCATGGTGTAGTATCAACATTGTGATGTCGGGAATGGGCTTACAGATTCCATTTGGAGATTGTTGGTAGGAGGATGGGCTTATAGATGTCATCTGCAGGAGTGTCGATCGCATAAGAGATTCCTTAGCGAGAACTTGCATACCTGTTGTTGTAGAAGATTCCGCTGGGGAAGTATAACTTTGTTGAGATTTAGGAATATGCCTGTACTTCAACTGAGAGAATGCTTCAACGGAGTTTTAAGAACCTGTTCATAATTCAATTGGGGGGAAGCATCTTCATCAAGATCTAGGAACTGTCTTGTGCCCACCGGGAGTATATCGCTGAGGTTATAGAACTTGTCCACACTATGACGGAGGAGAACATCAAGATCTAGGAACTGACTCGTGCTCAATGGAGTATACTGTTGAGGTTATAGTACTCGTCCACACTATGACATAGGGAAATGTGATGTTTTTGCTGGGAAAATAAATCCCGGAGCTGTTGGAGAATGGAGTTGAGTCTGGATTATTGTCAGAATTGTGTCTACATCTGGAGCGTATCTGAAATGTATTTGAATGAGTGACAGAATGACATCTGAATCTGGATCGTATCTGGACTGTAATTTGAATGAGTGACAGAATGACATCCGAATCTGGATCGTATATGGACTGTAATTTGAATGAGTGACATAATGACATCCGAATCTGGATCGTATCTGGACTGTAATTTGAAATGAGTGACAGAATGACATCTGAATCGGGATCGTATCTGGATTGTATTTTGAATGAGTGACAAAATGACATCTGAACCTAGATCGTATCTGGACTGTATTTTTGAATGAATCTGGAATAAGTATCAGAATGTCATCCATATCTGGATCGCTTCTAAACCGTCTCTAGAAGGAATCTGGAATAAGTATCAGAATGTCAGCCATATTTGGGTCGTATCTGAACGGTCTCTAGAAGGAGTCTGGAATAAGTATCAGAATTTCAGCCATATCTGGGTCGCATCTGAACTATCTCTAGAAGGAGTCTGGAATAAGTATCAGAATGTCAGCCATATCTGGGTCGCATCTGAACTATCTCTAGAAGGAGTCTGGAATAAGTATCAGAATGTCAGCCATATTTGGGTCGCATCTGAACTATCTCTCGAAGGAATCTCAGAAGATGATGATCTTTGCCTGTTGATTGATCTTTCCTGAAAAGGTAAAGAGTTAGTTGTATGCAATGTCATGATGTATGCATTGTGTAATGATGTTCTTAAAATAAAATGAGATTTGTGTCATATGTATTTTGTATGCATATGTTATGAATGTTGTTGAAGTGTAATTTTGTATTGGATTTTGCTCAAGATGTTTCCACCGGGGATCCCTGCTTTGTTGTTTGAGGAGAACTCCGCTGGGGGATATTTGGAAACTCTGTGGGGAGTATGCTTGGGAAAAGAGTTTAGGAGTCTTAGTCATCCGTTGCTCTACTGGGGAGTCGAAGTTGAACTGATATCTGGTCGTGTCCAGGTTTCACAGTAACTTGCTGGGGATTGTAGAGTAGTCTACTGGGGAAGAGGAGTTGTGATCCTTTGATTTGTAGTAGTCGGAGAGGCCAACTCAAGCTGGGGAATCCTGGTGTTGTTGGGGAAATAAACCCTGTCGTCAGTCTGCTAGAGAGGTGATATCCTTGTTGGGGGAAGTCCTCGAGGATTCTTGAGGTTGATTCAGTTGGGGAAAGGTTTTCAGAGATTAAACCCTTGCTGGGATGTATCCTATGAGAACGATTTTGGGGAGATCCGTCATTGCCCCTAGTAGCAAGTGTTTGTGACATTGCCAGAAAATGTTTAATTGTACGTAACCCTTCACTGAGATTGATGTTCAATGCCCCAAGTAACGGAGATGGAGACTTGCCCCTGGTTACTCTGCATTTCTTCAGAGATTTCTTGAAATCTTGACTGGACTGCCCCAGGTGTGCTGGATAGTGACATGTCAAGTCCCCTTGTTGATAGGAGATTCGTCAATGGAAGTGTCATCCTTTTTGAAGTGATTTTGTTCACTGGGAGGGCTTTCGTTCATCGGATATTCGTTGTGTGAATTTCTCCACTGTCAAACAAATAGCCAAATGCAAACAGTGATATTCAAATAATGCAAAGTTTATGCTTGTCTCGAAGTTTTGAAAAATGCGTTTTTTAGCAGAAAACTATTTATAAGACAAATTCAACACAAGATTTAGGGCAAAGCATTACAGGATTCAGGATACCTTTTGTAACAGTATGCTTTCGAACTAACCCATTCTTCAGTTAGGACTTTTGAAGGATTGTAACGTGACTTGGTTCACGGTTTAAGAAACAAAGGATAAAGGCTCAAAGTATATTTGTACCCACCCGCTCTTTGTGATGTTCTTCAATCCTAAACTCAGTTAATTGTGCGTCAAACTCTATTCGAATTTGGAACTGTGTTTTGGTGATGGTTCACACAAGTTGGATTTTTGAAGGCAGTCATCATTTTTTGAAACATTTTTCACGTTGTCGAGGATTTTTAATGACCTCGTTCTTTTGATTTATTATCCCTAATTTTTGCCTGACTGTTCCTGTTTTCGAGATTACAGTCAGCGGGATGCCCCAGCTTTCTTAAGCCTCCTTTATAGGTTTTGGCTCAGTGGGCTTTTCTCTTTTGAGAGATTGACTGCCTATGAGATAAGGAACCACCATTTTCTTTTGATTCCAGAGGAATTCTCTTGATGTCGTTCGTTGTATTATGAACTGAGAGTTTTGCGACTTCAATGGCATCTTTTGAATTAACTGAGAGACTACCCTGCCCCAGGTTTAAATTAAAGGTTTCAATTTGTGTTTAAAACAGAAAACTCCTACTTCTTTGACTCGAAGGGGTTGATTAGGGATTATCTTCCTTATAACTCCAGTGTTTAGGATTTGAAAGAAACGCATGTACATCGTCAGCAAGGTCTATCCAAAAGCATACAGTATGAGATTATGGCATTGTTTCGTCATCCTCCCTCTAAAGGCTTGTAACTTTTAGCAAGAGTTGAATGTCATAAAGTGAGTAAAAAGCATAGTTTAAATGTAATTAAAATGATTGGATCAAATCAATACAAAAATATGCAATGCATTAATGAAACAAAGTTTGGCATTAATAGATAATTGTTTGAATAACAAAGAGATTACAACTTGAAAATTCTAATGAAACAAAGACATTCTCAATGATTTGGCATAGGAGCAGTGATGATGTTTGGAGTCTCCGGAGGGTCAAACTTGATCTACTTGGCATCAATCATGTCTTGGATCTTGTTCTTCAAAGCCCAACAGTTGTTTGTGTCATGTCCCACACTGTCAGAGTGGTATGCACACCTTTCATTGGGATGATAGGTAGGAGCGGAAGTATTTGGGTTCCGGAGAGGAGCCTTTAATGTAATCAGCTCTGCCTCCAACAGGCATTGTAGCGCTTGAGTCAGTGACATGTTGATCTTAGTGAATTGTCTTTTAGGCATGACCTCCTTACGCTGATGCCCCTGTCTTTGTTGAGCAGGCGTAGGATTAGAGATCAAGATTTCTCCTACGTATTGGTCATGACGACCCTTTTGACCATACACAGCGTTGGACTCTTTCTTCCCATTGTAGGGCTTTTTCTGAGCATCAGAAGGTGTAGCTTCTTGAATCTTCCCACTTTTGATGCCAGCTTCGACCCTTTCGCCAGTCAGTATTAGCTCGATGAACCCGGCTGAAGAGCTTCCGATAAAGTGATTGAAATAGGGACCATACAAAGTCCCAAGAAACATATCCACCAACTCCCTATCAGAAAAAGGGGGTTGGACTCTTCCAGAAAGATCTCTCCACTTCTGAGCGTAGTCCTTAAAGCCTTCGCCTGTACCCATAGACATACCCTGAAGCTGAGTATGCGTGGGAGCAAGGTCGGCATTATACTGGTATTGCTTGTAAAAAGCAGCAGCAAGGTCCTCCCAGTTGCGGATGTTAGCTCCTTCCAGTTGACAAAACCATTCAAGTTGAGTCCCCGACAGACTATCTTGAAAGAAATGAACCCATAGATTTCTGTCAGCAGTATAGGGTTGAATCTTCCTCACATATGATCGGAGGTGTAGCTTTGGACAGGAAGCTCTGTCGTACTTGGAAAAGGCAGGTGCCTTGAATTTATGGGGAATCACAACCCCAGAGGATAGACCTAGCTCTCTGAAGTCCAGACCGGGCACCTTCTGTATCTCCATAGCGTTCAAACGGTCTTCCAGTTGTTTGTACTTATCCTCAGCATGAGGATATTGTTCTTCATCATAGTCCTTCTCGTTGTCGGAGACTATAGGGCTAGGAGCCCTCCTTTCTTGTGGACTATCTTTCCCTCCAGATGGGTGGTCAGATCAACTTCATTCTGCAGCCCATTTCCAAACCTGCGTCCAGTGTTGAACAGGATGGTCCTCTTTTTCTTCTTCTTTTTCTCCTTCAGAATCAAAGTCTTCATGTCCTGCTGACCCTTAGCTAGGCTCATGACCAACTCTTGAAATTGGGCATTCTGGGCCTGGAGGGCCTTGATAGCTTGCTCAGTGGAAGGTTCAGTAGACATGATGATTGCTGAAATAAACAACGAAGAAGATAAGAGACATGTAACGGATGACCTGTTATGCAATGATATGTATGATATATGTATGCAATGTTTTCAAGGATCTTGCGGGGTAAACAAGAAACTGTTAGAATTTGATAGAAGAAACTTCGTGTCGTTAAGAGTCCTTCTTCAAGAGTCAAGCTCACCATATCGAGTGGGTCATAGCCCCTGACTCAAGTTATCATGTTTTGATCTCTAGACGGCATTGGCTAGAGGAAAATAAATCCCCTTTTCCCCTTACTAGACTTTTGATTTACCATAACCTACATCACAGACCCTTGAGATCCTTGAAATGGTTAAGGAAATGTTAAGGCATGATGTTATGATGTGCATGCTATGTGTTTAAGCAAAAGTGTGAGGTGATTTAAGTAAGCCCTGCAATAAATCCAGATTATTGGATAAGGACTGTAAACAAAACCTGCAAGGAACCCATGTTGTCAGATAACAAGAATGTGCAAGTAGTTCAAGTTTGAAGGCACACAAGTCACACAAAAGAGCCCTTAGATTTCAGGCTTGCATGAGGTTTCATAGGTAAGTACCCTCTTGAGTTTAGTTGGCTCAAAACCTGTCCTATAAATAGTAATCGGGTTCTAAGGAGCTCAATATCATTGGATTGTTTTCTATGTTCATCGTTTTGGTTTAGCCACTGAACTAGCGACCAAAACATTCCAAGAAAACAATCCTCAATGAGTGTAGTATCGAGTATCTACCAACTTCGGACTGCACCAAAGTCGGTCATCTCACTACCCCTAAAAAAGGCCAAGATGGTCAAGTAAGGTTCTAAGGTCAATTGATGCTTCACGACACCATGCGGCGGCCCCGTACTCTCCTTGACTTAACTCAAGGGTTACCGGTACTCACCAAAGTGCCACATCAATGTAGCTACTGTTTCAACCATGTCGGTATACCCTGCACAGTTCCCTTACAGTTTGTTGCTACTTACCTAAAGGGTATCCCCAGACCCGGGTTAGGATCTATAGAACTCCGATACAAACCCATAAAATTTAAAGCATACAAAGCATACATTTGGAAACACAAGTGATCTAATCCTAAGGTACGCCTCACTTAGGAATCCCCAGCAGAGTCTCCAGTTCTGTGGTTGGTGGGAACGAGAACTGACTATTTTGGAATGCTGGTTCGCGTTTGCGTTTGTTTTTGCAAAGTGTCGCGGTAAGCAAGAGTCGCCACCGTCTTTTATTTTATCCAACAAGGAAAGGACAAAAGCACAAAAAAATTCCTTTTCGAGATTTTTCTCGGGTTCGGGAGGTAGATTATAGAAAGGGAAGGTATTAACACCCTTTCTATCTGTGGTTATCCACGGGCTCTTAGGTACTTGCTCACTATGTTTTCAAAATTTTGCTTTTCTTTGTGTTTGTGGGTTTTGAAAAGAGTTTTGTTTTTGAAGAAAGTGTAAGTGCGAAAAGTTTTGTTTTGTTTTTTAAAGGAGCAAGTACTTGAGAACCTCTACCTACTCAAAAAGGAATTAAATTGTGCTAATGTCCTTTATACAATGCTATCCCACTATTGAGGAGTAGGTATCATCGTCGTTTGGAGCTTTCGGGTCAATTCGATTTAAGGGACGTGTGGTCACTAAAGCAATGTTAGGATGCTTTAGCGGTAATCCTAATGTCTTAGATCATTTTATCCGAGGAAACCGTTTCGAGGCAACTTTATGATCTTTGGGACAAAAGGACGACCTCTAAAATATCCTATACTCAATGACCACGTTCGAGGCAACCAAGTGAGGTATACCCTAAGAGTGGCATGTGGGAGTGTATTGTTTTTTTCAGTTATATTATCTTTGCATGTCATGGTGAGCTACTGTTGATTTTAAATTTAAGAGTTAATCTTGTCATACAATCCTAGTTAGCATACATCTAAGCAGTTAATATATGTACAGGAATTTAAAGTGCAGAAATTGTAAATCCTACGCTATTACAAGGCTTCGAGGGATTATTTATATGTCCAAAAATTGGGGGAATAAAAGCAGTAAAGTAAAAGTCTTAATTTAAGCTACCACAAACCAGTAGGCCGTTACAATAAAATAAACGCGCGTGAATCTGAAAAATCCTAAGAATAAGAACTTTTGTTGTTTTATTTTATTTTTGGGAAAATGCTAAATGTTCAATTAAGTCAAATTTAATTAATTAAAAAAACTGATTAAAATTAACTCCAAAACATACTTAATATTTTTTGCATTTTTTTTTGTTTATGAAACGGATTGAATTTAAATAAATCCTAAGTCTACTGATTTTAAAATTGGAGAAAATAAGTTAAAATAATTAAATAAATTAAATCCTAATTCTAAGTTACTTACTTTTATGATTTTTATGTTGATTAAAAAAAACAAATAAAATAGTCCAAACGAAAATGAAATCAGGCAGTAAATCAAGAAAAACAAAATAATTCTGGAGGCCTGGGTCGAAAGAAGTGTGGGCTGTCTTTCGACCCAGTGAAGAGGCTGGATCGAAGGTGCATGAGGGGCTGCACTCTGAGGGTGTTCGATCTGGATATGTCATCCTTCGATCTGGAAGTCCTGGGTCCAGTTCGAAGCTAAGCTGCTGAGCTTCGAAACTCTGAACAGGATCCTGAGAATATATTTCCTGCAAAAACGAAACACATGTTAAAGGTCCAGGGGGGACTTTACCCCCCTGATTCGAATCACCTCCCTATTCGCACCTGCTGAATCTGGGTCTGGGTTTATTTTATCCTGGGATTCGAAGGAGAAACTCAGATTGTGCCCAAGCAATGGCACAATCTCATCTCAGCGCTGTAGCTTATATGTAGCACATTAAATCATTCACAAACAACAATAATAACGTGAATATGCAATCAGAGATCGAAATGAGTTTGATATTAGATTTATTTTTACCAAAAAGAAGTGCTTTGATCTATGATTCTGAGTGTGGAATGGTTGGTGCAAGGATTGGGTATGGCTTCCTGGAAGTGCTGATGATCTTTGGCAGCGTATCTCCAAGTTCTCCCTGTTTCTTTTCTCTATTTTTTCTGTATGTTTTTCCGTGTGTTCTTTTCTGCAGAGTTTATAATTTTTTTATAATCTTTTTCCTCCCCTTTGCACTGTATGTTGGCCATGTATTTATAGGAGTGTGGGAGTCTAGTAACGGCAAGAGACAGCCATTTAACCAGGCCATTAAAGCCAAGAGACAAGAATCAGACACATTAAAATATTTCCTTTTTTGAAACATTCGTGTCTCTTGAATGAACCTGGACACTTTTCAATTTCGAATGCTTTCAGGCCATGCTCTTCGATTGGTCTTGAATTTCCTGCTTCGAATGGACTTCTTCTGCTTCGACTGCTTGATTTGAAAAGAGTCACTCTGGTCGAATAAGCTCTTTAGGAACACAAAAGGCAAGAATCTTGCCTTTAACTCAGGAATTAAATCCATAATCAGCATTTAATTATTTCCATATTTGCAAGGAAAACATGCCATCTTCTCATGTTCAGTGTACCTGAACATGTTTTTTGAGTTCCCTCTTGATGGCATCTTTCGAATGGCCTGGAAGGAGTTCTTCAAATGGCCCTGTCGAAGCTGCCTTGACACAATGCTAAATCGAAGGATCCCTTGGCATGCCAATTGAAAGGCTTAGCCCAGGGTGCCAAACGAAAAGGTCTTTCAGAATTCTAATCGAAGGCCTATTTCAGAATGCCAATCGAAGGCCTTGACATAATGCCAATTGAAGGGTCTTTCAGAATGCCAGTCGAAGGGTCTTTCAGAATGCCAATCGAAGGGTCTTTCAGAATGCCAATCGAAGGGTCTTTCAGAATTCCAATCGAAAGGTCTTTCAGAATGCCAATCCAAAGGTACCGAAAGCACCACTCAAAAATGTTCTTTTTCCTTAAGCAAGGGTTTCTGGTCAACCATGCAGGGGGAAGACTTTGGAAAACATGAGAGGGCAAATTTGGGGTGCAACAAACCCTAATATCCAGGTTCCTTATCACAACCCTACTATCCAGGCTTTCATTTCGAAGTAACCCTACTATCCAGGTTCCTTCTCACAACCCTACTATTCAGGCTTTCATTTCGAAGCAACCCTACTATCCAGGTTCCTTCTCACAGCCCTACTATCCAAGCTTTCATATCGAAGTAACCCTACTATCCAGGTTCCTTCTCACAATCCTACTATCCAGGATTTAATTTCGAAGCAACCCTACTATCCAGGTTCCTTCTCACAGCCCTACTATCCAGGCTTTCATATCGAAGTAACCCTACTATCCAGGTTCCTTTCCATAGCATACTATCCAGGCTTTCATATCGAAGTTACCCTACTATCAAAGTTCCTTCTCACAGCCTTACTATCCAGGATTTCATTTCGAAGCAACCCTACTATCCAGGTTCCTTCTCACAGCCCTACTATCCAAGCTTTCATATCGAAGTAACCCTACTATCCAAGTTCCTTCTCACAGTCCTACTATCCAGGCTTTCATTTCGAAGCAACCCTACTATCCAGGTTCCTTCTCACAGCCCTACTATCCAGGCTTTCATATCAAAGTAACCCTACTATCCAGGTTCCTTCTCACAACCCTACTATCCAGGCTTTCATATCGAAGTAACCCTACTATCCAGGTTCCTTCTCATAGCCCTACTATCCAGGCTTTCATATCGAAGTAACCCTACTATCTAGGTTCCTTCTCACAGCCCTACTATACAGGCTTTCGTATCTAAGTAACACTACTATCCAGGTTCCTTCTCACAACCCTACTATCAAGGCTTTCATTTCGAAGAAACCCAACTATCCAGGTTCCTTCTAATAACCTTACTATCCAGGTTCCTTCTCTCTTATCTCCAAACAACAGTTCACAACACTGTAAGACCAGGACCTGATCAAACACGATTGGTTTTGCATTTCCCTAGTATGTCGCGGTGCATCTTATTCCCTGACCAGATATGCAGTTCAGTTATGCTTCCTCAAGCAGGAGTTATTTCTCCAATAGAATAAAGGATAACTGAAGCTCCTAAAATTCAGTTTCTCCCAATACAAGTACTAAGATTCCTCAGCAGATTCCTCATCAACAACAGGAATAGGAACTCTCATCGAAGGAATGTATCAGGAAATCAACATCCTCTAGATGGCATCTTTAAGCCCATCCCCGGTGATTCTCCGTCACATCTTGGATGGAATCTTTAAGCCCATCTCCGAAAATTCTCTAGCAACTTCCAAATGGCATCTATAAGCCCATTCCCGATATCACAAATCAAGTTCCACTTCATGTGAGTGCAAATTTCTGGGCACTCTAGTGTTTAATCATCTTCCACCTTCAGATCACGAAAGGCAGGCTAGCCAATCTACATCCTCAGGTTTAAGAAGATTTAACAGGGGCAATTGTTGTACCCTAAAATTTTCCCTCTCATTTTACTCAATACATACTCCTAGAGACCCTTAATTGGCTCATGTTTGCCCAAGAGTTGACCAGACAAACTCTCTCCGAAGGCAGTGCGTCTCAAATTAGGGTTTCCATTTTTATCAAGATAGTTGGATTCCAAAGGTCTCATATGATCTCCATGGTCCTAAGATGTTCTCAATACCATCTATGTCAAGTTACATGCCTTGCACAAGAAGTTTGCTCAGTCAACTGCTCAGATGCTTGAGAATCGACTGTATTAGGTCCAAAGTCAACTGTGACCCACATACAGTCAAACTTCAAGATTTTTTGTCAACATTAACATTTTTAAGTGAATTTCATCATTTTATCAATGGTTGATCATGATTCCTTAAGGAATGCTCCAAATTCATCAAAACCCAAAAGTTGCTAAATTAGGGTTTCTCAAGAAAAGTCAACCAAACTTTGACAAAGCATAACTTCCACATGCTTTATTAGAAATTTTCCATCAAAAGCTCATTTTGAATATGATGAAATTCCCTACAAATAATCTTCATCCCACAAGTTCAAGATATGCACTCATAAAAAGATATGAATTTCTACATTATGGGTCCTTTTGAAAAGTCAACAAAAACACCTTTTGGGTCAAAGCTTCTTACATGAACATGGAAGACTCAATTAAGATGAGACCAAAAGGGTTGCTTAGGGGACACCCTAAGCTTTCTAAAAAGTCCAAGAACACCTCTCTAGGGTTAAAATTGGAGAAGATATGCCTTGTAAAAGTTGACCCTTTTTGCAAAATTGCCAAAAGTCAAATATGCTCAAAAATGAATTTTTTGCCAAATGGGCCTAACGTTTTATACTTGCACCTCACTTATAATATGGTCCACGACCCAAATATTCACTCACACATTATTTTCTTCATTTTTCATTTTATTTTGATTTTTTATTAATTAAAAATTGAATTAAATCAAATCATTGGTGAATAATAGCAAAGATATGTTTTGATTTGATTTTTTAACAGGTTTGCAATCAAAATATGTTGAGATATCAAGACCAAAACGAATCAAGCATAATTGGTACAAGAAAGGGACGATTTGGCTCAAAATAGCAAGTTTACATATGGCATAGAAATCAAATCAAATCTTCCATAATTTCAAAGATTCAAGTCAATTTTATAACGCTAATTCATTCTAACATATATATGGAACATGTACAAGGCATAAGACAAGGTTTTTGCAGTCGTAGAAGAGCAAGAACAAACTCAAAAAAGTTGACAAAAAGTGTGACTCGGTTTTCACTCCACAGGGTCTTTCAGAGCAATTCAAGGCCACCAATCGTGTCTTGGAACAACACTGAAGCCATCCAAATCATCTGCAAGGTCTGAAACATCAAGAAACGCAAGCTATAACTCACATGGTTTGCATTTTAAAAAAAAATTGATTACCATAATTCCTGCATTGTTAGCACGTTTGGTTGACATATTTGTGATCTTTGACATGTTCGCAAGCTGGCTGAATAGTTTAATTGTATTTTTGAAGCCTATACGCGTATCTGCCATTGCTAGGGTTCACCTTGCATTTTTAGGGTTTTTGAATACTGGAACAATTAGCATAAATGAAGGACACCATGATGATCAGAGGGCCAAATCTTGTTGATCTATGGTCTTTAATCTTATTTATCTTGCGTTGTGTTAATTTTTGAAATTCACAGACTTGTAGTTACAAACATTGTCCGTAGGTATAAGTCATCTACCTAATACGACGGTTCCCTAGAGAAGACGGTGGCGTGGAAATCATCCATTCACCCATTTGAAATTCGCACGCGTTAGATTCAGATTTTTGTTTTCTTTATATTATATTTTATTTTCATTGTACTAACAACAAGTCACAATAGCGCAACTGGAAAGGGCATTCAGTGGTAAGCATAAGGACCTGGGATCGATCCCAGGTCCCAGCAACCCTTATTTTCTTATTTTCTATCCACAAATCGTATGCAATTCTCATCCAAAGGCCTATCATGCGCTTCCAGTAGCCAACCAGTGGATCCATCATCCAGCCAGATGTACGCTCCAGCAATGAGGGACCATGATGCACCCTTAAGTCAACACCCTATGGGATCAGGCGCGTTGACTGGGCTCAACAACCTTTGGGCCTTGGAATTTCAACGTATACCCCCCAGATTAAACATTATACAGGCCCATTTTCAATTCTTTCTTTTATTTTAATTAATTTGTTTAATTATTTTTCACAAAAAAAAAATTACTTCTTTTATCAATCATAAAATCAACAAATCACAAAAATACAAAAAAAAATCATTTTTCTCATGAAATACTTATTTCTTTAATTAATTTAATTAGAAACTAGGTTAATTTAATTATTTTTGTAAATAAAACTAATTAGAAATTAGGTTTTAAATTTGTAATTAAATTGTTTTTTTCTGAAATAAAAACCACAAAAAACATATAAAATATTTTTTATAAAACATTTTATTTTCTTGAATTATTTAATTTAGTTTAAATTAGGTTAATTTCAATTTCTTTTATAATTAAAAATAATTAGAATTAGGGTTTTAGTTGTACATCACCTAATTAAGTCTTTTCTGAAAAATAACTTAAATATTGTTTTCAATTAGATTTTTAGGGTTTTCAATTTTTCTCGCATTAAATTTCCCACGCGCATTTTAGTTTGTTTTATTATTATCGTAATTGCTCCGGGATTGTAATAGTAATTAGGGTTTTAAACTTCCGCATTTTTATTTTCAGTCAAGATGATTATGTAACTGTCAAAGCCTTGTAATAGCTAGGTTTATTTTCTCGCATTTTAAATTCCTGCAAATATTTAACTGTTAGATGCATGGCTAGTAGGATTGTATGGCAAGAATATTTGAAAATTAAAACGGTAGATCACCTAAATGTGCAATGACTAAAATAACTGAAAAATTCACATGCACATATTCACTCCTAGGGTTTGACTCACTTCAGTTGCCTTTGGTAAAAAAATCATTAAGCATAGGAGATTTTAGTGGTTGTCCTCTAGTCTAAAAGATCAAAATGTCCCATTCTAATGGTGCCTCAGAAATGTTGCCTCGGAAATGTTTCCTCGGAAAGATCTTAAGACTCTAGGGTTATTGCTAAAGTTTTCAAATTGTTGCTTTAGTGATTGTACATGTCCCTTTCGAACGTCCATTACAAACTCCAATGACAGGGCTACCTACTCCTTAATAGTAGGATAGCGTTGTCTAAAGGAAACGAGAACGAACAACCTTTTTTCGAGTAGGTAGAATCTTAAGTACTTGCTCAACAAAACTTTTCACACAAACACCTTTCAAAAAAAATTTTAAAAACAAACTTCGTCACACCCTTGAGGACTGATACAAGGGTTATCACGAAGTAAAACATTTTCAAAAATAAGCATATACAAGAAATTTGAAAAAATGAGCAAGTACCTAAGAGCCCATAGAAAACCATGGATAGAAAGGGTGCTAACACCTTCCCTTTCTATAATATACCCCCGTACTCAAACATCTCGAAAAAGGTTTTTTATGTTCTTTTTCCTTTTCCTTTGTTGGATGAAATAAAAGTCGGTGGTGACTCTTGCTTACCGCAACATTTGCAAACAAAAAATGAAAACCAGTATAACAGTCGGTTCTGCCATCGTATCACATATGAAATGTCATGATGTATGAAATGTATTGCGTAATGATATTCTAAAAATAAATGAGAGCATGGTATATGCGTTCTGTATGCATATGCTATGTTGTTCGTAAATGATGTATGGATGTGAAATATTGGTGTCTTCGTATAACATTTTTCGGGAAAAATAAATCCCTGACTGTTACTGGGGATGAAGAGTATGTGTATCTTCGACCTTGATGGGGATTCTTGCTTGCTGTTTGAGGAAACTCTGCTGGGGAATGTTTAATCCTGTTTGGGGAGAAGAGTCCAAGATCATTGGTTGTTCATTGCTCTACCAGGGATTTTAGTTCTTATATACCCTGACTGGGGATAAAAGAGATAGACAAAATTTCAAGGTGTTGTCTGATCAAGCTTCTGATATGAATACTGAATCGTCTGGAGAGAATAAGGTTTGAACGATATCCGATCCAGTTTTAGATTTGGTAGCAATTCTCTGGGGATAGTAACTTGGACTGTCCTTTGTTGGAGATGGGAATCTTGCCGGTAATTTATGGTAGAAAGAGACTCAAGCTGGGGAGACTGTAATCTGTTGGGGAAATAAACCTTGTTGGGGAAATAAACCTGGTTGGGGAAATAAACCTTGTTGATGAAGAAATACTCTGCTGAGGAACACCCTTGTTGAGGAAATGAGCTCTGCTGGAGAAAGGAAATTTGCAGGGGTTTTTACAGTTTTAGAGGAATAAACTCAGCTGGGGAAGAGAATTTCCATAAACTATACTGATTGGGACTCTGTAGGTTTGCGACATTGCTGGGAAAAAGATCATATTAGTTTATCTGCTAGAGCGATCGGTTGGTGAGTATGATAATACTACTCTGCGGGGATAATCCAGTGAGGATTTCTCTATGGGGATACATGATGATTTGAACATTATCCCAACTCCTAGAGTCTTGAGTAACTGCTCTTTCTTGTTTTTATGCGTATATTTGTTAACAGTTAATCATATTCATATGCATATGTTCATTCAATTTAAGTCATTGAACATTTTTTTGTAAATAAAACAGAAAAAAGGTAAAAAAAAGTTTTAAACTTGAAATTTGTATTTCTATTGATAGTTTGCCCATAAACAGGAGATTTTATACAGAGAGACATAAATCGTAGTAAGAGGAAATTGTCATGAAATGAAAAGAGTACAAAGTGAAAACAAAACATATAGCTATGTGAGAATAATCTCGTCGGGTTCCAACTCTGCTATTTCCCCTATGTCCTCTATAACACCCGTAATTTAATTAATTATTTAATTAAAATATTTTTGGAATAATTATGAAGTTGTGTTATGATAATATTATTTGATGTGAGCTTGTTTTAAAGGAAGAGAAGTAGTAAAAAGGGGGTGTAGTAGTCTTAAGCCCATTAAGGTATTTTGAGAATTATAGGGTTATTTTACTATTGTTAGAAATAATAAGAAAAGAAGAAGTAGTAAGAGAGAAAGAATAAGGTTAGAAGAAGAGAACGTGAAAGTTGTTGGAAAGGAGGAAAAGAGGCAGAACAGAAATCAACCAGAAAAGTTATAGAGCAACCTTCAATCTAAGGTAAGGATGGGGTTCTGACTCTATAATAGGGTTTATGATGATTGGTATGTGGGATTAGATGTGAAAGATTGTTTGTTTTATGATTGAATTATATACATTGTTGTTTGATGAGAATCGATGATTGAAAGATGAATAACGATGCCCTAATGTTGTATATTTGATGTAGAATTATAGGATAATTATAATTGATGATTATCTATGATTAGAGGATGTTTTTAGGGCCTAAAACATGAAACCATAGTGAAAACATAGTGAAATCGCAGAAAATATATGTGATAGAACAGTATGTGTCGACCCCAAAAGCCATGCGTCGATGCATGAAGGCTTTTAGACTCAGGATGAGTCGATACGAAGGAGTCATGCGTCGATACATGAAGGCTTTTAGACTCAGGATGAGTCGATACGAAGGAGCATGTGTTGATACATGCAGTGTTGCAGACTCAGTATGAGTCAATACAAAGGGAGTAGACATCGAATCATGTAGCGTGTTAAGTCCAGTACGCGTTGACTCAAGACATTACGCGTCGATCCATGTAGTCTGGTTTTTGACAGAATCATTTTGAAAAGGCTGTAACTTGACTTTTCGGACTTCGGTTGAGGTGCCGCTCAAAGCGTTGAATAGATGAAACGATGAACTTCATTCTTGAGGATTAAAATAAAGAACAGGAAGGATAATCCTAGTATCCAAATTAGGATTAGAGTTAGTTCCCGCGTTAATCGCTATGTTGATTTTTATGAAGAATGATGAGGATGAGATGATTATAGATTACTGTTTGGTTCGTAACAATAAGATTAATGAGGATAATAATGTAGTATTACAGAATGAATAATATGTAGAGGTTTGGTAATTTAGAAGTAAGCCTTAGATGATTAATTAATTATAGGCAATATCATGTTGTAGGCCTATGGCCAACGTTGCGAGATTGGCGATCTACTGTTGTATTGTTGTATGGATGAGTTGCTGTGAATTATGTTGATAAGTGACGTTGATGAATGATGTTGATAAATTATGTTGATGAGATTGTGTTTATGAATTATGCGATGATAAATGATGTTTGATGAATTATGTTGATAAATTATGTTTGATGAATGATGTTGATCAATGATGTCGATGAATGATGTCGATGAAAGATGTTGAGATGCCTCTAATAATTGGCAGTTATTAAGATGTAGGCCTCTGGCCAACGATGATGTTGCGTTAAGATGTTATTAATTATGGTGTTGTCATTACATTCATAATCGTGTCGCATACATTTCATTTCAAGATGGAGTTGATGCTCGTTAAGATGGCATGGATTGGCGAATATTAAGATGAAGGCTTATGCCTTGTTGATGCCTCTATTTATTGGCAATTATTTGAGATGGGAGTTCTGCTCCAATGGTACCACATGCATTTTCATAGTATTGATTCGCATTGTATGATTGCATAAAGAAGCTGTGTATTGATGTGGTGAATGTGCATTATCGTTGGTATTTCTGTTGCGATTATTGTTGTTTATAAGATGAGAAGTGGTGATGTTATATGATCTAATTTAATATATTATTTATCATACGCTTTATTATATTGTTAGATATCTCATCCCTTCAGTTTGAATGTTACCCTTACGTTGGTAACGTGCAGGTAATCCAGAGTGAAGGTTGTATACCTTCAGTAGTTCGAGTCAGTGTCATTGCTCTAATACGTAACAC
This sequence comes from Vicia faba, assembly GCA_948472305.1. NCBI lineage: Eukaryota > Viridiplantae > Streptophyta > Magnoliopsida > Fabales > Fabaceae > Vicia > Vicia faba. Next base: position 10,584,890 of record OX451735.1, read on the forward strand.
TCGGGGGGATGAATGCTTGTTTCTTTAATTATTGATTATTTCAGTTGTTGAACTTTAATTTGATTATTGTTAAGTATGTGTTGTTTTGAAGTTGTTGTAATGATGGATAAAGATGTTATAAAGAATTCCGCTGCGTAGATGTTTAATTTGTTGAATTAAGAGATTAAATTATTATGCTGATAGTTCATCCGATGTTTTAAAGTGTTATGTATCCACGTTGAATGCAATGTGTTTTTAAAGTTGAATTTGTGGCATCCTGATTCGTTTGCATGAATGCTTATAACTCTGATTTACATTTATAACTGCCGGGTAGAATTGGGGCGTTACAAAGTTGGTATCACAACAAAGGTTGGTCCGTCCAACCTAGTTGTCGAGTCGTAGTTGTCTAACAATTGAGTATTATTAATTTGAGTTCTAACCGTTGTTTATGTTGTAGTGATAAGTTGAGATGGATCGAAGGAATCATTCTGCACTTGCTTCTACTTTAGAAGCAATGGCTCATGCGATGGAGAATAATCTGAATGCTCAAGGGAATGCTAGATCTCGTAGCTTGGCGACTTTCTAGAGAGAGAATCTGCCTACCTTCAAGGGGAAGTATGATCCTGACGGAGCATTGGATTGGTTAAAAGAGATTGAGAGAATATTTCGTGTGATGGACTGCACTCCAACGTAGAAGGTTCGATATGGTACTCATATGCTAGAAGTTGAGGCTGATGACTGGTGGCTGGAGACTTGTCAGAGATTGGAAACTGCAGGTGAAAATGTCGCTTGGGCTATGTTCCGTAGGGATTTTTTGAGGAAGTACTTTCCTGAAGATGTCCGTGGTAAGAAGGAGATTGAGTTCCTTGAGATGAAGCAAGGGAATATTTCGGTTGTTGCGTATGCTGCAAAGTTTTCTGAGTTGGCTAAGTTTTATCCGCACTACGGTGAGGCAGATGCTGAGTTTTCGAAGTGTATCAAGTTTGAGAATGGGTTGCGCCCAGAGATCAAGAAGGTAGTTGGATACCAGAAGATCTGTGTCTTTTCTGATTTGATTGATAGTTGTAGGATTTATGAGGAGGATAATAATGCTCATTACAAGATTATCAGTGAGAAAAGGGGTAAGCACCAACAGAATTGAGGTAAGCCTTATGATGCCCCAGCTAATAAAGGTAAACAGAAAGCTGCTCAGGGTCAGAGGACTAGTGGAGGAGATGCTCCTGCTGGTGTGGTTTGTTTTAAATGTGGGAAACCTGGGCATAAGAGTAATGTGTGTACTACTAAAGTAAAGAGTTGTTTCCGTTGTAGTAAGAACAGACATGTTGTATATGAGTGCAAGCATAAGGATGTGATTTGTTTTAACTGTAGTGAAGAAGGGCACATCGGTATTCAGTGTAAGAAACAAAAGAGGGTGCAGACAAGTGGTAAAGTGTTCGCTTTGGTTGAGGATAAGACAGCTATTGAGGATAGACTTATCAGAGGTACATGTTTCATTAATAGTACTCCTTTAATTACTGTTATTGATACTGGAGCTACTCATTGTTTTATTGCTGCTGACTGTGTTGAAAGATTGGGTCTTATGTTGTCTTTTATGAATGGAGAAATGGTTGTTAATACTCCATCCAAGGGGTCGGTGACTACTTATTTTGTGTTTTCAAATTGTCCCTTGTCAATCTTAGACAGAGACTTTGCTGTTGATTAGGTTTGTTTACCATTAAGAGGGTTGGATGTGATTTTGGGTATGAACTGGTTAGAGCATAACTATGTTCAAATTAACTATTATGACAAGTCTGTGAGGTTTTCTACTCCTGAAGAAGAGGGAGATAGTCTGTTGTCTGCTAAATAGTTGAGGAAGTTGATGCAAGAAGAAGCACATATGTTCTTGTTGATGGCGTCGCTATCTGTGGAGACTCAAGCTATAATTGAGGAATTGCAGGTGGTGTGTGAGTTTCCTAAAGTTTTCCCCGATGAAATTCCTGATGTAACGTCGGAGAGGGAAGTTGAATTTTCTATTGATCTTGTACCTAGTACCAGACCTGTGTCTATGGCACCATACAGGATGTCTGCATCTCAATTGTCAGAGTTAAAGAAGCAATTGGAGGAGTTACTTGAAAAGAAGTTTGTAACACCAGGTGTATCATCGTGGGGAGCTCCAGTGTTATTAGTAAAGAAGAAAGATGGAAGTATAAGGCTTTGTGTTGATTATAGACAGTTGAATAACGTGACGATTAAGAACAAGTATCCACTTACAAGAATAGATAACTTGATGGACCAATTGGTGGATGCTCGTGTGTTTAGTAAGATTGATTTGAGGTCGGGTTACCATCAGATTAAAGTGAAGGATGAAGATATCCAGAAGACGGCTTTCAGAACGCGTTATGGACATTATGAGTATTCGGTGATTCCTTTAGGTGTTACTAATGCGCCAGGAGTATTCATGGAATATATGAATCGTATCTTTCATACTTATTTGGATCGGTTCGTAGTGGTGTTCATTGATGATATTTTGATTTACTCTAAGTCAAAAGAAGAGCATGCAGAACACTTAAGGGTAGTATTGCAAGTTTTGAAAGAGAAGAAGTTGTATGCAAAGTTGTCCAAGTGTGAATTCTGGTTAAAGGAGGTTAATTTTCTTGGTCATGTGATCTCAGGTAGTGGCATCGATGTAGATCCATCGAATTTGACGCTGTGTTGCAATGGGAAACTTCGAGGTCAGCTACTGAGATTAGAAGCTTTTTGTGATTAGTTGGTTACTATAGAAGATTTATCGAAGGTTTTTCTAAGTTGGAACTTCCGTTGACTAAGTTGACTTGTAAAGGTAGAGCTTTTGAGTGGGATGTTCAGTGCGAAGAAAGTTTTACAGAATTGAAGAAGAGATTAACGTCAGCTCCGATGTTGACGTTGCCTAATCCAGGAGAGCCTTTTGTGGTGTATTTTGATTCTTCTAAGATGGCTTTAGGAGGTGTGCTTATACAGAGTGATAAGGTAGTTGCTTATGCGTCAAGGCAGTTGAGAACTCATGAGAAGAACTATCCTACGCATGATTTAGAACTTGCTGCAGTTGTCTTTGTGTTTAAGATTTGGAGGCATTATCTTTATGGTTCTAGATTTGAAGTGTTTAGTGACCATAAGAGCTTAAAGTATTTATTCGATCAGAAGGAGTTGAATATGAGGCAACGAAGATGGTTGGAATTGTTAAAGGATTATGATTTCGGTTTGAATTATCATCCAGGAAAAGCGAATGTGGTAGCTGATGCATTGAGTCGAAAGAATTTACATATGTCGGCAATGATGGTTAAAGAGTTTGAATTAATTGAACAGTTCAGAGATATGAGCTTAGTTTGTAAGGTGACGCTGTAGAGTGTTATGTTAAGTATGTTGAAGATTAATAATGAATTTCTAGACAGTATCAGAGAAGCTCAGAAGTTGGATGTGAATCTTGTAGGTTTGATGGTTGGAATTGATCAGTCTGAGAATAATGATTTTAAGCTAGATGCGCAGGGTGTGTTGAGATTTAGTAACCAGATTTATATTCATGATGATGCTGAGATGAAGAAAGTGATACTTGAAGAGAGTCATAGAAGTAAGTTGAGTATTCATCCAAGAGCTACAAAGATGTATCAAGATTTGAAAGGTTTATTTTGGTGGCCTGGAATGAAGAGTGATGTGGCTCGATTTGTGTATGCATGTTTGACTTGTCATAAGTTGAAAGTTGAACATCAGAAGCCAGCAGGGTTGATGCAACCGTTAGAAGTTCCAGAATGGAAATGGGATAACATTTCGATGGACTTTGTGACGGGTTTACCTAATACTATAAGAGGACATGATTCAATTTTGGTGATTGTTTATAGGCTTACAAAGTCGGCTCATTTTCTTCCTATTAACATCATTTTTCCAGTGTCGAAGTTGGCTGAGATTTACACTAATGTGATTGTGAAGCTGCATGGTGTTCCTTTGTGCATTGTGTCAGATATAGATCCAAGATTTACTTATTATTTTTGGAAGAGTTTGCAAGAAGCATTGGGTTCTAAGTTGAGGTTGAGTTCAGCGTATCATTCTCAGACAGATGGTCAGACTAAATGGACTATCCAATCGTTGGAAGACTTATTGAGGGCATGTGTTCTTGAGCAGGGTTGTTCGTGGGATACTTATCTTCCGTTGATAGAGTTCACCTATAATAATATTTACCATTCTAGTATTGGGATGGCACCTCTTGAAGCGTTGTATGGTCGAAGATGTAGAACTCCTTTATGTTGGCATGAATCTAGTGAAAGTGTAGTACTTGGGCCTGAACTTGTTCGTGAGACTACTGAGAAGGTGAAGTTGATTCGAGAAAAGATGAAAGCTTCCCAAAGTAGACAAAAGAGTTATCATGATAAAAGAAGGAAAGATTTATAATTTCAAGCGGGTGACCATGTGTTTTTAAGAGTTACACCTGTGACTGGTGTTGGGAGAGCATTGAAGTCTAAGAAGCTCACTTCTTGTTTTATTGGACCATATCATATTTCGGAGAGAGTGGGGAATGTTGCTTATAAAGTGGCTTTACCGCCTAACCTTTCGAATTTGCATGATGTGTTTCATGTGTCACAACTCCGGAAGTATATTTCAGATCCATCTCATGTGATTCATATGGATGATGTGCAAGAACTGGAAAATCTTACGGTGGAGACGATGCATGTACGGATTGCGGATCGTGAAATAAAGACTCTGAGGGGCAAAGAGATTGCTTTGGTTAAAGTGGTTTGGCTAGGGGCTGCCGGAGAAAGCATGACTTGGGAGTTATAGACTAAGATGCGGGACTCCTATCCTGAGTTGTTTGATTAAGGTAAATTTTCGAGGACGAAAATATTCTAAGTGGGGGAGAGTTGTAATGCCCGTAATTTAATTAATTATTTAATTAAATGATTTTTGGAATAATTGTGAAGTTGTGTTATGATAATATATATTTGATGTGAAGCGTTGAATAGAAGAAACGATGAACTTCATTCTTCAGGATTAAAATGAAGAATAGGAAGGATAATCCTAGTATCCAAATTAGGATTAGAGTTAGTTCCCGCGTTAATCACTATGTTGGTTTTTGTGAAGAATGATGAGGATGAGATGATTATAGATTACTGTTTGGTCCGTAACAGCAAGATTAATGAGGATAATAATGTAGTATTACAGAATGAATAATATGTAGAGGTTTGGTAATTTAGAATTAAGCCTTAGATGATTAATTAATTATAGGCAATATCATGTTGTAGGCCTATGGCCAACGTTGCGAGATTGGCAATCTACTGCTGTATTGTTGTATAGCTGAGTTGCTGTGAATTATGTTGATAAATGACTGTTGTACCCCAAAATTTTCCCTCTCATTTCTTATTCAAGATACTATCCTAGGTCTTCCCGAATACTCAATTTGGCTTAGAAGTTTGATCAAACAGATTCTCTTCCTAGGCAGTAAGTCAACGATTAGGGTTTGACGTTTCTCAAAGAAAATTGATTCTTCAAGGTTTCAAATGGTCTTCATAGATCTTCATGTCTCCTCAAGGATTTTCATGCCGAGTTTCGAACCTCGCGTTACAAGTTTGCTCAGTCAATGGTTCAGACGACTGAAAATGACTCCATTAACCCAAAAACTGACCTTTTGCGAGACAAAGTTTGAACAATTGTAACTTCTTCATTATTCGATATTTTTCAGCGGTTCTTCTTGCGTATGACTCTCCTCGATGTTATCTCCAATTTCTCTTCACAAATTAAGAGTTGATTACGTGTAGAAGACCACCAAATTCGAATGCGTTAGAAGTCACTTCATGGATTATGATCTAATCTTAAATAATTGTCGCCTGATTTCTAAGAATTGTGATTTCCTCAAATTACAAGATCATGAGACGATTAATTAGGCATATGGTCATAAATGATGTCGCTCACGAGTTTATCTTCAAAGACCAAAAGGAAATTGTGTTTGGAAGACTTTGAAAGTTATCGAATCATCGCAAGTCATTTGTTTGATTTCAAGTGTTCTTAATCACCATCGTTTTTGAAATTTGTTAATTCTATAAGGTTGATGATTGTTCTCAAAGCATGATTTTTTGGCAATGAAGTTCCATTTTAATCGAGTATGGTGCGCGAGTTCATTTTGAATGCAAATTTGGTTTGGACAAGAGTTGAAGATTAAGACTGTCGTGGCTCTGGGTTTGAGTTAACCAAGTTAAAATTGAATTATTAAACATTTATTTTGTTTATAAGTTTGATTGGTGTACAAGACGCATCAGTTATTTGATCATTTTTTGATTGCTTGAAGTTCAAGTTACCAAACCAAGATGTTTTATTCAAAGCATTCAATTGAGAATTGCAAAGTTTAAATAAATTCAGGATTTGTACGACAAATTACAAATTTATTCAAGGTCTTGTATTCATTACATCATAAATGAAATAAAATTACACATTTTTTCTTTGTTTACAAAGAATCACAATGTTTGCTTTGACTACAAAGGGAGGAGTTTATTTTGTTTCTTCAAGTCTCCATTACTTCATCTTCAAGCAATCCTCGCTTGCCATCCACGCCTCATGTTCATGAAACAAAGAAGAGAAAGTTAGCAATTCAAGCAAAGTGATGTGTAAAGAAGAGAAAAAGAATTCATCACTACGGTTTGTATGTGGAATTGGATTTAAATTTTTTTTGTTTAAATCATAGTCCATCTTCTCCTATTTTTCAAATCACAAGGTTTGGGCTTGGTTCAAAAAAAGGGAAAAGAAAATTTGCAAACACTTTCTACTGCAAAAATAACATAAAGCCCAAAACTGCCAAAATATGCAAGCTGCAACAAGCAGCAGCCAACTGCTACACAAAACAGGTTGTAATGCAAAACCAGCAAGCAAATAAAATAAAGGCAGGATGCTGAAAAATATAGCATGCAAGTCAAAGCTGCTAAGGCAAGGCTGTCCAAAACATGCAGCAAATATGGCAGCAGATCAAACAAACAACAAAATATACAAACAGAATAGCAGGCTAAGCCTGCAACATAAAGCAAACAGCAGGTAGCAGAAAAAAAACAAGCAAAACACAGCCCAATGGCCAAAACTATCCAGCAACAGCAAAATAGTCAGCAGTATTTCATTCAAAAAATAGCAAGCTTGCTCAACAAACAAGTTATCATCATTTTCCTGAAATTATACAAACCCTTCAGAATTTTTCATAGAAAGAAAAGCATAGTAGCCTTATATTTTCATTGAAAGATAAGGAGAAAAAAGAATAGGCTTGAAAAGATATCACCTAGCAATAACAATCCCCAAACCAACATAAAACTGCCCACAACCTGCTGCACTTTCTGTCCAAGCAGTCCAAGTACGAGAGTCCACATGCTGCTATACAACAGTCCAAAAACATGTAGCCCAACATTTGCACACAAATAGCAATATGAAAACTGCACTCAAAGGCAGCAAGTCAGCATTCCAAAACAGTTCAAAACTCGACAAATTTTCCCCCCATTTTTTACCTTGTTTCTACTATAATACGAAGGGCTGTTTCACAAAGCAAAGAGAGAGAGGGCAACACAACATACAAACTACAAACCACAGCAAAAAAAAATCCAAACTTCAAACCTGAACCTGATACAACATAACATACAAACTACAAACCACAGCAAAAAAGCCAAACTTCAAACCTGAACCTGATACAACACAAGACAATATACAAACCAAGAGATCAGTTAACAAGAAAACCAAACAAAAGATAGGACTGAACCCTTAAGCAACTATTATCCATCACCACAACCTATATCAAACATAGAGATTGAATCAAATTCAACTCAAATCCACAACTCTCTCCAACTATTTTCATCTCATCATCATCTTCCTCACTCTCCCTCAGTCACCATTAAACATCATCATCTTCCTCACTCACCCTCAGTCACCATTAAACACCAACATCTGCCTCACCTCTCCATCCAGCAAACTCAAAATCTAGCCTCCAATAGGGAATCGTAAGCCAACAAAACCAACAAGAGACAAAAACCAACAAAATAAAGGAGGAAGCCATACCAGAAAGAAGCGAAAAACAGAAGCATACCTGGACCTCGTCGAAGTCGGAATCCCATTGAAATAACTTCAACTATGTGAGTGTTCTCTTTTTCTCAACTTTTTTCATACCATCATTGTTGTTTTGATTCCAAATATGAGAGGAAGGAACCGTTAGAAACCGCGAGAGTTCACATTACAGAGCGCGAAAATAGAAGAAATAGGGTGATTTAGAGAAGAATTATTAGCGATGGTGATGGGTTGTGAGAAGAAAAGTTGAATAGAAACAGAGATCCAATTTAGAGTGATGTACAGATTGCAAGGAATGGGACCTTGATTGATTTTGATTCATGGGGACGCATAGGAATTAGGGTTTGATAAGAACAGTAGGAACCTGATTTCTCCTTCTTCCCCTTCCCAAGATACAACATAAACGACGCTCTTTTGTTCACTAGGGTTTTCAAACCCTTTGTCTCTTTAGTCCAAATCGGGTTAGCCCATTGGGCTTCTGGGCCAATCACTCAACCTTTTTATATTATTGGAGTTGTCATAATACGTTAAGGATCGTTTGGAGCAGTGGTTAAGGCGTTGATGTCATAATTCCAGTTTTCTCTTTTTTTTGGACAAAAAAAAACAATCCCTTGGGCTTTAACCTTTAAAGCCCATGCAAAAAAAGGGCATCACCCCCATTTCAGTTTTACACTACCCTTCCATCTTGCTTTATTTAGTTTGTTTTTAGTTTTTTTTACTAATAAATCATAATTTCGTTAGATAATTTTACCTTTTGGCTTAGTTTTAAAATTTAAGTTAGGAATTTTGTAAATAATTTTACTATTTTATGCTTAAGCGTTAATTTATTCATTTAATTTCTAAATAACAAAAAAACCCAAAAAAATAAAATACATACTTTTAATTTAATCCTTTTTTAGATAATTAATAGAAATAGATTTTTTCTATTTTTTTTTCTTTTTTCAAACTTTTCAAACAAGATACTTAGAATTTCATACTTTGTCAATTAATTTTATTTCATTTCATAAACTGTTATAATTCCGATTAATTTCTCGATTCGATTTGGTTGTATTTTTTTTCCTATTTAGATATTTAATTGTACTAATCCATCACCATTTGTAAATTTGTACCCCTATTCCCGAAAATTCTGTAATAGCGTAAAATTTTAATTCTCACAATTTACTGTTTTCCTTATACTGTATAGTAATTAGGCGTGCATGACAAGATTCAAAATCAATCGCTAGATAACCTAATTTCAAAGACAAAATAACTTAAAACAAACACACTTTTCACATGCGCACCTCTAGGGTAACCTCGCTCGTTACCTCAGAAACATAGTCATGTCGCTCGAATATGGGACACTTTAGCAAAGACCCTTCGATAAAAAATATCATAGTCCCTCGATGTCCCTCGATGTTGCCTTCGGTGAAACGATCTAGTCCCTTACGAGAAATTGCTAAAGCGTCTCAACAAGTTGCCTTCTATGACTGTATGATTGACCCGCACCTGTACCTTCACATCCAACGATGGGGCTTCTTACCAAATCAATGGTAAGATAGCAACATCTAAAGGAGGAAAAGAACATTTAGGACCTTTCAAGTAGGTAGATTCTCTCTTAGTTTCTCGCTTGCTCACAACTAAACATTTTACACCAACACTTTCACATTAAAATATTTTCTAAAAGACAAAAGCTTTTTGTATACGTTCTTATAGAAACGAGAACCATTACAAAAACATATTTCCAAGAACACTTTCAAAAACACATTCCACAAACACCTATTTAAACTATTTTTCGAAACAACACTTTGCACGCGTTCTTATAGAGACGAGAACCATTACAAATACATTTTCAAAATACTTTCAAAACCCACACCACAAGCACATTCAAAAAAAAATCAAGTGATCTAGCAAGTAACTAAGAGCCCATGGAAAACCATGGATGAAAGGGGTGTTAACACCTTCCCTTTTCATAATCTACCCCCTGAACTCAAGAAAACATCTCTAAAGGTCTTTCCTGTTCTTTTCAACCTTTCCTTTTGGATAAAAGAAAAGTCGGTGGCGACTCTTGCTAGCCGCACAATTACGATCAAACCCAAAATGACCTAAGTCAGTTCTCCCACCATATCACAGAACTGGCGACTCTGCTGGGGAAAATTCCAAAAGTGGGGTTACCTTAGGGTTAGATCACATTTACTTGCTTTCTTTGTTTGACTTGTATGCTTTACATTATGGTTCTTTGTTTGGGTTTGAATCCTCTACCTGGATTTAGGACACCTTATAGGTAAGTAGCAATACATTATGGAAACTATGCAGGGTATACCGACATGGCCTAAGTAATAGTTGCGTTAGTGTGACATATTTGTGGGTACCGGTAGCCCTTGAGTAGTCAAGGAGAACATGGGGCTGCTGAGTGATGTCATGAAGCACTAATGAACTTTTAGAACCTTTACTTGACCAACTTGGCCATTAGGACGTAGTGAGATGACCGGCTTTGGTGCAGTCCGAAGTTGGTAGATACTCCATACTACACTCATTGAGGTTTGGTTTTTTGGGATATTTTGGTCTCCATTAAAGAGGCTTGCGCTGAAACAATTACCAAAGAAACAAACCAGTGATATTGAGCACGTTAGAACCCGATTACTATTACTAGGACATGTTTTAAGCCAACTAAACTTCAAGAGGGTACTTACCTATAAGACTCCATGCAAGCCTAAACCTAAGGAGTTGTTTTATTTGTTTGTGTATATTTACTTGTACATAACATCATGAATATCATAACATCATACTCGTACTCATACTCACTAACCATTTCAAGGAGTTCTGGGATTTATCTTTGTTTCTGTTTTGTAGGACATGGATTATATCCGCAGGAAAACCATTCAAGTCAACCTCGTAAGGGTTCCTCCTCAACTCAAAGAGTTAGCATCAAGGATTCCTGAGAATTCTCCATTCACCAAAAGACATGGTCGTCTCCTAAACCTGGTTACCTCCAAAACTGATGAAGATATGTTGAAGGTGCTCTTCCGATTCTTTGATCCTCTACACCATTGCTTCACATTCCTCGATTATCAACTTGTTCCAACTTTGGAAGAATTCTCCCAACTCTTAAGGATTCCCATTCTCAATCAACTACCTTTCAACGGTACGTAAAGAGATCCAAAACTAGAAGAGATTACTCAAGCTCTATACTTGCAACCATCTGATATCACAACTAATTGGGAAACGAGGAGTGTGGTCAAGGGTTTCCTAGCAAAGTTCTTGTTTGAGAAAGCCCAAAACTGTTGGAACACTTTGGATTTGTAAGATTTTGAGGAAATTGTGGCTCTCCTCATCTATGGGATGGTTTTGTTTCCAAATCCTGACCAACACATAGATATGAACACCGTCAAAATCTTCATGTCTCGTAACCCGGTGCCTACTTTGCTAGGGGACATCCTACATTCCTTTCACACTCGCACTATGAGGAAAAGAGGTATCCTTATGTGTTGTACTCCCCTTTTGGTAAGATGGTTTATTTCGCATCTTCCCCCAATTTATATTGAAGAACGAGCAAGGTTCAAGGTGGTCACAAAGGTTGATGACGCTCAAACATTCAGACATCCATTGGTGTTCCAGATCTATAGAGAATGTTATCATCGTCGACTATTGTGGAGAGTTCCCTAATGTCCCCTTACTTGGAATTAGGGGAGGTATCACCTACAACCCCTGCTTATCCTTAAGATAGTTTGGTTATGCCCGAAGGGATGGTCCATATGAGATATTGATTCAAGGGTTAGTATTCGACTACGAAAGTGACAATCAAGGTCATCGCCAGAGGTTTATCCAAGCTTGGAGGATGTTGAACAAGGTAGATAGCAAGATATTGGGGCACAAGAATTCCATCCCTCTTGAGCCTTACCTCAAATGGGTACGAGCTCGCGCTCAAAGTCTTATGATGCCTTATCCCTCCATTCTCCCGGTAATCATAGAACCTGTTATAGAAGGAGATGTTCCATACAACATCCTGCATCCTGACATGCCCGCCTCTCTTGAAGACTTACAAAGAGATTGGATACAGCTCAATGGGGAGCGAGATACTTTCGAAGCTCAATTCTACGCTAGCGAGAAGAAGATTTTGGAACTCACTAAGGAACTTCATGAGGAGCGGAGCCTGAATGCCTACATGGCACCAAAAAGGATGCGTACAACTTTTTTATCTTAGAGTTTTTGTATTCTTGTATAAGCATAAACAAGCATTGATGTACTCAAGCTTTAAATTATCAATATAACGTGTGTTTCCTTTTTGTCTAAAAACGAATTTGAATCCCTAAGTTCCTTGAAATCATTGCATATGCATTTACCATTCATCATAACATAAGCAGGTTTCTTGCAATAAGTCTCCTCATCTTTCTACTGTTTATTTCAGTAAGATGGATCTCGAGTGAAGGACCTCCAAGCATAAAATGCTCAGTTTCAACAAATATTCTTAACTCTAGCCAAAGGACAAGAAGAGTTGAAGACCTTGTTGGTTGAAAAGAAAACGAAGAAAACAAAGAAAATAACCGGAGTTCTGGGTATGGGAAGAAGATTCCAAGGACAAGCAAGAAGGACCCTAGACTTTGCAACGTCATCTGGTGAGAAAGACAATCAAGATGGGAAATGCAAGGAAGCGGTTGTCCAGCCAGATTCAGAAGACGAAGAGGAAGAAGAAGATTATTCTAAATAACAATATCCTCTGGCCGACGACAAGTATAAGCATCTGGAAGAACGATTAAGTGCAATGGAAATTCAAAAAGTTCCTGGACTGGACTTTGAGGAGTTAGGTTTGGTGTCTGGGATTGTCATTCCTCCAAAATTCAAGGCACCGGTGTTTTCCAAATACAACGGAGTTTCATGTCCCAAAATGCATCTCCGGTCCTATGTGAGGAAAATACAGCCTCACACTACTGACAAGAATTTATGGGTACACTTCTTTCAAGACATCCTATCCGGAACTCAACTTGATTGGTTTTATCAGCTAGAAAGAGCCAATGTTCATAATTGGGAAGATCTTGCCGCTGCCTTTTACAAACAATACCAATACAATGCAGATCTTGCTCCCACCCGTACTCAACTCCAGAGTATGGCCATGGTTTCAAGTGAAGGCCTCAAAGACTACGCGCAAAAATGGAGGGACTTAGCAGGAAGAGTCCAGCCTCCCCTATCTGAAAGAGAGTTGGTAGACATGTTTTTGGGCACCCTGTCTGGTCCTTTCTTTAATCACTTAATTGGGAGTTCATAGGCAGGTTTTACCGAATTGATATTGATGGGAGAAAGGGTGGAAGCCAGGATAAAGAATGGGAAAATTCAAAAAGATGCATCCTCAACTGTTGTAAGAAAACTGTTCATTAGAAAAAAAGAAGTTGTTGTTGTATATCCTCAGGGAAATTAAGATAGGGTTGAACGTCGTCCAATGGTGGGGGCTGTCATGATTCCTAAACCTGCACCTGCTCAGCAAAGAAGCAACCAGCCAAGAACGGAAAGACCACTCAGACATTTTACCCGAATTAATATGACACTATCTCAAGTATTGACACTTTTGTTAAGATCCAATCTAGTGAGTTTGAAAGAAGCTCCAAAGAATCCTAACACAACCTCTCCTTACTATCATCCTAATGCCCGTTGTGCATACCATTCTGAGAGTCCCGACCATGACACTAACAACTGTTGGGCTCTGAAAAACAAGGTACAAGACCTTCTTGAAGCCAAAGAGAATGAATTTGATGCACCAGAGATTCCTAATGTCATCACTGCCCCTATGCCCAAGCACGACCGTGATGTCAATGCTATTGAGGATGATATGTTTGTTACTTTGGTTGATGAACTTGTGACCCTACTCCTGACTATCAAAAAGAATTTGTTGAATGCCGGTGTATTCTCGGGTTGTGATGAAAGCTGTGATTTCTGTCTATCCACACCAACTGGCTGTCATTTCTTAAAAGCATGCATTCAATGCCTAATGGATGACAAGGAGATTTTGTTCGAGAAGACTTCTATTCCAACTGTTTCTCATAATGATGTTTCCATAGTGACCATTTCTGCCAATTCTTCCAGGGTCTCCACCAAAAGACCCGTTAGAATTACATCAGTTCCTAAAGTAGCTTCGTTGATAATTACAATTCCTGGAGCAATCCCGTATTCGTCAGACAAAACCGTCCCATGGAATTATGGAGGTGATGTCTATTATCACGGTATCAAGCAAGATTGGCCAGCTGCTGAAAATTTAAGTTCTGAGAAAGTTAACTCCGATATCAGTAACATCGTAGGGACTAGCAAGATAACCCGAAGTGGAAGGGTTTTCTCTCCAGAAATTGCTCCTCCAAAAGCTATTTCTGGACCTGTAATCATTCCTGATGTTGTTGCTCCTCCAAAGGCTATTCCCAGTCCTGCAGTCATCTCTGTTGATACCCCTGTTGACAAAACTATTGCAGTCCTTGTTATCACCCCTACTGAGATTCCTACTGCCGAGTCAACTGAGACTCGAGGCAAAGGTATTCTGTTTGAGCCTGTCTGGACGAAGGCACAATCAGTAGCTATCCCTAAGACCTCTCGAAAAGAGATGGAGGAAATTCTAAAGATTAAAAAAAGAAGCGACTACAACGTAGTCGAACAACTGGAGCAAACTCTATCAAAAATTTCCATGCTGGCTTTATTGTTATGTTTCGAGGCTCATGCAAAGGCCTTAGTAAAATTCCTTAAAACTACCCATGTACCCCAAGAAACATCTGCCGATCAGTTCCAAGACTCCGTAGCCAGCTTTACCGCAAATAATGGTTTAGGTTTTTCGGATGTTGATGTGATGCTAAGGGGGAGGAAGCATAACGAGGCATTGCATGTCTCATTCGAGTGCAGGGGCACGACTTTGGCTCATGTCTTGGTTGATACCGACTCGTCTCTAAATGTGTTGCCTAAAAAGGCTCTTGATAGGCTTGACTGTGAAGGATTAACCTTAAAACCTAGTAACATAGTAGTGAGGGCCTTCGACGGCTCAAAAAGGATGGTGCATGGGGAAATGGACATCCCCATAAAAGTTGGAACCCAAACATTTGATTCAACTTTCTATGTAATGGATATTCGCCCTTCATATTCCTGCTTATTAGGCCGACCATGGATTCACATTGCTGGTGTCGTTATCTCTACGTTGCATCAAATGCTGAAATATCCAATTCAGGGGAAGATCATCACTATTCATGGAGAAAAAGAGTATATGGTCAGTCATCTAAATTCCTCCAGATATGTGGAATTAGATGGTGAATTTATTGAAACTCCATTCCAACACTTTGAAGAAGTCCCGTAAACTGTGGCAGTAACCAAGGCTATTTCTCAGGTCCAAAAGATTACAAGGCCTCCATTCAAGATGTTGTCTTTGAAAGATGCCAAGGCAGTGATAGAAGAAGGTGGTGCACTATTTGGGGACAACTCACAGATATCCCATACAAATCTGACAAATTTGGTTTTGGTTTCACTTCAGGAGCCCAGAATGTTGTACGACGTGCTTGTGCCGGAGGACCACCCTTGAAGGTCAGCAACCGCGAAGTCAACACACTGGAGGATGATGAAGACAACTATAACCTGGAGGATTGGATTTTCCCAACTATCAATAGAGAGCTCAGCAACTGGGAAGCTAGAGATTTTCGCTCGATCAAATTTATCCAACAGTAATTTGTCTTTAAATTTTGTCGGACCTGTAATATTAAAACAATTCAGACTCTTAAAACCTTGTGTCTTACCCGAGGCACAATGGTCCATTTGTAAGGGTTATTATCTCACTTCCATATGACATCAATGAATCATGGATATTTTTGCATACAAACTTTGTGCTTATTGTTTTTCTTTTTACATTTTCATTTCTTTCAAAGATAGTTATACTCTTACACACACTCACATTCAAATATAAATCTACATCCATTCGGGATCCCATGGGTAACGATTCAGCTATGGCCTTCTGTGACTCTGAAAATCTAATCTACCAAGCCGAAGAGGAAGGTGAGGAAGATTGTGAAGTACCAGGGGAGCTCGCCAGGTTACTATAGCAAGAAGAGAGGACCATACATCCCCACGAAGAACTAGTGGACACCATTAACCTAGGTACCGAAGAAGACAAGAGAGAAGTCAAGATGGGTGCCAATCTGGAACCCAGTGTCAAGGAGCGTCTGATTCAGTTGCTACACGATTATGTTGAGGTCTTTGCCTGGTCATATGAAAACATGCCAGAACTGGATGCAGATATCGTGGTACATCGTCTACCAACGAAAGAAGAATGCCCGCCGGTAAAACAAAAGGTCAGTCGCATGCGACCAAACATGTCAGAGAAGATCAAAGCGGAAGTCATGAAACAATTCAGCGCTAGATTCTTGGCAGTCACCTCCTATCCATAATGGGTCGCCAATGTTGTTCCCTTGCCTAAAAAGGATGGGAAGGTACGAATGTGCTTGGACTATAGATATTTGAATAGGGCGAGCCCTAAGAATGATTTCCCACTTCCCCACATTGATATTCTAGTTGACAATACGGCACATCACAAAGTGTTTTCCTTCATGGGCGGTTTCTCAGGCTACAACCAAATCAAAATGGCGCTTGAGGACATGGAGAAAACAACTTTTGTCACACAATAGGGCACATTCTATTACGAGGTTATGCCATTCGGGTTGAAGAACATTGGGGCAACCTATCAGCGTGCCATGGTATCTCTATTTCACGACATGATACATCATGAAATAGAGGTTTACGTGGATGATATGATAGCTAGATCTCAAACAGAAGAAGAGCATCTTGGACATTTGCAAAAATTATTTGAGAGGCTAAAGAAATACAAGTTGAGGTTGAACCCAAATAAATGCACATTTGGGGTGAGGTCTGGTAAACTCTTAGGCTTTGTCGTCAGCGGTAAGGGTATTGAAGTAGATCCTGCCAAGGTGAAAGCAATACAAGAAATGCCTGCTCCTCGTACCGAGAAGGAAGTCATAGGATTCTTGGGACGGTTAAACTACATTGCCAGATTCATTTCTCACCTGACAGCTACTTGTGAACCAATCTTCAAATTACTGAAGAAAGATCAAGTAGTCAAATGGAATGATGAGTTCCAAGCTGCCTTCGACAAGATCAAAGAATACCTGCAAGAGCCTCCTGTTTTGTTGCCACCGGTCGAGGGAAAACCCCTGATTATATATCTAACCATTTTGGAAATTCAATGGGGTATGTGTTGGGGCAGCATGATGAGTCTGGCCGAAAAGAGCATGTTATTTATTACCTGAGCAAAAAGTTTACCGACTGTGAAACAATATATTCACTGCTCGAGAAAACTTGCTACGCTCTGGCATGGGCTGCTCGCCGGCTAAGACAGTATATGATGACCCATACTACCTTATTGATATCTGAAATGGATCCAATAAAATACACATTCGAGAAACCTGCCCTCTCTAGAAGAATAGCAAGATGGCAGATGATCCTGATGGAATATGACATTCAGTATACTACCCAAAAAGAAATAAAGGGAAGTGTACTAGCTGATGACCTTGCTCACCAAGCTGTGGATGACTATCAGTCCGTGAAGTTCGAATTCCCAGATGAAGACATCATGGTGGTAAACAATTGTGAAGAATTTAGACCATATGACGGACCTGAACAAGGATCTCGATGGACCCTGGTTTTTGATGGGGCATCCAACGCACTCGACAATGGTATTGGTCTTGTACTTATATCCCCTGAAGGATGTCATACTCCCTTTACTGCAAGACTTTGCTTCAATTGTACAAATAACATGGCAGAATACGAAGCGTGCATTTTTTGTCTCAAAGCTGCCATAGATTTGGGGATCAAATCCTTAAATGTATTCGTAGATTCAGCTTTGGTCATCATCCAAATCAAAATGGAATGGGACACCAAACACCCTAACCTTATCCCCTACAAAGAACATGTGTTGACATTGATTCCACATTTTGAGAAGATCACCTTCGAGCATTTCCCGCGAGAAGAAAATCAACTAGCGAACGCGCTAGCCACAATGTCATCCATGTTTAAACTCAAATGGAATAACGAGGCTCCCCATATCACCATTGAACGGATGAATGAACCAACTCACTGTCACGAGATCAATACTGAAGAAGTAGTGGACCGACCTTGGTTCCACGAAGTCAAGAGGTATCTCGAGGCTCAAGAGTATCCGGAAGGAACTTCAGTCAATGATAAGAAGTTCTTAAGGAGATTCTCTGCTAAGTTCTTCCTTAATAATGGCATTCTTTACAAACGCAACCAGGACTCTGTATTACTCCAGTGTGTAGACAAGGTTAAAGCGGAAAATATCATGGCTGAGTTACATGAAGGCACTTTTGGCACCCATTCTAGTGGGCATACGATGGCAAAGAAGATCCTACGTGCAGGCTATTACTGGTCTACCATGGAAGCAGATTTCTATCAACACTCTCGAACTTGCCATAAGTTTCAGATCTATGCTGACAAAGTGCATGTACCTCCAGTTCCTCTTAACGTCTTGACGGATCCCTGGCCCTTTTCTATGTGGGGCATCGATATGATTGGGGAAATCAAACCAACAGCCTCTAATGGACACCGCTTCATCTTAGTGGCCATTGACTATTTCACAAAATGGGTTGAGGCGGCCTCTTTCGCTTCTGTTATCAAGAATGTTGTAGCCCAGTTCATTAAACAGAATCTCATTTGTCAATATGGTATCCTGGACGGGATCATCACAGAAAATGGTATGAATCTAAACAATACAATGATCACTACATTGTGCGTATAATTCAAGATCCAGCACCACAATTCTTCCCCTTACCGGCCAAAGATGAATGGTGCTGTTGAAGCTGCAAATAAGAACATCAAGAAGATCATACACAAAATGATCGTCACATACAAAGACTGGCATGAGATGCTACCATTCGCTCTCCACGGTTATCGTACCACGAAGCGCACATCAACCGGGGCAACACCTTACTCTATGGTATACGGCATGGAAGTTGTCTTGCCTATTGAGGTCCATATCCCTTCTCTGAGAATCATGAAGGATGCAGGTCTGAACGAAGACGATTGGATCCAGACTCAACTTGATCAACTGAACTTAATTGATGAGAAAAGGCTTACTATTGTCTTTCATGGTCAAATGTATCAAAAACTAATGATCAAGGCTTTCAACAAAAAGGTCAGACGCCAACTGTATCAAGTCGGGGATTTAGTGATCAAGCGCATCATACTGCCACAAGGTGATCCCAGGGGAAAATGGACTCCTACATACGAAGGACCATTTGTAATCAAAAGCATATTCTCTGGAGGAGCCATGATTTTAACCACTATGGATGGTGACGACCAGCCACATCCTGTGAACGCGGACATAGTCAAAAGATACTACGCATAAGAGACCCGCTAGGTTGACACACCTAGGAAAAATAAGGGCATCCCGGCGAACCAAAAACATTCAAGCAAAAATTAGGGATAAAACAAAAAAAATCTGTATACCCGGCAAGCTGAAAACCCGAAAGGGTGGCTTGGGCCAAAAAAGGGTATCCCGGTGGGCTGAAAATCCGAAAGGGAGGTCCAGGAAAAAGTTAGGGAATTAAAGCGTATGACTATGTCCTGTTGGATCACCTTACGGACAACCTGCAAACTCGACGGTTTTGGTCAATTCAATCAGCTTCGGACAAGGTAACAAATAGATAAGATGCTCAGAGGCACGAAGGATATAGCAGAATGGGAACCCCATGGGATTATTTCACATAGATATCTTTTCTTTGTATCAAATTTTCATTTTTTTTACGACGGTATTCTCTTACTAGAATGTTTGTCTCATTGTACAAAAATACTTACTCAAATTCAATACAAAGATATCCCTTTGAAAGTGCAAAACTATCTGTTTTTTTCTTTACTCTTGTGTTTTGTTTACAAAAACATCCAATGATTTATTTTTGAACATATGCATTTGACATAACTACCGTTTACAAATGAACAAAATAGAAAGACAATCATTAATGGCTTTAAGGAATATGGTAATATCTTTAAGCTATTCCATAAAATCCCCCCACAGTGTGCAGTTTAATCCCCAGTGGAACAAAACATCCAGTTATCACTCCCCGGTAGAAGTCGCCAAATTTCACAGGATTCCCCAACAGGATTTCACAAGCAATACACGGCGTTTCCCTTACAACGGAGTTTATTTATCTAAGCGGAAACTCATCAACACTTAAACTTCACAACATGAAGACTTACACTCTACATTCCCAGTAGCAGTCAGGGATTTATTTTCCCTAATCCAACAATATTACAGCAGATTAGCTCACATACGCATAAATCGCGTCCATATATCATAAACATTGATGACACGAATGCATATATCACAATCTCATTGTACCATGCATTTCATACATCATGACATTACATACAACTAACATTTTACCCTTTGCAGGATAAGGTTAATCAATGACTATCATCAACAAATCAGAGATTAATACCTAAAATAGGCCGAGGACAATTGGCTACACGACCAGCTGAACTTTCAGATACAGTTCAAATACGCTCCAGATACGGATGCCATCTTGAAACTCATTCAGATTCAGCTTTCAGATACAGTTCAAATACACTCCAGATACAGATGCTATCCTGATATTCATTCAGATTCAGCTTTCAGATACACTCCAGATATGGATGCCATCCTGATACTCATTCAGATTCAAATTTTAGATACAGTTCAAATACGCTCCAGATGCAGATGCCATCCTGATATTCATTCAGATACAACTTTCAGATACAGTTCAGATACGCTTCACATACAGATGCCATCCTGATACTCATTCATATTCATCTTTTAGATACAGTTCAGATACGCTCCAGAAACGGATGCCATCCTGAAACTCATTCAGATTCAGCTTTCAAATACAGTTCAGATACGCTCCAGATATAGATGCCATCCTGATACTCATTCAGATTCAGCTTTTAGATACAGTTTAGATACGCTCCAGATACAGATGCCATCCTGATACTCATTCAGATTCAGCTTTCAGATACACTTCAGATACGCTTCAGATACGGATGCCATTCTGATACTCATTCAGATTAAGCTTTCAGATATAGTTCAGATACGCTCCAGATACGGATGCCATCCTGATACTCATTCAGATCCAGGATTTCCTTTCAAAGTAACCCTGTTATCCAGGTTCCTTCTCTCTTATCTCCAGAAAATAGTTTACAACCCTATAAGACCTGGACCCGACCAGATACGGTCGATTTCACATTTCCCAGGTTGAAGTCAAACTTAGACTTGGTCTGATTTATGTCAACAGTCACCTTCGAATGGCATCTTTAAGCCCATCTCAAACAATGTTCTGTCATCTCTCCAAATGGCATCTTTAAGCCCATTTCCAACAAATTTTCGTCATCTCTCGAAATGGCATCTTTAAGCCCATCCCTAACAACTTTCAATTATCTCTCTAAATGGCATCTTTAATCCAATTCCTTACATAATCAACCAACACATCACCGAGTGCGAATTTCTGGGCACTCTAGTGTTCAATCATCCACCACTATCAAGCTACGAACGACAAACATGCCGATCTCACTTTTTCAAGTTTAAGAAGATTTAACAGGGCAACTATTGTACCCCAAAATTTGCCCTCTCATTTTTTATTCAAGATACTATCCTAGGTCTTCCCGAATACTCAATTTGGCTCAGAAGTTTGATCAAACAGATTCTCTTCCTAGGAAGTAAGTCAATGATTAAGGTTTGATGATTCTCAAAGAAAATTATTTCTTCAAGGTTTCAAATGGTCTTCATAGATCTTGATGTCTCCTCAAGGATGTTCATGCCGAGTTTCGAACCTCGCGTTACAAGTTTGCTCAGTCAATGGTTCAGACAACTGAAAATGACTCCATTAACCCAAAAGCTGAACTTTTGCGAGACCAAGTTCAAACGACTATAACTTCTTCATTATTTGATATTTTTGAGCGGTTCTTCTTGCGTATGCCTCTCCTAGATGTTATCTCCAATTTCTCTTCACAAATCACGAGCTGATTACGTGTAGAAGATCACCAAATTTGAATGCGTTAGAAGTCACTTCATGGATTTTGATCTAATCTTAAATAATTGTCGCCTGATTTCTAAGAATTGTGATTTCCTTAAATTACAAGATCTTGAGACGATTATTTTTGTATATGGTCATAAATGATGTCATTCACGAGTTTATCTTCAAAGATTGAAAGGAAATTGTGTTTGGAACACTTTGAAAGTTATCGAATCATCGCAAGTCATTTGTTTGATTTCAAGTGTTCTTAATCACCATCATTTTTGAAACTTGTTAATTCTATAAGGTTGATGATTGTTCTCAAAGCATGATTTGTTTGGAAATGAAGTTCCATTTTAATCGATTATGGTGCGCGAGTTCATTTTGAATGGAAATTTGGTTTGGATAAGAGTTGAAGATTAAGACTGTCATGGCTATGGGTTTGAGTTAACTAAGTTAGAATTGAATTCTTAAACATTTATTTTGTTTAGAAGTTTGATTGGAGTACATGGCGCATCGGTTTATTTGATCATTTTGTGATTGCTTGAAGTTCAAGTTACCAAAGTAAGATGTTTTATTCAAAGCATTCAATTGAGAATTGCAAAGTTTAAATAAATTCAAGATTGGTACGACAAATTACAAATTTATTCAAGGTCTTGTATTCATTACATCACAAATGAAATAAAATTACACATTTTTTCTTTGTTTACAAAGAATCACAATGTTTGCTTTGACTACAAAGAGAGAAGTTTATTTTGTTTCTTCAAGTCTCCATTATTTCATCTTCAAGCAATCCTCTCTCGCCATCCACGCCTCATGTTCATGAAACAAACAAGAGAAAGTTAGCAATTCAAGCAAACTGATGTGTAAAGAAGAGAAAAAGAATTCATCACTAGGGTTTGTATGTGGAATCATATTTAAAGTTTGTTTTGTTTTAATCATAGTCCATCTTCTCCTATTTTGCAAATCACAAGGTTTTGGCCTTGGTTCACAAAAACGGAAAAGAAAATTTGCAAACACTTTCTACTACAAAAATAGCATAAAGTCTAAAGCTGCCAAAATATGCAAGGTGCAACAAGCAGCAGCCAACTGCTACACAAAAAATAGGCTGTAATGCAAAACCAGCAAGCAACACAAGCAAAAAAACAAAGGCAGGATGCTGAAAAATATAGCATGCAAGTCAATGCTGCCAAAGCTGCCAAGGCATGGTTGTCCAAAACATGCAGCAAATATGGCAGTAGGTCAAACAAACAACAAAATATACGAACAGAACAGCAGGCTAAGCCTGCAACATAAAGCAAATAGCAGGCAACAGATAAAAACAAGCAAAACACAGCCTAATGGCCAAAACTGTCCAGCAACAGCAAAATAGTCAGCAGTATTTCATTCAAAAAATAGCAAGCTTGCTCAACAAAGAAGTTATCATCATTTTCCTGAAATTATACAAACCCTTCAGAATTTTTCATAGAAAGAAAAGAATAGTAGCCTTATATTTTCATTGAAAGATAAGGAGAAAAAGGAATAGGCTTGAAAAGATATCACCTAGCAATAACAGTCCCCAAACCAGCATAAAACTGCCCACAACCTAATGCACTTTCTGTTCAAGCAGTCCAAGTACAAGAGCCCACAGGCTACTATACAACAGTCCAAAAACCTGTAGCCCAACATTTGCACACAAATAATAATATGAAAACTACACTCAAAGGCAGCAAGTCAGCATTCCAAAACAGTTCAAAACTCGAAAAATTTCCCCCCCATTTTTTACCCTGTTTTCACTATAATACAAAGGGTTGTTTCACAAAGCAAAGAGAGAGAAAGAGAGGGAAACACAACATACAAACTACAAACCACATAAAAGCCAAACTTCAAACCTGAACCTGATACAACATAACATACAAACTACAAACCACAGCAAAAAAGCCAAACTTCAAACCTGAACCTGATATAACACAAGACAATATACAAACCAAGAGACCAGTTAACAAGAAAACCAAACAAAAGACAAGACTGAACTCTTAAGGAACTATTATCCATCACCACAACCGATATTAAACATAGAGATTAAATCAAATTCAACTTAAATCCACAACTCTCTCCAACTGTTTTCATCATATCATCATCTTCCTCACTCTCCCTCAGTCACCATTAAACATCATCATCTTCCTCACTCACCCTCAGTCACCATTAAACACCATCATTTTCCTCACCTATCCATCCAGCAAACTCAAAAGCTATCCTCCAACAGGGAATCATAAGCCAACAAAACCAACAAGAGACGAAAACCAGCAAAATAAAGGAGGAAGCCATACCAAAAAGAGGAGAACAACAGAAGCATACCTGGACCTCGTCGAATTCGAAATCCCGTCGAACTAACTTCAACCCTGTGAGTGTTTTCTTTTTCTCAACTTTCTTCATACCATCATTGTTTTTTTATTCCAAATATGAGAGGAAGGAACCGTTAGAAATCGCGAGAGTTCATATTACAGAGCGCGAAAATAGAAGTAGGGTGGTTTAGAGAAGAATTATTAGCGATGGCGATGGGTTGTGAGAAGAAAAGTTGAATAGAAACAGAGATTTGATTTAGAGTGATGCACAGATTGCAAGGAATGGAACCTTGTTTGATTTTGATTCATGGGGACGCATAGGAATTAAGGTTTGATAAGAACAACAGTAACCTGATTTCTCCTTCTTCCCCTTCCCAATATACAACACAAATGACGCTCATTTGTTCACTAGGATTTTCAAACCCTTTGTCTCTTTAGTCCAAATCGGGTCAGCCCATTGGGCTGCTGGCCCAATCACTCAACCTTTTTAATCTTTTTATATTATTGGAGTTGTCATAATACATGAAGGGTCATTTGTAGCAGTGGTTAAGGCGTTGATGTTTGGGAGGAAAGGTCTTTGGTTTGAGACCCCCCAGGACGTTTTCTTACTTTTCTAATTCCAGTTTTCTCTTTTTTTTGGACAAAAAAAAACAATCCCTTGGGCTTTAACCTTTAAAGCCCATGCAAAAAAGGGCATCACCCCCATTTCAGTTTTACACTACCCTTCCATCTTGTTTTATTTAGTTTGGTTTTAGTTTTTTTTTTACTAATTTAATAAATCATAATTTTGTTAGATAATTTTCTCTTTTAGCTTAGTTTTAAAATTTAAGTTAGGAATTTTGTAAATAATTTTACTATTTTGTGCTTAAGCTTTAATTTATTCATTTAATTTCTAAATAACAAAAAACCCTAAAAAATAAAATACATACTTTTAATTTAATCTTTTTTTAGATAATTAATAGAAATAGATTTTTTTCTAATTTTTTATTTTTTCAAATTTTTC
This sequence comes from Vicia faba, assembly GCA_948472305.1. NCBI lineage: Eukaryota > Viridiplantae > Streptophyta > Magnoliopsida > Fabales > Fabaceae > Vicia > Vicia faba. The sequence continues at coordinate 10,610,227 of OX451735.1, forward strand.
AAACAAGATACTTAGAATTTCATACTTTGTCAATTAATTTTATTTCATTTCATAAACTGTTATAATTCTGATTAATTTCTCGATTCGATTTGGTTTTATTGTTTGCCTATTTGGATATTTAGTTGTACTAATCCATCCCCATTTGTAAATTTGTACCCCCATTCCCGAAAACTCTGTAATAGCGTAAAATTTTAATTCCCGCAATTTACTGTTTTCCTTATACTGTATAGTAATTAGGCGTGCATGACAAGATTCAAAATCAATCGCTAGATAACCTAATTTTAAAGACAAAATAACTTAAAACAAACACACTTTTTCACACGCTCACCTCTAGAGTAACCTCGCTCATTGCCTCAGAAACATAGTCATGTCCCTCGAATATGGGACGCTTTAGCAAAGACCCTTTGATAAAAAAGATCGTAGTCCCTCGATGTCCCTCGATGTTGCCTTCGGTAAAACGATCTAGTCCCTTACTAGAATTGCTAAAGCGTCTGAACAAGTTGCCTTCTATGACTGTAAGATTGACCCGCGCCTGTCCCTTCACATCCAACGATGGGGCTTCTTACCAAATCAATGGTAAGATAGCAACATCTAAAGGAGGAAAATAACATTTAATACCTTTCAAGTAGGTAGATTCGCTCTTAGTTTCTCGCTTACTCACAACCAAACATTTTACACCAACACTTTCACATTAAAACCTTTTTCAAAAGACAAAAGCTTTTTGTATACGTTCTTATAGAGACGAGAACCATTATAAAAACATCTTTCCAAGAACACTTTCAAAAACACATTCCACAAACACCTATTTGAACTATTTTTCTAAACAACACTTTGCACATGTTCTTATAGAGACGAGAACCATTACAAAGACATTTTCAAAATATTTTCAAAACCCACACCACAAGCACACTCAAAATAAAAGCAAGTGGTCTAACAAGTAACTAAAAGCCCATGGAAAACCATGGATGAGGGGTTCTAACACCATCCATTTTCATAATCTACCCCCCGAACTCAAGAAAACATCTCTAAAGGTCTTTCCTGTTCTTTTCAGCCTTTCCTTTTGGATAAAAGAAAAGTCGGTGGCGACTCTTGCTAGCCGCATAATTATGATCAAACGCAAAACGACCCGAGTCAGTTCTCCCACCGTATCAAAATGACGTTGATGAATGATGTTGATAAATGATGTTGATAAATGATGTTGATGAGATTGTGTTGATGAATTATGCGATGATAAATGATGTTTGATGAATTATGTTGATAAATGATGTTTGATGAATTATATTGATCAATGATGTTGATGAATGATGTTGATGAAAGATGTTGAGATGCCTCTAATAATTGGAAGCTATTAATATGTAGGCTTCTGGCCAACGATGATGTTGTGTTGAGATGTTGTTGATTATGGTGTTGTCATTACATTCATGATTGTGTCGTATACATTGCATTTCAAGATGGAGTTGGTGCTCATTAAGATGACCTGTATTGGCGAATATTAAGATGAAGGCTTATGCCTTGTTGATGCCTCTATTTATTGGCAATTATTTGAGATGGGAGTTCTTCTCGAATGGTACCACATGCATTTTCATAGTATTGAGTCGCATTATATGATTGCATAAAGAAGCTCTGTATTGATGTGGTGAATGTGTATTATCGTTGGTATTTCTGTTGTGATTATTGTTGTTTATAAGATGAGAAGTGGTGATGTTATGTGATCTAATTTAATATATTATTTATCATACGCTTTATTATATTGTTAGATATCCCACCCCTTATGTTTGAATGTTACCCTTACGTTGGTAACGTGCAGGTAATCTAGAGTGAAGGTTGTATACCTTCAGTAGTTCGAGTCGGTGTCATTGCTCTGATACGTAATACTCGGGGGGATGAACCCTTGTTGCTTTAATTATTGATTATTTCATTTGTTGAACTTTAATTTGATTATTGTTAAGTATGTGTTGTTTTGATGTTGTTGTAACGATGGATAAAGATGTTATTAAGAATTCCGCTGCGTAGATGTTTAACTTGTTGGATTAAGAGATTAAATTATTATGCTGATAGTTCATCCGAAGTTTTAAAGTGTTATGTATCCACGTTGAATGCAGTGGGTTTTTAAAGTTGAATTTGTGGAATCCTGATTCATTTGCATGAGCATTTATAACTCTGATTTACATTTATAATTGTCGGGGTAGAATTGGGGTGTTACATCCTCAAGCATCTCATCCCTCACTGTCGGAAGAAAGTGATTGAATTGATTTGTACCGTTTGAACTTGACGTTGGTAATAAAGGTTGTTGTAAATGATCCAATGGGACATAGTCGTATGCTTTAATCCATAACTTTTGCCTGGACATCCCTTTCTGGTTTTCAGTCCGCCGGGATACCGTTTCTTGCCCAATCCTCCTTTTTAGGTTTTCGACTTGCCGGGTGTACAATCTTTTATATATATATCCCTAATTTTTACCCGAACCCTTTTGGTTCGCCGAGATGCCCTTAATTTTTTCCTTGGCAAGTCAACCTAGTGGGTTATTTTCATGCGTAGTATCTTTTGACTATGTTTGCATTCACAGGATGCCGAAAATCTTCACCGCCCATGGTGGTCAGTATCATAGCATCACCAGAAAATATCTTCTTGACTACAAATGGTCCTTCATAGGTGGGAGTCCATTTCCCCTAGGATCACCTTGTGGTAAAATGATGTGCTTTATTACCAAGTCACCAGCTTGATATACCTGATGCTTGATTTTCTTGTTGAATGCCTTAATCGTACGCTTCTGATACATCTGATCGTGATAGACAACCACAAGCCTCTTCTCGTCAATCAGATTCAACTGGTCTAGCCTGGTCTAAATCCACTCATCTTCGTCTAAGTATACATCTTTCATAATTCTCAAAGAAGGAATCTGGACTTCGATAGGTAGGATAACTTCCATACCATATACTAGAGCGAATGGGGTTACCCCTGTTGATGTTCGAGCTGAAGTGTGATAGCCATGAAAAGCAAATGGTAACATCTCGTTCTAGCATTTATAGGTCACAACCATCTTCTGTATAATCTTTTTAATGTTTTTGTTGGCGGCTTCCACTATGTCATTCATCTTTGGTCGATAGGGAGAAGAGTTGTGGTGCTTGATCTTGAACTGCGTGTAGATTTCAGTGATCATAGTGTTGTTGAGATTAGTACCATTATCCATGATGATTCTCTCGGGGATGCCATTCCGATAGATAAGATTATGTTTTATGAACCAGGCGACCACATTCTTGGTAACAGAGGCGAAGGAGGCTGCTCCAAACCTCTTTGTGAAGTAATCAATGGTGACGAGGATGAAGTGGTGTCTGTTAGAGGTAGTAGGCTTAATATCTTCAATCATATTAATGCTCCACATTGCGAATGGCCACGGAGCAGTCAAGACGTTCAGAGGTACTAGAGGCACATGAACTTTATCAACGTAGATTTGGAACTTATGTCAAGTTCTCGAGTTGTGGTGACAGTCGGTTTCCATAGTCTACCAATAGTAACCTTCCCTCAAGATCTTTTTAGCCACAGTATGCCCACTAATGTGGGTACCAAAGATACCTTCATGCATATCTTGCATAATTTCTCCTGCTTCCTTCTTGTCCATACAACGAAGCAGAGTTGAATCATGATTGCGTTTGTATAAAATTTCATTGCCAAGAAGAACTTAGCCGAGAACCTCTGTAGGAACTTCTTGTCATTGACCGATACCCTTTCAGGGTATTCTTGAGTCTCAAGATACCTCTTTACTTCATAAAACCAAGGTTTCCCTTCTACTCTGTTAGTGTCAACTTCATCGCAGTGTGTCGGTTCGTCTAATGTTCCAATCGTAATTCTGTGAGCCTCGTTGTCCCATCTGACCTTGAACATGGATTACATGGTAGCCAATGCATCCGCCAACTGATTCTCTTCTCTTGGGATATGCTCAAAAGTAATCTCTTCGAAATATGGAATCAAGGTTAGCACATGTTCTCGGTAAGGGGTAAGATTCAGATGCTTCATTTCCCATTCTCCCTTGATCTAACTGATCACCAAGGTTGAGTCCCCATATACATCCAAGAACTTAATTCTTAGGTCAATAGCACCCTTAATGCCGATGATGCACGCTTCATATTCAGTCATATTATTGGTGCAATCAAAGCAAAGTGTGGCAGTGAAGGGCATATGAAAACCCTGACAAGAGATAATCACGACACTAATTTTGTTTCCAAGTGCATTAGAAGCTCCATCAAAAACCATAGTCCATCAAGATCCTGGCTCAGGTCCTTCATACGGTCCAGGTTCTTCACAATTTGTTACTAGTATAATGTTCTCGTCTAAGAATTTGAAATTCATAGACTGATAGTCATCCACAACTTGATGTGCCAAATGATCTGCATGTACACTTCCTTTGATTTATTTTTTAGAGGTGTACTGAATGTCGTATTCTATCAATACCATTTTCCATCGGGCTATTCTTTTGGAGAGAGATGGCTTCTCGAATATGTACTTGATGGGATCCATTTTAGAGATCAACAAGGTAGTATGGGTCAACATATACTGTCTTAGTCGGCAAGCAGCCCATGCCAAAGTGCAACAAGTTTTCTCGATTAGTGAATATCTTGTTTCATAGTCGGTAATTTTTTTACTAAGGTAGTATATTGCATGCTCTTTTCGACCAGACTCGTGATGCTACCCCAGTACGCACCCCATTGAGTTCTCTAGCACTGTCAGGTACATGATTAAAGGCCTTCCTTCAACTGGAGGCATCAGAATTGGAGGTTCTTGTAGGTACTCCTTAATTTTATCAAAGGTTATTTGACACTCGTCGTTCCATTTCACTACTTGATCCTTCTTCAATAGCTTGAAGGTTGGTTCACAAGTAGTAGTCAGATGAGAAATGAATCGGGAAATATAATTTAATCATCCTAAGAAACCTTTGACTTCCTTCTCGGTACGGGTAGCCGGCATTTCTTGAATAGCTTTAACTTTTGCAGGATCAACTTCAATACCTTTACCGCTGACAACGAAACCCAGGAGTTTTCTGGATCTCACCCCAAAAGTGCACTTGTTCGGATTTAACCTTAGCTTGTACTTCTTCAGTATTTCAAACAATTTAAGCAGATGATCAAGATGCTCTTCTTCCTTCTATGATTTGGCTATCATGTTGTCGACATAGACTTCTATCTCATGATGAATCATGTCATGAAATAAGGCTACCATGGCACGCTGATAAGTTACCCCGACGTTCTTTAACCTAATAGGCATAACCTTGTAATAGAAAGTGCCTCACATTGTAACAAAGGTAGTTTCCTCCAGGTCTTTAGGCGCCATCTTGATCTAATTATAACCCTAGAAACCATCCATGAAGGAGAATACCTTGTGTTGAACAATGTTGTCAACCAAAAAATCAATATGTGGCAGTGGGAAGTCATCTTTGGGGCTCGCCCTGTTCAGATCCCTGTAATCTACACACATACGTACCTTGACATCTTTCTTCGGTACCGGAACCACATTAGAAACCCATTGATGATATGATGTCACTGCTAAGAAACCTGCATTGAATTTCTTCATAACCTCAGCCTTGATCTTTTTGGACATCTCAGGATGCATGCGACAAACCTTCTGCTTGATCAGAGAATAACCCTCTTTAATTGGCAGACGGTGAACCACAATATCAGTATCGAGCCCTGGAATGTCTTTGTATGACCAAGAAAAGATCTCAACATATTTATGCAAAAACTAGATTAACCTGTTTTTGATACTGCTCTCTAAGTTGGCGCATATCTTGACTTCTTTTCTGTCTGTTTCAGAACCCAAGTTCACCACTTAGATTGGCTCTTCATATGGTTGGATAGCCTTTTCTTCTTGTATTAAGAGTCTGGCTAGTTCTCCAGGTATTTCACAATCTTCCTCACCTTCGTCTTCGGCTTGGTAGATCGTATTTTCAAAGTCATAAGCGGAAATGGTAGAATCATTATCAACGATATCTAGAATGGATGAGGATATACAATGTAGTGTGTAGGTGTGTGTAAGAACACATAGCTATTTTGAAAATGTAATAAGTAAAATAGATACAAGGAGCACAAAATTTGAATGCAAACTTCCAATGTTTTTATTGAAATAACAATGTTTATGAAGTATAAACCCTTAACGAATGAACCATTGTGCCTCAGGTAAGACACAAAGTTTAAAGTCATTCTTTATTACATAACCAAAACCTTTTAAAAGCAATTAAGACATAAATGTAGCTATTACTCATGGCTAAAGGAGATAGGGATAATGTCTTATGCTTTCCAATTTTCAAGTCCGTTGTTAATGGTAGAGAATATCCAGCTATCAAAGTTGTTGTACCCAAATTTTTGCCCCTAAGATCCCTCTATCACATCACATCAATTCAATCACAACATGATCACACTAGGGTTTGGCTCTTCTCCTTATCTTTAAGTTTTGTTCATGGGGAATCACCAAGCACCTTGACTTGTATTTTATGATCATCTATGTTTTTTAGTGATTAACTTTTAACTAACAAATACAAGGAATGTTTGCCCTAATTGATGATGTTGTAGGTGAAAGCACTATACATTCCATCAAGATGACCTATAGGTTCATGAGTTCATTTTTGTGCCCTCTTCAACAAAGCTTCATTGAGGTTCAAGCTTCACTATTAAAGATATTTTGAAATAACATCATGACAAAGTCTACTATAACTCATCATGCCTCAATTTGTAAAAAATAGTTCAAAGGTACAAGGGTTGATTGAAGAAGTTTGACATAGTTGGACAAGTATTTATTTCCATTGATCACAAGTACATATCTCCTTCAATTATCAATATTTGTAAGTGGTGTTGGTTGTTATGGTTTCTCCTTATCATCCTCAATAACTTATATTTACATGACAAAAGCATTTGTGCAAGAAAGTTGATCAAAATTGCAAAGGTTTCCCAAAGCATTTTATTGCTCTAGGAGCTAGGGTTTTGAACTTCAAAGTGGTATATCTTTCTCATCTTTTGGTATTTTTGGGTGATTCCAAAAACATTCTTCTCTTCAAAGGGTCATTAACAAATCACTTCAAAAGTTTCAAAGAAATTTTGTGTGGAAGATACCTAATGATGAAGAGAGATTACAAGTCCTCTAGATGAACTATCAAAATCCACCATGTGACTTCAAAAGATCATAACTTGAACAATTTTTATCACCTTGAGCCCATTGTTTTTCCATGTTGATCTTAGATATGTGAACTTCAACCCATCTTTTAAGTGCAAAGTGTGAAAATGGATGGAAGATGCCCTAAGGATGCAAAAGATTATAGGTCATTTTTTGAATTTTGGCCAATTTCAACAGGTCATAACTTCCTCAATTTTTGGATAGTTTTAATGGTTCAAGTCTCAAAATTCCATTCAACATGTCTACTTCATGCCATCTTTTTTGTTCAAGAGAAAATTTCAAGTGGAATACCATGTTTCCATGCAAGAGATTATAAGTCATTTTTGAAGAAAAACAGAAATTTTCTAAGTATAGAAAGTCAGCCTCTTTTTCTCAACTTTGACTCATCAAATCATTCAGCTTAAGCATCCATTTGATCCCATTCTTTTCACATTGTAAATCTTGTAATCTTTCTTTCTAAAGCTTCAAGAATCATGTCCTAAGACCCCTTGAGTTAAGAATGCCATTAATTTGAATTTGGTAACTTGAAACTGAAGTTTCTCCAAAAGTTAAAATTTCAAATCCTTGTTTTGGCTTCTAAACACAAAATTACTGCGTGTTTTTGCTTCTAATCACGTTTAGTGAACCTGAAGAATTGATTAGCACCTCAAAATGCAAAGAATAACTGAGTTTTTATGAAAATCAAGTCACACTTCACTCGTGCTCGACCTCCATCCAATTTCCCTCCAAACTTCATTGTTTCCTCCAATTCTCTATCTCATTCAATCCCCTATAAATAGAGGACCTTATTCCACACTTTTACACAAGCTTTGAGAGCCAAACACACCATGTCAAAACTTCATTAGAGCTTCAAATTTTTTAAATCAGTTTTTTAATTTCAAGCTTCCTTCTCCAAATTTATGTTCACATTCATCATTCTCCATCATCACACAAGCTCTCCATCACTTGAACCAAGTAAATCGAGCCACATTTCAAGCTACAGAAGTTCAGTTTCAGAGCGCCATTGTTGAACTTCATTTAGGTAGAATTCTTAACCATTTGGATCCAAACGAAGCACTAATTTACTCTACTCATCCTTCTGATCCTCATACTTCTTACAATTTTTAAAATCATTGAGAATTGAGTGAGAAATCTCTACCTAATTGTGCTAGATATTTTGTGTTTTTTATCTGTAACTCTTTGCACATTTTACATAAATTTGGCGCGAGGGTGGGGTTAGGATCATCTTGAAGAGACGAATCCAATGATACCAGTCTGAGTTTCTAATTTTTCCGTTTTAAAAAATTCACAAAATCCCAATTGCAGGGTCTCTGGAGGTTAAAGATTATGATGACATGTCTCGTCTCAACCAATGATAGCACGCCAATTGTTTTATTTTTATCGGTTGGCTATTTTCTGATCTAGTGTTGTTTTAAATAAGGTCCTTATCAAGCACAGTGCGTCTGGTCCACTTGATCAACTTACTAACGCATTTTGACTCTGATCTGATGGTCCACATCTTTTTGGTTTATTTTTTTCTGATTTTATATTTTAATTGTTTCAAATTTCAAAAATTTGTAACTCTTTTATTTTTCATCTAAAAATTATGAAAAAAAATACAAAAATACCTTGATTTATTTATGAGTTTGTGAATATTTTTTCATATTTTTATTTTAAAGTTTGATATTTTTTATAATTTTTTCTTTTCTTGCTTTATTTTAATTGTTTAAAAAATAATTTCTGACATTTTTAAATTCTAAATTTTTTTATAAAAATCATTTTCGTTGCTTCTGACCTTCTGAATTTTTTTTGGGGAGTTTTATCTTAATTTTTACTATTTTTGATCTTTTTTACATTATTTGAAAAATTTAAATTAGTTTAAATATAGTTTCTGACTTTAAAAATTACCCAAATTTTTACATAAACATTTGAGTTTATTTCTGATTTTTCTATGGTCTTGTTTAATATTTCTTGATTATTTTGAATATAGTTACTTTTTTTCCTCTTTATTTCATTTTTAAATCATTTAAAAAAATATTTTTTTCTTATTTTAAATGCAAATTTTTTTTATATATATTCTGGCTGATCTTGGACTATGAAATTTGGTTCATGAACTTTATTAACATCATTGGATCCATGGTGTTAAGTCTAACTCCATAAAAATGGATGAATGATTTTAATAATAGTTTCATTAAATTTTTAGTTCAAATGAGGTTTATTCCCCATCCCATCCCTCTTCATCTTATCCCTTTTTTTTATACTAAATGTTATTGGAGCATGATTTCCATATCATGTCTCAAAACACATCGTACATAGATTGCTATTGACCGGCCTCAAAATAAGTGCGACTTCTATATAAGTCCACTTACGATTGCTTAACATAGCGCTAAATTTTGTCCCGATTTGAGAAAATGATCATTCGTGGCCCAAACCTATGTTTGTAAGCTCAAGTATGTTAATTTTAACCCTTTGATCTAATAACATTGAGATTCATTGTTAGGAGGCTTTGGTTCTATAAATACTCTAATGAATTTTCATCAACTTTGGTCAAAGTGGATCACTTAAACATCATTGATCATTTAATGATGCCTTGAGAATTCCTAAATGGATGATATACTTGACAAAAAGCAAATGCAACTTGTTGTTGAGAGGCTTTGGTTCTACCAATCCTCTAATGAGTTCCAAATGCAACTTTCAAGATGGTCATTCAACTAACCATTAATTTCTAACAATTGACTTTATTTTATGCTTTTACTTTATGCCTTTACTTTAAGCACATTTATTTTAGCATTTACATTTCATGCTATATTCATATTTGCTCACTTGAGCATTTACTTTTATGTCATTTTTATTTTTTCTCATTTGAGCCTTTCATTTATTTTTTAAGATACTTAATAATCAACTTGAACCATAAAAAACTTTAATGTTACTTGGACTATTTGGTTACTATCCTTGGAATTTTTGAGACATGTACTTCTTGGAATTAGGAATATAGACCATGACCTATCTTGGAGACCTTGTGACCTCAACTGTTATTTTTCTGGAGTTCTTGGGGTTTACCCCCAAGACATTAGGTTGTTTGTTTGTTTTGTGTGTAGGCTATTGTGATTACATGCTTAGTCTGTGATCTGGAATTCATCCGTGCACAGTTGTTACTCTGCCCAATTTTTGTAGACTTAATGCAAATGGATCTTGTTTTCTTAAGAGGTTTTTGTAATTGTTTGTTTGGTTTCAAATCTAAAGGATGTGATTCTACATTGACTCATTGTGTCAAGTATTGGTTTCTTGTTGGTTAGATGGTTCTTTTCCCTAGCTTTTACCTTATGTTTTAGGATATTCCCTTCATCTCTTCCCATCATCTTTATTTTCAAAATCTTCTCCCTCCTTTTGAAAATTCTTATTGTTTTAAAACTTGAACCACTTTCATAATAAACTTGGATTTAGGTCCATGCATTTTCAAAAATATTTTCTTAATCAAACTTTAATCAATTTAATAATACTTGGATATTTTGTGAGAAGACTAAAAGTCAATCAATCTCATTCGAACTACTTTTTAAATTTTGTCTTTCATCTTTAAAATTTTCTCAAAACATTAGAATCTTGTCAAATCCTTGAAGTGATGCAAACAACTATACTTCTACAATATGTAGTGAAGTGAGACATTTTCCACTTAGGTGTTGAGTAAGGCTTTGTTGATTTTAAATTTCTCCTTTATCATGATTGTGGGTAGTAAGTATGTTTTCCACTCGGATAAGACGATGATGTCTCATCTCTTAAAGTTGAACTAACACACATGTGTTTTCAAATTTTTACAGATGAACTACGTGTACCCTGATCCCCTATTGCACGGAAGGTGGTACGTATGCACTAAAGGTTCGCAACCACGGTGTGTGCAAAAATCATGAAAAATACTTCTCTTCTAACCTCCACAATCTATTTTATACATTTTATAGCCAAAACATATAGATTTACAAAGAGGTTCCTGCGGAGTACCGTAGATGTTTATGGTGCTAATACGTTCCCTTTTCATAACCAACTCCCGAACTTAGATTCTCTCTCCCCCCCCCTCTTTTTTGGGTTTTTCTCTCTTTTCCCATTCCTTTGGAAACAATAAAGCGCGATGGCGATTTTTTTCTTTTGATCTGTGCGAGTCAAGTCAATCCAATGGCTTAGTCTCGACATTTCTACCGCTACAGAAGTCACAATCACTGACAGCACCCTCTATAGCGTTGACGATAGCCCTTTGACCCTCTGCAGTAAAGGCCAAACCAAACTTGTCAGATTTATAAGGGATATCAGGAAGCTGACCCCAAATAGTACAATCACCTTCTTCTATAGTAGATTTGGCATCTTTCAAGGAAGTCATCTTGTGCGGAATCTTGGTGATATTTGGAATTTCAAAAACATATTTAATAACAGCAGGAGAATCAATTCAAAAGTTTGACAGGGAGTCTCGATGAATTCCTCGTCCATCTCCACGTACCAAAATGAATTCAGGTGGCTGACCATGTACTCCTCTTTTCTGTAGACAATAACAACCTTTACTTTTGCACGATACTTTAATTTAGGGTGCAAGGTGGAGGTAATAGCACCTGCCCCATGGATCCAGGGGAATCCCAATAGACAAGAATAAGTTGGTTGGATGTCCATTACATAGAAGGTGGACTCAAATATTTGTGAACCCACTTTGATTAGGAGGTCCACTTCTCCATGCGCCATTCTTTTGACCCATCAAAGGCTCGAACTATAATATTACTTGGTTTCATCACGACCCCTTTACAATCTAGTCTGTTAAGAGCACCTTTTGGTAAAACATTCAGCGAAGAACCAATATCAATCAACACATGAGCCAACATAGTGCCCCAACATTCAATGGAGACATACATGGATTTATTATGATTTGTGCCCTTCGGAGTTAGGTTAGCACCAGAGAACCCTAATCCATTATCTGTTGTTAAGCTAGCCACGTAACTTCCAAATTGATCAGCCGAAATTTCTTGCGGCACGTGGGTAGTCTTCAGGAATTTTACTAAAGCTTGTGCATGGGCTTCCGAACACAGCAGTAAAGATAACATGGAGATTTTGGATGGGGTCTGCCACAATTGTTTAATAATTTGATAGTCACTTTTGCGAATGATCTTCAAAACCTCTTCCAACTCTTGTCCAGAGGTGTCCTCGATTGTGATTTTTTTTAGTGCCTCCGTTTGGGCAGGCTCTATCATTGGCTCTTTACCCTGAGCCTCGGCAATTTACTTAGTAACAATAATTCGAAAAGGTGTAGCAACATTTTTCGGAGAGATTTCCGGGTAGAAAATCCTTTCGCTTCTAGTAACTTTGTTGGTCCCCAGAATATTGTAAATGTTGGGATCAGCCTCTTCAGTATCTTCATCATACAACTCTTGTTTGACGCCATGGTAGTAGACGTCGGGTCCATAGTTCCATGGAATAGCCTTTTCCAAGGAATATGGGATGGGTCCAGGTGTTGTAATGATCAAGGGAGAAACTTTTGGATTGGCAGTAATCCTTACAGGACCTTTGGAAGTGATCCTGATAGGAGTACCAGATACTACAGACAAATCTTGGCACAAATTCTCAGCACACAGAACTTTCTCAATCAAAATTATTTGTTCATTCATCAGGCGCTGAACGCCTTCCTTCAGTAACCTGCAACCATTGGGTTTGACTACATAACAATAACATTCTTTAACACATCCCAGAAATAAACTGGTCTGTAATAGATTCTTTTTTATTGTTGAGAGAGGAGTAACCACATCACCTACAGTGGTAACACACAGAACATCCTCAATAGCACTTATACCTTTCTCATGCTTCAGCATAGGTGCGGTAATCACGTTCAGAGTCTCCTGAGGATCGAACTCAATTTCCTTATTCTCAATCATGTCCTGAAATTTGTTTTTAGGGCCCAGCAGTTGTTGATGTCGTGCCTAGGACTGTTTTAATGATAGGCAAACTTCGCGTTCGGATTATACTTAGGAGAGGATGTGTTGGGATTTGAGGAGGATCCCGCAGTGAAATGAGTTCAGCTTTTAACAAATGTTGTAATGCCAGAGATAAAGGCATTTTGATATTTGTAAACACCCTTAATTGAGCGTTTGACCTTCATGAGTTGCCCTGTTTTTGTTGTTGAACAGGCACCAGATTAGTGATCAACATCGCTCCCACATACTGATGGCGATCATTTTTACTATGGCCCTTCTGGCCGTAGACAACATTGGATTCTTTTTTACCACTGAATGACTTCTTCACAACATTAGAAGACGTAGCCATCAGAATCTTCCTAATCATAATACCACTTTCAACTCTTTCTCCTGTCAGAACCAGCTCCGTAAAACCAGACGACAAGCTTCCAATCAACAGATTAAAGAATGGGCCTGTCAAAATGCCCATGAACATATCTACTAGCTCCCGCTTAGACAAGGGATGTAGCACCCTTCCATCTAAATCCCTCCATTTTTGTGCATATTCCTTGAACCCTTCATTTGAGCCCATGGATATGTTTTGTAGTTGTACTCGAGTCGGTGCCAGGTCACCATTATATTGATACTGCTTATAGAAAGCAGCATCCAATTCTTCCCATGTATGGATGTTGGCTCCTTCGAGCTGATAAGACCATTCAAGTTGAGTGCCAGACAAACTTTCTTAAAAGAAATGGACACATAACTTCTTAACGGTAAAATGAGGTTAAATCTTTCGAACATATGATCTCAGATGGAGTTTGGGGCAAGAGACACCATCATATTTAGCAAATACGGGGACCTTGAACTTATGAGGGATGACCACCCTGCAGATCAGACATAATTCTCCAAAATCTAATCGAGGCACTTTCTGGATTTCCATAGCTTTGAGATGGTCTTCCAACTGCTTGTACTTGTCATTTGTAGGAGGGTACTATTCTTTAGAGTAGTCTTCATCTTCAGAACCCTGATTATTTTTACCTTCAGGCTTAATTCTTCTACCATCCTCTTCTTGGTTGTCATCTTCATCAGAGGAAATATCATCCATTTGAACTGGTTGAGCAGGACCTTTGAATCTTCTCTCTATATTAAGGATAACAGCTGACTTTATAGTCTTCTTTTTCTTGGCGACGAGCGCCATCAGATCTTTCTGTCCCTGTGTCAGATTTAAAAGAGTTTCTTGAAATTGCGCATGCTGAGCTTGGAGGTCCTTAATAGTTTTTTCGAGGGCCATCTTATACTGAAATAAGTAGTAAGTAGATCAGAAAACCTGTATGGAAAACCTGTTATGTGATGATGCATGATATGTAAATGCAATATTTTCAAGGACTTTAGGAGATTTAAATTTTCTAACCAAGAGGAAACAGAAATAAAGATTTTAATAGTAAGTTCATGTGAGTATAAAGAATTACAAAGAAATAAATTAAAAACTCCTAAGTCTCTAAGTTTCCCATGGACGCCTCCTCTTCGTGTTGATGTATGCATTAAGAATTTGCTCCTCGTGAAGTTGCTTTGTGAGCTCCAACACTTTCTTTTCACTTGCATAGAATTGAGTCTCAAAGGTGTCCCATTCTTCTTTTAGTTGAATCTAGGACTTCTGAAATTCTTCAAGTTCAGTGGGCATGTCTGGATGGATGATGGTGCGAGAAACGTCTCCTTCGATAATAGGCTCCATGATCACTGGTAGGACAACTGGATATGGCATGATAAGGTTTTGAGCGTGAGCTCGTACCTATTTGAGATAGGTCTCCAGAGGGATGGATTTATTTTGTCCTAAAACCTTACTATCAATCTTGCTCACCATGCCCCAAACATGTATAAACCTTCGGCGTTAACCTTGAGGATCATTTTTGTAATCGAACATAATACCCTAGATAAGTGTGTCATGAGGACCATCTCTTTGAGCATAACCAAATTGACGTAGAGCCAGAGAAGGGTTGTAAGTAATACCTCCCCTAATGCCAAGGAGTGGAACATTAGGAAATTCCCCACAGCGGTCAATGATACTGATATCCTCATGAGATCGGGAATACCAGTAGATGTCTGTATGAGAAAGTGACATTATTCTTTGCGACCACCTCAAACCTTATTCGTTCTTCATTACTGATCGGGTCAGGTACGAAATAAACCACTTGGATAGAAAAGGTATGCAACACATGAGGGTTCCTCGCCTCTTCATTGCACGGGTGTGAAGATAATGCATAATATCTCCGAGCAAGGTAGGTACATGATTACGAGTAAGAAATATTTTTATAGTGTTCACATCTATGAGTTTGTCTGGATTTGGGAATAGTACCAATCCATAGATTAGCAAAGCCAAGATCTCCTCGAAAACCTGAAAACTCATAGAATCCAAAAATAGTTGAGCTTTCTCTATCAAAAATTTAGCCAGAAAGCCTTTAACTCCACTTCTCGTTTCCCAATTAGATACAATACCGGACTGCTTCAGATGTAAGGTTGTTGCTATATCTTCTGGCTTTAGAGCTTCCTTTATTCCGGTGAAGGGTGTCTGATCAAGAACAATTACTCCCAATTGTAAATCGGTGGGAGAACTGACTTGGTCGTTTTGCGTTTGATCGCAATTGTTGCAGTTAGCAAGAGTCGCCACCGACTTTTCTTTTATCCAAAAGGAAAGGTTGAAAAGAACAGGAAAGAGATTTGAGATGTTTTCTTGAGTTCGGGGGGTACATTATGAAAAGAGAAGGTATTAATACCCTTTTCATCCGTAGTTATCTACGGGCTCTTAATTGCTTGCTAGATCACTTGCTTTGTTTGGAAATGTTCTTTGTGTGGTTTTTTTTAAAGCATTTTGAAAAGGCGCCATCGTTTAGGAAAACTTTGTAATGATTCTCGTTCGTAAGAATGTATACAAAGTGTTGATCCTTTGAAAATGTTTTCAAGTTTAAAAGGTGTTTTAAAAGTGTTGGTGTTTGTTTTGAAAATAGCAAGGATGTTTTTGGTTTGAAAATGAGCAAGCAACTAGGAATATTCTACCTACTCAAAAGTCTTTCATCTTTATTTCCTCTTTCCTTTGACATTGTTATCTTACCATTGATTTGGTAAATAACCCTATCTTTGGATGTAAAAAGGGACGGGCAAGGGTCATCGTATAGCCATGATTAGCAATGTTGTAAGATATCTTAGCATTTTCTTTAAGGGACTAAGATCATTTTTGAAAGGCAACTTTGATAGTATCATCGAGGGACTATGATCTTGTATTTTTGCTTGTTTTTGCTAAGATACCTCACATGCATAATATGGCTATTTTATAAGGCAACAAAGTGGATTTACCCTAAGGGTGTATGTGTACAAGTGTATTGGTTTACATGCTTGATTTGTCTTGATTAGGGTTTGCTATTTGTTGGTTTTAATCTTTCCATACAAGCCCTAATTTACTAGAAATTATATATAAAGCATTAAATTGCGGAAAATAAAATACTAAGCTATTATATCATTAGGGGAGGGGGTGTACAAATTTACAAATGGGGAAATTGCAAGAAAACTAAATCTAAATCATTATTACAACCATATTGAATATTGTACAAGAATTGAATAAATAACAATGTACAAATGCAAATGAAAAAAAGAAATGATTTTTGGTTGGTTTTTTATGAAAGGGGTTTTTACCTAAACCTAATTAAGAAAAATGATTAATGAAAATTAAATGAAGTTAACTTAAACTAAATAAGAAAAGAAATTAACTAAAAATATTTTTTTTAGGGTTTTATTTATGAAAAGGGTTTAAATTAATAAAAATATTATGGATATTAATTAGTTAAAAGAAACCTAAGTTCTAAATTAATTTTAATTACAAGAAAATAATATAATGGTTAAACTTAAACCTAAATATTAATTATTAAGAAAGAAATTTATTTATTAAGAAAAATGTTTTTTATTCTCTTGTTTTATGAAGAAAAATAAACTAAATAAATATAAATAATAAAATATAAATATTTTTAGATTTTCATTAGTAATAATAAAATAATATTAATAATAATAATAATAATAATAATAATAATAATAAAGAAAATAAAAATATAAAAGAAAGAAAATGGGCCAGGATGTATGAAAGTGAAATAGGGAGTATGAGATAAGCAAAATACCAGGCCCAACAAAAGGGAGCCCAATGTCTGCCTTCAAACAAAAAAATGAGAGAGAAAATGAAAAAAGAATCAAAAGGGTACCACTGGGGCTCGAACCCAGGTCCCTCTGGTTATAGGCGTGCGTTTTAACCACTAGGGTGGTGATACATCCGTTAACTTATGTCAAACCATAAATATATATTTGAAACATGTTCCTGAAGATGACTTCATCTTCTTCTTCACGCCATAACCAGTCATGAATTCATATCCTGTAACTTCTTCATATCTCAACCATTTGCAAAAGTATAAACGTGAAACTTGCTCCAAATTTCATCACAAGTTCAGTCATATAAATAACTAAAGTTA
This sequence comes from Vicia faba, assembly GCA_948472305.1. NCBI lineage: Eukaryota > Viridiplantae > Streptophyta > Magnoliopsida > Fabales > Fabaceae > Vicia > Vicia faba. The sequence goes on from OX451735.1 coordinate 10,627,787, forward strand.
TAAATCAAAGATGAGCATGAATTTTGAATGGTACCAAATCTGACCTAATTTTTTCAGAAAATTCAACTCTAAAATTCTCACTACTCAGGAAACATAAATGAATTCTAAGGACATGGTTAGTTTCAGGGCTATGATGTCTGCATTTTATCTTCACAAATGGAAACAAAATGATGCCTATATGAAGAGTTCAAAAGTCAGAAAACTCACCTTGCAAGAGGGTATCGTGTTTTGAGTTTGAGCAACTTTCAATAAGTCCTAGTGATTGGGTTAGCTTCCTCAAGTTCCCAGGAAGCTAATGTGATGCTTGGCTTGATCTGAAAGTGGCTGAGGAGTTCTTGAGAAGTCAACTTACAGAGCTCTGTTTTTGGTTATGGAGGTTGATGAAGATGCAGTTACAGTTATGAAACAGGTTCAAGGATGAGTTATATTTGATGTTTAGAAGCTTTAGGAACCAAAAGGCTTGGAAACGCACGAGGGAGATGTGAGTTTCAAGTTTTTGGTCAGATTATAAAATAATGGAGTTTGGTGTTACAGTTATGAGTTCTAGGGAGCTTGAGGGCTTGTGTATGCGTGTGTTTTGATGAAAATTGCTTGTGCATAAGGAAAAGGATGTGAGGCTTGAGAGGGTCAGAATCACACAAGTACAAGTTATGGCTATGTTACTTGATTTTGAAGAAAAGTGAAAACATGGTTTCAAGGTAAAGTACAAGCATGGGCTGACTTGTTAGAGTCTTAAGACCAATTTCTTTTGGGTTATAGCTCGTGTATGATCAGAAGAGAACAAGTGCAAAGCTCAAGAACAGATTTTGTGCATAAAGCTACTTTTCCAAAAGGGAAATGTGCACTTTCTTCCTAAAATTGAAATAAGCATGGGCAATGCATTGAATGCTTGAGTTGAAGCTTCTAACAGATGTTAAAAACATTAATTATGGAGTGCCAAACAAGTTTGAGGCCTGCAAAGCAAAGATTGTGCAGCCTAAACATGGATTTGAATTCTTGTTCTTCATGAAATCTTGACTTTTGATTTCTTGATGAAAAAGCTTCATATTTTGACATGTTTTGATGAATTGTGATCTTTGACACTTGATTTTGAACAAAAAGTCAAAGTTTGACTTTTCAGTGTATAGTTGACTTTTGATCAGTTGACTGAAAATCAACTATCAATCAATTGATCTTGAGGGATGTTTTGAGTCATGCCATTAGGTCAAAATGATGCAATTGAACTCTTGGTATCATGTCTCAAACCAATTAACCATTTGCTAGGTCAAAAATAAAAAATTACCCTTTCTTAGTCAAAACCCTTATTTTGACCATTTTGCCCTTTTGATGATCTGATCAAATTTCTTGAGGAATGGGTCCAAACTTGATCAAATGACATATATAATTTCACAATGTTGATATGGATAAAAAATTATGAAGTTTAACTGTAAATTGACCACAATTGACTTTTCCCCAATACAACTCATTTTTAGGTCAACTGATCAATTGACTGCGCAAAAATATGATCCAAGACTTGAAACTTGACATGAGAAATCTTGAGGGTCCATAGTGATCCATGAAAGTAAAATGAGGCATTAAAATTTCAATTACCCTTGTGCAATCTCGAACCCTAATTTCAGTCATCAGTGCTTAAGGAGGTGTCTTGAGCTGATCAATCCTTGTACAGTCTTGAACCAAAGGAGATCTTATGAGAAAATATTTGATAAGTGAGAGGGCATATTTTGGGGTACAACACCAATAATTGAGGGTACTCCTCCATCGGGGGTACCAACTGATAATCTGGAAAGGTGAAACAGTGATGTACAGGTTCAAAGAACTGGAATAGAACACTCATCATGTCTTCGTTAAAACTTGGGGTAACCAGACTGAGTAGTCAACCATGCCTTTTGATGAATGGAGAAATTTAGGGAAACCTTGAGACTAACTCCTTAAGCTGAGGAGGCACCCTTACAAAGTTGATCCGGATAGTATTTCTACGCGCGGATTCCATAACCTACAACAAAGAACAAAGATAAATCCCTTGGTCCTTGAAATGGTTAGTGAAAATGATATGGTATGATCTCATGATGTTATGATGTCATGTTAGAACAATTAATCATACACAAATAAAACAAACAAGGCCTTAGGTTTAAGCTTGCATGGAGTTTGTAGGTAAGTACCCTCTTGATGTTTTAGTTGGCTCAACCTTTCCTAAAACAAGTAGCTGGTTTCTAAGAGCCTCAATATCACTGATCTTTCTTCCAAGCATTGTTTCAGCACAAGCATCTGATTTGCAACCAAAATATCCCGAGAGTCTGATCTCAATGAGTGTAGTATCGAGTATCAACCAACTTCAGTCTGCACCAAATCTGGCTATCTCAATACTTTCTAATGGCTAAGTTATGTCAACTAAGGTTCTAAGGTTCTGCGGTTAGTGCTTTATGTCACCACGCGGAAGCCTAGCATTCTCCTTGACTTAACTCAAGGGACACCAACACCAACCAATGTGTTACACTAACGTAACCATCGCTTCAACTGTATCGATATACACCATACAGTTTTCATGATCTATTTGTACTTACCTAAAATGCCCCCAGATCCGGGTATAGGATCTATACAAGAAATAAACCCAAGTATATCACGAAATATAAAGCATACAATGCAAACAAGTAAAGAAATAAAGGTGATCTAGCTCTTAAGGTAACCCAACTTTTAGTTACTCCCCAACATAGTCGCCAGTTCTGTAATACGGTGGGAGAACTAACTTTTGGTTTTGTGTTTTATCACAAATGTTGCGGATAGAAAAAGTTGCCACTGACTTTTATTTTATCCAATAAAGGAAAGGATGAAAAGAACAGGAAAGAAATTTGAGAATTTTTGGATACTCTTTTCATCTGTAGTTATCTACGGGCTCTTAATCGCTAGCTCACTTTGAAAAATTCTTTGTGAATGTGTGTTTGAAAATATTTTTAAAAATGCCTAAGTGCAGCAAACTTTGTAATGATTATCCTATCATTGAGAATGCATGCAAAGTGTTTGTTTTGAAAATATCTCAGAAGAGAAGTGTTTCGTGTGAAAAATGTTTTTTGTTTGTGAGCAAGCGACTACGAGCTATCTATCTACTCAAAATTCTTTTGCGTTATTTTCCTCTTCCTTTAGATAGTGATATCCTACCATTAGTTATTAGGAAGCCCTATCGTTGGATGTTTGAGGGACAATTGCGGGTCATCATACAGCCATAAAGGAAACTTGTAGGGATCTTTAGCAATTTTTCGTAAGGGACTAAGATCGTTTACCGAGGCAGCATCGAAGGGTCATCGAGGAACTACGATCTTTTAACCGAGGGTCCTTGCTAAAGCATCCTACGTTCGAGGGACATGACTATTTTTCGAAGGCAACTAGTGGAGGTTACCCTAGAGGTGCGGGTGTGCAAAGTGTGTTGTGATTCAGTTATTTTAATCTTTGAAATTAGGGTTAGCTATCGTTTAGTTTTAGATCTTATCATAGACACCTAATTACTATACAGTTATATATACATACATAATTATAAGTGCAGAAAGTAAAATGCGGGAAGATAAAACCTCAACTATTATAATGCTTCGGGGATGGGGGTTACAAACCATAAAAATGGTGGGAAAATAGTAAACCCTAATTAAAAATTATTACAACCCAATAGCAATTACATAAATTGGGAAAAAGACTAATGCGAAAATAAAGTACGCGAAGCGGTAAAAATAGAAACAAGAAAAGAAATTGTTTTTTTATGATTTTTTTACGGGAAAGAGGTTTTGATGATTAAATTAGTTTTGATTAAGAATAAAAGAAATTATTGATTAAAACCAAAAACTCTAATTAATTTGATATTTTTGGTATTTTGGTTAAATGATTAACCTAATTCTAAATTAAATTATAAATTAAAAATAAAACCTAGGTATAAAATTAATTAAAAAAAGTTATTTAATTTAAAACATCTTTTTTTCTGATTTAAATTGATTTAATTAATTATTTAAAAAAAGGTTAATTATCTAAAACAAAATAAATGTTAAAAAAAAGGAAATGGGCCTGTTGTAGAAGAAAAAATTGGGGGCGTGGGAAAATAAATCCACTAAGCCCAAACTTGGGAAAGCCCAGCATGCTTGCGCCGGATCCAGTGAGGGTGGTTCCCTGGGGGTCACCATGAGGAGGGCACATCTGGGGCGTTGGATATGGCTATTTTGAGATCTAAAGGTCATGGCATGAGCACGCATTGTGAACGCGCTGACCTGCTTTGTACCGAATCTGTAAACAAGAAAACATGGAAAAATAAAATGTGAAAACACCAGGGGCAGGGATCGAACCCGTCCCAGGTACAATAAAGCCTTTGCAACGCTCGCATCTACCGCTGGGGAAGCCGTTACTTCTGATTACATAAATCAAACAAAAACATCAAATATACATATTGACATATATGGCCGGAGAAGCGCTGAAGCCCTAGCTCCGGTCATCTTCTCCGGCAACATGCAAAATTAAAAATGCAAAAAGTCAATTTTCAAGGATCCAAAATACTATAAGTCTCTGCATTATGTGTTTCGAATCAATTTACATCGATCAGAGAAAAATGGTGTTTTTCAAATTTGCGTGCATGGGACCATATTAATGATCCAGACCTGTTTAAATGTGTCTCAGGAGCATGTTAGAAGTATCAATTCAATTTAAAACAAAGTAAAGTGAGAGATATGATTTTACAAAAAGTAAGAAACTGGTCATGACATGTTATGTGATTTTATGAGTTTGGGATCATGACCAACGATCCAAACCTACCCTTTGATACTCCAGGAAGTGATTGGTATTGGAGTTTTGCATTGAGGAGGCTTGCTACACTAGTTTTGAGACTTAGGGTTTTGAAGAAATTTTGAGAATTTTCCAATTTGTTTTTGAGTCAGGAATTCATGTCCATTTGGATCTGATTTGTTGCACTTAAATAGAGGGAGGACGTGATGATGAACCAATATGGAAGAAAAAAATGCATTCATGGTTTTGAGACAAAAATCAAACTTTAAAAGCTTCCATTTTCTTGAGAATTCTTGCCCTTTTGAGCCTTACACGATATTTCCTGGATGTACTAGTGTTGTCATTAGTTGTATTGGGCCTCTAGATGATTGAAACAAAAAAGCCCAATCCCTTATACCATTGTTTCATATTTTATTTTATTTTATTTGAATTTAAATGAATAAAAATTCAAATAAAAGAAATAAAAATCATAAAAAATATGTGAATGGATTTAGAGGTCCTCTAACACCTTATTAAGATGTTTGAACATAAAAAGTTAGGCCTACTAGTTCAAAAATTCAAGTTTGCTCACTTTGCACTTTATGCATTTCCTCAAAATTTCCCAACTTGCACTGGTCATAACTCTCAATTTTCATCTTTTGAAGGTGATATTTGACTTTTTGGAACTCCCAATATTTCCTCTACAATTAATCTTTTATCATTTTTGCATTTGAAGATTTTATCTTCATGTAATTTTCCTTGACAAAAAGTATCTTTTTGTTGACTTTTGAAATGACATGTAATTTATTGGCTCATAACTTTCAAATGAAGCACTTTTTGGACTTGAGCATACAAATACAATGTTGTTAAGAATTAAATTTCCTTCAAAATGGGATTTGGTTGGGGGAAATTTGATGAAGAATATGAAAGTTATGCTTGGTCAAAGTTCAATTGACTTCTCCTATGGAAACCCTAATTTGGCAACTTTTGACTATTGATGATTTGAGGGATTTCCTTAAGGAATCATGATCAACCCTTGATCAAATTATTAAAATCACTTCAAAATGTTGATGTTGACCAAAAATATTAAACTTTGACTGTATGTTAACCATAGTTGACTTTTTACCCAATATAATTGATTTTCAGTCATCTGAATCATTGACTGAGCAAACTTGTGATGCAAGGCTTGAAACTTGACATGAACGTTGTTGAAGACCTATGGAGAACCATGGAAACCACTTGAGACCTTTGAAAACCAATCTTCCTTGAGAAACTTAAAACCCTAGTTGTAGACCCATTGCTTTAAAAGGAGGTTTGACTGGTCAATCCTTGAGATTCTTGAGCATTTTGAGAACTCTTAAAAAAATGTCTCGAAGAAAATGGGAGGGAAAATTTTAGGGTACAATAGTATGTTTTCGAACTAACCCATGCTTCAGTTAGGAATTTGAAGGGTTGTAACATGGCCTGGTTCACGGTTTAAAAAACAAAGGATACATTCTCAAAGTTTATTTGTACCCAACTCATTCTCCAAGATGTCCTTCAGTCCTATACTCAGTTAATTATGCATTTAGGTTTCAATAGAGTTTGGAATTATAGCACTAATAATTGGTGATGGTTTAGAAACTGAAAGTTTATTTGAGAAGGCGGTCATTTTTTCTTGTAAAATCTTTCTTTTGTTGATGATTTATAGTGACCTCCTTTTGATTTTATCATGCCTAACTTTTGCTTGAACTGTTTTGTTTGAGATTATAGTCAGCGATATGCCCCAAATTGTTTTCCTAAGTCTTCTTCATAGGTTTCAAATTAGCGGGCTTTTCTTTTGAAAGATAATGACTGCTTGACTTAATGATTACGGGGAACCATCACCGAATTTTGACTTGGAAGGATGTCTTTGATAGTACCTGCTGTGTACGAAGGAAAAGCTTGCAATTGAATGCACAATTGAATTAACTGAGAAACTACCCTGCCCCAGGTTATGACTAAGGGTTTCCATTTGCGTGAAAAAGAAAACTCCTACTTCTCAAGCTCAAAAGGGTTGACTAGGGATTAACTTCCTTATATCTCCATTGTTTAGAAATTGAAGCAATTCCTGTACATCATCAGCAAGGTCTGTTCAAAAGCATACTGTATGAGATTATGGTATCATTTTCATCATCCTCCCTCTAAAGTCTTATAGCTTTTAATGAGAGTTGAATATCACAAAAAGGAAGTAAAAAGCACAGTTTAAATATACATGAGTTGTATCCAATCCCTTTGTAAGTCTTCAAGAGAGGTGGGCATGTCAGGATGTAGGATAGTGTATGGAATGTCTCTTTCCATGACAGGCTCAATGATTACCAGGAGAATAGAAGGATAGGGTATCATCAGACTTTGAGCACGAGTTCGTACCCATTTGAGGTAAGGATCAAGAGGGATGGAATTTTTATGCCCCAATGTCTTGCAATCTACCTTGTTCAACATCCTCCAAGCTCGGATAGATCTCTGGCGAAGACCTTGATCGTCGTTCTCGTAGTCAAACACCAAACATTGAATCAGCATCTTGTGCGGGCCATCCCTTCGGGCGTAACCCAAATGTATTAAGGCTAAGCATGGGTTGTAGGTGATACCTCCCCTAATGCCAAGTAAAGGGACATTAGGAAATTCTCCACAACGGTCGATAATAGTAACATTCTCTATGGATCGAGAGCACCAATGAATGTCTGGATGTGTGAGTGTCATCAACCTTTGTGACCACTTTGAACCTTGCTCGTTCTTTAATACAGATTGTGGAAGATGCGAAATAAACCATCTTGCCAAGAGAGGAGTGCAACACATAAGGACACATCTTTTCCTCATTGTGCAAGTGTGAAAAGAATGTAAGATGTCTCCTAGCAAAGTAGGCACCGGGTTGCGTGATATGAAGATTTTGACGGTGTTCACATCTATGAGTTGGTCAGGATTTGGAAACAAAACCATCCCATAGATGAGGAGAGACACAATTTCCTGAAAGGCTTGCAAATCCAAGGAATTCCAACAGTTTTGGGCTTTCTCGAACAAGAACTTTGCTAGGAAGCCTTTGACATCACTCCTTGTTTCCCAATGAGTTGTGACATCAGATGAGTGAAAGTGTAGAGCTTGAGCAATCTCTTATGGCTTTGGGTCTCTTTCTGTACCGTTGAAGGTAGTTGTTTGAAAATGGGAATCCTTAAGAGTCGGGAGAATTCTTTCAAAGTAGGCACAAGTTGATAGTCGGGAAATGTGAAGCAATAGTGTAAAGGATCAAAGAACTGAAAGAGAACCTTCATCATGTCCTTATCTGTGTTCGAGGTGACCAAGTTGAGTAGGCGGCCATGTCTCTCGGTGAATGGAGAGTTTTTAGGAATCCTTGACGCTAGATCCTTAAGTTGTGGATGGATCCTTACAAGATTGACTTGAATAGTTTTCCTGCGGAGAGAATCCATATCCTATAAAACAGAACAAAGATAAATCCCAAGATCCTTGAAATGGTTAGTGAATGCGTATGATGTTATGATGTTCATAATGTTATGTACAAGTATGTATATACAAACAAAAAGAACAACTCCTTAGGTTTAGGCTTGCATGGAGTCTTATAGGTAAGTACCCTCTTGAAGTTTAGTTGGCTCAAACCTGTCCTAGTAATAGTAACCGGGTTCTAAGGAGCTCAATATCACTGGTTTGTTTCCTTGATCATTGTTTCAGCACAAGCCTCTTTAATGGCGACCGAAATATCCCAAGAAACCAAACCTCAATGAGTGTAGTATCAAGTACCTACCAACTTCGGACTGCACCAAAGTCGGTCATCTCACTACGTCCTAAAGGCCGAGTTGGTCAAGTAAAGGTTCTAAAGTTCATTAGTGCTTCATGAAATCACTCAGCAGCCCCGTATTCTCCTTGATTAACTCAAGGGCTACCAGTACCCACAAATATGTCGCACTAACGTCGCTATTTCTTAGACCATGTCGGTATACGCCACACAGTTTCCACAATGTATTGCTACTTACCTATAAGGTATCCTAAATCTGGGTAGAGGATTCAAACCCAAACAAAGAACCATAATATAAATCAAACAAGTCAAATAATGAAAGCAAGTAAATGTGATCTAGCCCTAAGGTAACCCCACTTTTAGAATAATCCCTAGCAGAGTCGCCAGTTCTGTGATATGGTGGGAGAACTGACTTGGGTATTTTGTGTTTGATCGCAAATGTTGCAGTTAGCAAGAGTCACCACCGACTTTTCTTTTATCCAAAAGGAAAGGTGAAAAAGCACAGGAAAGACCTTTGAGATTGTTTCTTGAGTTCAGGGGGGTAGATTATGAAAAGGGAAGGTATTAGCACCCTTTTCATCCATGGTTTTACATGGGCTCTTAGTTACTTTCTAGATCACTTGCTTTTGTTTTAAAATGTGATTTGTGTGGTTTTTTATATCACTTACTTTCTAGATCCATGGTTTTCCATTGACACATACACTTACGTATTGATACAAAAATTTTATGTATTGACGTGTGTCATTATGTATTGATACGAAAACAATTTATGTATTGGCGCATGCCATTATGTATTGATACGAAAACAGTTTATGTATTGACGCATGCCGTTATGTATAGATACGAAAACTTCCTTGCTGTTGGAAAATCAAAATTAACTCAGTATGAGTCGACGCATCCATATTTCGTATCGACTCATGCAACATTTCGTATCGACGCATAATGGTTTTCATCGGCTCATAACTTGTTTGGGACATAAGATGTGTCGACTCATAGCATTTCGTGTCGTTGCATAACTGTTGTTTTTTGTTTTTATCATTGTTTTGCTACATGTAAATGTCAATTCTCAACACATGGTTAGTGAAAATGAAAAGCAATCATACGGTTAGCTTAAAGGCAATGATATCTACATTTTATCTTCACAAATGAACCATTAATGATGCTTGTATGAAGAGTTCAAAGTCAAGAAAACTTACCTTGAAACTGAAATTTGTGCTTTGAGTTTGAGCTGTTGTATGGGCTATTGTTGAGCTTGGGAAGTGATGATAGTGATGTTACATAAGTTGTTTTTATGTTTGAACAACTTCTATATGATGTATGTGGAGTGTTTGGATGGGTTTTTTGGAGAAAACTTGCAAGGTATGAGATTCAAAGATTTGGACTTCAAAGCTCAAAAATAGAGGTTTGTGGGCAATTCTGGATTTTGACAGCAAGAATGATTTTGAGTGTTATTTTCCCCTTCTTTTTTTCTGACCTTTTATCTTGCAATTGGCCTCTCTATTTATAGAGAAGGTTTGATACTTCAACCAACTCAGATTTTGAATCACATGTTATGGTTATCTTGCTTGTTTTTGAAGCAAGCATGAAGAACATGTTTCCAATGCTTGTACCAAGCTATCTAAAGTGATTGATTACTTTAAACATGTTTGTTCTGACTTGTAGAAGTTGAGTGTGATTCTAAAAACAAGTTAGAGGCTCAAGAAATTGACTTTATGATTAAAGTGAACTTTGCAAGAATGGCAATGGTGCCTTTGTGCCAAAAATGGAAAGATGCAATGGACAATACTTGGACCACTTGGATAATGGTTCAATAAATTGTATAAACATCTGATTATGGATAGATTTGCAACTCAAGAGGCCTACAAAGTGAAGATTATGCAGCATGGCTAAGATTTTTATTCCTTATTCATCACAAATTTGCCTTGTAAATCAAGAATGAATGTCCAACTTCAGATCCTTGTATCTCCTAGCTCAAATATGATAAATTCATGCTCTTGGATGTTTTGGAAATCTTGAAACACCCTCTATAACTTTTATGTTGGCCATTTTGACAAAATCATCTTGTAACTATGTGAAACAATTCCAAGAAATTGGGATAAAATACTGACCAAAACTGCTGAAAATTTCTCTAAGTGTTTATTCAAAAATGCCATGACTTCATGAATTTATAACTCAAAATCCAACCATTTATAGAAAAATTCCTGCCCTACGCAGTTTTAGATCTCATTGAGATCTATAACTTTCATGTTGAAAGTTTTCCTTGAATCATCTTGCACCATGGTGAAAAATTGGCTCAAAGTTGTGAAAAAATATGAAGTTTTCAACACTTAGAAAATTTTCTAAGTTTGAAAGTTTTGACTTTTCAAAATGAAATATTGACTTTTTTTATTTCTTGATGAACAAGTTTCATATTTTAACATGTTTTGATGAATTGTGATCTTTGACACTTAATTTTGACCAAAAAAGTCAAAGTTTGACTTTTCATTGTACAGTTGACTTTTTCCAGTTAAGTTGATTTTTCAGGTCAACTGCTCAATTGACTGAGCAAAAATATGATTCAAGGCTTAAAACTTGACATGAGTAATCTTGGGGGTCCATAATGATCCATGAAGTCATATGAGGCATTAGAAGTCCAATTATCCTTGTGTAATATCAAACCCTAATTTTGGTCATCAGTGCTTAAGGACGTGTCTTGAGCTGATCAACCCTAGTGCAGTCTTGAGACAAAGGAGACCTTGTGAGCAAATACTTGACAAATAAGAGGGAAATTTTGGGGTACAACAACTTCCCCTGTTCAATCTTCTTAAGCCTGAAGAGTTAGATTGGCGAGTTTGCCATTCGTGACTCGAAGGTAGAAGATGATTGAACACTAGAGTGCCTAGAAATTTGTACTCCATAATGTGATGGTTGATGGTATAGGAAATGGGCTTAAAAGATTCCATTTACAAAGGTGATGGATAGTTGTTAGAGATGGGCTTATAGATGCCATCCGAAGGTGATTGCTGAGTTGTGTTTGTAGTCTAAAACTGAATGAGTATCAGAATGGCGTTTGTGTCTGGAGCGTATTCGAACTTTATCTGAGAAGCTGGATCTGAATGGGTATCATAATGGCATCCGTGTCTGGAGCGTATCTGAACTGTATCGGAAAGCTGAATCTAAATGAGTATCAGAATGGTGTCCGTGTCTGGAGTATATCTGAACTGTATCTGAAAGCTGAATCTGAATAAGTATCAGAATGGCGTCCATGTCTGGAGCGTATCTAAATTGTATCTGAAAGCTAAATCTGAATGAGTATTAGAATGGTGTCTGTGTCTGGAGTGTATCTGAACTGTATCTGAAAGCTGAGTCTGAATGAGTATCAGGATGGCATCCATATCTGGAGTGTATCTGAACTGTATTTGAAAGCTAAATCTGAATGACTATCAAGATGTCATCCATATATAGAGCGTATCTGAACTGTATCTGAAAGTTAAATCTGAATGAGTATCAGGGTGGCATCCGTATCTAGAGCGTATCTAAACTGTATCTGAAAGTTGACTCTGAATGAGTATCAGAATGGCATCCGTGTATGGAGTGTATATGAACTGTATCTGAAAGTTGACTCTGAATGAGTATCAGAATGGCATTCGTATTTGGAGCGTATCTGAAAGCTGAATCTGAATGAGTATCAGAATGGCATCCGTGTCTTGAGCATATCTAAACTATATCTGAAAGCTGAGTTTGAATGAGTATCAGGATGGCATCCATATTTGGAGCATATCTGAACTGTATCTGAAAGACCTTTGATCATTGTTAATGATAGCTATTAGCCTTATCCTGAAAAGGGTAAAATGTTAGCTAATATGCAATGTCATGTTGTATGAAATGCACAGTGTAATGTATATGTGTTATCAATGTTTATGATATGGATGCGATGTATGCGTATGTGAGCTAATCTTCTGCACTGCTATGGGATTGGGGAAAATAAATCCCCGACTACTACTGAGGATATGGAGTGTAAGTATTCATGTTGTGCAGTTGAAGTGTTGACGAATTTCTGCTTAGAGAAATAAACTCTGTTGTAAGGGGAATGTCGTGTACTGCCTATAAAATCCTGTTGAGGAATTTTGAGAAAATGTATGACTTCTCATGGGGATTGATAACGGGAAGCTTTGTTCCACTGGGGATTAAACTGCACACTGCGGGGGATTTTCTGGAAATAGCTTAGAGAGCTTTCCCTACCTTAAGGCCATCAGTGATTATCTTTTATTTTGTTCATTTGTAAACAGTAATTATGTTCAAATGCATATGTTCAAGAATAAATCATTGGACGTTTTTTGTAAACAAAACACACGAGTAAAGAAAAAAAACAGATGGTTTTGCACTTTCAAAGAGATATCTTTGTATTGACTTTGAGTAAGTATTTTTGTATAATGAGACAAACATTCTAGTAAGAGAATGTCGTTGTAAAAAATGAAAATTTTGATACAAAGAAAAGATAGCTATGTGCAATAATCCCATGGGGTTCCCATTCTGCTATAGCCTTCGTATCTCTGAGCATCTTGTCTATTTGTTGCCTTGTACGAAGCTGATTGAATTGATCAGAACCGTCGAGTTTGCAAGTTGTCCGTAAGGTGATCAACGGGACATAGTCGTACGCTTTAATTCCCTAACTTTTTCCTGGACCGCCCTTTTGGGTTTTCAGTCCACTGGGATACCCTTTTTTGCCCAAGTCGCCCTTTCGGGTTTTCAACTTGCCGGGTGTACATATTTTTTTGTTTTATCCCTAATTTTTGCCCGAACCTTTTTGGTTCACCGGGATGCCCTTGTTTTTCCTAGGTGTGTCAACCTAGCGGGTCTCTTATGCGTAGTATCTTTTGACTTTGCCCGCGTTCACAGGGTGCGGAAGGTCATCACCATCCATGGTGGTCAAGATCATTGCTCCACCAGAGAATATGTTTTTGATTACAAATGGTCCTTCATATGTAGGAGTCCATTTTCCCATGGGATCACCTTGCGGAAGTATGATGCGCTTGATCACTAGATCCCCAACTTGATACACTTGGCGTCTGACCTTTTTGTTGAAAGCCTTGATTATTCGTTTTTGATACATCTAACCATGACAGACAACAGTAAGCCTTTTCTCATCAATCAAGTTAAGTTAATCAAGTCGAGTCTGGATCTAATCCTCTTCATTCAGCCCTGCATCCTTCATGATTCTTAGAGAGGGGATTTGGACTTCAATAGGAAAGACAGCCTCCATGTTGTATACCAAAGATTAGGGTGTTGCCCCAGTTGATGTGCGTGCTGTAGTACGATGCCCGTGGAGAGAAAACAGTAGCATCTCATGCCAGTCTTTGTATGTGACTATCATTTTTTGTATGATCTTTTTGATATTCTTATTTGCGGCTTCGACAACACCATTCATCTTCGGCCGATAAGGGGAAGAATTGTGATGATGGATCTTGAACTGCTCGCACAGGGCGGTGATCATAGTATTGTTTAGGTTCCTACCATTGTCTGTGATGATCCTCTCCTGGATACCGTAATGACATATGAGATTCTGCTTGATGAACCGGGCGACAACATTCTTGGTGACGGAAGCGAAGGAGGCTGCCTCAACCCATTTTGTAAAATAGTTAATGGCCACTAAGATGAAGCAGTGTCCATTAGAAGTTGTTGGCTTGATTTACCCAATCATATCAATCCCCCACATAGCAAAGGGCCAAGGAGTCGTCAAGACATTCAGAGGAACCAGAGGTACATGCACCTTGTCAGCATAGATCTGACCCTTGTGGCAGGTTCGAGAGTGTTGATAGCAATATGCTTCCATGGTAGACCAGTAATAGCCTGCCCGTAGGATTTTCTTTGCCATTGTATGTCCACTAGAATGGGTGCCAAAAGTGCCTTCATGCAACTCAACCATGATTTTTTCCGCTTCAACCTTGTCTACACATTGGAGTAACACAGAGTCACGGTTGCATTTGTAGAGGATGTTATTACTAGGGAAGAACTTAGCAGAGAATCTCCTTAAGAAATTCTTATCATTGACTGAAGATCCTTCTGGATATTCTTGGGATTCGAGATACCTCTTGACTTCTTGAAACCAAGGTTGGTCCACTACTTCTTTAGTATTAACCTCATGAGAGTGTGCTGGTTCATCCCTTTGTTCAATGGTGATCTGGGGAGCCTCGTTATCCCATTTAAGTTTAAACATAGATGACATTGTGGCTAGTGCGTCTGCTAGCTGATTTTCTTCTCGCGGGAAATGCTTGAAGGTAATCTTCTCAAAATGTGAGAGCAACGTCAAAACATGTTCTTTGTAAGGGATAAGCTTAGGGTTTTTGGTGTCCCATTCCCCTTTGATCTGGCTAATGACCAAAGCTAAATCTTCGAATACGTTCAAGGATTTGATCCCCAAGTCTATGGCAACTTTGAGACCAAAGATGCATGCTTCGTATTCCACCATGTTGTTTGTACAATTGAAGCAGAGTCTTGTCGTAAATGGAGTATGACACCCTTTAGGAGATATGAGTAAAGCACCAATACCATTTCCGAGTGCGTTAGATGCCCCATCAAAAACCAGGGTCCATCGGGATCCTTGTTCATGTCTGTCATATGGTCTGAATTCTTCACAGTTGTTTACCGTCATGATGTCTTCATCCAGAAATTCGAACTTCATGGACTGGTAATCTTCCATAGCTTGGTGAGCAAGGTGATCAGCTAGTACACTGCCCTTTATTGCTTTCTAGGTAGTATAATGTATGTCATATTCTGTCAGGATCATCTGCCATCTAGCTATTCTCCCAGAGAGAGCAGGTTTCTCGAAGATGTACTTTATTGGATTCATTTTAGATATCAACAAGGTAGTATGAGTTAGCATATACTATCTTAGCCGGTGAGCAGCCCATGCCAGAACGCAGCAAGTTTTCTCGAGCAGTGAATATCTTGTTTCACAATCGTTAAACTTTTTGCTCAGGTAATAAATAGCGTTCTCTTTTTGGCCAGACTCGTCATGCTCCCCCAGCACACACCCCATTGAGTTTTCCAAAACAGTCAGATACATGATCAATGGCCTTCCCTCGACTGGTGGCATTAACACAGGAGGCTCTTGCAGGTACTCTTTGATCTTGTCAAAAGCAGTTTGGCATTCATCATTCCATTTGACTACTTGATCTTTCTTCAATAATTTGAAGATTGGTTCACAAGTAGCCGTCAGGTGAGAAATGAATCTGGCAATGTAGTTCAAACGTCCCAAGAACCCTCTGACTTACTTCTCAGTATAAGGAGCAGGCATCTCTTATATCGCTTTCACCTTAGCAGGATCTACTTCAATACCTTTATTGCTGACAACAAAGCCTAGGAGTTTACCAGACCTTACCTCAAACGTGCATTTTTTTGGATTCAACCTCAGCTTGTACTTCTTTAGTCTCTCAAACAGTTTCTGTAAATGATCAAGATGCTCTTCTTCTGTTTGGAATCTAGCTATCATGCCGTCCACATAGACCTCTCTTTTGTGATGTATCATGTCGTGAAATAGAGCCATCATGGAACGCAGATAGGTTGCCCCAACATTCTTCAGTCCGAATGGCATAACTTTGTAGCAGAATGTGCCCCACTGTGTGGCAAAGGTTGTCTTCTCCATGTCCTCATGCGCCATTTTGATTTGGTTGTAACCTGAGAAACCGTCCATGAAGGAAAACACTTTGTGTTATACTGTATTGTCAACTAGGATATCAATGTGGGGAAGTGGGAAAGCATCCTTAGGGCTTTCCCTATTCAAATCTTTGTAGTCCAAGCACATTCTTACTTTTCCGTCCTTTTTGGGTACGGGAACAACATTGGCAACCCATTACGGATAGGAGGTGACGGCCAAGAATCCAGTGTTGAATTGTTTCATGACTTCTGCTTTAATCTTCTTCGACATATCTGGTTGCATTTGACGGACTTTTTGTTTTACTGGTGGGCAATCCTCTTTTGTAGGTAAACGATGTACCACAATATCTGCATCAAGTCATGGCATGTCTTCATAGGACCAGGAAAAGACCTCAACATACTCGTGTAGTGACTGAATCAGACACTCTTTGACACTGGGTTCCAAATTGGCACCCACCTTTACCTCTCTTTTGACTTCTTTGGTACCGATGTTGATTGTATCCACTGGTTCCTCGTGGGGCTGAATGGTTCTGTCTTCTTGTTGTAATAATCTGGCAAGTTCCCCTGGTACTTCACAATCTTCCTCACCTTCGTCTTCAGCTTGGTAGATTAGATTTTCAGAGTCACAGAAGGCCATAGCAGAACCGTTACCCATGGGATCCCGAATGGACGTAGACCTACATTGTGAGTGTGAGTGAGTTTAAGGGTATAGCTATCTTTGAAAGAAAATGAAAATGTAAAAGAAAAACAATGAGCACAAATTTTGTATGAAAAAACGTCCACGATTCATTGATGTCATATGGAAATGAGATAATAACCCTTATAAATGGACCATTGTGCCTCGGGTAAGACACAAGGTTTTAAGAGTCTGAATTGTTTTAATATTACAGATCCAACAAAATGTAAAGACAAATTACTGTGGGGTAAAAGTGATCGGAACGAAATCTCTAGCCTCCCAGTTGCTGAGCCCTCCACTAACAGTTGGGAAAATCCAATCCTCCAGGTTATAGTTGTCTTTATCATCTTCCACCGCATTGACTTCGTGGTTGCTGATCCTCAAGGGTGGTACTCCAGCACGAGCGTGGCGTACAAACTTCTGGGAACCTAAAGTGAAACTTATGCCAAACTTGTCAGACTTGTATGGGATATCTGAGAGTTGTCCCCAAATAGTGCACCCACCTTCTTCTATCACTGCCCTGACGTCCTTCAAAGATGACATTCGGAGCGGAGGCCTGGTGATCTGGGAACTTGAGACACAACCTTGTTTACTGCCACATCTTGCGGGACTTTTTCAAAGTGCTGGAATGGAGTTTCAATAAATTCACCATCTAACTCCATATATCTGAAGGAATTGAATTGGTTGATCATATACTCTTCTTCTCCATGAACAATGATAATCTTCCCTTGAACTGGATATTTCAGCATTTGGTGCAACGTAGAAGTAACAACGCCAGCATTATGAGTCCATGGTCGGCCTAACAAGCAGGAATATGAAGGGAGAATATCCATTACATAAAAAGTTGAATCAAATTTTTGGGTTCCAACCTTTATGGGGATATCCACTTCCCCATGCACCATCCTTTTTGAGTCGTCAAAGGCACTCACTACTATGTTTCTTGGCTTCAATGTCAATCCCTCACAGTCACGCATATCAAGAGCCTTTTTAGTAAATACATTCAGAGACGAGCCAGTGTAACTAAGACATGAGCCAAAGTTGTGCCCCTGCATTCCACTGAGACATGCAATGCCTCATTATGCTTCCTCCCTCTTGGCGTTAAATCAGCATCCGAGAAACCTAAACCATTATCTGCAGTCAAGCTGGCTACCAAGTCTTGGAACTGATCAGCAAATGTTTCTTGGGGTACATGGGTAGTTTTCAAGAATTTTACCAAGGCCTTTGCATGCGCCTCAGAACATAGTAATAAAGCCAACATGGAAATTTTAGATGGAGTTTGACCCAGTTGCTCGACTACATTATAGTCGCTTCTTTTTAGGATCTTTAGAATTTCCTCCATCTCTTTCTGGGAGGTCTCAGGGATAGCCAATGATTGTGCCTTCGTCTAGACAGGCTCAATCAGAATACTTTTACCTCGAGTCTCGATTGACTCGGCAGCAGGAACATCAGTAGGAGTGATAACAGGGGTTATATGAGCTTTTTCAGTTGAAGTATTAGTGGAGATGATTGTAGGATTGGGAATAGCCTTCGGAGGAGCAACAACAACAGGAATGATTACGGGTCCAAAAATAACTTTTGGAGGAGCTATCTCTGGAGAGAAAAACCTTCCACTTCGAGTGATCTTGCTTGTTCCGGCGATATTATTGATATCGGAGTTAACCTTCTCAGAACTTGAATCTTCGGCAGCTGGCCAATCTTGCTTGATACCGTGGTAGTAGACATCCCCTCCATAATTCCATGGTACGGTTTTGTCTGAAAAATAAGGGACTGGTCCAGGCATTGTAATTATCAAAGGAGCTACTTTTGGAACTGATGTAATTCTAACGGGTCTTTTGGTGGAGACCCTTGAAGAATTGTCGGAAATGGTCACGATGGAATCATCACTATAAGAAATAAGTGGAACAGAAGTCTTTTCAAACAAAATTTCCTTGTTGTTTATTAGGCACTGAATGCCTGCTTTCAACAAAGGACAGCTGGTTGGTGAGAACAAACAGGAATGACAGCTTTCACCATAGCCCAGAATACACCGGCATTCAACAAATTCTTTTTGATAGTCAGGAGTGGGGTCATAAGTTTATCAACTGAAGTAACAAACATATCTTCCTCAATAGCGTTGGTATTATGGCCATGTTTGGGCATAGGGGAAGAAATGACATTGGGCTTTTCTGGCGCATCGAATTCAATCTCTTTGGCTTCAAGGAGGTCTTGTACTTTTCTCTTTAGAGCCCAACAATTATTAGTGTCATGGTCGGGACTTTCAGAATGGTATGCACAGCGAGAATTGGATGATAGTGAGGAGAGGTTGTGTTAGGGTTCTTTGGAGCTTCTTTCAAAGTCACTAGGTTGGATCTTAACAAATGTGGCAATACCTGAGATAGTGTCATATTGATTCGGGTGAATTGATTGACTGGTCTTTCCATTCTTGGTTGGTTGTTTCTTTGCTGATCAGGTGCAGGTTTAGGAATCATAACATCCTCCACCATTGGATGAAGTTTGGCCCTATCTTGATTTCTCTGAGGATATAAAGCAACCACTTCTTTCTTTCCGATGAATGGCTTCCTTACAGCAGCAGAGGATGCATCTTTTTGAATCTTTCCATTCTTTATCTCGGCTTCTACCCTTTCTCCAGTCAATATTAATTCAGTAAAACCTGCCGATGAACTCCCAATTAAGTGATTGAAGAAGGGACCAGACAAGGTGCCCAAAAACATGTCTACCAACTCTCTTTCAGATAGAGGAGGTTGAAATATTCCAGCCAAGTCCCTCCATTTTTGCACATAGTCCTTGAAGCCTTAACTTGAAACCATGGCCATACTCTGGAGTTGAGTACGGGTGGGTGCAAGATCAGCATTGCATTGGTATTGTTTGTAAAAGGCTGCAACAAGATCTTCCCAGTTGTGAACATTTGCTCTTTCTAACTGATAAAACCAATCAAGTTGAGTACCAGACAAACTATCTTGGAAGAAGTGTACCCATAAATCCTTATCAGCAGTATGAGGCTGGATCTTCCTCACATAGGACCGAAGATGCATTTTGGGGCATGAGACTCCATCATATTTGGCGAATATAGGTGCTTTGAATTTTGGAGAAATGACAATCCCCGATACTAGTCCCAACTCCTCAAAGTCCAATCCAAGCACTTTTTGGATTTCTATTGCACTCAACCGCTCTTCTATATGCTTATACTTGTCGTCGGCTGGGGGTATTGTTCTTCAGAATAGTCTTCTTCTTCCTCTTCCTCTTCTGACTCTAACTGGACAACTATTTATTTTCCCTTCCCATCTTGATTGTCTCTCTCACCGGATGTCGTTGCAAAGTCTAAGTCCCTTCTTGTTTGCCCTTGGAATCTTCTTCCCATGTTTAGAACTCCGTTTATCTTCTTCGTCTTCTTTTTATACTCCTCAACTAGCAAGGTCTTCAAATATTCTTGTCCTTTGGCTAGAGTTAAGAACAACTATTGAAATTGTGCATTCTGAGCTTGGAGGTCCTTCACCATTTGCTCGAGATCCATCTTACTGAAATAAACAGTAGAGAGATGAGGAGACTTGTTGCAAGAAACCTGCTTATGTTATGATGAATGGTAAATGCATATGCAATGATTTCAAGGATTTTAAAGATTCAAATTTTTTTTAGACAAAAAGGAAACACACGTTATATTAATAAATTAAATCTTGAGTCCACCAGTGCCCCCTTGGGCTATAAAAACTCTAAGATAAAAAGGGGGTTCGCATCCTCTTTGGTGCAATGTAGCCATTCAGAGTCTGCTCCTCATGAAGTAGCCTATTGAGTTCCAAAACCTTCTTCTCGCTTGCGTAGAATTGGTCTTCGAAAGTATCTCTCTCCCCCTTGAGTTTTATCTAATCCCTTTGTAAGTCTTCAAGAGAGGTGGGCATGTCAGGATGTAGGATAGTGTATAGAACGTCTCCTTCCATGACAGGCTCAATGATTACTGGGAGAATGGAAGGATAAGGCATCATCATACTTTGAGCACGAGTTTGTACCTGTTGTAACCCAAAATTTTCCTTCCCATATTACTCAAAACATTTCAAGAAAGATCCTCAAGTTGCTTAAGGAAGTCCAAGAGTTGACCAGACAAACTCTCTCCTAAGACAGTCTACCTCAAATTAGGGTTTCATGTTGCATCAAGATATTTGAGTCCAAGGGATCCCAAATGCTCACCATTGTCCTAATATGTTCTCAAAATCATCCATGTCATGTTTCAAGCCCTACAGAGAAAGTTTGCTCAGTCAATTGCTCAAAGGCCTGAAAATCGACTTTGCTAGGGCAAAAGTCAACTGTGGCCTACATACAGTCAAACTTAAAGATTTTTGGTCAAAATCCTCATTTTGAAGTATAATTCATCATTTTATCAAGGGTTGATCATGATTCATCAAGTATTTCTCATAATTCATCAAGAACCAAAAGTTGCTAAATTAGGGTTTTGTAAGAAAAGTCAACTCAACTTTGACCAAGCATAACTTTCTCATACTTTATGAGAAATGACCCATCCAAAGATAATTTTGAAGAGGATGCAATGCTCTTAAATCCATATTCATCTCCCAAGTTCAAAATATGCACTCACAAGAAGTTATGAATTTGGACATTATAGGTCACTTTGAAAAGTCAACAAAAACACCTTTTTTGTCAAAGCTTCATACATGAACATGGAATACCAAATTGATATGAGACCAAGGGGGTTGCTTATAGGACATCTCAAACTTTCTAAAAAGTCCAAGAACACCTTCAAAGAGTCAAAATTGAGGAAGTTATGCATTGGTGAAGTTGACCCTTTTTGCAAAATTATCAAAAGTGAACTATGCCTCTAATTGCAATTTTTGCTAAATAGGTCTAACTTTTTGCACTTGTTTTGAGTTGGTAGCATGGTCCACGAGCCCTAGCCCTTCCCACTTGTCTTTATCTTATTTTTACTATTTATTTTGATTTTTATTTGAATTAAATCAATTTAAATCAAAACAAATCATGAAAAAATCTAAAACATTGAAACCTCAAGATATTGTACATGTTTCAGGTCATATATCCAGTTGGCAAAAGATTGAAATCGTGCAAAGCATTGGTGTGCACAAAAAGAATGAGTTTGGCCTATTTTTGGAAGGATCTTCAAGTGAATCAAATTAAAATCAAAAGCTATAATGGAGGAAGATTGAGATCATGTTTGCAACCCTAATTCATTCCTCAGTATATAGGGAACATTTGCAGACAAAAATCTCAAGGCTAGAGAGGCGCACAAAGTCAGAACAAACTTGAAAAAATCAAAGAAAAGTGGTGATTCGATTTTGCACTTCCAGGCATTCTCAAGACCCTCGAGCCATCCCAATCGCTTCCTAGGATCACAAGCAAGGGAAACCAATCAAGAACAAGGATTTTCCAGTGCCAAAACTCAATGTAAGTGATACACGGTTTGCCATATTTTTCAGAATCGAATCTTGCTATTCCTGCATATTCATCATGTTTTAATAATATATTATTGCTCCTTAACATATTTGCAAGCTCTCTATAACATTCAATTGTGTTTTTGTGGATTGTATCAAGATCTGCCATTGTTAGGGTTCTTGGTCTCGATTTGGGATCTCTTCGTACATGTAAAATTGGTCCATAAAAGGAGTACCATCGTGCCCAGCAGGCCAAGACGAACTGATTCATGGCCTTAGATTTTATTTATCTTGATTGTGCTTGATTTTGAGAATTACAGGGTTTGTAGTGACGGACGTTGTCTGTAGGTAAAGGTCTTCAAACCTTTTAGCCACGGAGAGAGGACATGGATGATGGTGTGGCATCACCCAACTCGTCCATTTAAATTTCCGCGCGAATTTCTTTTTATTTCGTTTTTTTTTAATATAATAATTATTGTTTGTTTTGTATACAAGAAACAAAGCCAGCGCAATTGCTAGCCAGGTGAGTGTAAAAGGCATCAGGGACTGGGTTCAAATCCCACGTCCCCCCATTATTTCATATCATTTTTCTTTCAATAATCAGGCAAGCATACAAGGCATGAAGACCACCATGGGGCATCATCTCCTAACCATCAGATCACCAATCATCCAGATCTGAAGGCCATTATTGAAGGATCCATCATGTAGCTCAGTCAACGCGTAGCATGGGAGCATGGAAGTCAACATGGATCACTTTGGTTCTGGGCCAGAATTACTATTCACACCTCACCAATTACTTTCTCAGGCCCATATCTCTTTCTATTTTCTTTTTATATTTTTCTTAATTAATTTATTTAATTACTTCAATAACACAAATTAATTTTTCTTTTTATCAAAAATCACAAAAAATAGTATTTTCATCCAATTAGATTTAGGTTTATTTTTTATCAAAAAAATTAATTAATTTAATTAGGTTATTTAACTTTAGGTAACTTTAATTATTTTGTAAATAAATTAAAAACAATTAGAAAATTAGGGTTTTAGTTTAATTTAATTCTATTTTCTTTTTCCTTAAAAATAACAAAAATACAAAAATAGGCAATGAAATTATTTTCTTTAATTAATTTAATTACTAATTAATTTTGTATTTAATTTAAAAACCTAATTCTTTTTTCTTAAAAATAATTAAAAACAACAAAAATAATTGTTTCTTTCGATTAGTTTAGACGGGGTCAAAAACCTATTTCCCTTCCGTCTCTATTCGTGTGCGCTTTATTTATATATTATTTTTACCTTATTGATGTAATTGCTCACAAGTTGTAATAGATTAATTAGGTCTTTTACTTTCGTTTATCGTTTTTTTTACGGGTTTGTTTTTGGCTATGTAAATACCTGAAGCCTTGTAATAGCGTAGCTTATTTTCCGAACTTTAAATTCCGCAAAATATTAACTATTAGATGTATGGATAGTAGGGATGCATGACAAGAATGTATGATTAACTTTAAAATGGTTAGCAAACCCTAAATTTTCAAAGACAATAAACTTGAAATTGAATCACTCGCACATGCGCACTCCTAGGGTATACTCTCACTTCGGTTGCCTTCGGTAAAACGGTCATTAAGTATAGGATATTTTAGGGGTCGCTCTCTTGTCTAAACAAAGATCAAAGTCCCATTCGAAAAAGTTACCTCGGAATGGTTGCCTCGGATATTGTTGCCTCGAATAATTGATCTAAGACATTAGGGTTACTACTAAGACGTCCTAACATTGCTTTAGTGACCGTAAGTCCCTTTCGAATTGACCCTCAATACTCCAACGATGATGCTACCTACTCACTAATAGTGGGATAGAGCTGTCTAAAGGAAACGAACATAGAACAATTCTTTTTTTTGAGTAGGTAGATTAGCTCTTAAGTACTTTCTCAGTACAAAAGAACTTTTTCACACTTACACTCTCTTTCAAACAAAGTTTTCAAAAACACTTCGTAACACCCTTGAAGACAGAAGCAAGGGTTAAATCGAAGTAAAAACTTTTCAAATCACACAAACACAGAAGCAATTATGAAAATGATGACCAAGTACCAAAGAGCCCGTGGAAAACCACGGATAGAAAGGGTGCTAATACCTTCCATTTCTATAATCTACCCCCCGTACTCAAAATCTCGAAAAAAAAGGATTTTTTTCTGTGCTTTTGTCCTTTCCAGTTGGATAAAATAAAATTCGGTGGCGACTCTTGCTTTCCGCGACATTTTGCAAACACAAATGCAAAACACATACCAGCATTTCAAAACAGTTCCGGTTCTGCCACCGTATCACAGAACTGGCGACTCTGCTGGGGAACATTATAAGTGGGGTATACCTTAGGATTAGTTCATCATATTGCTTCTATTGTTTGATTTGATTGCTTTACCTTTGTGGGCTTTGTATCAGAGTTACTATAGATCCTAACCCGGATCTGGGGAACACCTGTTAGGTAAGTAGAAATAAACTGTGAGGGAACTGTACGGCGTAGACTGATACGGTTGAAGCAGTAGCTACGTTGATGTGGCACATTAATTGGTACCGGTATCCCTTGTGGAGGAACAAGGAGAATACAGGGCTGTTGTATGGGTCGTTAAGCATCAACTGACCTTAGAACCTATAATTGACCAACATGGCCATAGGAAGTAGTGAGATAGCCGGCCTCGGTATAGAGCTGAGAACTGATTGATACTCGATACTACACTCATTGAGATCATACTCTTGAGATAGTTCCAGCTGCAAGAAAAGATTGTATGAGCTGAAACCATGACAAATGGAGAATGGTCAGTGATATTGAGAACCTCTAGAACCCGGTTACTATTATTAGGACATGTTGAAACCAACTGAACTTCCAGAGGGTAGTACCTAGACCCCATGTAAGCCTGAAACTTAAGGGCTATTGTGTGACTTGTTTGCCTTTACCATGTTTGTTACCTGCTATACCTGTTGTGTGTTTTATCATGACATCATGCATCATGACATAGCATGCATACTTGATTGTACTAACCATTTCAAATATCGAGGGGATTTATCTTTGTTCTATTTTGCAGATTATGGCTTCCGTACACAGTAATACCATTCGAGTTAACTTCGTGCAGATACCGGTTCAGCTCAGAGAGTTAGTTTCAAAAGTTCCTGATACTTCTTCATTTGTTAGAAGACATGGTCATCTCCTTAGTTTGGTCACTTCAAAGTTGGATGAGCAAATGATGAGTGTGTTGTTCCAGTTCTTTGATCCGTTGCATCATTGTTTCACCTTCCCGGATTATCAGCTAGTCCCTACTTTGGAGGAGTTTTCTGATTTACTAGGCATATCTATCCTCGAGCAGACACCCTTCACAGGTTTGGAAGAGACTCCTAGACCTGAGGATATTGCTTCAGCCTTACATCTAAAAAGGGCTGATGTAGTATCCAACTGGGAGACACGGAGCGGGGTTAAAGGTTTCTTGGCTAAGTTTCTAATGGATCAAGCTCAAAAGTTCTGGGATAACTTGGATTTTCAAGCATTTGAAGACATCTTGGCTCTCC
This sequence comes from Vicia faba, assembly GCA_948472305.1. NCBI lineage: Eukaryota > Viridiplantae > Streptophyta > Magnoliopsida > Fabales > Fabaceae > Vicia > Vicia faba. The sequence goes on from OX451735.1 coordinate 10,653,527, forward strand.
TCATCTACGGATTGGTTCTTTTCCCAAATCCAAATTCCTTCATAGATGTGAATGCGGTCAAGATCTTCTTGTCTCGTAATCCAGTACCTACTCTTCTGGGTGATATTTTGCATGCTCTCTATACCCGCACTGTGCGAAGGAGGGGGACTCTCAGGTGTTGCACGCTGCTGTTGGCGAGGTGGTTTATTTCGCACCTCCCCAAGTCTGTATTGAAGAATGAGGAAGGTGTAGGTTGGGCTTCCAAAATCATGTCCCTTGCTCATACGGACATTCTTCGGAGTTCTAAGGATATGGAAAGAATAGTTGTCATTGATCGATGTAGGGAATACCCTAATGTCCCGTTTCTTGAAATTAGAGGGGGAATAACCTACAATCCTTGTTTGGATTTAAGACAGTTTGGACGCGCTCAAAGAGACGATCACCATGAGCTACTTCTTATAGATATCGTCTTTGACTACAAGGGAGACGTGGATGAGCATCGCTGAAGGTTTATACGAGCCTGGAGCATGGTGAACAGGTATGACCCTCAAGATCTAGGATTAAAGACTTATCTCCCTATGCAACCTTATCTCCAGTGGGTTCGAGCCCGTGCTCAAAATCTAGGAATACCTTATGAAGCTGTTTTGCCGGTGATTGTAGAGCATACTAATGAAGAAGGTGTTCCTTATACAGTCCTCCATCCCTATATGCCTACTGATCTTGGTGCATTGAAGAGATCTTGGATCCAGTTAAAGGAAGAAAGGGATACCTACAGGGAGATGTATCATGAGCAGGAGAGGAAGATCTTGAAGCTTACGAGGCAACTTGAGAATGAAAGGACAATCAATGATTATGTCAGCACAAAGAGAAAACGACCATGGGATTTCTGATGTTTTTTATTGTTTCTAGTTTAGATTTGCTTTTCAGTTATTTCTTTTATAACGCCTTGAAGGAATTATTAAACATTGTTACAAGTTTAATCTAATAAAGTGTGTTTTATTTTGGTTTACAAATTTGAATCTCCTAAAGTATTTGAAATCATTCCATACGCATTCCATTACCATGCACCTCATTACAGGTACCATTACAGGTTTCTTATCTTCTTCACTATTTATTTCAGCACAGAATGTCTTCTGAAACACCTACTGATCAAGCCATCAAAGCTCTTCAAGCACATAATGCTCAATTCCAGGAGATGTTCTTAAACTTGGCCAAAGGACAACAGGATCTGAAGACTCTCATCTTGAAGGACAAGAAGAAGAAGAAGAAGAAGAAGGTGGTTCTTCTGAACATGGGTCACAGATTTGGGAATAGGTTGCGACAGGAAGCTGATCTGTCTCATTCATCTGGGGGAGGAGAGAATCAAGAGGAAAGAAAGGGTCCTAGCCCTGTGGTCTCTGATAATGACACTGATTTTGATGATGAACAGTACCCTCCTGCTAAGGATAGGTACAAACAACTTGAGGACCGACTAAATGCTATGGAGATTCAGAAAGTTCCTGGTTTGGACTTTGGAGATTTGGGACTAGCATCTGGGGTGGTGATTCCTCACAAGTTTAAAGCTCCGATTTTTTCTAAGTACGATGGAGCATCCTGCCCGAAGCTCCACCTCCGTTCGTACGTCAGAAAAATTCAACCTTACATTGCTGATAGGAATTTGTGGGTCCATTTCTTTCAAGATAGTCTGTCAGGGACTCGGCTTGAATGGTTTTATCAATTGGAAGGAGATAATGTCCACAACTGGGAGGACCTTGTTGCTGCTTTTTACAAGAAATACCATTATAACGCCGACCTTGCTCCCACACGTACTCAGCTTTAGGGTATGTCTATGGGTGTACGTGAAGGCTTTATGGACTATGCTATGAAGTGGAGAGATCTGTCCGGAAGAGTCCAACCCCCTCTGTCTGATAGGGAGTTGGTGGATATGTTTCTTGGGACTTTGTCGGGTCCATATTTCAATCATTTGATCGGTAGTTCATCGTCTGGGTTCACTGAATTGATTATGACTGGGGAGAGGGTAGAAGCTGGTATCAAAAGTGGCAAGATACCGAAAGGTGCTTCATCAAGTACAAAAAAAAAGACTTTCAAGAAGGAATCTAGTGCCATTTACAGCTCAAGGAGCCAAAACTGACATGTACGCCACCAAGCAGTTAATGCGGTAGTAATATCAAGACCCACTGTTGCCCCACAATGCAACAATCAGCAAAGAGTAGAGAGACCGCAAAGACAGTACACTCGGCTTAATATGACCTTGTCTCAAATTCTATCGCAATTGTTGAAGACCAACCTGGTAACTCTGAGGGAAGCCCCGAAGAATCCCAGCACCATATCTCTGTTGTATAATCCAAACGCTCGTTGTGCCTATCACTCTGATAGCCTGGGCCATGACACGAACAACTGCTGGGCTTTGAAGAATAAGGTACAGGATTTGATTGAAGCTAAAGAGATTGAGTTTGACGCTCCAGATAAACCCAACGTCATAACTGCTCCCATGCCCAAACATGATCAGGGAGTGAATGCAATTGGAGATTATAAAGTAGAGTCAGTTATCAACAGCTGGATTTACCCGACTGCCAATGGTGGCTTGAAAAATTGGACGACGAAAGACTTCGTGCCCGTTTCTTTTATTACACAGTAATAGACTTTTGTTTTGAGATTTGTAACAGAAAATTTAAAACTTTACAGTCTGGTGCCTTGCTCGAGGCACCTTGGCTTTTTTTGTGAGGGCTCATTATTTGTCATTTTCATATATCATCAATAAAGCATTGGATGTTTTCTTGCATTACAAATTTTACGCTCCCTGTTTTTCTTTTCTACCTTGCACTTTATCAAAACAGCTATTTGTCTTACACACACTCACATATCATAATACAGGTCCACATCCACTCTGGATCCCATTGATAACGACTCTGCTACTGCCAGTTATGACTTCCAAAATCCGATCAACCAAGCTGAGGACGAAGGTGAGAATGATTGTGATGTGCCTGGAGAACTTGCTAGACTGTTACTTCAGGAAGAGAGGGCCATACAGTCACATGAAGAGCCAATGGAATCGGTGAATTTGGGTACGGAGGAAGACAAGAAAGAGGTCAAGATCGGTGTAAATCTGGAGTCTAGTGTCAAGCAACGGTTAATACAAATGATGCGTGACTATGTTGAGATCTTTGCTTGGTCTTATGAAGATATGCATGGGTTAGATACTGATATCGTGGTACACCGCTTACCAACCAAAGAAGACTGTCCTACAGTGAAGCAGAAAGTTCGCCGAATGCGCCCAGAGATGTTTGAGAAAATCAAAGCTGAGGTCATGAAACAGTTTGATGCCGGTTTTCTAGCAGTTACTTCTTACTCGCAGTGGGTTGCCAACGTGGTTCCGGTGCCGAAGAAAGATGGTAAGTTTCGGATGTGTGTGGACTATAGGGATCTGAATAGGGCGAGCCCCAAGGATGATTTCCCTCTACCTTATATCGACGTTCTGGTCGACAACACCGCACAACATAAGGTCTTCTCCTTTATGGATGGTTTTTCTGGTTACAATCAGATTAAGATGGCTCCCGAGGACATGGAGAAGACAACCTTCGTTACATAGTGGGGCACCTTTTACTACAAGGTAATGCCTTTCGGGTTGAAGATTGCTGGGGAAACGTATCAGTGCGCCATGGTCGCCATGTTCCACGACATGATTCATCATGAGATTGAGGTTTACGTTGATGATATAACTGCGAGGTCCCAGATTGAGGAAGAACATCTCGACCATCTTCAGAAGCTATTTGACAGGTTGAAGACGTATAAACTGAGGTTAAACCCGAACAAGTGCACCTTCGGGGTAAGGTCTGGCAAGCTGTTGGGTTTCGTCGTTAGTGATAAAGGTATTCAAGTGGATCCTGCAAAGGGGAAGGCTATATAGGAGATGCCAGCTCTTCGAACAGAAAAGGAAGTCAGAGGCTTTTTGAGATGTCAGAATTACATTGCCCGATTCATTTCACATTTGACTGCTACTTGTGAGATGATCTTCAAGCTGTTGAAGAAAGATCAAGTGGTAAAATGGAATGATGAATGTCAGGCCGCTTTCGAAAGTATCAAGGAGTATCTCCATGAGCCTCTTATTCTGATGCCTCCAGTTGAAGGAAGACCCTTGATCTTATACTTGACAGTACTGGATAATTCAATGGGGTGCGTGCTGGGGAAGCATGACGAGTCTGGCCGAAAAGAGCATGCTATTTACTACCTTAGCAAAAAGTTTACCGACTGTGAGACCCGATACTCACTGCTTGAGAAAACTTGTTGCGCTTTGGCGTGGGCTGCTCTCCGGCTGAGACAGTATATGCTGACTCACACTACCTTATTGATATCAAAGATGGATCCAATCAAGTAAATCTTCGAAAAGCCTGCCTTGTCCGGAAGAATAGCAAGATGGCAGATGATCTTAACTGAGTACGAAATCCAATACACAACCCAAAAAGCAATCAAGGGGAGTGTGTGGGCAGATCATTTGGCACATCAGGTCGTGGATGATTACGAATCCATGCATTTTGAGTTCTCGGACGAGAACATCATGTTGGTGACTGATTGTGAGAAACCTGGATCGGATGAAGGACCTGAGGAGGGATCCCGATGGTCTATGTACTTTGACGGAGCCTCAAACGCGTTGGGTAATGGCATTGGCACCGTGATTATATCTCCTGAAGGCTGTCATACTCCGTTCACCGCCCGATTATGTTTTAACTGGCGATGTATGAAGCATGTATTATGGGCCTGCGAGCATCTATTGACCTAAGGATTAAGTTCTTAAGTGTGTTCAGAGATTCCGCTCTAGTGATCAGTCAGATCAAAGGCGAGTGGGATACAAAACACCCAAATCTTATTCCTTACAAGGAGTATGTACTGACATTGCTCCCACACTTCGAGGAGATAACATTTGAACATTTCCCCAGAGAGGAGAACCAGTTGGCGGATGCGCTAACTACCATGTCTTCTATGTTCAAGGTCAGGTGGGACAATGAGGCTCCCCGGATTACCATCGAGAGGTTGGACGAACCCTCACATTGCTGTGACATCGAGACTGAAGAGGTAGCAGATAAACCCTGGTTTCACGAGGTAAAAAGGTATCTTGAGGCTCAGAAATACCCCGAGGGTGCATCTGTTAATGATAAGAAGTTCTTAAGGAAGTTTGCGGTGAAGTTCTTCATCAGTAATGGTATCTGTTACAAGCGTAACCATGATTCAACCTTACTGTGATGTGTGGATAAGAGCGAGGCAGAAAGGATCATGGCAGAGTTACATGAAGGTACTTTCGGAACTCATTCCAGTGGACATACCATGGCGCAGAAAATCCTACGGGCAGGATATTATTGGTCCACCATGGAAGCCGATTATTATCAGCATTCTCGGACCTGTCATAAGTGTCAAGTCTATGCTGATAAGGCGCATATACCTCCCATTCCTCTGAATGTTTTGACAGCTCCTTGGCCCTTTGCAATGTGGGGCATCGACATGATTGGCGAGATCAGACCTATTGCGTCCAACGAGCATCGTTTTATCCTGGTAGCAGTTGATTACTTTACAAAGTGGGTTGAAGCAGCTTCCTTTGCTATAGTAACCAAGAACGTCGTGGCGCGGTTCATCCGAAACAATTTGATTTGTCGATACGGTGTACCAGAGAGGATCATTACAGACAATGGTACAAATATCAACAATACAATGATCACCGAGCTCTGCAAGAAGTTCAAGATACAACATCACAACTCTTCTCCCTACCGGCCGAAGATGAATGGGGTTGTTGAAGCAGCTAATAAGAACATCAAGAAGATTGTGCAGAAGATGACGGTGACATACAAAGACTGGCACAAGATGTTACCATTCGCTCTTCATGGGTAAGGTACCTCAGCACGGACGTCAACAGGGGAAACACCCTACTCTTTGGTGTATGGCATGGAGGCAGTCTTGCCCATTGAAGTTCAGATACCCTCTCTTCGGATTATGAAGGATGCAGGTTTGAGCGATGATGACTGGATCCAAACCCGGCTTGATCAACTGAACTTAATCGACAAAAAGAGACTTACTGCTATTTGTCATGGTCAGACGTATCAAAAACGGATGATCAAGGCTTTTAACAAGAAAGTCAGACGACAAGAGTATCAAGTCGGGGATTTGGTGATCAAGCGCATCATACTGCCACAAGGTGATCTAGGGGACCCCTACGTACGAAGGTCCATTTATGGTTAAGAACATTTTCTAGGGAGGAGCTATGATTCTAACCTCCATGGATGGTGACGACCTTCCTCACCCCGTCAATGCAGACATAGTGAAATAATACTATGCATAATCAAAGACCCGCTAGGTCGACTGGCCTAGGCAAAAATAAGGGCTTCCCGGCGAACCAAAAGGGTTCGGGCAAAAATAAGGGATGAAAATGAAACAAATCTGTACACCCGGCAAGTCGAAAACCTGAAAAGGCAGCTTGGGCAAAAAAGGGTATCCCGGTGGACTGAAAACCCGAAAGGGCGGTCCAGGAAAAAATTAGGGATCAAAGCGTAACACTATGTCTCATTGGATCATCTTGCAATCGGACTTCGATATCGACTATCAAGCTCGGACGGCACCGATCAATCTGATCTACCTTCAACCAAGTAGCAAAGTGATGAGATGCCCAAAGACATAGGGGCAATAGCAGAGTTGGAACCCAGTGGGATTGTTCACATAGCTGTTTTTCTTTGTTTTTCACAAATTGTATAAATTCTATCATTCAGCGACATTCTCTTACTAGGACGTCAGCCTCTTGTACAAAAACACCTATTTACATGCCAACTTCAAAATCAATACAATTCATTTTCACAAAGAAAGTTCAAATTGTTTTATCTTTTCTGTTTTGTTTTGCAAGAACGTCCAGTGGTTCATTTTTTATATATGCATTTGACAATAATTGTTTCTCATAAATATTTACATGCGAAACAAAAGACGATTACTTGTAATATCAGAAACAGGGGCAAATAAGAAATGTCCAGACCTTATAGTTGCTCTATTCACCAGGAACAGGGATAGACCCAGCTGAAGAAGATGACTAAAAATATGTAGACTCCCCGCAGAGTAAGAAAAGGACAGTGGTGTTAATTCTCCCCAACTGAGATTCACAATCACAAATGAATCGGTAAGACTCTCCCCAAGCAGAGTTCATCTATCACCAACGATGGAAGACCATCCCCAGTGGAGTTTATTTCTTTCACAAACAGAAAATTTATCCCCGACAGAGTTCATCACCGCCAGCAACGGTAATTCATCCACAACTGAGGTTATTTCTCCAAATCAGCAGATCTTCTAGCAGATTATCTCTTCCCTACAAAGTCAGTTTATTCTCCAGCAGGATCATCATCTCAATCACCTTTGGTCGTTATCCCTAGTGAGTGAAACTCTTTCATTCTCTAGCAGCAATCTGGGATTTATTTTCTCCAACTAGAGAATATCATAAAAACATTGCATGTCCATATATCATGACATGCGCATACGCATCATACAACACAATCTCATTTATTTTGAGAACATCATTGCCTGATACATATCATGCATCACATACAGCTAACCTTTAGCTTTCAAGAAAGATACAATCAAATTCTCATAAAATTCAAGCTATGAAGCCCGGGTACGACAGGATAGTATCTTGATTACCTCATCATATTGTGAAGCTCGGAGAACAACCGGATAACAGTATCAGACTACCGCGAAGCCTGGATTACGACCAGATAGTGGTATATCTTAAAAGCAAGCTATAAAGCCCGAATTCGACTGGATAATAGTTTAATCCCCAGCAAGCCGTGAAGCCCGGATTACGACCGGATAGCAGCTCAGCAAGTACCATGAATCCTGGATTACGACCAGATAGTGTTATATCATAAACATAAGTTGTGAAGCCCGGATTACAACCGGATAGCGGCTCAGCAAGTACCATGAAGCCTGGATTACGACCAGATAATGGTAGAAGATGTTGTGAAGCCTAGATTACAACCAGATTGAAGCCAAAGACACCGCGAAGCCTGGATTACGACCAGATAGTGGTATATCTTAATACAAGTTATGAAGCCCGAATTCGACCGGATAGTATCTTGATTTCTCCGAACACACTGAAGCCTGGATTCGACCAGATAATGGTATAAGACATCGCGAAGCCTAGATTACGACTAGATAGCGATAAAAGACATTGAAGCCTAGGTAACGACCAGATAACAGTGAGGGACACTGGGAAGCTTGGATTACGACCAAATAGCAGTTCACCCGGCCAATTACTATGAAGCCTGAATTCGAACGGATATTAGTAGGCCCAATAGTCAAAGGGAAGCCCGGAGGTGACCAGATAACCACTTGATTTCTTCTGAAGCCTGGATTACGACCAGATAAGAAGTGAGGTATTGTGAAGCCTAGAATACGACCAGATAGCAGTACAGGACACCATGAAGCCTGGATTTGACCAGATAATGGTATGAGACATCGCGAAGCCTGGATTACGACTAGATAGCGGTAAAAGACACTGAAGCCTGGGTAACGACCAGATAATAGTGAGGGACAATGTGAAGCTTAGATTACGACCACATAGCAGTTCACCCGGCCAAATACTATGAAGCTCGGATTCGACCAGATATTAGTAGGCCCAACAGTCAAAGGGAAGCCCATAGGCGACCGGACACTCGATTTCTCTTGAAGCCTTGATTACGACCAGATAAGAATTGAGGTATTGTGAAGCCTGGATTACGACCAGAGATCAGTACAGAGCACCATGAAGCCTGGATTCGACCAGATAATGGTATAAAGCATCGTGAAGCCTGGATTATGACCAGATAATGATAAAAAGACTGAAGCCTGGATTACGACCAGATAATAGTACAAGACACTGCGAAGCTTGGATTTCGACCAAATAGCAGTTTACTTGGACAATTACTAAGAAGCCCGGAGTCGACCGGATATTAGTGTGCCCTAAATTCAATTTGAAGCCCGGATGCGACCGAATAACAACTTTATTCCTTCTGAAGCCTAGATTACGACCAGATAAGAATTGAGAAATTGCGAAGCCTGGATTACGACCGGATAGCAAGTGTAATCTCATCTCCCCAGTAAGTCACTGTAAAGCCTGGATTACGACCAGATAGCAGTCGGTCTTATCGCTATGAAGCCTGGATCACGACCAGATAATAATTCATTTTCACCTCTTCAACTAAGAGACGATTCTCCAGTAGAATAACGGACGACCGAAGCTCCTAAAATTATATTTCTCCCAAGACAGAGATCAGCACTCCCCAGCGTAGTCTTCCTCCACAACAAGTATACAGACTCTCGCTAAGGAATCTCTTATGCGATCGACACTCCTTAGAATGGCATCTTTAAGCCCATCTCCTATCATTCATTTCCAAATGGCATCTGTAAGCCCATTCCCGACATCACAAGACCAAATACTACTTCATGCGAGTGCAAATTTCTGGGCACTCTAGTGTTCAATCATCTTCCACCTTCGGATCACGAAAGGCAGATAAGCCAATCTAAATCTTCAGGTTTAAGAAGATTGAACAAGGGCAGTTGTTATACCCCAAAATTTTCCCTCCCATATTTCTCAAAACATTTCAAGAAAGATCCTCAAGTTGCTCAAGGAAGTCCAAGAGTTGACCAGACAAACTCTCTCCTAAGACAGTCTACCTCAAATTAGGGTTTCATGTTGCATCAAGATATTTGAGTCCAAGGGATCCCAAATGCTCACCATTGTCCTAATATGTTCTCAAAATCATCCATGTCAAGTTTCAAGCCCTACAGAGAAAGTTTGCTCAGTCAATTGCTCAAAGGCCTGAATATCGATTATGCTAGGGCAAAAGTCAATTGTGGCCTACATACAGTCAAACTTAAATATTTTTGGTCAACATCCTCATTTTTAAGTATCATTCATCATTTGATCAAGGTTTGATCATGATTCATCAAGGATTGCTCATAATTCATCAAGAACCAAAAGTTGCTAAATTAGGGTTTTACAGGAAAAGTCAACTCAACTTTGACCAAGCATAACTTTCTCATACTTTATGAGAAATGTCCCATCCAAATCTAATTTTGAATAGGATGCAATGCTTTACAATCCATCTTCATCTCCCAAGTTCAAAATATGCACTCACAAGAAGTTATGAATTTGGACATTATAGGTCACTTTGAAAAGTCAACAAAAACACATTTTTTGTCAAAGCTTCATACATGAACATGGAATACAAAATTGAGATGAGACAAAAGGGGTTGCTTATAGGACATCTCAAGCTTTCTAAAAAGTCCAAGAACACCTTCAAAGAGTCAAAATTGAGGAAGTTATGCATTGGTGAAGTTGACCCTTTTTGCAAAATTATCAAAAGTCAACTATGCCTCAAATTGCAATTTTTGCTAAATGGGCCTAACTTTTTGCACTTGTTTTGAGTTGATAGCATGGTCCACGAGCCCTAGCCCTTCCCACTCGTCTTTATCTTATTTTTACTATTTATTTTGATTTTTATTTGAATTAAATCAATTTAATTCAAAACAAATCATGAAAAAATCTAAAACATTGAAACCTCAAGATATTGTGCATGTTTCAGGTCCTATATCCAGTTGGCAAAAGATTGAAATCATGCAAAGCATTGGTGTGCACACAAATAATGAGTTTGGCCTATTTTTGGAAGGATCTTAAAGTGAATCAAATCAAAATCAAAAGCTATAATGGAGGAAGATTGAGATCATGTTTGCAACCCTAATTCATTCCTCGGTATATAGGGAACATTTGCAGACAAAAATCACTAGGCTAGAGAGGCGCACAAAGTCAAAACAAACTTGTAAAAATCAAAGAAAAATGGTGATTCGATTTTTCACTTCAAGGCATTCTCAAGACCCTCTAGCCATCCCAATCGCTTCCTGGGATCACAAGCAAGCGAAACGAATCAAGAACAAGGATTTTCCAGTGCAAAAACTCAATGTAAGTGATACACGGTTTGCCATATTTTTCAGAATCGAATCTTGCTATTCCTGCATATTCATCATGATTTAATAGTATATTCTTGCTCCTTAACATGTTTGCAAGCTCTCTATAACATTCAATTGCGTTTTTGTGGACTGTATCAAGATCTGCCATTGTTAGGGTTCTTGGTCTGGATTTGGGATCTCTTCGTACAGGTAAATTTGGGCCATAAAAGGAGTACCATCGTGCCCAGCAGGCTAAGACGAACTGATTCATGGCCTTAGATTTTATTTATCTTGCTTGTGCTTGATTTTGAGAATTACAGGGTTTGTAGTGACGGACGTTGTCCGTAGGTAAAGGTCTTCAAACCTTTTAACCACGGAGAGAGGACACGGATGATGGCGTGGCATCACCCAACTCATCCATTTAAATTTCCGCGAGAATTTCTTTTTATTTCGTTTGTTTTTAATATAATAATTATTCTTTGTTTTGTATACAAGAAACAAAGCCTGCGCAAATGGTAGTCAGGTGAGTGTAAAAGGAATCAGGGCCTGGGTTCGAATCCCAGGTCCCCTCATTATTTCATATCATTTATCTTTCAATAATCAGGCAAGCATACAAGGCATGAAGACCACCATGAGGCATCATCTCCTAACCATCAGATCACCAATCATCCAGATCTGAAGGACATTATTGAAGGATCCATCATGTAGCTCAGTCAACGCGTAACATGGGAGCATGGAAGTCAACATGGATCACTTTGGTTCTTGGCCAGAATTACTATCCACACCTCACCAATTGCTTTCTCAGGCCCATATCTCTTTCTATTTTCTTTTTATATTTTTCTTAATTAATTTATTTAATTATTTCAATAACACAAATTTATTTTTCTTTTTATCAAAAATCACAAAAAATAGTATTTTCATCCAATTAGATTTAGGTTTATTTTTTATCAAAAAAATTAATTAATTTAATTAGGTTATTTAACTTTAGGTAACTTTAATTATTTTGTAAATAAATTAAAAACAATTAGAAAATTAGGTTTTTAGTTTAATTTAATTCTATTTTCTTTTTCCTTAAAAATAACAAAAATACAAAAATAGGCCATGAAATTATTTTCTTTAATTAATTTAATTACTAATTAATTTTGTATTTAATTTAAAAACCAAATTCTTTTTTCTTAAAAATAATTAAAAACAACAAAAATAATTGTTTCTTTCGATTAGGTTAGACGAGGTCAAAACCCTATTTCCCTTCCGTCTCTATTCGTGCGTGCTTTATTTATTTATTATTTTTACCATATTGATGTAATTGCTCACAAGTTGTAATAGATTAATTAGGTCATTTACTTTCGTTTATCATTTTTTTTCACGGTTTTGTTTTTGGCTATGTAAATACCCGAAGCCTTGTAATAGCGTAGCTTATTTTCCGCACTTTAAATTCCACAAAATATTAACTGTTAGATGTATGGATAATAGTGATGCATGACAAGAATGTATGATTAACTTTAAAACGGTTAGCAAACCCTAAATTTGCAAAGTCAATAAACTTGAAATTGAATCACTCGCACATGCGCACTCCTAGGGTATACTCTCACTTCGGTTGCCTTCGGTAAAACGGTCATTAAGTATAGGATATTTTAGGGGTCGCTCTCTTGTCTAAACAAAGATCAAAGTCCCATTCGGAAAATTTGCTTCAGGATGGTTGCCTCAGATATTGTTGCCTCGAATAATTGATCTAAGACATTAGGGTTACTACTAAGACGTCCTAACATTGCTTTAGTGACCGTACTCACTAATAGTGGGATAGCGCTGTCTAAAGGAAACGAACATAGAACAATTCTTTTTTTTAGTAGGTAGATTAGCTCTTAAGTACTTGCTCAATACAAAAAAAAACTTTTTCACACTTACACTCTCTTTCAAACAAAGTTTTCAAAAACACTTCGTAACACCCTTGAAGACAGAAGCAAGGGTTAAATCGAAGTAAAAACTTTTCAAATCACACAAACACAGATGCAATTTTGAAAATGATGAGCAAGTACCTAAGAGCCAGTGGAAAACCACGGATAGAAAGGGTTCTAATACCTTCCCTTTCTATAATCTACCCCCCGTACTCAAAATCTCGAAAAAAAGGAATTTTTCTGTGCTTTTGTCCTTTCCAGTTAGATAAAATAAAAGTCGGTGGTGACTCTTGCTTACGGCGACATTTTGCAAACACAAACGCAAAATGCAAACCAGCATTTCAAAACAGTTCTGGTTCTGCCACCGTATCACAGTACCCATTTGAGGTATGGCTCAAGAGGGATGGAATTTTTATGCCCCAATGTATTGATATCTACCTTGTTCAACATCCTCTAAGCTCGGATAAATCTCTGGCAAAGACCTTGATCGTCGTTCTCGTAGTCAAACACCAAACCTTGGATCAGCATCTCGTGCGGGCCATCCCTTCGGGCATAACCAAACTGTCTTAAGGATAAGCATGGGTTGTAGGCAATACCTCCCCTAATGCCAAGTAAAGGGAAATTAGGAAATTCTCCATAACGGTCGACAATAGTAACATTCTCTATGGATCGGGAGCACCAATGAATGTCTGAATGTTTAAGCGTCATCAACCTTTGTGACCACCTTGAACCTTGCTCGTTCTTTAATACAGATTGTGGAAGATGCGAAATAAACCATCTTTCCAAGATAGGAGTGCAACACATAAGGACACCTCTTTTCCTTATTGTGCGAGTGTGAAAAGAGTGTAAGATGTCTCCTAGCAAGGTAGGCACCGGGTTGCGTGATATGAAGATTTTGACGGTGTTCACATCTATGAGTTGGTCAGGATTTGGAAACAAAACCATCCCATAGATGCTAAGAGCCACAATTTCCTCAAAGTCTTGCAAATCTAAGGAATTCCAACAATTTTGGGCTTTCTCGAACAAGAACTTTGCTAAGAAACCTTTGACACCACTCCTTGTTTCCCAGTGAGTTGTGACATCAGATGAGTGCAAGTGTAGAGCTTGAGCAATCTCTTCTGGCTTTGGGTCTCTTTCCGTACCATTGAAAGGTAGTTGTTTGAGAATGGGAATCCTCAAGAGTCGGGAGAATTCTTCCAAAGTAGGCACAAGTTGATAGTCGGGAAATGTGAAGCAGTAGTGTAAAGGATCAAAGAACTAAAAGAGAACCTTCATCATGTCCTCATCTGTGTTGGAGGTGACCAAGTTGAGTAGGCTACCATGTCTCTCGGTGAATGGAGAGTTTTCAGGAATCCTTGAAGCTAGCTCCTTAAGTTGTGGAGGGATCCTTACAAGATTGACTTGAATAGTTTTCCTGCGAAGAGAATCCATATCCTACAAAATAGAACAAAGATAAATCCCAAGATCCTTGAAATGGTTAGTGAATGTGTATGATGTTATGATGTTCATGATGTTATGTACAAGTATGTATATACAAACAAAATAAACAACTCCTTAGGTTTAGGCTTATATGGAGTCTTATAGGTAAGTACCCTCTTGAAGTTTAGTTGGCTCAAACCTGTCCTAGTAATAGTAACTGGGTTCTAAGGAGCTCAATATCACTGGTTTATTTCTTTGATCATTGTTTCAGCACAAGCCTCTTTAATAGCGACCGAAATATCCCAAGAAACCAAACCTTAATGAGTGTAGTATCGAGTACCTACCAACTTCAGACTGCACCAAAGTCGGTCATCTCACTACGTCCTAAAGGCCGAGTTTGTCAAGTAAAGGTTTTAAATTTCATTAGTGCTTCATGACATCACTCAGTGGCCTCGTATTCTCCTTGATTAACTCAAGGGATACCGATACCCACAAATATGTCTGTGATACGGTGGGAGAGAACTGACTATTTTTTTGGAATGCTGGTTTGCGTTTTGCATTTGTGTTCGCAAAATGTCGCGGTAAGCAAGAGTCGCCACCGTCTTTTATTTTATCCAACAAGGAAAGGAAAAAAGCACAGAAAAATTCCTTTTTTGAGATGTTTCTCGGGTTCGTGGGGTAGATTATAGAAAGGGAAGGTGTTAGCACCCTTTATATCCGTGGTTATCCACGGGCTCTTAGGTACTTGCTCATAGTGTTTTCAAAATTTCTTTTCTTTGTGTTTGTGGGTTTGAAAAAGTCTTTGTTTGAAAAGGAGTGTAAGTGTGAAAATTTGTTTTGTTTTGAAAGAGCAAGTACTTAAGAACCATCTACCTACTCGAAAGAGGAATCAATCTGTGCTAATGTCCTTTAGACAATGCTATCCCACTATGAATGAGTAGGTAGCATCGTCGTTGGAGTTTTAAGGGTCAATTCGATTAAGGGACGTGCGGTCACTAAAGCAATGTTAGGACACCTTAGCGGTAACCCTAATGTCTTAGATCATTTTTCCGAGGCAACTCTTTCGAGGCAAATATGATCTTTGGACAAGAGGGCGACCTCTAAAACTTCCTATACTCAATGACCACGTTCGAAGGCAACCAAGTGAGGTGTACACTAAGAGTGCGCATGTGCGAGTGTGTTATTTCATTTAATTTTATCTTTGTACATGTCATGGGTGATCTATGTTGATTTTAGGTTTTAAACGATTAATCTTGTCATGCATTCCCTATTACCAAACAACTAACAGTTTATAGATTGCGGAAATTAAATTGCGGAAATTAAATCTAACTATTACAAGGAGTCGGGTATTTACATCGCCAAAAGCAACCCTTGAATTTAAAATGCGGAAAATAAATAAAGTGATAAAAAATAGTAAAGGTCCTATTAAACTATTACATTCCGGGAAACAATTACATCAATATGGTAAAATAGATCGTGTGCGGGAAATTAAATCGAATGCGAGTTTTTTAGGGTTTTGACCCTTTTTTGAAAGAAAGTGATTTTTTTGGTTATTTTTGGATTAAAAGAAATTAAATTAAGTTAACAATTAAATAAATAAATAAATTAATTAATTAAAATATTTTTGGATTTTTGATATTTAAAGAAATAAAAATAAATTTGATTAAAGTTAATAAAAACCTAATCGTCTAAATTAATTTTAATTATCGCAAAAATATTAAAGTTATTTCCTAATTAAACTAAATTAATTAAATTAATATTTATTTACAAAAAATAAAGTGTTGAATTTAATTTTAATAAGTAAAATATATTTTTTTGATTTTTGATTTTATTAAGAAAAAGATTAATTAGTTAGTTAAATAAAAATTAATAAAACAAAACAATTAAATGAAATAAAAAAGGATGAGATAGAAAGAACCCAGGGGGGTTCAGGCCCAATTTGGAGGTTTGGATGGCAAGCTGATGGCCCAATTTGGAATTGTCCTGTGTTGACTTTTGGATTCTCCACGTGCATGTTGACTGGAGAGCATGATGGACCTTCAGCCTGAGTCACCAGATCTGGCCTTGGGCCATCTGGTACTTTGATATTTGATGGCGTATGGTAGTCCACAACTCTTGAAATGCGCTGGAACATCTGTGGAAAAATAATACAAAGCAATTTGGTGGACCTGGGACTCGAACCTAGGTCCTGTATGTCACTGGCCAACACGTCTACCACTGCATCACTACGTTTCATTTGTCATAATATTGGACAACAATTATTATATTAGAAAACAAATAAAATGCCAGAATTAAAAAATAAAAAGCGCGAAATTTTGAATGAGCGAATTGGATGGGGACACGTCTTCGTCCTTGTCCTTGGATTTATACAGAGATTACCTGCGAATTTATATCCGCAGCTAAATCCCTAGGTCGAACCTAAAACTAATTCCAGGCCATGAAAATTCAATCTAAGACCATGGTCCTGTTCGTCTGGACATCCTGGACGCATCTAGACCATCCTTGAACCTTGATTTCACAGCGCGATTCAGAAGGTATGAGAGCTTGCTTTTGATTGCTTTTGACTCAGTGGATGTCCAGCAAATGATTGGCGTTGAGCTTTGCCTTTGAATTCGCCTCTAGGAGTGATTTCAGTTTCAAGATTTTTTGACAATTTTCCAAGTTTGGTTCTTGTGATTTATGCAGCCTCCAACCTCTGATTCGTGTGCCTTTAGCTTGTATGTGTAATAAGCATTGGATTAGGTCAAGTATTGGACTTTGAATCTTTATGCATTGATGTTTTAGGATTTGATTTGATCCTCCATTGATAAGTTTCCAAACTTGTCCAAAATCCAATATTTTGTTCATGATATGGCTTGATACGGATTTGATCATGTCCATGATGATAATTTAAACCTATAACAACCAAAAAGATCCTAAGTCATCAATATTTGGATTTTATTTGATTTAAATTGATTTAAAATGAATTAATTTAATAAAAAATCAAATAAAATAGAAAAATTAATAAATGGACACAAGGATGAAGCTCGGACACGTGTGTAGTGTGACAAGACCAAATCAAGTGGAAAAGAATGGGCCCATTTGAAAAAATTTGAAGTTTTAGGGATAGTTGACTTTTGGCAATTTTGCAAAAATGCCATACTTCAACAATGCATAACTTCTTCAATTTTGAACTTTTGGAGGTGTTCTTGGAATTTTTAGAAAGATTGAGATGTCATATAACCAAACCTTTTGGTCTCATATAATTTTGATATTCCATGCTCAAGTTATAAGCTTTGGCAAAAATGGTGTTTTTGTTGAGTTTCAAAAATGACATATAATGTCCAAATTTGTAACTTTTTGTGAGTGCATTTTTTGATCTTGGGGGTGTGAAGATGGATTTTAGGAAATTTCATCCTCTTCAAAATGAGCTTTGGATGGGTCATTTCTCATAAAGTATGAGAAAGTTATGCTTGGTCAAAGTTGAGTTGACTTTTCCTGCAAAACCCTAATTTAGCAACTTTTGAATCTTGATGAATTTTGAGCAATCCTTGATGAATCATGATAAACCCTTTATCAAATGATGAATTATACTTAAAAATGATAATGTTGACAAAAAATCTTGAATTTTTACTATTTATAGGTCACATTTGACTTTTGCCCTAGCACGATCGATTTTTGGACCTCTTGAGCAATTGACTGACCAAACTTCCTCTGCAAGGCTTGAAATTTGACATGGATGAACTTGAGAACATATTAGGACATTGGGGAGCACTTGATGTCATTTTTATGTGAGGACCTTGATGCAACACAAAACCCTAATTTGAGGTTGACTGCCTTAGGGGATAGCTTGACTGTCCAACTCTTGAGCAATCTTGAGCCAATTGGAGATTCGTCTTGCAATATCTTGAGAAATATGGGAGGGAAAATTTTGGTGTACAACAGCTTCCCCTGTTCAATTTTCTTAAACCTGAGGATATAGATTGGCTTTCGGGCCTTTCGTGATCCGAAGGTGGAAGATGATTGAACACTAGAGTGCCCAGAAATTTGCACTCGCATGAAGTGGTATCAGCATTGTGATGTCGGGAATGGGCTTACAGATGCCATTTGGAGACTGTTGGTAGGTGGTCTGGACTTTGACTGTATCGGCATCAGAAAAATCTTTAGGAATGGATTTAACTGGATCAGACAAGGTCTTGGAATAACTTCAACTGGATCGGCATCAGAAAAATCTTTAGGAATCGATTTAACTGGACCAGAGAAGGTCTTGGCGCCTTTGACTGGATCGGCGTCAGAAAAATCTTTAGGAATATATTTAACTGGACCAGACAAGGTCTTGGAATAACTTCAACTGGATCGGCATTAGGAAAATATTTAGGAATCGATTTGACTGGACCAGAGAAGGTCTTGGTGCCTTTGACTGGATCAGCATCAGAAAAATCTTTAGTAATCGATTTAACTGGACCAGACAAGGTCTTGGAATAACTTCAACTGGATCGGCATCAGAAAAATCTTTAGGAATCAATTTAACTGGACCAGAGGAGGTATTGGCGCCTTTGGCTGGATCGACATCAGAAAAATATTTAGGAATCGATTTAACTGGACCAGACAAGGTCTTGGAATAACTTCAACTGGATCGGCATCAGAAAAATCTTTAGGAATCGATTTAACTGGACCAGAGGAGGTCTTGGCGCCTTTGGCTGGATCGGCATCAGAAAAATCTTGAGGAATCGATTTAACTGGACCAGACAAGGTCTTGGAATAACTTCAACTGGATCGGCATCAGAAAAATCTTTAGGAATCGATTTGACTGGACCAGAGGAGGTCTTGGCGCCTTTGACTGGATCGGCATCAGAAAAATCTTTAGGAATCGATTTAACTAGACCAGACAAGGTCTTGGAATAACTTCAACTAGATCAGCATCAGAAAAATCTTTAGGAATCGATTTAACTGGACCAGAGGAGGTCTTGGAATAACTTTGACTGGATCGGCATCAGAAAAATCTTTAGGAATCAATTTAACTAGACCAAACAAGGTCTTGGAATAACTTCAACTGGATCGGCATCAGAAAAATCTTTAGGAATCGATTTAACTGGACCAGAGAAGGTCTTCCACATAGTTGAGAATTTTAACTGCATCTTTCCTGAAAGGCAAAGGTCAGTCATATGCAATGCATGATATGGATCAAGCAATGATGTTCTTAACATAAATGAGATTGTATTATATGATGCATATATGCAAGTATCATGATGTATGTAAATGTAACGTTTTAGCTAGGGAAAATAAATCCTGGATAGCTGTTGGAGAATAAGAGTTGAATTCTTCGCTTCCGCTGGGGATGATGAACGAAGATGATTGCAAGAATAAACCTGCAGGAGAAGAGAACTCTATTGGGGAATAAACTGATGAGGAGATTACTCTGTGGGGAAGAGATGCTCTGCTGAAGATTCCACTGATAAGCTACGCTGGGGATGGATTACCGTTGCTGGTGATATGGAACCTGTTGAGGATTGAATTCCTGTTCGTGAAAGGAAAGAACTTCGCTGGGGATGATCTTTCAGTTGTAACTTGTTGGGGATAAACCTGTTAGGCTCTTGTGGGGATAAATCCTCTGAATTCTGCTGGGAATGATCCTTTGAACCGGCTGGGGAGATTTATTTTGTACTCCGCTGGGGATAAACTTCCAAAGTCTACTGGGGAAGATGCTTCAACTCCGTCGGGGAAGCTTTCTCAGACCATGCTGGGGAAATATTGACTCCACTGGGGGGGAATCTTGTATTCTTCCAGGGAACATTCTTATACTCCGTTGGGGAATATTGAGACTGCCGGGGATATCAAGCCTCCTTAGTGGTGATGGTAGATAAACTTTGCTTGGGGAGAATATTACCGATTCATTCATGGTTGCAAGTCTCAGCTGGGGAAGAGCTACCGTTACTGTCTTATTCTGCGGGGAGTGAAATTATCTTAGCCATATTCTTCAGTTGAATCTACCCTCGTACCTGGTGGATAGGGAAACTATACAGCTCGGTCAGTTCTTACTGCCCATGTTTCTGATATTACCAGTAATTCGTCCTTTGTTTGCATGTAAATATTTATGATCGGCAATTAATGTCAAATGCATATATCAAAAATGAACATTGGACGTTCTTGGCAAAACTAAATAGATAAAGGAAAAACGGTTTGAAATTTCTTTGAAAATGAATTGTATTGATTTTGAATTTTGGCCTGTAAATAGGCGTTTTTGTACAAGAGGTTGATGTCCTAGTAAGAGAACACCGCCGAATAATAGAATTTACACAATTTGTGAAAAGAAAACAAAACAACTATGTGAATAATCCCACTGGGTTCCAACTCTGCTATTGCCTTTATGTCTTCGAGAATCTCATCACTTTGCTGCTTGGTTGAAGTTGAATCAGATTGATTAGTGTCGTCCGAGCTTGATAGTTGATACCGAAGTCTGGATGCAAGGTGATCCAATGAGACATAGTGTTACGCTTTGATCCCTAATTTTTTCCTGGACCGCCATTTCGGGTTTTCAGTCCACTGGGATACCCTTTTTTGCCCAAGCCTCCTTTTCAGGTTTTCGACTTGCCGGGTGTACAATTTTTTTCATTTTCATCCCTTATTTTTGCCCGAACCCTTTTGGTTCGCTGGGAAGCCCTTATTTTTGCCTAGGCCAGTCAACCTAGCCGGTCTTTGATCATGCGTAGTATCTTTTCACTATGTCTGCATTGACGGGGTGAGAAAGGTCGTCACCATCCATGGTGGTTAGAATCATAGCTCCTCTTGAGAAAATGTTCTTAACCATAAATGGCCCTTCATAAGTAGGGGTCCATTTGCCCCTGGGATCACCTTGAGGTAGGATAATGCGCTTGATTACCAGATCCCCAACTTGATACTCTTGTCGTCTGAATTTCTTGTTAAATGCCTTGATCATCCGTTTTTGGTACGTCTGACCATGACAAATAGCAGTAAGTCTCTTTTTGTCGATTAGGTTCAGCTGATCAAGCTGAGTCTGAATCCAGTCATCTTCACTCAAACCTGCATCCTTCATGATCCGAAGAGAGGGTATCTGAACTTCAATGGGCAAGACTTCCTCCATGCCATATACCAAGGAATAGGGTGTTGCCCCTATTGACGTCCGCGCTGAGGTACGATACCCATGAAGAGCGAATGGTAACATCTCGTGCCAGTCTTTGTATGTCACTGTCATCTTCTGCAAAATCTTCTTAATGTTCTTATTAGCCGCTTTTACAGCCCCATTCATCTTCGGCCGGTAGGGAGAAGAGTTATGATGTTGTATCTTGAATTGCTCGCAGAGCTCAGTGATCATCTTGTTGTTGAGATTGGTACCATTGCCCGTAATAATCCTCTCTGGTACACCGTATCGACAGATCAGATAGTGCCAAATGAACCGTGCCACGACATTCTTGGTTACGGTAGCAAAGGAAGCTGCTTCAACCCACTTCGTAAAGTAATCAATCGCTACCAGGATGAAACGATGCCCGTTGGATGCCGTAGGTCTGATCTCGCCGATCATATCAATGCCCCACATTGCAAAAGGCCAAGGAGTTGTCAAGACGTTCAAAGGGACTGGAGGTATGTGCACCTTATCAGCATAGACCTGACACTTGTGACATGTCCGAGAATGCTGATAACATTCGGCTTCCATTACGGACCAATAATATCCTGCCCGTAGGATTTTCTTTGCCATGGTATGTCCACTGCAATGAGTTTCGAAAGTACCTTCATGTAACTCCTCCATGATCCTTTCTGCTTCATTCTTATCTACACAACGCAGTAAGGTTGAATCATGGTTACGCTTGTAGAGAATGCCATTGCTGATGAAGAACTTTGTCGCGAACCTCCTCATAAACTTCTTATCATTAACAGATGCACCCTCGGGGTATTCCTGGGCCTCAAGGTATCTTTTTACCTCATGAAACCAAGGCTTTTCTGTTACTTCTTCAGTCTCAATGTCACAACAATGTGCAGGTTCGTCCAATCTTTCAATGATGATCCGGGGAGCTTCGTTGTCCCAATTGAATTTGAACATAGAAGACATCATAGCTAGCGCGTCCGCCAACTGATTCTCCTCTCTGGGGAAGTGTTCAAAGGTTATCTCCTCGAAATGGGGAAGCAAAGTCAACACATACTCCTTTTAAGGAATAAGGTTTGGGTGTTTCGTATCCCACTCGCCTTTGATCTGACTGATCACGAGAGCGGGATCTCCGAAAACACTTAGAAACTTAATCCTTGGGTCAATTTCTGCTCGAAGACCCATGATTCACGCCTCATACTCCGCCATGTTTTTGGTGCAGTTGAAGCATAGTCGGGCGGTAAACAGAGTATGAGAGCCTTTAGGAGATATGATCACAGCGCCAATGTCGTTACCCAAAGCGTTTGAAGCTCCATCAAAGTACATAGACCATCAGGATCCCTCTTCAGGTCCTTCATCCGGTCCAGGTGTCTCATAATCAGTTACCAACATGATATTCTCGTCCGAAAATTCAAAGTTCATAGACTGGTAATCATCCACTGCCTGATGTGCCAAATGGTCCGCCAACACACTTCCCTTGATTGCCTTTTGGTTCGTATATTGGATGTCATACTCAGTCAAGATCATCTTCCATCTTGCTATTCTTCCGGACAAAGCAGGCTTTTCGAAGATATACTTGATTGGATCCATCTTTGATATTAATAGAGTAGTGTGAGTTAGAATATACTGTCTCAGCCGGCGAGCAGCCCATGCCAAAGCGCAGCAAGTTTTCTCGAGAAGTGAGTATCGGGTCTCACAGTCGGTAAACTTTTTGCTAAGGTAATAAATAGCATGCTCTTTTCGGCCAGACTCGTCATGTTGACCCAGCACACACCCCATTGAGTTGTCGAGTACTGTCAAGTATAAGATCAGAGGTCTCCCTTCTACTGGTGGCATCAGAATAGGTGGCTCTTGGAGATACCCTTTGATCCTTTCGAAAGCGGCCTGGCATTCATCGTTCCAACTTACTACTTGATCTTTCTTCAGT
The DNA here is from genome assembly GCA_948472305.1 of Vicia faba. Taxonomy (NCBI): domain Eukaryota; kingdom Viridiplantae; phylum Streptophyta; class Magnoliopsida; order Fabales; family Fabaceae; genus Vicia; species Vicia faba. The sequence continues at coordinate 10,676,772 of OX451735.1, forward strand.
AGCTTGAAGATTGGCTCACAAGTAGCAGTCAGGTGCGAGATGAATCGGGCAATGTAGTTCAGACGTCCCAGAAAGCCTCTGACTTCTTTCTCCGTTCTGGGAGCTGGAATTTCCTATATAGCCTTCACTTTGGCAGGATCCACTTGAATACCTTTATCGCTTACGACGAAACCCAGTAGCTTACCATACCTCACCCCAAAGGTGCACTTGTTCGGGTTTAACCTCAGCTTGTACAACTTCAACCTGTCAAACAGCTTCTGAAGGTGATCAGGATGTTCCTCCTCAGTCTAGGATATGGCAATCATTTCATCGACGTATACTTCAATCTCATGATGGATCATGTCATGAAACAAAGGAACCTTGGCACACTGATACGTTGCCCTAGCATTCTTCAGTCCAAAGGGCATGACCTTGTAGCAAAAGGTACCCCACTGAGTGACAAAGGTTGTCTTCTCCATGTCTTTGGGAGCCATTTTAATCTGATTATAACCGGAGAAACCATCCATAAAGGAGAATACCTTGTGCTGAGAAGTGTTGTCAATCAGAACTTCGATATGAGGCAGAGGGAAATCATCCTTGGGGCTCGCCTTGTTCAAATCCCTATAGTCAACACACATCCGAACCTTACCATCCTTCTTCGGTACAGGAACCACGTTGGCAACCCACTGAGGGTAAGAAGTAACTGCCAGAAAATCGGCGTCAAACTGTTTCATAACTTCAGCCTTGATTTTCTCAGACATCTCTGGGCGCATTCGATGGACTTTCTGTTTCACTGGAGGGCAGTCTTCCTTGGTAGGCAGGAGATGAACCACAATATCAGTATCCAACCCAGACATATCTTCATAAGACCAGGCGAAGATCTCAACATAGTCACGCAGCATCTGAATCAACCGTTGTTTCACACTAAGCTCCAGATTTGCACCGATCTTAACTTCCTTCTTGTCTGTCTCGGTACCCAGATTCACTGATTCTACCGGCTCTTCATGTGGCTGAATAACCCTCTCCTCCTGAAGTAACAGTCTTGCAAGTTCACCAGGCACTTCACAATAATCTTAACCTTCGTCTTCGGCTAAGTTGATCGAATTTTTAAAGTCATAACTGGCAGTAGCAGAGTCGTTACCAGTGAGATCCAGAGTGGATGTAGACCTGTACATGTGAGTGTGTGTAAAATAGTTGTTTTGCAATATATAATAAAAGAAAAACAAGGAACGCAAAATTTGAAATGCAAGAACATCCAATGCTTTTATTAATGATATATGAAAATGATACACATAAAGCCCTTACAAGTGAAGCCACAGTGCCCCGGGTAAGACACCAGGCCATAAAGTTTAAAACATTGTCTGTTACAACTTCAAAACAAAAGTTTCATTACTGGGTAACGAAAGTAATAGGGATGAAGTCCTTTGCTGTCCAGTTGCTTGGTCCACCGTTGGTCGTAGGATAGATCCAGCTGTCAAACTCAGACTCTTCCACATCGTCTTCAATGGCATTCACTCCCGAGTTGCTGATGAACACGGGAGGTCTTCCGATTCGTGCGTTCCGAACAGCCCTTTGAGCTTCTGCAGTGAAACCCAAACCAAACTTGTTAGTTTTCTGTGTAAAGTCAGGGAGCTGTCCCCAATTCGCACACCCATCTTTCTCAATAACAGCCCGGGCATCCTTGAGGGAAGCCATCTTCATAGGAGAATCTTCAACAACAGTCTCTGCTGATGCCAGTGTCTGGGGAACCTCTTCAAAATGTTGAAATGAGGTCTCAATGAACTCCCCATCCATCTCTACATATCGGAAAGAGTTGAGGTGGCTCAGCATGTACTCTTCCTCTCCTTGCACTGTCACAATCTTCCCTTTGACCGGGTACTTCAGCTTCTGGTGGAGTGTTGAGGTTACAGCCCCAGCTTTGTGGATCCACGGGCGACCCAGCAAACAAGAATAAGATGGCCGAATGTCCATCACATAGAATGTAGAATTGAAAACCTGAGAACCAACCTTGATCGGGATATCAACTTCTTCGTGCACCAACCTCTTAGACCCATCAAAGGCGCTGACGACAATGTTGCTTGGCTTCAGCTCCAACCCTTCACAGTCCAACCGGTCTAGAGCTTTCTTAGGCAAGACGTTCAATGAGGAACCAGTATCCACCAATACATGTGCAAGAGTAGTGCCCCTGCATTCAATGGAAACATGCAGGGCATCATTGTGATTCTTCCCTTTAGCAGTTAAGTCGGCGTTAGAGAAACCCAACCCATTATCAGCAGTCAGATTAGCCACGCAGTCTGTAAACTGATCAGCTAACGTCTCTTGTGGTACGTGGGCAGTCTTCAAGAAGGTAATCAGAGCCTTTACATGGGCTTCTGAGCATAGCAACAGTGACACCATAGAGATCTTGGACGGGGTTTGCCCCAGCTGTTCAACTACATTGCAGTCACTCTTTTTGATGATCTTCAGAATCTCTTCCATCTCTTATTTAGAAGCTTCAACAGTAATCGTCTTCGGCGCCTCCGTTTGGGCAGGCTCATTGGTGATCCCTTTGGCCCGAGTGTCATATGACTCGGCGACAGGGATAAGAATAGGAAATTGAACAGGAATAGTAGCTGGCACACTGACAGGAGTAATAACAACAGGTCTTCAGGTAATTGGTGGAGAGATATCAGGTGAGAAAAGTCTTCCGATGCGAGTGACTTTAGTAGGTCCAACAATATTGCTGACGTCGGTATCAGCATCCAACTCTTGTTTAACTCCATGAAAATAAACATCATCCCCGTAGTGCCAAGGGACATCTTTATCAGAGGTATAGAGGATAGGCCCAGGAACAGTGATGATCAATGGTGCGATTCTTGGAACAGATGTAGTTCTAACAGGCTTCCTCGAGGGAGCCTCGGAAGAATTGTCGAAAATGGTGATAATGGCAACTTCTTCAGTATGAACTAGAGGAACAACAGTCTTCTCAAACAGAATCTCTTTACTACCCATCAGGCGTTGGACACCTGATTTCAAAAGATGGCAACCGGTAGGTACAACAGAACACATACGGCAATCTTCGTCACAGCCCGGAAATAAACCGGCTAGCAAAAGGTTCTTCTTCACAATCATCAAAGGGGTAACAATATCACTTACAGAAACCACAAACGAGTCTTCGTCTATAGCATTTACTCCATGCTTGGGCATAGGAGCAGTCACAACATTAGGTCTTTCGGACGCCTCAAACTCAATCTCCTTAGCATCAATTAAGTCTTGTATCTTGTTCTTCAAAGTCCAACAATCATCTGTGTTATGCCCCAGGCTATCAGAGTGATAAGCACAGCGGGCATTGGAGTTAAACTTCGGTGATGTTGTATTTTGATTCTTCGGGGCTTCCCTTGGAATCACCATATGGGTTTTCAGCAACTGTGGCAGAATCTGAGATAAGGTCATGTTGAGACGGGTGAATTGCCTTCGAGGTCTCTCGTCCTTTTGTTGATTGTTGTGCTGAGGAGCACCAGCAGGTTTTGAAACAACAACCGCATTAACAGCTTGACGGCGTTCAGGTCTACTCTGGCTTCTCGAACTGTAGACAACACTGGACTCCTTCTTAAAGGGCTTCTTCTAGGTGCTCGATGAGGCACCCTTCTGTATCTTACCAGCCTCAATACCAGCCTCAATCCTCTCACCGGTCATAATAAGCTCTGTAAACCCAGACGAAGAGCTTCCAATCAGGTGGTTGAAAAATGGACCAGACAGGGTCCCCAGAAACATATCCACAAGCTCCCGATCAGCCAAGGGTGGTTGCACTCTTCCGGCGAGGTCCCTCCACTTCTGAGCATAATCTTTGAAACCTTCACCCGTTCCCATTGACATACCCTGGAGTTGGGTACGCATGGGAGCGAGGTCGGAATTGTACTGGTACTGCCTATAGAAAGCAGTAGCCAAATCTTCCCAACTGCGGATACGGGCTCCTTCCAACTGGTAGAACCACTCAAGCGGAGTCCCTGAGAGACTGTCTTGAAAGAAATGGATCCATAGGTTCTTATCAGCAGTGTACGGCTGAATCTTCCTTACATATAACAAGAGGTGCAGCTTCGGACAAGAAACTTCACCATACTTAGCAAAGGCTGGTGCCTTGAATTTGTGGGGAATCACCACCCTAGATGATAGACCTAGATCACCAAAGTCCAGACCAGGCACTTTCTGAACTTCCATCGCACTCAACCGGTCTTCCAGTTGTTTGTATCTGTCCTCAGCTGGAGGATACTGGTCTTCATCGAAATCCGTCTCGTTGTCGGAGACCACAGGGCTAGGAGCCCTCCTTTCTTCCTGACTATCTTTCCCTCAAGATGAGGTAGTCAAATCAACTTCATTCTGTATCCTGTTTCCAAACCTGGGACCAGTGTTGAACAGGACTGTCCTCTTCTTCTTCTTCTTCTTCTCTTTCAGAATCAGGGTCTTCAGATCTTGCTGACCCTTAGCTAGATTCATGAACAACTCTTGAAATTGGGCATTCTGGGCCTGGAGGCCCTTGATAGCTTGCTCAGTTGAAGGTTCAGCAGACATGACGAGTGCTGAAATAAACAGCGAAGAAGATAAGAGACCTGTAATGGGTACCTGTTATAGAGTGCTTGGGATGAAATGCGAATGACATGATTTCAAAGACAATCGGGAGATTCAAATTTGTAAACAAGAAATGAAACACACTTTATTAGATAAACTTTTAAATTCAAATTGTTCAATAGATGCCCTTAGGGCGATACAAGAATGGAAATACTGAAAAGTAAATAAAAACTGGAAAGGAAATAAACAAAGGACAATTAGTGCTCCCATGGACTCTGATACGGTGGGAGAACTGACTTGGGTTTTGCGTTTGTTTTCGCAAATGTTTCGGTTTAGCAAGAGTCGCCACCGACTTTTTATTTTATCCTAAGGAAAGGTTAAAAAGCACAGCAAAAACCTTTGAGATGTTTTCTTGGGTTCGGGGAGTAGATTATAGAAAGGGAAGGTATTAGCACCCTTTCTATCCATGGTTATCCATGGGCTCTTAGTTACTTGCTTAGATCACTTGCCTTGCATTTTCAATTGTTTGAAATGCTGCTTTGTGTGTGGGTTTGAAAATGTTTTGAAAAGAGGCCATTGTTGTGGCAACTTATGTAATGATCCATGTTTGAATGTATACAAAGGTGTATTTGTCTTTTGAAAAGTTTTCAATGTTTTTGAAAGTTGTTTTGAAAGTGTGTTGTGATGTGTGTTTTGAAGAAATGGCAAGGATTGTTTTTCAAGTTGGTCAAGTAACCAAGAGTTATCTATCCTAAATATCTCAAAGTTCTTTCCTATGTTTTAACCCTTTTAACAGTATTGTTCCACCATTGTATTTGGTGGACAATCTTGTGTTAGGATGTTAACAGGACGGGCGCAGGTCATCCTTTTAGACCATGATTGCAATAGTGCCAAGTGTCTTTGGCAATTTTCCTTCAAGGGACTTGATCATTTTTAGGCAACTTTCGAAAGTGTCATCGAGGGACTATGATCATTTGATTTGTTTTGTTTTGCCAAAAACACCCAACATGCAACATGGCCCATTATTGAAGGCAACAAGTGGAGTAACCCTAAGGGGTGCAAGTGTGATTGGTGTTGTCCATTTTCATGCTTTTTTGAATTAGGTCAAGCTATTTTTCTTTATTTGATTTTTTGCATGCAAACCCTAGGTCTATCATGGCATTTTTAGAAAGCTTTAAAGTGCGGAATTTAAAGTCCTAAATTATTACAACATAATTATGGGGATGCGGGTACAAATGTTCAAATGGGGATATTTAGCAAGAAATTTAAATCTAAACTATTACAATCCAAATTGAATATACAAGTTATTTAATTGTACAATAATTGAATAAATACAATAAATACGCAAGATGCAAAAAAAATGATTTTTATATGTATGTAAAAGTATTTTTCATGTGACATATAAACAAAAATAAAAAAGTTAATTTTTAGATATTTTCATGGTTTAGGGAAAAACCCTAATTTTGTAAATAAAAAAGTATTTATTATGTATTATATACAATATTTATTAATTATATACAAAAATAAATAAAAGAGAAGTATATTTGTAAAAAAGTAATTTTTGAGGTCAAATATTAATAAAAATAAAAATGTATTATTTTTGTATTTTTATCCTAAATATTCTAATAAATATATAAGTATTTATATTATATATTAAATATACTAAATATATACAAAAAATAAAATATTAATTATTTATCAAAAAAAGTGTATTTTAAGAAAATGTTTTCAAAAAGATAAAATAAAATAAAAATAAGAAAATAAAATGTGTTTTGTATTATTTTTTTAGTATTTTAAATAAAAAGTATGTATATATTTATTTACATGCATATATCAAATAAAACAAATAATTGCCTAATAAATGCAAAAAAAAAGGGTAAAAAATATTTTTAGTGTTTTTTCATGTTTGAGCAAAAATATAAAATCAAAATCAAAAAGAAAAAACCAAAAATGACAAATATATCACATAATGGGCCAGGGGGGTGTATGTGAAAAAATGTGGTGCAAACAGAAAAAACAAGTTAGGCCCAGCCCAAGGGGCTTGTCTTCAACCTCCAGCCATGTTTGAATGACAAAACGCGCGCGCCTCTTGCACCAAAGCTAACTCCTGATTCTTTGACTTTTAACAAAAACTCACAACATCAATAATGTAGAGCAAGCTGTCACGATTCTAAACATATAAAAAAGTTGTTCTAACTCTCAGAAATGAGAGAGAATTTCTCCTCCCCCAATTCCTGACCTAACTTTTTTCCAATGTTCAGGTTCAAAATTCTCTCAGTACACACAAGATAAATGAAAAGTAATGATATGGGTAGCTTCAGGGCCATGAGTAGAGCATGTTTCATTCATAAACCTAAGCCTAACTCTTCCTAGATTGAGAGATAGAAGTCCATGTTTTTACCTGTTCAGCTTGAATCGTGTACAGCAATGTGGGTACTTTCAATGGAATTTGAGGACTTGTACAGCTTGCTTGAAGTTCAGGGATGCTTCTCCAACCTCTAGCTTGCTTTGAAACTAACTGAATCGAGCTATGGAAGTTCACCTGCAAAACTGAAAAATGAAAATGGCAGATGGGGTTAGGAGTGTTACAACTGGTGTTTAGGGCTTGGAAAAGTTTCAATGGATGTATGGAATGTGTTTGCAAGGTTATTAGCCAAAGTGCACGAGTGGATTGAGTTGTGGACCTCAATCTGCAGCAGGTGCCCTGTTTTTGAAAGAGGATGGTGTTTTTGTGTTTGAGGAGGTATGAGGGAGGGTTTAATCGTGCCTTAGGTTAGTTATGATGTATGGAAAGTGTTTACAAACTTTGCTTTGGCTAGCTGTTACAGGAATGAGAGATGGGATCTGTTATGCAAGTTTTCTTCTACTTGAAGCAAGAAAATGCAAGTTTCAAAACAGGCCTGTCCAATGCCCTAAACTATGCTGCACCTCTTGTTCTTGATCAGAGTGATTTGTGTACAAAATGCTAGCTTCAAAGATCTGGCCCATGCCTCTTGGATTTGTATTTGACATAAAGCATTACTTTTCAAAAATGGCAAAGTTACTTTTTCTAATTATGGATTAATTTTGTGTGTAATGACCAAATGAACAAAATAACATCTTGGCACATTGGTTTGGAATTTAATTATTTAGTGTGAGAAGGGTTAGAGGCCTGTAATCTAGCTTGTACAAGCTGATTTCAAAAATGCCCATGTTACGAACATGCATTTGGCCATGAACAAAAGTGACTTTTGCCCAACTTTGCCAATTCGATTCTCCCTAACCACAAGGGTGTTTGAGAAGTTCTTGGACAATTTGGAAAGCTTGGAATGTGTACTATAATCCATCTTTGTAATGAAAGTTGATATTCCAAGTGTAAGCATGTGAAAAGTGGCCATGAAGTTGGGCAAAAATCCTGCCTAAAATAGGTCAAAAAATTTCTAAGTTAAGAATGTTTTGCACCCCTATTCCAAATATTATAACTTTAGCTACAAGCTTCTTTTGAGAAAACTTTGTGAATCAACGTTGTAGATTTTACAATGGACTACAACTTTCATGTTTTGAGTTTTGTTTGAATCTAAATGTATCTTGATGAAACAATGGGACAAAGTTAGGAAAAAATTAGGAAATTCCATAACTTAGAAAATTTCTAAGTTATGAAATTTCTTCATTTCAAACCCTAATTTGTAATTTTTGGTTTCTTGATGAACAAGTTTCATAATTTGACATGTTTTGATGAAAAATGAATCTTGACACTTGATTTTGACCAAAAAGTCAAAGTTTGACTTTTCAGTATACAGTCAAATTCTGATCAGTTGACTGGAAAATTCATCTGTCAATCTTGTGCTTTTGGGATCTTTTGAACTTGTTGAATGGATAAAGACAATTCCATTGAGTCCTTGAGTCCATATGTGATCTTGGTTTGCCATTGGCTAGGTCAAACAGTCAAAAATTGCCTTTGTGCAGTCAAAACCCTAAAAATGACCATTTTGCCCTTTTGGTGATCTGATCAAATTTCTTTTGGAATTGTGATCCAAACTTGATCAAATGGTCCATATGAGTTTAATATGTTGATGTGGGTCAAAAATCATGAGGTTTGACTGTCAATTGACCACAGTTGACTTTTCCCCCAATACAGCTGATTTCTAGGTCAACTGTCCAATTGACTGGGCAAAGATTGGAATCAAGGCTTGAAACTTGGTATGGATAAACTTGTGAGTCCAACATGAAGCATGAAAGTCATTTTGGGCATTTTAGGTCAAAGCATCTTTGTGCAAACTCAAACCCTAATTTGGGTCAACAGTGCAAGGAGGAGTCTTGAGCAGAGCAAACAATGACTTGATCTTGAGCTCCAAGGGTCTTGTGGTGAGAAAAAGTTGATGAAATGAGAGGGAAAATTTTGGGGTACAACAGTCTCTTCTTGTCGGTGCATACATATTCATTGAGAATCCGCTCGTTCTCCAACTTCCTAGTCATCTTATGGATCTTCTGCTCTTGCTCGTTGAACTTTTCCCGGTAAGAATCTCGTTCCTCTCTCAGCTGCATCCAAGATCTTTTCAGTGCCCCAATGTCAGTGGGCATATAAGGATGGAGGATGGTCGGAAGAACCCTTTCTTCATTAGCAACTTCAACAATGATAGGCCGGACGGCTTTATACGGAATACCCAGCTTTTGGGAACGGATACAGACCATATGAGATATGGCTCCATTGGAAGAGAAGTCTTTGGGCCCAGCTCGTGTGGATCAGATCTGTGAACTCTATCCCGAGCCCTTATGAATCGGCAGTGTTGTTCGTCGCTATCCCCTTGAAAATCAAAGATGATACTAGGCATTATCATCTCAGGAGGTCCTTCTCTTCTAGCTCTCCCAAACTGACGTAAGGCTAAGCATGGGTTATAATAAATTCCTCCACGGGTTCCTATCAGTGGAACATTAGGGTATTCCCCATAGCGATCAATGATATCCTCCTCGTCCATACCCTTGAGAGTCCAAATGATGTCATTATGAGAGAGAGACATAACCCTATAGACCCAACCCATGCCTTCTTTATTCTTCAGCACTGATTTGGGGAGGTGCGAAATAAACCACCTCGCCAATAATGGAGCACAGCACATCAAGGTTCCCCACTTTCGGGCAGTACGAGCATAAAGCTGATGAAGAATGTCACCCAAGAGAGTGGGTACAGGATTGCAAGAGATGAAGATTTTTATCGCATTCACATCAATAAAGGAGTCTGAGTTCGGAAACAATACCAAGCCATATATCAAAAGAGCCAGAATATCCTCGAATGCCTTGAAGTCTAGACTATCCCAGAAATAGTTAGCCTTACCAACCAAGGACTTAGTCAGGAAGCCCTTTGCTCCACTTCTAGTCTCCCAATTAGCCATTACCTCCTCTTTTGTCAAATGAAGGGCTGCAGCAATCTCTTCGGGCCTAAGGATCTTTTCCCAACCAGTAAACGGGGTCTGCTCCAGAACAGAGATACCGAGCAGCTCAGAGAATTCTTCTAAGGTGGGAACCAGCTGGTAGTCCTGGAAGGTAAAGCAATGGTAAAGCGGATCATATAATTGGACCAAAACACTCATCATCTGCTCGTCCAATTTGGAGGTGACCAAACTGAGAAGATAACCATGTCTCCTGATGAAGGAGGTAGTGTCAGGCATCTTTGGAACCAACTCTTTAAGCATGGTGGGAACCTGGACAAAGTTAATCCGGATGGTATTCCTACGCATGGGCATCATGATGACCTACAAAACAGAACAAAGACGAATCCCTCCTGTCTTTGAAATAGGTTAGTCCAATGCAAGATGTATGCAATGTTATGATGTCATGATGTCATGATGGTAAGCACACCACAAGTATCCACAAATAGCAAACATGGTAAAGGCACACAAGTCACACAGAGAGCCCTTAGATTTCAGGCTGGCAAGGAGCTTAGGTACTACCCTCTTTCAGTTCAGTTGGTTTAAACCTGTCCTAAAAATAGTAACTGGCTTCTAGAGGATCTCAATATCACGGACTATCCTCAATCGGTCATAATTCCAGTTTAGCAACCTTTTCTTGCGGCCGGAATCATCGCGATAGTTTGGTCTCAATGAGTGTAGCATATTGCTACTGTTCTATGGACAAGTTATTCAATTTAAAGGTTCTAAGGTCAGTTGGTGCTTAATGACCCCTTAGCAGACCCATATTCTCCTTGTTGCGCCACAAGGGAGATCGGTACATACTAAAGTGCCACACCAACGTAGCTACTGCTTCAACCGTATCGGTCTATGCTGTACATTTCCCTCACAGTTTATTGCTACTTACCTAAATGGTATCCCCCAGATCCGGGTTAGGATCTATAGAAACTCCAATACAAGCCCACAAATATAAATCATACAAAGTAAACAATTGAAAACATAATGATCTATTCCTAAGGTACACCTCACTTATTAACTTGTCCCCAGCAGAGTCGCCAGTTCTGTGATACGGTGGGAGAGAACTGACTGTTTTTTTAGAATGTTGGTTTGTGTTTGTGTTCGCAAAATGTCGCGGTAAGCAAGAGTCGCCACCGTCTTTTATTTTATCCAACAAGGAAAGGAAAAAAGCACAGAAAAATTCCTTTTTCGAGATGTTTCTCGGGTTCGGGGGGTAGATTATAGAAAGGGAAGGTGTTAGCACCCTTTCTATCTGTGGTTATCCACGGGCTCTTAGGTACTTGCTCATAGTGTTTTCAAAATTGCTTTTCTTTGTGTTTGTGGGTTTGAAAAAGTCTTTGTTTGAAAAGGAGTGTAAGTGTGAAAATTTGTTTTGTTTTGAAAGAGCAAGTACTTAAGAACCATCTACCTACTCGAAAGAGGAATTAATCTGTGCTAATGTCCTTTAAACAATGCTATCCCACTATGAATGAGTAGGTAGCATCGTCGTTGGAGTTTTAAGGGTCAATTCGATTAAGGGACGTGCGGTCACTAAAGTAATATTAGGACACCTTAGCGGTAACCCTAATGTCTTAGATCATTTTTCCGAGGCAACCGTTTTGAGTCAACTATGATCTTTGGACAAGAGGGAGACCTCTAAAACTTCCTATACTCAATGACCACGTTCGAAGGCAACCAAGTGAGGTGTACCCTAAGAGTGCGCATGTGCGAGTGTGTTATTTCGGTTAATTTTATCTTTGTACATGTCATGGGTGATCTATGTTGATTTTAGGTTTTGAACGATTAATCTTGTCATGCATTCCCTATTACCAAACATCTAACAGATTATAGATTGTGGAAATTAAATTGCGGAAATTAAATCTAACTATTACAAGGCGTCAGGTATTTACATCGCCAAAAGCAACCCTTGGATTTAAAATGCGGAAAATAAATAAAGCGATAAAAAATAGTAAAGGTCCTATTAAACTATTACATTCCGGGAAACAATTACATCAATATGGTAAAATAGATCGCGTGCGGGAAATTAAATCGAATGCGAGTTTTTTAGGGTTTTGACCCTTTTTTGAAAGAAAGTGATTTTTTTGGTTATTTTTGGATTAAAAGAAATTAAATTAAGTTAACAATTAAAATATTTTTGGATTTTTGATATTTAAAGAAATAAAAATAAATTTGATTAAAGTTAATAAAAACCTAATCGTCTAAATTAATTTTAATTATCGCAAAAATATTAAAGTTATTTCCTAATTAAACTAAATTAATTAAATTAATATTTATTTACAAAAAATAAAGTGTTGAATTTAATTTTAATAAGTAAAATATATTTTTTTGATTTTTGATTTTATTAAGAAAAAGATTAATTGGTTAGTTAAATAAAAATAATTAATAAAACAAAACAATTAAATGAAATAAAAAAGGATGAGATAGAAAGAACCCATGGGGGTTCAGGCCCAATTTGGAGGTTTGGATGGCAAGCTGATGGCCCAATTTGGAATTGTCCTGTGTTGACTTTTAGATTCTCCATGTGCATGTTGACTTGGGAGCATGATGGACCTTCAGCCTGAGTCACCAGATCTGGCCTTGGGCCATCTGGTGCTTTGATATTTGATGGCATATGGTAGTCCACAACTCTTGAAATGCGCTGGAACATCTATGGAAAAATAATACAAAGCAATTTGGTGGACCTGGGACTCGAACCCAGGTCCTGTATGTCACGGGCCAACACGTCTACCACTGCATCACTACGTTTCATTTGTCATAATATTGGACAACAATTATTATATTAGAAAACAAATAAAATGCCAGAATTAAAAAATAAAAAGCGTGAAAGTTTGAATGAGCAAATTGGATGGGGACACGTCTTCGTCCCTGTCCTTGGATTTATACAGAGATTACCTGCGGATTTATATCCGCAGCTAAATCCCTAGGTCGAACCTAAAACCAATTCCAGGCCATGAAAATTCAATCTAAGCCCATGGTCCTGTTCGTCTGGACATCCTAAACGCATCTAGACCATCCTTGAACCTTGATTTCACAGCGCGATTCAGAAGGTATGAGAGCTTGCTTTTGATTGCTTTTGACTCAGTGGATGTCCAGCAAATGATTGGCGTTGAGCTTTGCCTTTGAATTCTCCTCTAGGAGTGATTTCAGTTTCAAGCTTTTTTGACAATTTTCCAAGTTTGGTTCTTGTGATTTATACAGCCTCCAACCTCTGATTCGTGTGCCTTTAGCTTGTATATGTAAGGAGCATTGGATTAGGTCAAGTGTTGGAGTTTGAATCTTTATGCATTGATGTTTTAGGATTTGATTTGATCCTCCATTGATAAGTTTCCAAACTTGTCCAAAATCCAATATTTTGTTCATGATATGGCTTGATACGGATTTGATCATGTCCATGATGATAATTAAAACCTATAACAACCAAAAAGATCCTAAGTCATCAATATTTGGATTTTATTTGATTTAAATTGATTTAAAATGAATTAATTCAATAAAAAATCAAATAAAATAGAAAAATTAATAAATGGACACAAGGCTGAATATAGGACACGTGTGTAGTGTGACAAGACCAAATCAAGTGGAAAAGAATAGGCCCATTTGACAAAATTTGATGTTTTGGGGATAGTTGACTTTTGGCAATTTTGCAAAAATTCCCAACTTCAACAATGCATAACTTCTTTAATTTTGAACTTTTGGAGGTGTTCTTGGACTTTTTAGAAAGCTTGAGATGTACTATAACCAAAACATTTTGTCTCATCTCATTTTGATATTCCATTCTCAATTTATAAGCTTTGGCAAAAAAGGTGTTTTTGTTGACTTTCAAAAACGACCTATAATGTCCAAATTTGTAACTTTTTGTGAGTGCATTTCTTGATCTTGGGGTGTGAAGATGTATTGTAGTAAATTGCATACTATTCAAAATGATCTTTGGATGGTTCATTTCTCATAAAGTATGAGAAAGTTATGCTTGGTCAAAGTTGAGTTGACTTTTCCTACAAAACCCTAATTTAGCAACTTTTGAATCTTGATGAATTTTGAGAAATCCTTGATGAATCATGATCAACCCTTGATAAAATGATGAATTATCCTTAAAAATGATAATGTTGACAAAAAATCTTGAAGTTTGACTATTTATAGGTCACAGTTGACTTTTGCCCTAGCACAATCGATTTTTGGACCTCTTGAGCAATTGACTGACCAAACTTCCTCTACAAGGCTTGAAATTTGACATGGATGAACTTGAGAACATATTAGGACATTGGGGAGAACTTGAGGTCATTTGTATGTGAGGACCTTGATGCAACACAAAACCCTAATTTGAGGTTGACTACCTTAGGAGATAGCTTGACTGTCCAACTCTTGAGCAATCTTGAGCCAATTGGAGATTTTTCTTGCAATATCTTGAGAAATATGGGAGGGCAAATTTTTGGGTACAACAATGTCGCACTAACATATCTATTTATTATACCATGTCGGTATACCCCGCACAGTTTCCATAACGTATTGCTACTTACCTATAAGGTATCCCAAATCCGGGTAGAGGATTCAAACCCAAACAAAGAACCATAATATAAAGAAAACAAGTCAAACAATGAAATCAAGTAAATGTGATCTAGCCCTAAGGTAACCCCACTTTTAGAATAATCCCCAGCAGAGTCTCCAGTTCTGTGATGCGGTGGGAGAACTAACTTGGGTATTTTGCGTTTAATCGCAAATGTTGCGGTTAGCAAGAGTCGCCACCGACTTTTCTTTTATCCAAAAGGAAAGGTGAAAAAGCACAGGAAAGACCTTTGAGATTATTTCTTGAGTTTGGGGGGTAGATTATGAAAAGGGAAGGTATTAGAACCCTTTTCATCCATGGTTTTCCATGTGCTTTTAGTTACTTTCTAGATCACTTGCTTTTGTTTGAAAATGTGGTATGTGTGGTTTTTGAAAGTATTTTGAAAATGCGCCATCGTTTGGGCAAGCTTTGTAATGATTCTCGTTCGTAAGAATGTATACAAAGTGTTTGATCTTTTGAAAATGTTTTCAAGTTTGAAAGATGTTTTTGAAAGTATTGGTGTTTGTTTTGAAAATAGAAAGGATGTTTTTATTTTGAAATGGAGCAAGTAACTAGGAACAATCTACCTACTCAAAAGTCTTTCATGTTCATTTCCTTTTTCCTTTGACATTGTTATCTTACCATTGATTTGATAAGTAACCCTATCTTTGGATGTAAACGGGACGGATGTGGGTCATCGTATAACCATGATTAGCAATGTTGCAATGTATCTTAGCATTTTTCTTTAGGGACTAAGATCATTTTGAAAGGCAACTTAGATAGCTTCATCGAGGGACTATGATCTTGTGTTTTTGCTTGTTTTTTCTAAGATACCTCACATGCGTAATAAGGCAACCAAGTGGATTTTACCCTAGGGGTGCTTATGTGCAAGTGTATTGATTTCCATGCTTGTTTTGTCTTGTATTAGGATTTTCTACTTGTTTATTTTATCTTGCCATACACACCCTAATTACTAACAATTATATTAAAGCGATAAGTTGCGGAAATTAAAATCCTACGCTATTACATCATTTGGGGGATGGGGATACAAATTTACAAATGGGGGGATGAAACAAATAAATCCTAATTTACTATTACAACCATATTTAATGAATAAATAATGTAAAAAAATAAATAAATAAGAAAATTGTTTTCGAAATTTTTTTTATGTATTGATACGAAAATTTTATGTATTGAAGTGTGTTATTATGTATTGATACGAAAAAAATTTATGTATTGACGCGTGCCATTATGTATTGATACGAAAACAGTTTATGTATTGACCCATGCCATTATGTATTGATACGAAAACTTCCTTGCTGCTGGAAAATTAAAATTAACTCAGTATGAGTCGACGCATCCGCATTTCGTATCGACTCATGCAACATTTCGTATCGATGTGGTTTGCATCGGCTCATAACCTGTTTTGGACATAAGATGTGTCGACTCATAGCATTTCGTGTCGACGCATAACTGCTGTTTTTTTGTTTTTATCACTGTTTTGCTACATGTAAAAGTCAATTCTCAACACATGGTTAGTGAAAATGAAAAACAAGCATATGGTTAGCTTAAAGGCAATGATATCTACATTTTATCTTCACAAATGAACCATTAATGATGCTTGTATGAAGAGTTTAAAGTCAAGAAAACTTACCTTGAAACTGAAATTTGTGCTTTGAGTTTGAGCTGCTGTATGGGCCGCTGTTGAGCTTGGGAAGTGATGATAGTGATGTTACAGAAGTTATTTTTGTGTTTGAACAACTTATATATGATGTATGTGGAGTGTTTGAATGGTTTGTTTGGAGAAAACTTGCAAGGTATGAGATTCAAAGATTTGGACTTCAAAGCTCAAAAATGGAGGTTTTGTGGGCAATTCTGGTTTTTGACAACAAGAATGATTTTG
Organism: Vicia faba; assembly: GCA_948472305.1. Taxonomy (NCBI): domain Eukaryota; kingdom Viridiplantae; phylum Streptophyta; class Magnoliopsida; order Fabales; family Fabaceae; genus Vicia; species Vicia faba. The sequence goes on from OX451735.1 coordinate 10,693,135, forward strand.
AGTGTTAGTTTCCCCTTCTTTTTTTCTGACCTTTTATCTTGCAATTGGCCTCTCTATTTATAGTTAAGGTTTCATACTTCAAACAACTTAGATTTTGAATCACATTTTTATGGTTATCTTGCTTGTTTTTGAAGTAAGCATAAAGAACGTGTTTCCAATGCTTGTACCAAGCTATCTAAAGTGGTTGATCACTATAAACATGTTTGTTCTGACTTGTAGAAGTTTAGTGTGATTATAACAACAAGTTAGAGGCTCAAGAAATTGACTTTATGATTACATTGAACTTTGCAAGAATGGCAATGGTGCCTTTGTGCCAAAAATGGAAAGATGCAATGGACAATACTTGAACCACTTGGATAATGGTTCAATCAATTATGTAAGAATATGATTATGGATAGATTTGCAAGTCAAGAGGCCTTCAAAGTGAAGATTATTCAGCATGGCTAAGATTTTTGTTCCTTATTCATCACAAATCTGCCTTGTAAATCAAGAATGAATGTCCAACTTCAGATCCTTGTATCTCCTAGCTCAAATATGATAAATTCATGCTCTTGGAAGTTTTGGAAAGCTTGAAACACCCTTTATAACTTTCATGTTGGCCATTTTGACAAAATCATATTTTAACTATGTGAAAAAAATGCCAAGAAGTTGCGATAAAATCCTGACCCAAACTGCTGAAAATTTCTCTAGGTGTTTATTAAAAAATGTCATGACTTCATGAATTTATAACTCAAAATATAACCATTTCTAGAAAAATTCCTGCCCTACAAAGTTTTATATCTCATTGAGATCTACAACTTTCATGTTGAAAATTTTCCTTGAATCATCTTGCATCATGGTGAAAATTTGGCTCAAAGTTGTGAAAAAATATGAAGTTTTCAACACTTAGAAAATTTTCTAAGTTTGAAAACTTTGACTTTTCAAAATGAAATCTTGACTTTTTTGATTTCTTGATGAACAAGTTTCATATTTTAACATGTTTTGATGAATTGTGATCTTTGACACTTGATTTTGACAAAAAAAAAAGTCAAAGTTTGACTTTTTAGTGTACAGTTGACTTTTTCCGGTACAATTGATTTTCCAGGTCAACTGCTCAATTGACTGAGCAAAAATATGATTCAAGGCTTGAAACTTGACATGAGTAATCTTGGGGGTCCATAATGATCCATGAAAGTCATATGAGGCATTAGAAGTCCAATTATCCTTGTGCAATATCAAACCCTAATTTTGGTCATCAGTGCTTAAGGAGGTGTCTTGAGCTGATCAACCCTACTGTAGTCTTGAGCCAAATGAGATATTGTGAGAAAATACTTGAAAAATGAGAGGGAAAATTTTGGGGTACAACACTCCTTGTCTAGGCTTAGAACAAATTCCTGAAAGTGAGCATTCTAAGACTGGAGATCCTTCACTGTTTGTTCGAGATCCATTTCTGCTGAAATAAACAGTAAGAAGATGAGAAAATCGGTCTTGAGAACACTAGTTATGTAATGATATGCATGACATGTAGATGCATATACAATGTTTTCAAGGATCTTATGGGATTTAAAATTTTAGAAAAAGAATCTGGTTGCATCTTTGTCTTTGAAGAACTTTGAGTTTTCATCTTTGGACGTACTTCTATAAGAATCAATCTCACCATATAAAGTGGGTCCTAGCCTCTGACGCAAGAAAATGCACTTTGATCTTGACGGCATCTTTCTAGAGGGAAATAAATCCTCTTTCCCCTTGATATAAGTTTGGCTTATAACAATCCTGAAAATATTGCACCATAAATCCCTAAGATCCTTGAAATGGTTAGTAGCAGTGCTATGTTATGAAATGACATGATGTGTATGCCATGCACTAGGCAAAAGCGTAATGTGATGAGAAAAATGAGTTTATACAAACAAATCTTGTGAGGAATTCAAGTTGTTGGATAGTGAATACAAACAAGTCACACAAGTAGCCTTAGGTTTAAAGGCTTGCATGAGGTCCATAGGTAATTACCCTTTTCTATTAGAGTTAAGTTGGCTCAACCTGTCCTAAAATAGTAACCAGGTTATAAGGATCTCAATATCACTGATTTTTCTCACAGGTTTTGTTTGGCACGGCAACTGACTTGCCACAAAAAAAAACCCGAGAGTAGAATCTCAATGAGCGTAGCATCGAGTATCAACCAACTTAGGAATGCACCAAAGACGGCTACCTCACTACCTTTTAATGGCCAAGATGGGGCAATTAAGGTTCTAGAAGTTAGTTAGTTCTTATGACACCACGCGACAGCCCAATGTTATCCTCGACTGACTCAAGGAACATTGGTACAAACCAAAGTGTCACACTAACATAGCCATCACTTCAACCATATCGGTATATGCCATACAATTTCCATGATCTATTGCTACTTACATAAGGCATCCCTAGATTTGGGTGTAGGATTGTAGTATAGTGGTTGAACTGACTTTACTGGTTTTTCATTTTATCGCAAATGTTGCGGTTAGCTAGAGACACCAATGACTTTTCTTTTATCCAATAAAGGAAAGGGTGAAAAGAACAGGAAATACTTTTTTAAAGATTTTGAGTTCGGGGGGTAGGTTATGGAAAGGGAAGGTATTAGCACCCTTTCCATCCATAGTTATCTACGAGCTCTTAGTTGCTAGCTCACTTTGAAAATGCTTTTTTGTGTAAGTGTATTTGAAAATATTTTTGAAAAGACGCCTTAGTGCGGCGAACTTTGTAATGATTCTCGTATCGTTGAGAATGCATACAAAGTGTTTTTTGTCTTTGAAAATATTTAGAAAATAGAATGTATGTGTGAGAAATTATTTTGTTTGGTGAGCAAGCAACTACAAGCTTTCTACCTACTTGAATAGTCTTTGTTCTTTTCCTCATTTCCTTTAGATAGTGCTATCCTACCATTAGTCGGTAGGTAGCCCTATAATTAGATGTATTGAGGGACATGTGAGGGTCATCGTACAGTCATAAAGGAAAATTGTAGGATGCTTTAGCAATTTATCATAAGGGACTAGATCATTTACCGAAAGGCAACATCGAAGGGTCATTAAGGGACTATGATCTTTGTATCGAGGGATTTTGCTAAAGTGTCCCACATTCGAGGGACATGATTGTTTTTTTTCCGAAGACAACAAGTGGAAGTACCTTAGAGGTGCACGTATGCAATGTTTGTTGTGTTTCAGTTATGTTTATCTTGGATGTTAGGTTTTCTACCGTTTGCTTTTAAATCTTGTCATACAAGCCTATTAGCATACATCTAGCAGATGAATATATACATAAGGGCAGAAAATAAAGTGTGGGAAATAAACTACACTATTACATCGCTTCAAGATGGGGGGAATACAAACCAAAATGGGGGAAAGAAAAATGTAAAAAGTCCTATTTTAAACTATTGCATCCCTTTGAGCAATTACAATTATTCATGAAAATAAATAATGCGAAAGAAATAAATAACGCGTGGACAATGAAAAAAGGGGAAAGATATAAAACCTATAAAGAATCTAATGAGAAAAATATTTTTGTTGTTTTTTGGGAATATAATTGAATTATAAACTTAATTCTAATTGAATTTTAATTCACAAAATAAACTCAAAATGATTAAATTAATTAATTTTATTGTAAAAATAAAGTTTAATTAATTAAATCCTAAATCTAATTTTTATTTGATTTTATGATTTTTATTTAGAAAAAGGTTATTAAAAGAAAAGAATTAAATTAAATTAAAACAAAATAAAAAGAACAAAAGATTTATGGGCCTTCTTGTAAGAAATTGGAGGGTGTGGAAAGAAGAAAAACTAAGCCCCAATAAAATGAGCATAGGAGCTGGTGGTGGTTCTGCGTGATCGGTATCCTGGGGTTCACCATGGGGACTTCATCACATGCATTGGATCTGAAGGTCAAAGCATTATGTATACCATGCTTACATGTAAAACATTAGAAAAAATTAGGAAATACATATGAATGGAATAAGCATGCTTAAAAGGATTTAAACCATGAAAATCTTGAGAAAATGAAACCTACCAATATTACCAATCGGATTTATGCGAGGGTGGTTTATGGGGTTGATTTGTGAATGGTAATGGTTGATTCTGACTCCTAGCAACGTTAAGAGGACAATGGAAGGTCTGGATTGGTTTGAAAACCACTGGAGATGCGAGATATGATTTTCACAATTTCTTTGAATTTGGAGAACTTTTTGGAGACCTTTGGTGCAAAATTTCATGGTCCTTTTGAGCTTGCATTACTTGAGTATTTATAGGGAAGTGAAAGAGGTAGATATATATGGTAATGAATCAAGCCATGAAGGCCTTTTTCAAACCTATATCAAACACCTTAATTTGTTTCCAAACTTGCCATATCCTTTCCATTTTCGTTTTTAGCATGAACCTAGACACATTGTTGTCTTCCATGAGTTTGTTGGGCTTGCCAAAGATTTGAAATCCAAAGTCCCAAGCCTTCTGTTGTACCCCAAAATTTTACCTCCCATATTCTTCAATATTTGCCAAGATCATGCTTCAAAAACTCTCAAGGGTTGCACAGTCCAATGGCCTCCTAACAGTCAAAAATTAGGGTTTTGGTTCTGGCAAAGAAATTGAAGTTTCCAAGGGTCCAAACAAGTCCCACATGCCTACATACATTGTCACGCATCCTTATGTCAAGTTTCAAGACTCACAGCATCAAATTGCACAGTCAAAAACCCTAAATGCCTCACAGTCAACTGCAGGGGCAAAATGGTCATTTGACAGTCAAAAGTCAAAATTTTTGGTCAACATCTTATTTTGAAGCCACAAACATCATTTGATCAATTCTTGATCATGATTCTCAAAGCATGGCTCAAAAAGTCTCAAGATGCAAAAGTTTCTATTTTTGGACAGTTGGAAAAGTCAACTGCAAATTGACTAGGGCATAACTTCCACATGGTTTATAAGAAAAATTCCATCCAAAGCTCATTTTGAAGATAATGACATTTCCTACAACTCATCTTCACACTTCAAGTCCAAGAAATGCTCTCACAAAAAGTTATCCATTTCAACATTATAGGTCATTTTCAAAAGTCAACAAAAAGGCACTTTAAGTCAAAGACCATAACGTGAGATTGGTAAATCAAAAGGACATGGGACCAACGAAATTGGTTAGAGGACTTCAAGACCTTTCCAAAATGTCCAAGAACATGATCAATGCTTAAAAATTGAGCAAGATATGCCTTGTGGAAGTTGGGAAATTTTTGGGAATTTTGAAAAGCCAACCTTACTTCAAATGCCTCAAAATTGCTAATGGGCCTCAATTTTTTCCATGAATCATTACCCAAAAGCTATGCACGACCCATTAAGCTAAAAGGGAGTTATTTTCTTATTTTTAATTAATTAATTGAATTTTTAATCCTATTAATTCATTTAATTAAAAATTAAATATGAGAAAAATACTAAATAATGATTTTAAATCTTTTTGATGCAGCAAATCCTTCCATCATGACCTAAATATCTCGTGTACCAATCTCAAGAGGCAAAATCTTCCAAAATAGGCAAGTTTCCATGGCAAAAAGGATTGAAAAAGATTTGACAAAATCAAATATTCAAAGCATTGATTCAAGGACTTTGGGCTTGGTTTTTCTAACCTAATTCCATCTACATACATATGCAAACATAACCCTAATGCCTGGGACAGAAGAGCTGCGTAAAACACAGAAAAACAAACTTGCATTTTTTGACAAAAATATTGAAAACTGAAAACCTAATTACAAGGTGTTTCAAGGCCTGAAAAGTGTTCCAATACATTGCTGGACGACCTAGGAAGCTATTCCAATCAAAACCAACCCTCCATACTCAAGGAATCGGTATAACAGAATCAAACTTTTCTTGAAATTTTCCTTAATCGTGTTTTGGTTTCTAGGCATTATTCATGCATTTTTATTGTTGATTTACACTAACATGAATGTCCTGAAGCTATTGGTGTCCTTGAATTGAATTAATATTGCCTGTACAAGAATTCACCATGGATGTTTCTTAGGGTTTCAGAGCTCCAATTTTGGGGTTTTACGCATTTGGAAAAATTGGACAATAAAACCAGTACCATTGAAATCAGGGCATCAGGACAAATTGAACTCACACATCGCGCCCAATTTCTATTTGCCCAGGAGCTAATCGCTATTATTCCATGGCTGTGTTAGTGGGGGTTTAAAACCCCCGCTATTTGTTTCTTATTTTTCAGGACAAGCGAAGAAGACCGGGTGTCATCACGTGGTTGGTTGATTCAAAAATCTGGCGCGTTTTCTTGTTTTCATATCATTAACTTTTGTTTCTTATTATAATATTTAATGTCTAAATCTATTACAAACGCGTTTGAATGGCATAGTGGTTGGGAACGTGATTGGCAAGCCTTGGGACCTGGGTTCGATTCCCAGGTCCCCCATATAATTTGTTCCCATTTTTCATAAAGCGTTCCAGTGTACAACACGCCCAGAAGTCCATCATATACTCTCATACGTGGCTTGCCAAGTGGCCATGAGTGTTCATCCAGTGGCCAGGAACCAAAGTTCATGGTGTACCCCAGTCAATGCGCGTGCAGATAATCTGAAAAGTCAGCATGGATCAAACTTCTATTGGGCCAGATTCCTCAAATAACACCTCTCAAATTAGGTCCAGACACCCCCAGGGTTTGCTTAATCTTTTCATTTTTCTTCTTTCTCTATTTATTTTTTCCTTTTATTCTTTTAATTGTTATTTTAATTAATTGATTCCTTTAAATTACACAAAAATAATTTTCATAATACAAAAAAATCAGAAATCATAAAAATAAAAATATGTTTTATTTAATATTTAAGTCATTAATATTTTTGTAAATAAATTTGTAATAATCAATTTAGGTTAATTTAGGTAAAAATGTTTAAAAAAATTTCTTAATAACTAAAATATATAGAAATTAGGGTTTTTAGCATTTTTACCTTTTCTTTTAATAAATAATTCTTTTCTTATTATTATTATTATTAACTATTAATTAATTTCGTAAATAAATATGTAATTAATTAATTAGTGTAAATTAGGTCAAAACTTAAATATTTTTCTTTAACAATTAAAAATAATTTAGAACTAGGTTTTAATTTATCTTCTAATTTAATTAATTTTCTTTATTTCATTAAACACAAAAAAACATAAAAAATAATTTCTTTTCTTATTAAATAATTAATTTATTTATTAATTTCATTTAATTTCTTTAAAGGGGCCAACGCCCTCGCACTTTCGATTCTAATTTCTTTTCGCGCGTTTATTTTTATTTCCCGTTTTAAATATTATGTAATTGCCAAAGCCTTGTAATAGTAACTAGGAAATTTATTTACTTTCTGCATTTTACTAAAAAACGGGTCTTTGTTAATTTGGCGATGTATAGACCCGCGCCTTGTAATAGCGTAGGACCTTTATTTTCCGCATTTTAATTTCCGCACCTTTAAACTGTTAATCACATGAAAGAATGAATGACCCAAATAAAAATCAAAGAGTAGCTCACCCAATGCATGATCAAGATAAAACATAACTGAAAAACAATACACAATTCACACACCACTCTTAGGGTACGCCTCACTGTTGCCTTGCCCCTCGAAACGTGGTCGTCGAGTATAGGACGTTTTAGTAAGTCCTTATATCCATGAACATGGCATAAGGGTAGCTTCTAAGGTGTCCTACTGTTGCTCTGGTGACCACACTGTCCCTAACAAACGAATTGACCCGAACACCTCCAACGGTGGTGCTACCTACCTCTCAATGGTGGGATGGCACTACCTTAAGGACATTTACACAGCCTAATTCCTTAGGGTAGGTGGATGACTCGTAGATACTTGCTCTAAAAACAAATCAAAACTCTTTTCACACCGACACTTTCAAAAAAGCTTTCCAAAACAATTTTTCAAACACTCTTGAGGACTGATACAAGAGTTGATCTGAAACTTTAAACGAAACTTTTTCAAACCCACTCACGATTGAAAAGCAAACAAACATTTTGAAAACACAAATGAGCAAGTATCTAAGAGCCCATGGATAACCATGGATAGAAAGGGTGCTAACACCTTCCCTTTCTATAAATCTACCTCCCGAACCGAGAAACTATCTCATAAGGAATTTTTCTGTGCTTTTGTCCTTTCCATGTTGGAGAAAATAAAAGACGGTGGCGACTCTTGCTTCCGCGACATTTCGCGAACCAGCGTTAAACAGTCAGTTCCAGATCCACCGATCACAGAATTGGCGACTCTGCTGGGGACTCTTATAAAGTGAGGTGTACCTTAGGATAGTTCATAACTGTGTTTTCAATTGCTTTGACTTGTTTGCTTTATTATTGTGGGACTGTCTTGGGAGTTACATAGATCCTAACCTGGATCTGGGGAATACCCTGTTAGGTAGCATAAGTTGTGAGGGACCTGTCCGGCGTAGACCGACATCGGTGAAGCAGTGGCTACGTTGGTGTGGCACCTTGGTCTGTACCGATATCCCTTGTGTTGCAACGAGGAGAATATGGGTCTTCTGAGGAGTCATTAAGCACCAACCGACCTTAGAACCTTAAATGACCCAACTTGGCCAATAGAACAGTAGCAGTATGCTACGCCCATTGAGGCTAAACTCTCGTGATGGTTCTGGCCGCAAGAAAAGATTGCGATGCTGGAGTTATGACCGATTGAGGGTAGTCAGTGATATTGGGATCCTCTAGAACCCGGTTACTTCTGATAGGACAGGTCTGAACCAACAAACGAAAAGAGGTTAATACCTAGACCCCATGCTGGCCTAAACTCTAAGGGCTTGTCTTGTGTGACTTGTGTGCCTTATCATGTTTGCCTTTGTAAATATTTATGGTGTGCTTTATCATAACATCATGCCATCATGAACATTGCATGCATCCTACATAAGGACTGACCATTTCAAAGACAAGAGGGTTTCACCTTTGCTCTGTTTTGTTGCACATCATGATGCCTATGCGAAGGAATACTATCCGGTTCAACTTTGTTCACCCACCTGAGTTACTTGAAGAGTTGGTTAGCAGAATTCCAAATACTACTTCCTTCATCCAGAGGCATGGTTCTCTTCTCAGTTTAGTCACGACAAAGTGGGACCAACAGTTGATGAGTGTCCTGACCCAGTTCTATGACCCTCTGTACCAGTGCTTCACCTTTCAAGACTTCCAGGTGGTCCCTACCCTGGAAGAGTTCTCTTATTTGCTTGGTATCCCTATCTTGGATCAGACTCTCTACACTGGTTGGGAAAAGACTCTTAGGCTTGAGGAGGTTGCTGCAGCTCTTCCCTTGACCCATCAAGAAGTAATGGACAACTGGGTGACTAGAAGCAGAGTTAAGGGTTTCTTGGCCAAGTTTCTGATTGGTAAAGCTAACAGTTTATGGAATGACTTGGACTTTAGGGCGTATGAAGACATTCTGGCTCTCTTAATCTATGGCCTAGTCTTGTTTCTTAATCCTGATAGCTTCATTAACGTCACTTCCATAAGGATCTTCATGTCTCGGAACCCTGTTCCCACTCTCTTGGGTGATATCCTGCAACAACTCTATGCTCGTACTGCCCGAAGGCGAGGAATCCTGTGGTGTTGCATCCCTTTGTTGGTGAGGTGGTTTATTTCGCACCTCCCTAAGTTCGTGATGAAGAACAAAGAAGGAAGAGGTTGGGCTCATAGGTTAATGTCTCTCACTGATAAGGACATCATTTGGACTCTCAGAGGTTTGGATGAGATAGCTGTTATTGATCGTTGCGGAGAATACCCTAATGTTCCTTTGATTGGTACCCAAGGAGGAATTTCTTATAATCCATGTCTAGCTCTCCGTCAGTTTAGAAGAGCCAGAAGAGCAGGGCCTCATGAGATGTTGGTGCCTCACATCAGTTTTGAGTTTCAGGTAGATAGTGACGACCTGCGTCGTAGGTTCATCAAGGCTTGGGACAGAATTCACAAAGCAAACCCACAAGAGTTGGGACCAAAGACTTCTCTACCTATGGAAGCCTATTACAAATGGGTCTGCATCCGTGCTCAGAAGTTAGGTATGCCGTACGAAGCTGTCAGACCCGTCATTCTTGAGTATCCTGATAAAGATGGGGCTCCTCCAACTGTCCTCCCTCCTCAGATACCTACTGATTATGAGACATTAAAGAGGTCTTGGGCGCAACTGCGAGAAGAACGGGATTCTTATCGAGAAAAGTTCAACGAGCAGGAACTGAAGATCCAGAAGCTGACAAAGCAGTTGGAGAATGAGCGAGCTCTGAATGACTACATCCGTACTGAGAAGAGGAGACCATGGGATCAATGATGAACTTTGGATGTTCTTTTACAGTTTTTATTTCCCTTTTCAGTATTTCCATTTTATGTAACGCCTAAGGGCAACCTGTTGAACAATTTAAATTTCAAAGTTGAATCTAATGAAGTGTGATCCTTTTTGTTTACAAAGGTGATTCCCTATTGTCTTTGAAAACATAAATCATACGCATTCCATTCATCATGTGCATAGCAGGTACTCTTCTTTTCAGGTTGCTTACTGTTCTTCGCTGTTTATTTCAGCATCATGAACCCTGAATCCTCTACCGAGCAGTCTATCAAGGCCCTTCAGGCGCAGAACGCGCAATTTCAAGAGCTGATCATGGGTCTGGCCCAAGGTCAAGAGGAGCTGAAGGCTCTGCTGGTTAAGAAGAAGAAGAAGAAGAAGAGAACTGTTCTATTCAACACGGGCCAGAGATTTGGTAACACATTGCAGAATGAGGAAGCTGGTTCTTCTGTAGGTAAAGACAGTCCCTAGGGGGGAAGGGCTCCAAGTCCGGTGGTCTCTGACAACGAGACTGATTTTAATGAGGAACAGTATCCTCCAGCTGAAGACAGATACAAGCAGTTGGAAGACCGTCTGAACGCCATGGAAATTCAACAAGTGCCTGGTTTGGATTTCGGAGACTTGGGTTTATCTTCTGGTGTGATCATCCCGCACAAGTTTAAAGCACCATCTTTCACCAAGTATGACAGGGCGTCCTGCCCTAAGCTACACCTCAGATCTTATGTGCAGAAGATTCAGCCGTATACAGTGGACAAGAACTTGTGGATCCACTTCTTCCAGGAGAGTCTTTCAGGGACTCATCTCGAATGGTTCTATCAGCTGGATGGAACCAAGGTTCGTAACTGGGAGGAGTTGGCTACTGCTTTTTACAAGCAGTATCAATATAATGCCGACCTCGCTCCTACACGTACCCAACTCTAGGGTATGTCACTAGGATCGGGAGAAGGTTTTAAAGAGTATGCACAGAAGTGGAGGGACCTGGCTGGCAGGGTGCAGCCTCCGTTAACCGACCGTGAATTGGTAGACATGTTCTTGGGGACCCTCTCCGGGCCGTTCTTCAACCATCTTATTGGCAATTCATCTGCAGGGTTCACAGACCTTATTCTGACTGGGGAAAGGATAGAGGCTGGTATGAAGTCAGGAAAGATTCAGAAAGGTGCGTCTTCAAGTGCTGAGAAGAAACCTTTTAAGAAGGAGGCCAGTGCTGTGTATGGGCCTAGAAGGCAAGATAAACTAGAGCGCCGCCAAGCTGTCAACGCGGTGGTGATTGCTAAGCCTGCTGCCGCTCCTCGGCAAACTAATCAACCAAGGGCTGAAAGACCCAGAAGAGAATTTACCCGGCTGAGTATGACCTTGTCACAAATCTTGCCGCAACTGCTATCAACCAACTTGGTGACCGTCAGAGAGGCTCTGAAGGTTGTGAATATTGCATCCCCCAAGTATAATCCAAATGCCCGCTGTGCTTATCACTCTGATAGCCCGGGGCATTCTACTGATGATTGTTGGGCCCTAAGGAACAAGGTGCAGGACCTTATTGATGCAAAGGAGGTACAGTTTGAGGCACCTGAGAAGCCCAATGTGGTGACAACTCCCCTGCCTGATCATAGAGTGAATGCTATCAGGGATGATGACGAGGTGGAAGAATCTGAGTTCAACAGTTGGATTTATCCGACGGCCGACAGTGGACCTAGCAATTGGATTGCAAAAGACAACCTACCTATTACTTTTGTTACGCAGTAATGAATTCCTTTGTTTTTGTTATTTGTAATAAACAATGAATTGAAACTTCATGGCCCGGTGTCTTACCCGGGGCACCGTTGGCTTCATTTGTGAGGGCTTATAACTGTCATTTCCATATATCATGAATAAAGATCTTGGACGTTTTTTCGCATTTCAAATCTTGTGCTCCCTTTCTTTCTTTCTTTCTTTATATATTGCAAAACAGCTATATTTACACACACTCACCTACACAGGTTTCAATCCACTCTGGATCTCACTGGTAACGACTCTGCTACTGTCAGTTATGACTTCGAAAATCCGATCAACTTAGCCGAAGACGAAGGTGAAGATGATTGCGAAGTGCCTGGTGAGCTTGCAAGACTGTTACTCCAGGAGGAGAGGGCAATTCAACCACATGAAGAGCCAGTGGAAACGATAAATCTGGGTACCGAGACAGATAGGAAGGAAGTCAAGATTGGTGTCAATCTAGAGCTCAGCGTAAAACAATGGTTGACTCAGATGTTACATGATTATGTGGAAATCTTCGCCTGGTCCTACGAAGACATGCCTGGGTTGGATACCGACATTGTGGTCCATCATTTGCCTACCAAGGAAGACTGCCCTCCAGTTAAGCAAAAGGTCCGCCGTATGCGTCTAGAGATGTCTGAGAAGATCAAAGCTGAGGTTATGAAACAGTTTGATGCCGGGTTTCTTGCAGTGACTTCTTACCCTCAGTGGGTTGCCAATGTGGTGCCGGTACCGAAGAAGGATGGTAAGGTCAGAATGTGTGTTGATTACAGGGATCTGAACAGGGCCAGCCCCAAGGATGACTTTCCCCTACCTCACATTGACGTTCTGGTTGACAATACTGCTCAGCACAAGGTGTTCTCCTTCATGGATGGCTTTTCAGGTTATAATCAGATCAAGATGGCTCCTGAAGACATGGAAAAGACTACCTTTGTTACTCAGTGGGGCACCTTCTGCTACAAGGTCATGCCATTCGGGTTGAAAAACGCTGGGGCAACCTACCAACGTGCCATGGTTGCTTTATTTCATGACATGATCCATCATGAGATTGAAGTGTATGTCGACGACATGATTGCAAGGTCCCAAACTGAAGAGGAACACCTTGACCATCTGCAGAAACTGTTTGACCGTTTGAAACTGTACAAGCTGAGGTTGAACCCGAACAAGTGCACCTTCGGGGTAAGGTCTGAAAAATTGTTGGGCTTCGTCGTAAGTGATAAGGGTATTCAAGTGGACCCTGCCAAAGTTAAAGCCATTCAAGAGATTCCAGTTCCTAAGACAGAGAAAGAGGTCAGAGGCTTTCTGGGACGTCTGAATTACATTGCTCGATTCATCTCGCACCTGACCGCTACCTGTGAGCCAATCTTCAAGCTGCTGAAGAAAGATCAGGTAGTACGTTGGAATGATGAATGTCAGGCCGCTTTTGACAGAATCGAAGATTATCTCCAAGAACCACCCATCCTTATGCCACCGGTTGAAGGGAGACCTCTGATACTATACCTGATAGTACTTGACAACTCAATGGGGTGTGTGCTGGGGCAACATGACGAGTCTGGCCGAAAAGAGCATGCCATTTATTACCTTAGCAAAAAGTTTACCGACTGCGAGACCCGATACTCACTGCTCGAGAAAACTTGCTGCGCTTTGGTATGGGCTGCTCGCCGGCTGAGACAGTATATGCTGACTCACACTACCTTGTTGATTTCAAAGATGGATCCTATAAAATACATATTCGAAAAGCCTGCTCTGTCTGGGAGAATAGCAAGATGGCAAAGGATCTTGACAGAATACGACATCCAGTACACGACTCAGAAAGCCATCAAAGGAAGTGTATTGGCAGACCACTTGGCACACCAAGCAGTGGACGACTATCAGTCAATGAACTTTGAATTTCCCGACGAGAGCATCATGATTGTGCCTGATTGTGAAGTACCTGGGCCGGATGAAGGACCTGAGGAAGGATCCCGATGGTCTATGCACTTTGACGGAGCATCCAACGCTTTGGGTAACGGCATTGGCGCTGTGATCATATCCCCTCAAGGCACTCATACTCCACTCACTGCCCGGCTATGTTTTAACTGCACCAACAACATGGCGGAGTATGAGGCATGCGTCATGGGTCTTCAAGCTGCGATCGACTTAAGGATCAAGTTTCTGAGTGTCTTCGGAGATTCCGCTCTCGTGATCAATCAGATCAAAGGCGAGTGGGATACGAAACATCCGAACCTTATTCCTTACAGAGAATGTGTGTTGACTTTGATCCACCATTTCACAGAGATAACTTTTGAACATTTCCCAAGAGAGGAGAATCAGTTGGCGGACGCGTTAGCTACGATGTCTTCCATGTTCAAAGTCAAATGGGACAATGAGGCTCCCTGGGTCATTATCTGGAAACTGGACGAACCGGCATACTGTTGTGATCTTGAGGCTGAGGTAGTGACTGAGAAACCTTGGTACCATGAGGTGAAGAGGTACTTGGAAGCTCAAGAATACCCTGAAGGTGCGTCTTTCAACGATAAAAAGTTTCTGAGAAGGTTCGCAGCAAAGTTCTTCCTTAGCAACAGCGTCTTGTACAAGCGAAACCATGATTCGACCTTACTGCGTTGTGTGGATAAGACTGAAGCAGAAAGGATCATGGCAGAGCTACACGAAGGTACCTTCGGAACGCATTCCAGTGGACATACCATGGCAAAGAAGATCCTTCGGGCAGGATATTTCTGGTCCACAATGGAAGCCGACTGTTACCAACATTCTCGAACATGTCACAAATGCCAGATTTATGCAGATAAGGTGCATGTTCCTCCAGTTCCTCTGAACGTCCTGACTGCACCTTGGCCTTTTGCAATGTGGGGCATAGATATGATCGGCGAGATTAAACCTACGGCATCCAACGGGCATCGCTTCATCCTGGTGGAGATTGATTACTTTACAAAGTGGGTTGAAGCAGCTTCCTATGCCACTGTAACCAAGAATGTTGTGGCACGGTTCATTCGGCATAACCTGATCTGTCGGTACAGAGTCCCAGAAAGGATCATTACGGACAACGGTACCAATCTCAATAACAAGATGATCACTGAGCTCTGCGAGCAATTCAAGATACATCACCACAACTCTTCTCCCTACCGGCCGAAGATGAATGGGGCTATAGAAGCAGCGAATAAGAATATCAAAAATATTGTGCAGAAGATGACAGTGACCTATAAAGATTGGCACGAGATGTTACCGTTTGCTCTACATGGGTACCGTACCTCAGCAAGGACGTCAACCGGGGCAACTCCTTTCTCGTTGGTCTACGGCATGGAGGCAGTCTTACCGATTGAAGTGCAAATACCCTCTCTCCAGATAATGAAGGATGCAGATCTGAGCGAAGATGATTGGATCCAGACACGACTTGATCAGTTAAATCTAATCGACGAAAAGAGACTCGCTGCTATATGTCATGGTCAAACGTACCAAAAACGGATGATCAGGGCATTTAACAAGAAGGTCAGACCACAAGAATATCAAGTTGGGGATCTGGTAATCAAACGCATCATCCTTCCTCAGAGTGATCCAAGGGGAAAATGGACCCCTACGTACGAAGGGCCATTTGTGGTTAAACATGTGTTCTCAGGAGGAGCCATGATCCTAACCACCATAGATGGTGACGACCTTCCTCACCCCGCCAATGCAGACATAGTAAAAAGATACTACGCATGATAAACAACCCGCTAGGTTGACATACCTAGGCAAAAATTAGGGCTTCCCGGCGAACCAAAAGGGTTCGGGCAAAATGAGGAATGAAATAAAAAAATCTGTACACCCGGCAAGTCGAAAACCTGAAAAGGCGGCTTGGGCAAAAATGGGTATCCCGGTGGACTGAAAACCCGAAAGGGCGGTCCAGGCAAAAGTTAGGGATAAAGTGTAATACTATGTCTCATTGGATCACATTACATCCAGAATCTGGTATCAACATCAAGTTCAGACGGCATCGATCAATCATCTTCATCGTCAATTGAGCAGCAAAGTGATGAGACGCTCGAAGATATAAAGGCGATAGCAGAGTTGGAACCCAGTGGGATTATTCTTTTCACATAGCTGTTTTGTTTTCCCTTTGTACAAATTTGTATAAACTCTTTTGTTCGGCGGCGTTCTCTTACTAGGACGTCAGCCTCTTGTACATAAACGCCTATTTACAGGCAAATTCAAAAAAATCAATATAAATTCACTTTTCAGCTAAAATTGCCAATTGCTTTTCCTTTTCTGTTTTGTTTTGCGAAGAACGTCCAAGGTTCAATTTGTGATATATGCATTTCACAATAATTGCTAACTCATAAATATTTGCATACGAAACGAAGGATTAATTACAGGTAACATTAGAAACAGGGGCAATAATGAGTTGTCTAAGCGATCTAATTGATCCGTCCACCAAGGTACCAAGGTAAGTTCAGTTGAAGAACATAACCAAGATATCTTAAGTCCCCAGAGAGTGAGTCAGCAAGTCAATACACTCTCCCCAAGCAGAGTTATCCTGTCAGCCTTAAGGAAGTTGGGTATCCTCCAGCAGATCTCAACATTCTCCAGCACAATATACAGACATTCCTAACAAGCATCCCCGGCAGTCTTGATCTAAGATTGTTCCCCGGCGGTACACCAGACATTCAGCGGAGCCACTTCCCTAATATATCTCAAAAGTTCCCCAGGAAAGTCCAGTACAGTTTAAAGTTTCCCCAGGAAAGCTGAATCATCTCCCCAGCAGTAAGCTTATCCCCAGTAGATTCTGGAAGCTTATCCCCTGCAGAGCACGAACGTGTCTCCCGGATTTATTCAAAGGTTATTTCCCTACCAGGATATAACTGGGTTATCCTCAGCCAAAAGCCACAGAAAGATCGTCCTCGGCAAAGTCTTCTTATCCCCAGCGGAGTCTATTAAAACTTCCAACATGACAACGGCATCCCCAGCGAAGTTATCATCAACATCTCAACAGAGTACCTCTCTTCCCACAGAGTAGTGTTCCCCAGCAAGGTCGCTGGAGTAATTTCTCCCCACAGAGTAATCGCCAAGTTTATTCCCCAACGGAGTCATCTTCTCCTACCGGTATTCTTGCAATCATCATCCCCAGCGGAAACAACAAAGCACTATTCTTCACATCAGCCCAGGATTTAACTTCCCGGCATCCGTCAAGGATTTATTTTCCTAAGACGAAAACATACATTCATAAACATCACATTTTCATGCATTGCAGCATGCACATACGCATCATGAACATACAATCTCATCTCGCATGTCATACATCATGATATTATGCACAACTAACGTTTTGTCTTTTCAGGACAAAAGTTAATACAAAGGTGATTGCTATCAATAGTCGTGATTCCAGATCCGATTCCTGTATCTTGCCAGGGTGTATCTGTTGACGACTAGCATTACCAAACCCGATTCTTATATCTTGCCAGGGTGCGTCTGAAGAGTTTGAGGATCCGATTCCTGTATCTTGCCAGGGTGTATCTATTGACAACTAGCATTACCAGACCCGATTCCTGTATCTTGCCAGGGTGCGTCTGAAGAGTTTAAGGATCCGATTCCTGTATTTTGCCAGGGTGTATCTATTGACGACTATATTCTCCGGACTCGATTCCTGTATCTCTCCAGGGCACGTCTGAAGAGTTTAAAGACCCGATTCCTGTATCCTGCCAGGGTGCGTCTGAAGAGTTTGAGGATCCGATTCCTGTATCTTGCCAGGGTGTATCTGTTGACGACTAGCATTACCAGACCCGATTCCTGTATCTTGCCAGGGTGCGTCTGAAGAGTTTGAGGATCCGATTCATGTATCTTGCCAGGGTGTATTTGTTGACGACTAGCATTACCAGACCCGATTCCTGTATCTTGCCAGGGTGAGTCTGAAGAGTTTGAGGATCCGATTCCTATATCTTGCCAGGGTGTATCTGTTGACGACTAGCATTACCAGACCCGATTCTTGTATCTTGCCAGGGTGCGTCTGAAGAGTTTGAATATCTGATTCCTGTATCTTGCCAGGGTGTATCTGTTGACGACTAGCATTACCAGACCCGATTCCTGTATCTTGCCAGGGTGCATCTGAAGAGTTTGAGGATTCGATTCCTGTATCTTGCCAAGGTGTATCTGTTGACGACTAGCATTACCAGACCCGATTCCTGTATCTTGCCAGGGTGCGTTTGAAGATTTTGAGGATCCGATTCCTGTATCTTGCCAGGGTGTATCTGTTGACGACTAGCATTACCAGACCCGATTCCTGTATCTTGCCAGGGTGCGTCTGAAGAGTTTAAGGATCTGATTCCTGTATCTTGCCAGGGTGTATCTGTTGACGACTAGCATTACCAGACTCGATTCCTGTATCTTGCCAGGGTGCGTCTGAAGAGTTTGAGGATCTGATTCCTGTATCTTGCCAGGGTGTATCTGTTGACGACTAGCATTACCAGACCCGATTACCGTATCTTGCCAGGGTGCGTCTGAAGAGTTCAAAGATCTGATTCCTGTATCTTGCCAGGGTGTATCTGTTGACAACTATATTCTCCAAGACTCGATTCCTGTATCTCGCCAGGGCACGTCTGAAGAGTTTAAAGATCTGATTCCTGTATCCAGCCAGGGTGCATCTACACAAAGAGTCTGAAGACCAATTCCTGTAACAGGCCAGGTAATTATCTTTCTTTTTCAGGTACGCAAGGTCTCGCTAAGGAAACTCTTACGCGATCGACACCCAGATGGCATCTATAAGCCCATCTTCCTACTCCATCAGTCTCCAAATGGCATCTGTAAGCCCATTCCCCGCATCATACTGCTGACATTCTACTATGTGAGTGCAAATTTCTGGGCACTCTAGTGTTCAATCATCTTCCACCTTCGGATTACGAAAGGCACGTCAGCCAATCTACATCCTCAGGTCTAAGAAGATTGAACAGGGGCAACTGTTGTACCCCAAAATTTTCCCTCCCATATTCTTCAAGATTTGCCAAGATCATGCTTCAAAAACTCTCAAGGGTTGCACAGTCTAATGGCCTCCTAACAGTCAAAAATTAGGGTTTTGGTTCTGGCAAAGAAATTGAAGTTTCCAAGGGTCCAAACAAGTCCCACATGCCTACATACATTGTCAAGCATCCTTATGTCAAGTTTCAAGACTCACGGCATCAAATTGCACAGTCAAAAACCCTAAATGCCTCACAGTCAACTGCAGGGGCAAAATGGTCATTTGATAGTCAAAAGTCAAAATTTTTGGTCAACATCTTATTTTGAAGCCACAAACATCATTTGATCAATTCTTGATCATGATTCTCAAAGCATGGCTCAAAAAGTCTCAAGATGCAAAAGTTTCTATTTTTGGACAACTGGAAAAGTCAACTGCAAATTGACCAGGGCATAACTTCCACATGGTTTATCAGAAAAATTACATCCAAAGCTCATTTTGAATAGAATGACATTTCCTACAACTCATATTCACACTTAAAGTCCAAGAAATTCTCTCACAAAAAGTTATCCATTTCAACATTATAGGTCATTTTCAAAAGTCAACAAAAAGGCACTTTAAGTCAAAGACCATAACTTGAGATTGGTAAATCAAAATGACATGGGACCAAAGACATTGGTTATAGGACTTCAAGACCTTTCTAAAATGTCCAATAACATGATCAAAGCTTAAAAATTGAGCAAGATATGCCTTGTGGAAGTTGGGAAATTTTTGGGAATTTTGAAAAGCCAACCTTACTTCAAATGCCTCAAAATTGCTAATGAGCCTCAATTTTTTCCATGAATCATTACCCAAAAGCTATGCACGACCCATTAAGCTAAAAGGGAGTTATTTTCTTATTTTTAATTAATTAATTGAATTTTTAATCCTATTAATTCATTTAATTAAAATTAAATATGAGAAAAATACTAAATAATGATTTTAAATCTTTTTGATGCAGCAAATCCTTCCATCATGACCTAAATATCTCGTGTACCAATCTCAAGAGGCAAAATCTTCCAAAATAGTCAAGTTTCCATGGCAAAAAGGATTGAAAAAGATTTGACAAAATCAAATATTCAAAGCATTGATTCAAGGACTTTGGGCTTGGTTTTTCTAACCTAATTCCATCTACATACATATGCAAACATAACCCTAATGCCTGGGACAGAAGAGCTGCGCAAAACACAGAAAAACAAACTTGCATTTTTTGACAAAAATATTGAAAACTGAAAACCTAATTACAAGGTGTTTCAAGGCCTGAAAAGTGTTCCAATACATTGCTGGACGACCTAGGAAGCTATTCCAATCAAAACCAACCCTCCATACTCAAGGAATCGGTATAACAGAATCAAACTTTTCTTGAAATTTTCCTTAATCGTGTTTTGGTTTCTAGGCATTATTCATGCATTTTTATTGTTGATTTATACTAACATGAATGTCCTGAAGTTATTGGTGTCCTTGAATTGAATTAATATTGCCTGTACAAGAATTCACCATGGATGTTTCTTAGGGTTTCAGAGCTCCAATTTTGGGGTTTTACGCATCTGGAAAAATTGGACAATAAAACCAGTACCATTGAAATCAGGGCATCAGGACGAATTGAACTCACACATCGCGCCCAATTTCTATTTGCCCAGGAGCTAATCGCTATTATTCCATGGTTGTGTTAGTGGGGGTTTAAAACCCCCGCTATTTGTTTCTTATTTTTCAGGACAAGCGAAGAAAAAGACCGGGTGTCATCACGTGGTTGGTTGATTCAAAAATCGGGCGCGTTTTCTTGTTTTCATATCATTAACTTTTGTTTCTTATTATAATATTTAATGTCTAAATCTATTACAAACGCGTTTGAATGGCATAGTGGTTGGGAACGTGATTGGCAAGCCTTGGGACCTGGGTTCGATTCCCAGGTCCCCCATATAATTTGTTCCCATTTTTCATAAAGCGTTCCAGTGTACAACACGCCCAGAAGTCCATCATATACTCTCACACGTGGCTTGCCAAGTGGCCATGAGTGTCCATCCAGTGGCCAGGAACCAAAGTTCATGGTGTACCCCAGTCAACGCGCGTGCAGATAATCTGAAAAGTCAGCATGGATCAAACTTCTATTGGGCCAGATTCCTCAAATAACACCTCTCAAATTGGGTCCAGACACCCCCAGGGTTTGCTTAATCTTTTCATTTTTTTTCTTTCTCTATTTATTTTTTCCTTTTATTCTTTTAATTGTTATTTTAATTAATTGATTCCTTTAAATTACACAAAAATAATTTTCATAATACAAAAAAATCAGAAATCATAAAAATAAAAATATGTTTTATTTAATATTTAAGTCATTAATATTTTTGTAAATAAATTTGTAATAATCAATTTAGGTTAATTTAGGTTAAAATTTCAATGTTTTTTTTCTTAATAACTAAAATATATAGAAATTAGGGTTTTTAGCATTTTTACCTTTTCTTTTAATAAATAATTTTTTTCTTATTATTATTATTATTATTAACTATTAATTAATTTTGTAAATAAATATGTAATTAATTAATTAGTGTAAATTAGGTCAAAACTTAAATATTTTTCTTTAACAATTAAAAATAATTTAGAACTAGGTTTTAATTTAATTTCTAATTTAATTAATTTTCTTTATTTCATTAAACACAAAAAAAACATAAAAAATAATTTATTTTCTTATTAAATAATTAATTAATTTATTAATTTCATTTAATTTCTTTAAAGGGGCCAACGCCCTCGCACTTTCGATTCTAATTTCTTTTCGCGCGTTTATTTTTATTTCCCTTTTTAAATATTATGTAATTGCCAAAGCCTTGTAATAATAACTAGGAAATTTATTTACTTTCTGCATTTTACTAAAAAATGGGTCTTTGTTAATTTGGCGATGTATAGACCCGCGCCTTGTAATAGCGTAGGACCTTTATTTTCCGCATTTTAATTTCCGCACCTTGAAACTGCTAATCACATGAAAGAATGAATGGCCCAAATAAAAATCAAATCGTAGCTCACCCAATGCATGATCAAGATAAAACATAACTGAAAAACAATACACAATTCACACACCACTCTTAGGGTACGCCTCACTGTTGCCTTGCCCCTCGAAACGTGGTCTTCGAGTATAGGACGTTTTAGTAAGTCCTTATGTCCATGAACATGGCATAAGGGTAGCTTCTAAGGTGTCCTACTGTTGCTCTGGTGACCACACGGTCCCTAACAAACGAATTGACCTGAACACCTCCAATGGTGGTGCTACCTACCTCTCAACGGTGGGATGGCACTACCTTAAGGACATTTACACAGCCTAATTCCTTAGGGTAGGTGGATGACTCGTAGATACTTGCTCTAAAAACAAATCAAAACTCTTTTCACACCGACACTTTCAAAAAAGCTTTCCAAAACAATTTTTCAAACACTCTTGAGGACTGATACAAGAGTCGATCTGAAACTTTAAACGAAACTTTTTCAAACCCACTCACGATTGAAAAGCAAACAAACATTTTGAAAACACAAATGAGCAAGTATCTAAGAGCCCATGGATAACCATGGATAGAAAGGGTGCTAACACCTTCCCTTTCTATAAATCTACCTCCCGAACCGAGAAACTATCTCATAAGGATTTTTTCTGTGCTTTTGTCCTTTCCATGTTGGAGAAAATAAAAGATGGTGGCGACTCTTGCTTCCGCGACATTTCGTGAACCAGCGTTAAACAGTCAGTTCCAGATCCACCGATCACACCTTCACACTCTATTTTCATTTTTTTATTCAATTTTATTCATTTTTAAATGAATAAAAAATCAAATAAAAACAATAAAAACCATGAGCAGGTGTGAATGTTTTTTAGAATTCCTACCACATCTTATAAACATGTATGAATATCAAAAACTAGGCCCATTAGTTCAAAAATGCAATTTTGCTCAATTTGCATTTCATGAATTTCTTCAAAATCTCCCAATTTGTGCAACTCATAACTTGCTCAATTTTCAACTTTTGAAGATTATCTTGGACTTTTTGGAAAGCTCAAGATGTCCTTTACAATCTCTATGTTGAATATATTTACTTTTGAAGAATTTATCTTGCTGTAAGTTGCCTTGACAAAAAGTGTCTTTTGTTGACTTTTGAAAATGACTTATGATGTTTTAGCTCACATCTTTCAAATGAAGCATTTTTTGGACTTGAGCATAAAACCAAAGATGTAGGTAATTGAAACTTATTAAAAATGAGCTTTGGTTGGGAAAAATTTGATTAAGTATGTGAAAGTTATGCGTGGTAAAAGTTCAGTTGACTTCTCCTAAGGAAACCCTAACTTGACAAATCTTTACTTTGGATGATTTTAGAGCTTTCCTTGGGGAATCATGATCAACCCTTGATCAAATGATGAATATCACTTCAAAATGTTTATGTTGACCAAAAATCTTGAAGTTTGACTATATGTTGACCATATTTGACTTTTTTATCAATATAGTTGATTTTCAATCATCTGAGCCATTAACTGGGCAAACTTGTGATGTAGGACTAGAAACTTTACATGAACCTTATTGAGGACCTATGGAGAAACATGGAAACCACTTAAGACCATTGAAAACCAAATATCTTTGAGAAACTCAAAACCCTAATTGTAGACCTTTGGGCTTAGGAGGTGAGTTAACTGGTCAACCCTTGTGTATCTTACGTGTTTGAGAAGCTTTAAAAGAGTGTCTTGAGAAAGAAGAAATGTAAAATTTTGGGGTACAACAGCTGCCCCAGTTCAATTTTCTTAAACCTGAAGAGTTAGATTGGCGTGTTCGCCTTTCGTGACTTTAAGGTAGAAGATGATTGAACACTTAAGTGCCCAAAAATTTGCACTCGCCTGTGCAAGAGGTAATGTTGTTGGTTCATTGTACCGGGAATGGGCTTATAGATGCCATTTAGAGAGGTAATAGAGAGTCTTCAGAGATGGGCTTATAGATGCCATCCAAGGTAACTGTTGATTTCAAACTGGAAGAAGTATCAAAATAAATCTTTGGACAATTTAAGTTGAACCAGGGAAAGGTCTACTGGAAAAGAATCAGGATAAATCATTGTTCAATTTAAACTGAAATAACAGTTGTCTGTTCTTGTCTTTAACTGGATAAGAATCATAATAAGTCTTTGGGAAACTTAAACTGAACCAGAAAAAGTGTCTATTGGAAAAAAGTATCATAATAAATCATTGGTCGATTTAAACTGGACCAACAGATGTATGTTTTTGTCTTTAATTGGATAAGAATCAAAATAAATCTTTGGACGATTTAAACTGAACCAGAGAAAGGTTTTAATTGTCTTTAACTGGATAAGAATCAGAATAAATCTTTGGACGATTTAAACTGAACCAGGAAAAGTTCTACTGGAAAAGAATCAAGATAAATCATTGGTCGATTTAAACTGAACCAACAAATCTCAGTTTTTTGAGAATGACCTTATGAGGAAAATGCTGAAATATCTCTTTGTCAAGTGTAGTCTTTGAAACGACTGCCAGGTTATATAAGTAGTTGATGATGTTTATCCGTTTGATTGATCTTTTCCTGAAAAGATAAAGAGTTAGGTGTATGCAATGTCATGATGTATGAAATACGTTGCATAATGATGTTCTCAAAATAAATGAGACTGTGTTATATGCGTTTCGTATGTATATGCTATGATATTGGTAAATGATGTATGAATGTGAAATGTCATTGAAGTGCATTCGTAAACTCGAGAAGCATCTGTGTCTGGGGAAAATAAATCCCTGACTGTCGCTGGGGATGAAGAGTATGTGTATCTTCAACCTTCCGAGGATTGTTTCCGCTGGGGACTCATGCTTTCTTATCTGAGGAAAATTTGATGGGGAACATTGATTTCCGCTTTATGCATGAGGAAACTCTGCTGGAGAATGTTAATTCTTGCTCGGGGAGAAAAGTTAAAGAACATTGGTCGTTCATTGCTCTGCTAGGGAGTTTATACCTTGACAGGGGATAGAAGATATAGATAACCTTCTGGCTCGTCTGAGGAGGATAAAGTTGACTGACATCTAATCCAGTTTTAGATTCAGTAGTAACTCTCTAGGCATAGTGATGACTTCACTGGAGAAAGGAATTTTGATGGAGATTTATGGTTGAAGAAACACTCAAGCTGGGGAGTGTCTAAATGAATATGTGCCTTGATTGTATCTGAAGATGTACTGAATGAGTATCAGAATGAATTTATATCTATATCGTATCCGAACTGTATCTAGAAGAGAATCTAGAATGAGTGCTAGAATGAATCTATATTTAGATTGTATCTAAAGTGTATCTGAAAGATGCATTGAATGAGTATCAGTATGACATTCCTATCTGGATTGCATCTGAACCGTATCTGCAAGAGAATCTGGAATGAGTGTCAGAATGAATCTATATCTAGGCCGTATCTGAATTGTATCTAGAAGATGCATTTGAAGGAGTATCATAATGACATACATATCTGGATCGTATCTAAACTGTATCTGCAAGAGAATCTGGAATGAGTGTTAGAATGAATATATATCTAGATCATATCTGAACTGTGTCTGAAGAGAATCTAGAAGGAGTTCTAGAATTATTCTATATTTAGATTGTATATGAATTGTATCTAAAAACTATTGGCAATATCTATCTGTTTGGGAACTGGAATGATGTGTGTAATGTATTGGTGTGTTTGTCGGGAGAAGATCAATACTCCTTTGTCTGCTAGAGTAATCTATCAGAGATATTGTGAGTAGAATCCATGGAAGTGATTCTGTGGGGATTTGTGGACAACATGAACTTTGTCCTAACTCCCAGAGTCTTGAGTAAATGCTGATCAGGGTGATAGGTCTTCTACTAATAGACAGGTGATGAGATGATGGAACATAGTCGTACATTTTAATCCCTAACTTTTGCCTGGATTGTCCTTTCAGATTTTCAGTCCACCGGAATACCCCTTTTTGCCCAAGCCGCCTTTTCAGGTTTTCGACTTGCAGGGTGTACATTTTTATTTATATATCCCTAATTTTTTACCGAACTCTTTTGGTTCTCCGGGATGCCCTTATTTTTTTTCCTAGGCCAATCAACCTAGCGGGTCTTTTTTCATGCGTAGTATTTTTCTACTATGTTCGCGTTCACAGGGTGCGGAGAATTGTCACTGTCCATAGTAGTAAGTGTTGCAGCACTTCCAAAAAATGTTTGATTGATCCTACGTGGCCGTTTGTTGGAACTCATATTTAATTCCCTGAGTGATTCAGATGGAGGTCTACCCCTGGATATTCAACACTTTTGAGAGATTCCTTGAATCTTGACTCGACTTCCCCCAGATCAGTTAGACACCATGTCATGCCACCTTGATTATGAAAGGCCTATAACTGGAAATGCTTTCCATATGAGGTGATTATGTTCATTTAGAGGATTTGTGTTCCTTGAACATCCGTCACGCGAATTTCTTTGTTGTCGAACAATTAGTCATATGCAAATAATGGCATTTAAAAATGCAAATCTTATGTCTGTCTTGAATTTTTAAAAATGCATTTTTAGTAAACAAACAGAATTTTGTAAGAATGTGAATTCAACTCAGGATTTATAGTAAACCTTACAAGAGTTAGGACTTTTGTAACAATATGCTTTCGAACTAACCCATGCTTCAGCTATGACTTTTAAGGGTTGTAGCGTGGCCTGGTTCACGGTTTAAGAAACAAAGGATTAAGGCTCGAAATTTATTTGTTTACACTCGTTCTCCATAAAGTTCTTCAATCCTATACTCATTTAATTATGCGTTTAGATTCTAATTGAGTATGGAATGTTTTCCCTGATATTCTGGTGATGGTTTGGATACTGAAAGTTTATTTGAGAAGGCAGTCATCATTTTTTTGTAACATATTTTTTTGTTGAGGATTTTTAGCGACCTATTTTTTTATATTTTATTATCCCTACCTTTTTCCTAAACTGTTTCTTCTGTGATTACAGTCAGCGGGATGCCCCTGTTTTTTCCTTAAGTCTCCTTCATAGGTTTTGACTTAGTGGGCTTTCTTTGGAGAGATAATGACTGTCTGTTTTAATGATTACACGAAACCATCACCTACTTTTGATTCGGGAGAATATCTTTGATATCACCTATTTGGTACGAAGTGAATGCTTGTGCATTTGAATTAACTGAGAAACTACCCTGCCCCAGGTTATGATTAAAGGTTTCAATTTTTGAAAAAGAAAACTCCTACTTCTTAGGCTCAAAGGGGTTGACTAGGGATTATCTTCCTTATAACTCCACTTTTTAGGATTTGAAGCAACGCTTGTACATCGTCAGCAAGGTTTGTTCAAAAGCCCATTGTATGAGATTGTGGTATCGTTTTCGTCATCCTCCCTCTAAAGGCTTATAGCTTTTAATAAGAGTTGAATATCATAAAAAGGAAGTAAAAAAATCACATTTTAATTATAGTGAAAACAAATGGATTAATTCAAGACAAACATGTGTAATTCATTAATGGAACTAAAGTTTGACATAAGGATAAGTGTCAGAATCAAAAGAAATTACAACTGAAATTCAAATGAAATGGAGATTCTCTAACTTATCCATAATTTGGCATGGGAGCAGTGATCACATTAGGAGTCTTAGGAGGGTCAAATTTAATCTTCTTAGCATCAATCATATCTTGAATCTTGTTCTTCAACACCCAACAATCATCCATATCATGACCAGGGCTATTGGAATCGTATGCACACCTTGCATTGGGATGATAGCTAGGAGCAGAAGTATTCGGATTCTGAAGAGGATCCTTCAACATAATCAACTCCATCTTTAACATGTGTTGTAATGCTTGAGCCAAGGACATGTTGATTTTGGTAAATTGTCTTTTGGGCGCATCCTACCTACGTTGATTTCCATGTCGTCGTTGTTGTACTGGTGCCAGATTAGAGACTAGTACTGCCCTTATAGATTGGTGGTAGTTTCTCTTATTACGAGCCTTATGTCCATACACAGAATTGGATTCTTCCTTACTACCAAATGGCTTCTTCGCAGTATTAGAAGATGTAGCCATTAGAATCTTATCACTCTTGATACCATTTTTAATTCTCTCTCCAGTCAGAATCATCTCCGTAAAACCAGACGACGAGCTTCCAATCAGCAAATTAAAGAATGGTCCTATCAAAGTAACCATGAACATGTCCACCATTTCCTGGTCAGCAAAGGAGGTTGCAAACTTCCAACTAGATCTCTCCATTTCTTGGCATATTCTTTGAAACCTTCATTTGAGCTCATGGATATGTTTTGCAACTGTACACGAGTCGGCGCTAGGTTAGCATTATATTGGTACTGCTTGTAGAAAGCAACAGCTAAATCTTCCCAGGTATCAATGTTGGTTCCTTCCAGTTGGTAGAACCATTCAAGTTGAGTTCCAGACAAACACTTTTGAAATAAATGGACCCACAAATTTCGGTCGGCCATATGAGGTTGGATCTTTTGAACATATGACCTCATATAAAGTTTGGGGCAAGCGACCCCATCATATTTAGCAAAAGCGAGGACCTTGAATTTGGGAGGGATAACCACCCCTGGAACCAGCCCTAGTTCACCGAAATCCAATCCTGGTATCTTCTGGACCTTCATAGCCTTGAGCCTATCTTCCAAATGTTTGTACTTATCATCGGCAAGAGGGTACTGTTTGTCAAAGTATTCTTCGCCCTGATTGTTTCTACCTTCCGGCCTATCATTTCTGATATCCTCTTCTTGGTCATCATCTTCTTACGAGGAAACATCGTCCATCTGAACTGGTTGAGCAGGACCCATGAACCTTCTCCCCAAATTGAGGATAGTAGCCGACTTCTTAGTCTTCTTCTTTTTCTTAGCAAGGAGTGCCATCATCTCTTGTTGCCCCTTGGCCAGATTCAGAAGAGTCTCTTGGAATTGTGCATGCTAAACCTGGAGATCCTTCACAGTTTATTCGAGGGCCATTTTTCTGCTGAAATAAACAATGAGAAAATGAGAAACCTGTACTTGAAAACCTGTTATGAAATGATGCATGATATGTAGATGTAATGTTTTCAAGGACCTCGCGGGGGTAAATACAAGAAAATGATAGAGACTGAATCTGACTGCAGCTTTAATTGAAGAACTTCATATTGTTAAACATCCTTCTACGAGAATCAAGCTCACCATGTCAAATGGGTCCTAGCCATTGACTCAAGATATCGTTCTTTGGTCTTTAAAAACATTGGTTAGAGGAAAATAAATCCCCTTGCCCCTTGCTAGACGTCTGGTTCATCATAACCTGCATCAGAGGCCCTTGAGATCCTTGAAATGGTTAAGAAAATGATATGTGTAATGATGTCATGATGTTATGATGTTACGTTTGAACAATTAATCATACACAAGAAAAAAACACAAGCCTTAGTTTTAAGCTTGCATGGAGTTTGTAGGTAAGTACCCTCTTGAAGTTTAGTTAGTTCAACATGTCCTAAAGAAAGTACTCGGGTTCTAAGGAATCTCAATATCACTGATCTTTCTTCATCGGGAATTGTTTTAGCTCAAGTATCCAAACTGCGGCCAAAATATCCCAAAATTCCTATCTCAATGAGTGTAGTATCAAGTATCAACCAACTTTGGTCTTCCACCAAAGCCAGCTATATCACTACTTTCTAATGGCCAAGTTGTTCAACTAAGGTTGTACGGTTAGTAAGTGCTTTATGGCACCACACAACGGCCCCGTATTCTCCTTGACTAGACTCAAGGGATACCGGTGTAGCAGTAGAAATGTGCAAGACTAAGCCACTGGATTGACTAGACTTTATAAAAATCAAAATCAAAATCGCCACCGCGCTTTATTGTTTCCAAAGGAATGGGAAAAGAGAGAATAACCCAAAAAGAGGGGGAAATATTCAAGGTAAGGGGGTTGATTATGCAAAGGGAAGGTATTAGCACCCTAAACATCTACGGTACTCCGCAGGAACCTCTTTGAAAAATCTGTATATTTTGGCTATAAAAATGTGTTGTATATAAAATGGATGGTGGAGGTGAGAAAAGAAATATTTTTATGATTTTTGCACCCGCTGTGGTTGCGAACCTTTAGTGCCTACGTACCACCTTTCGTGCAATAGGGGATTAGGGTACACGTAGTTCCTCTTTTAAAAATTTGAAACACAAGTGTGTTGGTTGATTTTATGAGATAAGACATCATCGCAATTGTCCGTGTGAAAAACATACTTACTATCCACAATCATGAGAAAGGAGAATTTGCATCATCTCAAAGTGGAGGATATGGCTTGGATTTTAAAATCAACAATGCCTCACTCAACACCCAAGTGGAAAATATCTCACTTCACTACATATTGTAGAAGTATAGTTGTTTGCATCACTACAAGGATTGACAAGAGTCTAATCTTTTGAGAAAAGTTTAAAGATAAAAGCCAAAGTGGCAAAATGGTTTGAAATGAGATTGATTGACTTTTAGTCTTCTCACAAAAAAAGGTCAAGGTATTATTAAATTGATTGAAATTTATTTATGAAAATGTTTCGAAGATGCATGGACCTAAGTCCAAGTTTATTATAAAAATGTTTCAAGTTTCAAAACAAGAAGAGTTTTTTTTTAAAGGAGGGAGAAGATTTTTGAAATTAAAGAAGATGAGAGGAGAAGAAGAGGCTATCCTAAAGCATAAGGTAAAAGCTAGGGATAAGAACCATCTAACCAAGAAGAAGCCAATACTTGACATTATGAGTCAATATAGAATTCCCATTCTTCAGATTGAAACCAAGCAAGCAAAGATACTAGACCTCTTGAGAGAACCAAACTTCAAGTGTTTTAAGTCTTCGCAAAAATTGGGCAGAGTAACGGCTGTATACGGGTGAATTTCAGATTACAAACAAAGATCGTAATCTCAATAACCTGCACACAAAACAAACAAACAACCCAATGTCTTGAGGTAAACCTCAAGAACTCCAGACAAAATATCAAATAAAGTCACAAAGTCTCCAAGATAGGCCAAGGTCTCTAATCCTAAGTCCAAGAAGTCCAACACTCCATAATGCAAAGGATAGTAACCATGTAGTCCAAGTATCATTAATGATTTTTATGGTTCATGTTGATTATTAGGTGTCTTTAAAAAGAGAGAAAAGCTCAAGTGAGAAAAATAAAAATGACATAAAAGTAAATGCTCAAGTGAGCAAAGATGAAAATAGCATGAAATGTAAAATGCTAAAAGTAAATGGTACATAAAGCATGAAAATAAAAGGGTAAAGTAAAGTTAGTTGTTAGTAATTAGTGGTTAGTTGGATGACCATCTTGAAACTTGCATTTGGAACTCATTAGAGGATTGGTAGAACCAAAGCCTCCACATAACAAGTTGCATTTGCTTTTTGTCAAGTATATCATCCATTTTGGAATTATCACAAGGCAACATGTAATGATCAACGATGTTTAAGTGATCCGCGTTGACCAAAGGTGTTGTAGATCCATTAGAAGATTGGTAGAACCAAAGCCTCCACACAATGAATCTCAATGTTATTGGATCAAAGAGATCAAATTAACATACTTGGGCTTGCAATCATAAGTTTGGGCCACGAATGATCATTTATTCGAATCGGGATAAAATTTAGCGCTATGTTAAGCAATCGTAAGTGGACTTATGTAGAAGTCACACCTATTTTGAGGCCGGTCAATAGCAATCTATGTACTTCATGTTTGGATAAATTATATTAGAGATCACCATCCCTTAACATGTAGCACAATTAAAAAAAGAAAGGGATAAGATGAAGAGGGAGGGAAATGATAAGCTAATTTGGATCACCATTTCAAAATTCTTTCATCTTTAAATTCAAGCACTCCTCTAGATGGATTAAAGCACTAAACATATCATTAATCCAAAGCACCAAAAATGAATTAAATAATTCACTCTTAGGTAGATTTGAATTGATGAAAATTTATCCAACTTCATCTACATCACAAAGTCCATTGAGTTTAAAGACAAATTGGACATTTAAAATTGCAATCCAAACCAACAATCAAAAAGGAGTGAGTAGAAAAAGCATTTTGGATCAAAGCTGCCCCAAAACAAGGCAAAAAAAATGCATTATGTCCCTGTGTAAATCGATTGCACTATTGTGTAAATCGATTTACACAGTACAGTTTTCAAAAAATTATGCAAAATTTCTTTTGTGCAATCGATTGCACAGTTGCTGCAATCGACTGCACACTGTTACAGTACCAAAAACAGCATTTTAGAAGGCCAATTTCTTGGTCAAACTTTCCATCAAACACCTTATGATCATGGATCCAATTGAGCACGAAAATTCCATCAAATTATGAGAAAATAACACCATTTGAATCACAAAATAATGCTCAATGAATCAATCCCAAAGAGCACCAAGAGATCACATTGTGAAAGATGAATTATCCAACTTACCAAAGGTAGATCTAGAGAATTATCAAAACAACTTCAAGAATTTGCTTCAATTCAACCACAAGAATCAATTGACCAAGCTTGGATGTAGAGAATTGATGGAGAAAAAGTGTTTGGATGAAGGTTTAGCTCAAAGATTAGTAAGCTTTAATGCAAAGCTTACTAACTTTTTGAAAATGGAGCTTTGAGTGAATTTGGTAGATGGAGAGAATTGAGAGATTTTTTAGCAAGGTGGATTTGGCTATCAAAAGCTTGAAATTTGAATGAAATGAGAGCTCTATTTATAGAGTTTTAGGATTGGGATTAGTGGTAATTTGGTAATTGATTCTTGGAGCCAAATTTTGAATTAATGATAACTCTTTCAAAAATTAGAGCTAAAATTTGAATTAATGATAATTCTTTCAAATATTAGAGCCAAAATTTGAATTAATGATAATTCTTTTTTAAAAATGAAAGACTGGCACTAAAATTTGAATTAATGATACATCTTTCAAAAGTGAAGGAAAATTGGAGCCAAAATTTGACAAGTTTAAAATGCTGATTTTTTTTAATTTTCATGCTGTGCAATCGATTGCACTACAGTGCAAATCGATTGCACAGTGTATTTTTTTCAAAAATGGCGCAAAATACACTATGTGCAATCGATTGCACTTTAAGAGCAATCGATTGCATCAGTGAAAAAAATGAAAAATTTTAATTCTTTTTCTTTGCAAAATAGAGATTTTAGGAAAATAATACTTGAAATCCTTATTTGTCAGATGCTTCGACTTGGTACCTACAAAACAAAAATATACAAAGACAAAGACAAATATTTTTTGTATTTTGATTAGAAGTTAGTCAACAACACATATACAAAATACACAACCAAGGTGCTTGTATATTCCTCAAGAGCAAACTTAAAGATAGGAAAAAAGAGGAAGAACCAACCCTAATGTGATCTTGTTATGATCGAGTTGATATGATATGATAGAGGAATCTTAGGGGCAAAAATTGGGGTACAACAGCTGCCCTTATTTAAGTGTCTTCTATCCGGAGATACGAAGGTTACAAATCT
Source organism: Vicia faba (assembly GCA_948472305.1). Classification (NCBI taxonomy): domain Eukaryota; kingdom Viridiplantae; phylum Streptophyta; class Magnoliopsida; order Fabales; family Fabaceae; genus Vicia; species Vicia faba. The sequence goes on from OX451735.1 coordinate 10,726,563, forward strand.
TCATGTCGACGCGATTGAAGATACTTAAATATAAAACAAGCCCTATTTTTGTCTCTAAGATGCCATGCAATTCTTATGATTATGGATGCATATGAACAGAACAAAAGAGACGCAAAGTAACACTGGGGATGCCACAAAAATGAAGAAATAAAGGAGCAACCCCACCAGGAAAATAAATCACTGGTGGACCAAAAGAATAGAACCAGAGAGGAGGATAACAAGCATCGACGTTCACTGTCGATGTCTACCAACGTTCACTGAAGGTAGAGAGAAGAAGATATACCGACTCACAGATGACGGTAAACTACCAACTCAATAGTTGAAGGTAGAAGAGAAAATATATCATGCCATCGCCGTTCACTGACGAGGAACTATCACCGTTCACTGATGATAGAAAAAAGATAAGAAACACCGACGTTCATTGTCGATGCACTACCAACGTTCACTGAAGGTAGATTTTGAAAATATCATACCATCGTCGTTCACTGACGAGGAACCACCACCATTCACTGATGATAGCAAAAAGATAAGAAACACCGACGTTCACTGGCGATGCACTACCAACGTTCACTGAAGGTAGATTTTGAAAATATCATACCATCGCCGTTCACTGACGAGGAACTACCACCGTTCACTGATGATAGCAAAAAGATAAGAAACACTGACGTTCACTGCTGATGCACTACCAACATTCACTGAAGGTAGATTTTGAAAATATCATACCATCGCCGTTCACTGACGAGGAACCACCACCGTTCACTGATGATAGCAAAAAGATAAGAAACACCAACTTCACTGCCAATGCACTACCAACGTTCACTGAAGGTAGATTTTGAAAATATCATATGTTCTCCAAACTTCAGGTGTTTCACCTAGAACGGGTCTCAACTTCTTCCTTAACCAAGGAATTCCGCCTGGAAAGGGTAATATGTAAGTTGTCTCAAATAAAGAGACTTCCACTTGCAAAGATTTCACAACGAGCAATTTTTGTGAATTTGAAAGTCTTGCCATCCACTGGCGTAAACTGACGATGGACTACAAGCTAACCACTCATAGAGGAAATAGCAAAAAAAGTTACGTCGACTTGTACAGGGAAGCACGAGTTGCTCAAACAACGATCCATGTTGCTTGTTATCATGGAGGATTACAAAAAGAAACGACTTTCTGGGGATAGAAATGTGGCTTCCCGGGGAAAAAGATATCACTTCCTGGGGAAATGAGATATGACTTCCTGGGGAAATGAGATATGACTTCCTGGGGAAATGCCACATTTTTCCTGCTGAAGAGATAAAGTCTTCTCGTGCAAAATAAATGCAAAAATCAAAGCTCAAATTACTCAGAAATCCAGAGTAAATAATATTGTCATGCAACCACGAATCCAATTAGAAACAAACTGGAGCAAGACGGCCAAAGAAGATACATCCTTTGAGAAATAAACTCAAGAGGGAAAACCAAATCCAACTAAGCAAGGAGCGTTGCAGGAAGGTTTGAACACAATGTCAATAAAAAATGATTTGTAACAATGCATGATGCATGTATGAATGTATGAGTGATATCGTGCATATGCTGGTAAAAGGATACATAATCGAACAAAACTGCCTCAGGTACTAACAACATTGGTCTAAACTTCAACCAAAAAGATCAATCCAAGAAAGGTAAAAGCAACTGCGGAAACCAAACCTATTGTCTGTCCTAACTTCACTGAGGAGAAACATAATTCGGATGTAACTAAATCAAACAGATACCGGGATAGAACATCTTTCTTCCGTTTTCATCGGAGAAACCAGTTTTCCAAAAACAATGTGCCTACTGAAGATTGCAAAACTAGTATCAAATAAAGCAGATTGACACCGAGACAACCAAACCTCACTGAGGAATTCAAACCCACTTCCCTGGAGAGAAAAAAACTGAGGATTGAAAACTTTTCATCATGAATACTCATTCCAACAAGAGATGCCCTGGGATAACCTTCCCAGGGAATAACACACAGGCTTCCATGGGGAAAACAAATGTTTCACAGTCCGTACTCCTACTGGGGATTTCGATATTGATTGTGAATAAGGCAAATGGAAACCAAATTGTCAAAACATTCACTGGGGAAATCAGGCCCACTTTGAAAGAAGAAAAACATACGGACTTCACTAAGGGAGATAATACTTCATCATCGAGACCTCTATTGGGGACTTCATGCTGACTTCATTGGGGAGGTCGATACCACATCATCGAGGGGAAACCAAGATACGTTCTTCACTGGGGAAAAAGGACTTCTATCAAATAAACAAGGCCTTCACTGGAAAATACTGGATTGAGTCTTCATATCAACCAAACCTATTCCAACAAAAGATGCCCTGGTGTAGTCTTCCTGGGAGATCAAGAAGTCAACACTAATGCTAATACGGCAAAAAGAGTGATATCTTAGCACACCAAGGGAATAAAACCTTTCATCATATGAGGGAAAACTTCGCTGGGGAACCTGGGCAAAGGATTCTGACCCAAAATCAAAAGCGAACCAAGACTTGGCCGGGGATCATGGGATCACAAACCTAATACTGTACCTTACGCCAACTGGTATCGTCTTTAATTATCTGAGAAACACACAAAGATTGCGCATATACCAACAAGATGACCTGAGAAAAACCTTCACGAAGGAAGTAAATATTCTTAAAACAACCGGAGTTTGTTCGTTCCAGGGATCGCCATTTTTGTTGTCATTGTTTCATAACAAATCCCAAAGTAAATTGAATTGTAAAGATGTCTTTCTTTTTGAAAAGTCAATTTTGTTTTTTTTTAATCTTTTTGCTTTGAAAGTTATTATCAGTAATAAATGAAGTCTTTGCAAGCTAAATAAAAATAAGAACACAAAGAATTAGGCAAAAGCTCGAATTTTATTAATAGAATGGTAGTCTGCGAATGGTGAGACTCCATGGATGATTAAAAAGTTTTGGAAATGGTAATATATAATGGAAAAGATACATTGAGATACAATGACCACCATTCCCCTAAAAACTTTTGAAGTACTGAGCAGCAGCTTTTGTTGAAGTATGGTGAGGATCCGAGAAGATTGTTGCTTCAACGATCAAGTCTTGTCTGACGTAGTTACTTGCCAAGAAAAATCCCTAACTTTTGCCTAAGCTGCCCTTACGGGTTTTCAACTTAGCGGGAAATTTATTCTGTTTATGTCTCTAATTTTTTCCTAGACCGCCCTTTCGGGTTTTCAGCCTACCGAGACGCTCCTTTTTGCCTAAGCCACCCTTTCGGGTTTTCAACTTAGCGAGCTGTTCTTTTATTTATTTAGGAGAAGTATTTCTTGATTGCGTCAGCATTCATGGGATGTGGGAACTCCTCGCCATCCATAGTTTCAAGAATTAATGCACCACCAGAGAAGTCTTTCTTGACAACATACGGGCCTTCAAAATTGGGAGTCCACTTGCCCCTAGAATCAGTGTTAAAAGACATGATCTTCCTCAGCACGAGGTCGCCTTCTCTGAATTCACGAGGTTTGACCTTTTTATCAAATGCTTTCTTCATTCTTTTCTGATATAACTACCCATGACATAAAGCTGTCATCCTCTTCTCTTCAATCAAATTCAATTGGTCAAACCTGTTCTGGACCCATTCAGCCTCTGTCAACTTGGCTTCCATTATCACATGCAACGAGAGAATCTCTACCTCAAAAGGGAGTACAACTTCCATTCCATATACCAGGGAGAATGGGGTTGCTCCTGTTGAAGTGCGGACATATGTTCGATATCCATGCAGAGCAAAAGGGAGCATTTCATGCCAATCCTTATAAGTAATAACCATTTTCTGGATAATTCTCTTTATATTCTTATTATCAGCCTCAACAGCCCCATTCATCTTTGGCCTGTATGGAGACAAATTGTGATGGACAATCTTGAATTCTTCACACAGTTCTGTCATCATTTTGTTGTTCAAATTTGAGCCATTGTCAGTGATGATTCTACTCAGCACACCATACCAGCATATCAGATTGTTTTTGATGAAACGCACAACCACTTGTTTGGTAACATTGGCATAAGAAGCAGCCTCTACCCATTTGGTAAAGTAGTCAATCGCTACCAAAATGAAACAGTGTCCATTCAAAGCTTTGGGTTCTATCATCCCGATCATGTCTATACCCCACATAGAGAAAGGCCATGGGGAGGAAATTACATTGAGAAGTGTCGGAGGCACATGGATCTTATCTGCATAAATCTGGCATTTATGGCACTTCTTTGCAAATTTGCAACAATCAGATTCCATTGTCAACCAATAGTAACATGCCCTTAGAATATTTTTAGCCGTCGAATGTCCATTAGCATGAGTGCCAAATGAACCTTCATGAATCTCATGCATCAACATGTCTGCTTCGTGTCTATCCACGCATCTGAGCAAGACCATGTCATAATTTCTCTTGTATAGCACATTTTCACTGAGGAAGAAACTGCCTTCCAACCTTCTCAGTGTCTTTCTATCTTTCCTCGATGCACCAATCGGGTATTCCTGAGTCTGAAGAAAATGCTTGATATCATAATACCAAGGTTTTTCATCTACTACCTCCTCTGTTGCAAACACATGAGCGGGCCTATCCAGCCGTCGAACTGTAATACGGGGTATATCATTCCAAGAATTCACTTGATACATGGAAGTCAGAGTTGCCAGAGCATCCGCCATTTGATTTTCATCTCTAGGGATGTGATGGAATTTAACTTTATTGAAGAAGGGTAGCAATCTTCTAGCATAATATTTGTAAGGGATCAAGCCAGGGTGACGAGTATCCCATTCTCCTTTAATCTGATTTATTACCAAAGCTGAATCACCATACACATCTAGAATTTTGATTCTGAGATCAATAGCCTCCTCAAGACCCATGATGCAAGCCTCATATTCCGCCATATTATTAGTGCAATCAAATGTTAGCCTCGCAATAAAAGGAATGTGCGATCCATGAGGAGTGACAATCAAAACACCAATTCCTTTACCATAAGCATTCACTGCTCCATCAAAAATCATACTCCAATGAGATTCAGGGTCAGGGCCTTCCTCAGGCAATGGTTCATCACAATCTTTCACTTTCAAGAACATCACATCCTCATCAGGGAATTCAAATTTTGCAGACTGATGATCTTCCACCGGTTGGTGAGCAAGGTAATCTGCCAACAAACTACTTTTAATAGCTTTTTGAGTGCGGTACTCAATATCATATTCAGACAACAACATCTGCCAGCAAGCAATTCTCCCCGTAAGAGCAGGCTTCTCAAAAATATACTTGATTGGATCCATTTTGGAGATCAACCAAGTGGTATGATTCAACATATACTGCCGCAAACGCTTTGCCGCCCAGGCCAAAGCACAACATGTCTTTTCTAGCATGGAATATCGCAACTCACAATCAGTGAACTTTTTGTTGAGATAATAAATGGCGAACTCTTTCTTTCCCGTTTCATCCTGTTGTCCCATAATACAACCCATGGATTTATCTAACACTGTTAGATACATAATCAGTGGTCTTCCTTCTACGGGAGGGAGCAAGATAGGAGGTTCACGTAGATACTCTTTAATACTCTCAAATTCCCTTTGGCAGTCATCCGCCCACACACAACCTTGATCTTTCTTTAACAATTTAAAGATCGGTTCACACTTTGCAGTCATGTGGGAAATGAATCTAGAAATATAATTCAAACGCCCGAGGAAACCCCTGACTTGCTTTTCAGTTCTTGGTGCTGGCATTTCTTGAATTGCTCTGACTTTATCAGGATCAACTTCAATTCCTTTCTGGCTAATAATAAAACCCAACAATTTCCCCGATCTAACTCCGAAGGTGCATTTATTTGGATTCAAGCGGAGATGAAACTTCCTCAAACGCTGAAACAACTTCAACAAATCTTTTATATGCCCTTCTTCAGTTTGGGATTTGGAAATCATATCATCAATATATACTTCAATTTCCTTGTGCATCAGATCATGGAATAGGGTTGTCATAGCCCTCTGGTACGTTGCACCAGCATTCTTCAACCCGAAGGGCATCACTCTGTAACAGAATGTTCCCCAGGGTGTGATAAACGTTGTTTTTTCCATGTCCTCTGGAGCCATTCTTATTTTATTATACCCGGAAAATCCGTCCATGAATGAGAATACTTTGAATTTTGTTGTGCTATCCACTAACATATCAATGTGAGGCAATGGAAAATTATATTTTGGACTAGCTTTATTTAGATCTCTGTAATCTACGCACATGCGAACTTTTCCGTCTTTTTTCGGTATTGGGACAATATTAGCAATCCATTGAGGATACACTGACGTCACAAGAAAACCAACATTAATCTGCTTTAGGACCTCCTCTTTGATCTTTACTGCCATATTTGGGTGGGTTCTTCTCAACTTTTGTTTAACTGGCGGACACTCTGGCTTCAATGGCAAATGATGCTCAACAATGTATGTATCTAGACCAGGCCTGTCTTGATAAGACCAAGCAAAAATATCCACATACTCTTTCAACAGCTCAATCAACCCGCTCTTCACATCAAGATGCAACGATGCTCCAATCTTAATCTCTTTCGGATCTTCTTCTGAACCCAAATTAATCACTTCCAAAGGCTCCTCATATGGCTGAATGGTATTATCCTCGTGCTCAAGCAACCGTGAGTCCTCTTCTGGAATCTCATCATAATCTTCTTCTTCAGCCCCAAACACAGGACATTCAAAGTTGGGAGAGGGTGTAGGGTCATTGTATTCAACGGGTTTTTTAATTAATTTGCACATATGATTTATGATTGCTTTTAGAAACTGACACATATAACAAGTGATCATGCAAATTAATTTTCAGTTATCATTTATTTTGAAATGGTTTTTTATTTGATTACCATTTCCCAAGAAAAAGCAAAAAATAAAGACATATTTTTGGAAGCAAAGACAACTTTTATTAATGATCTTAAAAATCAAAGCAAACGGATAAGCCCATACAATACTTTCACCTTGGGCAGAGTGAAAGCTTTTCAAAGAAAGAAACAGATTAACAAAACAAATTACTTTGAAATATGTATGCAAGAAGGAACATCAATGGTGACCCACTTCTGAACTCGGACTCCATGCGTCACAAAATTCGGTACTTCCTGCTCTGCTTCATCTTCTTCAACAGCATTGATTCCAGAACTAATTGGATAGAGGTAGCCTCCGCTGCGGAAAACATCATGATAATTGTTCACAGGAGACTTTGACTTCAAACTTTCGCATTTTCCATTCTTCAAAGAAAAACTCAAACCAGTTCTATTCTTGTTCACGGGTGGATCCACCAGTCGTCCTCAAACTGCATTATGACCATTGCGCACAACCTGTTGCGCGTCCTTCAGGGAAACTACAAAATTCTCATTCCTCCTTATGTTGTCAATGGATAGGGCTTGGAATTGGGTTCCGATAGCAGCCTCATCCGCTTCTACAATACTGAAAGAGGATAGATGGGATATCAACAATGCCTGCTCCCTGTTTATGATCACTACCTTCCCTTCACGCACAAATTTTAGCTTCTGATGCAGAGTTGAAGTGACAGCCCCTGCTTCGTGTATCCATGGTCGTCCAAGCAAACAACTATATGTGGGAATAATATCCATAACCTGGAAGGTTATCAAGAACAAATGTGGTCCTATATGGATGGGCAGGTCCACTTCACCGATGACAGATTTCCTCGACCCATCAAAAGCCTTCGCAGTGATGCCACTCGGACGCATAGATGTTCCTTGATACTTTAACTTCAAGAGGGTACTTCTTGGTATGACATTCAGCGCAGATCCGTTATCAATTAGCACATTGGACAACGAATCATTCTTACAGTTCATGGATATGGGGAGGGCCAGGTTGTGATTCCTCCCTTCATCTGGTAACTCATCATCACAGAAGCTCAAATTGTTACATGACGTAATGTTTCCAATTAAGCTGCTGAATTGATCTAATGGAATGTCATTCTCTACAAAAGCTTGGTCTAGTACTCTCATCAGCAATTCTCTATGAGCAGGGGAATTCATCAATAAGGCTAGAATAGATATCTTTGAAGGAGTCTGCAATAGCTGATCTACAATTCTGTAATCGCTTATCTTAATTATCTTCAAGATATCATCCACTTCTTTCTCTAATGTAGCTCCACTAGTCCCTCCTGCAGACTTCTTAGGCTCATCATTCTCAACAATATTCTTTCCAGCAACAACATCTCTTCGAATGACCGGCGCAAATACACGACCACTACGGGTCACTCTGCTATTATCAGCTATATTTCCAACATCTGGCATCGGCTGGATGGGAATCTCCACCCCATCTTCTAAGATAGTAGTGTTATATTTGTAAGGCACAACCTTATCTGATTTATAGGGAACAGGACCTGGAAGACTAATTACCAATGGGGCAACAACTGGTTTTCTATGGTACTCCACCTCAAGATGAGTGGGTGCACCAAAACAAGGTACAATGACATTCACCCCTTCCTCAACACAATCAGCCATCAAAAAGTCATTTTCGGCAAACAAATCTTCGTCTGAAGAGAAATACTCATATGCGGAGGCATACTCTTCCTCTGACTCTTCCATCAAACAGACTTCAACCATATCAATCTCATGATAATCATCTCTCTGACATGTGATCTTGATGGTTCCATTGTCTAACAGCAACTGAACACCTTCCCTCACAACAGAACATCCTCGGGGATTTCGACAACAAATTATGCAAGATCCATATTGGTGTTCCACCTGACCAGCAGTATGGCAGAAGGTAGCATGTAACTGCACTAGATCTTCATTCAAATGATCCACATCAAAAATTCTGAATTCACCCGGACATCTAGAAACCATATTCACTTCCTCTTCATATTCTGCCTTAGGCCTGATTATATGGATTAAACCTTCATCCATCATCTCCTGCAAATCAGCATCTATCTTCTCGCAACCCTGTATATCTGTACTACAAACAGCACAACCAGTATGGTCATGCGTATAATAACTGAATTTACAGAGATCTGCGTGCGTCTTCACCAAATCCCCTCTAACCAGATTAATGTCAAAAATTCGAAAGTCGCCTGGACAACTGGCCACCATATTCACAGCATTCACTCCCCTGTGCTTGGGTAGAGGATTGTCTTTCACATTAGGTCCCACGTCTTTGAAAGATAAAATTCCAGACTTCAACAACCTTTGCACTTCAGTCCTCAAAGGATAATAATTCTCAACACTATGCCCTGGTGCTCCCTGATGAAAGGCACGCGTCTGGTCTGCTTTATAATACCACGGCAATGGTGATGGTACAGCGGGAGGTGGTCGTGTCTGGACCAACTTCTTCTGAACCAATGCTGGCAATAGCTCTGCATAGCTCATGGGAATAGGATCATAGTTCTCCCTTCTCTGATTATACCCTTGATTCCCCTGCTGGGATGGTCTCTGATAAGCAACGGTAGTTGGAGCGGCATTCATAACAGAAGTAACTGAGGCGACTTGCTGATGACGCTGATAATTCCTTCTAGGAGCGTTTACCTTTCTCTCTTGCATAACAACATTTGTATCCCCCTCTTTCTTCTTTGTAAACCCGTAAGATGGCTTCTTCACACCTCCAGATCCTTCACCCTTTCTCAAACGGCCTTCTCTTACTGCCTCTTCTAGGCGGACACCCATTCCTACCATCTCTGTAAAATCACTTAGGGCACTTGCTACCATTTTTTCGTAGTAGAAAGCTCCTAGCGTATTTAGAAAAATCTTGGTCATTTCTTTCTCTTCCATGGGTGGAATCACTTGTGCAGCCACTTCGCGCCATCTTTGCGCATACTCTTTGAATGATTCTCTGTCTTTCTGAACCATGGCCCTAAGCTGGTCACGGTCAGGCGCCATGTCCACATTGTACTTGTATTGTTTAATGAATGCTTCTCCCAAATCATTAAAAGTATGGATGTTGACGCTGTCTAAACTCATATACCATTTCAACGCAGCACCGGTCAGACTATCCTGGAAAAAATGAATCAGTAGATGTTGATCATCAGTATGGGTAGACATCCTTCTCACATACATCACCAAATGAGCACGAGGGAAAACACAGCTCATTCACATTCTTCCCGAACAACTCTTTTCCCCTAAGAGCCTTCATCTCTCTTTGCATTCTATCAAACTGCTCTTGAAAATCATCCATTCTGTCATAAAGACCCAAGTCTTCACTCGGCGGAGGGAAAGGACGACACACATCTTCATTAACAAACGGAACCAAATTCACCGAAGGAGGTGCAGCAGGAACAGTATGCACCACAGGAGGTGCAGGAGTAACAACATTGGGAACCACTGGAGCATCTTGAGGACTCAGATTGAAACCTTTAGGTGCAAAATTCTCTAGCATTCCCCACGGATAACCCTGAGGCATACGGTTTTGAACAACAGCTGGAGTAGCGGATACAGGAACAGTCAGAACTTCAGTACTTGCCCTTGTTGGTTGAGGTTGAACATTCGGTGGTTGATTCTGAGCAACCACCAGAGCTTCCATCAGAGTAGTCAAGTTGGCCAAGCCAGCCTTCAAAGAAGAAACTTCTTCGCGCAGCTCGCGATTCTCCTGTTCTAAGTTGTCCATCTTCTTTTTGAAATTAGCCCGAGTGTTGTAGTGATGAGTCAGCTTGCTGAATGAAGTAAAGAAGTTGGGTAAGGCACCTGGATATGCATAACAAATGCAAAAACATGTGCAATATGATGCATGATATGCAATGTATATGATTATTATTATTTTATCATTTAATATTTCAAGGGATTTAAGATTTACAGACATATTGCAAACATCAAAATAACAACACATTTGAAATACTGAAAACTTTTATTATAATAACTTCGAAATGGGTTACAAGTTTCAATGATCCCAAGTACAAGATGAAAATACAATCTAAAATCATGAGAAAAGGAACTGATGGAGATCAATCTATACGAATGCGCTTCCCTGTGAGCCTGGTAATCTGAGCTCTCAAACTCTGGTTTTCTTCCCCATGTCTGATGGCAACCTCCTTCTAATCATCTGAATCAGAAAGTGAACAAACAGCACCTGTTTGAGGATTAGGAGAAAATAAATCTCCTTGACTCTCCATAGACTCTACTGCTCGACTCTCAAGGATCTCGATCAAATCATCTCTCTCCTTCAGGTCTTCTATGTAGGAACTCTCTAAAGTCTGGAACTTGTTCTTCCAAGCATCCCTTTCATGTTGCATCCTAACCAAAGCAAGCTGCAGCTTTTCTAGATCATCTAATAAGGGAGGAGTGGTCTTCACAAACAAATCAGGCATGGGTGTCTCCCGAGTATACGACATCTTCAACTGAATGGCTCTCGATCGGACCCACTGAAGATATGGCTCCAAAGAAACAACACCCCTAGGTCCCAAATCCTTCCTACTCTTCTTATGAATGTGACGCCAGGCCTTCGCAATCTGCTCCCTAGCTTCCCTGTGGTCTTCTCCTTCCTTCAGAAAGAAACTACCCAGATGAATAGTGTTCGGTTTATCCCTCATCGGATAACCAAGCTGACGCCGTGCAAGAACAGGGTTATAGTTAATTCCTCCCTTTGTACCAAGAAGAGGCACATTGGGGAAACTACCACAACTGTCAATAATCTCCGCATCCTGGTAAGCTCGATGATACCAATCAATATCCGAGTGAGTAAGCGCCATGATCTTAGGAGCCCAACGGGGTTCCTTCTTGACATCCCAAAAAGCGTCAGACTGAGGCATATGAGAGGTAAACCACCGATACAATAAAGGCGTGCAACAGATAATCATTCCCCCATGATAAGAATTCCAAAGATGAACAGAGTAATAAGCATCACCCAACAGTGTAGGAACCAGGTTTCCAATCATGAAAATCTTGATAGCGTTAATGTCGACAAACTTGTCCATATTAGGAAATAAGAATAATTCATAGGCGAGTAAAGCAAAGATGGCCTCAAAAGCAACCGTACTCTTCATCCTGGCAAAGTAACGAGCTTTCTCCTATAAGAACTGAACTGGTAATCCTCTAATCCCTCCTTTGGTAGTCATATGAGCTTCCACCTCAGACTTCCCCAGATGAATCAAAGCAGCAATCTCATGTGGTTTTGGCTCACCCTTCAAACCAGTAAAAGGAACGCGACCGGTAACAGGTAAATCCAATATATAGGAATACTCTTCCAGTGTTGGCATCAACTGATAATCGGGAAAAGTAAAGCAGTGATACACCGGATCATAGAACTGGACCAAAGTTGAGAGAAAACCCTCCTTCATCTTCAGTTTCATGAGAGGAATAATGGATCCATACTTCTTCCGAAAGTCTGCAGAACACTCGATCTCTGGAATTAGACTGATCAACTCATCTATCTTAGGATCCTTGAAACTGTATTTCCCGGTCTTTCTCTTTCCAGAATCCATGGTTTAAAAGTACCTGATATATTCATAAATAGTCAACCTTTAAATCCCTTGAAATATTGTATTTTCAAAAGATGCTTATGAGTGCATGGATGCATGATGCAACAATCACACACAAGATCACACATATAGGGTTCATAGGTTCAACGTCACGAGCATGAGGTCGAAGGTACTACCCATAAGGTATTGGTCTAAAAAGTTATCACCTGCCGAACAAGGTTCTAGAGGTTCTCAGAGTCTACATCCTTCCTTCGGATATTACCAACTTCCCGATTAACTCGGTAATTAGTAATATTCTCAAGAAAGACTCGTCTGAGCGTAGTATCGCGTGACAACTACTTCCGGATTACTCCGTTATAGCTTCCGCACTACACCTAAAAGGCCAAGAGGGGTTAGGTAATCTACGGTCCTCAGCTTCGGCAGGCTCCCAGGTCGAAAGCAGTATGTCTTCCCGATTACTCGGTAAACGACACTACAGTCAAAGGGGCCTCCACTGAGTGGGGGATCTCATGCCTCCTTTTTTGGGATTACTCCCTCAAAGTTAACATGACTATACCGCCCGTCCTATCTTAAAGTTTACCCAAGTCCGGGTATAGGACTTATAAGTAATCACCAAGCACCCTGTAAACCAGGAAAATCCAGACAAACATATATACAAAATATAACACATAAACAACAATAGCACATATACAGATATAAACAAAGATAGGTTTAACCCACTTAGGGATGGACTAGCAAGAGGTTAATCTTTCCCCAATGAAGTCGCCATTTTTCTATAGCGGTAGAAATGTGCAAGACTAAGCCATTGGATTGACTAGACTTTATACAAATCAAAATAAAAATTGCCACCGCACTTTATTGTTTCCAAAGGAATGGGAAAAGAGCGAATAACCCAAAAAGAGGGGGAAAGATTCAAGGTAAGGGGGTTGGTTATGCAAAGGGAAGGTATTAGCATCCTAAACATCTACGGTACTTCGCAGGAACCTCTTTGAAAAATCTGTATATTTTGGCTATAAAAATGAGTTGTATATAAAATGGATGGTGGAGGTGAGAAAAGAAATATTTTTATGATTTTTGCACCCGCTGCGGTTGCGAACCTTTAGTGCCTACGTACCACCTTTCGTGCAATAGGGGATCAGGGTACACGTAGTTCCTCTTTTAAAAATTTGAAACACAAGTGTGTTGGTTGATTTTATGAGATAAGACATCATCGCAATTGTCCGTGTGAAAAACATACTTACTACCCACAATCATGAGAAAGGAGAATTTGCATCATCTCAAAGTGGAGGATATGGCTTGGATGTTAAAATCAACAATGCCTCACTCAACACCCAAGTGGAAAATATCTCACGTCACTACATATTGTAGAAGTATAGTTGTTTGCATCACTACAAGGATTGTCAAGAGTCTAATCTTTTGAGAAAAGTTTAAAGATAAAAGCCAAAGTGGCAAAATGGTTTGAAATGAGATTGATTGACTTTTAGTCTTCTCACAAAAAAAGGTCAAGGTATTATTAAATTGATTGAAATTTATTTATGAAAATGTTTCGAAGATGCATGGACCTAAGTCCAAGTTTATTATGAAAATGTTTCAAGTTTCAAAACAAGAAGAGTTTTTTTTAAATGAGGGAGAAGATTTTTGAAATTAAAGAAGATGAGAGGAGAAGAAGAGGTTATCCTAAAGCATAAGGTAAAAGCTAGGGATAAGAACCATCTAACCAACAAGAAGCCAATACTTGACATTATGAGTCAATATAGAATTCCCATTCTTCGGATTGAAACCAAGCAAGCAAAGGTACTAGACCTCTTGAGAGAACCAAACTTCAAGTATTTTAAGTCTTCGCAAAAATTGGGCAGAGTAACGGCTGTATACGGGTAAATTCCAGATTACAAACAAAGATCGTAATCTCGATAACCTGCACACATAACAAACAAACAACCCAATGTCTTGAGGTAAACCTCAAGAACTCCATACAAAATATCAAATAAAGTCACAAAGTCTCCAAGATAGGCCAAGGTCTCTAATCCTAAGTCCAAGAAGTCCATCACTCCATAATTCAAAGGATAGTAACCATGTAGTCCAAGTATCATTAATGATTTTTATGGTTCATGTTTATTATTAGGTGTCTTTAAAAAAGAGAGAAAAGCTCAAGTGAGCAAAATATAAATGACATAAAAGTAAATGCTCAAGTGAGTAAAGATGAAAATAGCATGAAATGTAAAATGCTAAAAGTAAATGGTACATAAAGCATGAAAATAAAAGCGTAAAGTAAAGTTAGTTGTTAGTAATTAGTGGTTAGTTGGATGACCATCTTGAAACTTGCATTTGGAACTCATTAGAGGATTCGTAGAACAAAAGCCTCCACACAACAAGTTTCATTTGCTTTTTGTCAAGTATATCATCCATTTTGGAATTCTCACAAGGCAACATGTAATGATCAACGATGTTTAAGTGATCCACGTTGACCAAAGGTGTTGTAGATCCATTAGAGGATTGGTAGAACCAAAGCCTCGACACAATGACTCTCAAGGTTATTGGATCAAAGAGATCAAATTAACATACTTGGGCTTGCAATCATAAGTTTGGGCCACGAATGATCATTTATTCGAATCGGGACAAAATTTAGCGCTATGTTAAGCAATCGTAAGTGGACTTATGTAGAAGTCACACCTATTTTGAGGCCGGTCAATAGCAATCTATGTACTTCATGTTTGGATAAATGATACAGAGATCACCATCCCTTAACATGTAGCACAATTAAAAAAAGAAAGGGATAAGATGAAGAGGGAGGGAAATGATAAGCTAATTTGGATCACCATTTCAAAATTCTTTCATCTTTAAATTCAACCACTCCTCTAGATGGATTAAAGCACTAAACATATCATTAATCCAAAGCACCAAAAATGAATTAAATAATTCACTCTTAGGTAGATTTGAATTGATGAACATTTATCCAACTTCATCTACATCATAAAGTCCATTGAGTTTAAAGACAAATTGGACATTTAAAATTGCAATCCAAACCAACAATAAAAAAGGAGTGAGTAGAAAAAGCATTTTGGATCAAAGCTACCCCAAAACAAGGCAAAAAAATGCATTATGTTCATGTGTAAATTGATTGCACTATTGTGTAAATCGATTTACACAGTACAATTTTCAAAAAATTGTGCAAAATTGCTTCTGTGCAATCGATTGCATAGTTGCTGCAATCGATTGCACACTATTACAGTAGAAAAAACAGCATTTTAAAAGGCCAATTTCTTGTTCAAACTTTTCATCAAACACCTTATGATCATGGATCCAATTGAGCACGAAAATTCCATCAAATTATGAGAAAATAACACCATTAGAATCACAAAATAATGCTCAATGAATCAATCCCAAAGATCACCAAGAGATCACATTGTGAAAGATGAATTATCCAACTTACCAAAGGTAGATCTAGAGAATTATCAAAACAACTTCAAGAATTTGCTTCAATTCAACCACAAGAATCAATTGACCAAGCTTGGATGTAGAGAATTGATGGAGAAAAAATGTTTGGATGAAGGTTTAGCTCAAAGATTAGTAAGCTTTAATGCAAAGCTTACTAACTTTTTGAAAATGGAGCTTTGCGTGAATTTGGTAGATGGAGAGAATTGAGAGATTTTTTAGCAAGGTGGATTTGGCTATCAAAAGCTTGAAATTTGAATGAAATGAGAGCTCTATTTATAGAGTTTTAGGATTGGGATTAGTGGAAATTTGGTAATTGATTCTTGGAGCCAAAATTTGAATTAATGATAACTCTTTCAAAAATTATAGCCAAAATTTGAATTAATGATAATTCTTTCAAATATTAGAGCCAAAATTTGAATTAATGATAATTATTTTTAAAAAATGAAAGATTGGCACTAAAATTTGAATTAATGATACATCTTTCAAAAGTGAAGGAAAATTGGAGCCAAAATTTGACAGGTTTAAAATGCTGATTTTTTTTTTAATTTTCACACTGTGCAATCGATTGCACTACAGTGCAAATCGATTGCACAGTGTATTTTTTTCAAAAATGGCGCAAAATACACAATGTGCAATCGATTGCACTTTAAGAGCAATCGATTGCATCAGTGAAAAAAATGAAAATTTTTAATTCTTTTTCTTTGCAAAATAGAGATTTTAGGAAAATAATACCAGAAATCCTTATTTGTCAGATGCTTCGACTTGGTACCTACAAAACAAAAATATACAAAGACAAAGACAAATATTTTTTGTATTTTGATTAGAAGTTAGTCAACAACACATATACAAAATACACAACCAAGGTGCTTGGAGATTCCTCAAGAGCAAACTTAAAGATAGGAAAAAAGAGGAAGAACCAACCCTAATGTGATCTTATTATGATCGAGTTGATATGATATGATAGAGGAATCTTAGGTGCAAAAATTGGGGTACAACAACCGGTACCAACAAATGTGTCACACTAAGGTAGCCATCACTTCAACCATGTCGATATTACACCGCATATCCCCATGATCTATTGCTACTTACCTAATATGCCCCAGATCCGGTATAGGATCTATACAAGAATACCCAAACAACCCTTCAAGAATAAATCAAGCAAGTCAAACAAGGAAGACATTTAAAATATGAAATATATCTAAGGTAACCCCACTTTTAGATTATCCCCAGCAGAGTCACTAGTCATGTAATACGATGGGAGAATTGACTTTACTGTTTTTGTATTTTATCGCAAATGTTGCGGTTAGCAAGAGTCGCCACTGACTTTTCTTTTATCCAACAAAGGAAAGGGTGAAAAGAACAGGAAAGACCTTTTTAAAGATTTTGAGTTCGGGGGGCAGGTTATGGAAAGGGAAGGTATTAGCACTCTTTCCATCCGTATTTATCTATGGACTCTTAGTTGCTAGCTAACTTTGAAAATTCTTTTTTGTGTAAGTGTATTTGAAAATATTTTTGAAAAGACGCCTTAGTGCGGCGAACTTTGTAATGATTCTCGTATCGTTGAGAATGCATACAAAGTGTTTTTTGTCTTTGAAAATATTTAGAAAATAGAGTGTATGTGGGAGAAATTGTTTTGTTTGGTGAGCAAGCAACTACAAGCTTTCTACCTACTCGAGTGAACTTTGTTCTTTTCCTCATTTCATTTAGATAGTGCTATCCTACCATTAGTCGGTAGGTAGCCCTATCATTGAATGTATTGAGGGACATGCAAGGGTCATCGTACAGTCATAAAGGCAACTTTTAGGATGCTTTAGCAATTTACCGTAAGGGACTAGATCATTTACCTAAAGGAAACATCGAAGGGTCATCGAGGGACTATAATCTTTGTATCGAAAGACTTTTCTAAAGTGTCCCACATTCGAGGGACGTGACTGTTTATTTTCTGAAGGAAACAAGAGGAAGAACCTTAGAGGTACGTGTGTGCGAAGTGTGTTGTGTTTCAGTTATGTTTATCTTGGATGTTGGGTTTTCTACCATTTGCTTTTAAATCTTGTCATGCAAGCCTATTAGCATACATCTAACAGTTGAATATATACATAAAGGCAGAAAATAAAGTGCGGGACTTAAACTACGCTATTACATCGCTTCGAGATGTGGGGAATACAAACCAAAATGGGGGAAATAAAAATGTAAAAAGTCTTATTTTAAACTATTACATCCCTTTGAGCAATTACAATTATTCATGAAAATAAATAATGCGAAAGAAAGAAATAACGCGAGAAGAATGAAAAAGGGGAAAGATGTAAAACCTAAAAATGATCTAAGTAGAAAAATGTTTTTGTTGTTTTTTGTGAATATAATTGAATTATAAACCTAATTCTAATTGAATTTTAATTCACAAAATAAACTCAAAATGATTAAATTAATTAATTTTATTGTAAGAATAAAGTTTAATTAATTAAATCCTAAATCTAATTTTAATTTGATTTTATAATTTTTATTAAAAAATGGTTATTAAAAAAAAGAATTAAATTATATTAAAACATAATAAAAAGAAGAAAGATTTATGGGCCTTCTTGTAAGAAATTGGAGGGCGTGGAAAGAAGAAAAACTAAGCCTAAAAAAATGAGCCCAGGAGTTGGTTGTGGTTCTGCATGATCGGTTCCTAGAGGTTCACCATGGGGACTTCATCAGGGGCGTTGGAACTGAATCTTTCAAGATCTAAGGGTCAAGGCATTATGTATATCATGCTTACATATAAAACGTTAGAAAAATTCAGGAAATACATATGAATGGAATAAGCATGCTTACAAGGATTTAAGCCATGAAAATCTTGAGAAAATGAAACCTACCAATCTTACTAATTGGATTTGACGTGAGGGTGGTTTCCGGGGTTGATTTGCAAAGAGTAATTGTTGATTCTGACTCCTGGCAACGTTCAGAGGACAATAGAAGGTTTGGATCAGTTTGAAAACCGCTGGAGATGCGAGATATGATTTTCACAATTTCTTTGAATTTGGTGAACTTTAAGGAGAGCTTTGGTGCAAAATTTCGTGGTCCTTTTGAGCTTGCAATGCTTGAGTATTTATAGGGAAGTGAAAGAGGTAGATATATATGGTAATGAATCAAGCCATGAAGGCCTTTTTCAAACCAATATCAAACACCTTAATTTGTTTCGAAACTTTCCATATCCTTGACATTTTTGTTTTTAGCATGAACCTAGACACATTGTTGGCTTCCATGAGTTTTCCGTGCTTGCCAAAGGTTTAAAATCCAAAGGCCTAAGTCTTCACACTCTATTTTCATTTTTTTAATTCAATTTTATTCATTTTTAAATGAATAAAAAATCAAATAAAAGAAATAAAAATTATGAGTAGGTGTGAGTGTTTTTTAGAGGTCATACCACATCTTATAAACATGTTTGAATATAAAAAACTAGGACCATTAGTTTAAAATTACAATTTTGCTTAATTTGCATTTCATGAATTTCTTTAAGATATCCCAACTTGTGCAAATCATAACTTTCTCATTTTTCAAATTTTTAAGATGATCCTATACTTTTTGGAAATCTCAAGATGTCCTCTACAATCTCTATGTTTATCATTTTTTCTTTTCAGGAATTTATCTTGATGTAAGTTGCCTTGACAAAAAGTGTCTTTTATTGACTTTTGAAAATGACCTATAATGTTTTAGCTCATATCTTTCAAATGAAGTATTTTTTGGACTTGATCATACAAAAAAATATGTGGGGAATTGAATTTTATTCAAAATGAGCTTTGGTTCGGGAAAAGTTGATGAAGTATGTAAAAGTTATACTTGATCAAAGTTTAGTTGACTTCTCCTAAGGAAACCCTAATTTGATAAATCGTGACTTTTGATGATTTGAGAGATTTACTTATGGAATCATGATCAACCCTTGATCAAATGATGAATATCACTTCAAAATGTTGATGTTGAACAAAAATCTTGAAGCTTGATTGTATGTTGACTATAGTTGACTTTTTGATCAATATAGTTGATTTTCAATCATCTGAGTCATTAACTAAGCAAACTTGTGATGTAGGAATTAAACTTGACATGAACCTTATTGAGGACCTATGGAGAAACATGGAAGCCACTTGAGACCTTTGCAAACCAAATATATTTGAGAAACTAAAAACCCTAATTGTAGACCTTTGGGATTAGGAGGTGAGTTGACTGGTCAACCCTTGTGTATCTTGAGTCTTTGAGAAGCTTTAAAAGAGTGTCTTTAGACAGAAGAAAGGGAAAATTTTGGGGTACAACAAGGATCTTTACAAGTAATAAAACCCAAGAAACCCTTAAAGGTAAAGCAGACAATGCAAATAAATCAAAAGTAAAGTGATCTAAATTCTTAAGGTAACCCCTCTTTTTTTAAGTAGTCCCCAATATCGTCGTCAGTTCTATAATACGGTGGAAGAAATGACTTGATTTTGCGTTTTATCGCAAATGTTGCGGATAGCAAGAGTCGGCACCGACTTTTATTTTATTCAATAATGAAAGGGTGAAAAGAACAGGAAATACCTTTTAAGATTTTGAGTTCAGGGGGTAAGTTATGAAAAGGGAAGGTGTTAGCACCCTTTTCATTCGTAGTTATCTACGGGCTCTTAATCGCTAGCTCACTTTGAAAATTACTTTATGTGTGTGATTTGAAAATATTTTTGAAAATCCAAAGTACGACTAACTTTGTAATGGTGCTTATATCAGTCCTCAAGAACGCGTACAAAGTGTTTGAAAATATTTATTATGAAAAAGTTGATGTGTAAAATGTTTATTTTTTTGCAAAGAGTTGTGAGCAAGCGATTAAAAGTTCTTACTCACCCAAGGTCGTTCTTATTCTTTTCCTTCTCCTTTAGAGATGGTGCTATCCGTACCATTAGTTGGTAGGTAGCCCTATCTATTGGATGTGAATGGACGGGCGAAGGGTCACCCTACAGTCATTGAAGGCAACTTGTAAGGATACTTTAGCAGTTTCGTAAGGGACTAGATCATTTTTTGAAAGGCAACGTCGAAGGATCATCGAGGGACTATGATCTTTTATTCGAAGTTCTTTGCTAAAGCATCCTTATGTTTGAGGGACATGACCGTTGTTTTTCCGAAGGAAACAGAGGGAGGTTACCCTAGAGGTTCAAATGTTCAATTGTGTTGATTCAGTTATTTTATCTTTCATAGGTTTTCTAGCATTTGATTATTATCTTTCCATACAATCCTATTAGCTAACAGCTATATATATACGTACAAGGCATACAAAGCATAAGCGCGAGAAAATAAAACGAGAGAAAGTAAATACCTACAAATATTACATGGCTTCGGGAGAATTACAATATTTACGACTTTGTGGGAATTTAAACGCTAAGCGATTAAAAAAAACTCATGCGACCTATACAATCGTTTCTAAGAAAATAAATGGCAAAAGTAAAGAAAAATATTTGCGAAATTATTTTTTAAAGTCTTAACATCTAAAAGATTAGAAATTAATTTTGTTTGTGCATTTTGGTTTGATTTGAATTATAAAATAAATAGACATTAAACCTAAAGTAAAGATTTAATTAATTATATAAAAAAACCTATATCTAATTAATTAATTAAGAAAATATTTTCAAAAATTAAATTAACCTATTAAAAGTCTAAATCTGATTTTTTATTTTATGAATTTTTTTATTTAATAGAAATTAATTAAATGAGTAAGAAAATGTAAAGAAAGAAAGTTGGAAATAAGTGGAACTAAAAAATGCATGGGGTAGGAATCAGTTCATCAATGAACAACCAGGATTTAGACGTGACCTGTTCTAAAAAATCCATGTAATGGTCGCGATCTGTTCTAAACATCATCGTAAACATACATGAATACACAAGATTAGTTAATAATGCATAAAATAGAAGTTTAGGATTTTGGAAAAGTTACCCAACCGGTGTTCTTGAGAGAGCATGTTCTGGGATGTCTCGAGCTTATTGAAAGACTGGAAACGACTCTTGGGATCTTTAGGAGTGTAATGAAATGCTTGGAATTGCTTGGGAGATACTGTAAATAGAGTTTCACGCTTGCCCTAGTTATTGAGAATTTTTTATGATTCTTGGAGCTTGCTCTTGAGGTAGCAATTGGTGGTCTTGTTCACTGATGTTGTGTATATTTATAGAGGAAGAAAATAGATCTAGATAAAAGAGGAAAAGACCAAGTATTCAATGCCTTGCCAAAACACAAAAAAAAAATGTTTTCAAATATTCCATTTTGAGAAAATTATGTCCCAATCTTGCCTCCCACGGTTTTGGCAAGTTGGATATGTGTTCTTTGGCCTCAAATTTGATCAGAAACCAAGCCTACATGCCTTGGTCCATCATTTTTTATTTTATTTAATTTATTTTGTATTTAATTGAATAAAAATCAAAATAAAAAAAATCATGGTAAGGTATGAATGAGTTTAGGAGTCCTCTATAAGGTCAAGAACTTGTTTAGACCTTCGAAGATAGGTCCACTAGTCCAAAATTTCAAAATTGCTCAATTGAGGTTTCATGCATTTAAAAAAAAAATCAACTGGAACCAATCATATCTCACTCAATTTTTGTCATATTAAGGTGATCTTAGACTTTTTGGAAAGCTCAAGGTGTCCCCTACAACTCTCACGTTAGTCACTTTTTCATTTGAAATCCTTATATTGATGTAAATTGCTTTGACAAAAGATGACTTTTTGTTGACTTTCAAAATGACATGTAATGTCTTGACTCATCTCTCTCAAATGAAGCATTTTTTAGACTTGATCTTAAGGAGACAAAGTTGTAGAAAATTAAATTTCCTTCAAGATAGGATTTTTTTGAGAATTTTCTGATGAAACACGTGAAAGTTATGATTGGTTAAAGTTTAGTTGACTTCTCCTTAAGAAAACCCTAATTTAGTGACTTTTGACTTTTGATGAATCTTGAGTTTTCTTGAGGAATCATAATCGATTCTTGATCAAATGATGAATATGACCTCAAAATCTTGATGTTGACCAAAAATTTTGAAGTTTGTCTGTATGTTGACCATAATTGACTTTTTGTTAAATATAGTTGACTTTCACTCATCTGAGCAATTGACTAAGCAAACTTGTGATGCAAGGCTTGAAACTTGACATAAGGATTCTTTGAAGCATATGAGGACCCATTAGACTCACTTGAGGTATTATAAGCTCAATTTTCTTTGAATAAAGACAAACCCTAGTTGTAGACCAACTGTTTAGAAGGAGGGTTTGTCTGACCAATTCCTTGAGTAATCTTGAGTAATTGAGAATCCTAGGAGCATGAGGAGGTATCTTGAATCAATTATCTTCAAAAATTGAAAAAATTTAGGGGTACAACACAAGCTATGAAAACTGAGCTTGATGCTTTTGAGAAAACTGGTACTTGGAATTTGGTAGATCTTCCACCTAATGTGAAGCCAATAGGATGTAAATGGGTGTACAATATCAAATAGAAATCTGATTGTAGCATAGAGAGATTCACATCACGACTTGTTGCCAAAGGCTACAATCAAATTGAGGGATTAGATTATTCGAATACATTCTCACCAGTTGCAAAGCTCACCACAATCAGACTTGTTCTAACTTTAGCTTCCATTTATAATTGGCATTTACATCAACTTGATGTAAATAATGCCTTCTTACATGGAAAGTTAAATGAAGATGTATATATGGTCATTCCTCCTGGTGTTCACACCTCCAAATCCAATCAACTTTGCAAATTGGTTAAATCCATCTATGGATTGAAGCAGGATAGCCTCCAATGGTATGAGAGATTGGCTTCATTACTTATTCATCATGGATATTCACAAGCAACATTTGACCATTCCTTATTTGTCAAGAAAGCATCTTCCTCATTTACAACCTTACTTGTCTATGTTGATGATGTTATTTTAGCAGGTGACTCTATGGCTGAATTCTAACATATGAAAGCTATTCTGAATCAAGCCTTCAAAATCAAAGATCTTGGTGTGCTTAAATACTTCTTAGTCCTGGAAGTTGCACACTCATCACAAGGAATATCCATTTGCCAAAGGAAATATTGTCTTGATATATTGACTGGCATAAGATTCCTTGGCTCGAAACCTATTAATACTCCTTTTGACCTGTCTATCAAACTCTGCAATAACAATGGTCATGCCTTTGAAGACATTTCAGCTTACAGACGACTTATTGGCATATTAATCTATCTAAACACCACAAGACCTGATATCACTTTCATTACTCAACATCTTATAAGCCAATTTCTATCAAAACCATCCATGATAAATTACAATGCTGCTTGTCGTGTATTAATGTATTTGAAGCAACATCCAGGTCAATGGGCTCCTATTTCTAAGGCATTCCTCTATCCAAATCACAGGATTTTCTGATGCAGACTGGACGGGATGTATAAATACAAGGAAGTCTATATCAGGTTCTTATTTCTACATGGGATCATCCTTTATCTCATGGCGAACCAAGAAACAAACCACTGTCTCACGCTCTTCTTCTGAAGCTGAATATAGAGCATTGGTTGCGGCAACCTGTGAACTTCAATGGTAATCCACATTGCAGTCAATCCGATTTTTCACGAAAGAACTAAACACCTCGAGATTGGTTGTCACATAGTTCGTGAAAAGTTTAGCTGGTGTCATGAAACTCATTCCAGTATCCTCATGCAATCAAAATGCATATTTCTTCACAAAGCCTTTACTTCCAAAACCACTCCATGCCCTCATGTCCAAGTTGAACTTGCTCGACAATTACCAACGTTCATCTTATCGGAGGATCTTAACTTCCTCAACAGTTAGTTAATTTGGATGATGGCAGTTAGAGTTAGTTACTCACATTGTAATATTAGTTAGTAGCTAGCTAGCTTAACAACCTTGTATATATATACTACTATGCTTATCATTGAGACTATGAGGAATCCAATAATACTTTTTTCTTCTTTCTTATCTTACTCTTATCTCTCTATTTGCTTCTCTTGCACACAAGAATATGCATGCATTCACATATCATAATATAAACATTGGAGGACGATTCTCACAAACGATGCCAAATGATCAGACCATATATTTTCTCTCATGTGTTACTGATGGTGTTGTTGACAAACTTTGATACAAAACACCTTTGTAATACGCACTGTGGTAGGGAGTTTATTTACAAACACTCTAACAATTAAATTAGTGATGAATGTAAATATGTACTTTAGTCTGATTTGTAGTCTCGATTATGTCGTGAAATTTTAGAGTTTAGAGGTCTTAGAATTTTTTAGTTATATATTAAACTATGATTGTATAGTTTTTTTAAAATTTATTTTGGGCTTGTAGAGGGAGTGACAGTATAAATTCAACTTGTATATACTTTATTTAATTCTTAATTTCCAAATGAATAAATTTTTAATTTTAATATGGCATCGATATTTGTTTTGGTTGAGATGGCAAGATATAAAAGGCAATGCGAGAAAAGGGTATGCTTTAGACCAATTCAAATAAAAATGAATACATTACATATTGTTAGGCACCCATTTATATCTCTATATCCTATTTATTGTTTCTTTTTTGCATCTTTTATTCTTATCCTTTAATTTTCAATTTGATTTGTTTCATAATAACCATTGGGCTGTTTCAAACGTAGAAACGTTATTTTTGCTATTCCTAACTTCTTCATTTCACCCTCACATTTATATTTTTCTATAATTTCATTATTTTTCTTGTGAATTTACTAATTACTACTTTTATATATTAAAAAAATAATATCATAATTATTATCAATTGAAAACTTCTTTGTGCTTCTTTTCTAAGGTCAAAGAATCATATTCTTAACTTAGTAAGGATAATATTGTCTTTTGAAAAAAATGCATATAAAACTATAATCATTAGTTTAAGTTTCTTCACCATTCATTCATTTCTAACCCTTATTAAGAAAATACAGAGAGAAAATAATAGTGCATTTTTATTCTTAAGTTTCTTCTTTATCTTAATAACATTTGCATAATCAATTCTCAATTCTCAGTTACTATTTGGTATGTTTATTTTTTTTCTTATTTCTATTATTTTATTCATTTAGTATCATTCAAAAACAAAATTTGTTTCTTTTACCTTGCTTCTTCTTTATATTTCTTCAGTTTTTTTCCTTCCTTTTATATATACCTGTAAATTTATTATCTCTTTTTATCATCATTAAATAACCATATTAGTACAAAAATAAATATTAATAAATCATAATGAACATGGCAAATTCTAAATATTAATAAATTATATTCTCCAATCACATCTCTTCTTTATTCATCATCACTACAACACTAATTATGATTTCAATTTTGTTGGAGAATGGTGAAGAAGTTTCATTTTTCTTTTTACATCGAAACAATGTTGGTTAAGAGAGAATACAAAATATATTAATAAAGGTTCAAATTTGTATAAAGAGTTTTTCTCAAGATAATAAACACAAGTTCGGGACTGCAATTAAGGTGTGATTTGAAGTCTGCAACATAGATTTTTTATAATGTTGTCGAAATCGCAACTCGGTCCTGAATTATGTTTTTTTTTTTTTTTTATGTTCTGATACACTTAAATTGCTTCTAAAATATTAAATGTGTCAAAAAATATTATTAAATTTGTTGTGTTGATAATGGTATGATAGGATGATATTGAAGGGTTTGGAGTTTTTAATTAATGGCATCAACAACATGTTTTGTCAACAAGAATGCATTTCCTATGAAAGTGGTTACTCCTATCTTTCATTCATATCCTGAACCTCTTGCAAAATATGATGATGTTGTGGCAAATCCAAAGCTATTCATGGTTACTTTGGAGAAGCTTCATGCTTCTATGGGCACCAAGTTCATGTAAGTTCTCTTTTTATTCATCTTCAAATATTATGATTCTACTTTGCAATTATTGGCTAAGTTTGTTTTAAGAAACTACATATAAAAATGTGTTTGTATATCAACAACATTTTATTATTTTTCGAATTGTTATCGATGCTACATTAACTACACATCGCCATTTACTCTAAAGTTGTACCCAATGAAAATATTTCATGTAGAACTGAAAATTTATTTCAGGATTCCCATTATCGGAGGAAAAGAGCTAGATTTGTGTCGACTCTTCATTGAAGTTACTTCTCGTGGAGGGATTGAGAAGGTAATTAAGATGTCAAATAATTTTTTTGTGAATGTTCCGTTTTTAATATTACAGTCTAGTAATTTGATTATCAGAACAAATTATGTGCTGACGTCTCTGTATAGTTTTCATCTGAACTGATTTAACGGAATAATAATATCATTTTTATGATTATATAGTATCTTTATTTTTATAATTTTTGTTGCAGCTTATGAAAGAGAGAAGATGGAAAGAAGTAACAGCAGCTTTCAACTTTCCATCAACAGCCACAAATGCTTCCTTTGTTCTGAGAAAATACTATTCTTCATTACTTTATCACTATGAACAAATCTACTATTTTAGAGCCAATCGTTGGACACCTGCACCTTCTGGTTCGTGTATTTGTATCGAATTATTTATTTAACGTGAATTATTTGTTAATTAGTTAGGGTCATTATTGGTTATTCAATTATGTCATGCCCTAATTTTAAAAAATTGAAAATTTCAGTTTTTTTTGTTATTCAGATTCTTTGGATAATCAATCAACCATGACAATTCCTCCTTCAATCACACAGTTTTTGCAACCTTCTCCAGTAACACAATCAGTTATCTTTCAAAAATCAGGACTTAATAATGCTTCTGAATTGCCTCAAGGTAACTTTATTCTTTCTCTTGTAACAAAAATAGCTTATAAAGTAAGCACTTAATTAAATTATATGTTCTTCATTGTGTTATGCAGGTTCTTCACTCGCTGGAGTTATTGATGGAAAATTTGAAAGTGGATACCTAGTTTCAGTTTCGTTAGGCTCAGACATACTCAAAGGTGTACTATATGAGTCACCAAAGAGCATTATGATTAATAATAACAGTGTTGCCGGTACTGCATTGGGCGTTCAACGTCGCCGAAGGAGGAGGAAGAAGTCGGAGATAAAAAGGAGAGATCCTGCTCATCCAAAACCTAACAGAAGTGGTTACAATTTCTTCTTCGCGGAGCAACATGCTAGATTGAAGCTACTAAACCAAACCATGGACAAAGATATTAGTAGAATGATTGGTGAACTATGGAACAATTTAAAGGACTCGGAAAAAACAGTAAGCTTTTAGTTAAATTTTTATAACTTGTTTGAGTGAATGCACTGACGCTTCATATTGAAGACGTGTCTGAGAGAAAGTAAAAAAAAAAAAAATTAAGAAGATGAACCTAATCGCACTAGAAAAAATTAAAAATTATATCAGACAATTCATGTTCTGAACCGAACTGAACCACTTTTATTCAGTTCGGTTAATATCAATTCGTGAACTGTCTATCACAGTTTAGTTTGGTTTAGTTCAGTTTTTAAGCACAATATTTGATTTGGTGTAGCTTTTTAGTATATTTTACCGGTACTAGTTAATTTATGTTAATGTGTCAGTGTTATTATTGTATCAGATGTCTGAGTTCCTATACATGTTATTAATATGGTAAAGTTTCATTGGCATTAAGGTTTATCAAGAGATGGCTATTAAGGATAAAGAGAGATACAAAGCGGAAATGGACGATTATCGCGATAAACTAAAGACGAACATTGTAATCGATGATGCAATGCCACTGCAACAACAATTTCCAGAAGCAAATTCATCTTTGGTAGATGTTGACATAAAAATGCATGATTCATTTCAGACTCCAGAAGAGAGTAGTTCTGGTGGAAGTGATTATGTTGGAGATGATATCAACATGGATGGTTCTTCGGGTGGAGCAAGAGTTGATTCTGAAGCTTTTTTGGATTCGGAAAAGGTTTCAAAAGATGGAGTTATTGAAGTTGTTAGTCATTGTGAGGGAGAAGTGGATGCTGGAAGAGTTGAAGATCAACATAATCAAAAAATGAATGAGAATCAAAACATGTTAGCCTTACTTTAGTGTAGTTAATAATTAATTTTTTTTACATGTTAAAGTTTGATGTAGGATGTTTATTATTTCAATGCTTTTAGATTTTTGAAAGTGCAATTTCTATTACTTTTCAAGATTAATGACCTTCCTACCAAAAATAAAAAATAAAAGATTAATGATCTATTTGAATTGATTTATTTGAGCTTTATCTAAAACATAAACACATGTAAGATTGAATTTATTTATTAAGGATCTATTTTATTTTATTTTAATTATAAAAATAAATTATGCACAAAGACTTCTATAACAAATACTTATATTACAATTATTTAATAAAAGAGTGAAAATCCATTTTAGTCACTCACAAAAATTGTAGAATTCAAATTAGTCATCGACAAAAAAAAATGATCCTATTTAATCTCTTGCAAAATTTATCCGATTATATTAATCCCTTTATTAATATTTTTTTGAAATTAATTTTTTTAACTTTTAAATCATGACTGAACTGTTAAGTTGTATTTTATTTTATACCCTTATTGGACCGCAAGCCACATTCAATGCATTTATCACTATGGCAATATACTGATAAAATAATTTTCATGATTTATATTAATATTAAATAATTATGAATTTAAAATAAAATATAAAATTTGTATTTATGGGGTATCAAACTCAAGTCCCTTCAAATTAAAGGATAGTCATTTTACTGTAAATATGAAAATAATCTAGGGGGTGAATGAATTCAATTAATCGATATTAGTAAAAAAAAAATCGATTATGAATGTTACCAATGGTTTTCTTATTTTTACGGAACTGTTATGAATGTTAAAGCACTGAAAATAAATGCAGCAAAATAAAAACACTAATATATATATCTTGATTTCCCTTTCCAAACAAGGGTACTCCAGTCCCCTCACATCCTGTGAGAGATTTCACTATATCATATACGCTACAGTCAATCCACCTGACTCTAACATATCTGACATAGTAAAATCTCTTACAGGGTGTGAGGGGACCAGAGTACCCTTGTTTGGAAAGGTGAACCAAAATATATCTTGGTGTTTTTTATTTTTCAGCGCTTTAACGTTCATAACAATTTAGAAAAATAAGAATGTTGCTAACATTCATAATCGAGAAAAATTCACTAATACCGAATAATATAATTCATTAACCCCCTCATCTCTTAGATTACTTTTCACATTTACAGTAAAGTGACTACCATTTAATTTGAAAGGACTTGAGTTTGAGACCACATGGGTACAAATTTTATAATTTTTGTTTTAAATTCATAATTGTTTAATGTTACTATAAATCATGAGAATTATTTGTCACAAATATACATTACCCTAGTGGTAAAAGCATAGGACGTGGCTTAAAGATCGAACCAATTTTCTCTTTTTGATATTTTATGTTCTGGGCTGGGCCCACCTTGGCCCAAAGTGCAAATAAAGACCCAGATCCAAGCAGCTCCTTGGGAAGTGCCCACAATCAGATCATCATCGAACGTGTCCGACCACATACTACAGCTGCAATGCCCGTCGTTGCCCTCAATGAGCAGCGTCCCCGACCAGGAGAACTCCAGCTCGAGTCTGGCTCGAGCATCCTCCCTGTAGGGAAGATTTTGTCCACTCCAACCGCTATGGGATCCTCAAAGCTCCGGAAAGACCGCGTCTACGTTCTTCCTCATTCTTTGCAGAGCACCATCCAGGAAGGGGACCACGTGCGGATCCCCACTACACATGTAGAACCTGGCAGTCCCTTTATTGGGCCAGTTCTGGTCGGCCCAATAAGGGGACCTTGGCCCAGCGCTGGGGGCTATAAATATCCTCTACTTCAAGAGGATCAGGTATTCATTCATTACACACCTACGTATTTTTGCATGCTCATTCCGTCTCTCATTTTATAATCGGAGTGTCTTGCAGGTACCCCCCTCCCCCACTTCATCCAACTTCACTTCGAGCCAGCTGTGACGGTCCAAGTCTGATCCGGTAAAATCAGTGGCGCCGTCTGTGGGAAACTAAGCTCCCCCGTCTTACAAACTTTCAAAGACCAAAGCTAAAAATCATCTTCCACCGTCATGGCTGACCATATTCGGGATGACCAGAACATCTGCGTCGTCGATGCCAACAACAACCTCGCGGACAAGAACGGGGCCCCCGACAACACTGTCAACACCGGCTATAATATACTCCCCGGGGGCGTCATCCTCGGACCCTCAGGCCACCGGGATGGAGCCACTGCCTCATCTTCTTCAGTCCCCCCTCCGCTCGAAGAAGACAATACAACTCCCCCAAACCATCTAGTCGCCCAATTCCAGGAGGTCCCTGTCCCCGCCGGGGCAGACGCCACGACCAGAGCATTGTTCGCGGCAATCAACCAGACCAATTACCTCATCTTTTCTTAGGGGAAAAGATTGAGGGCGCTAGAGGATGACAGAAGACCCCCGAGGAGACACAGGAGGCCCCAGACCCCGCCTCCTCGAAGAATAGAGGTACGTCTCCCGTCTCCCCCGTGGAGACAATACAGAGACACCTCCCGAAGTCCATCACCCCGACAACCGGGGAGACGACCCCCCTTGGAGAGGGAACCAATCATCAAAGCCGGAGGGCGCAACTACGACCCTTTATGGCAAGAATGAGGACATCCTGGAGACAGACACGGAAGGACCGATCAACGAGCGCACCGCTCGAGGGACATCCAACACGACCATGGTCGTTGTGCCCGACAGTACCTCAGATCCCCGTCCCTTTCCCCAGAGCGAATTGACGAGGACGACCCTCGCGGTCCCCTGTCACAAGCCATCATGGAGGCACCTATCCCTCAGGCATGGAGAAGCTCCTTCACTTGAAGGAATACGACGAAGTCGCCGACCCGGTCGATCACATAGACGGGTTCGAAGCTATGCTGCACTACCACAACGTTGGGGGACCCATCAACTGCTGGTTGTTCCCCACAACCCTTAGGAAAGCAGCAATGGATTGGTACAAGGGTCTTTCCCCGGGGTCTATCACCTCGTGGTGAAACTTGAAAAACCATTTCATAAGCTCATTCACCGCGTCACAGCGACATTCAAAGACCGAAGCGGCGCTCGAGGCTATCGTCTAGAGGCAGGATGAAACCTTGAGGGAATTCATCAACCGCTTCAACTGTGAAGCCATCCAGGTCCCCTGTGCAGACCACATGAAAAGATACTTGCTGGAGAGGGGACCACTCCCTGGAACAGAGTTCAGAAAAGCAGTGGGCATCGAACCACCCCGAACGTTCGATGCTCTCCTCGAGAAGGCCAGGGCCTACATGGACTACGAGGAAAGGGAAGCGGCCAACAGAGCCCGTGACCCCGGAACTCACGGATCCAGCAGCAACCCGCGCCAAGAAGCTGTTCCTCCTCGACGGACCGAGGAGAAAATAAAAGACGACAAACCCCGAGAAGTCCGAGAACAGAGAGGGCCCTCAGGGCGTTTCACAGAGTACACTCCGCTCACGGCTTCCCGCGAGCGCATCTTGGCGGAGTGTGCTAGTACAGATTTTAAGGACGGTGGCGTCAAGTGCCCCCGACCAGCTCCTGCCAAGCCCGGGGTAGACAGAAGCAAATATTGTCAGTACCATAGGAGCCATGGTCATCTGACGGAGGACTGCGTCCACCTCAAGGACGCCATCGAGACCCTCATAAAAGGGGGGAGGCTCGCCCAGTACCGGCGAAACGACGCTCCTCGTCGCGATGCCCGTGAGACAAGGAAAGCAGAGGAAGATGCCCAACCATCTGACGAGTCGGTCCCCATCCAGACTGCCTTCTCCGTCACCAGACTTGAGGACTTTTACGTCCCTGAACACTTGCAAGAGCCACTGTCGATGCACAGCAGATGGGAGCACTTTCCCTCGGCCATGGTCATCAATGGCGGGGGTTCAACGACTTGACCATAAATTCAGCCAAGAGGAAGCTGGATGAATTGGTCGACTCTGCACCTCCTCAGACGGTGACCTTTGAAAGGGTGAAAGATAGATCGGAGCCTATCACCTTTTACCTCGAAGAACTCCCCAGAGGAGCCCCCAACGCGGTTATTCTGCTGCTAATAAGAGAGAGAATGGCTAACTTTGACGTACACCGCGTCCTCGTCGACGAAGTTTCATCGATGTAATATACAGTTAACTATTCTGAACCCTGCAGCTCGACGACTCACACCTCTCACCTTATGTGGGGTCAGACCTGCAGGGCTTCAACGGCTCGACCTCCAAACCTTGGGGATACGTCGAGCTCATGGTTACCTTTGGCAAGGACACGACGACCAGGCAGGTCAAGATACGCTTCCTCGTCATCGACTTCCTGTCCCTTTACAACTGCATTTAGGGAAGGCCAAAATTGGCAGAACTGACCGTGATACCCTCTACCGTCCACTTAAAGATGAAGTTTTACACCAAGAGGGCACAAGTCGCCACCTTCCAAGGTGACCTAGCAGCTTCCCGAAGATGTTTCAACGCGGCATCCAAGGGACACGACACGGTCGACACCGGGACAAGACCCGCCAAGAGACCAGCAACCATACGACCAGAGCCCGAGGAGACGGAGTCCGTCAAGGCAGAAGAGCAGAGAGCTCCCCCAAAGGTCGAATCTATAGTCCTGGACACCCGCTTCGACCAGGACGAGCCTCCCAGCGGCGAGCAAGTCACCCTCCGACCAATTCCTGACGGAGACTTCGAGCTCGTCCCCCTCCGCGAGGACGCGAGCAAAGGAGTGAAGATCGGTACCAGCCTCCCCAGCCCAACGAGGAAACATATCAAAGCCTGCTTGCGCGAGAATGCTGACCTATTCGCGTGGAGCGCTGCAGAGATGCCCGGACTCGACCCCGAGGTCACCTGTCACCGCCTTGCCATAGATCCATCCGTTAAGGCAATAGTACAACGTAGACGTAGGCAGTCCTCGGAGAAAACGGAGGCTGCTGAAAAAGTTGTAAAAGACCTCTTAGAGGCAAAAAAAATTTCTGAAGCCCGGTATTCAACCTGGATGTCAAATGTTGTACTAGTCAAAAAGAATAATGGAAAATGGCAAATGTGTGTTGATTATACTGATCTCAATCGGGCATGCCCGGAAGATGCATTTCCCTTGCCGAACATAGACATGCTGGTCGATAACTCAGTCGGTTATAAAATACTGTCATTCATGGATGCCTATTCAGGCTATAACCAAATCCCAATGGCCATGAGCGACAAGCATTGCACTGCTTTCATGACCAGCTCGGGCAACTATTACTACAACATAATTCCCTTCGGTCTAAAAAACGCAGGGGCAACATACCAACGTATGATGAACAAAGTGTTCCACAACCAAATCGGGGACATGCTCGAGGTGTATATGGACGACATGATCGTCAAATCCCGAGCAGATACCGACCATGCAGCTCACCTCAAAGAAGTCTTTGCTCAAGCAAGACAATGTAAGATGAGATTCAACCCCGAGAAGTGCACATTCGGGGTCAAGGTAGGGAAATTCCTCAGTTTTTACTTGACAGAACGAGGAATCGAAGCTAACCCCGACAAGTGTCGAGCCTTCTCCGACCTCCCGACACCCACATCAAAAAAATCCATACAAGTCATGAAAGGCATGCTGACCTCGCTATCCCGCTTCGTCGCGAGATCCGCTCAGCACGCCCTCCCCTTCTTCAAGCTCTTTCGCAAGGAGGCAGCCTTCGAATGGACCGAGGAATGTGAACAAACGTTGCGCCACCTAAAACAAAGCCTATCCCAACCGCTCGTTCTATCCCGGCGCGCAGCCGGGGAAAATTCTTCATATACCTGGCGGTCTCAAACGAAGCTGTCAGCACGGCTCTCATTCGCGAGACGCCCGACGGACAAAAACCCGTCTACTTTACGAGAAAAGCACTGCAAGGGCCTGAGGTCAGATACTAACAGATAGAGAATGTAGCTCTAGCCCTCGTCAACGCGGCGAGGAGACTAAGCCACTATTTCCTTGCTCACACGATCATAGTAAGAACTGACCATCCAGTGAAGTAGCTCTTGGGTCGACCTGACATGGCAGGTCGAATGTTGAAGTGGTCCTTGGAACTCTCTGAGTTCGACATTCAATACGAGAGAAGAAAAGCCCTAAAGGCGCAGGCTCTGGCCGACTTCATCGCATAAATGACCGCTCACAACCCCCCCGCAGGAAAAGAGCACAAGTGGACCATCTTCGTCGACAGGGCATCCAGCTCATCTGAAAGAGGCGCGGGAATCCTCTTGGAAAACGAGGAGGGCGTGGTGATAGAGCACTCACTCACCCTCTCCTTTCCGACTTCAAACAACCAAGCAGAATACGATGCCCTGCTCGTAGGACTGAGGCTAGCCGAGGACCTAGGAGCACGTGAGGTATAAATCTTCACGGACTCCCAGCTCGTCGCTTCCCAAGTCCAAGGGAGTTACCAGGCCAAAAACAACAGCCTCATTGAATACCTGAACTTAGTCAGAGAATACATGAAGAAATTCGACCGAGCAAAAATATCACACGTCCCGCGCGAGCAAAACACTAGGGTCGACATACTTTCGAAGCTCGTAAGCACAAGAAAGAAAGGCGGGAACAAATATGTCATACAAGAATCCCTATCGCGCCCGAGCATCGAAAAAACCTCGACCCCTGTCGAGGTGCACGCCATAGGAGACGCCTCATGCTGGATGACCCTGGTGTTCAACTTCCTAACAAAGGGATAGCTCCCCTCGGACTGGACAGAGGCAACCGCGACCAAACGACGAGCATGCTCCTACGTGGTGCTCGAGCACAAACTATACCGCAGGGGATTCTTCATTCCCCTCTTGAAGTGCATCAACGAATCCATAATCCCCGAGGTATGACAGGAAATACACGAAGGGATTAACGCCCAGCACATGGGCGCAAAGTCCCTGGCAAGGAAGGCTCTACGGGCGGGGTACTACTGGCCGATAATGCAACAGGACGCCAAAGATCACATTAAGAGGTGCGACAAGTGCCAGAAGCACGCCGACATGCATCTCGCTCCCCCTCACGAGCTGAGCATACTGTCGTCCCCGTGTCCATTTTCCTGGTGGGGGATTGATATCCTCGGACCATTCGTACAAGGGACGTAACAAAACAAGTTCCTTATTGTGGCCGTGAATTAATCCACGAAATGGATAGAGGTCGAGGCCCTTGAAAAGATCACCTCGCACAACATCCTCTGCTTCTACAAACGAAACGTCCTCGCCCGATTTGGGATCCTGAAAGCGCTGATCACAGACAACGGCACCCAATTCACCGACCAAGGGTTCTGAAGCTTCGTCTCCAAACTCGGAACCAAACAACATTTTACCTCAGTCGAGCACCCCCAGACCAACGGGAAAGCCGAGGCCTCCAACCGGGTCATCCTGCAAGGACTTAAACGTCGGCTAGGCGAAGCAAAAAGGGGGTGGGTCAAGGAACTACACAACGTCCTATGGGCTTACCGCACCACACCCCACTTGACGACGAGCGAAACCCCTTTTCGACTAACATACGATACCGAGGCCGTCATCCCCGTAGAGATCATGGAACCCTTCAGGCGGACAGAGATGCCTCTCAATGAGGAAATGAACGACGAAACCCTCAGGGGCAAGCTCGATCTGGTCGAGGAAATTCGATCAGGGGCAGCCCTGCACGAGGCCACTTTGAAACAACGAATAGCCCTGTATCACGACCACAAAGTCATCAAACGCGAGTTCCAGATCGGCAGTCGAGTCCTACGACGGAACCAGAAAGATTCGCGCGAAGGGAAATTGGCCGCCAACTGGGAGGGACCCTACCGCGTCCAAGGAGCTACGGGCACCGGAGCGTATTACCTCGAGCAGTTAAATGGAGAACCGCTACCACGACCCTGGAATGCTGCTAAGCTAAAACAGTACTATAGCTAAAGTCCTCAACCACTATGGACTTTTGTCGTCGAACATCCACCCTTAACCAACAAAGGGGAAAAGTCTCGACCATGTAGGCGAGTCGAGGTACGAACCCGACCTACCAACCACCGAGTGACATATCGTTGTTCACCCAACAATCTGAAACAACTATGCCCGACAGGGACACCTCGATCGAGCTCCACTGTCGAAGTACCCACAAGGCAGAACACCCAGCTCACAATGGGCAGTTCACGCCACGAGCGTAGGACCCCGATCTGGGTCATGCGCCCGACACACGGATTCCACTCCGTGCATTCGACGTATTTCGAAGTGTGTCGAACCATCAGAAGGGTCAAAAGGATATCTCCGCTCGAGAATAAAACTTCATCAAAATGTTCGTTATGAAAATAGCAGTCGAGCGTTAGCCTAGATACGAGCGGATTATTGCTAAGATAAACATCCATCAAAAAGAAAAACATGCACAAAACAGGTTAATAATGAACCGACCAAGAAGGCCGGCGATGTTCAAGGTTACAAACCATAGCACAACCGCCAAAAGAAATCAAGAATTAGCACGGGCATGCAGGCCCAAAAAAAACAAATAAATACACGGGCACGCAGGCCCAAACATTAACTTGATGCTAAACTTCCCCAGGACTACCGGCATCTACATCAGGAGACTCAGGAGGCGGCACGACTTGACCATCAATAATCTGGGACAGGAACCCGACTCCCTCGGTGTTCATGCCAGGATTCAGGATATATAGCTTACTGACCGTGGCCTCGAACCCATCGGCCATGGCAACGAAGCAGTCTGACTCGAGAAGGTGGATACGAGCGACCATATCTGAACGGGTGCGCAAAGAGGATATCTCCTCTGGCTCGTTATCAGTAGGAAGTATAGCGGTCTTTAGCTCCTCGATTTCCTTGGACAGATGTTGGTTGTCTCTCTCCAACCGTTCCTTGTCAAGTTGAAGGCAATCACTCTCCTCGGCAGCCTTCGCAGTCTTTTCCTTCTCCCCCAACAGTATGTCGGCCTGCTCACGAAACATCTCCTCGGACTGCTCAAGGGCCGCCTTTAACTTACGTGATTTGGCAGCAAAAGAAACCTTCTCTGATTCTAAATCCCTAACACGGCCCGAGGAGTCTGATCCTTCCCCGGCAAGGACCACAGCCATCTCGGCCATCTTCACCAGCCCGACCATGCTGGCGGCGAGGTGTTTCCTCTGGCCTTCTTTGTCAAGCCGTTTAATAGTCTCGTCCTCGTTATCACTCACTGTCAGAGGAAACCCCTTGAAGAAATAATTTTCTACAAAGCAGGGCGGCAAGCCGAAGGCCCGAGCATCTACGGGCTCGTAACCAGTCTCTGATCTGCTCTCGGTCTGACTCCTCTTCCTGACAACCAGCTCAGTAGGTTGCTCGGCATCGGGAGAGCCCGAGGACCCGGTGGACACATCTCCGCCCGAACTGGCTGGAGGGCCCATCCTCGTAGCTTGCGGTGCCGTCACCAGCCTCTTGCTTATCTTCTTGTCTTGGGTCAGCTTCAAAAGCCTCTCCCGACGTTCAGCCATGTGACCTGCAAACAGGAACGAACCCGGGTTAGCTACAAGCGAGCAAAAGCAATGAAAATGGAATAAAACAATAAGAGCAGAAGCAAGAAACCTAGAAGATCTACAGCCTGCCCGTAGGATTGGCACTCAACGAGCCCCTTGGTATTGATGGGACGTGCCTCAAACGTCGGGTAGCCATCCTCATCAAGAATGTCATCCCCTTCCCTCGTGACCCACCGAGCGGGGAAGAAGCTATCAACAAACTTGTAAAGGATAACATAGGCCTCCTCATCCTCGACACTCATGCTCCCCGCGGGTGTATGATAGTTCTCGGTGCCATGCTCGTAATGACCCGAGCACCAATGGATCGGGAACTTGGAGATTCGCCCGACTGCGGGACTACCCTCAGCATCCACGAGGGGCTCCCCGTCCTCGTCGACCACCACCATTTCCGATTTGAATAGAGAGTCCAGGGCAGTTTGGGTGACCGGCTACAGCACGTACCATTTATCTTTGAAATCCCTTACCGAGTCCATGTACATCCTGAACAGCCTCTTCAACTGTTTCAGGGATACCCAACTGTACTTGCCTCCTCGAGATTGACGTTGCAGATGAAAAACCCTGAAGAAAAGGGGAATCGTCGCCCCAATTCTCAGGAAACGACAGGTCATCTAGAACGCCCGGAGGAAGGCAATCGCGTTGGGGTGAAGCTGCGAGGGGGCCAGGTTCAGATGACTAAACACCCCGACTTGAAAGTCACTAAAGGGTAGCCTAAGACCGAGATCCATGAACACAATCTCGTACATAGGGAATCCATACTCAGTAAACTCCGAGCAGATACGGGCATCAATCGTCAGCCTTATTATCCTAAAATTCTTTTGAAAACCTTCCTGAGTGCCATCATGCTCAACGATAGTATAAGCACGCCGATTACGACGACAGTACGCTGAAGCAATCCCCTGGGGCTCGAAGCCCACCCAGTCTAACGTAGGGTCGTCAATGGTGTCGACCAATGTAACGTTCTCTTCTGTACTTGTTTCCTCGACGTCATTATGTCTCTAGGATTCCGGATTATTGGCCATTTACCTGCAAAGCACAGGAAACTGGTGAATTCGACAGCAAATTCGCGTGCTCGCCATAGAGGTGGGGAGAAGTACATAATGATTCAGACTAAAAGCCGAACACTGACACCCCAGCTCCGACCATGCATCGATCTTGGATAACACGAGCGTAACATGAGCGCCCCGGGCGAATCATGAATCACTCGACCAATTTCCTGACTCCGCCTACCCGACACTAGAATACTGCGAGGAGACTACCCTATATACTTCCTAAAAGGATGAACATCCCAGCCAGTTCATGAGTATGCCGACCAAACGCATGAGGGTCACGGGCAATATCATGAGTTATATGCCTAAAACTATGAATATCACGGGCAATATCATGAATTATGTGCCTAAACTATGAATATCACGGGCAATATCATGAATTATGTGCCTAAACTATGAGTATCTTAGGCACAGTCATAAATCTACCGGGCATTACTTCCAAATATAGGTTCCTAGTATAAAAAATATCATCAAAACTACCTATAACATAGAGAACCAGGAGGAAGGGGCACTTACTTGGAAGAAGAGGGGTACAAACGACGGTGGTGAAAGTAATCAACGGCGAATGGTGCGGCGGTCTCACGGTGTTACGGGAACCAGCGGTTGCGGAAACAGAGAAAGAAGGAGGAGCATGAAGAGGAAAAACAGATTATGGGCCCAAGGGTCCTATTTATAGAGATGACGTTAAAAGTGAAACTTCGCTCCGGGGAGACACGAACTTCCCCCATCCTCGACACCTACCCGCCTAGGCAATGATGGCCCTATTTACTAGGGTGGCGTTGCAGTTCCCAAGGACTACGCCACGTGTCCGACAAACGCAGCCCAGAGATCCCCGCGAGAGTTCCTCGAGCACGCTTCGAAATGCAAAGCCATGGTTCGAGCATTGGGTCCCCGCGGAAAAGGCAAGCTGAGATCAAGTCATAACTCCTGTGCCAAGAACAACGACTTGGGGGGCTCTTATTCTAGACTGGGCCCACCTTGGCCCAAAGTGCAAATAAAGGCCTAGATCCAAGCAGCTCCTCGGGGAGTGCCCATAATCAGACCATCACTGAACGTGCCCGACCACAGACTACAACTGCAATGCCCGCCGTTGCCCTCAACGAGCAGCGTCCCCGACCAGGGGAACTCCAGCTCGAGTCTGGCTCGAGCATCCTCCCCATAGGGAAGATTCTATCCACTCCAACCACTATGGGATCCTCAAAGCTCCGGAAAGACTGCGTCTACGTTCTTCCTCATTCTTCGCAGAGCACCATCCAGGAAGGGGACCACGTACAGGTCCCCACTACACACGTAGAACCTGGAAGTCCCTTTATTGGGCCAGTTCTGGTCGGCCCAATAAGGGGACCTTGGCCCAGTGCTGAGGGCTATAAATACCCTCTACTTCAAGAGGGTCAGGTATTCATTCATTACACACCTACGTATTTTTGCCTGCTCATTTTGTCTCTCATTTTATTATCGGAGTGTCTTTCAGGTACCCCTCCCCCACTTCATCCAACTTCACTTCGAGCCAGCTGTGACGGCCAAGTCTGATCCGGTAAGATCATTTTCAAATATGAAATTTGTAAAAAATTAAATCAAAATTAAATATAATAATTAAGTTAGTATTTAAAAACTGAAAAATAAAAATAAAAAATAAAATATAACTTGATGGTCCAATTATGGTTTAAAATTTGAAAAAAATTGATTTGAGAAAAATATTAACAGAGAGACTAATATAATCCTGTTAAATTTTGTAAAGAATTAAATATGATCATTATTTTATGGAGAACTTAATTAAATTATGTATATTTTGTGAGGGACCAAAATAGGTGTTCACTCTTAATAAAATTTGTCTTTCAAATACATTAGATAATTAATGTATCTGAATATAAAATAGATACATTGTTGCTATATTCTCATGGATCTAGATCTGCTTTAATTGGTTATTGTGATGTTGATTGGGAAGGAAGTGTTGATGATAGAAAAAGTACATCAGGAGGATGTTTTTTTCTAGGAAATAATCTCATATCTTGGTTTAGTAAGAAGCAAAATTATGTGTCTCTGTCCACTTCTGAGGCTGAGTATATTGCTGCAGAAAGTAGTTGTTCTCAATTGGTTTGGATGAAACAAATTTTAACAGAATATAATGTCAAACAAGATGTCATGACATTACTCTGTGACAATATAAGTTCCATAAATATATCAAAAAATCCTATTCAACACAGCAGGACCAAACACATTGATATCCGTCATCACTTTATAAGAGAGCTTGTTGAAGAAAAGATTGTTGCCTTAGAACATGTAGCTACTAAATTACAACTGACTGACATTTTTACTAAGGCTTTGGATGCATAGCAGTTTGAGAACTTAAGAGTAAAACTAGGGATATGCATATATGAGGGTTTGTAGCTATTAAGGGTGTGTGGGAACATCATTAAAGTGATGTTATATTATTTATGTTTCCAACAAATCAAATTTCGTAAGCAATCATTTCAAGACTATCTAAAATACTCTCCCACACGCTACGACGTTACCTTATTCTATTTTTACAACCTCTTCATTCTCATTTAAAGAAAAAGAACCCTTGCTATTTTCCATCTCACTGTTCAAAATTTTTCAAAGATGTCACAACATCATGCTTTGTCTCCCTCAAAGTGCCCTTCTGATGTTACCAAGACTTCTAGGTCAAATACCGTCAACTGTCCTGAGGACCTCTCCCTTGATAAAGTATTGGTATTCACTCCTCTTACAACTATTCCACCTCTTGAGAAGAAGGTTAAGAAACCCAAATCATCACATGAAAAGAAATCAAAAGACGAGTTTGACACTACTAAAGGTAATGCTCTTACTACTACTGATGATAGGTCAGAAGAAGACATTGTTAATGTTGATAGGAGTATTAGAAAGGGTGTTAAATGAAGGTTTTTATGTACATGGGATTTCTACTCCTCTTTCCCGGATGCCTGCTCAGGCTGACAAAAGAACTGATCCTCAAAATACTGCTGAATCATCTACCTTAAAGAAAGATGTTGCTGAAAGTGAACTTGGAAAGCTTTCTACTTATGTTCTAGAAGAAGTGAAAGATAATGTTGAGAAAGATGTTGAGACATCATCTGCTAAGAAGGAATCTCCTGCTAAGGAAAATGCTGGTGGATCCAAATCTGCAAAGAATCCAAATGTTGATAATGTGGTGAATGTTGATGATCTGTCTGACAATGACCTTATTTCCAATGTGGTGCCTGGAATAACTAAAAGGCTCAAGTCTAGAAAGGTTATGACTGTAAATGTCACACCCCCTACCAAGAGTAACAAGAAGAAGACTATGTATGGTCCTCCAAAACCCAGAAGGAAAGTGGTTCCTCCCTCCAACAAAAGAAAAGTTTGACCTGATGACTCCTCAGATGATGATGAGGATGATGTCCATAACATTTCTCCTGTGAAGAGATCTAAAAGTAAGAAGAAAGTTGTATTGGTAGAAGAGGATGACTATGACCATGATGTCCAAGACATGTCTCCTGTGAAGAAGTCTGCAAGCAATAAGCTTTTTGTTAGGGTACCTGATGCTCCTCTTGACAACATTTCCTTTCATTCTGTTGGGAATGCTGAAAGTGGAAATATGTATTTCAAATAAGAATTCCCCTTGAAAGACAGTTGGTAGCTAGTGCACTAGAGTGAAAAGAGATTATGGAGTTGATTTCTTTTGCTGGCTTGATGGAGATTGTCACCAGATTTGCAAAATATTATGAGACTCTTGTTAAGGAATTTATTGTTAATATTCCTATTGATTGTGTTGATCATAAAATTAAGGAGTATAAGAAGGTGTTTGTTAGAGGTATATGTGTATATTTTTCTCCTGCTGTCATCAGTAGATATCTAGATAGGTCTGAATATGATTATTGTGAGTTGGAAGTGAATGATAATCAAGTGTGTAAAGCCATCACTTCAAACCAAGTGAGTGAGCGGCCCATGAATAAGCTTCTTGT
This sequence comes from Vicia faba, assembly GCA_948472305.1. NCBI lineage: Eukaryota > Viridiplantae > Streptophyta > Magnoliopsida > Fabales > Fabaceae > Vicia > Vicia faba. Next base: position 10,769,847 of record OX451735.1, read on the forward strand.
TAGTAAGCTAAGTGTAAAATATGCTATCTTGCATAGAATTGGAGTTGTTAACTGGGTTCCTACGAATCATACTTCAACCATTACAATTGGCTAAGGAAAGTTTATCTATGTTGTTGGAAATAAGAAATTGTTTGATTATGGTGCTTACATTTTTTATCAGACTATTAAGCATGCAGGAACCTGTGCTATCAAGATGCCTATTGCCTTTCCATCACTTATTTGTGGAATTATTCTTAACCAACATCTTGGAATTCTAAGTGGTAGTGATGTAGTTTGCAAGAGGGAGTGTGTTGTGACCCTTCACTTCAAGTTGTTTTCAGGAAAACATGTCCCAGACATTATTTTGACATCTGCATCTTCTTAAAACAATACCTCAACCAAGGATGACATGATTACTGAATTAATGGAAACCTACAAAGAACTTGATTATGTGATCCGAGTTAGCTCAGCTAGAAATCTAATTTTTAAAAAGATGATCAAGGATCTGTAGAAGGACAACAATTTTGATGATAGAGTGAGCACTGAAGGAGGAGATTTTGACGATGAAGGAAGTTTTGAAGTTACCAAGTATACTGGTCCTGCAGACAATTAGACTCTTTACTTTTTTTTGTGACCCATTTGGCACTTGTATGTGCTTGACTCTTGGATTCTATGGTTTGTACTTATATTACTGCTACTCTCTTGAATTTATGTTTTTTATTTGGAATATTATGTCTAAAAAGGGGGAGAGAAACTGACTGACCTCTGACTGACTAACCACTGATTGAGGGGGAGATTAATGTTTGAGGGGGAGCCTCATATCTCAGAAGATGTTCTGACATCTTCCTCTGCTAACAGATAACTGAGTTACTTTTTCTAACTGCTAACTAAGTTACTTTTGCTTGTGCTGCTGCTCTGATAATGCTCTGATAATATGCTCAAATAATGTTTTAGCCAAAATTTTCCAAAGGGGGGAGTTTGTAAGTGTTTGTTGGTAGCAATTTCGGTAAAACACTGACTTTATAATGTTTTGCTTAATTCCTTGACATTTGAAGAAAACTGGTTTTGAATGATGTCAAAGCAGATATCTTGACATCTTCCTCCTGATCTGATCGTGACTTCATATTTGTTTTCAGTATTTTGTTTCCTGTTTTTATGCGTGCCATTATTCAGGATTTGTGACTCATAGCTTGCAAAAAATATGGAGGAATATTTTTAGATCTGTATTATCCTTTTGAATTATATCTTGGCATGTTTTCATGGAAATACTCAAGGGATTGCAATATTTGTTTTTCAGCCCAAGCCCGCTGATGCGCCTTTATAAGGACTTGCATCCTTATTCGTTAAACGACAACTTTTGAAGGAGAATATATTCTTTCTGTTTTAGAAGTCTAAGTCTTTTAATTGTAATACACTATAAGTATTGGTTTAATACTTGAGTTGTAATTTGAGTTGTTAATTGTTGATCATTCATAAGCTTTTAAGTATTGAATGATTGAAATCTTTAAACCTTAATATTTCTGTTGTTCTTCACTGTTAGTGATTGAAAGGGTTTGAGGAGGGCCTCATACCTAGGTTATCTTAGGTAGACGTATAACGCGAGTAATGATTAAGTGATTAGATCGTAAACTGATTGCTTACTGAGGGTCTATAAATTGATACTATTTAGTGGACTTATCCCTGACTTGGTAGCCCCCAGAGCAGGTGTTGTTGTACACCGAACTAGGTTAACAATTCCTTGTGTTTTTACTACTTTTAATATTGTTTCATTTTATATTTTTCTTAGATATTTGTGTCATGACATCTCTTTCGACATCACATATCTGATACCAGAATTTCAAAAACCATTGTGATGCAATTTAATATCAAAGCACCAATCTCCGACAATGACACCATTTTGTTCGAACTACGGTATAGTGGTAAGAGCAATAGAAAGGAAGTATTTTTACAGGAAATTATCGTATTTATAGTTATTGGTGTGAAGAAAAGAATGTCGTTCAATAGATTCCACATTTCTAAGCTTGTGTTAAATGGTTTAAAACATAAAAGTGCAAAAAGAAAAATATGAAGAAGAAAATAAATATATTCTTGAGAAATGAGAGAACTCATTTGAGTTTGGATTTCATCTACCCATCAAATAATTAAATCTATCGACCAATTGTACACAACCTAAATTACTCATAAATATCATCATGTATCACTCACAATAGAGGTTATGTCTAACGCAAAGTTGAGAAATCAATTGTTTTGTTCCCATCAACGATGTCTCGTGCAACGCAAATAACACAGAGGCATTAGGCTTTGATACCCACTGTGATTACTAAGCCTAAATATATATCTAGAATCTAGAAACTAATAGATATCCATTCTTAATCATAATTTTTAAGATATATGTATATAGCATATAAAATCTTAGCACAAAGCAAAAACAAGGATAAACATCAAGATTGATTTGTAAAAGAGGTTTTATACAATGCCATGAGAAATAAATATACATAAGATTAGATTAAATTTACAAACAAAACCCAAGAAATAGAGAAATACATAGAGAGGAAGAGAAATGAATCGACTCTCCTCGTGTTATTAGGACGATTCGTGCAAACACATCTCTGATTCATCAAGATGCAAGCTCAAAATGTTGTTTTCGAGCCTCTCTTGACCAAAGAATGATGGTGGTGGTGTTAGGACTCAAAAATACCCAAATCATAACCATAGAAATGAAAAAAATGTGAAAATATAGTGGATGGAAAGTGAAATCTTAATTAGTAGTACAGATCCCGCTAGCGCAATCTGCTGCAATGCGATAAAAATTCAGATTTTGTTTCTGCCATAACTAGAGAATTGTAACTCCGATTTACGCACAATCAGAAGCGTTAGAAAGTTTATTCAATGATATATATAAACATAACCTAAATACCATGCTTTTGTGATCATTTGAAATATGTGAAAAGCTTATTCTTTTCTTTGTGCATTCTCTTTTATTGCTCAAAATCCAATCTTTGAAGTTGTGCCTTCGGTTCTAATTACTCGATACTCCAATTATTAATGAATATCTACAAAAGAAATGAAAAACTATCAAACAATACAATATTTACACAAAAACAATATTATATTCAATGTACAAATACACACACAAGTTCAGGTTTATTCAAAAGATTACAACAAAATGAATCGATAAGTGCCACTAAAATATACACAAATATCACGACTATTTTGCACTTATCAATGTCTAACACAAAGTTGTGAGAACAACTGTATTACTCTTATCAGCGATGTCTTACGCAACTCAAACAACACTGAGGTATTAAGCTTTTATACCCATAGTGAATATTAGCTCTAACTCTATCTCTAGAATCTAGAAACTAATATGTATCCATCCTCAATCAGGATTTGGGAGGTATATGTCTATAACAATACAAATTCAAACATAAAGCAAAAAAATTAAGGAAGATATCAATAATGATTTGTAAATCATATTTTAAACAACACCATGCGAAATATAGAAATACATAGAGAGGGAGAGAAATAAACTGACACTCCTCGCGTTGTCAGGATGATTTGTGTAAACCCATCTTTGAATCTTTAAGATGCAAGCTCCAAATATTATTTTCTAGCCTCTCTCGACTAAAGAATGATTCTAAAGGTGCTGGGACTCAAAAATACTCAAATCATAACTAAAAATGTGGTATAAACCCTTAAATACATGTTTATGTCCAACAAAAATTGTCTGGCACCTTATGCCATTTACTCAATGATTTGGAACTTATTCAGCCAAAAAAACAGCACAAAAACAGGCAAAACCACCCCACGCTCGCTCAGTGATTTTGACAAAAATGGAAAAATATTCAGCACTTGTTTTTGTCATAACTTGATAGTCGTAATTCTGATTTACGCACAATCGCAAGCGTTAGAAAGATTATTTAATCCTCTATATTACAATGACTAAATATCATTGTTTGATACCTACAAAAATAATATAAAAAACAATTAAATTCAATGATATTTTTACATGATAATGCAACGATACACAATATTTACATGATAACAAAATATATACATATTTACATACAAGTTGAGGTTATTTTTATAAAAACTAATGAACCAAGCCCATAAGTGCCAATTATTCACTCAAAAGCATCACAATTTGGCACTTATCGAATCTCCCCAACTTAAAACATTGTTTATCGTCAAACAAAGGTCTCAAACCAAAAGATAACACAAAGCAACAATCAAAGAATCATGTATCAACAAGTTTCAAAAAACAAAAATAGATGTGTGGTTCAAAAGTAAAACGCACAAACAAAGTAATGCTTACCACTAAACTACAACGATAACATAAAACTAAAACAACTTCTAAGCACAAAAAGAATGTACAAAATTATAAGAATACAAATTAAATCATGAATCACACCTATCACAAACTTCAAAAGATAAAGAAAAAAGAAAGAAATGATAAATGAGGGGAAAAACTCACACCCAACAATTTTGAAAACATCCAGATCAACTTAGGCATTCATCAAAGCAAAATCATGTTGAAAGTATAAAAGCATACATTACAAGTGCTTAACAGGTTGTAATGAGGCTTGGGTAACAAGGAAAGGTCATATTTAAAGCCGATGAAACAAAATTTCTTAAACCTATGAGAGCATCACTTCCCACACTTTCAAGCAATCCAAAACGATATAACCATCACTTATTACACAAAACATCACAACATTGATCTTATTGTATTTTTTTCCTTTTTCTCTATTTTTTTTCTTTTTCTTTATTTTCTTTTCTTTTTCTTTTTCAACTTTTTTTAACCACGTTATTCTTTTCAACCCCAAGAAACCAACTCATGAACAACTAAACATTTCCCTCCCAACTTAAATTCAATCAAACATCATAATGTGAATGCTCCCTAACTTTCTAAGGCAAGGGTAAAAATTCAAACCACAATATATGGCTGAGGCTTCAAGAAAAAAGAAACATTAGAATCCAACGTGACTACTCACTCATGCATAAGTTCATAGTCCAACATCAAGAGGAATCCTAACAAAAAGGCTCAAAGGGGTTTAAAAAAAAGATCGCTCACTCATAAGGTGCATTACTTTTGGTTGGGTGGTTATGCTCAAAATCAAACAACACGCGTTGATCATTTTCACGCTTTCATACAAACAACATAAATACAATATTAAACAAAAGTCAAACGAGTTAAACCAAATTGTTGGTCACTTGTGCATATGGTAAACAATAGAAAGCTTCCTCACAAAAAGGTTAGAATCTAAGGTGATTCAATCATGAATAAGTACTGTAAAAGATTAAATAACATGAAAACTGTGCAAATTAAAAGTTTCAAAATCATGTTATGTTCTAGAAAGAAATAAATATGTACCTTGAATGAAGTTAACTTCAAAACTATCACTACCACACATATGTAAGTTGAAACAATAAAAATTGGAAAATCGCTCCATGCGACTTCAAATCAAAATATCTATGTTTGAAGACAAACAACAACAAAAATTATTAGGAATTAACTACTACTATATACTAGTCTAAAAAGACTCGGTGGAAGTGGGTAAGAAGGGTCGAGTGAAAAGAAAATCCACTAGCGCAACTGCAGGGCACGCTTAGCCCCCCACAGAGCACACTCAGTGTGTGCAGAAAAACAAGGCGCGCTTAGCACGCACAGACCGTACTTAGTACGCACAAGTATATGCAGAAAAATAAAATAAAAAGCCTCTGAATTTCTTAGATAAACATCCACTACACCTACACTACCTTAGATACAAAAATTGAAGAATTTATAAATGTTGAGGTGCCTCCCACCAAGCGCTTGTTTTATGTCGTTAGCTCAAGGCCTTTATTAAGTCCGAAAAGTCGTTGCTCATGGTTTCGTTGCCCTTCCACCAACAGTAACACCTAACAAAAACTTGAACAAACATTAAACATAACAAGTATATACAACACGGGTAAATTATACAAATGTATCAAAAAAAAAGTATCTATGTATGAACAAATATACCAAAATATGAATATAAAAAAGTATAAAACAAAAATATCTTCAATATAAACAAGTATGTACAAAAATAAAAAATATGGAAACTATTGCAATGTGATCCAATATCAAAACACCAATCCCTGACAATGAAGCCATTTTGTTCAAACTGCAGTATAGCGGTAAGAAGAAAAAGTTTTAAAGTATTTTTCTGGGAAATTATTGTATCCGCAAGGATCAGTGCAAGGGAAAGAATGTCATTCAATAGTTTCCACGTTTCTGAGCTCGGTTAGAATGGGTTTAAATTAAAACATATGAATAAGAAAATAATTCATTCTTTAGAGAGGAGAGAACTTGTCTGGCATGAATTTAATCTACTCGTTACAAACTTAAACCTATCGATCAATCATACTCAACCTATAATCCTTGTCAAAATCACCATGTTTCTCTCACATCAGTGTTCATTTCTGAAACACCTACGAGTTGTACCACAATAAAGGTTATTTCTAACGCAAAGTTGTGAAAAAAAGAAAACAATTGTATTACTCTTGTCGGTGATGTCTCGCACAACTCAAACAACACGGAGGCATTAAACTTCGATACCCACAGTGAATATTAGCTCTAAATCTATCTCTAGAATCTATAAACTAATAGATATCCATCCCCAATCAAGATTTGGGAGGTGTATGTCTATAAAATCACAAATCCAAACATAAAGCAAAAAGATTAAGGAAGACATCAAAAATGATTTGTAAAGTAGATTTTATACAACACCATGAGCGATAAATATACACCAGATCAGAGTAGGCTTACAAACCAAACCCAACAAATAGAGAAATACACAGAGAGGAAGAGAAATGAATCGACACTCCTCATGTTATCGGGATGATTCATGCGCACCCATCTCTAAATCATCAAGATGCAAGCTCAAATGTTATTTTCTAGCACCTCTTTACCAAAGAATGATTCTGATGGTGTTGGGACTCAAAATTACCCAAACCATAACCTAAAAATGTGTTCTAAACCCCTAAATACATGTTTTTGTTCAACATAAATTTCTTGGCGACTCATGTTATTCGCCAGGCAATTTAGCACTTATTCGGCCAAAAAATAACGCAAAAACAGGAAAAATCACCCCACACTCGCACGACGATTTTGACAGAAATAGGAAAAATTTCAGTACTTGTTTTCACCTTAACTTGAGAACCGTAACTCCAATTTATGCACTATTGGAAGCGTTGGAAATCTTGTTCAATGGGCTATATTACAATGACTAAATATCATTGCTTGAATACCTACAAAAATGAGATAAAAATAATTAAACTCAATGATATTTACATAATAATGCAACGATACACAACATTTACATGATAAAAAAATATATACATATTTGCATACAAGTTGAGGTTATTTCTATAAAAAATAATGAATCAAGCCAATAAGTGCCAATTATTCACACTCAAAAACATCACAATTTGGCACTTATCAGTAACGTAATGTATAACGCAAAATGTAACTCCTCGGGAAAACACATGAGTCTTATGTTTTAATAGAAAATTTATACTCGTTGAATAATGTTAATTTATAACAACTGATCTAATGGAGACTATAGTAAGGGCCCAAATGTTATATTAACTATGTTGATGATGATCACCATAGAAAATGAACTAAGGTTATGATCTTTGATGAGTATTACAATTGAGTCATATGAATGTGTATATTTTGATAAGAAGCCTTTGATACCAACCCATATATTAAAATATAAACATTATGGTAAGGATAAAAGAAACAAGTTCAAAATGTTTTACAACCTTGCAAATGCTTAAGGTATTCTGGCTGCGGTGAATACCGAGACTACCACTTATGATCCAACTCTTCTGGCTGTCACTCTTACAACTCTGGTCCTATCTCCTTCCCCGATCATATAGGTTCTAACTCCCGCTCTTGAGGTGGATGAATTCAAAGATGTTGTGGCCAATTTATTAGTGTTAAAATCAATCTTGCCTCTGGTTTTGACAAAGAGATTTCAAGATGAAGAACAATAGTTACCCTCAATGAGCACTCGCTCGTTGCCAGGTCAAACGTGTACTATATTGATAAGAATATAATCATGAGTATTGGGTCCCCTAAACCCCGAGTATTGGGTCTAAGATGATTATTGTAGTTTACTAATTCGTATATACATATTCATTGAATGTTCTTCAAAAGTCTACAACTTCCTTTATATACCTAAACCCAACAATATTAGGGTATTCGCTAATTTCTTCTACAATTGTTTATAGTGTTGGAAAGATTTAAGTTAAACGTGAGAATCTAGATAAACATATTTTGCTATAAACATATGCAATGAATCTATGCTTCACCAAAATCATAGATTTTTACATGTTTCTCATATGTGGAAACTTTTTGAAAATATTGTTGGTGATGTATCTAAAAATGTGAAGGCTTACCCATGTTGAATTTTGAGCACTTAAGACTATGAGAATAATGGTTGTAACATTTATCTCGAATGTTCTCTCAATAAGGAATGTACTTCCTGATCCGGCCACTTACATGAGGAAGTTTACGAGTCTCGACAATTTATCTATGTGAATCAATCTTCCCCTGCTAGCCACTTACATGGGGTAGTTTACGGGTGTCAGAATTCCTACACTATACATGATACTTTCACTGGATGGCCACATACAAAGTGGGATTTTACGAGTCTCAGTTATTCATATATATGAATTCACCTTCCCTGGCTTGGCACTTCGATAGGGCCGTTTATGGGTCACTGTACTCTGTTTCAGTAATTTGTCTTTCATGATCACTAATTTACATGAGAATCAAACTCGGGATAAGCTAGACATGAGTTACTCCTAAATACATTATTACTTCATCAATCACTATGTGATTATACTCATCAATCACTTTATCATAATATCTTTCTTACTAGACTATCGTCACCATCAATGTCATTCATGCACTCTCATAGATGGAACAATTCATCTCAAGTGACTACTCGCTCATAGGTACTCATTGAGGTACCTTTCACAATCGAGCACCACAACATAAGTTATTCATTATACCCTAAGTTCATCTATACTTGCAATCTTAACCTAACTAAGATCATCGATTTAAAGTGATTCATTATCATAGAATTTGACCAATTATTGTTTATTCAATGCATATATATCATAGTACAATTTTTAGGGCGTCCAAGGTAGCTTAGTGTCGCAGCGCAAAAAATACCCGAGTGCATGAATGCTCGAAATACAACACAGTCACTACAAAAGTTTATTTTTAAAAGGGAAAACGTCGATAAACTCCTAAAAGAACACAAATATGGTCTTCGTAACCAAATTCAAGTTCAGGATAACAAGTACTCGAAAGGTAAGCTATACAACTTATATCCAAGTACTTGGGGACCATAGGGATATACATCTAGTAGATTCATTTTCATCCGCTAAATAATGAATTGAAATTGATTGCATTATTATGTTTTCTCCGGGAGTTTTGTTTCTAATTTTTTCTTTCTATACTCCTATATACTTATAACATAAGATTGATGAGAATATGTTAGGAATTGGGGGAAATCAAATGGAGTGAATTGTGTGTGATTGAGCAAGGTTGGTGATTCGTGTGAGTCTCTTGTAATAAAAAATTTTGAAACAAAAGTTTGTTGTTTTGATGTATGGTGGTGATATATAGATGTTAATATGTTATGATAATGTAAAGATTGCAAAAATTTGTTAGAATCCTCTTTTGGTTTTATTTTCACGTGCAAATTATACCATATGGACATGGTGCATGATATAAAGGTGATGATGTAATGAAAATATCTCCAAGACTTTGTTGCATTTTGTCTCATTATAAAATTGGCTGACTTTTTAATGTTGAATTTGAATGATGACCTAGAAAAAATGAATGTATGTATTATGGTTCGATTGTAAATGGTAGTAAATTGGAATGTGTGATGATGTAAAGGAAAAGAGAATGAGATGCATTTTTATTTTGTTGTTTTGTCTTTAGTGGAAAGTAATATGATGGACAAAAGTGATATATAAAAATGTATATTGTATTCATATGAAGATAAGCTTTTGTAATTTTTCTTTGAAATTTGTAAAATATGAACAATTATTGATTTAAAACGTGATGTAAATGATATGTAATTTTAAAATAATAGAATGATGAATGATGAATATAGTCGTTCAAAAAATTGAATAGTTATAAAAAGTGTAAGATGTGAAACAATAAAAATTTATTTAAAGATGCAAAATGCAAACATGGTTAGATGAAATGAAAGTTTTTTTTGGTAAAATTAGGGTATAACACTTTGAAGATTCAAACAAATAAGATTAATCATAAAATAGTGGAGGAAATCATTTGAATATGGAATTAAATCGAATTGGACCGAATGTGATAGTGTGGGGTGGACTTACATGATTAGCACATAGACTTACATGGTTAGTCAATAGACCTTCATTCACATTTAAGTAACTTAAATTCATGAATCACCTTTGCTCCCTAAGTGTGCATGCATTGTTGACTTAGCAAGGTTGACACCTTTGCACACTAAGAGTATTTATGTTGTTGGCTTAGCGAGCCTTGTTTTGTTAGAAAAGTACTTTGGCTTGGTTTTTATGTTGATTTGATGATTTCTTCATGATTTTTATCTGTTTTTAGTCGATACATACTAAAAATGTCCAAACAAGTGTGGTTAATCATTTTTCATTGATAAATTGAAATTTTATTTTTATTGATTATTTATAAAATAAGTTAATAAATGTATACATGTTTTATATATTTTGGACACTTCTCACACCGAGGTAACAAAATTAACCTATAAAAATATTTAAACTAAGTGTTAAGTTTAGTAAAATAATGAGAAATTGAAAAAGATCATAATTAATTTTAAGGAGTATCTTGAATTTCTAAAAAATAACAACTAGATTGCTGGTGAAGGAATAGCTAGTATTACATTTGAATTTATAAAATCGGAAAACTATGAAACTTAGGAATCCTTAAGAAAAGAAGTAGCCAATTTGCATGAAAAGGGTCAACAAAAAAAATTTCTAGAATCATTTATAAATCTCTGTTTAGGTCATATATATATATATATATATATATATATATATATATATATATATATATATATATATATATATATATATATATATATATATATATATATATATATATATATATATATATATATATATATATATATATATATATATATGATAAATTTCTTGTAGCAAATATTTGGGGGTTTTGTAATATATGATAAATTTCTAGCTTGTAGCAAATATTTGGGGGTTTTGTAGCGCAGTTTTGGCGGGTTTGACGCTAGAAGTCATCTAAATCACTAAAAATGTGTAATTCAATTTGTTTTGATTGACTTTTAAAAATAAAATCAAACTAAGTCAAATCAAACTAATATATTTTGGATCGGTTTAGTTGATTTAGTCTTTTACAGCATATTTATTGAGTACAAATATACATATAGAAAACATGTTTTTGTATTTATTCATTTATACATTACCATAGAATAAATTTATAATTATCAAAATAAATTTATAATTTAATACATGAATATGAAATGTGTCTTACAATTTTATCTTATGTCTAAACGATTATATACATGAAATTGTATTATTAAATAAGTTTAAAATACTATATTCTATATTTATAAGTGCATACATATGACTATACTCGCTTGATAATACTATAATTTTATTTTAATTATCAATATTTTATAAATAAAAGGAACAAAAAAATGTAAATTAAAATTTGTCTTTTAATCTTATCCTTATCAACACTAACAAATTAAAAATAAAAATAAAAATAAATATATAACAATTTCATTTTGAATGAAAATAATAGTATTTAAAAATTGCATGACATATTATATTTTACTATTAATTAGTATTCAAATTTCTAAATACAATTTATTAGTGTAAATTAAGCTATATCATTTTGCTATTTTATATGTTTGAAACATATTCGATGAATTTTATCTTGGACTTTTAAATTTTAATATATCAAATTTTATATTGACATCAAACTTATTATTTTACTCCATATGTACAATATTATTTTTATTTAAAAAACAATTAAATAGGTATTCTTGAATATTTAAATTCTTTTGGTATTCCTCTCTAAAATTAAAATCAATTAAAACAGTAACAAATTCGAATTTCTTTTTTTGAATAACTATGTATTAAAAAAAATTCGCAAATAACCGTGTTTCAGAAAAAATTACGCAAATAACCATGTTTCAGATGACTCCTCAAAGGAGGAGCCATCTGAATTGGCGCATGCACCCATTTTTTAAGGGGAGGCGCCATCTCACTTGGCGCCTATGTGCTTAGGGCATGTCCTAAGTCAAGTGAGATGGCTCCTAGGTGTTATTTTAGGGCAAAATTTGATTTTTTTTTGTCCGGTGCGTTGCGTGTTGGATACAGGATCAACAAAATGGACTTTTTATTAATAAAAAAATAATTACATCCAACTGTATTACATTAAAATAACAGATAAAAAAAACAGATAAAAAAAACGGATAAAAAAATACAGGAAAAAAAAAACAGATAAATCAGTGATCCCCCGGAACCCGGTAATGACCCCCGGTTCCACATCCCCGTCCTCGTCTTTCTCGTGCTGGGTGTCGTCGCGTTTCCTGCTGCGGCAGGGTCGATGGCCCAGCGAAGTCAATGCGGTACGGATCCATAAAATCAGTTAGATCTCCATATCTAGAAGATCTGTTTTAGTATATTCGGTTACCCATACCCTCAAAGTTTGGTCGTGTTGGCGGTGGGTGGGGTTCCATAGTGGGTCTGTAGTATTGATCGTCTGAGTACGGTGGGTAGAAAGGAAATGCATCTTGGGGTATTTGGTATTGAGGATTTTGGGTGGTTTGGTAATATTGTGGTTGATGGTAGGCTGGATCGGTTTGTTCGTAATCTTCCGACATTCCCATATCAGGGCTAAGGATGGATGTTGAGGGGCCCATATTGGGATATACGGAAGACTGAAATTGTGTGTGGGGTATACGGGTATGCTGGTATTGTGATTGGTATTGTGGTTAGGTGTGAGGCATATCGGGGTATTGGTAGTGTGGTGGTGATTGTGGTTGGTTGTGTGGCATTTGAGTGTAATTGTGTTGTGGTGGGGACTGTGGTTGGGTGTTTGTGGGTCTGTTTCTTCTTGGGGGTTGGTGGGATGTTGATGGGTTTTGAGTTTGTTGTTCGGGAAACGAGGGTTGTGCTCATTGTGTGCGTGGGTCAACTAAGTACCTTGGATGAGACACGTGCATTTCAGGGTTACTAACCGACCTGTACCAAGACAAATATTGATCTGTGTGTCGCATATTACCTTGATTAAGGAAAACCGGGAATTGCAAGACATAGCGGTGATGCCTCTGCCACATCTTACACCATTCTGGAGCGAAGTCTTTCCAGTTGGTAAGACCCCACTGGGCGTCGACCCTTTTAAGATGCAATGGGGACAAACAAGTTGGATCACTTGGTATCTCTTGATGCATTCTGAACTGCATCTTCACACGGTCGCTGTGGTGCATCTCCACAATGTTGAACCGAATGATTGCAGTCTTCGCGGTCTGTTGTACCCCAAAATTTTCCCTCTCATGTTTTCCAAAGTCTCCCCCCTGCATGGTTGACCAGAAACCCTTGCCTAAGGAAAAAGAAAATTTTTGAGTGGTGCTTTAAGTACCTTTCGATTGGCATTCTGAAAGACCCTTCGATTGGTATTCTGAAGGAGCCTTTCGATTGGCATGGATAATTCCCTTCGATTGGCATTATGGACAAGCACTTCGATTGACATTCCAAAAATGCTTCAATTGGCATTATGGACAAGCACTTTGATTGGCATTGTGTCAAGGCCTTCGATTGGAATTCTGAAAGACCTTTTCATTTGGCACCCTGGGCCAAGCCTTTCAATTGGCATGCCACGGGATCCTTCGATTTAGCATTGTGTCAAGGCAGCTTCGACAGGCATGTTAACCATGTCCTTCGATTAGCATGAACAACACCTTTCGATTGGCCTGTTAATAAAGCCTTTCGATTGGAATTTTAACAAGTACCCTTTGATTGATATATGGACAAATACCCTTAAATTGGCATTTCAAAAGGTCCTTGGACTGGAACTTCAGAGTGTCCTTCGACTGGAACTTCAGAGTTTCCCTTAATAAGAACATCAGAACGAAATGACCTTCGAATGGCATTTCAGTGCAGAGTTTCTCTTAATCTAAGATGCTCTGATGAAGGAAGTTCTGAACACTTCGAATCAGAACTTAGACTCATCACAAGGCCAAGGGCTGGTCGAAGTTGTCTAATAAGGAATGTTCTAAATAGATTCGAATTGGACTTTGAAGCTGGCAAAGAAGGCCTATTCGAAGGGTACATAAGAAATCATTTCGAAGGAGGCAACTCAAGACCAATCGAAGAGCATGGCCTGGAGGCATTCGAAAATCAAAGGTGTTCAGGTTCATTCAAGATTCCAAAGAGACATGAATATTTCAAAAAAAGGAAATCTTTTAATATGTCTGATTCTTGTCTCATGGCTTTAAAGGCCTGTTTAATTGGTTGTCTCTTGCCGTTACTAGACCATCATACTCCTATAAATACAAGGGCAAGCATACAGTGCAGGGGGGGAAACACACACAAAAACTCTGCAGAAACGAAAAACCCACGAAGACGGCCACACATACCTTGCCTTGCAAAAGCATCAGCCTGCCCCACGAAAGTCTAGACTCCATTGCAGGCACCTTCTGTCCAAATCCATGCGCCTCCAGTGGTATAACGTTCAATCTCACTTAATCTTAAAATTACTCATAATTGCATATTCATAGTTTTTTTGTTATTACTTGTGAGCAATTTAACAAAGCGTGTATAAGCTGCAGTGTTCATACGTTTGACCCCCCCATGGATAAAGTTTCTTTCAAAGTAGGGCCAAAAGCAGGAGTCATGCCTTTTGAATGAGCAAACAACTCAGGGGTGAAAGGGAATTCGCTCAATCGAAGGGACTAGGATCTAATGTCACAGGCCTTGTATTTTCAATTTCTAACAAACTTCCTTGCAGGTCCAACATCCCAGGTCCCCCAAAACCTTAATGTATTTTGTTTTCAGGTAATCCCACGCAGCGTGCAAGAATGGGGTCCACCATATGCCTCAGGTGCCCATGCGCCAGGTTGTTCCAGATTTAGATCCAGTGGTCCAGGATGAGGTCCACCATGAACCTTGGTCAACAAGAGCCCAGGAAATCTGAGAGTCAACACAGGC
Organism: Vicia faba; assembly: GCA_948472305.1. Taxonomy (NCBI): domain Eukaryota; kingdom Viridiplantae; phylum Streptophyta; class Magnoliopsida; order Fabales; family Fabaceae; genus Vicia; species Vicia faba. The sequence goes on from OX451735.1 coordinate 10,785,081, forward strand.
TGGAATATGTTTGGGCCTGGGAATTACCATTCAAATGCCAACCTCAGGCCCAGCACCCCCTCCTGAGTTTGTTTATTTTATTTTTTCTTTTCACTACTTTCTATTTTCTATTTTCTATTTTGTTATCATTAACTAATTAACTTTTCACAAAATCAGAAAACCCCAAAAAATAATATTTTTTAATTTCATTATTTTATTATTTTTGTAAATAAATTGCAGCAAATTAATTTAGTTTTTAATTAGGTTTAATCTTAACATATTTTGCATTAAATTAAAATTGATTTAGAATTAGGGTTTTGATATATTTTTACCTTTCTAATTTTATTTCCTTAATTAAAATAAAACTCAAAAAAATATTTTCTTTTTTTAATTAATTAATTCCATTCTTAATTTAGACTTAATTCTTAATTCAAAAAAGACCAAAAATAAGCTTTATTCAATAAAAGGGTCAAAACCCTAAAGGACAATCCGATTCAATTTTCTCGCCCGTATTATTTTTTATCCATATATTGTAATTGCTCCGAGGATGTAACAGTTTTAACTTAGGACCTTTATTTATCGCTTTTATTTACTTTTTCGCGTTTAATTTTAAGGGTTTGTTTTTGGCGATGTAAATACCCGACGCCTTGTAATAGCTTAGCTTTATTTTCCGCAATTTATTTTCTACAATCATTAACTGTTAGATGTTTGAACAATAGGCTATGCATTACAAGATTAACCTTTAATTTAAAATCAACTGTAGCTCACCATAACATGTACAAAGATAATATAACTGAAAAACAATACACTCGCACATGCCACTCTTAGGGTACGCCTCACTTGGTTGCCTCGAACGTGGTCATTGAGTATAGGGAGTCTTAGAGGTCGCCCTCTTGTCCAAAGATCATAGTTGCCTCGAAACGGTTGCCTCAGATAAAATGATCTAAGACATTAGGGTTACCACTAAGGCGTCCTAACATTGCTTTAGTCACCACACGTCCCTTAATCGAATTTACCCGAAAACTCCAACGATGATGCTACCCACTCCTCAATAGTGGGATGGCATTGTCTAAAGGACATTTGCACAGTTTAATTCCTTTTTGAGTAGGTAGAGGTTCTTAAGTACTTGTCCTTTTAAAAACAAAAAAAAACCTTTCGCACTTACACTCTCTTCAAAAACAAAACTCTTTTCAAACCTAAGCAAACTTTTGAAAACATAGTGAGCAAGTACCTAAGAGCCCGTGGATAACCACTGATAGAAAGGGTGCTAATACCTTCCCTTTCTATAATCTACCTCCCGAACCCGAGAAATATCTTGAAAAGGAATTTTTCTGTGCTTTTGTCCTTTCCTTGTTGGATAAAATAAAAGACGGTGGCGACTCTTGCTTACCGCGACATTTTGCAAAAACAAACGCAAACGTGAACCAGCATTCCAAAATAGTCAGTTCTCATTCCCACCGATCACAGACCTGGCGACTCTGCTGGGGAATCTTATAAGTGAGGTGTACCTTAGGATTAGATCACTTGTGTTTTCAATTGTATGCTTTGTATGCTTTAATTTTGTTGGCTTGTATCGGAGTTCTATAGATCCTAACCCGGATCTGGGGATACCCTTTAGGTAAGTAGCAATAAACTGTGAGGGATCTATCTGGCGTAGACCGACACGGATGAAGCAGTAGCTACATTGGTGTGGCACCTTAGTCTGTACCTATATCCCTTGTGTTGGAACGAGGAGAATATGGGTCTTCTAAGGAGTCATTAAGCACCAACTGACCTTAGAACCTTAAATTGACCAACTTGGCCATAGAACAGTAGCAGTATGCTACACTCATTAAGACTAAACTCTCGCGATGATTCCGGCCGCAAGAAAAGGTTGCTAAACTGGAATTATGACCTATTGAGGGTAGTCAGTGATATTGAGATCCTCTAGAACCCGGTTACTATTTTTAGGACAGGTTTGAACCAACTGAACTGAAAGAGGGTAATGCCTAAACACCACGCCAGCCTAAACTTAAGGCTGTTTGTGTGACTTGTGTGCCTTCAAAATTGAACTACTTGCACATTCTTGTTATCTGACAACATGAGTTCCTTGCATGTTTTGTTTACAGTCCTTATCCGATAATTTGGATTTATTGCAGGGTTTACTTACATCACCTCACATTTTTGCTTAAACGCATAGCATACACATCATAACATCATGCCTTAACATTTCCTTAACCATTTCAAGGATCTCAAGGGTTTGTGATGCAGGTTATGGTAAATCAAATGTCTAGCAAGGGGCAAAGGGGATTTATTTTCCTCTAGCCAATGCCGTCTATAGATCAAAACATGATAACTAGAGTCAGGGGCTATGACCCACTCGATATGGTGAGCTTGACTCTTGAAGAAGGAATCTTAACGACACGAAGTTTCTTCTAACAAATTCTAACAAGTTTCTTGTTTACCCCTCGAGATCCTTGAAAACATTGCATACATATATCATACATATCATTGCATAACAAGTCATCCAGTACAGGTCTCTCATGTTCTCGCTGTTTATTTCAGCAATGGCTTTCCAACCAGACAATCAAGATCTTCAAACTCGAGAGACTCAGTTCAGGGAAATCTTCCTAAACCTATCCAAGGGGCAGGAAGAGTTGAAAACACTCCTCGTTGGGGACTTGGTCAAGAAAAGTCCTGAAGACAATAAGGACGAACGGTTGGAACAACTGCAAGCTGAGTTCAGTACCATGAAAACCCAGATGCTGGGGAAGATGGCTCTTATCCAAGGCTTAGCTCGGGAACAAGAAGAGTTGAGAACCATGATCAGCCACCTTCATCAAGACAGATACAACAACATGAAGCAAATAGTCAAGGCCGGGGACCAAGTCATTAATCAACTTCCGAGAAGTCAAAGGTTTGGTTTGATGAAGAATAAACCTCTCCAAGTTGCTACTACCTCAAGGGTCCAACAACAACCTTGCCATAAACAACAGGTTGATCAGAGTAAGCCAAATATGCCCAAGAGGCAATTTACCAAGCTCAACATGTCACTAGCTCAAGCGCTACAACACATGTTGAAGAAAGAGCTGATTACATTAAAGGCTCCTCATCCGAACCCTAAGACTTCTTCTCCTAACTACAACCCGGATGCAAGATGTGCTTATCATTTTGGTAGCCCAGGGCATGACACAAACAACTGTTGGGCTCTGAAGAACAAGGTCCAAGACATGATTGATGCCAAGGAGATCGAGTTTGACCCTCCAGAGACTCTAGCATAATCACTGCTCCTTTGACGAATCATTGAGAGCATCTTTGTTTCAGTTGAATTTTCAAGTTGTAATCTCTTTTGTTATTCAAAAAATTATCTGTTAATGTCAAACTCTGTTTCATTAATGCATTGCATATGTTTGTCTTGAATTCATCCACACGTTTTCACTATTCTTATACTGTCTTTATGATATTCAACTCTTGCTAAAAGTTACAAGCCTTTAGAGGGAGGATGACGAAACAATGCCATAATCTCATACAATATGCTTTTGGACAGACCTTGCTGACGATGTACAGGCGTTTCTTTCAAATCCTAAACACTGGAGTTATAAGGAAGATAATCCCTAGTCAACCCCTTCGAGCCAAAGAAGTAGGAGTTTTCTGTTTTAAACACAAATTGAAACCTTTAATTTAAACCAGGGGCAGGGTAGTCTCTCAGTTAATTTAAAAGATGCGCATTAAAGTCGCAAAACTCTCAGTTCATAATACAACGAACGACATCAAAAGCATTCCTCTGGAATCAAAAGACAGTGGTGGTTCCTTATCTCATAGGCAGTCAATCTCTCAAAAGAGAAAAGCCCACTGAGCCAAAATCTATAAAGGAGGCTTAAGAAAGCTAGGGCATCCCGCTGACTGTAATCTCGAAAATAGGAACAGTCAGGCAAAAATTAGGGATAATAAATCAAAAGAACGAGGTCATTACAAATCCTCGACAACATGAAAAATGTTGCAAAAAAATGATGACTGCCTTCCAAAATCCAACTTGTGTGAACCGTCACCAAAACGTCGTTCCAGACTCATTAGGAGTTCAAATGCACAATTAACTGAGTTTAGGATTGAAGAACATCATGAAGAGCGGGTGGGTACAAATATACTTTGAGCCTTTATCCTTTGTTTCTTAAACCGTGAACCAAGCCACGTTACAACCCTTCAAAAGTCCTAATTGAAGCATGGGTTAGTTCAAAAGCATACTGTTACAAAAGGTATCCTGACTCCTGTGAGGCTTTGCCCTAAATCTTGTGTTGAATTTGTCTTATTAAAAGTTTTCTGCTAAAAAACGCATTTTTCAAAACTTCGAGACAAGCATAAACTTTGCATTATTTGAATATCACTGTTTGCATTTGGCTATTTGTTTGACAGCAGAGAAATTCACACAACGAATATCTGATGAACGAAAGCCCTCTCAGTGAACAAAATCACTTCAAAAAGGATGACAATTCCATTGACAGATCTCCTATCAACAAGGGGACTTGACATGTCACTATCCAGCACACCTGGGGAAGTCCAGTCAAGATTTCAAGAAATCTCTGAAGAAGTGCAGAGTAACCAGGGGCAAGTCTCCATCTCCGTCGCTTGGGGAATTGAACATCAATCTCAATGAAGGGTTACGTACAATTAAACATTTTCTGGCAATGTCACAAACACTTGCTACTAGGGGCAATGACAAATCTCCCCAAAATCCTTCTCATAGGATGACTCCCAGCAAGGGCTTAATCTCTGAAAACCTTTCCCCAACTGAATCAACCTCAAGAATCCTCGAGGACTTCCCCCAACGAAGATATCACCTCTCTAGCGGACTGACGACAGGGTTTATTTCCCCAACAACACCAGGATTCCCCAGCTTGAGTTTGCCTCTCCGACTACTACAAATTAAAGGACCACAACTCCTCTTCCCCAGTAGACTACTCTACAATCCCCAGCAAGTTACTGCGAAACCTGGACCCGACTAGATATCAGTTCAACTTCGACTCCCCAGTAGAGCAACGGACGACTAAGACTCCTAAACTCTTTTCCCAAGCCGAAATAAACATACTCCCCACAGAGTTTTCAATATCCCCCAGCGGAGTTCTCCTCAAACAACAAAGCAGGGATCCCCGGTGGAAATATTTTGAGCAAAGTCCAAGACAAAATTACACTTCAACAACATTCATAACACATGCATACAAAATACATATGACACAAATCTCATTTTATTTTGAGAACATCATTACACAATGCATACATCATGACATTGCATACAACTAACTCTTTACCTTTTCAGGAAAGATCAATCAACAGGTAAAGATCATCATCTTCTGAGATTCCTTCTAGAGACAGTTCAGATGCGATCCAGATATGGCTGACATTCTGATACTTATTCCAGACTCCTTCTAGAGACAGTTCAGATGCGATCCAAATATGGCTGACATTCTGATACTTATTCCAGACTCCTTCTAGAGACAGTTCAGATGCGACCCAGATATGGCTGACATTCTGATACTTATATCAGACTCCTTCTAGAGACAGTTCAGATGCGATCCAGATATGGCTGACATTTTGATACTCATTCCAGATTCCTTCTAGAGACAGTTCAGATGCGATCCAGATATGGCTGACATTCTGATACTTATTCCAGATTCCTTCTAGAGACAGTTCAGATGCGATCCAGATATGGCTGACATTCTGATACTTATTCCAGATCCCTTTTAGAGACAGTTCAGATGCGATCTAGATATGGCTGACATTCTGATACTTATTCTAGATTCCTTCTAGAGGCAGTTCAGATGCGATCCAGATATGGCTGACATTCTGATACTTGGTCCAGACTCCTTCTAGAGACAGTTCAGATGCGACCCAGATATGGCTGACATTCTGATACTTATTCCAGTCTCCTTCTAGAGACAGTTCAGATGCGATCCAGATATGGCTTACATTCTGATACTTATTCCAGATCCCTTTTAGAGACAGTTCGGATGTGATCCAGATATGGCTGACTTTCTGATACTTATTCCAGATTCCTTCTAGAGACAGTTCAGATGCGATCCAGATATGGCTGACATTCTGATACTTATTCCAGATTCCTTCTAGAGACAGTTCAACTGCGATCCAGATATGGCTGACATTCTGATACTTATTCCAGATTCCTTCTAGAGACGGTTCAGATGCGATCCAGATATGGCTGACATTCTGATAATTATTCCAGATTCCTTCTAGAGACAGTTCAGATGCGACCCAGATACGGCTGACATTCTGATACTTATTCCATATTCCTTCTAGAGACAGTTCAGATGCGACCCAGATACAGTTGACATTCTGATACTTATTCCAGATTCCTTCTAGAGACAGTTCAGATGCGATCCAGATACGACTGACATTCTGATACTTATTCCAGATCCCTTCACGAGACAGTTCCTAGATCTTGATGAAGATGTTTCCCTACATCATAGTGTGGACAAGTACTATAACCTAAACGGTATACTCCATTGAGCACGAGTCAGTTCCTAGATCTTGATGTTTTCCTCCGTCATGGTTTGGACGAGTTCTATAACCTCAATGGTATACTCCCGGTGAGCACGAGTCAGTTCCTAGATCTTGATGTTTTCCTCCGTCATGGTTTGGACGAGTTCTATAACCTCAATGGTATACTCCCGGTGAGCACGAGTCAGTTCCTAGATCTTGATGTTTTCCTCCGTCATAGTGTGGACAAGTTCTATAACCTCAGCGGTATACTCCCGGTGGGCACGAGACAGTTCCTAGATCTTGATGAAGATGTTTCCCTACGTCATAGTGTGGACGAGTACTATAACCTCAACGGTATACTCCATTGAGCACGAGTCAGTTCCTAGATCTTGATGTTTTCCTCCGTCATAGTGTGGACAAGTTCTATAACCTCAGCGGTATACTCCCGGTGGGCACGAGACAGTTCCTAGATCTTGATGAAAATGTTTCCCCCCAATTGAATTATGGACAGGTTCTTAAAACTCAGCTGAAGCATTCTCTCAGTTGAAGTAGAGGCAGGTTCCTAAATCTCAACAAAGTTAGACTTCCACAGCGGAATCTTCTACAACAACATGTATGCAAGTTCTCGCTAAGGAATATCTTATGCGATCGACACTCCTGCAGATGGCATCTATAAGCCCATCCTCCTACCAACAATCTCCAAATGGCATCTGTAAGCCCATTCCCGACATCATAATGATGATACTACACCATGCGAGTGCAAATTTCTGGGCACTCTAATGTTCAATCATCTTCCACCTTCGGATCACGAAAGGCACGCAAGCCAATCTACATCCTCAGGTTAAGAAGATTGAACAGGGGCAACTGTTGTACCCCAAAATTTTCCCTCTCATGTTTTCCAAAGTCTTCCCCCTGCATGGTTGACCAGAAACCCTTGCCTAAGGAAAAAGAAAATTTTTGAGTGGTGCTTTAAGTACCTTTCGATTGGCATTCTGAAAGACCCTTCGATTGGTATTCTGAAGGAGCCTTTCGATTGGAATGGATAATTCCCTTCGATTATAATTATGGACAAGCACTTCGATTGACATTCCAAAAATGATTCAATTGGCATTATGGACAAGCACTTCGATTGGCATTGTGTCAAGGCCTTCGATTGGAATTCTGAAAGACCTTTTCGTTTGGCACCCTGGGCCAAGCCTTTCAATTGGCATGCCACGGGATCCTTCGATTTAGCATTGTGTCAAGGCAGCTTCGACATGCATGTTAACCATGTCCTTCGATTAGCATGAACAACACCTTTCGATTGGCCTGTTAACAAAGCCTTTTGATTGGAATTTTAACAAGTACCCTTTGATTGTTATATGGACAAATACCCTTCAATTGGCATTTCAAAAGGTCCTTGGAATGGAACTTCAGAGTGTCCTTCGACTGGAACTTCAGAGTTTCCCTTAATAAGAACATAAGAACGAAATGACCTTCGAATGGCATTTCAGTGCAAAGTTTATCTTAATCTAAGATGCTCTGATGAAGGATGTTCTGAACACTTCGAATCAGAACTTAGACTCATCACAAGCCCAAGGGCTGGTCGAAGTTGTCTAATAGGGAATGTTCTAAATAGATTCGAATTGGACTTTGAAGCTGGAAAATAAGGCCCATTCGAAGGGTGCATAAGAAATCCATTCGAAGGAGGCAACTCAAGACCAATCGAAGAGCATGGCCTGGAGGCATTCGAAAATCAAAGGTGTCAAGGTTCATTCAAGATTCCAAAGAGACATGAATATTTCAAAAAAAAGAAATCTTTTAATATGTCTGATTCTTGTCTCATGGCTTTAAAGGCCTGTTTAATTGGTTGTCTCTTGCCGTTACTAGACCATCATACTCCTATAAATACAAGGGCAAGCATACAGTGCAGGAGGGGAAAAACACACAAAAGCTCTGCAGAAACGAAAAACCCACGAAGACGGCCACACATACCTTACCTTGCAAAAGCACCAGCCTGCCCCACGAAAGTCTAGACTCCATTACAGGCACCTTCCGTCCAAATCCAGGCGCCTCCAGTGGTATAACGTTCAATCTCACTTAATATTAAAATTACTCATAATTGCATATTCATTGTTTTTTTTGTTATTACTTGTGAGCGATTTAACAAAGCGTGTATAAGTTGCAGTGTTCATACATTTGACCCCCCCATGGATAAAGTTTCTTTCAAAGCAGGGCCAAAAGCAGGAGTCATGCCTTTTGAATGAGCAAACAGCTCAGGGGTGAAAGGGAATTCGCTCAATCGAAGGGACTAGGATCCAATATCACAAGCCTTGTATTTTCAATTTCTAACAAACTTCCTTGCAGGTCCAACATCCCAGGTCCCCCAAAACCTTAATGTATTTTGTTTTCAGGTAATCCCATGCAGCGTGAAAGAACGGGGTCCACCATATGCCTCAGGTGCCCATGCGCTAGGTGGTTCTAGATTCAGATCCAGTGGTCCAGGATGAGGTCCACCATGAACCTTGGTCAACAAGAGCCCAGGCAATCTGAGAGTCAACACAGGCTGGAATACGTTTGGGCCTGGGAATTACCATTCAAATGCCAACCTCAGGCCCAACACCCCCTCCTGAGTTTGTTTATTTTATTTTTTCTTTTCACTACTTTCTATTTTCTATTTTCTATTTTGTTATTATTAACTAATTAACTTTTCATAAAATCAGAAAACCCCAAAAAATAATATTTTTTAATTTCATTATTTTATTATTTTTGTAAATAAAGTGCAGCAAATTAATTTAGTTTTTAATTAGGTTTAATCTTAACATATTTTGTATTAAATTAAAATTGATTTAGAATTAGGGTTTTGATATATTTTTACCTTTCTAATTTTATTTCCTTAATTAAAATAAAACTCAAAAAAATAATTTCTTTTTTTAATTAATTAATTCCATTCTTAATTTAGACTTAATTCTTAATTCAAAAAAGACCAAAAATATGCTTTATTCAATAAAAGGGTCAAAACCCTAAAGGACAATCCGATTCAATTTTCTCGCGCGTATTATTTTTGATCCATATATTGTAATTGCTCCGACGATGTAATAGTTTTAACTTAGGACCTTTATTTATCGCTTTTATTTACTTTTTCACGTTTAATTTTAAGGGTTTGTTTTTGGCGATGTAAATACCCGACGCCTTGTAATAGCTTAGCTTTATTTTCCGCAATTTATTTTCTGCAATCATTAACTGTTAGATGTTTGAACAATAGGCTATGCATGACAAGATTAACCTTTAATTTAAAATCAACCGTAGCTCATCATAACATGTACAAAGATAATATAACTGAAAAACAATACACTCACACATGCCACTCTTAGGGTACGCCTCACTTGGTTGCCTCGAACGTGGTCATTGAGTATAAGGAGTCTTAGAGGTCGCCCTCTTGTCCAAAGATCATAGTTGCCTCGAAACGGTTGCCTCAGATAAAATGATCTAAGACATTAGGGTTACCACTAAGGCGTCCTAACATTGCTTTAGTGACCACACGTCCCTTAATCGAATTGACCCGAAAACTCCAACGACGATGCTACCCACTCCTCAATAGTGGGATGGCATTGTCTAAAGGACATTTGCATAGTTTAATTCCTTTTTGAGTAGGTAGAGGTTCTTAAGTACTTGCTCCTTTTAAAAACAAAAACAAAACTTTTCGCACTTACACTCTCTTCAAAAACAAAACTCTTTTCAAACCCACAAACACAAAGAAAAGCAAACTTTTGAAAACATAGTGAGCAAGTACCTAAGAGACCATTGATAACCACAGATAGAAAGGGTGCTAATACCTTCCCTTTCTATAATCTACCTCTCGAACCCGAGAAATATCTCGAAAAGGAATTTTTCTGTGCTTTTGTCCTTTCCTTGTTGGATAAAATAAAAGACGGTGGCGACTCTTGCTTACCGCGACATTTTGCAAAAACAAACGCAAACGCGAACCAGCATTCCAAAACAGTCAGTTCTCATTCCCACCGATCACACGGTCCAAGTTGCTGCATCCTCCGGGTTTGGATCATGGCCCAAACCAAAATATGGTCTCCAGACGAACTGCGATAAAATTTAAATCAGGTTAACGCAAAAGTAATGTATAAATAATTTAAATGAAGAAAAGTTAAAAGCTACGACGTACGTCATCAGGGCTTAAGTGATCCAACATATTGCGGTATAGTGCGACATTGAATCTTGGATTCTTGCCGTAATCCATACCCCTCACGCAGTACCTAAAGGAAATGAAAAACATTTTATTCTTAGCATATATTTGGGGAAGAGATGAATAGTAATAAATGATATAACTTGATGACTTACTTTGTTGCGTACGGGAAACCGAAAGTGTTGTTGTTGACGGGGTTTAAGGACTCCATCCTCCACCAACCCCAGGCTTGTAGTAAAAAAGCGCACCCATAAAATGTACATTTTTCCTTGACTGCATTTTTGCACAAGGAAATGTATAGGTGGGCTAAAACTGCAGAACCCCAACTATATTTTCTTGTTTTTTCAAAATTTCTTAGTAAATGTAAATACATAAAATTTACACTATTTCCCGTACTTTCGGGAAATAAAAAGGTACCAAATAGTATCATAAGATAAGTTCTGGCTTTTACTACCCTGTCTTGCTCGGAGGAATTTTTGTTTAATTCCAAACTTGCATAATGACTTTTCAGCTCAGTGAGTAGTATTCCCTGACCTCTCGCACCACCACCTTCTACCATATCCCTGCCCAACAGTTCTTCACACTGAGAGTTGGGTTGTTGAACCGACCCGTTCACGGCCTTACCATCGACAGGGAGACCTAGTAGCATGTACACATCCTCTAGCGTGATGGTACATTCACCTATTGGTAGGTGAAATGTATGGGTCTCTGGTCTCCACCTTTCCAACATTGCAAGAATAAACTTCGAGTCAATGGTGCAGTTGGAGATCTTTATGACATGTCCAAAACCTGCGTATTCCAGATATGGTACGATAAATGGGTCGGGAGCCAGGTAGTTGTGAGAACGGATTCTGAATATTTTTGTGTCCTGAGTTCATAATGTAAAATGTGTAAGATTAAGTAAGACGAACAATGCATTATCTGAAGTATGAAAAATGTAACCAAAATAGAAACTTACAAATGTGGCAATGTTTTCCCTTGTGCCTCTGTGAGTATCGCCCATTGTTAGAAGAGCCATTGTTTAAAATACTTGAGATTATGAAAGACTTAGGAAGAGATAGAGAGTATGAAAGACTTAGAAAGTGTAAGAGATTATGAAAGATTTTGTAGCAGAGAGTGAGACTTGTGTGGGTGTGAGAGATGTATGATATGGTATGTATTTATAGGCAAAAAAATTTCATATAGTGGTTGTTGGTGCTTGCATGCATGCGAAGTGTCACTCCTGCAGGCTAGGTGGCAGCCTAGGGGGTTACATATATGCATGCATGCATGTACAAAAAATGAAAGGTGTCACTCTTGCAGGCTAGGTGGCAGCCTAAGGATGTATCACGATTGGACAGTAAGGGAGGCGCCATTGGACTTGGCGAAAGAGTACAAAAATGAATGGTGTCGCCATCCCAATTGGCGAATAAGAGGTGTCCTTTGTTGCAGGCTAGGCTCAGGCTACGTGACAGCCTTTGGGATGCCATGCCTGAATGCATGTAACCCCATTGGAGGTGATGGAAGGAGACTTACAACATACAATATAGGTGCAGAGTAGGCGCAGGCTAGGTGGCAGGCTAGGGGTTACATATCTGCATGCATGTATCACGATTGGACAGTAAGGGAGACGCCATTGGACTTGGCGAAAGAGTACAAAAATGAATTGTGTCGCCACCCCAATTGGCGAATAAGAGGTGTCCTTGGTTGCAGGCTAGGCTCAGGCTACGTGACAGCCTTTGGGATGCCCTGCATGTAACACTATTGGCAGCCTTGGGGGTTGCATCCTTACTTAATTGAAATTTTTAGTCTTACGTTTATCATAACATTGATTCACTTAATCTGTCAAATCTTCCAACCTTCAAACGTTCTTACAATCAAACCTATAAATTTTCGAATAACTCATAAAGTTCAAACATTCCAACCTTTAAACCTTACAGCATTCAAACCTTCATACAATCAATAAACTTCAAACATTCCAACCTTCGAATCACTCATAAAATTCAAACATTTCAACCTTCAAACCTTCAATCAATTCTATGCAATGGCCTCTGCACCACAATTTGTCATCAAATCACATTTCAACGGTGAGACATACATTTGTCCCACCGCTGGGTTTTTGTTTAGAGACACAGACAACATCTGATTTCTCTTAAACGGGAAATCCAATTTCTCGTACTTCAAAAAACGATTGGAGGCCAAACTTGAACGAGGCCCGGTGTCTCAGATATTTTATCAGAATCCAGTTTTTTTTTGGAAACAACCAAGTAATTTTTTATAAGGTTGAAGTTCAAGATGACGAGGATCTCCAGAATATGTTTTCCAGCCATGTCTATTCTGGGTACGACTCTATTGAGTTGTACGTTATGCTGCGAGAGCCTCAGGTGACACAAGAGGTTGACCCTTTGGAGAATGAACAAGCTGAGGTAGATGCAGTTGATGATGAAGAAGAAGATGACGAGTTAGAGTTTGATGAAATGGTGAATGATGATTCCGACGATGATGGCATCCCTAGTATTCCTGCAAATGAAATCTACACACCACTTCTGCACATGACAAACTTCAACATGGGCGGAGATGAACCTTCTACTGACTTATTTTTCAATCCGTATATGCAGTCGGATGAAAATTTAAAAGAGAAGGACAAGTTTCGTAACAGAGAGGAATGCATCAGGGCCATTAAAAAATTCCACATGCTCAACTCGGTTGATTTTAAGGTGGACCGTGTCAACCCGGAAAGGTATAAGATCAAGTGTGTCCACCCTGACTGTATGTTCAAGCTGACCGCATCATACAGATTAAGGGGTGACTGCTGGGTCATAGGTTCCATGACTACCCACACTTGTGTAAGTTCCCTCAATCACAAGACCACCGAAAACTCAACTACGATCTCATCTGTCAAGAAATCCTACCCCTGGTCAGCAACGACCCATATTTGAAGGTGAAAACAATCATCTCCCACATCACCAAGGTTTTTAACTACACTCCGTCTTACCGTAAGGCGTGGTTAGTAAAGACTAAGGCGATTGAAAGGGTTTACGGAAACTGGGAGGAGTCATACCAATAACTTCCCCTCTACCTGAATGCACTCAAGACATATTCTCCAGGTAGTGTTTACGTTCTGGAAATAGTGTCAGCATACGCCCAAGATGGTAGTCTACTAAATGGCAACGGAATATTCAGTCGAGTGTTTTGGGCATTTCAACCATGCATCACAGGGTTTGCATCATGTAAACCAATTATACAAATTGATGGGACTTGGTTGTATGAGAAGTACAAAGGCACGCTACTGATGGCAGTTGCACAAGATGGCAACAACAACATTTTCCCCATTGCCTTTGCCCTTGTCGAGGGGGAGACCGGTGATGCTTGGAGCTTTTTCCTGAAAAATCTGCAGACACACGTGGCTCCTCAACCAGCTCTCTGTTTGATCTCGGAATGACATGCCTCCATTGAAAGTTCCTACAATAATCCTGTAAACGGTTGGCATGACCCTCCTTATACGCATGTCTATTGCGTTAGGTATATCATCCAGAATTTCTCGAGGGAGATCAAGGACAAAACATTGAGGAAAGCGGTTATGAATGCGGGATATGCATTGACACAACCCACATTCAAATATTACCTCAATGAGATCCGTTTGTCAAATCCGGAAGTCGGTAGGTGGATCGACAATATTCCGGTGGAAAAATGGACTAGGTCATACGACAATGGCCAAAGATAGGGGCATATGACAACAAATCTTATTGAATCAATGAATGGGGTATTCAAAGGCATACGAAACCTCCCAATCACTGCCTTGGTAAAATCTACGTATTTTAGGATGGCTGCGTTATTTGCCAAAAGAGGTGAAATGTGGAATGCGGTGTTGCAATCTGGACAACTATGGAGTGAAAGCTGCATGAAATACATTAAGGCTGAAAGTGCTAAAGCCAACACTCATATGGTTATACGGTTTGACCGACACAGCCACAAATTCATTGTGAAAGAGACAATCGACCACAATGAAGGCGTGCCAAGACAAGAATATAGGGTCATGCTACCTTCTCAATGGTGCGATTGTGGCAGGTTTCAAGCATTTCGTATGCCTTGCTCTCATGTCATTGCCGCTTGTGCTCATACCCATCAAGATGCGTTGCAACTTCTGTCAAACATTTACAAATCTGAAACGTTGCTCAACGTTTACAACAACAACTTTCCTTTGGTAGCAAAACCAGATTATTGGCCTTCATACGACGGCGAAATAGTGTGGCACAATGACCAAATGCGAAGGAACAAGAAGGGTCGTCCCAAAAGTAAGCGCATCACAACAGAAATGGACGATCTTGACAGGTTAGAAAGAAAGTGTGGTTTATGCCGTCAGGTCGGACACAATCGCAAAAACTGTCCGAATCGGGCGTCTGCCTCGACCACATAAAAATTATAATACATAAAATCTTTCCTTAATTGTGTTGTAAACATTTGGATTTTCCGTTAACAGATTTTGCTACAATTAATAAAACGAGTACAAGAATAATTAACGATATTCCGTCTACGAAATTATAACTGTTAACACAATTTCATCTGACCCATGCATCATCAACATTACATCGCTGTCTGCTTTGACTTCCTCCAACCATACATTAGGTCTTCCTGTCGCATGTGAGGTTGTTGTTCGTTTTCGCTGGATCCTTCAAATTTTTCCCCCCTCCGTAATGTCTCCATCTAGCCATCGCATCAACTCCCGCTTCAGACGCTCCATGGAGTGAATGTGCCATAATTTCATTTTCATCGCAGGTTTTGTGGTGGAGAAGATAATGTAACCATCTCTGCTAAAAATCATAGGCGACGTCATGACGCAAATAACAGAGTACAAAATAAAAATACAGTGCGAGAAAGTGTGCGAAATTTCGGAGAAACAGATGAATTATTTATAAAACAGCATTTTGCCCTAGTTTTGCCCTAGGAGCCAAGTGAGATGGCGCCTCCTCTCACTTTTAAGGAGCATGCGCCATCTCACTTGGCTAAAAGCCAAGGGAGGCGCCAAGTGAGATGGCGCCTAGGGCAAAAGTGTAGGTGCATGCGCCAATTCAGATGGCTCATCCTTTGGAGAGTCATCTGAAACATGGTAATTTGCGTAATTTTTTCCGAAACACAGTTATTTGCGAAATATTATTTTAATACATGGTTATTGTAAAAAAAAATTCAACAAATTCATAGAAAAATTCTTAGAAAATCTGGAGATTTTTCTACGAATAAACTATCACCCGTAGTAAACTGTAGCATAGATACTTAGAGGACAAATATATACTTTAAACTGTTTTTATTGATAATCAAGTTTATGGCTTCTCCAATAACACACACAGTTCTCAGCAGTATTGCAAGTTCTAAATATAATTAAAAGTGCATCTTTTATTTTCAACAATTATATGGATACAACATAACTTATTATGTAAAACAACAACAGTGCTCATTTCCAGGTCCAGATATACATTTTCCACCATTTCCAAATCCTTTTTTGATACACTCTGTAGAACAATTTGGAGTACAATATTTCTCTATGCAACAAACTCCTAATGACATGTGTAACCTTCCTCTGAATTTGGACCCTCCATACTTGTAACAATTTCTGAATCAAACAAACAATAAAATTTTAATACAAATCAAATTCCTAATGAAACAATTTTGTCTAATGTTGGAGTCTCCAAACTTTGTAACAATTTCTGAATTAAACAAACAATAAAAAATTTATGCAAATGGATTCCTATTAATTTTTCAAAATTTCAACACAATAACATTCAAGCTTCATAAAATACTTCTGATCTAACAAATCAAATTTATTTTTTTGAATATAAAAACTACTGGCACTAGCGTAACAAATAATATCAATCTTCAATTTTTTTTGTGAATAACAATATTCGATTTAAACTAGGAAGTTGTTTATCAAAAAATATACTGCAAGATAGAGAAAAACTTCTCCACTTACCAGAAATCAAAATTATATTCAAACATAAAACAACCAAAAGGAAAAAAGATTGATAACTTAGAGAAGACATTTTGATAACGGGAAAACATATCGTATAATTAACATATTTTTTATCGATTTTATATTTCATTAAGTCGTCTAACCCTCGATTATTTCGAGATTATTTGTCTTTCTGCAGGTATGACACTTGTCGACTCAAACCGATGAAAAAGGACAACATGAAGAAAGTTAGACGAAAAACAAAGAGAAAAATAAAAAGTGTGGACTTCTGGATAGGTGACGGTCGTCACGCCCCTGTGACGGGCGTAACACCCCTCAACATAAGGAAACGCTCGTCACACTCACCTGACGAGCGTAAGGCACCACTTCAGCGTGTGACGACCGTCACCCACCTGTGACGACCGTCACGCGCGTAAAGGAGGACGTTACGCATGGCTTGAAGACGTGGGCGTGAAGGGCAGACTAGTTCTCCCTGTTTCTACTGAATCTCCTATTTTATTGCCACAACTATTACTGCTCCTACAATTTCTCCACGAAGACTTCATCAAGAATTCAAATTAAACTGCTGATTTTTCCTGCTATATATATGAGTACCAAGGCACAGTCCAAGGGTCGAAGAATTTTACTCAGAGCAAATATTTCTTTTATTTTTTACAGTTATTTCCAATTTATTTGTTTTGCAATTCTGCTTTCAATTCCTTGTAATTTTCATTCAAGCCTTAGTTTCTATTTTTAAGTGTTAATTCTTCTTACAAGAATTAACACGAATTTCTACTGCAAGTCAAGCTCGAAGATTTGGATTACTGTATTACCTCAAAATTACTATAGCATCTGTAATTCCAGGTTTTTTATATTGCAATTATTATTTATTTAGTTTCTATAATATGCCATTTATTGCCATGAATTATATTCAAAACTTTATTGCTGTTAAGTTAATTATGTCTGGCTAAATTATTAATACCGATATGTGACCGTAAGAACTGAAAGAATTCAATGATACCTTGGCCAAAAATATTTATAAAACAATTTCTGGTTTCCAATTTCCAATATTAATTTAACTATCCTTGTCACGAGAGTGAGAGGGTAATTAGCACGATTTTGCCACGAGAGTGGGAAATTAATTAAGGCAAGAACCTGCATGCGAGAGCTGGGGTTCAACCCAGATAGTGGTAACGAAGCATTGATTTTTAAATACACGAGAGTGTTTTAATAAATTAATTAAATTCAAATTGTTTTCAAAAAGTGTTATTAAATTTAAAGTGCATCCACTAGGTTTAGTAGCATGACTTATTTCATAAACACGAGAGTGTATGTCTCAGGTTTTTAAACAATTAGCTTTTACCGAAATACTTTATAGGCCAAGCGATTCATCGAATTCCCTAAGTCCGATTATCACATACCGGTATAATTAGTACTATTACTTTTAAAACTAAACTGTCTCCCCCAAATATCGAATATTCATCGCTTAGTTAGACAAAACTGTAGCATTAGATCGTATGCGATTGATACACAGTCTCTGTGGGTTCGGTAATCTTTTAAAACTAGAACGACTGAACTGTATACTTGCAGTTAGTATCCCGACAGACTTATAAAGTCCCGATCAAGTTTTTGGCGCCGTTGCCGGGGACTGGTAGTCAATTAATTACGACTCTTCTGTTGCGCGTTTAGACTAAGCAACAAACACCCTTTGTCGATTTGTATGCCAAGGACTCGCTCACAAGGCGAACCACTTGACAAACCGACGGACGAACCTGAACGCATTCTTTCCGTAAGACGTGTAGTCAGGGATTACTGTTTAAATCACGCTATTCCCTTACCTAAACCAGAAATCAAGATTGATTCTGAAACCGATTCTAATTCTTCCTCTGATACCGAAACCAATCCAGAAATAGACATGGCCTAAGAACAAAGGACCCGTCCACTGAAGGAGTACGCAGCTCCATCACAACAAGAGCCCCATAACAGCATTGCTGCTCCAACAATAAACCGAAACGATTTAGAGTTAAAGCCGTCATTGATATCAGCTATCCAACAACGCCAATTCTCTGGAGATCCTTCTGAGGATCCGAATGAACACCTTACAAAATTCGTTCAATTTGCGGACACAGTTATAGCAAATGGTGTTAGTAAAGATGCGATAAGATTACGTCTTTTCCCTTTCTCACTAAGAGATAGAGCTTGGGCTTGGTTGCAATCCTTGCCATCAAATTCCATCACTACGTGGGAAGGACTGAAGATCGTATTCTTAGCACGATACTTTCCCCCAAGCAAGACCGCTGCACTAAGAGCCCAAATCAACGGATTTAGGCAGAAGGATACTGAATCACTATTCGTTGCATGGGAGAGCTACAAAGATATGATGCGAATGTGCCCACATCACGGATTAGAAAAATGTCTGATAATCCACACGTTTTATAATGGACTCTTGTACAATACAAGACTATCTATAGATGCCGCCGCAGGTGGTACACTGATGGACAAGCCTTATGACGAAGCTAACCAACTCATTGAAAACATGGCTCAAAACCACTATCAGTGGGGAGGAGAAAGAACATCTGTGGAGAAGACTCAAGCCAAAGGCGGGATGTACGAGGTTAGTAGCCTAGATAAAGTTAATGCTAAGGTAGATGCTCTTACCCAAAAGATAGAAAGCTTGACTTTACCTCCTGCAGCTACCGTAGCTGCAGTTACCCCAAGCTGCGAAGTTTGTGGAGTACCTGGTCGTGTTGGAACCGAATGTCAAATCTTAGCAGGAATAACGGCTGATTAGGTAAATTACGCTCAAGGAAATCCTTATGCCAATACCTAGAATCCTGGTTGGAAGAACCATCCTAACTTCTCGTACAAGAGCAATAATGCTTTATATGCACCTGGCCAAGCACCTGCTGTACCTCCAGGCTATCAAAAACCCGCTGGTAATGTTCCTAACATTCCTAAGAAATCTAACCTTGAAATCCTAATGGAAAATTTTATCGCTAATCAAGCCCAACAAAATAAAGAATTCCTCAATCAAAACGTTCACACCGGTGAACAATTGAAGCTATTAGCAAACAAGGTAGATGCCCTAGCTACTCACAACAAAATGTTAGAAACCCAAATCTCCCAAGTAGCACAACACCAAGCTAGTTCTTCCGCACCTGCTGGTACATTTCCTGGACAGCCACAACCCAATCCTAAAGGACATGCAAATGCTATTACATTACGAAGTGGGACAGCCCTTGATGGACCGATAGATCCTAGACTCCAAAACCCGACCATGTATCAAAAACCTGAGAAAGAAATAGAGAAGTCGAAAGATCAATCTGAAAATGTAGAGGAAGACGCGAATGAGAACAGAGAGGCCTCAGAAAAACCTTATGTGCCTCCACCACCATACAAACCACCAATTCCATACCCTCAAAGACTTGCAAAATCCAAGAACGAGGGACAATTCAAGAAATTTGTAGAACTTCTGAAACAACTAAACGTCACTATTCCGTTTACAGAAGCTATAACCCAAATGTCATCATATGCTAAATTCCTAAAAGAAATATTGGCTAATAAAAAAAAAATCGTTGAGAACGAAACCGTTATGCTAACTGCCGAATGTAGCGCCATAATTCAAAATAACATGCCTCCCAAGCTAAAAGATCCTGGTAGTTTCTCCATACCATGTGTGTAGCGATAAAAATGTAGCGGGGTAAATCGGAGATCGAATTATTGATTAATTCGTCTCACAAAAAACAAGAGTCGCCACCGCGCTTTATTATTTCCAAGGGAAAAGGGGAAAGAGCGAAATAAAACCCTAAATATGCAATGTAAAATAATACTTTCTAAAAGTGATAAAAATACAAGGCGTTTTTGAAAAGAGATCTATGGTTCGGGGGTTGGTTATACAGTGGGAAGGTATTAGCACCCAATGTATCTATAGTATTCTATAGGAACCTTTTGAAATATCTGTTTATTAAAATGTTCGTTTGATTAAAAATAAATTGTTTTGGCCGAAAAAGGATACAGACGGGTTTTTGAAGATACGACGACCTAATGTCGAAGTTTTTGCTTAAAAGGTATGAGTTTTGAAAAGGTTGAATATTTGAGGAAAAATTGTCTTAAGTTTTAATGAGATGAAAATATTCGCGTGATTAGACTCGAGGACATGAAGTCAACAAATTTAATCATTTTTTCCCTTGGATTTAGACGTAAGCAGAATAATCAAATAAAGATGAAATAATCAAACAAAAAAATCAGATAGATAATGATTTAAATAGCTAAATGATATATAACCACAACAATGATTAAATAAACAGATTAAATGGCGTGAACATGCATTTTTTATATTTATTTAATATTAATTAAAGCGAGGGAATTGATTAAAGGAAATAAAATATTTTTTAAGTTTCTATTTTTTATATGTTTTTTAGAGTTTTTATTTTTATATGTTTTTTGTTTTTAATATTAATAAAAGGTATTATTTTTAAGAGTTGTTAAATAATTAAACTAAATTAAAACTTAAAAGTTATTAACTTAAATCTAATTAAAAAAAAAGGAATACTAAAATAAAATACTAAATTAAACCTAAAGGTAAACTTAATAAAAAAATATCAAATTATTAAAAATTGTTTTTAATTAAATTACAACTCTTATTTAATTAAATTTTACTAATTATCTAAACTAATAAAATTCTAAAAAAAACTAAAAGGAGATAAATGAAGAAGGGGTATCAAATTAAAGGGGGGTGGATAGGCAGTTATATGGGCCAAAGAGTTCTAAGGAGCCAAATCCAAATAAACAGAAATGGGGGGTGTGTTTAAGGATTTCGCTGGGCTTAGGCAGATGAGGTGGGTTAAGGTCCATTCATAATTTGTTTTAGGGTAAACATTGTTTTAGTTTTGGAGAAAAAGGGATTAGGGTTAACGAAATGTTCAGAACGACGCTCATCTTCTCGTTCTCGTGTTCTTCTTCTTCATGCTTTCGCCTCTGAGTTCTCCTTGCCCGAGCCACCAACATGTCCAAGCTTCTTCTTCCCTCCAACAAAATGTTAGGGCGACAGATTCACGGTAACAATTTCGTTTTCATTTTCGTTAGGGTTTCATTACTGCATGTTATGACTTTGTGTCCATTTGATTCTGACTTCGAATTTGTTGATGGTTATTTGAGGTATACAAAAGAAAGAGAAGGAGAAAAACGTTACCTTTGGAGACGGAGTAGAGAAGTTTGGACGTGTGCGTAGGAGGCCAAGGCGGCGGGGAAGACAGTGACAGCGTGATATTTGCTTTGGCCCTGGTATTCCTTTTCTTATGTTCTTTGATTTGTGGTTTGATGATGTTGTTGAAAACCCTATGTGATATTTCTTCCTCTTCTGTTGATTTTGCCTATGCCTATGCAACGCTTCTTTTCCTCTTCTCTTAGTTGCCTTGAATTTGCCTCTGAGTTGCCTTCGTTGTATGCTTCTGAGTTGCCTTCGTTGTATGCTTCTGAGTTGCCTTCGTTGTATGCTTCTGAGTTGCCTTCGTTGTATGCTTTTTCTCTTCTTCTTCTTGCCTTGCTACCGTTGCTTTCTAATGGCCTATGATGAAGATTTCTGAGGCCTTGATGGTTTGGACGTTGATTTGATAAAGGTTTGCATTGTTCTGGTTTTTTCTGATTTTTGGCTTTTTGGGCGTGTATGGCTGGTACCAATTTTTGGCCTTGGATGTTGGTTGGTATGAGGGTTTTAGGCAGGTAACCAGGTTGAACAAGTTATGGTTTTTGGGCCATATTGGTTTTACTGGTTTTATGCAGGTTGTGGCATTGATATGGTTTAGAGGTTTTTTATGGTTTAGGACAGTAGGTTCTTCTGGTTTTATGCAGGTTGTGGCATTGATAGGCAATAGGTTTTATGGTTTTAGGCCATGGTTTCGGTTTTGATCTTGAGGCAGCAGGCTATACTGGTTTTTTGCTTTGAGACTTTGAGAAAATGGTTTTTGTATTTTCTTGACAGTTTTTGAGTTGGCCTCCAAACAGGTTTTTGATATCTGATCTTTTCTTGAAGGATTTTTGTTGTTATATCAGTTTCTTTCCTTGAGGCTTATGGTATCAGGTTCTGTATATTTTAATAACCATATTTCTCTGATATTCTGCACTCTATACTGTTTTATCAGTTTGTCTTGTATCCTTTTTATGCTTTCTTCTCTTACTGTATGCTGCTGCAGTTTCTTTTGTATCCATTTCCTGCCTAAGGCCAAAACCTGTAAAAGCCCACACTCTTTCTCTCTTCTCTCTCTTAGTACAATTGAAACACTAAAATGTTGTATGTACTTGGTTCTGAAAAAGCAAACTGGAAAATGATGAAAAATGGAAAATACATTACTTGCATATATGGTTTTAACTGCACACTCCCTCTTTGTCAATTGCATGTACAGCATGGAGCCTATTTTTTTGGCTTCTTCCCACATGCTTTGAGTAGTTTACGTTGCACTTTGCCTTTGAACAACGCATATGCTGTTTTGTTTTTTTGAAATATGCAGTTGGCTTTTGAAAATGTGCAATTGATTTGAAAAATGCAGTTTTTGACAAAAAATGAATTTGTGCATATTTAAATTTGTGCATTCATTTTTATCAATAAAAATTCATCCCTTTTTGTGAACCGGGAGAAATCTCGTGATTTGCAAAAAGGGTAAAACTGATTCCAGCCATTTGCTTTTAATGATGAACGCTAAATTAATCATCTGCTTTTAATTATTTATTTATTTCTGACTTTTCTTTTAATTCTTTGCAGGTAAAAATCAAATGGCATTAAAGAAGCATTGGATAGAAGATGAAGATTTAGAATCTTAGAAAAATAGTTTTTATTTTACTTTAAACTTTTTATGTAATTGTTATTGTAAATACTTTGTACATAATACAGTATTTAAACAACAATTGTAATAATTAGAATAAAGATGAATAAAATTCTATTATTTCAGTTAATTCTTTTCTTCTTTCCAATTATTTATTTTATCATTTATAATTCTTTAAATTATATAATAACTGAAAATAAATTTCAATTACTTAAATTCAGAATAATAAACAATTAAATAACCATCATTGATCAATAAACTTCTCTTCAATTATTTACTTCATTATTCATAATTCTCTAAATTATAATAACTGAAAATGAAATTTCAGCTATTTAAATTTAGAATGACAAATAATTAAATAAACATTGTTGATCAGTTAATAAACTCTTCAATTATTTACTTCATTATTTATAATTCTCTAAATTATAATAACTGAAAATAAAATTTCAACTATTTAAACTTAGAATAATAAATAATTAGATAAATATTGTTGATCAATTAATAAACTTCTTTTCAGATATTTACTTTATTATTTATAATTCTTTAAATTATAGAATAACTGAAAATCAATTCCAATTATTTAAATTCAGAATAATAAATAATTAAATAAACATCATTTAAGCATTGATCAGTTAACAAATTTAGTGTTCAAAAATAAACAGCTCTTGACTTGAAAAAGTTATGAATTTAAAATCTGCTTTGAAAGTTGATAAAGATAGGTCAAAAAACTTGAAATGTAATGATGCAGATGGGAGATGGTATCTTAGGTCAAAATTTGGGGTACAACAGCTGCCCCTATTTAAGTTTCTTCTATCCGGAGATATGAAGATTAAAATCTTCGTCTCGACGAGATTGAAGGTACTTAAAGACATAATACGCAAACTTTTGCCCTAAGATACCGCTATTATATTTGATATGAATGTAATGATTGAATTCACAGAGAAAGATTTCGTATGAAACAAGACAATGCTGGAGAAATCAAACACCAACAAAACACAGAGACATGTATTATACACTACTGGGGAAATGAGCCATCGATTTCAAGTAATGGACTCTTGACGGCGAATAAAATTGAGAGAATACGACCTCTGACCCCAACAAAGAAGGCATCTTGCATAGGCCATAAAACATATTATTGATCCAAAATAACAGTGAGTTCACGACTCAAGGTCAATGATAGACAAAAAAGTATCAATTTTGCTGATAATGGATTACCGACTTCGGAAGGTAATGATTCATGACAAGCTTCTCTGCGAGATTTCCGGAGATATACTCATTAATGCCAAAATAATAAGATTGTAGATACACAAGCTGCTCAAATAAAGAAGCTGTCACTTGTTGTCTTCCCAAAAAATATTATGACATACAAGCTGCTCAAATAAAGAGGCTGCCACTTGCTGTCGTCCAGGGATGTCAATAATATACAAGCTGTTCAAATAAAGAAGCCGCCACTTACTGTTTTCCAAAAAAAAAAACCAATAACATACAAGTTGCTCAAATAAAGAAGCTGCCACTTGCTGTATTCCAGAAAATAATAACGTACAAGTTGCTCAAATAAAGAGACTGCCGCTTGCCGTTTTCCAAAAATAATAATAACGTACAAGTTGCTCATGAAGAGACCGCCGCTTGTCGTTTTCCAAACTAATAACATACAAGTTGCTCGTGAAGAGCTGCCGCTTGTCGTTTTCCAAAATAATAACGTACAAGTTGCTCGTGAAGAGCTGCCGCTTTTCGTTTTCCAACGATGTCTATAACGTACAAGTTGCTCATGAAGAGACCGCCGCTTGTCGTTTTCCAAAATAATAACGTACAAGTTGCTCATGAAGAGACCGCCGCTTGTCGTTTTCCAATAATAATAACACATAAGTTGCTCGTGAAGAGCTGCCGCTTGTCGTTTTCCAATAATAATAACGCACAAGTTGCTCGTGAAGAGCTGCCGCTTGTCGTTTTCCAATAATAATAACGCACAAGTTACTCGTGAAGAGCTGCCGCTTGTCGTTTTCCAACGGTGATTCAGAAGGAAATTGCGATGATATCGGCAGAGAATAAGATCTTCGTCAAAGAGAATCATGAATCAATCCTTCCCGAAGAGATCACATACTTAAATGTGCAAAATAAATGCACCATTCGTCTAGGTCGCGACTTCACTGGGGAAATCATGAGATAGCCTATGCAAGAGACAACAACTTCATCCAGGAATAAACTAGAGAGAAAACAGTCAAGCAAGACTCCACCCAATGAGGAAGTAACTTGATCGGGGGATTCATCCTATCCAGAAATGGACAAGGTAAGCTAAATCAAAAATCATCCATGAGGATTAGCTCAGTTGGGGAATTCAGAAAGGAAGCACATTTTCTGCCTAAGCTAACCTTCTACTTGGAAAGAAACATGTACACTGTTTGAATAAACAAAGTATACAACCCAAAATAAACGACAAATGTGAATATGCATGCGTGATATCAGTGTAAATGAGTAAATGAATGTTATGCTGACAAAACGAATAGATGGAATAACTTGAAGACGGTAAGATGTCACGAAAAGATAGATACTCGGCCAATCTTGAAAAAGACGGAAAATAACTGGAACTGGAACCACAAAGCAACGTTGGAGCGTATCACGCTGCAAAGCTCAAGTCTTCTGAGGGGAAAAGTATCGAATCCAATCTTCTAATACCAATAGACCACTGGCATGAGACAAAGCGTACCACACTTCAGAAATCTGCTTAAATAAAGGTAGCCAAAACAACGCTTAACTGGAACAACTGGGGAGTCACCAAACTTAGTACCACGAGAAACGCAAGTTTACACAACCAACACCTCATGACGATTTTGAAACGAAACATGTTCATCATGCAAGGATAAATTACTGTACTGTTCGCATTTCATGGCTTGACCATCCTCGGAACAACTGTTAACATTCCTTTCATTATTCGCGACACATTTTTAAAATAAGAATACTTTAAATAACTTTGTTTCAAATATTTCCGTAAAAATTAAAATTTTGCCCACAAAAGGTAAATGCTCAAATTTCATTAATAAGATGGTAGTTCGCTAACAACGCGACTCCAACGGTTTACAAAAGTTTGGGAAATAGTACATGAAAGAAAGGGTTACACAAAACAATGATCACTATTCTCCCTAACAACTTCGAATTCCGAAATGTGTTCAAATGCCAAGACTGGGATGACCAAAAGCTTGCCTAAGCCGCCCCTTCGGGTTTTCAACTTAGCAAACTGTCAACTCAGACCTAAGCGAAATACTTCTTGACTGCGTCGGTGTTCATGGAGCACGGGAGCTCTTCACCGTCCATATTGGTGAGAATCAAGGCACCTCCAGAGAAAACTTTCTTAACGACATACGGTCCTTCGTAATTCGGAGCCCACTTGCCCCTAGAATCAGGTTGGAAAGATAATATCTTCTTGAGCACAAGGTCACCTTCTCTGAACTCGCGTGGTCGAACCTTCTTATCAAAAGCCTTCTTCATTCTCTACTGATATAATTGACCGTGACACAATGCTGTCAATCTCTTTTCTTCAATTAAATTCAACTGATCATATCTACTTTGACACCATTCAGCCTCAGAAAGTTTAGCTTCCATCAACACTCTCATAGACGGAATCTCAACCTCCACGGGGAGTACTGCTTCCATACCATAAACTAGGGAAAATGGGGTTGCGCCTGTTAAAGTTCGAACTGAAGTACGATATCCATGCAGAGCAAACGGAAGCATTTCATGCCAATCTTTATAAGTTACCACCATCTTCTGGACAATCTTCTTGATGTTCTTGTTAGCAGCCTCAACAGCCCCATTCATCTTCGGTCTGTAAGGAGAAGAATTATGATGTTCGATCTTGAACTCTTCACAAAGCTCTCTCATCATCTTGTTATTCAAATTCGAACCATTATCAGTGATGATCTTACTCGGGATACCGTATTGACAAATGATCTGATTCTTGATAAATCTGACTACCACCTGTCTGGTTACATTAGCATAAGATGCTGCTTCCACCCATTTAGTAAAATAATCGATCGCTACCAAGATGAAACAATGACCATTTGAAGCTTTGGGTTCAATCATTCCGATCATATCAATGCCCCACATAGAGAAAGGCCAAGGTGAAGATATAACGTTGAGGAGGGTCGGTGGCACATGTATCTTGTCCGCATAAATCTGGCATTTATGACATTTCTTCACATATTTGCAGCAATCAGATTCCATCGTCATCCAATAGTAACCAGCTCTCAACATCTTTTTAGCCATTGCATGTCCGTTGGCATGTGTGCCAAAGGACCCTTCATGCACTTCTTGCATCAGCATGTCTGCTTCACGTCTGTCTGCACATCTGAGCAAGACCATGTCGTAATTCCTCTTATACAAAACTTCTTCATTGAGGAAGAAACTGCTTGCTAATCTTCTCAATGTCTTCCTATCTTTATTGGATGCCCCAGGCGGGTACTCTTGAGTTTGAAGAACACGTTTAATGTCATAGAACCACGGTTTGTCGTCGGTAACCTCTTCTACTGAGAACACATGAGCAGGTCTGTCGAGGCGCATAACCCGGATTGTAGGCACATCGTTCCAACCATTCACTTGAAACATTTAAGACAAAGTAGCTAAAGCATCAGCCATTTGGTTTTCATCTCTAGGGATATGATGTAATTCCACTTTGTTGAAGAAAGTTAACAATCTTCTAGCATAGTCTCTGTAAGGGATCAAACCAGGATGACGAGTCTCCCATTCTCCTTTGATCTGATTAATTACCAATGCCGAATCTCCGTAATTATCAAGAATCTTAATCCTTAGATCCACTGCTTCTTCGAGACCCATAATACATGCCTCATATTCAGCCATGTTGTTCGTGCAGTCAAACTTCAATCTCGCCGTGAACGGGATATGAGTACCTCGGGGAGTGACGATGATTGCCCCAATTCCATTTCCATAAGAATTCACAGCTCCGTCAAAAATTAAACCCCAATGGGATTCGGGATCAGGTCCTTCTTCAGGTAACGACTCTTCACAATCTTTAGCTTTCAAGTACATAACATCTTCATCTGGGAAATCAAACTTGATGGATTGATAATCTTCAATTGGTTGGTGAGCCAAATGGTCGGCTAAAATACTCCCTTTGATTGCTTTCTGAGTGTGATACTCAATGTCGTATTCGGATAACAACATCTGCCAACGGGCTATTCTTCCAGATAAGGCGGGCTTCTCAAAGATATACTTAATCGGATCCATTTTGGAGATCAACCAAGTGGTGTGGTTAATCATATACTGGCGCAGACGGCGAGCAGCCCAAGCTAAAGCACAACAGGTTTTCTCAAGCAATGAGTATCGAGACTCACAGTCTGTGAATTTCTTACTCAGATAATATACAGCATGTTCCTTTCTTCCAGTCTCATCTTGTTGACCAAGCACACATCCCATGGAATCTTCCAATATAGTTAGGTACATAATCAAAGGTCTTCCTTCCACCAGAGGAATCAAAATGGGAGGTTCGAGCAAATATTCTTTGATGCTATCAAAAGCTCTCTGACAATCTTCTGTCCACACACATCCTTGGTTCTTTCGGAGAAGCTTGAAAATCGGCCCACAGGTAGCAGTCATATGAGATATAAATCTAGAAATATAGTTCAGTCTCCCAAGGAATCCTCTTACTTGTTTTTCCGTCTTGGGTGCGGGCATTTCCCGAATAGCTTTGACTTTATCAGGATCTACCTCAATACCTTTCTGACTGACAATGAAACCCAGAAGTCTTCCAGAACGAACACCAAAAGTACACTTGTTGGGATTCAGACGGAGTTTATACTTTCTCAAACGTTGGAATAACTTCAATAAATGTTCCAAATGATCTTCTTCAGTTTGTGATTTAGCGATCATGTCATCTACATACACTTCTATCTCTTTATGCATCATGTCATGGAACAACGCAGTCATGGCCCTTTGGTATGTTGCACCAGCATTCCTCAAACCAAACGGCATAACCCGATAACAAAATGTCCCCCAAGGTGTAATGAAAGCTGTCTTCTCCATATCTTCTGGTGCCATCCTAATTTGATTGTAACCAGAGAAACCATCCATGAAAGAAAAGACTTTGAACTTTGCGGTACTGTCGACCAATACGTCAATGTGCGGTAATGGGAAGTCATCCTTTGGGCCAGCTCTATTCAGATCTCTATAGTCTATACACATTCGAACTTTGCCATCTTTCTTAGCAACAGGCACTATATTGGCTAACCATTGAGGATAGACCGATGTAACAAGGAAACCTGCATTAATTTGCTTTTGAACTTCTTCTTTGATCTTGTCAGCCATATCGGGACGAGTCCTTCTCAACTTCTGCTTAATCGGCGGACATTCAGGTCTCAACGGTAAACGATGCTCCACAATATCGTTGTCCAAACCTGGCATATCTTGGTAGGACCAAGCAAACACATCAACATACTCTTTGAGAAGCTCCAACATTTTCTCTTTGACATCTGGGATAAGCAATGCTCCGACCTTGACTTCCTTCTTATCTTCTTCATCACCCAAATTGATCAACTCTATAGGTTCTTCAAACGGCTGAATAATCTTTTCATCATGCTCAAGTAAACGGGAAATTTCATCAGGAATCTCTTCACTATCCTCTTCTTCGGCTCTGAACACAGGGAATTCAAAGTTGGGAGAGGGCATAGGATCATTGTTTTCAATGGTTAAGTCATGGATTAATCTGCACATATGATTATGCTTTATTTTAGAAATCGATTAATATGAATGTTGTACAAATGAAACAAAATATTATTATATTTTCCTATTACTACCAATTAATTTTCATTACTATTTCCCAGAAAAAGTGAAAAATAAAACAGTAGTGGACAAAATAACATTTTTATTCATGACAGGAAATACTTGAAACAAAGGGCCCAGACATTTTCTCTTTTGCCTTGGGCAGAGCAAAAGGATTTATTTTCAACATAGCCCGACACAAATACTTTTCGCCTTGGGCAGAGCGAAAGTTTTTTTTCAAAAATAAAACAAAACATTACTCAGAAATGTGCATCACAACAGGAACATCAACAGTAATCCAGTTCTGGCAAGCCACTCCAGGCGTTACAAAATCGGGTAAATCCTCTTCAGAATCGTCTCCTATTACAGCATCAACTTCAGGAGGAGTCGGATGGATAAAACCTGCGCTTCGGAAAACCTCTTGTATCGGATGAGTAACTACTTCTTGCTTGACTCTTGCAGACACGGGATGAAAACCAAGACCTTCTCCAGACTTGTTCTCGGGCAAAGTCAACACCTGGCCCCAACCTTCAGCCGAACCACTTTCAACCACTCGTCGCGCATCCTCAAAAGAAGAAATAGATGTCCCTTGCTTCTTCACTTCATTATTAGAAACAGATAGAGCTTGGAATTGGGTTCCAACATCCTCATCAGCATCAATAAAAGAGAAAGATGACAAATGGCTTGCCACCATAGCCTGCTCTCCACCAATCATTACCATCTTTCCATGCCTTACAAACTTCAATCTCTGATGGAGCGTGGAAGTGACTGCCCCTGCATCATGGATCCACGGACGACCCAATAAGCAATTGTAGGCGGCACGAATATCCATCACTTGAAAAGTGATCTGAAAAGTATGAGGGCAAATTACTATAGGAAGATCTACTTCACCAATGACAGTCTTCCTAGAACCATCAAACGCTTTGACAATTACTCCACTAGGTCTCATGGGAGCACCTAGATATGAGAGTCGAGCTAATGTAGTCTTGGGCATTACATTTAACGACGAACCTGTATCTACCAACACACTTGATAAAGTATCATTTCCACAACTTACTGAGATGTGCAAAGCCATATTATGGTTCCTTCCCTCCTCCGGAAGCTCTTCATCACTGAAACCAAGATTGTTACACGAAGTAATATTTCCCACAATTCCATCAAATTGATCAACCGTCACATCATGATCCACGAATGCCTGGTCCAAGACCTTCATCAAAGCTTCTCTATGGGCACCAAAATCTCTCAGTAAAGCAAGCAAAGAAATCTTGGAAGGAGTTTGCAAAAGTTGGTCCACAATCTTATATTCACTTCTCTTGATAAGCTTCAGAATCTCATCATCCTCAGGATGTGGGATAGGTTCATTGGATCGGCCTATCTCAACCCTTGGTTCAACATTTCTCGCTGGAATTTCTGCCGGTACGGGCCTCCTGACTTGAACTTCTGGTCTCTTCAAAGGTACTGTTGCAAAGACACGTCCACTTCTCGTAACTCTACTCACATCAGCGATGTTAACAAAAGACGGCCTTGTTGGTATAGGGACTTCTACCCCATTCTCAATCATTGTGGCATTATACTTATACGGTACAACTTGGTCTGAGTTGTAAGGCACAGGACCAGGTGGGTAAATGGTCAAAGGAGCAACAGGTGCAGTCTGACTGTCGTAAACGATCTCTACTGATTCAGGCAAATTGAATTGTGGTATTATAACATTCACTTCATCCTCCGGATTTCTGTCATATGTAATAGTGATAACTCTCTGGTCTAACAACTTTTGAATATCCTCCTTCACAATAGGGCAATCAACCTCTCTTGAACAAAATTCACAAACATCATAATCATGCTGATGCCTAACAAAGGCAAGTCTTCTTAAGCTCTGATGTAACCTGATCAACGACTCTCTTATGTGTCCAACTTGAAAAACTCGAAACTTTCCCGGACAACCTTCCACCATATTCACTGAGGCTGCCCCATGTCGAGGTAAAGGATTATCTCTAACATTTGGGTTAACATCCTTGAAGGACAAGATACCATTCTTAATCAACCTCTGCACGTCCGCCTTTAGAGCAAAACAATTTTCAAGGTTGTGCCCCGGCGACCCTTGATGATATTCACAAAACTGATCCGCCTTGTACCATGGAGAAGTACTGTTTGGTGCGACAGGAGGAGGCTTCGCCGTTATGAGGTTCTTTATGATAAGAGCAGGGAACAATTCAGTATAAGTCATAGGAATGGCATCGAATTGCAGTTTCCTCGGTGAACGGTTCTGATTGTTGAATGGATAAGCCTGTTGTCGAGGCTGCTGCTGAAATGGCCGTTGTTGAGTTGGTGGGGTTTGATGAGCTGGGGTCATCAAAGCTGGGCGGACAGCCGGAGTGACTGCCGCAACGTGTGAGTAACCTCTCCTTGGTCTCCCTGGGAAGATCACGCTGACATCCAGCTCTTTTCTTTTTGGGAAAACACTTCCAAACTTCTTAGTACTGCTAGACGGACTTCCTTCTTTAACCAAACGCCCTTCACGAATCCCTTCCTCCAACCGCATGCCCATGCTTACCATTTTGGTGAAGTCACTGGGTGCGTTGGCGATCATTATTTCATAGTAAAAGGACCCTAAAGTCTTCAAGAATATCTTCGTCATTTCTTTTTCCTCAAGAGGAGGATAGATTTGAGCAGCAATTTCACGCCACCTCTGGGCGTATTCCTTAAAAGATTTTCTGTCTCTCTGCGACATCGCCCAGAGTTGATCCCTTTCCGGCGCCATGTCAACGTTGTACTTATACTAGTGGACAAAAGCTTCGCTAAGATCGTTGAAGTTGCGGATCCGAATGCTGTCTAAACCCATATACCACTTTAGAGCAGCACCCGTCAAACTGTCTTGAAAATAGTGAATCAACAAGTCATGATCATCAGAATACGTAGACATCTTTCTCACGTACATAGTAAAGTGACTCCGAGGACACGAATCACCCTTATATCTTTCAAAGTATGGCACTTTGAATTTTGCTGGAATCTTGACATTCGGAACTAAACAAAGGTCATGCGTGTTCTTCCCAAACAAATCCTTCCCCTTTAACGCTCTGAGCTCCTTCTGCATTTCTTGGAATTGGTCTTGAAATTCTTCCATTCTATCAAAAAGACCCAAACTTTCAGCAGGCTCGGCGGGATAAGTAGGTTCATTCAAGTATGGCACGGAGTGAACCACAGGAGCGACAGTTGTCATTGCCGGTTGCGGAAAAGGTGTTACAAACGGGATTACCGGCGGCATGGCAGTGGTCTTTGGTTGAGGAAGAGACAAAGCAGGTTGAAACAAAGGTTGTACGACAGGCTGATACCCCTCTGGCACAAAGTTGTAAGGCATTCCCCACGGAAAACCTTTTGGCATCTGATGTTGAAGCGGAGAGTTGATTTGAGTCACAGATGTTGGAACGGTGACAATCTCGGAAACCACAGTAGTTGAAGTCTGAATCTCAGCAGCTGTAGTCGATGGCTGATTCTTAGAAGCCATCAAACTTTCCACTAGCGCAGTTAACTTTTCCATACCGACACGAAGGGTAGCGACCTCCTCACGAAGCTCGTGGTTTTCCTGTTCCAGATCTTCCATCTTCCTCTGACGATTGGCTCGAGTATCGTATCGATGAGACAGCTTGACAATCTATCGGAGTGGAAAAAGAAACAAGGATAAGACTCTAGAAAACATGTGAAGTGGAATGTTGGATGATGCATGATATGTGATGCAAATGATGATTCATTTTAATAGTTTTTCAAGGAACTTCAATAATTTTGCACACATCAATGGTAAAGGAATTTGGAACGACAAAAACTCAATCCATTAATCAAAAGCGGTAAATTACAACTTACAACTTTGGAACAACAAAACAATAAATTACAACTTTGGGATAACAACCCAATAATAAAAGCAGTAAACTACAACTTTGGAACATGAAGCCCATAATAAAAGCAGTAAATTACAACTTTGGAACATGAAGCCCTTTTACAGAGTTTTACAAATGACATCAGTAAAATAAAACTAAGAACTAAAGATCACTCAGAATCATCAGATGAAGGACCAAATGCCAACTGTAACCGGAGCTTCCTGATCTTCTCTTCATAAAAGTCTTCCATCTCTTCCTTCTTAGCTACCAGTCGATCAATGATTTCCTTTTGCGGATTAGGAACAAGAGCAACGCTTACCGAACCTTCCTTCTTTCTCTTCCTTTCACTAGCATACTTCTTCAGTAAAGCATCCTTTTGACGAAGTTTCTCATCATGATCAATGAACCAGTCGTCTTGAATAAATAGCAAATCCTGCTTTTCCTTTAGTTGTCGAGTCAGGACCCGATTCTTATATCCAGACATATTATACTTTTCTTTCCAAGCATCTCTCTCAGACTTCATCTTAGCCAGATTTCCTTGGTATTCTCCCATATTCTCGATAGGGATATCAACAGATGATGATGCAACAGTAGGGAATAAAGGTTTCTCAGGTTTATAGGGATCTTGAGAGCACAAGCCCTAGCACGGATCCATTGTAGGTAAGGCTCCAAAGAAACGGCACCCCTATGTCCTAACATGTCTCTCCCTTTCCTATGGATGTGGCGCCAAGCTCCTTCGATCTCCCTCTTAGCTGCCTGGTGATCTTGTCCTTCTTGTAGAAAGAAACCACTCACATGGATGTTGTTTGGCTTGTCCCTCATCGGGTATCCAAACTGACGGCGCGCAAGAACAGGGTTATAGTTAATTCCACCTTTCGTACCAAGAAGAGGCACGTTAGGAAAAGCACCACAGCTATCGCTGATCTTCACGTCATAGTAAACTCGATTATACCAATCAATGTCGAAATGAGTGAGAGCCATAATCTTTGGCGCCCATCGCGGCTCCTTCTCGAGATCCCAGAAAACATCAGACCTAGGTAGATGAGACACATACCACTGATACAACAACGGTGCACAACAAATAATCATCCCTCCTTGATAAGAGTTTCGAAGATGGATGGAGTAGTAGGTATCTCCTAGCAGCGTAGGGACCGGATTTCCAATCAAGAAGATTCTGATGGCGTTGATATCCACAAACTTATCAACGTTAGGGAACAAGAATAGACCATAAGCGAGTAAAGCAAAGACGTCTTCGAAGGCAATAGTATCTTTTATCTCAGCAAAATGACGAGCTTTCTTCAACAAAAACTGCACAGACAAACCTCGGATTCCCCCTTTTGTAGTCATGTTCTCCTCTATCTCTGATTTCTTCAAGTGGGTGATGGTCACTATCTCGTGAGATTTGGGTTCCTCTTCTAACCCAGAAAAAGGAACACAGTCGGTGATCGACAAACCAAGTATGTAGGAGTACTCTTCTAAGGTGGGCATTAACTGGTAATCCGGAAAGGTGAAGCATCGGTACAAAGGATCGTAAAATTGAACTAACGTACTAAGGATGCCTTCCTTTATCTTACGCTTCATGAGAGGTACAATGGACCCATACATTTTCTGAAAATCCGTCGGGTTCTTGATCTTAGGAGTTAAACTCTTCAGTTCTTCAATCTCAGGCTCCTTAAAACTAAAACTTCGAGTGTTTCTCCTTCCCAATTCCATGATAATAGTACCTGAGATGTCTGTAAAAATCATTCCTAAGTTCCTTGAAAAACAAGTTTTTTTACAAAAATGTTGATGAATACATGAATGAATGATAATGCAACAGTTACACACAAGTTCACAAACATGGGGTTCAAAGGTTCAACGTTTCAGCATGGAGTCGAGGGTAAAGCCCACCCCGAGGTATGTACTAACAGTTTAATCACACCTATAAGACAAGGTTCTAAAAGTTCCCAGAGTCTACATTCCTCCTTCGGATATTACCAACGTCTTGATTACTCAATAATTAGCAATATTCTCAAGAGAAACTCATCCGAGCGTAGCATCGCGTAATAACTACTTCCGAATTACTCCGTTATAGTCTCCGCACTACACCTAAAAGGCCAAGATGGGTTAGGGTTCTACAGTTCTCAATTTCTCTGGCTCCTAGGTCGAAAATAATAATGTCTTCCCGATTACTCGGTAAACAAATATTAAGTTCAAGAGGGCCTTCCATTGAGTGGGGGATCTCATGCCTCATTCTTCGGGATTACTCCCTCAAAGTTAACATGACTGTACCGCCCGTCCTATTCCTTAAGTGTAACTTAATCCGGGTATAGGATTCGTCCTTTGCAAAAAACAACCCCAATTTAAATACATAATCAAACAAATCAAATAATAATAAAACAGATAAAACAAACTAGGCTTAACCCACTTAGGGATGGACCAGCAAGAGGTCAATCTGTCCCCAGCAGAGTCGCCAATTCTGTAGCGATAAAAATGTAGCGGGGTAAATCGGAGATCGAATTATTGATTAATTCGTCTCACAAAAAGCAAGAGTCGCCACCGCGCTTTATTATTTCCAAGGGAAAAGGGGAAAGAGCGAAATAAAACCCTAAATATGCAATGTAAAATAATACTTTCTAAAAGTGATAAAAATACAAGGCGTTTTTGAAAAGAGATCTATGGTTCGGGGGTTGGTTATACAGTGGGAAGGTATTAGCACCCAATGTATCTATAGTATTCTATAGGAACCTTTTGAAATATCTGTTTATTAAAATGTTCGTTTGATTAAAAATAAATTGTTTTGGCCGAAAAGGGATACGGACGGGTTTTTGAAGATACGACGACCTAATGTCGAAGTTTTTGCTTAAAAGGTATGAGTTTTGAAAAGGTTGAATATTTGAGGAAAAATTGTCTTAAGTTTTAATGAGATGAAAATATTCGCGTGATTAGACTCGAGGACATGAAGTCAACAAATTTAATCATTTTTTCCCTTGGATTTAGACGTAACCAGAATAATCAAATAAAGATGAAATAATCAAACAAAAAAATCAGATAGATAATGATTTAAATAGCTAAATGATATATAACCACAACAATGATTAAATAAACAAATTAAATAGCGTGAACATGCATTTTTTATATTTATTTAATATTAATTAAAGCGAGGGAATTGATTAAAGGAAATAAAATATTTTTTAAGTTTCTATTTTTTATATGTTTTTTAGAGTTTTTATTTTTATATGTTTTTTGTTTTTAATATTAATAAAAGGTATTATTTTTAAGAGTTGTTAAATAATTAAACTAAATTAAAACTTAAAAGTTATTAACTTAAATCTAATTAAAAAAAAAGGAATACTAAAATAAAATACTAAATTAAACCTAAAGGTAAACTTAATAAAAAAAGATCAAATTATTAAAAATTGTTTTTAATTAAATTACAACTCTTATTTAATTAAATTTTACTAATTATCTAAACTAATAAAATTCTAAAAAAAACTAAAAGGAGATAAATGAAGAAGGGGTATCAAATTAAAGGGGGGTGGATAGGCAGTTATATGGGCCAAAGAGTTCTAAGGAGCCAAATCCAAATAAACAGAAATGGGGGGTGTGTTTAAGGATTTCGCTGGGCTTAGGCAGATGAGGTGGGTTAAGGTCCATTCATAATTTGTTTTAGGGTAAACATTGTTTTAGTTTTGGAGAAAAAGGGATTAGGGTTAACGAAATGTTCAGAACGACGCTCATCTTCTTGTTCTCGTGTTCTTCTTCTTCATGCTTTCGCCTCTGAGTTCTCCTTGCCCGAGCCACCAACATGTCCAAGCTTCTTCTTCCCTCCAACAAAACGTTAGGGCGACAGATTCACGGTAACAATTTCGTTTTCATTTTCGTTAGGGTTTCATTACTGCATGTTATGACTTTGTGTCCATTTAATTCTGACTTCGAATTTGTTGATGGTTATTTGAGGTATACAAAAGAAAGAGAAGGAGAAAAACGTTACCTTTGGAGACGGAGGAAAGAAGTTTGGACGTGTGCGTAGGAGGCCAAGGCGGCGGGGAAGACAGTGACTGCGTGATATTTGCTTTGGCCCTGGTATTCCTTTTCTTATGTTCTTTGATTTGTGGTTTGATGATGTCGTTGAAAACCCTATGTGATATTTCTTCCTCTTCTGTTGATTTTGCCTATGCCTATGCAACGCTTCTTTTCCTCTTCTCTTAGTTGCCTTGAATTTGCCTCTGAGTTACCTTCGTTGTATGCTTCTGAGTTGCCTTCGTTGTATGCTTCTGAGTTTCCTTCGTTGTATGCTTCTGAGTTGCCTTCGTTGTATGCTTTTTCTCTTCTTTTTCTTGCCTTGCTATCGTTGCTTTCTAATGACCTATGATGAAGATTTCTGAGGCCTTGATGGTTTGGACGTTGATTTGATAAAGGTTTGCATTGTTCTGGTTTTTTCTGATTTTTGGCTTTTTGGGCGTGTATGGCTGGTACCAATTTTTGGCCTTGGATGTTGGTTGGTATGAGGGTTTTAGGAAGGTAACCAGGTTGAACAAGTTATGGTTTTAGGGCCATATTGGTTTTACTGGTTTTATGCAGGTTGTGGCATTGATATGGTTTAGAGGTTTTTTATGGTTTAGGACAGTAGGTTCTTCTGGTTTTATGCAGGTTGTGGCATTGATAGGCAACAGGTTTTATGGTTTTAGGCCATGGTTTCAGTTTTGAACTTGAGGCAGCAGGCTATACTGGTTTTTTGCTTTGAGACTTTGAGAAAATGGTTTTTGTATTTTCTTGACAGTTTTTGAGTTGGCCTCCAAACAGGTTTTTGATATCTGATCTTTTCTTGAAGGATTTTTGTTGTTATATCAGTTTCTTTCCTTGAGGCTTATGGTATCAGGTTCTGTATATTTTAATAACCATATTTCTCTGATATTCTGCACTCTATACTATTTTATCAGTTTGTCTTGTATCCTTTTTATGCTTTCTTCTCTTACTGTATGCTGCTGCAATTTCTTTTGTATCCATTTCCTGCCTAAGGCCAAAACCTGTAAAAGCCCACACTCTTTCTCTCTTCTCTCTCTTAGTACAATTGAAACACTAAAATGTTGTATGTACTTGGTTCTGAAAAAGCAAACTGGAACTTGATGAAAAATGGAAAATACATTACTTGCATATATGGTTTTAGCTGCACACTTCCTCTTTGTCAATTGCATGTACAGCATGGAGCCTATTTTTTTGGCTTCTTCCCACATGCTTTGGGTAGTTTACGTTGCACTTTGCCTTTGAACAATGCATATGCTGTTTTGTTTTTTTGAAATATGCAGTTGGCTTTTGAAAATGTGCAATTGATTTGAAAAATGCAGTTTTTGACAAAAAATGAATTTGTGCATATTTAAATTTGTGCATTCATTTTTATCAATAAAAATTCATCCCTTTTTGTGAACCGGGAGAAATCCCGTGATTTGCAAAAAGGGTAAAACTGATTCCAGCCGTTTGCTTTTAATGATGAACGCTAAATTAATCATCTGCTTTTAATTATTTATTTATTTCTGACTTTTCTTTTAATTCTTTGCAGGTAAAAATCAAATGGGCATTAAAGAAGTATTGGATAGAAGATGAAGATTTAGAATCTTAGAAAAATAGTTTTTATTTTACTTTAAACTTTTTATGTAATTGTTATTGTAAATACTTTGTACATAATACAGTATTTAAACAACAATTGTAATAATTAGAATAAAGATGAATAAAATTCTATTGTTTCAGTTAATTCTTTTCTTCTTTCCAATTATTTATTTTATCATTTATAATTCTTTAAATTATATAATAACTGAAAATAAATTTCAATTACTTAAATTCAGAATAATAAACAATTAAATAAACATCATTGATCAATAAACTTCTCTTCAATTATTTACTTCATTATTCATAATTCTCTAAATTATAATAACTGAAAATGAAATTTCAGCTATTTAAATTTAGAAAGACAAATAATTAAATAAACATTGTTGATCAGTTAATAAACTCTTCAATTATTTACTTCATTATTTATAATTCTCTAAATTATAATAACTGAAAATAAAATTTCAACTATTTAAACTTAGAATAATAAATAATTAGATAAATATTTTTGATCAATTAATAAAATTCTTTTCAGATATTTACTTTATTATTTATAATTCTTTAAATTATAGAATAACTGAAAATCAATTCCAATTATTTAAATTCAGAATAATAAATAATTAAATAAACATCATTTAAGCATTGATCAGTTAATAAATTTAGCGTTCAAAAATAAACAGCTCTTGACTTGAAAAAGTTATGAATTTAAAATCTGCTTTGAAAGTTGATAAAGATAGGTCAAAAAACTTGCAATGTAATGATGCAGATGGGAGATGGTATCTTAGGTCAAAATTTGGGGTACAACAATGTGTAATTGGAAAATCTGTCATAGACAAAGCTCTATGCGATTTAGGAGCCAATGTCAGCCTAATGCCCTTATCTATTTGCGAAAAGCTCAAATTAGGCGACATGAGACCTACCAAGATGTCCTTACAACTAGCCGATAGATTAGTCAAATTTCCTGTTGGTATGCTGGAGAACATTCCTGTCCGAATAGGACAATTTTACATACCGACTGACTTTATAATAATGGACATCAAGGAAGATTCGAACATTCCCATCATACTAGGAAGACCATTTTTAGCTACTGCAGGAGCCATCATTGACGTCAAGAAAGGAAAACTTACCTTCGAGGTAGGAGAAGAAAAAGTAGAATTCATTCTTTCCCAATTCTTTAAAGCCCCTGCTATAGATGACTCATGTTGTCTCCTAGATATCATTGATGAATGTGTCAAAGAACTTGAATGCCAAGAGGGCACCTACTCTGAGATGCTGAAAATTCAGACACCGACTATCCTCAAGAACGAAGACTGGAAACAAGAACACTTAGATGCCAACCTAAGCGAATGTTTAGCCTTAACACCCGATCCTAACTCAACTAATAAAAAACCCGGTATAGAACTTAAAACACTACCTGAAGATCTTAGGTATGAATTCTTAGATAAAGAACTCGAACGACCAGTTTTAGTCAATGCCGAATTAGGAGAGATCGAAACCGAAAAACTTCTTAGTGTGTTAAGGAAATATCCAACCGCGTTAGGCTATAATATCTCAGATCTCAAAGGAATAAGCCCTTCTCTCTGTATGCACCGCATTATGCTGGAGGAGGACTGCAAGACCTCTAGAGAACATCAGAGACGAAAAAACCCTATCCTAAGTGAAGTCGTTAAGAAGGAAGTGCAAAAACTACTAGAGGCAGGCATCATATACCCAATATCAGATAGCAACTGGGTCAGTCCAGTTCATTTGGTGCCTAAGAAAGGAGGTGTTACAGTTATAACAAATACAAAAGGCGAATCGGTAGCACAACGTACACAAACAGGATGGAGAATGTGTATCGATTATAGGAAACTAAACAAAGCTACGCGCAAAGACCATTTTCCATTACCGTTCATTGATCAAATGCTCGAGCGTTTAGCAAAACATTCCCATTTCTGCTATCTTGATGGATATTCAGGATTCTTTCAAATTCCCATTCATCCTGATGATCAAGAGAAAACTACGTTCACATGTCCCTATGGTACCTTTGCATACCGGAGAATGCCATTTGGACTATGTAATGTGCCTGCAACTTTCCAACGATGCATGATGGCGATCTTCGCAGATTTCTTAGACGGAATCATGGAAGTATTCATGGACGATTTCTCTGTCTATGGAGAGAGTTTCGACGGATGTTTAACAAATCTTGAATTAGTACTGAAACGCTGTGTTAATGTCAACCTAGTGCTCAACTGGGAAAAATGTCACTTCATGGTGAGACAAGGAATTGTGTTGGGTCACATTGTATCAAACAGGGGGATTGAAGTTGACAAAGCAAAGATCGACATTATCAAAAACCTTCAACCACCCAAAACAGTTAGAGAAATACGAAGTTTTCTAGGACACGCGAGTTTTTACCGACGTTTCATAAAAGATTTCTCTAAAACCACCAAGCCACTTACTGAGTTATTAATGAAAGAGGCTGAGTTTATTTTCGACGATAAATGCTTGAACGCATTCGAGACACTAAAAGAGGCCTTAATATCGACACCTATTATGCAACCTCCTGATTGGAATTTACCATTTGAGATAATGTGCGATGCGAGCGATTATGCTGTAGGCGCAGTCCTAGGACAACGCAAAGAAAAGAAGCTTCACGCTATCTACTACGCGAGCAGAACGCTTGATCCCGCACAAATGAATTACGCCACTACGGAGAAGGAACTCTTAGCTGTGGTATTCGCATTGGACAAATTTCGTTCCTACTTAGTAGGCGCTAAAATCATTATTTATACGGATCATGCTGCGATCCGATACCTACTAAGCAAGAAGGACGCCAAACCGCGATTACTCAGATGGATCTTACTATTACAAGAGTTTGACTTAGAAATAAAAGACAAAAGAGGAACTGAAAACATGGTAGCTGACCATTTATCGAGATTAGATGGAATCCAAACCGAGAGTGTTCCCATAAATGAAGATTTCCCTTATGAACGCCTCATTGCCAAGCTAGAGACAAACCCTACCGACAGTTTAGATCCACACAATGAAACTTTCACAACTGCGGTAGTAAAATCCATTTGTACTAATACCGCATTACCATGGTACGCTGACTTCGTCAACTATTTAGCTGCCGGTGTTTTACCACCTGATTTGACGTACCAACAGCGGAAGAAATTTTTCCATGACCTTAAACACTACTTTTGGGATGAACCACTACTCTTTAAAAGAGGCGCCGATGGTATCTACCGTCGCTGCGTTCCTAATGACGAAATAAACAACGTCATTTCCCATTGTCATTCCGCCCCTTATGGTGGACATGCTAGTACATCGAAAACCTGTGCAAAAATACTTCAAGCTGGCTTCTTTTGGCCTACCTTATGGAAAGACGTCCACGTAGCAATTATGAACTGTGATAGATGTCAACGCACAGGAAATATATCTAGACGTGACGAAATGCCGCAAAAAGGAATCCTCGAAGTAGAAGTTTTCGATGTGTGGGGAATTGATTTCATGGGACCTTTCCACGCATCTTTTGGAAATAAATATATTTTGGTAGCCGTCGACTATGTATCAAAATGGATTGAAGCCATCGCTGCACCCACAAACGTTACACGTGTGTTACTAAAACTATTCAAGAATATTATCTTCCCACGATTCGGTGTCCCAAGACTAGTGATCAGCGATGGTGGCTCACATTTTATCTCTAGAATTTTCGAAAGGTTACTTTCCAAATATGGCGTTAAACATCGCATAACCACACCATACCATCCTCAAACAAGTGGACAAGTGGAAGTATCAAATAGGGAGATCAAACAGATACTTGAGAAAACCGTAGCCCTATCCAGAAAAGACTGGTCCTCCAAGCTCAACGATGCTCTTTGGGCATATCGGACAGCTTTCAAAACTCCTATCGGAACAACGCCGTTCAAGTTAGTTTATGGAAAATCT
Source organism: Vicia faba (assembly GCA_948472305.1). NCBI lineage: Eukaryota > Viridiplantae > Streptophyta > Magnoliopsida > Fabales > Fabaceae > Vicia > Vicia faba. Next base: position 10,828,596 of record OX451735.1, read on the forward strand.
TGTCATTTTCCAGTAGAATTAGAACATAAAGCTTATTGGGCGATAAAAACCCTTAACTTAACTATAAGAGTGCTGGCGAGAAACGAGTGTTAGATATCCATGAACTGGAAGAATTGTGTTTAGACGCTTATGAAAATGCTAAAATATATAAAGAACGAACAAAAAAATGGCACGATAAGCGTATCTCGCGGAAAGACTTTAAGGAAGGAGACATCGTACTCCTATTCAACTCTAGACTAAAACTTTTCCCGGGAAAATTACGTTCCAGATGGTCCGGACCGTTCGAAATTAGCAAAGTTTTCCCAAGTGGGGCGATAGAAATTAAAGGTAGTTCTATCGAACCATTCATTGTTAATGGCCAGCGCTTAAAGCACTATTTTAACGTCGAAAATATCGACTTCTCGGCTTATCTTCAGTTAAGTGAGCCGCCTACCCCTTTACCTAACTGAATAGGTATTTAATGTCGAGCCGTCGACATAAAATAAAGGCGCTTCGTGGGAGGCAACTCATGTTTTTACTTTAATTATTTTTTCTGCTTTAATATGTTTTTATTTTTCTTTTCTTTTTCTTAATCTTTAAAATATTTTCATTATTGCATTTCTAACTCCTTTCTATTTTTCTTCTGTTTTTATTTCTCCCTTTCATCTTTCTTTTTCTTTTTAATTTAACTTTGGAAATTTCCTAACCTGAAAATACTTACTTAATTTCCTTTTCTTTCGAACATTTTTCAAATATTTTCAGGGGGGTAATTCTTTTTCTTTCACATCTCGCGCTATGGATTGTGCTAACTTCATGAATGTCAAATTGCGAAGCCGACACCAGAGAAGAAGGTTTGCAGACCTGGGTGAACGGGAGATGTGTCCCACTATATATGCAGATGATCATGCTATGGCTGCCCTTGGCATTCGCGAGAGTGTCATGTACTTGCTGCACCAGATTGGTTGGGACACCGCTCCTATCCGTCGAAGGTTCTGTACCTACAAAAGGCTGACTCTGGAGTTTCTCAGCACCTTGAGTTTCATTCCAAATCATGGAATGGGATTCAACCGTGGGCTGATTACATTTAGAATGTTTAACATGGATTACACTTACAACTTGCGAGAGTTTAGCCAACTGCTTGGGTTCCCTTTTGGACCCGATGTTATCAGTATGACGCAGGAGAACCTTTTGCCTGTATCTGAGCTTGACTTTTTCTGGGGAAGCATAGCTGGTGTTAACCATCCTGAGCCGTCAGACCTGTACTCTGAATGCATTCATAACCTGGCTATCAGGTATTTCCACAAGATCATAGCCCACACTATCTTCGACAAACAGCAAAATGTCACCTCTGTATCCCGCGATGAGCTGTTTATCATGTATTGTGCATCTCAAAACCGTCTGTGAACGGTGCAACTTATATGCTCGCCAATATGGGGCGGATCATCGAAACTCCAAATGCACCTATCTTGTTGGGTGGGTTAGTTACCATGCTGTCTAATGCCATCGGACTCCGCCGGCCTATGCTCGGTTCTGCTCCACTTTATGGCATAAAGCCGATGGACATTGCTTTCTGTTTCAACACTAGCATGATTGGAAACCTTGGACCAGATTCATTTGACTTGCTAGTTAATCATCAGATCGTCCATCATTTTAAGCTGCCTGACCCAAGAACCAGTGTGCACAACCAGGATAACTGGCTGTTTGATCTTCACTACCCTGCTTCACCACCCTCTTCACCATCTACAGTTAACATTTATGAGGTTCCAAACAATGCTAATGCCGAAGAAGATCCTGCTACACCGCCAGGCTACCATGATCTCCCTGATCCTTGGGAACAGGAGGCTACTTCCGCCGAGACCGCGCCTCCAGCTCCTGAGACTACTCCACCTCCACCTGTTGTTACCCTGGACTCCCTACATGCGGCCATTACGGACATGCGGGGCGAGCTGACTTCCCTTAGGGTGGATTTCATTACCTTCATGGACTTGGTGACTGATCAGTTGGACTATATGCATCAGCATTTGTTTCCACCTCCCCGTGGCTAGAGTTGCCATCATTATTTCCTTTCCTTCTCTCTTGCATTTTTACGTACAGTGAGGACACTGTAAATTACTGTGTGGGAGGGATTTTTAGTTTAGTTATTATTTCAACATTATCATTATTTTTATTTTTTACTTTGAAACAATTTGTTATGCATTTATTAAATTGAAGTTTATTTTAATTTCTTTCCCAGTTTACTGTTTACTGTCTATGTTTTATTCCCTGTTGTTATTTACTGTTATTTACCGTCTATTTCGTTAATTTAAAACTTTAATTAATTAAAATAATTAATTAAAACAAACATTTCAAATAAACCAAAAAAATATAAATTCTTCAAAACAAAAATCCAATTACCAAGAAAAAAAATAATAAACTCATCACTCTCCAACGGTCCTGTAACGGATCTCTCATTTAAGACTCTGTCTGCGTTACGACCGTCACACCCTTGTGACGAGCGTAACGCGCCTCTTTACTTCGTGAAGAGCGTCACACACCTGTGACGACCGTCACACATACAGAAACCAACAGCTGTTACAGAGAACCGCTCCAACCTTCTTCCTTATAAACCCATTTTTCCTTCCTCCATTATCACCACACCACACGAAAAACCACCTATTCACTCCATTTTTCTTCCAATTTCTAAACTCCCAACACCAAATTAACATCCTTACAATCTCCCATTCTCACATTCCCAAATTAAATCCATTATCACCATGGCAAACAACCCAAACGCTCAAGTTATCAACTTCAGAATCGGCGAACCTGGGGAAAATCAACGAGCAAAGTTTCAAAAATTCCAACGTCGAGGTCTCCAACCCACAAGGTACGTTTACATCGACTGCCTACGGAGTTTGGGACTACTCGACAGTGTCCGCCGATTACTACAAAGGGTGGATTTGTGGAACCTCTGCCGCGAACCAAGACCATTCTACGAAACTCTTACTCTTGAGTTCTTGAGTTCGTTCGCTTACCTCACTCTGCCGGGTGTCACAAACCAACTATCAGGCGTGGCAAAATTTCGCATGTTCGGCGTTGAGCACCAATTGCCTCAATCCGACATCGTGAGGCTTATGGGATTTTGTTCGGATGAAGGTGCTCATTTTCGGGTACCGGATAGTTTTAATGAGGAGGCTTTCAACTTGTGGCACAGTTTAACGAACATCCGTGTCGGGTCCTACGACCACCTCAACGCCATCCACATCCACAATCTGGCCATCCGCTACTTCCATCGCATCCTCAGTAACACCATCTTCGCCCGCGACAACAACCATAAGCTCAACTCCAAGGAGCTCTTCTTTCTACATTGCATGTTCACTGGGCAAAAGATAAATGCCGCCCCGTTCCTACTCACCCACATCCACTCTATTTGTGCTAGAGGTGGAAAACCTTTCTACTTCGGAGGGCTGGTTACTTCAATTGCCATCGGTCTAAATTATGGTGCTGCTCTTGCAACCTTGCCTTCTATGGCACCGGCTTTGCTAACCTTGGATCACTGCAAGGCCGCGCACCTCATCTACGAGCGAGAAGACGAAAAATTCCACCCCGTAATTAGGAATACCGTCTATCAGAATATCATTTTGCCGAACAGGGACCGAATCGATCCAAGTAACCGAGTAAACTAGTTGTTCGACCCTGAAGTTCCCGCAGAGCCTGCACCTACCCACGAAGACCAAGCTGCAGCCGCCGCAGACGATATACAAGAAGAGTTGGATAGTGCTCCGCCTGTCCACGATATCCCTGGATCCTCATCCGCACCTCCTCCTATCAATCTCGAAGACATCCTCCGCTCCCTCCACATGCAAAATCAAATGAATGCGGCACTTGAAAGGAGGCAAGCTGAGCAGTTTGAGTCTCTGTGCGCCCAAAACGCTCAGATCTTGACTGGGCAGTGAAACATGAATGAGAGGTTGGATGAGACGCTGTCAGAGCTTAACGCCTTGAGGATAGATATGAACACTTATGGCTTCCAAGACACCGACGCTGAAGCCACTCCTACCAGACGCTCTCGCACCAGGAGCAGAGGACATGGTCACCAGTAGTTTGTCTCTCTTTAATTTCTTTGTAATTTGTTATTTTTCTATTTCATTTCTTTTCCTTTTTGTTTTTGTAATTGTACTTCCCCGCATATATATTGCAACATTGAGGACAGTGTCGGATTTTGTGTGGGAGAGGTACCTTTCAATCTTTAATAAAACTAGTAAAATCTTGCGATATGTCTCAATTTAAATTCTTCGCTTTACTTTGCCATACCGAAAAATTTTTATTTTCGCATTAGCCCGACATACCTACTTTAATGAAATCCCAGTTGAGGAAGCCGAAAACTACATAACAAGATCGATACGGTTCTATCACCGTAGACTTCCTGCTTACGCGATCCATTTCAATAACCATTATACCGATATCTGGAGTTTCAAGTTCTAGAAGTAACCCCTAGTAGTTTATACTAGAAGTCAGCACCGTCTTGACACAAACCACGTGGAGAATCGATGAATATAAGTGTTTGATGCCTGATTCTAAAAATATCCTTCCTATCTCGCTGCTAAAAGAAAAGAAAACTTGTGTACCAAAATATACGGGCACATACAAGAGCTGAACAAATAATGAAGGAATCCAGTGTTGGTTGGTTCAGAGGTATCTGGTTCTGAACTTAGTAGGGCGTGCTACGGCCCGATCCCCCACAACCTCCAATTTGGATAAAATATGTAGGGTTGCCACATTCATGTATCAGACCCCGTGCTAAAGGATCAAAGTCACTAACCGGTTACTCCACTACGTGCATGCTAAGGCAAAGGGCTTAATGTGATTGCGCCAGAACAAAACCGGGTGAAATAGATACGAGGAACTCCGGGAAGAGTTATAACGGAACTGTTGGATAGCTCGTTTAAAATGGAAGTCTACGAGTAAGCTTATTGCTTGCGTCATTAGCGTATTTTTGGTGTTTTACTCAAGTATTGGCCGAACCAACGAGGATTTCCCGAAACCACTTTAAAAATCCAAGGGTATGTCATGCTTATGCGCTTACCAGAAAACTTGTCCAACCTTTCGAATGACTATTTGCTTGAGGACAAGAAAAGGTTTAAGTATGGGGGAATTTGATAACGAGAAAACATATCGTATAATTAACATACTTTTTACCGATTTTATATTCCATTAAGTCGTCTAACCCTCGATTATTCCGAGATTATTTGTCTTTCTGCAGGTATGACACTTGTCGACTCAAACCGATGAAAAAGGACAACATGAAGAAAGCTAGACGAAAAACAAAGAGAAAAAGAATAAAAAAATACAAAGTGTGGACTTCTGGATAGGTGACGGTCGTCACGCCCCTGTGACGGGCGTAACACCCCTCAACATAAGGAAACGCTCGTCACACTCACCTGACGAGCGTAAGGCACCACTTCAGCGTGTGACGACCGTCACCCACCTGTGACGACCGTCACGCGCGTAAAGGAGGACGTTACGCATGGCTTGAAGACGTGGGCGTGAAGGGCAGACTAGTTCTCCCTGTTTCTATTGAATCTCCTATTTTATTGCCACAACTATCACTGCTCCTACAATTTCTCCACGAAGACTTCATCAAGAATTCAAATTAAACTGCTGATTTTTCCTGCTATATATATGAGTATCAAGGCACAGTCCAAGGGTCGAAGAATTTTACTCAGAGCAAATATTTCTTTTATTTTTTACAGTTATTTCCAATTTGTTTGTTTTGAAATTCTGCTTTCAATTCCTTGTAATTTTCATTCAAGCCTTAGTTTCTATTTTTAAGTGTTAATTCTTCTTACAAGAATTAACACGAATTTCTACTGCAAGTCAAGCTCGAAGATTTGGATTACTGTATTACCTCAAGATTAATATAGCATCTGTAATTCCAGGTTTTTTATATCGCAATTATTATTTATTTAGTTTCTATAATATGACATTTATTGCCATGAATTATATTCTAAACTTTATTGCTGTTAAGTTAATTATGTCTGTCTAAATTATTAATACCGGTATGTGACCGTAAGAACTGAAAGAATTCAATGATACATTGGCCAAAAATATTTATAAAACAATTTCTGGTTTCCAATTTCCAATATTAATTTAACTATCCTTGTCACGAGAGTGAGAGGGTAATTAACACGATTTTGCCACGAGAGTGGGAAATTAATTAAGGCAAGAACCTGCATGCGAGAGCTGGGGTTCAACCCAGATAGTGGTAACGAAGCATTGATTTTTAAATACACGAGAGTGTTTTAATAAATTAATTAAATTCAAATTATTTTCAAAAAGTGTTATTAAATTTAAAGTGCATCCACTAGGTTTAGTAGCATGACTTATTTCATAAACACGAGAATGTATGTCTCAGGTTTTTAAACAATTAGCTTTTACCGAAATACTTTATAGGCCAAGCGATTCATCGAATTCCCTAAGTCCAATTATCACATACCGGTATAATTAATACTATTACTTTTAAAACTAAACTGTCTCCCCCAAATATCGAATATTCATCGCTTAGTTAGACAAAACTGTAGCATTAGATCGTATGCGATTGATACACAGTCTCTGTGGGTTCGATAATCTTTTAAAACTAGAACGACTGAATTGTATACTTGCAGTTAGTATCCCGACAGACTTATAAAGTCCCGATCACATTTCTTTTTGGATTTCACCTTATGTGTTTACTTAGTGTTACAAGACTAACATCACATCCATTATATATAGATTGAAAATTGTTTAAATGGTAATAAATATTAACATTTTATTTAACAAATATCATTAAAAAATTATATTTTCTTCCTTCAAATATCATATATATTTAGGTCTTTTATTTTTTTAATACTTTATCTTTCTTTCTAGTTTTCTATTTTTTTTAAGTTTAAAAGATAAAGTATTAAACTGAAGGAAAAAGATAAAAGACCAAATATGAAAATTAGAGGAAAAAGGAAAGTATGACAAATAACATTAACCTAATAAAAAATATAAGTAAATGTATGTATAATAGGTAAATCCCATAATCAAATTAAATTAAAAAAAAAAACATAGTTAACCTAAACCCAATGACCAGAATATATATATATATATATATATATATATATATATATATATATATATATATATATATATATATATATATATATATATATATATATAAATGAAAAAAATAGATATTGTTTATATATCAGTGGACAAAAATAATGTTAACCTTATATTTTATTGAGAGACAAACATCATATCAACATCATTGGACCAATGTCCTAACATATGTCATGAATGTATGATGTACAACAATATAGAAACGATCACTGCTAGTCAAATTGCATCATTCATTCACAAAGTCACATATAATCATCTTCACATGTATGTACACGAATCAAACATACACTAAAATCATCATCGTTAAAACCCTTTCCAATCATATCAACTTTACAATAATCCCATCATAACATCATAATTATCATCCAAATCGTCGGATATTCACAATAATTAATTTTATAAAAGTCTTATAATTATATTTTAAAAACGACATAACTTGACCGATACAAAATATCTACTCATATGCCAAAATGTTAGAATTATGGTTTTGAAAATGGTTTTAACATAAAGTATAGTTGATCGGCTTTCCAACGATACACACCATGCATCTATCAGACATTTGTAGCTCAAGTTATGATTTTTCTAAGTTTTACAATTTTTCAAAAACACTTAGTGGTAACCGATTAATGCAGGACAATAACCGATTACTACGTTTTGCACTAACCCACGTTATAAAAAGTTTAAGTGGTAATCAGTTACTGCTATTATGGAAACCGATTACTACATGTAATTTTTATCCAGATTTCCCAAAAATTGGTCTGGTAACCGGTTATTGCAATTCTGGTAACCGGTTACCACTGTTCTAGTAGCAAATTTCTACTATTTTTCAAAATACGAGATTTATCCCCTTTCACCCTAAAACTCCAATTTTTACCGATTAAAACTCATAATCAGTTTGCACAATATTATCACACATCAACATATAATCTAACACCAACTTACATGTCAATTTCATGATTCAAACATCTTTGTCATCCACAATTTCATCACAATCACACAAACACAACAATATTTATATAGAGTCATATTATTAGACAACACCTACCTCTACCTTTACCCGATATCAATAATAATAAATCCGATTACCCACCCTTACCTCGAAATTACTGATAATCGAGTTTCCCCTTTGCGTTCTTGGTTTATTCCTCTCCGGGTTCCACTCTATGCCTTAGTTATGCTCTCCAATTTCTACGATCTCTTCAAAAGTAATATCACAAAACCTTATTCCTTCTTTTAAAGAATTTTTTTTGGAATAACCAGGTATTAAAAAAAATCGCAAATAACCATGTTTCGGAAAAAATGACGCAAATAACCATGTTTCAGAAAACTCCCCAAGGGAGGAGCCATCTCACTTGGCGCCTCCACTCACATTCTTGCCCTAGGCGCCATCCCACTTGGCACCTCCTCTCTCTTTTAGCCAAGTGAGATGGCGCATGCACTTTAAAAGTGAGAGGAGGCGCCATCTCACTTTGCTCCTGGGGCAAAATGTTGTTTTTATAAATAATTCGTCTGTTTCTCCGTCATTCCTCACACTTTCTTGCACTGTTCTCTTATTTTTTACTCTGTTATTTGCGTCATGACATCGCCCATGATTTTTACCAGAGATGGTTATGTTAATTTCTCCGCCACAAAACCTCCGATGAAAATGAAATTCTAGCACATTCACTCCATGGAGCGTCTGAAGAGGGAGTTGATGCGATGGCTAGAGGGAGACATCATGGAGGGGGAACAAATTAGAAGGATCTAGCGAAGATGAATAACAACCTCACTTGCGACAGGAAGACCTAATTTTTGGTTGGAGGAAGTCAAAACAGACAGCGACATAATGTTGATGATGCATGGGTCAAATGAAATTGTTTTAACGGTTGTAATTTCGTAGAAGGTTTATCGTGTTTTTTTCTTGTTCGCAATGTTTATTGTAACAAATACTGTTAACGAAAAACCCTAATGTTTACAACATAATAAAGGAAAGATTTTTTGTAATACAATTTTTATGTGGTTGAGGCAGTAGCCCGATTTGGACAATTATTGCGATTGTGTCCGACCTGGCGACATAAACCATACTTTCTTTCCAGCTTGTCAAGGGAGTCCATTTCGGTTGTGATGCGCCTAATTTTGGGACGACCCTTTTTATTCCTTCGCATTTGGTCATTGTGCCATATTATTTCACCGTCGTATGCAGGATAATAATCTGGTTTTGCTACCAAAGGGAAGCTATTGTTGTAAACGTTGAGCAACGTTTTAGATTTGTAAATGGGAGACAAACGTTGTAGCGCATCTTGATGAGTATAGACACACACGGCAATGACATGAGAGCAAGGCATATGAAAGGCTTGAAACTTTCCACAATCTCACCAACGAGAAGGTAGTATAACCTTATATTCTTGTCTTGGAAGGCCCTCGTTGTGGTCGATTGTCTCTTTGACAATGAAGTTGTGGCTGTGTTGGTCAAACCGTATAACCATATGGGTGTTGGCTTTGGCACTTTATGCCTTAATGTACTTCATGCAACTTTCACTCCATAGTTGTCCAGATTGCAACACAACATTCCATATTTCACCTCTTTTGGCAAACAACGAAGCCATCCTAAAATATGTTTATTTAACCAAAGCAGTGACCGGGAGGTTTTGTATGACTTTGAATACACCATTCATCGATTCAATTAGATTTGTTTTCATGTGTCCCCATTGTGATACGGTGGAAGAACCAGACTGTTTTAAGAAAATGCTGGTTTGCATTTTGCATTTGTGTTCGCAAAATGTCACGGTAAGCAAGAGTTGCCACCGACTTTTATTTTATCCAATTGGAAAGGAAAAAAGCACAGAAAAATTCATTTTTCGAGATTTTGAGTACGGGGGGCAGATTATAGAAAGGGAAGGTATTAGCATCCTTTCTATCCGTAGTTTTCTATGGGCTCTTAGGTACTTGCTCATCATTAAAAAATTTGCTTCCGTGTTTGTGTGTTTTGAAAGGTTTTTGTTTTACTTCTTTTTAACCCTTGTATCAGTCCTCAAGAGTGTTACGAAGTGTTTTTTAAAACTTTGTTTGAAAAGTGTGTAAGTGTGGAAAAGTTTGATTTTGAGCAAGTACCTACTAGCATCTACCTCGAAAAAAGAATATTTCTGTTCTTGTTTCCTTTAGACAATGCTATCCTACTATTAGTGAGTAGGTAGCACCATCGTTGGAATTGTAAGGGTCAATTCAAAAGGGACGTATGATCACTAAAGCAATGTTAGGACGTCTTAGTAATAACCCTAATGTCTTAAGATCATATTCGAGGCAACATTTTCGAGGCAACATTTCAGAGGCAACATTTCCGAACGGGACGTTTGATCTTTGTTTAGACAAGAGAGCGACCACTAAAACACCCTATACTTAATGATCGTTTACCGAAGGCAACCGAAGTGAGAGTATACCCTAGGAGTGCGCATGTGCGGGTGATTTGATTTCAATTATTATCTTTGCACATTTAGGGTTAGCTAACCATTTTAAAATTAACATACATTCTTGACAAGCAATCCTATTATCATACATCTAACAATTAATATTTGTGAAAATTAAAATGCGAGAAATAAAACTACGTTATTACAAGGCTTCGGGGAGGGGGATTAATTACATAGCCAAAAACCCGTAAAACGATAAATAAAATAAAGATCCTAATTAAACTATTACATCCCATGAGCAGTTACATCAATATCGTAAAAATAAATAAATGCGCGATGAATCGAGAACAAAAAAGAATCAGGGTTTTGGCCCTGTCTAAAACTAATTAAAAGAAAAAAAATCATTTTTTGTTGTTTTTGATTATTTTGAGAAAAATAAGGTTTTAATTAAATAAGTACAAACCTAATTACTAATTAATTTAAGTTAAGAAAAATAAATAATTTTGACCTATTTTTATATTTTTGGTTATTTTAAGAAAAGAAAATAAAAATTAAATCAAACAAAACCCTAATTTCTAATTTGTTTAAATTATTTACAAAAGATTAAAATTACCCTAAAATTAAATTAAACTAATTAAATTAAATAGCAATAAAAAGCCTAAATTCTAATTTGATGAAAATTGATTTTTATGAGTTTTTTTGTAAAAAGAATTAATTTTTGTGTTAGAAAATAATTTAAACAAAATTAAATTAATAAAATAAATATAAAAGAAAAGAGAGAAATGAGCATGGTATCAAAGTAAAAGGGGGTGTCAACAAGCCCAATATGCCTTGGTCCATGTTTGACTTCTCAGATTCCACGTTGCAAGTTGACTAGGGTGCATTGTAGACCTCCAAAGGATGGCCTTTGGATCCTGCTTGTGCACATCTGGTTGGTTGTTCCTTGAGGGCGTATGGTGGATGTACTGGAAGCTTGCACACCTAACCATGTAAAATAAAATTGTATTGAACAAATATGGGGGACCTGGGGATCGAACCCAGGTCCTTTGGCAATTTCAAACGCCTCTTGACCAACTGAACTAGCGCATCTTATTGTACATGGAATGACAAACAAACATTATATTGGAAATGCAAGTTAATATAACAAAAACGCGTGGATTTTTGAATGGGCCAGTCAGGCCACACCACGCCATCATCTTCTCTAGCATTCGTCGTCTTAGGTAAAATGACTTTTACCTACAGACGTTCTCTGTAGGTACAACCCCTGCATATTTCCAGAATCTCATACAAGCACGATAAATAAAAACTAATGGTACATGCCAGTTCGTCTTGGCCTTGTGAACATCATGGTACCCCTCTTTTGGGCCAATTTTACATGTATGAGAAAACCCTAAAACGAGCAAGGAAAACCTAGTAATGGTGGATCTTTGTATGGTTAGCAAAAATGCAATTAATTATTACCATTAGCTTTCAAATGCTTCAAGGATTCAGAATATATAAACAAATCATGCTAACAAAGCCAAATTCATGAGATTCAATTTCAAAAAAGTAGGGATGTCGTGAGGTACTTACAATGAGTTTTTGGGCACGAAAATGCTTGTTGATGATTGGGATAGACTCCTTGAGTGCCCAACAATGAATGAGATAGCTGGGAAGGCTTGAGATAGCCTAGAACTATGAAATCTGCTTGCCATTTTTTCTTGATTTTTTGAAATTTGTTCTTCTCTTTTCACGCCTCTAACCCTTGTGCTTTTGGTATGGATTTGTTCTATATGTAACCTTGAGTGAATTAGGTTTACAAATTTGCTTCAAATCTTCTCCAATAATGATCATTGATCATGATTTGATTCTCATGTAAATCTTTCCAAATCAAGCCAAAATCCAATATTTTTGTGTACAAACAAGCCTTGCACGATTTGATCTCATTTCTAGCTATTCATGGACCTGAAATATGCACAAAATCTCAAGGTTTAAATGATTTTTGATATTTTCATTATTTATTATTGATTTTATTTAATTTAAATGAAATAAAAATTAAAATAAATTACAAAACTAAAATAAAGGCAAGTGGGAAGGATCATGGGTCGTGGACCATGTTACAAACTCAATATAAGCACAAAACGTTGGGCCCATTTGACAAAAATTGCAATTTGAGACATATTTGACTTTTGGCCATTTTGCAAAAAAGGTCAACTTCACCAATGCATAATTCCTTAAATTTTGACCCTAGAGATGTGTTCTTGGACTTTTTAGAAAGCTTAGGATGTCCTATAAGCAACCATTTTGGTCTCATCTCAATTGAGTCTTCCATGTTCATGTATTAAGCTTTGACAAAAAAAGGTGTTTTTGTTGACTTTTCAAAATGACCTATAATGTCCAAATTCATAACTTCTTGTGAGTGCATATTTTGAACTTGGGAGATGAAGATGAATTATAGGGAATTGCATACTCTTCACAATGAGCTTTGGATGGGTCATTCTTGATAAATTATGAGAAAGTTATGATTGGTCAAAGTTGGGTTGACTTTTCCTACAAAACCCTAATTTAGCAACTTTTGGGTTTTGATGAATTGTGAGCAATCCTTGAGGAATCATGATCAACCCGTGATCAAATGATGAATAATACTTCAAAATGAGGATTTTGACCAAAATTTTTGAGGTTTGACTGTGTGTGGGCCACAGTTGACTTTTGCCCTAGCACAATCGATTTTCAGGCCTTCGAGCAATTGACTGGGCAAACTTTCTCTGTAGGGCTTGAAACTTGACATGGATGATCTTGAGAAAATTTTAGGGCAATGGTGAGAATTTGGGACCCTTTTGATTCAAATATCTTGATGCAAACTGAAACCCTAATTTGAGGTAGACTGCCTTAGGAGAGAGTTTGTCTGGTCAACCCTTGGACTTCCTTGAGCAATTTGAGGACCTCATTTGAGATGTTTTGAGAAATATGGGAGGGAAAATTTTGGGGTGAAACATATTCCCCTGTTCAATCTTCTTAAACCTGAGGATGTAGATTGGCTTGTCTGCCTTTCGTGATCCGAGGGTGGAAGATGATTGAACACTAGAGTGCCCAGAAATTTGCACTCGCATGAAGTGGTACTTGTCTTGTGATATCGGGAAATGGGCTTATAGATGCCATTTGGAGATTGATGATGGAAGATGGGATTAAAGATACCATCCGAAGGAGTGTTGATCGCATAAGAGATTCCTTTGCAAGAGCTTGTATGCATGTTATTGAGGAGGACTTCGCTAGGGAATGATGTTCTTTGTCTTTGGAGAAATTGAATTTTAGGAGTTTCAGTCGTCCGTTATTCTACCGGGGAAATCGTCTCTTGGTCGAAGAAGTGAAAAATGAACTATTATCTGGTCGTGATCCAGGCTTCATAGTGATAAGATCGACTGCTATCTGGTCGTGCTCCAGGCTTTACAGTGACTTAATGGGGAGATGAGATTAAACTTTCTATCCGGTCGTTCTCCAGGATTCTCAATTTCTCAATTCTTATTTGGTCGTACTCCAGGCTTCAGAAGGAATTAAGTTGTTATTAGGTCGCATTCGGGCTTCAACTTGAATTTAGGGCACACTAATATCCGGTTGATTCCGGGCTTCTTAGTAATTGTCCAGGTAAACTGCTATTTGGTCGAAATATAAGCTTTGCAGTGTCTCATACTATTATCTGGTCGTAATCCCAGGCTTCAGTGTCCTTTACCGCTATCTGGTCGTAATCCAGGCTTCGCAACTTCTTACTTCTTATCTGGTCGTATTCTAGGCTTTAGAAGAAATCAAGTGGTTATCTAGTCGCATTCGGGCTTCCATTTTATTTTAAGGCCTACTAATATCTGATCGATTTCTGAGCTTCATAGTAATTGGCCGGGTAGTCTGCTATTTGGTCGAAATCCAAGCTTCACAGTGTCCCTTACTGTTATCTGGTCGTAGTCCCAGGCTTCAGTGTCTTTTACAGCTATCTGGTCGTAATCCAGGCTTCACGATGTATTATACCATTATCTGGTCGAATCCAGGCTTCATGGCGTTTGGAGAAATTAAGATATTATCCGGTCGAATCTAGGCTTCATAACTTGCATTAAAGATATACCACTATCCGGTCGACTCCAGGCTTCATAGTATTCTTGGCTGCTATCTGGTCGTAATCCAGGCTTCACAATGTCTTATACCATTATTTGGTCGAGTCCAGGATTCATGGTGTCTTGTATTGCTATCTGGTCGTAATCCAGGCTTCACAATAACTTGTTAAGATGTTATCTGGTCGATTTCCAGGCTTCACGGTTTGTGTTTATGATATACCACTATCTGGTCGACTCCAGGCTTCATGGTGTCTTTGTACTGCTATTTGGTCGAAATCCAGGCTTCACAATAACTTGCTAGGGATTAAACTATTTTCCAGTCGAATCTGGGCTTCATAGCTTAAATTTAAGATAAACCACTATCTGGTCGATTCCAGGCTTCGTGGTATTTTGGTATTGTTATCCGGTAGTTCTCCGGGCTTCACAATATGATGGAGAAATCAAGATATTATTCGGTCGGATCCGGGCTTCATAGCTTGAATTGGAGTAGAAATATTAGCATTGGTTTGATTGAACCAGAGAAACTTATGAGAATTTGATTGTATCTTTCCCTGAAAGGTAAAGAGTTAGTCGTATGTAATGTCATGATGCATGACATGTACCGAATAATGATGTTCTCAAAATAAATGAGATTGTGCTGTATGATGCTTATGCATACGTCATGATGTATGAATATACAATGTTCTTGTGATGTTCTTTAGCTGGGGAAAATAAATCTCGGACTGCTGCTGGAGAGTGCAAGGAGTTGAATTCTTCGTTCTCGCTCGGGATAACGATCGAAGATGATTTGAGAATAAATTGAAGGGAGAATAATTCTGCTGGAGAATAAACTGGCGAGAGAACGACTCTGTGGGGAAGAGAGATACTCTGCCAGAAGATCTACTGATTTGGAGAAATAACCTCGACCGGGGATGAATTACTGTTGCTGGCAATAACAAAACCTTGTTGGGGATTGAGTTTCTGGATGTGGAAGAAATAAACTCCATTGGGGATAGTCTTCCATTGTTGGTGATAGATGAACTCTGCTTGGGGAGAATTAAAACCACTGTTTTTTGGGTATCTTTTACTCTACGGGGAGTGTCTGTGCCTTTAGTCATATTCTCCAGCTGGGTATATCCTTGTACCTGGTGATTAGAGCAACTGTAAGGTTTGGACGTCTCTTGTTTTCCCCTGTTCCTAGAATTACGAGTAATCGTCTTTTGTTTCGTATATAAATATTTATGAGCAAGCAACAATTATTTTCAAATGCATATATCAAAAATGAATCATTGGACGTTCTTGCAAAACAAAACAGGAAAAGAAAAACAATTTTTGAAATTATTCTAAAATGAATTGTATTGATTTTGAAGTTGGCCTGTAATAGGTGTTTTGTACAAGAGGTTGACGTCCTAGTAAGAGAATGCCGCCGAAAGATAGAAATTATACAATTTGTGAAAAACAAAGAAAAACAGCTATGTGAACAATCCAACTGGGTTCTAACTCTGCTATTGCCTTTATATCTTCGAGCATCTCATCACTTTGCTACTTGGTTGAAGGTAGATCAGATTGATTAGCGAGCTTGATAGTCGATACCGAAGTTTGGTTGTAAGATGATCCAATGAGACATAGCATTACGCTTTGATCCCTAATTTTTGCCTGGACCGCCCTTTCGGGTTTTCAGTCCATCGGGATACCCTTTTTTGCCCAAGCCTCCTTTTCAGGTTTTCGACTTACCGGGTGTACAGTTTTTTTTTTAAATTTCCATCCCTTACTTTTTCCCAAACCCTTTTGGTTCGCCGGGAAGCCCTTATTTTTGCCTAGGCCAGTCAACCTAGCAGGTCTTTAATTATGCATATTATTTTTTCACTATGTCTGCATTGACGGGGTTAGGAAGGTCGTCACCATCCATGGTGGTTAGAATCATAGCTCCTCCTGAGAAAATGTTCTTAACCACAAATGGCCCTTCGTACGTAAGAGTCCATTTGCCCCTGGGATCACCTTGCGGTAATATGATGCGCTTGATCACCAAATCCCCAACTTGATACTCTTGTCGTCTGACTTTCTTGTTAAAAGACCTGATCATCCATTTTTGATACGTCTGACCATGACAAATAGCAGTAAGTCTCTTTTCATTGATTAAGTTCATCTGATCAAGCCGGGTCTGGATCCAATCGTCCTCGCTCAAACCTGCATCCTTCATAATCCGGAGAGAGGGTATATGGAATTCAATGAGTAAGACTGCCTCCATGCCATACACCAAAGAGTAGGGTGTTTCCCCTGTTGACGTCCGCACTGAGGTACGATACCCATGAAGAGAAAATGGTAACATCTTGAGCCAGTCTTTGTACGTCACCGTCATCTTCTGTATAATCTTCTTGATATTCTTATTAGCTGCTTCAACAACCCCATTCATCTTCGGCCGGTAGGGAGAAGAGTTGTGATGCTGTATTTTGAACTGTTTGCAGAGCTCGGTGATCATTGTATTGTTGAGATTTGTACCATTGTCCGTAATGATCCTCTCCAGTACACCATATCGACAGATCAGATTATGTCAGATAAATTGTTCCACGACGTTCTTTGTTACTATAGCAAAGGAAGCTGCCTCAACCCATTTCGTAAAGTAATGAATGGCTACCAGAATGAAGTAATGTCTGTTAGACGCAGTAGGTCTGATCTCGCCAATCATGTCGATGCCCCACATTACAAAAGGCCAAGGAGCTGTCAAGACGTTCAGAGGAACTGGAGGTACATGCACCTTATCAGCATATACCTGGCACTTGTGGCAAGTCTGGGAATGTTGTTAACAATCGGCTTCCATAGTAGACCAATAATATCTAACCCATAGGATTTTCTTTGCCATGGTATGTCCACTGGAATGAGTTCTGAAAGTACCTTCATGTAACTCTGCCATAATCCTTTCTGCCTCGTTCTTGTCCATACATCGCAGTAAGGTTGAGTCATGGTTACGCTTGTAAAGGATACCATTACTAATGAAGAACTTCGCAGTGAACCGTCTCAAGAACTTCTTATCATTAACAGACGCACCCTCGAGGTACTCTTGAGCCTCAAGATACCTTTTTACCTCGTGAAACCAGGGTTTATCTGCTACCTCTTCAGTCTCAATATCACAACAATGTGCGGGTTCGTACAACCTCTCGATGGTAATATGGGGAGCTTCATTGTCCCACCTAACCTTGAACATAGAAGACATGGTAGCTAGCACGTCCGCTAACTGATTCTCCTCTCTCGGGAAGTGTTCAAAGGTTATCTCCTCAAAGTGTGGGAGCAATGTCAGTACATACTCTTTGTAAGGAATAAGGTTTGGGTGCTTCGTATTCCACTCGCCTTTGATCTGACTGATCACTAGAGCGGAATCTCCAAATACACTCAAAAACTTAATCCTTAGGTCAATAGCTGCTCGAAGGCCCAGGATGCATGCCTCATACTCCGCCATATTGTTGGTGCAGTTAAAACATAATTGGGCGGTGAACGGAGTATGACAGCCCTCAGGAGATATGACTACAACGCCAATGCCATTACCCAATGCGTTTGAGGCTCCATAAAAATACATAGACCATCAGGATCCTTTCTCAGGTCCTTCATCCGGTCCAGGTTCTTCACAGTCAGTCACCAACATGATGCTCTCATCCGGGAACTCGAAATTCAGGGATCGGTAATCGTCTATGGCCTGATGCGCCAAATGATCCACCAACACACTCCCGTTGATTGCTTTTTGGGTTGTGTATTGGATGTCATACTCGGTTAAGATCATCTGCCATCTTGCTATTCTTCCGAACAAGGCAGGCTTTTCGAAGATATACTTGATTGGGTCCATCTTTGATATCAATAGGGTAGTGTGAGTTAGCATATACTGTCTCAGCCGGTGAGCAACCCATGCCAAAGCGCAACAAGTTTTCTCGAGCAACGAGTATCAGGTCTCGCAGTCGGTAAACTTTTTGCTAAGGTAGTAAATAACATGCTCTTTTCGGCCAGACTCGTCATGCTGCCCCAGCACGCACCCCGTTGAATTATCCAGCACTGTCAAGTATAAGATTAAAGGTCTTCCTTTAACTGGAGGCATCAGGATAGGTGGCTCTTGGAGGTATTCCTTGATCCTTTCGAAAGCGGTTTGACATTCATCATTCCACTTTACCACTTGATCTTTCTTCAGCAGCTTGAAGATTGGCTCACAAGTAGCAGTCAGATGTGAAATGAATCGGGCAATGTAATCCAGACGTCCCAAAAAGCCTCTAACTTCCTTTTCTGTGCGGGGAGCTGGCATCTCCTGTATAGCCTTCACCTTTGCAGGATCCACTTGAATACCTTTATCACTAACGACGAAACCCAGCAGCTTACCAGACCTTACCCCGAAGGTGCACTTGTTCGGGTTTAACCTCAGCTTGTACATCTTCAACCTGTCGAACAGTTTCTGGAGATGGTCAAGGTGTTCTTCTTCAGTCTGGGACCTTGAAATCATGTCATCAACGTAAACCTCAATTTCACGGTGAATCATGTCGTGGAATAAAGCGACCATGGCGCGCTGATAAGTTTCCCCAGCATTATTCAACCTGAAAGGCATTACCTTGTAACAAAAGGTGCCCCACTACATAACCAAAGTTGTCTTCTCCATGTTCTCGGGAGCCATCTTAATCTGATTATAACCAGAAAAACCATCCATAAAGGAGAAGATTTTATGATGCGCGGTGTTGTCGACCAGAACATCGATGTGAGGAAGCGGGAAGTCATCTTTGGGGCTCGCCCTGTTCAGATCTCTATAGTCCACACACATCCGTACCTTACCATCATTCTTAGGCACTGGAACAACGTTGGCAACCCACTAGGGGTAAGAAGTGACAGCTAGAGATTCGGCGTCAAACTGTTTAATGACTTCAGCTTTGATTTTCTCAGACATCTCGGGGCGCATATGGCGAACCTTCTGCCTTACCGGAGGACAATCTTCTTTAGTTGGAAGGAGGTGTACCATAATGTCGGTGTCTAAACCAGGCATATCTTCATAAGACCAGGCAAAGATCTCAACATAGTTGCGTGACATCTGTATCAACCGTTGCTTGACACTAGGCTCCAGATTTGCACCTTTCTTGACCTCTTTCTTGTCTTCCTCTGTGCCCAAATTCACTGATTCCACTGGCTCTTCATGAGGATGTATGGCCCTCTCTTCTTGTAGTAACAGACTAGCAAGTTCCCCAGGCACCTCACAGTCATCCTTACCTTCGTCCTCGGCTTGGTTGATCGGATTCTCGAAGTCATAACTGGTAGTAGCAGAGTTGTTATCAATGGGATCTAGAGTGGTTGTGGATCTGCATTATGATATGTGAGTATGTGTAAGACAATAGGTTTTTTGATAAATTGCGAGATAGAAAAGAAAAACAAGGAGCATAGAATTTGTAATGCAAGAAAACGTCCAATGCTTTATTGATGATATATGAAAATGACAAATAATAAGCCCTCACAAACAAATCCAGGTGCCTCGGGAAAGGCACCGGGCCGTAAAGTTTCAAACTTTCTGTTACAAATCTCAAAACAAAAGTCTATTACTGTGTAATAAAAGAAACGGGCACGAAGTCCTTCGCCGTCCAGTTATTCAATCCACCGTTGGTAGTCGGGTAGATCTAACTGTCGATATCTGACTCTTCTTCATCATCTTCAATTACATTCACTCCTTGATTATTGATATGCAGAGGAGGTCTTCCAATCCGCGCATGCCGAACATCCCTTTGAGCCTCTTTTTCAATTACAGCCCTAGAATCCTTGAGGGAAGCCATCTTCGTCGGAGGTTTGTCAGTAGCAACCTCAGTCGACGCCAGAGTCTGGGGAACCTCTTCAATGTTCTGACACGGGGTTTCGATGAATTCTCCATCCATCTCCACATAGCGAAAGGAATTAAGATGACTCACCATGTACCCCTCTTCTCCTCGCACCGTAACAATCTTCCCCTTTACCGAATATTTCAACATCTAATGGAGCGTAGAAGTCACTGCCCCAGCCTTATGAATCCAAGGGCGACCCAGCAAGCAAGAATAAGATGGTTGGATATCCATCACATAGAAAGTAGATGCAAAAGTCTGAGATCCAACTTTAACAGGGACATCCACCTCCCCGTGCACCATCCTTTTTGACCCATCAAAAGCCCTAACCACAATATTACTCGGTTTCAGAATCAAACCTTCACAGTCTAGACGGTCAAATGCTTTCTTTGAAAAAACATTCAATGAGGACCCAGTATCCACCAATACGTGGGCCAAAGTAGTGCCCCTGCACTCGATCGAGATGTGCAGAGCATCATTGTGATTTCTTCCTTTAGCAGTAAGATCTACATCTGAGAAACCCAGCCCGTTGTCCACTGTCAAACTAGTTACGCAGTCCTTGAATTGATCGGCAGAAGTTTCCTGCGGCACATGCGCAGTTTTGAGGAAAGCAATTAAAGCCTTTGCATGGGATTCAAAACATAATAACAAGGACAACATGGAGATTTTCGATGGGGTATGCCCCAGCTGCTCGACTACATTGTAGTCACTCTTCTTGATAATCTTCATAATTTCCTTTATCTTTTGCTTAGAGGTTTCTACAATGATGTTCTTAGGCGCCTCCATCCGGGAAGGCTCACCTGTGATTTCTTTTCCCCGATTTCCAGATGGCTCGGTGACAGGGGTGATAATTGGAATAGGAACTGGGACAGTAGCTGATGTACCAGCAGATGGGATGGAAACCGATTTGTGAACAGTCGGAGGGGAAATCTCGGGAGAGAAAAGCCTTCCACTTCTGGTGACCTTGCTAGCCCTAACAATATTGCTGATATTAGCATCAGCTTCTTCAATCTTCAAGTCTTGCTTAACTCCATGGTAATACACATCGGCCCCATAGTGCCAAGAGACAACCTTATCCGAAGTGTATGGGATAGGACCAGGGATAATAATGATTAACAGAGCGATTCTTGGAACAGATGTAATCCTACCAGGCTTTCTCGAGGAAGCCTTGGAAGGATTGGCGGAAATGGTTATGATGGCAACATCTTTAATTGGAACCAACGAAATCATAGTCTTTTCGAACAGGATCTCTCTGTTATCCATCAGGCGTTGAACACCTAATTTTAATAAATGGAAACCAGCAGGCAGGATTGAACACAAGTGGCAACCTTCGCCACAGCCTAGAAATAAACCGGCCAATAATAGATTCTTTTTAACTGTCATCAAAGGAGTAGAAATCTCTTCCACGGAGGCCACAAATAAATCATCGTCCACAACATTCACTCCAGGACCATGTTTGGGCATATGAGCAGTTATGACGTTGGGTTTCTCCGGAGCGTCAAACTCAATCTCTTTAGCTTCGATCAAATCTTGCACCTTATTATTCAAGGCCAAACAGTTGTTTGTATCATGACCTGGGCTATCAGAGTGATAGGCTCAGCGGGCGTTCGGATTAAATAGTGAAGATGTGGTGCTGGGATTCTTCGAGGCTTCCCTCAGAGTTACCAGGTTGGTCTTCAACAATCGTGGTAGAATTTGAGACAAGGTCATATTAAGCCGAGTGTACTGTCTCTGCGGTCTCTCCATTCTTTGCTGATTGTTGCATTGTGGGGAAACGATGGGTCTTGATATTACTACTGCATTTACTGCTTGACGGTGTTCAGGTCTGTTTTGTCTCCTCGAGTCGTAGACTGCACTAGCTTCTTTCTTACTGGCGAAAGGCTTCTTTAATGCACTTGACAACGTATCCTTCTATATCTTACCGCTTCGGATACCAGCTTATACTCTCTCCCCAGTCAGGATCAACTCAGTAAACCCAGATGACGAACTGCCGATAAGATGTTTGAAAAATGGACCAGACAACGTCCCTAGAAACATATCAACCAACTCCCTATCAGACAAAGGGGGTTGGACTCTTCCAGCCAGATCTCTCCACTTCTGAGCATAGTCCTTAAAACCTTCACTTGCACCCATAGACATACCCTGAAGCTGAGTACGAGTGGCAGCAAGGTCGGTGTTATACTGATACTATTTGTAAAAAGCAACAGCAAGGTCCTCCCAATTTCGGACGCTAGCCCCTTCCAATTGATAAAACCATTCAAGTTGAGTCCCTGACAGACTATCTTGAAATAAATGTACCCACAAATTTCTATCAGTAGTGTAAGGTTGGATATTTCGGACATACGAGCGGAGATGGTGTTTTGGACATGATACTCCATCGTACTTAGCAAAAATCGGACCTTTAAACTTATGAGGGATCACCACCCCAGATGCCAATCCTAGTTCTTCAAATCCAAACCAGGGATCTTCTGACACTCCATAGGACTCATACGGTCTTCAAGTTGTTTGTACCTATCCTCAGCAGGAGGATACTGTTCTTCATCATAATTTGTATCATTATCATAAACTGCAGGACTGGGGCCCTTTTCTTCTTCTTGGTTCTCCTCTCCTTTGGATGAAAAGGACAGATCATCTTGTTGTTTCAACCTATCCGCAAACCTTTTACCCATACTCAAAAGAAAAACCTTCTTCTTCTTCTTCTTCTCCTTCTCTTTCTCTTTCAGGATGAGAGCTTTCAAATCCTCTTTCCCTTTAGCCAAGCTCAAGAACAACTCTTGGAATTAGGCATTTTGTGCCTGAAGATCTTTGATAGCTTGATCAGAAGACATAACTGTTGAAATAAACAGCGAAGAAGATGAGAAGCCTGTAAGGGTACCTGTAATGGTGTGCATGATAATGGGATGCGTATGTAATGATTTCAAAGACTTTGGGAGATTTAAATTTGCAAACCAAAAACAAAAAACAAACTTTATTAGATTAAACTTGTAAAAATGTTTAGCAATGCCTTTGAGGCGTTACAAAGAAATAAATGGAAAACAAATCTAAACTAGAAAAAAGAAAAAATAAAAAATCCCATGGATGCTTCCCATTGGTGCTGACGTAGTCATTAATCGTTCTTTCATTCTCAAGTTGCTTGGTGAGCTTCAATATCTTCCTCTCTTGCTCATGGTACTTTTCCCGGTAGGTATCCCTCTCCTCCTTCAGCTGAATCAAGGATCTCTTCAATGCACCAAGATCAATGGGCATGTAGGGATAAAGGACCGTATAAGGAATGCCCTCTTCATTGGTAGGCTCCACAATCACTGGCAACACAGCTTCATAAGACATCCCAAGCTTCTGAGCACGAGCTCGGACCCACTGGAGATAAGGTTGCATAGGGAAAGAAGTCCTTGGTCCTAGCTCTTGATGGTCAGACCTGTTCACCATGCCCAAAGCTCGTATAAACCATCGGCGATGCTCGTCAATGTCCTCCTTGTAGTCAAATGCAATATCTGTAAGAAGTAGCTCATGAGGACCGTGTTGTGCCCTAAAATTTGCCCTCTCATCCTTCAGGAATTCATCCTGAACTCTCAGATTTTCTCTTAAACAAATCCAAGCCCTGTAATATCATTCCTTTCCAAGTAAACAGTTTACAAGGGCAAAATGGTCATTTGCAAGCTCAAAAGTCAAAACTTTTACCTTGGAAAAGTTAAATTCTAAAATACTTAGAATTTTTTCTAAAAAAGGAAAGGTGTTTAAGAAGAAAATGGCACTTCAGAGCTTCTGAACCAACCTCCAAGCAGAAACAATCAGAAGTTGTAAACTTGGCTCAACACATCACATTCAGTCAGAATATGGCTCTTCAGCAGCTACACCAACTCAGTCAGGGATTGCAAACATGGTTCAGCATGTGATCTTTAAACAGAATATGGATCTTTCAGCAGTTACGCAAAGTTCAGCCAGAGTTTGTTGGAGAAGTGTAAAGAAGGTAACAAAACCTGAAACTCCTTCAGAACGTACAAAGATCAGAAGGTAATGGGATCAGCAGATTGGGTAAAATACTGAAGCAGGATCACTAAGTCCAGAGTTTTCAGAGGCAGATCAAAGGAGCATACTGGAAAGTCTGGAAAACTCTCAGAATTTGCTGAGGAAGCAAGAGGCCAAGGTCAGAGCTTGGTTTACGTTGTTTTTTGGTAAAGCAGAACTGTTGGCTCAGGTTTTAGGTAATGATGCAAAATCTCATATTTCAAGATTTTGGATTTTGACAAATCTCATCACCATTTAATGCTCATTAATGCTCACAACCACTTTTGAGCATTCACCCAAGGGGTCTCTCCACGTGTTGCTTGGTGTTGTACCCCAAATTATGACCTAAGATACCATCTCCCATCTGCATCATTACATTGCAAGCGTTCACAAGCGATTTGACCTATTTTATCATTTTTTTAAAGCACATTTTAAAAATTCATAACTTTTTCAAATTTCGACAATTTTTTAGTTGTTATTTTACCTATGATTCTCCTTGACAACTACAACTTTCCTTTAGAAATCAAGAGCTGATTATTTTTGAAACACCAAGTTTATTAATTGATCAATGCTAAAACAATGTTTATTTAATTATTTATTATTCTAAGTTTAAATAGTTGGAATTTATTTTCAGTTATTTAAAGAATTATAAATAATAAAATAAATAATTGAAAATAAGTTTATTAATTGATCAATGATGTTTATTTAATTATTTATTATTCTGAGTTTAAATAGTTGGAATTTATTTTCAGTTATTTAAAGAATTATAAATAATAAAATAAATAATTGAAAAGAAGAAAAGAATTAACTGGTAAAATAATAGAGTTTTATTCATCTTTATTCTAATTGTTACAATTGTTGTTTAAATACCGTATTTATTTACAAAGTATTTACAACAATAATTTTACAAATGTTTAAAGTGAAATAAAAAAAACTATCCTAATTTTTCTAAGTTCTAAATCTTCATCTTCTATCCAACACTTCTTTGATGCACCTTTGTTTTTATCTGCAAAGAATAATTAAAGAAAAAGTCAGAAATAGATATATAATTAAAAGCAGACAATTATTTTAGAATTCATCATTAAAAGCAAACGGCCGGAATCCGTTTTTCCCTCTTTGCAAATCACGGGATTTCTCCCGGTTCACAAAAAGGGGATGAATATTATTGATAAATATGAATGCACAAGTATTTGAAATGCACAAATTCAATTTTGCCAAAAACCAACTGCATAGTTCAAAATCAACTGCATATTTCAAAACCAACAACATATGCAAGTCAAAGTCACATTTTCAAAATAAGTCCAACGTAAACTGTCCAAAATATGGGAAGAGGTCAAAAGACAAAGGCTCCTCCATACTGTAATAGATGCAGGAAAGCCAAAGAAGGAAAAATGCAGGTTAAGACCATATATGCAAGACAAATATTTCTAGTTTCATCATTTCCCAGCCATTGCTTTTTCAGAATTAAAGTACATAACATTATTTTTAATGTTTAAGCTGTACTAAGGAGAGAGAAGAGAGAAAAGATGTGGGTTTACAGGTTTTGGCTTTAGGCAGAAAAGAGATAGAAAACAAAACTGCAGTAACACAGTAAAAAAAGAGGCATAGAAAAAGATACAAAACAAACTGAATGAAACAGTAGAAGGGCAAAAGTATCAAAGAAAATTGAAAAGCAACGAAAACCTGAGCCATCAAGAGAAAAAGCCAGCAAAACGGATATATAACAACACAAACTTCTCAAGGAAAGACCAGAGTTGAAAAACCTGTTTTGAAGCCTATTTCTCATAGTACCAAAAACCTCAAGAACCTGCATTCAAAACAACATACAACCTGCTGTCCAAACCCCTGGAACCATGCCAAAAAACTCAAGCATCAAGCCAAGTTAACCTGCCTGAAGCATAAACCATAACCTGTCAAACAAATACCACAAGCCTAAACTTGTACCAAACCATAAAACCATGGCCTGAAAACCAGTAAAAATCAACCTGCCTGAAGCATAACCTTAAACCAACAATCATGGAAAGTTAAAAAACCAGTAAACACAACCTACCAAACCTAATCTACATAAGCCATCACCAACAAACAATACCCTGTCAAACCTGCTGAAAGCCATATCCCAAACAGCATCAAAACACAAATAGAAAACCAGTTCCCAAAACTAGTATAACCTGCAACATCAAGCCTAAATAGTAAACCTGTCAAAAGGTCTCCCAAAAACCTGTACCTATCATCAAGCCTATAAAGTCCAAACTTTCATGCCTGCATCAAAGACTTCCTAGACCAGTTTCCAAACCCACATAGTAAGCCTCAGAAAATTTCATCATAGGCATCAAGTTAGGCAACCAAATACAGGGCAAGTATTCAAGGCACTCGAATCAAACATCCACAAATTCCAGTCAGAATTCCAAGGCCCTCAGAAGACATCATCACTGGGCGCAAATCATCATTAACATACAGATTAAAAATCATATAGCATACTCAGAATCACCAAGGCTTCAAGGCAACCAGAAGAGAAGAGGAGAAGAATCAAATATACTCAAAGGCATCAAGCATATTCAGGCATCAAGCAAGTAAAGCGAGGCAAAGGCAGCAAGAAGAAAGAAGATAAAGTGGTTCAGTTCATCATCATCAAGGCAACAAAAAAGGCAAAAGAATACACCAACCAGGGATCCCATATTAGCTCAAAAGTCCGTCATCACCATCCCCCCGCCGGCAAGCCTCCGGAACGCCTCCTTCCTCCTCCTTCGTAAAGGTAGCTTTTCTTTTTCTCTTTCCTTCCACCATCTCAACAGAAAACAACAATGTTAAAGCTAAAGTCAGAATCAAACGGATGTGAAATCACAACATGCAAATCATAAAAACCCTAAAAAAAGTAAAAATGAAATTTAACCTTGAATGAACCATCGCTTGCTTAATCGTGGGAAGGAGGACGCAGAGATGGCGTTGGTGGCTCGGGCAAAGGGGAAGCTCAGAAGCTGGCGTTGAGGAAGACGAAGAGGAACGCGTGAAGTGAAGAGAATAGCAACGGCGCTGTAAACCCTAAAGCCTTCCCCAAATGAAACAAAAATTCATAACCCTAAAAAACTTTGTTTCAATTAAATGGGCCATAACCCGTTTCCCTTGCTTAAACCCCTATCATTTCTGCTAGTTTCGCCCCCCCCCCCCCCTGTTTGATCAGTTTAGCCCATACAAATTGCTCATTATCTACCCCTTTAATTTTTTGATACCCCTCTTTCTTTTTATTTTCTTTTAGCTTTTTTTTTTGAATTTTTATTAATTTAGTTTAGTTAATAGATTTAATCAAATAGATGTGTAGTTCTAATTAAACAAATTTTAATAATTTGACCAATTTTATTAGTTTAAGTTTAGGATTAATTTAGTAATTTTAGTATTATTTTTAATTAGATTTAAGTTAATAACTTTTAGAGTTTTAATTTAGTTTAGAATTATTTAGTAATCTTAGAATTGTAATTTAGTTTAGATAACTTTGTTATATCTCTCTTTTACATTTAATTTTCTTTGTCTTTTCAACTGATTTCCTTATTGTTTATTTGTATTTGTTTCTTTGTTTACTCGAAATTATTTCGTTGTAATTTTTATTCTTGTGGATTCTTTGAGTATTTATATTTGAATATTCATCTTTTGTGCCCAATCCAAGAGAAAAATGATTAAATTTGTTGACTTCATGTCCTCAAATACAATCACGCGAATACCTTCATTTCATTAAAACTTAAGATAATTTTCCCAAATATTCGATTTTTTCAAAACTCATACCTTTTAAGTCAAAACCTCGACATTAGGTCGTCGTACCTTCAAAAACCCGTCCGTACCCCTTTTCGGTCAAAACAATTTATTTTAATCAAACGAACATTTTAATAAACAGATATTTCAAAAGGTTCCTATAGAATACTATAGATACATTGGGTGCTAATACCTTCCCATTGTATAACCAACCCCCGAACCATAGACCTCTTTTCAAAAACGCCTTGTATTTTCATTACTTTTAAAAGTATTATTTACATTGCATACTTTAGGGTTTTATTTCGCTCTTTCCCCTTTCCCCTTGGAAATAATAAAGCGCGGTGGCGACTCTTGCTTTTGTGAGACGAATTAATTAATAATTCGATCTCCGATTTACCCCGCTACATTTTTTATCGCTACAGAAATGGCGACTCTGCTGGGGACAGATTGACCTCTTGCTGGTCCATCCCTAAGTGGGTTATGCCTAGTTTGTTTTATCTGTTTTATTATTATTTGTCTTGTTTGATTATGTGTTTATATTGGGGTTGTTTGGGTTTTTTGCAAAGGACGAATCCTATACCCGGATTAAGCTACACTTAAGAATAGGACGGGCGGTATAGTCATGTTAACTTTGAGGGAGTAATCCCGAAGAAGGAGGCATGAGATCCCCCACTCAATGGAAGGCCCTTTTGAACGTGATATTTTTTTACCGAGTAATCGGGAAGACATTATTATTTTCGACCTGGGAGCCAGAGAAATTGAGAACCGTAGAACCCTAACCTAACTTGGCCTTTTTAGGGGTAGCGCGGAGACTATAACAGAGTAATTCGGAAGTAGTTGTTACACGATGCTATGCTCGGATGAGTTTCTCTTGAGAATATTGCTAATTATTGAGTAATCAAGACGTTGGTAATATCCGAAGGAGGAATGTAGACTCTGGGAACTCTTAGAACCTTGTCTTACAGGTGTGATTAAACCGTTAGTACATACCTTGGGGTGGGCTTTACCTTTGACTCCATGCTCGAAACGTTGAACCTTTGAACCCCATATTTGTAAACTTGTGTGTAATTGTTGCATTATCATTCATCCATGCATTCATCAACATTTTTTGTAAAAACTTGTTTTTCAAGGAACTTAAGAATGATTTTTGCAGACATCTCAGGTACTATTATTATGGAATTTGGAAGGAGAAACACTCAAAGTTTTAGTTTTAAGGAGCCCGAGATTGAAGAACTGAAGAGTTTAATTCCTAAGATCAAGAACCCGACGGATTTTCAGAAAAGGTATGGGTCCATTATACCTCTCATGAAACGCAAGATGAAAGAGGGCATCCTTAGTACGTTGGTCCAATTTTACGATCCTTTGTACCGATGCTTCACCTTTCCGGATTACCAGTTAATGCCCACCTTAGAAGAGTACTCCTACATACTTGGTTTGCCGATCACCGACTGTGTTGCTTTTTCTGGTTTGGAAGAGGAACCCAAATCTCACGAGATAGCGACCATCACCCACTTGAAGAAGTCAGAGATAGAGGAGAACATGACTACAAAAGAGGGAATCCGAGGTTTGTCTGCGCAGTTTTTGTTGAGGAAAGCTCGTCATTTCACTGAGATAAAGGATACTATTGCCTTTGAAGACGTCTTTGCTTTACTCGCTTATGGTCTATTCTTGTTCCCTAATGTTGATAAGTTTGTGGATATCAACGCCATCAGAATTTTCTTGATTGGAAATCCGGTCCCTACGCTGCTAGGAGATACCTACTACTCCATCCATCTTCGAAACTCTTATCAAGGAGGATTGATTATTTGTTGTGCACCGTTGCTGTATCAGTGGTATGTTTCTCATCTACCTAGGTCTGATGTTTTCTGGGATCTCGAGAAGGAGCCGCGATGGGCGCCAAAAATTATGGCTCTCACTCATTTCGACATTGATTGGTATAATCGAGCTTACTATGACGTGAAGATCATCGATAGCTGTGGTGCTTTTCCTAACGTGCCCCTTCTTGGTACGAAAGGAGGAATTAACTATAAACCTGATCTCGCGCGCCGTCAGTTTGGATACCCGATGAGGGACAAGCCAAACAACATCCATGTGAGTGGTTTCTTTCTACAAGAAGGACAAGATCACCAAGCAGCTAAGAGGGAGATCGAAGGAGCTTGGCGCCACATCCATAGGAAAGGGAGAGATATGTTAGGACATAGGGGTGCCGTTTCTTTGGAGCCTTACCTACAATGGGTCCGTGCTAGGGCTTGTGCTCTCAAGATGCCCTATAAACTTGAGAAACCTTTATTTCCTACCGTTGCGTCATCATCTGTTGATATCCCTATCGAGAATATGGGAGAATACCAAGGAAATCTGGCTAGGATGAAGTCTGAGAGAGATGCTTGGAAAGAAAAGTATAATATGTCTGAATATGAGAATCGGGTCCTGGCTCGACAACTAAAGGAAAAGGAGGATTTGCTATTTATTCAAGACGGCTGGTTCATTGATCATGATGAGAAACTTCGTCAAAAGGATGCTTTACTGAGGAAATATGCTAGTTAAAGGAAGAGAAAGAAGGAAGGTTCAGTGAGCGTTGCTCTTGTTCCTAATCCATAAAAGGAAATCATTGATCGACTGGTAGCTGAGAAGAAAGAGATGGAAGACTTTTACGAAGAGAAGATCAAGAAGCTCCGGTTACAGTTGGCATTCGGTCCTCCATCTGATGATTCTGGGTGATCTTTAGCTTTTAGTTTTATTTTACTGATGTCATTTTGTAAAACTCTGTAAAAGGGCTTCATGTTCCGAAGTTGTAATTTACTACTTTTATTATGGGATTCATGTTCCGAAGTTGTAATTTACTGCTTTTATTATGGGCTTCATGTTCCAAAGTTGTAGTTTACTGCTTTATTATTGGGTTGTTATCCCAAAGTTGTAATTTATTGTTTTGTTGTTCCAAAGTTGTAAGTTGTAATTTACCGCTTTTGATTAATGAAGTGAGTTTTTGATGTTCCAAATTCCTTTACCATTGATGTGTGAAAAATTATTGAAGTTCCTTGAAAAACTATCAAAATGAATTATCATTTGCATCACATATCATGCATCATCCAGCATTCCACTTCACATGTTTTCTAGAGTCTTATCCTTGTTTCTTTTTCCACTCCGATAGATTGTCAAGCTGTCTCATCGATACGATACCCGAGCCAATCGTCAGAGGAAAATGGAAGATATGGAACAGGAAAACCACGAGCTTCGCGAGGAGGTTGCTACCCTTCGTGTCGGAATGGAAAAGTTAACTGCGCTAGTGGAAAGTTTGATGGCTGCTCAGAATCAGCCATCGACTACAACTGTTGAGATTCCGACTTCAACTACTGTGGTTTCCGAGATTGTCACTGTTCCAACATCTGTGACTCAAGTCAACTCTCCGCTTCAACATCAGATGCCAAAAGGTTTTCCGTGGGGAATGCCTTACAACTTTGTGCCAGAGGGGTATCAGCCTATCGTACAACCTTTGTTTCAACCTACTATGTCTTTTCCTCAACCCGAGACAACGGCTATGCCGCCGGTAATCCCGTCTGTGGCACCCTTCCCACAACCAGTGATGACAACTGTCGCTCCTGTGGTTCACTCCATACCAT
Source organism: Vicia faba (assembly GCA_948472305.1). NCBI lineage: Eukaryota > Viridiplantae > Streptophyta > Magnoliopsida > Fabales > Fabaceae > Vicia > Vicia faba. Next base: position 10,860,323 of record OX451735.1, read on the forward strand.
ACTTGAATGAACCTACTTATCCTGCCGAGCCTGCTGAAAGTCTGGGTCTTTTTGATAGAATGGAAGAATTTCAAGACCAATTCCAAGAAATGCAGAGGGAGCTCAGAGCGTTAAAGGGGAAGGATTTGTTTGGGAAGAACACTCATGACCTTTGTTTAGTTCCGAATGTCAAGATTCCAGCAAAATTCAAAGTGCCGGACTTTGAAAGATATAAGGGTGATTCGTGTCCTCGGAGTCATTTGACTATGTACGTGAGAAAGATGTCTACATATTCCGATGATCATGACTTGTTAATTCCCTATTTTCAAGACAATTTGACTGGTGCCGCTCTAAAGTGGTATATGGGTTTGGACAGCATTCGGATCCGCAACTTCAACGATCTTAGTGAAGCTTTTGTTCACCAGTATAAGTACAACGTCGACATGGCGCCGGACAGGGATCAACTTCGGGCGATGTCCCAGAGAGACAGAGAGTCCTTTAAGGAATACGCCCAGAGGTGGCGCGAAATTGCTGCTCAAATCTATCCTCCTCTTGAGGAGAAAGAGATGACAAAGATATTCTTGAAGACTTTAGGTTCCTTTTACTATGAAAGAATGATTGCCAGCGCACCCAGTAACTTCACCGAAATGGTAAGTATGGGCATGTGGTTGGAGGAAGGGATTCGTGAAGGACGTTTGGTTAAAGAAGGAAGTCCGTCTAGCAGTACCAAGAAGTTTGGAAGTGTTTTCCCAAAAAGAAAAGAGCAGGATGTCAGCATGATCTTCCTAGGGAGACCGAGGAGAGGTTACTCACATGTTGTAGCAGTGACTCTGGCTGTCCGCCCAACGTTGGTGACCCCAACTCATCAAACCCCACCAACTCAGCAACGGTCATTTCAGCAGCAGCCTCGACAGCAGGCTTATCAATTTAACAACCAGAACCATTCACCGAGGAAACCGCAATTCGATGCCATTCCCATGACTTATACTGAGTTGTTCCCCGCCTTGATCAGAAAAAACCTCATAACGATGAAGCCTCCTCCTGTCGCACCAAATAGTACTTCTCCGTGGTACAAGGCAGATCAGTTTTGTGAATATCATCAAGGGTCGTCGGGGCACAACATTGAAAATTGTTTTGCTTTAAAGGCGGACGTGCAGAGGTTGATTAAGAACGGTATCTTGTCTTTCAAGGATGTTAACCCAAATGTTAGAGATAATCCTTTGCCTCGACATGGGGCAGCATCAGTGAATATGGTGGAAGGTTGTCCAGGAAAGTTTCGAGTTTTTCAAGTTGAACACATAAGAGATTCGTTGATCAGGTTACATCAGAGCTTAAGAAGACTTGCTTTTTTTAGGCATCAGCATGATTATGATGTTTGTGAATTTTGTTCAAGAGAGGTTGATTGCCCTATTGTGAAGGAGGATATTCAAAAATTGTTAGACCAGAGGGTTATTACTATTACACATGACAGAGATCCAGTTAATGAAGTGAATGTTATAATACCGCAATTCAATTTGCCTGAACCAGTTGAGATCGTTTACGACAGTCAGACTGCACCTGTTGCTCCTTTGATCATTTATCCACCTGGTCCCATGCCTTACAACTCAGACCAAGCTATACCGTATAAGTATAATGCCACAATGATTGAGAATGGGGTAGAAGTCCCTATACCAACAAGGCCATCTTTTGTTAACATCGCTGATGTGAGTAGAGTTACGAGAAGTGGACATGTCTTTGCAGTAGCACCTTTGAAGAGACCAGAAGTTCAAGTCAGGAGGCCCATACTGGCAGAAATTCCAGCGAGAAATGTTGAACCAAGGGTCGAGATAGGCCGATCCAATGAACCTATCCCACATCCCGATGATGATGAGATTCTGAAGCTCATCAAGAGAAGTGAATATAAGATTGTGGACCAACTATTGCAAACTCCTTCCAAGATTTCTTTGCTTGCTTTACTGAGAGATTCTGGTGCCCATAGAGAAGCTTTGATGAAGGTCTTGGACCAGGCATTCGTGGATCATGATGTGACGGTTGACCAATTTGATGGAATTGTGGGAAATATTACTTCGTGTAACAATCTTGGTTTCAGTGATGAAGAGCTTCCGGAGGAGGGAAGGAACCATAATATGGCTTTGCATATCTCAATAAGTTGCGGAAATGATACTTTATCAAGTGTGTTGGTAGATACAGGTTCGTCGTTAAATGTAATGCCCAAAACTACATTATCTCGACTCTCATATCAAGGTGCTCCCATGAGACCTAGTGGGGTAATTGTCAAAGCGTTTGATGGTTCTAGGAAGACTGTCATTGGTGAAGTGGATCTTCCTATAATAATTGGTCCTCATACTTTTCAGATCACTTTTCAAGTAATGGATATTCGTGCCGCATACAGTTGCCTATTGGGTCGTCCATGGATCCATGATGCAGGGGCAGTCACTTCCACGCTCCATCAAAGATTGAAGTTTGTAAGGCATGGAAAGCTGGTAATGATTGGTGGAGAGCAGGCTATGGTGGTAAGCCATTTGTCATCTTTCTCTTTTATTGATGCTGATGAGGATGTTGGAACCCAATTCCAAGCTCTATCTGTTGCTAATAATGAAGTGAAGAAGCAAGGGACATCTATTTCTTCTTTTGAGGATGCGCGACGAGTGGTTGAAAGTGGTTCGGCTGAAGGTTGGGGCCAGGTGTTGACTTTGCCCAAGAATAAGTATGGAGAAGGTCTTGGTTTTCATCCTGTGTCTACAAGAGTCAAACAGGAAGTAGTTACCCGTCCGATACAAGAAGTTTTCCGAAGTGCAGGTTTTATCCATCCGACTCCTCCTGAAGTTGATGCTATAATAGGAGACGATTCTGAAGAGGATTTACCTGATTTTGTAACGTATGGAGTGGTTTGCCAGAACTGGATTGCTGTTGATGTTCCTGTTGTGATGCACATTTCTGAGTAATGTTTTGTTTTATTTTTGAAAAAAAATTTCGCTCTGCCCAAGGCGAAAAGTATTTGTGTCGGGCTATGTTGAAAATAAATCCTTTTGCTCTGCCCAAGGCAAAAGAGAAAATGTCTGGGCTCTTTGTTTCAAGTATTTCCCCTCATGAATAAAATGTTATTTTGTCCACTACTGTTTTTTTTTTTCACTTTTTCTGGGAAATAGTAATGAAAATTAATTGGCAGTAATAGGAAAATATAATAATATTTTGTTTCATTTGTACAACATTCACATTAATCGATTTCTAAAATAAAGCATAATCATATGTGCAGATTAATCCATGACTTAACCATTGAAAACAATGATCCTATGCCCTCTCCCAACTTTGAATTCCCTGTGTTCAGAGCCGAAGAAGAGGATAGTGAAGAGATTCCTGATGAAATTTCCCGTTTACTTGAGCACGATGAAAAGACTATTCAGCCGTTTGAAGAACCTATAGAGATGATCAATTTGGGTGATGAAGAAGATAAAAAGGAAGTTAAGGTCAGAGCATTGCTTATCCCAGAGGTCAAAGAGAAAATGTTGGAGCTTCTCAAAGAGTATGTTGATGTGTTTGCTTGGTCCTACCAAGATATGCCAAGTTTGGACAACAATATTGTGGAGCATCGTTTACTGTTGAGACCTGAATGTCCGCCGATTAAGCAGAAGTTGAGAAGGACTCATCCCGATATGGCTGACAAGATCAAAGAAGAAGTTCAAAAACAAATTAATGCAGGTTTCCTTGTTACATCAGTCTATCCTCAATGGTTAGCCAATATAGTGCCTGTTGCTAAGAAAGATGGCAAAGTTCGAATGTGTGTAGACTATAGAGATCTGAATAGAGCTAGCCCAAAGGATGATTTCCCATTACCGCACATTGACGTATTGGTCGACAGTACCACAAAGTTCAAAGTCTTTTCTTTTATGGATGGTTTCTCTGGTTACAATCAAATCAAGATGGCACCAAAAGATGTGGAGAAGACAGCTTTCATTACACCTTGGGGAACATTTTGTTATCGGGTTATGCCGTTTGGTTTGAGGAATGCTGGTGCAACATACCAAAGGGCCATGACTGCTTTGTTCCATGATATGATGCATAAAGAGATAGAAGTGTATGTAGATGACATGATTGCCAAATCACAAACTGAAGAAGATCATTTGGAACATTTATTGAAATTATTCCAGCGTTTGAGAAAGTATAAACTCCGTCTGAATCCCAACAAGTGCACTTTTGGTGTTCGTTCTGGAAGACTTCTGGGTTTCATTGTCAGTCAGAAAGGTATTGAGGTAGATCCCGATAAAGTCAAAGCTATTCGGGAAATGCCCGCACCCAAGACGGAAAAACAAGTAAGAGGATTCCTTGGGAGACTGAACTATATTTCTAGATTTATATCTCATATGACTGCTACCTGTGGGCCGATTTTCAAGCTTCTCCGAAAGAACCAAGGATGTGTGTGGACAGAAGATTGTCAGAGAGCTTTTGATAGCATCAAAGAATATTTACTTGAACCTCCCATTTTGATTCCCCCAGTGGAAGGAAGACCTTTGATTATGTACCTGACTATATTGGAAGATTCCATGGGATGTGTGCTTGGTCAACAAGATGAGACTCGAAGAAAGGAACATGCTGTATATTATCTGAGTAAGAAATTCATAGACTGTGAGTCTCGATACTCATTGCTTGAGAAAACCTGTTGTGCTTTAGCTTGGGCTGCTCACCGTCTGCGCCAGTATAAGATTAACCACACCACTTGGTTGATCTCCAAAATGGATCCGATCAAGTATATCTTTGAGAAGCCCGCCTTATCTGGAAGAATATCCCGTTGGCAGATGTTATTATCCGAATATGACATTGAGTATCACACTCAGAAAGCAATCAAAGGGAGTATTTTAGCCGACCATTTGGCTCACCAACCAATTGACGATTATCAATCCATCAAGTTTGATTTCCCAGATGAAGATGTTATGTACTTGAAAGCTAAAGATTGTGAAGAGCCGTTACCTGAAGAAGGACCTGATCCCGAATCCCATTGGGGTTTAATTTTTGACGGAGCTGTGAATTCTTATGGAAATGGAATTGGGGCAATCATCGTCACTCCCCGAGGTACTCATATCCCGTTCACGGCGAGATTGAAGTTTGACCGCACAAACAACATGGCTGAATATGAGGCATGTATTATGGGTCTCGAAGAAGTAGTGGATCTAAGGATTAAGATTCTTGATATTTACGGAGATTCGGCATTGGTAATTAATCAAATCAAAGGAGGATGGGAGACTCGTCATCCTGGTCTGATCCCTTACAGAGACTATGCTAGAAGATTGTTAACTTTCTTCCACAAAGTGGAATTACATCATATCCCTAGAGATGAAAACCAAATGGCTGATGCTTTAGCTACTTTATCTTCAATGTTTCAAGTGAATGGTTGGAACGATGTGCCTACAATCCGGGTTATGCACCTTGATAGACCTGCTCATGTGTTCTCAGTAGAAGAGGTTACCGACGACAAACCGTGGTTCTATGACATTAAACATGTTCTCCAAACTCAAGAGTACCCGCCTGGGGCATCCAATAAAGATAGGAAGATGTTGAGGAGATTGGCAAGCAGTTTCTTCCTCAATGAAGAACTATTATATAAGAGGAATTACGACATGGTATTGCTCAGATGTGTAGACAGACATGAAGCAGACATGCTGATGCAAGAAGTACATGAAGGATCCTTTGGCACTCATGCCAACGGACATGCAATGGCTAAAAAGATGTTGAGAGCTGGTTACTATTGGATGACAATGGAATCTGATTGCTGCAAATATGTGAAGAAGTGTCATAAATGCCAGATTTATGCGGACAAGATGCATGTGCCACCGACCCTCCTCAATGTTATCTCTTCACCTTGGCCTTTCTCTATGTGGGGCATTGATGTGATTGGAATGATTGAACCCAAAGCTTCAAATGGTCATCGTTTCATCTTGGTAGCGATCGATTATTTTACTAAATGGGTGGAAGCAGCATCTTATGCTAATGTAACCAGACAGGTGGTAGTCAGATTTATCAAGAATCAAATCATTTGTCGATACGGTATCCCAGGCAAGATCATCACTGATAATGGTTCGAATTTGAATAACAAGATGATGAGAGAGATTTGTGAAGAGTTCAAGATCGAACATCATAATTCTTCTCCTTACAGGCCGAAGATGAATGGGGCAGTTGAAGCTGCTAACAAGAACGTCAAGAAGATTGTCCAGAAGATGGTAGTAACTTATAAAGATTGGCATGAAATGCTTCAGTTTGCTTTGCATGGATACCGTACTTCAGTTCGAACTTCCACAGGCGCAACCCCATTTTCCCTAGTTTATGGCATGGAAGCAGTACTTCTCGTGGAGGTTGAGATTCCGTCTATGAGAGTGTTGATGGAAGCTAAACTTTCTGAGGCTGAATGGTGTCAAAGTAGATATGATCAGTTGAATTTAATTGAAGAAAAGAGATTGACAGCATTGTGTCACGGTCAATTATATCAGCAGAGAATGAAGAAGGCTTTTGATAAGAAGGTTCGACCACACGAGTTCAGAGAAGGTGACCTTGTGCTCAAAAAGATATTATCTTTCCAACCTGATTCTAGGGGCAAGTGGGCTTCGAATTATGAAGGACCGTATGTCGTTAAGAAAGTTTTCTCTGGAGGTGCCTTGATTCTCACAAATATGGATGGTGAAGAGCTCCTGCGCTCCATGAACGCCGATGCAGTCAAGAAGTATTTCGCTTAGGTTTGAGTTGACAGTTTGCTAAGTTGAGAACCCGAAGGGGCGGCTTAGGCAGGCTTTTAGTCAGACCGGCTGTGACATATGAGCACATTTCGGAATTCGAAGTTGTTAGGGAAAATAGTGATCATTGTTTTTGTGTAACCCTTTCTTTCATGTACTATTTCCCAAACTTTTGTAAACCGTTGGAGTCGCGTTGTTAACGAACTACCATCTTATTAATGAAATTTGAGCATTTACCTTTTGTGGGCAAAATTTTAATTTTACGGCAATATTTGAAACAAAGTTATTTAAAGTATTCTTATTTTAAAAATGTGTCGTGAATAATGAAAGGAATATTAACAGTTGTCCCGAGGATGGTCAAGCCATGAAATGCAAAACAATACAGTAAATTATCCTTGCATGATGAACATGTTTTATTTCAAAATCGTCATGAGGTGTTGGTTGTGTAAACTTGCGTTTCTCGTGGTACTAAGTTTGGTGATTCCCCAGTCGTTCCAGTTAAGCGTTGTTTTGGTTACCTTTATTTGGGCGATTTCTAAAGTGTGGTACGCTTTGTCTCATGCCAGTAGTCTATTGGAGATTAGAAGATTGGATTTGGATACTTTTCTCCTCAGAAGACTTGAGCCTTGTAGCGTGATATGCTCCGACGTTGCGTTGTGGTTCCAGTTCCAGTTTTCCGTCTTTTTAAGATTGGCCGAGTATCTATCTTTTCATGACATCTTATCGTCTTCAAGATATTCCATCTGTTCATTTTGTCAGCATAACATTCATTTACTCATTTACACTCATATCACGCATGCATATTCACATTTGCCGTTGATTTTGGGTTGTATACTTTGTTTTTTAATACAATGTACATGTTCTTTCCAAGTAGAAGGTTAGCTTAGGCAGAAAATGTGCTTCCTTTCTAAATTCCCCAACTGAGCTAATCATCGTGGATGATTTTTTTGATTTAGCCTTCCTTGTCCATTTCTGGATAGGATGAATCCCCCCAATCAAGTTACTTTCTCATTGGGTGGAGTCTTGTTTGACTGTCTTCTCTCTGGTTTATTCCGGGAGGGAGTTTTTTGTCTCTTGCATAGGCTATCTCTTGATTTTCCCCAGTGAAGTCGCGACCTAGACGAATGGTGCATTTATTTTGCGCATTTAAGTATGTGATCTCCTCGGGAAGGATTGATTCATTGGTTCTCTTTGACGAAGATTTTATTCTCTGCCAGTATCATCGCAATTTCCTTCTGAGTTATTCTTCAGAAAACGACAAGCGGCGGTCTCTTCATGAGCAACTTATACGTTATTATTTTTGGAAAACGGCAAGCGGCGGTCTCTTCATGAGCAACTTGTACGTTATTATTTTTGAAAAACGGCAAGCGGCGGTCTCTTCATGAGCAACTTGTACGTTATTATTTTTGGAAAACGACAAGCGACTGTCTCTTCATGAGCAACTTGTACGTTATTATTTTTGGAAAACGACAAGCGACGGTCTCTTCATGAGCGACTTGTACGTTATAGACATCGTTAGAAAACGAAAAGCGGCGGTCTCTTCATGAGCAACTTGTACATTATTATTTTTGGAAAACGGCAAGCGGCGGTCTCTTCATGAGCAACTTGTACGTCATTATTTTTGGAAAACGACAAGCGGCGATCTCTTCATGAGAAACTTGTACGTTATAGACATCGTTAGAAAACGGCAAGCGGCAGTCTCTTTATTTGAGCAACTTGTACGTTATTATTCTTCTGGGATACAACAAGTGGCAGCTTCTTTATTTGAGCAGCTTGTATGTCATAGTATTTTTGGAAGACAGCAAGTGGCGGCTTCTTTATTTGAGCGGCTTGTATGTTATTGACATCCCTGGACGACGGCAAGTGGCAGCTTCTTTATTTGAGCAGGTGTATGTCATAGTATTTTTGGAAGACAGCAAGTGGCAGCTTCTTTATTTGAGCAGCTTGTGTATCTACAACCATATTATTATTTCAGCATTAATTAGTATATCTCCGGAAATCTCGCAGAGAAGTTTGTTATGAATCTTTACCTTCAGAAGTCGGTAATCCGTCGTCAGCAAATTGATACTTTTGTGTCTATCTTTGACCTTGAGATGTGCACTCACCGTTATTTTGGGTCGATAATCTGTTTTTATGGCCTATGCAAGATGCCTTCTTTGTTAAGGTCAGAGGTCGTATTCTCTCAAATTTTTATCCGCCGTCAAGAGTCTATTATTTGAAGTCGATGGCTCATTTCTCCAGTGGTGTATAATCTATGTTCCTGTGTTTTGTTGGTGTTTGATTTCTCCAACATTATCCTGTTTCATACAATATCTTTCTCTGTGAATTCAATTACTACATTCATATCACAAACATAATGGCGGTATCTTAGGGCAAAAATTGCGTATTATGTATTTAAGTACCTTCAATCTCGTCGAGACGAAGATTTTAATCTTCATATCTCCGGATAGAAGAAACTTAAATAGGGGCAGCTGTTGTACCCCAAATTTTGACCTAAGATACCATCTCCCATCTGCATCATTACATTGCAAGCGTTCACAAGCGATTTGACCTATTTTATAATTTTTTAAAGCACATTTTAAAAATTCATAACTTTTTCAAATTTCGACAATTTTTTAGTTGTTATTTTACCTATGATTCTCCTTGACAACTACAACTTTCCTTTAGAAATCAAGAGCTGATTATTTTTGAAACGCCAAGTTTATTAATTGATCAATGCTAAAACAATGTTTATTTAATTATTTATTATTCTAAGTTTAAATAGTTGGAATTTATTTTCAGTTATTTAAAGAATTATAAATAATAAAATAAATAATTGAAAAGAAGTTTATTAATTGATCAATGATGTTTATTTAATTATTTATTATTCTGAGTTTAAATAGTTGGAATTTATTTTCAGTTATTTAAAGAATTATAAATAATAAAATAAATAATTGAAAAGAAGAAAAGAATTAACTGGTAAAATAATAGAGTTTTATTCATCTTTATTCTAATTGTTACAATTGTTGTTTAAATACCGTATTTATTTACAAAGTATTTACAACAATAATTTTACAAATGTTTAAAGTGAAATAAAAAAAACTATCCTAATTTTTCTAAGTTCTAAATCTTCATCTTCTATCCAACACTTCTTTGATGCACCTTTGTTTTTATCTGCAAAGAATAATTAAAGAAAAAGTCAGAAATAGATATATAATTAAAAGCAGACAATTATTTTAGAATTCATCATTAAAAGCAAACGGCCGGAATCAGTTTTACCCTCTTTGCAAATCACGGGATTTCTCCCGGTTCACAAAAAGGGGATGAATATTATTGATAAATATGAATGCACAAGTATTTGAAATGCACAAATTCATTTTTGCCAAAAACCAACTGCATAGTTCAAAATCAACTGCATATTTCAAAACCAACAGCATATGCAAGTCAAAGTCACATTTTCAAAACAAGTCCAACGTAAACTGTCCAAAATATGGGAGGAGGTCAAAAGACAAAGGCTCCTCCATACTGTAACAGATGCAGGAAAGCCAAAGAAGGAAAAATGCAGGTTAAGACCATATATGCAAGCCAAATATTTCTAGTTTCATCATTTCCCAGCCATTGCTTTTTCAGAATTAAAGTACATAACATTATTTTTAATGTTTAAGCTGTACTAAGGAGAGAGAAGAGAGAAAAGAATTGGGTTTACAGGTTTTGTCTTTAGGCAGAAAAGAGATAGAAAACAAAACTGCAGTAACACAGTAAAAAAAGAGGCATAGAAAAAGATACAAAACAAACTGAATGAAACAGTAGAAGGGAAAAAGTATAAAAGAAAATTGAAAAGCAACGAAAACCTGAGCCATCAAGAGAAAAAGCCAGCAAAACGGATATATAACAACACAAACTTCTCAAGCAAAGACCAGAGTTGAAAAACCTGTTTTGAAGCCTATTTCTCATAGTACCAAAAACCTCAAGAACCTGCATTTAAAACAACATACAACCTGCTGTCCAAACCCCTAGAACCATGCCAAAAAACTCAAGCATCAAGCCAAGTTAACCTGCCTGAAGCATAAACCATAACCTGTCAAACAAATACCACAAGCCTAAACTTGTACCAAACCATAAAACCATGGCCTGAAAACCAGTAAAAATCAACCTGCCTGAAGCATAACCTTAAACCAACAATCATGCCAAGTTAAAAAACCAGTAAACACAACCTGCCAAACCTAATCTACATAAGCCATCACCAACAAACAATACCCTGTCAAACCTGCTGAAAGCCATATCCCAAACATCATCAAAACACAAATAGAAAACCAGTTCCCAAAACCAGTATAACCTGCAACATCAAGCCTAAACAGTAAACCTGTCAAAAGGTCTCCCAAAAACCTGTACCTATCATCAAGCCTATCAAGTCCAAACTTTCATGCCTGCATCAAAGACTTCCTAGACCAGTTTCCAAACCCACATAGTAAGCCTTAGAAAATTTCATCATAGGCATCAAGTTAGGCAACCAAATACAGGGCAAGTATTCAAGGCACTCGAATCAAACATCCACAAATTCCAGTCAGAATTCCAAGGCCCTCAGAAGACATCATCACTAGGCGCAAATCATCATTAACATACAGATTAAAAATCATATAGCATACTCAGAATCACCAAGGCTTCAAGGCAACCAGAAGAGAAGAGGAGAAGAATGAAATATACTCAAAGGCATCAAGCATATTCAGGCATCAAGCAAGTAAAGCGAGGCAAAGGCAGCAAGAAGAAAGAAGATAAAGTGGTTCAGTTCATCATCATCAAGGCAACAAAAAAGGCAAAAGAATACACCAACCAGGGATCCCATATTAGCTCAAAAGTCCGTCATCACCATCCCCCCGTCGGCAAGCCTCCGGAACGCCTCCTTCCTCCTCCTTCGTAAAGGTAGCTTTTCTTTTTCTCTTTCCTTCCACCATCTCAACAGAAAACAACAATGTTAAAGCTAAAGTCAGAATCAAACGAATGTGAAATCACAACATGCAAATCATAAAAACCCTAAAAAGAGTAAAAATGAAATTTAACCTTGAATGAACCATCGCTTGCTTAATCGTGGGAAGGAGGACGCAGAGATGGCGTTGGTGGCTCGGGCAAAGGGGAAGCTCAGAAGATGGCGTTGAGGAAGACGAAGAGGAACGCGTGAAGTGAAGAGAATAACAACGGCGTTGTAAACCCTAAAGCCTTCCCCAAATGAAACAAAAATCCATAACCCTAAAAAACTTTGTTTCAATTAAATGGGCCATAACCCGTTTCCCTTGCTTAAACCCCTCTCATTTCTGCTAGTTTCGCCCCCCCCCTGTTTGATCAGTTTAGCCCATACAAATTGCTCATTATCTACCCCTTTAATTTTTTGATACCCCTCTTTCTATTTATTTTATTTTAGTTTTTTTTTTTTGAATTTGTATTAATTTAGTTTAATTAATAGATTTAATCAAATAGATGTGTAGTTCTAATTAAACAAATTTTAATAATTTGACCAATTTTATTAGTTTAAGTTTAGGATTAATTTAGTAATTTTAGTATTATTTTTAATTAGATTTAAGTTAATAACTTTTAGAGTTTTAATTTAGTTTAGAATTATTTAGTAATCTTAGAATTGTAATTTAGTTTAGATAACTTTGTTATATCTCTCTTTTACATTTAATTTTCTTTGTCTTTTCAACTGATTTCCTTATTGTTTATTTGTATTTGTTTCTTTGTTTACTCGAAATTATTTCGTTGTAATTTTTATTCTTGTGGATTCTTTGAGTATTTATATTTGAATATTCATCTTTTGTGCCCAATCCAAGAGAAAAATGATTAAATTTGTTGACTTCATGTCCTCAAATCCAATCACGCGAATACCTTCATTTCATTAAAACTTAAGATAATTTTCCCAAATATTCGATTTTTTCAAAACTCATACCTTTTAAGTCAAAACCTCGACATTAGGTCGCCGTACCTTCAAAAACCCGTCCGTACCCCTTTTCGGCCAAAACAATTTATTTTAATCAAACGAACATTTTAATAAACATATATTTCAAAAGGTTCCTATAGAATACTATAGATACATTGGGTGCTAATACCTTCCCATTGTATAACCAACCCCCGAACCATAGACCTCTTTTCAAAAACGCCTTGTATTTTACTTTCTTTTAAAAGTATTATTTACATTGCATACTTTAGGGTTTTATTTCGCTCTTTCCCCTTTTCCCTTGGAAATAATAAAGCGCGGTGGCGACTCTTGCTTTTGTGAGACGAATTAATTAATAATTCGATCTCCGATTTACCCCGCTACATTTTTTATCGCTACACTTGGTAACACCTTTGTGCAGGTTTAGGCATGGGTCTATGCACCACTTTTCGCCTATAGGTGTTACTTCTCCTTAATCCTCACTTACTGTTCCAACCTAGGCTGAAAAGCTGTCCATCATCACAACTTTTCACGAACTTCCTTCAAAGACAAGTTAATCTCTACTGCATAAGATTGGCGCCATTTAACATTCAAAAAATCCACAAATCCTTGCCTATAAATAGGACACCATTGTCCATCACAAAGGGGACATGAAAAAACATCCAGAAAAAAATTGCTAGAGGAGGAACATAAAACTCTAGTAAAGGAAACCTTGTGAAACTCTGTCAAAATCCCTAGTGTTTCATAACTTTCAACTTCCTGCCTCCAAACTTCATTTATATTCAATTTGCTTCTTGACTAGGGAACGCCCATACAGTTTCTGACCACACATACACATATCTTCTCCATCCACCTATTCTAAAAAGAACCTGTCCAGAACACCATCAGAGCTAAAGCTAGCTCCAACTCACAGATATTTTTCCAACAGCAAGGTAAGCACCTGCTGACTCTCATCACGTTGTTGAGCATTATCAACTTTGCATGATCAATAAACACAATGTAGATATCATGTTGCTGCTGTATGTGTTCTGAGGATTTACATGCCTCTGAACGCTTAAGTAGGAAGTGAATCAGTGTAGAAGCTGTTTGTGACCTTGTTGGTTATGCCTTCTGAAACACTTTGACACCTGCTGAGACTATGCTAGGCATGCCTTCTGTTTTATGGAAAAATAATAAAACTGCAGATGTTCTGGCAAGCACAGGGGAAAGCCAAGTTTTGACTTTGACGCAAAACTTCTGAAAATTATTGTGTTTCCAGCAGGGTCAGAACTTCTGACTTCCCTACTAACAAACTTTTGTCTTGCAGTGCATGGGGGTCAGAACTTCTGACTTTCTCACTAACAGGTTTCTGTTTTGCAGGTGCCAGAGTCAGAAGTTCTGACTCATACAGTTTCACTAACAGGTTAATAATCTTGCAGCAGGCCTGGGTCAGAACTTCTGACTTCCTATCAGCAGCGTGCTAGCCCTATCTCTTTTTCTCTTTTTCTTCCCCTTGTTATTTTTTTTCTTATCTATTTTTCTCGTTGAACCACCCCCATTCACAAATGTGTATCCCCATCCCCTAAATATTGTAATAGCGTAGGATTTTATATTTCCGCATTTTATTGCTTTCAAATGTAAATGCAAGTAATTAGGAGATGTATGGCAAGATAAAATCAATGAAATAGAGAATCCTAATTCAAGATAAAATCATGCATGCAATAAAACACACTTGCACACAAAACACCCCTTAAGGCATCTCCACTTGGTTGCCTAAAGAAATGGCCATGGTATGCATGCTAGGTATCTTGGTAAAACACATCAAACAAAAAGATCATAGTCCCTCGATGATGCTATCTTGGTTGCCTATACAAAATTATCTAGTCCCTCAGAAAATTGCTAAAGATACTTGGCAATATTGCTATCATGGTCAATACGATGACCCGCGCCTGTCCCGTTTAACATCCTAATACAAGGTTGTTTACCAAATGCAATGGTAAAACAACACTGTCAAAAGGGTTGAAAATGTGTAGGAAAGATCTTTGAGTAAAATATGGTAGACAACTCTTAGTTACTTGATCAAAACTTGCAAAAACATCCTTGCTATTTTTCAAACACACCTCAAACACACTTCACAACACATTTCCCAAATCAAACTTCCAAAACATTGAAATATCTTTTCAAAAGACAATACACCTTTGTATACATTCAAACAAGAATCATTACAAAGGTTGCCACAACGATGGCCTCTTTTCAAAAGCATTTTCAAAAACCACACACAAATCACCATTTCAAACAATTGAAAAGCAAACGCAAGTGATATAAACAAGTAACTAAGAGCCCATGGAAAAACATGGATGAAAAGGGTGATTGCACCTTCCCTTTTCATAATCTACTCCCCGAACCCAAGAAAACATCCCAAAGGTCTTTCCTGTGCTTTTTGACCTTTCCTTTGGATAAAATAAAAAGTCGGTGGCGACTCTTGCTAAACCGAAACATTTGCGAACACAAACACAAAATCCCAAGTCAGTTCTCCCAGCGTATCATAGACCGTCTCTCTGAGCACGAACAAACTGTCATAAAGCTAGGCATGGGTTGCAGGTTATACCCCCTCTGATTCCAAGCAACAGGACATTAGGGTATCCCCCACAACGATCAATGACAACAGTACTTTCCATAACCTTAGAACTCCAAATAATGTCTTTATGGGCAAGGGACATTATTCTGTAAGACCATCCTAAACCTTCCTCATTCTTCAGCACAGACTTGGGGAGGTGCAAAATAAACCACCTCGCCAACAAAGGAATACAACACATGAGAGTCCCTCTTCTACGCACAGTACGAGTATAGAGGGCATGCAAGATATCACCCAGTAGAGTAGGCACAGGATTGCGAGATAGGAAGATCTTAACCGCATTCACATCTATGAAGGAATCTGGATTCAAGAAGAGAACCAAACCGTAGATAAGGAGAGCAAAGATGTCTTCAAACGCCTGAAAGTCCAAATTATCCCAGAATAGTTGAGCTTGATCTATCAGAAACTTGGCTAAGAAACCTTCAACTCCGCTTCGTGTCTCCCAGTTGGATATTACATCAGCCCGTGTCAGATGCAGAGCTGAAGCAATGTCTTCTGGTCTAGGAGTCTCTTCCAAACCTGTGAAAGGCATCTGCTCAAGGATGGATATGCCCAGTAAGTGAGAAAACTCTTCCATAGTAGGAACTAGCTGATAATCCGAGAAAGTGAAGTAATGATGCACCGGATCAAAGAACTGGAAAAGCACACTCATCATCTGCTCATCAAACTTTGAGGTAACCAGGCTAAGAAGCTGACCATGTCTTCCAATGAATGAAGAAGTATCAGAAACTTTTTAGACTAACTCTTTGAGTTGAGCAGGTATTTGCATAAAGTTAACTCGGATGGTGTTTCTACACATGGAAGCCATAATCTTCAAAACAGAACAAAGATAAATCCCCTCGGTCTTTGAAATGGTTAGTATAATGAGTTATGCATGCTATGTTATGATGCATGATGTCATGATAAAACACACAACATGTATAGCAGATAACAGACATGGTAAAGGAAAACAAGTCACACAAAAGCCCTTATGTTTCAGGCTTGCATGGGTACTACCCTCTTGAAGTTCAATTGGTTTCAACCTGTCCTAATAATTGTAACCGGGTTCTAGAGGTTCTCAATATCACTGACCATCCTTCATTGGTCATGGTTTCAACTCACGCAATCTTTTCTTGCGGCCAGAACTATCTCGAGAGTATGGTCTCAATGAGTGTAGTATCGAGTATCAACCAGTTCTCAGCTTTACACCGAGGCCGACTATCTCACTACTTCCTATGGCCAAGTTGATCAATTATAGGTTCTAAGGTCAGTTGATGCTTAACGACACACATAACATCCCCGTATTCTCCTCGTTTCTCCATAAGGGATACCTGTACCAACCAACATGCCGCATCAATGTAGCTACTACTTCAACCGTATCGGTCTACACCGTACAGTTCCCTCGCAGTTTATTACTACTTACCTAAAAGGTGTCCCCCAGGACTATTTTAGGAAAATGTTGGTTTGTGTTTTGCGTTTGTGTTTGCAAAATGTCGCGGTAAGCAAGAGTCGCCACCGACTTTTATTTTATCCAATTGGAAAGGAAAAAAGCACAAAAAATTCCTTTTTCGAGATTTTGAGTACGGGGGGTAGATTATAGAAAGGGAAGGTATTAGCACCCTTTCTATCCGTAGTTTTCTACGGGCTCTTAGGTACTTGCTCATCATTAAAAAAATTGCTTCCGTGTTTGTGTGTCTTGAAAGTTTTTTGTTTTACTTCGTTTTAACCCTTGTATTAGTCCTCAAGAGTGTTACGAAGTGTTTTTGAAAACTTTGTTTGAAAAGTGTGTAAGTGTGGAAAAGTTTGATTTTGAGCAAGTACCTACTAGCATCTACCTACTCGAAAAAGAATGTTTCTGTTCTTGTTTCCTTTAGACAACGCTATCCTACTATTATAGGTAGCACCATCGTTGGAATTGTAAGGGTCAATTCAAAAGGGACGTACGATCACTAAAGCAATGTTAGGACGTCTTAGTAATAACCCTAATGTCTTAAGATCATATTCGAGGCAAAATTTCCGAGGCAACATTTCCGAGGCAACATTTCCGAACGGGATGTTTGATCTTTGTTTAGACAAGAGAGCAACCACTAAAACACCCTATACTTAATGATCGTTTACCGAAGGCAACCGAAGTAAGAGTATACCCTAGGAGTGCGCATTTGCGAGTGATTTGATTTCAATTACTATCTTTGCACATTTAGGGTTAGCTAACCATTTTAAAATTAACATACATTCTTGACATGCATTCCTATTATCATACATCTAACAGTTAATATTTGCGAAAATTAAAATGCGAGAAATAAAACTATGTTATTACAAGGCTTCGGGGAGGGGGATTAATTACATAGCCAAAAACCCGTAAAACGATAAATAAAATAAAGATCCTAATAAAACTATTACATCCCATGAGCAGTTATATCAATATCGTAAAAATAAATAAACACGCGATGAATCGAGAACGAAAAAGAATCAGGGTTTTGACCCCGTCTAAAACTAATTAAAAGAAAAAAAAAATCATTTTTTGTTGTTTTTGATTATTTTGAGAAAAATAAGGTTTTAATTAAATAAGTACAAACCTAATTACTAATTAATTTAGATTAAGAAAAATAAATAATTTTGACCTATTTTTATATTTTTGGTTATTTTAAGAAAAGAAAAATTAAATCAAACAAAACCCTAATTTCGAATTTGTTTTAAATTATTTACAAAAGATTAAAATTTCCCTAAAATAAATTAAACTAATTAAATTAAATAGCAATAAAAAGCCTAAGTTCTAATTTGATGAAAATTGATTTTTATGAGTTTTTTTGTAAAAAGAATTAATTTTTGTGTTAGAAGATAATTTAAACAAAATTAAATTAATAAAAGAAATATAAAAGAAAAGAGAGAAATGGGTCTGGTATCAAAGTAAAAAGGGGTGTCAACAAGCCCAATATGCCTTGGTCCATGTTTGAATTCTCAAATTCCATGTTGCAAGTTGACTAGGGTGCATTGTAGACCTCCAAAGGATGGCCTTTGGATCCAACTTGTGGACATCTGGTTGGCTGTTCCTTGAGAGCGTATGGTGGATGTCCTGGAAGCTTGCACACCTAATCATGTAAAATAAAATTGCATTGAACAAATATGGGGGACCTGAGGATCGAACCCAGGCCCTTTGGCAATTTCCAACGCCTCTTGACCAACTGAACTAATGCATCTTGTTGTACATGGAATGACAAACAAACACTATATTGGAAATGCAAGTTAATATAATAAAAACGCGCGGATTTTTGAATGGGCTAGTCAGGCCACGCCACGCCATCATCTTCTCCAGCATCCATCAACTTAGGTAAAACGACTTTTACCTACAAACGTTCTCTATAGGTACAACCCCTGCATATTTCCAGAATCTCTTACAAGCACGATAAATGAAAACTAATGGTACAAGCCAGTTCGTCTTGGCCTTGTGAACATCATGGTACCCCTCTTTTGGGCCAATTTTACCTGCATGAGAAAACCCTAAAACGAGCAAGGAAAACCTAGTAATGGTGGATCTCTGTATGGTTAGCAAAAATGCAATTAATTAATACCATTAGCTTGCAAATGCTTCAAGGATTCAGAATATATAAACAAATCATGCTAACAATGCCAAATTTATGAGATTTGATTTCAAAAAAGTAGGGATGTCGTGAGGTAATTACAGTGAGTTTTTGGGCACGAAAATGCTTGTTGATGATTGGGATAGACTCCTTGAATGCCCAGCAAGTGAATGAGATAGCTGGGAAGGCTTGAGATAGCCTGGAACTATAAAATCAACTTGCCACTTTTTCTTGATTTTTTGAAAGTTGTCCTTCTCTTTTCACGCCTCTAACCCTTGTGCTTTTGTTCTGGATTTGTTCTATATGTACCCTTGAGTGAATTAGGTTTACAAATTTGCTTCAAATCTTCTCTAATAATGATCATTGATCATGATTTGATTCTCATGTAAATCTTTCCAAATCAAGCCAAAATCCAATCTTTTTGTGTACAAACAAGCCTTGCACGATTTGATCTCATTGCCAACTATTCATGGACCTGAAATATGCATAAAATCTCAAGGTTTAAATGATTTTTGATATTTTCATTATTTATTATTTATTTTATTTGATTTAAATGAAATAAAAATCAAAACAAATGACAAAAATAAAATAAAGGGAAGTGGGAAGGATCATGGGTCGTATACCATGTTACAAACTCAATATAAGCACAAAAAGTTGGGCCCATTTGACAAAAATTGCAATTTGAGACATATTTGACTTTTGGCCATTTTGCAAAAAAGGTCAACTTCACCAATGCATAATTCCTTCAATTTTGACCCTAGAGATGTGTTCTTGGACTTTTTAGAAAGCTTACGATGTCCTATAAGCAACCCTTTTGGTCTCATCTCAATTGAGTCTTCCATGTTCATGTATGAAGCTTTGACAAAAAAGGTATTTTTGTTGACTTTTCAAAATGACCTATAATGTCCAAATTCATAACTTCTTTTGAGTTCATATTTTGAACTTGGTAAATGAAGATGAATTGTAGGGAATTGCATCCTCTTAAAAATGAGCTTTGGATGGGTCATTCTTGATAAAGTATGAGAAAGTTATGCTTGGTCAAAGTTGGGTTGACTTTCCTACAAAACCCTAATTTAGCAACTTTTGAGTTTTGATGAATTGTGAGCAATCATTGAGGAATCATGATCAACCCGTGATCAAATGATGAATAATACTTCAAAATGAGTATGTTGACCAAAAATTTTGAGGTTTGACTATATGTGGGCCACAATTGACTTTTGCCCTAACACAGTCGATTTTCAGGCCTTCGAGCAATTGATTGGTCAAACTTTCTCTATAGGGCTTGAAACTTGACATGGATGATCTTGAGAACATATTAGGGCAATGGTGAGAATTTGGGACCCTTTTGATTCAATTATCTTGATGCAAACTGAAACCCTAATTTGAGGTAGACTGCCTTAGGAGAGAGTTTGTCTGGTCAACCCTTGGACTTCCTTGAGCAATTTGAGGACCTCACTTGAGATGTTTTGCGAAATATGGGAGGGAAAATTTTGGGGTATGTTGTACCCCAAAATTTTACCTCTCATTTTATCAAGATTTTCCTCACAAGACTTCTTGGACTCAAGACAAGATTAGGGTTTGCTCAGCTCAAGACATCCTCTTGCACGGATGACCTGAAATTAGGGTTTGAGTTTGCACAAGGATTTTTGGACCACCAATGCTTCACGTGACTTTAATACATCATGTTGGACCTCTAAGATTGCTCATACCAAGTTTCAAGCCTTGAACCACATTTTTGACCAGTCAATTGAACAATTGACCTAAAAATCTGCTGTATTGGGGAAAAAGTCAACCATGGCCAATTTACAGTCAAACTTCATAATTTTTTATCCATATCAACATTATAGGCTCATATGAACCATTTTATCAAGTTTTTACCACAACTCCTCAAGAAATTTGATCAAATCATCAAAAGGGCAAAATGGTCAAAATTAGGGTTTTGACTGAGGAAGGGCAATTTCTGATTTTTAACCTAGTCAATGACCAATTGGGTTCAAGCATGATTTCAAGGACTCAATGGAATCATATTGACATAATTACATAGTTCAAAAGATCTCAAATGCATAGGATTGACAGATGAATTTTACAATTAACTTATCAAAAATCAATTGTACACTGAAAAGTCAAACTTTGACTTTTTGGTCAAAATCAAGTGCCAAGGGTCATAATTCATCAAGATATGTCAAAATGTGAAACTTGTTGATCAAGAAACCTAAAATTGAAAATTAGGGTTTTAATTTGAAATTTTTCATAACTTAGAATTTTTCTAAGTATGGAAAATTTCTTATTTTTCCCCAACTTTTCCCAACTTTTTCACCATGATGCAATTGGATTAAAAGAAAACTTCCAACATGAAAGTTGTAGTCCTCCATGAAATATACAACTTTTATTCACAAAGTTTTCCCAAAAGATGCTTGGATTTCAAGTTATGATTTTGTGAATAGGAGTCCATAAACTAAATAACTTAGTGAAAATTTGCCCTATTTTAGGCAGGTTTTTGACCTAACTTCATGGAAACTTTTCACCTAGTTCCAAGAGGTATCTCAAGTTGAATTTCAAAGATGGATTGTATATCATGTTGCAAGATTTCCAAAATGTCCAAGAACTCTCCAAGATCATTTGTGGTTAGGGAGAATCGAAGAAGAGAAAATGGCATTTCGTCACTTTTGTTCAAGCCATTTTTACAATGCATCAACTTGCAAATCAGATCCTAGCATGCTTATACCTTGCATTACAGGTCCTAAATCCCTTCTACACTCCATAATCGAATGGTAACTCAATGGATCATGGCTTTATTATGACCTTTGGAGCATTGTACAAGGGATTAATCCATAAATGGCATAAAGTTCACAATACCATTTTGATAAAGCAAGCTTTTCCAACTTTATCTTCCTTGAGCATTGGACTTGTTCTTGTGGTACAAACAATTTCCACAGGAATTAAGCAAAGCATACCAACTATTATCAGCCCTTGAGGTAGCTAGTACAGGCCCTTTGTATAAGTCTTGTCACTTTTCTTCAAAAACAAGCAAAGTGGCCAAAAGTCAAAAACTTGTACAAGCTGATAAAGAGAGGGCTTGGCATCATTCAAAACAACTTCACAAACTTGTTGCAAGCTAGAAACACGAATACACAACATTCAAAACTCTCCCAAATAGAAAAAACACAAATTTCTGCCCAAACAGGGCAGCTTCTGCAAAATCCTTGCAAATTCAAAATTTGCTCGTGCGTTTTGCCTTGTAACACTTCAAACACATTCCATACATCACATACAAACTATCCAAGCCTTTACAATGCACTTGTGAGCCCTGTTTCAGACATCACCATTTTTATTTTTGAAGGTTGCAGGTTGACTTCTACAGGGAGTTTCAAGCATCCTTAGGGCCAGCTAAGCATTGGAAAAGCTTGAGGGAACTTCAAGGAAGCTCACACGATCTTCAGGCCTCCCTCAAAGTCTCTACATCGCCATATCCAAACTCAGCTGAACAAGGTATTTTTCAAAATTCTATCTCTCTATTTAGGAATCCTCAAGCTTTGATTTGTGAAGCAAAAATGTAATCCTTAACTTGCTGAAGCTGTACATATGCATAGTTGTCATTTATATTAACAGAGTAGTGAGAATTTGAAGCTTGAAATTCATGAAAAAATTAGGTCAGAAATTAGGGCTACAGAAATTCTCCATGATCCTTGAGAGTTATATTATGTTTTTTATATCATTGGAATCGTGAGATTCCAAGCTACATTTTTTATGTTGCAAGTTCTTATTTTTGTGCAAAGAATAGAAAGTTACAGGTTGAAGGCAAGAACATGCGCGTTTGGGAGAGGCTGGAGGACAGGAATGAAGTCCTGGACCTGGCGCGCCTTGGGCCTGTTTGTTCTACTTTCCACAACCCCCTGGCTACTATCCACACCCCCCTTTGCATATTTTTATATTTTGCATATTTTTTCATTTCTTTTATGTTTATTGACTTTACTATTTTTTTCTGAACATTAAAAAATCACAAAAATATTTTCTTAATTTTTTGCATTTTATTTTATTTTTTATCTTATTTTTTTGCATAAAATATTTATTATTTAGAATAAATAGAATCTATTTTCTTAAAATAAATAGTAAACACATTTAAAAATATCATACATTTTTATTTTTATTATTCATACACATAAAATATTATTTCCACACATATTTTATTTTTTTAATATTTGTTAATAATATTATTTATTTATTTCAAGTACAAAAATGGACAAATAAATATTAGAAAACCTAATTTTCTTTTAAATCAAAAACTAGGGTTTTTCACCCTTCCAAAAATAACAATATAATTTTTCTTATTTTTAGGACTTAAATAATTTATTTTTCTCATACATAAAATAAATACAAAACATTTTGCATAAATACATTTTATTTGCATATTTAAATAATTGTTTATTTATTTATCTTGTACAATATTTCAATTGGGTTATAATAGTATTTAGGGTTTTATTTTGTGCAAATATCCCCATTCAAAAACTTGTATCCTCCCTCCCATAATAATTGTTGTAATAGCTTAGATTTATTTTACGCAATTTATCGCATTATATACATGTTTAGTAAAATTAGGGTTTGTATGATAAGACAAAATCAAACAAATAGACATGACCTAATACAAGACAAGCAAAATGCATGTAAAATGACAACACATTGCACACAAGCACCCCTAGGGTTTCACCCACTTGGTTGCCTTACAAAATGGCCATGGTATACATGCAAAGTATCTTGGCAAAACAAAACAAAGCAAAATAAAACAAAAGATCATAGTCCCTCGATGACGCTATCAAAAGGTTACCTAAAACAAATGATCTTGGTCCCTCAAATAAGCTAAGATACCTAGCAACATTGCTATCATGGTCATACGATGACCCACGCCCGTCCCGTTTAACATCCAAAGATAGGGTTGTCTACCAAAACAATGGTAGGTCAACAATATCAAAGGAATGAAAATATACAAGAAAGACATTTGAGTAGGGTAGATAGTTCCTAGTTACTTGTTGTGATACGATGACAAGAACCGAGACTGTTTTTTGAATTGTGGTTTGTGTTTTGCATTTGTGTTTGCAAAATGTCACAGTAAGCAAGAGTCGCCACCGACTTTTATTTTATCCAACAAGGAAAGGAAAAAAGCACAAAAAAATTCCTTTTTCGAGATGTTTCTGAGTACGGGGGGTATATTATAGAAAGGAAAGGTATTAGCACCCTTTCTATCCGTAGTTATCTACGGGCTCTTAGAAACTTGCTCATTGTTTTCAAAATTGTTTTCTTTGTGTTTGTGGGTTTGAAAAGTTTTTGTTTTAACTTCGATTTAACTCTTTCTTCTGTTCTCAAGAGTGTAATGAAGTGTTTTTGAAAACTTGTTTGTAAAAGTGTAAGTTTGAAAAGTTTTGTTTTGAATGAGCAAGTATCTAAGAACTAATCTACCTACTCGAAAAAAAGGAATCGTTCTATGTTTGTTTCCTTTAGACAATGCTATCCCACTATTAGTGAGTAGGTAGCACCGTCGTTGGAGTTTGGGGATCATTTCGAAAGAGGGATATACAATCACTAAAGCAATGTTAGATTGGCTTAGCGGTAACCCTAATATCTTAGATCATTTGTTTGAGGCAACAATATCCGAGGCAACCATTTCGAGGCAACTTATGATCTTTTAGACAAGAGGACGACCTCTAAAATGACCTATACTCAATGACCGTGTACGAAGGCAACCAAGTGGGGAGTACCCTAGAAGTGCGCATGTGCGAGTGTGTTGATTTCAGTTATTTTTATCGTTGCACATGTTAAGGGTGATCTAACCATTTTAAGATTTTAAGCATTCATTCTTGTCATGCAAGCCCTATTATCAAACATCTAGCAGTTGTATAATTTGTAGAATTAAAATGCGGAATTTTAAACTAAATCATTACAAGGCGTCGGGTATTTACATCGTCAAAAACAACCCTTTGAAAATAAAATAAAAGCGGATACATTAATAAAATAAAAGCGGATACATTAATAAAAGCGGATATATAAATAAATGCTCTAATTATTTATTACAAGCCAGGAGCAGATACATTAATTGGATAAAGAAAAATAAAACGCACGATGCAAAATTAAATCGAATGCGAAATTAGGGTTTTGACCCTCTTAATTAAAAGAAATGTTTTGTTTGTTTATTTATTTATTTTTTATGAAAAGAATTTAAATCCTAAAATTAAATGCTAAATTAATTATTAAATAAATAAATTAATGAAAAATATTAAATGACATATTTTTGGAGTTTTTGTTATTTTAAGAAAGAAAATAAAATAATTAAACTAGGGTTAAAACCTATTGATTTCTAATTAATTTTAAATATTTGCAAAATAAATTAAAGTTTCCTAATTAATTAACCTAATTAATTAATTAATATTTATTAAATAAAAATAAAGTTCTGAAATTTAATTGGGTAAAAAATATTTTTGTCATTTTTTTTGTAAAGAAGAAATTATTCTATTGGTTAGTGATTAAATTAAACAAAATAAAAATAATTAAATAAAATAAGCCAAAAATAGAAAAAGAAGGAGATGGGCCTGGTTTTGGAGGTGTAGAAAGAAATTATTCTGGCCCAATGATGCTGATCCAGATTGAATTTTTGTAATCCAATGCATGTGCGTTTGACTGGCCTTTTGGTGCACCTTCAACAGTGGCCACCAGATCTGGCCATCTGGCCATCTGATGCGTTGGATAGTGAGAGTGTATGACAGAACTCCTGGCCTTGCTTGTACTGAATTGCCTGAAAACAAATAATATGAAGAAAATATGGGGACCTGGGATTCGAACCCAGGTCCTGAAGGGAATTCCAATGCCACGCTTGCCACTACGCTGCTTGACTTGTTTTGTTAAAATAATGCAAATCAATAATAATATAAAAAAACAAACGCAATAATGAATTTTCGCGCGAAATTCAAACAACCCAGTAAGGGGGTGACAACGCATTATCCCTGTCCTTAAACCGTGGCTAAAAGTTGATCCACTTATACCTACGGACAAGTGTCCGTCGCTACAAACAGAGGTTCGTCCAAAATCTTCTACAGGCCATGTAAACGAATTCTAACACCATGGTTAGACTCGTCTCCCTCTTCTGATCACAACCATAGCCATTACTAAGGCTAATTTTTCCTGAAACAAAAAGCCCTAAACCAAAACTTGAAACCCTAACTATGGTGAATCACGATATAGGTCAGATAAACGCAATTGAGTAATACCAAAAGCTTACAAATGATGTGTAGATTAAGGATATGCCATTAATTCAGGTCAATTATGATTAAATTGCAAGATGCAAATTCAAGAACAAGGTGAGTTCGTGAGTGACTTACAGCGCGTGGGAGGGTCTGAAAACGTGTGCTTTTGGTTGCTTTCACTTGTGGAGATTTCCAGGAGACGATTAGGACAAGTGCTAAGCCTTGAGCATGCCTCTAAGCCCTGTTTCGATCTCACACTTTTTGCTTGATTTTTCAGTTTTTGTTCTTGCTCTATGACTGATCTCCAACCTTGATTTTTGTCGGCCTCGCCTCCTTATGTATTGTACAATGCATTAGGGTTGATTGCCTTGCCCAAATCTTCCTCTTTCAATAAAATTGATATTTGATTTGATCTCCCTTTAAAGCTTTCCAAAATTGGTTCCTTTGCAATCTTTTTATGCACACAAGCTTTGATGCGAGTTTTGAATGGTTCTAGTGTCCAATGAAGCCTGAAATCATCAAAAGATCTTTGGTTTTTAATATTTTTGATTTTATTTGATTTAATTTGATTTAAAATGAATTAATTCAAATAAAAACAAA
The DNA here is from genome assembly GCA_948472305.1 of Vicia faba. Lineage (NCBI taxonomy): Eukaryota > Viridiplantae > Streptophyta > Magnoliopsida > Fabales > Fabaceae > Vicia > Vicia faba. The sequence goes on from OX451735.1 coordinate 10,886,926, forward strand.
ATTAAATAATAAAAATATGATATGGACACATGTCCAAGGCTAGAGCACGTGGGATATAATGAAAACTCAAAACAAGTGAAAAAGAATGAGCCCATTTGGCAAAATTTGAAGTTTTAGGGATAGTTGACTTTTGGCAATTTTGCAAAAAAGTCCAACTTCAATACTGCATAACTTCCTCAATTTTGAATATTTGGAGGTGTTCTTTGACTTTTTATAAATCTTGAGATGTCCTCTAACCAACCCTTTTGGTCTCATTTCATTTTGATATTCCATGCTTAAGTTAGAAGCTTTGACAAAAAAGGTGTTTTTGTTGACTTTCAAAAATGACCTATAATGTCCAAATTCATAACTTCTTGTGAGTGCATATTTTGAACTTGGGAGATGAACATGGATTGTAGGGAATTTCAGCATATTCAAAATGAGCTTTGGATGGATCATTTCTCATAAAGTATGAGAAAGTTATGCTTGGTCAAAGTTGAGTTGACTTTTCCTACAAAACCCTAATTTAGCAACTTTTGAATCTTGATGAATTATGAGTAATCCTTGATGAATCATGATCAACCCTTGATAAAATGATGAAATATACTTCAAAATGAGAATTTTGACAAAAAATATTGAAGTTTGACTGTATGTAGGCCACAATTGACTTTTGCCCTAGCACAATCGGTTTTTGGACCTTTGAGCAATTGACTGAGCAAACTTCCTCTGCAAGGCTTGAAACTTTACATGGATGATCTTGAGAACATATTAGGACACTAGTGAGCACTTGGGGTCACTTGGACTCAAGGATCTTGATGCAACATGAAACCCTAATTTGGGGTAGACTGCCTTAAGAGAGAGCTTGTCTGGCCAACCCTTGGATTACCTTGAGCAATTTGGATCTTTCTTGAAATATTTTGAGAAATATGGGAGGGAAAATTTTGGGGTACAACAGCTGCCCCTGTTCAATCTTCTTAAACCTGAGGATGTAGATTGGCTTTCGTGCCTTTCGTGATCCGAAGGTGGAAGATGATTGAACACTAGAGTGCCCAGAAATTTGCACTCGCATGAAGTGGTAATCATCTTGTGATATCGGGAATGGGCTTACAGATGCCATTTGGAAATTGTTTGCGAGAGGATGGGCTTAAGGATGCCATCTGAAGAAGTGTCGATCGCATAAGAGATTCCTTAGCGAGAGCTTGTATACCTGTTTGTTGTGGAAGATTCCGCTGAGGGAAGTCTGATCTTCATTAAGAGAAGTAGAAATTTAGGAGCTTCGTCGTTCGTTATTCTGCTGGTGAGTCGTTTCTGTCGATATTTAGGAACTTCGATCGTTTGTACTCAACTGAGGAATCATCTCTGTTGATATTTAGGAACTTCGATCGTCCGTACTCAACGAAGGAAACATTTTTGCTGAGATTTAGGAACTCGTCCGTAATTCAACTGAGGTGTCGAGATTTAGGAACTCATCCGTAATTCAACTGACGTGTCGAGATTTAGGAACTTGTCCGTAATTCAACTGAGGTGTCGAGATTTAGGAACTCTTCCGTAATTCAACTAAGGTGTCGAGATTTAGGAACTTGTCCGTAATTCAACTGAGGAAACATATCCGTGGAGATTTAAGAACTCGCCCGTAATTCAACTGAGAAAACTTGTCTGCTGAGATTTAGGAACTTGCCCGTACTTCAACGGAGGAACACTTTTGTCGAGATTTAGGAACTCGCTCGTACTTCAACTGAGAAAACATCTCTGCTGAGATTTAGGAACTTTTCCGTAATTCAACTGGGGAAACATCTTCGTCGAGATTTAAGAACTCGCCCGTAATTCAACTGAGAAAACTTCTCTGCTGAGATTTAGGAACTTTCCCGTACTTCAATGGAGGAACGCTTTTGTCGAGATTTAGGAACTCGCCCGTACTTCAACTGAGAAAACATCTCTGCTGAGATTTAGGAACTTGTCCGTAATTCAACTGGGGTAACATCTTCGTCGATATTTAAGAACTCGCCCGTAATTCAACTAAGAAAACTTCTCTTCTGAGATTTAGGAACTTGTCTGTAATTCAACGGAGGAACATCTTTGTCGATATTTAGGAACTCGCCCGTACTTCAACTGAGAAAAACATCTCTGCTGAGATTTAGGAACTTGTCCGTAATTCAACTGGGGAAACATCTTCGTCGAGATTTAAGAACTCGCCCATAATTCAACTGAGAAAACTTCTCTGCTGAGATTTAGGAACTTGTCTGTAATTCAACGGAGGAACACTTTTGCTGAGATTTAGGAACTCGCCCGTACTTCAACTGAGAAAAACATCTCTGCTGAGATTTAGGAACTTGTCCGTAATTCAACTGGGGAAACATCTTCGTCGAGATTTAAGAACTCACCCGTAATTCAACTGAGAAAACTTCTCTGCTGAGATTTAGGAACTTGCCTGTGCTTCAACGGAGGAAAAAGCTTCATAGCTTTGAATTTTGTGAGAATTTAACCTCATCCTTCCTGAAAGGTAAATATTAGTTGTATGAAATGTATGATATGTGTCAGGAAATGATGTTCTCAAAATAAATGAGATTGTGTTGTATGATGCGTATATGCATGTGTCATGATGTATGGAAATGTAACGTTTTTAGCTGGGGAAAATAAATCCCGGATAGCTGTTGGAGAAAAGAGTTGAATTCTTCATTTCCATTGGGGATGGAGAACGAAGATGATTGTGAGAATAAACCTGCAAGAGAGGATAACTCCGCTGGGGAATAAAATGATGAGGAGACTACTCTGTGGAAGAGATATTCTGCTGAGGACTCCGCTGATAAATTCAACTGGGGATGAATTACCATTGCTGGTGATATTGAATCCTGTTGGGGATTGAGTTTCTGTTTGTGCAAGGAATGAGCTCCGCCAGGGATGATCTTTCAGTTGCGGATTCACTGGGGATAACCTTTTAGACTCTACTAGGGACAATCTTCAGAGTCTACTAGGGATGATTCTCCAAACTTCACTGGGGAAGCTTTTTCAGACCGCGCTGGGGAAAATTTTCAAACTCCACTGGGGATATTTTATACTCCGTTGGGGATGATAAGACTTTTCAGTGCTGATGGTAGATAAACTCCGCTTGGGGAGAATATTACCGATTCATTCACAGTTGCGAGTCTCAACTGGGGAGAGTTAACATTACAGCCTTTTTCTTACTCTGTGGAGAGTGAATGTACCTTAGCCATATTCTTCAGCTAAATCTACCTTTGTACCTGGCGGACAGATCAACTGTAAAGCTTGGACAAATCTTATTTCCCCCATTCCTGATATTACGAGTAATCGTCTTTTGTTTCACATGTGAATATTCATGCGCAACAATTAATGTCAAATGCATATATCAAAGATGAACATTGGACGTTCTTACAAAACAAAACAGATAAAGGAAAAATAGTTTGAAATTTATTTGAAGATGAATTGTATTCATTTTGAAGTTTGGCCTGTAAATAGGCGTTTTTTGTACAAGGGGCTGACGTCCTAGTAAGAGAACGCCGCCGAACAATAGAGTTTATACAATTTGTAAAAAGAAAGAAAACAACTATGTGAATAATCCCATTGGGTTCCAACTCTGCTATTGCCTTTATATCCTCGAGCATCTCATCACTTTGCTACTTGGTTGAAGGTAGATCAGATTGATTAGTGATGTTCGAGCTTGATAGTCAATACCGAAGTCTGGTTGCAAGGTGATCCAATGAGACATAGTGTTACGCTTTGATCCCTAATTTTTTCCTGGACCACCCTTTCGGGTTTTCGGTCCACCGGGATACCATTTTTTGCCCAAGCCGCCTTTTTAGGTTTTCGACTTGCCGGGTGTACAAATTTTTTATTTTCATCTCTTATTTTTGCCCAAACCCTTTTGCTTCACCGTGAAGCCCTTATTTTTGCCTAGGCAAGTCAACCTAGCGGGTCTTTGATTATGCGTAGTATCTTTTCACTATGTCTGCATTGACAGGGTGAGGAAGGTCGTCACCATCCATGGTGGTCAGAATCATAGCTCCTCCCGAGAAAATGTTCTTAACCACAAATGGCCCTTCGTAAGTAGGGGTCCATTTGCCCCTGGGATCACCTTGAGGTAAGATAATGCGCTTGATCACCAGATCCCCTATTTGATACTCTTGTCGTCTAACTTTCTTGTTAAATGCCTTGATCATTCGCTTTTGATACGTCTGACCATGACAAATAGCAGTAAGTCTTTTTTCGTCGATTAAGTTCAGTTGATCAAGCCGGGTCTGAATCCAGTCATCTTCGCTCAAACCTACATCCTTCATAATCCAAAGAGAGAGTATCTGAACTTCAATAGGCAATACGGATTCCATGCCATATACCAAGGAATAGGGGGTTGCCCCTGTTGACATCCACGCTGAGGTGCGGTATCCATGAAGAGCAAATGGTAACATCTCGTGCCAGTCTTTGTATGTCACCGTCATCTTCTGCACAATCTTCTTAATGTTCTTATTAGCGGCTTCTACAGCCACATTCATCTTCGGCCGATAAGGAGAAGAGTTATAATGATGTATCTTGAACTGCTTGCAGAGCTCGGTGATCATCTTATTGTTGAGATTTGTACAATTGTCCGTAATGATCCTCTCCGGTAGACCATATCGGCAGATCAGATTATGCCAAATGAACCGTGCCATGACGTTCTTGGTTACAGTAGCAAAGGAAGCTGCTTCAACCCACTTCGTAAAGTAATCAATAGCTACCAGGATGAAACGATTCCCGTTGGACGCTGTAGGTCTGATCTCACCGATCATGTCGATGCCCCACATTGCAAAAGGCCACAGAGCTGTCAAGACGTTTAGAGGAACTGGAGGTATGTGCACTTTATCAGCATAGACTTGGCACTTGTGACAGGTCCGAGAATGCTGATAACATTCGGCTTCCATTGTGGACCAATAATATCCTGCCCGAAGGATTTTCTTTGCCATGGTGTGTCCACTGGAATGAGTCCCGAAAGTACCTTAGTGTAAATCTACCATAATCCTTTCTGCCTCGTTCTTATCCACACATCGCAGTAAGGTTGAATCATGGTTATGCTTGTAAAGGATGTCATTACTGATGAAGAACTTCACTGCGAACCTCCTCATAAACTTCTTATCATTAACAGATGCACCCTCGGGGTATTCCTGAGCCTCAAGATACCTCTTCACCTCATGAAACCAGTGTTTATCTGCTACCTCTTCAGTCTCAATGTCACAGCAATGTGCAGGTTCGTCCAACCTTTCAATGGTAATTCGGGGAGCCTTGTTGTCCCAATTGACTTTGAACATAGAAGACATCGTAGCTAGCGCGTCCGTCAACTGATTCTCCTCTCTGGGGATGTGTTCAAAGGTTATCTCCTCAAAATGGGGAAGCAACGTCAATACATACTCCTTGTAAGGAATAAGATTAGGGTGTTTCATATCCCACTCGCCTTTGATCTGACTGATCACGAGAGAGGAATCTCCGAAAACACTTAGAAACTTAATCCTTAGGTCAATTGCTGCTCGAAGACCCATGATGCACGCTTCATACTCCGCCATATTAATGGTGCAGTTGAAACATAGTCGGGCGGTAAACAGAGTATGAGAGCCTTTAAGAGATATGATCAGGGCGCCAATTCCATTACCTAAAGCATTCAAAGCTCCATCAAAGTACATAGACCATCGGGATCCTTCCTCAGGTCCTTCATCCGGTCCAGGTTCATCGCAGTCGGTTACTATCATGATATTCTCATCTGGGAATTCAAAGTTTATAGACTGGTAATCATCCACTGCTTGATGTGCCAAATGATCTGCCAATACACTTTCCTTGATTGCTTTTTGGGTCGTGTATTGTATGTCATACTCAGTCAAGATCATCTGCCATCTTGCTATTCTTCCGGACAAGGCAGGGTTCTCGAAGATATACTCGATTGGATCCATCTTTGATATCAATAGAGTAGTACAAGTCAACATATACTGTCTCAGCCGGCGCGCAACCCATGCCAAAGCGCAGCAAGTTTTCACGAGCAGTGAGTATCGGGTCTCACAGTCGGTAAACTTTTTGTTAATATAATAAATAGCATGCTCTTTTCGGCCAGACTCGTCATGCTTCCCCAGCACGCACCCCATTGAATTGTCGAGTACTATCAAGTATAAGATCAAATGTCTCCCTTCAATTGGAGGCATCAGAATGGGTGGCTCTTGGAGATATTCTTTAATCCTTTCGAAAGCGGCCTGGCATTCATCGTTCCATCTTACCACTTGATCTATCTTTAGTAGCTTGAAGATTGGCTCACAAGTAGCATTTAGGTGCGAGATGAATCGAGCAATATAATTCAGACGTCCCAAAAAGCCTCTGACTTCTTTTTCTGTTTGGGGAGATGGAATTTCCTGTATAGCCTTCACCTTTGCAGGATCCACCTGAATACCTTTATCACTTACGACGAAACCCAGCAGCTTACCAGACCTCACCCCGAAGGTGCACTTGTTCGGGTTTAACCTCGGCTTGTACAACTTTAACTTGTCAAATAGCTTCTGAAGGTGGTTAAGATGTTCTTCTTCAGTCTGGGATCTTGCAATCATGTCATCGACGTATACCTCAATCTCATGATGGATCATGTCATGGAACAAAGCGACCATGGCTCGCTGATACGTTGCCTTAACATTCTTCAATCCTAAGGGCATGACCTTGTAGCAAAAGGTACCCCATTGAGTAACAAAGGTTGTCTTCTCCATGTCTTCGGGAGCCATTTTAATCTGATTATAACTGGAGAAACCATCCATAAAGGAGAAGACCTTATGTTGTGCGGTGTTGTCAACCAGAATGTCGATATGAGGCAGAGGGAAATCATCCTTAGGACTCGCTCTGTTCAAATCCCTATAGTCAACACACATTCGAACCTTACCGTCCTTCTTCAGCACAGGAACCACGTTGGCAACCCACTGTGGGTAAGAAGTAACTGCTAGAAAACCAGCGTCAAATTGTTTAATCACTTCAGCCTTGATTTTCTCAGACATCTCTGGGCGCATTCGACGAACTTTCTATTTTACTGGAGGACAATCTTCCTTGGTAGGCAGGTGGTGAACCACGATATCGATATCCAACCCAGGCATGTCTTCATAAGACCAGGCAAAGATCTTAACATAGTTACGCATCATCTGAATCAACCATTGCTTAGCGCTAGGCTCTAGATTTGCACCGATCTTAACCTCTTTCTTGTCTTCCTCTGTACCCAGATTCACTGATTCCACCGGCTCTTCATGCGGCTGTATGGCCCTCTCTTCCTGAAGTAGCAGTCTAGCAAGTTCACCAGGCCCTTCGTAATCATCTTCACCTTCGTCTTCGGCTAAGTTGATCGGACTTTCGAAGTCATAACTGGCAGTAGCATAATCGTTATCAGTGGGATCCAGAGTGGATGTAAACCTGTATATGTGAGTGTGTGTAAAATAGCTGTTTTTCAAGATAGAAAAGAAAAACAAGGAGCGCAAAATTTGAAATGTAAGAAACGTCCAATGCTTTTATTAATGATATATGGCAATGACACATAAAGCCCTCACAAATAAAACCACGGTGCCTCAGGTAAGACACTGGGCCGTAAAGTTTAAAAATTGTCTGTTACAAAATCAAAACAAAAGTCTCATTACTGGGTAATAAAAGAGACGGGCATAGAATCCTTTGCCATCCAATTGCTTAGTCCACCATCAGCAGTCGGGTATATCCAGCTGTCAATATCAAACTCTTCATCATCGTCCTCAATAGCATTTACTCCGGCATCATGTTTGGGCATAGGTGTCGTTATGACATTAGGCTTCTCTGGCGCTTCGAAATCAATCTCCTTAGCATCAATCAGATCCTGTACTTTATTCTTCAAGACCCAGCAGTCATTCGTATCATGCCCCGGGCTATCGGAGTGAAAAGCACAGCGGGCGTTCGGATTGTACAGCGGTGATGATGTATTGGGATTCTTCGGGGCTTCCTTCGAAATCACCAAGTTAGTCTTTAACAATCTCGGTAGAATCTGAGACAGGGTCATATGGAGCTGAGTGAATTGTCTTCGCGGCCTCTCGGCTCTTGGCTGATTGTTGTGTTGTGGGGCAACAACAGGTCTTGATATAACCACCACATTAACTGCTTGGCGGCGCTCAGGTCGGTTATGGCTCTTTGAGCTGTAAACAGCGTTGGATTCCTTCTTAAAAGACTTCTTTTCGGTACTTGATGAAGCACCCTTCTGTATTTTACCACTCTTGATACCGACCTCAACTCTTTCCCCAGTCATAATCAGCTCAATAAACCCGGACAATGAACTTCCAATCAGATTGTTGAAATACGGACCAGACAAGGTCCCCAAAAACATATCCACTAACTCCATATCAGCCAAAGGGGGTTGTACTCTTCCAGCAAAGTCCCTCCACTTCTGAGCGTAGTCCTTGAAACCTTCGCTCGCACCCATAGACATACCCTGAAGTTGGGTACGCGTGGGATCAAGATCGGCATTGTATTGGTACTGCTTGTAAAAAGCAGCAGCAAGGTCTTCCCAATTACGGACCCTAGCTCCTTCCAGTTTGTAGAACCATTCAAGTTGAGTCCCTGAGAGACTATCTTGAAAGAAGTGGATCCAAAGGTTCTTATTGGCAGTGTATGGTTGAATCTTTCTAACATACGAGCGGAGGTGTAGTTTTGGGCAGGAGACCCCGTCGTATTTAGAAAAGATTGGTGCTTTAAACTTGTGGGGAATCACCACCCCAAATGACAAACCCAAATCTCCGAAGTCTAATCCAGGTACCTTCTGGACCTCCATTGCACTCAATCGGTCTTCGAGTTGCTTATATATATCCTCAGCCGGAGGATACTAGTCTTTGTCAAAGTCAGTCTCGTTGTCAGAAACAACAGGGCTAGGAGCCCTCCTTTCTTCTTGGTTTTCTCTCCCTCCAGGTGAGTGAGACAAATCAACATCTTCCCGCAAGTTGTTCCCGAATCTGCGACCCATATTCAGGAGGACCGTCTTCTTCTTCTTCTTCCTCTTATCCTTCAAGATAAGAGTCTTTAGATCTTGCTGACCCTTGGCTAAGTTCATGAACATTTCCTGGAACTGAGTGTTTTGAGCTTGCAGATCCTTGATGGCTTGATCAATTGATGTTTTAGAAGACATAATATGCTTAAATAAACAGCGGAGAAGATGAGAAACCTGTAAGGGTACCTATAATGAGGTGCATGGGAGTGGAATGCGTATGATATGATTTCAAAGACTTTGAAGATTCAAATTCGTAAACCAAAATAAAACACAATTTTATTAGATAAAACTTGAATTCAATGTTCTAGCAATGCCTTTAAGGCGTTACAAAAAGAAAAATGAAAAGTAAATCAAAACTAGAAATAACAAAAGATATCAACGCTCCCATGGTCGTTTTGCATTGGTGCTAACATAATCGTTGAGGACCTTCTCGTTCTCCAGCTGCCTTGTAAGCTTTAGGATCTTCCGTTCTTGTTCATGATACTTTTATCTGTAAGTATCCCGCTCTTCCCTCAATTAGATCCAAGACCTCTTTAATGCTCCAATGTCAGTAGGCATGTATGGGTGGAGGATGGTAGGAGGAACCCCTTCTTCATCAACATGTTCAACTATCACAGGCAAGATAGCTTCGTAGGGCATCCCTAGCTTCTGAGCACGGGCTCGAACCCACCAAAGATATGGTTCCATTGGAAGAGAAGTCTTGATGCCTAGCTCATGCGGATCAGACCCGTTGACCCTATCCTAAGCTCGTATGAATTTGCGGCGATGTCCCTCATCATCTCCCTGGAAGTCAAAGACAATGCTTGGAAGCAGCAACTCATGAGGTCCATCCCTCCTAGCTCGCCCAAACTGTCGTAAGGCCAAACAAGGGTTATAGGTGATCCCTCCTCTGATATCCAGCAATGGAACATTGGGGTACTCCCCACAGCGATCAATGATAGACACTTCTTCCATGTCTTTAGTACTCCAGATGATGTCCGTGTGAGCAAGGGACATAATCATGTAGGCCCAACCCATGCCTTCCTTGTTCTTCAAAACTGATTTAGGGAGGTGAGAAATAAACCACCTCACCAGCAATGGTGCACAACACATAAGGGTTCCCCGTTTCCGAGCAGTACAGGCATAGAGAGTATGCATAATATCACCCAAGAGAGTGGGCACTAGATTACGAGACATGAAAATCTTCACCGCATTCACGTCAACAAAGGAATCTGAATTTGGAAACAGAACCAGACCATAAATGAGAAGAGCCAGGATGTCTTTAAAAGCCTGAAGGTCTAAACTGTCCCAGAATTGATTATCCTGATCAACCAAGAATTTAGCCAAGAAGCCTTTTGTCCCACTCCGAGTTTCCCAATTAGACATTACCTCAGCCTTTATCAGATGTAGGGCTGTAGCAACATCCTCTGGCTTAAGGGATATCTCCCAACCTTTAACTGGTGTATGCTCTAGAATAGAAATACCAAGTAGATCAGAGAACTCTTCCAAGGTAGGGACCAACTAATAGTCCGGGAAGGTAAAGCAGTGGTACAATGGACTAAAGAACTGGAATAAGACACTCATTATCTGTTCATCCAGCTTGGAAGTGACTAGACTGAGAAGGTGACCATGTCTTCTATCAAAAGAGCAAGTGTCAGGAACCTTGGAAACCAAATCCTTAAGCTGAGTGGGAATCTGTACAAAGATGATCTGAATAGTGTTTCTACGCATAAATGCCATGATCTGCAAAATAGAACAAAGATGAATCCCATTGGTCTTTGAAATGGTTAGTCCAATGCAATATGCATGCAATGTCATGATGCATGATGTCATGATAGAAACACACCACATGTATTCATAGATAGAAAACATGGTAAGGAAAAACAAGTCACATAGTAGCCCTTAGATTTTAGGTTGGCATGGAGTTTAGGTACTACCCTCTTTCAATTTAGTTGGTTCAACCTGTCCTAGAAATAGTAACCGGGTTCTAGAGGATCTCAATATCAGTGACCACCCTCGATCGGTCTTAATTCCAGTTTAGTAACCTTTTCTTGTGGACAGAATCATCGCGAGAGTTTGGTCCATACTGCTACTTTTCTATGGCCAAGTTGGTCAATTATAGGTTCTAAGGCCAGTTGGTGCTTAATGACCCCTTAGAAGCCCCATATTCTCCTTGTTCTGCCACAAGGGATATCGTTACAAACTAAAGTGTCACACCAATGTAGCTACTGCTTCAACCGTATCGGTCTACGCTGTACAGTTCCCTCACAGTCTATTGCTACTTACCTAAAAGGTATCCCCAGATCTGGGTTAGGATCTATAGTAACTTCGATTCAAACCTACAAAGATAAAGCATACAAATTAAGCAATTGAAAACATTATGATTAACTAATCCTAAGGTACACCCCACTTATTTTTCCCCAGCAGAGTCGCCAGTTCTGTGATACGGTGGCCAGAACCAAGACTATTTTTGGAATACTGGTTTACGTTTTGCGTTTGTGTTTGCAAAATATCGCGGTAAGCAAGAGTCACCACCGACTTTTATTTTATCCAACAAGGAAAGGAAAAAAGCACAGAAAAATTCCTTTTTCGAGATGTTTCTGAGTACGGGGGGTAGATTATAGAAAGGGAAGGTATTAGCACCCTTTCTATCCGTAGTTATCTACAGGCTCTTAGGTACTTTCTCATTGTTTTCAAAATTGTTTTCTTTGTGTTTGTGGGTTTGAAAAGTTTTTGTTTTAACTTTGATTTAACTCTTGCTTCTGTCCTCAAGAGTGTAATGAAGTGTTTTTGAAAACTTGTTTGTAAAAGTGTAAGTGTGAAAAAGTTTTGTTTTGAATGAGCAAGTATCTAAGAACTAATCTACCTACTCGAAAAAAAAGGAATCGTTCTATGTTTGTTTCCTTTAGACAATGATATCCCACTATTAGTGAGTAGGTAACACCGTCGTTGAAGTTTGAGGGTCAATTCGAAAGAGGGACATACAATCACTAAAGCAATGCTAGATTGGCTTAGCGGTAACCCTAATGTCTTAGATCATTTGTTTGAGGAAACAATATCCGAGGCAACCATTTCGAGGCAACTTATGATATTTTAGACAAGAGGACGACCTCTAAAATGACCTATACTCAATGACCATGTGCGAAGGCAACCAAGTGGGGAGTACCCTAGAAGTGCGCATGTGCGAGTGTGTTGATTTCAGATATTTTTATCTTTGCACATGTTAAGGGTGATCTAACCATTTTAAGATTTTAAGCATTCATTCTTGTCATGCAAGCCCTATTATCAAACATCTAGCAGTTGTATAATTTACAAAATTAAAATGCAGAATTCTAAACTAAATTATTACAAGGCGTCGGGTATTTACATCGCCAAAAACAACCCTTTGAAAATAAAATAAATGCTGAAATATAAATAAATGCTCTAATTATTTATTACAAGCCAGAAGCAGATACATTAATTGGATAAAGAAAAATAAAACGCGCGATGCAAAATTAAATCGAATGCGAAATTAGGGTTTTGACCCTCTTAATTAAAAGAAATGTTTTTGTTTGTTTTTTTATTTATTTTTTAAGAAAAGAATTTAAATCCTAAAATTAAATGCTAAATTAATTATTAAATAAATAAATTAATGAAAAATATTAAATGACATATTTTTGGAGTTTTTGTTATTTTAAGAAAGAAAATAAAATAATTAAACTAGGGTTAAAACCTATTGATTTCTAATTAATTTTAAATATTTGCAAAATAAATTAAAATTTCCTAATTAATTAACCTAATTAATTAATTAATGTTTATTAAAGAAAAATAAAGTTCTGAAATTTAATTGGGTAAAAAATATTTTTGTGATTTTTTTTTTGTAAAGAAAAAATTATTCTATTGGTTAGTGATTAAATTAAACAAAATAAAATTAATTAAATAAACTAAGCAAAATATAAAAAAAGAATGAGATGGGCCTGGTTTTGGAGGTGTAGAAAGCAATTATTCTGGCCCAATGATGCTGATCCAGATTGACATTTTGTAATCCAATGCATGTGCGTTTGACTGGCCTTTTGGTGCACCTTCAACAGTGGCCACCAGATCTGGCCATCTGGCCATCTGGTGCGTTGGATAGTGAGAGTGTATGACAGAACTCCTGGCCTTGCTTGTACTGAATTGCCTGAAAACAAATAATATGGAGAAAATAGGGGGACCTGGGATTCGAACCCAGGTCCCGAAGGGAATTCCGATGCCATTCTTGCCACTACGCTGCTTGACTTGTTTTGTTAAAATAATGCAAATCAATAATAATATAAAAAAAGAAAACGCAATAATGAATTTTCGTGCGAAATTCAAACAACCCGGTAAGGGGGTGACAATGAATCATCTCTGTCCTTAAACCGTGGCTAAAAGTTGAGCCACTTATACCTACGGACAAATTTCCATCGCTACAAACAGAGGTTCCTCCAAAATCTTCTACAGGCCATGTAAACGAATTCTAACACCATGGTTAGACTCGTCTCCCTCTTCTGATCACAACCATAGCCATTACTAAGGCTAATTTTTCATGAAACAAAAAGCCCTAAATCAAAACTTGAAACCCTAACTATGGTGAATCACGATATAGACCAGATAAACGCAATTGAGTAATACCAAAAGCTTGCAAATGATGTGTAGATTAAGGATATGCCATTAATTCAGATCAATTATGCTTAAATTGCAAGATGCAAATTCAAGAACAAGGTGAGTTCGTGAGTGACTTACAGCGCGTGGGAGGGTCTGAAAACGTGTGCTTTTGGTTGCTTTCGCTTGTGGAGATTGTCAGGAGACGATTGGGACAAGTGCTAAGCCTTGAGGATGCCTCTAAGCCCTGTTTCGATCTCACACTTTTTGCTTGGTTTTTCAGATTTTGTTCTTGCTCTATGACTGATCTCCAACCTTGATTTTTGTCTGCCTCGCTTCCTTATGTATTGTACAATGCATTATGGTTGATTTCCTTGCCCAAATCTTCCTCTTTCAATAAAATTGATATTTGATTTGATCTCCCTTTAAAGCTTTCCAAAATTGGTTCCTTTGCAATCTTTTTGTGCACACAAGCTTTGATGCGAGTTTTGCATGGTTCTAGCTGTCCAATGAAGCCTAAAATCATCAAAAGATCTTTGGTTTTTAATATTTTTAATTTTATTTGATTTAATTTGATTTAAAATGAATTAATTCAAATAAAAACCAAATTAAATAATAAAAATATGATATGGACACATGGAAAAGGCTAGAGCACGTGGGCTATAATTCAAACTCAAAACAAGTGAAAAAGAATGGACCCATTTGGCAAAATTTGATGTTTTGGGGATAGTTGACTTTTGGTAATTTTGCAAAAATGTCCAACTTCAACAATGCATAACTTCCTCAATTTTGACTCTTTGGAGGTGTTCTGGGACATTTTAGAAAGCTTGATATGTACTCTAACCAACCCTTTTGGTCTCATCTCATTTTGATATTCCATGCCTAAGTTAGAAGCTTTGAAAAAAAAGGTGAGTTTGTTGACTTTCAAAAATGACCTATAATGTCCAAATTCATAACTTCTTGTGAGTGCATATTTTGAACTTGGGAGCTGAAGATTGATTGTATCAAATTGCATCCTATTCAAAATGAGACTTGGATGGGTCATTTCGCATAAAGTATGAGAAAGTTATGCTTGGTCAAAATTGAGTTGAATTTTCCTACAAAACCCTAATTTAGCAACTTTTGAATCTTAATGAATTATGAGAAATCCTTGATGAATCATGATCAACCCTTGATCAAATTATGAAATATACTTCAAAATGAGAATGTTGACAAAAAATCTTAAAGTTTGACTGTATGTAGGCCACATTTGACTTTTGCCCTAGCACAGTCGATTTTTGGACCTTTGAGCAATTGACTGAGCAAACTTCCTCTACAAGGCTTGAAACTTGACATGGATGATCTTGAGAACATATTAGGACATTGGTGAGCACTTGGGGTCACTTGGAATCAAGGATCTTGATGCAACATGAAACCCTAATTTGGGGTAGACTGCCTTAGGAGAGAGCTTGTCTGGCAAACCCTTGGATTACCTTGAGCAATTTGGATCTTTCTTGAAATATTTTGAGAAATATGGGAGGGTAAATTTTGGGGTACAACACTTTCTCTCTTTAAAACAATCCTTGCTATTTTAAAACAAGAACACAACACATTTCAAAAACACTTCCAAACAACTTTCAAAACATTGAAACATTTTTCAAAAGACAACATCTTTGTATACATTCTTACGAACGAGAATCATTACAAAGATTGCCTAAACGATGGCCTCTTTTCAAAATACTTTCAAAACCATACAAAGCACCATTTCAAACAATTTCAAAAGCAAATCAAGTGATCTAAACAAGTAACTAAGAGCCCATGGAAAACCTTTGATGAAAAGGGTGTTAGCACCTTCCATTTTCATAATCTACCCCCCGAACTCAAGAAAACATCTCAAAGGTCTTTCCTGTGATATTTTACCTTTTCTTTTGGATAAAATAAAAGTCGGTGGCGAATCTTGCTAAACCGAAACATTTGCGATGAAACGCAAAACCTCAAGTCAGTTCTCCCACCGTATCACAGAACTGGCGACTCAGCTGGGGAATTATTATAAAAGTGGGGTTACCTTAGGGTTTAGATCACATTTATTTCCTTACAATTGCTTGACTTGATTTCTTTACACTTTGGTTCTATTGTTTAGGTTTGAATCCTCTACCCGGATTTGGGAAACATTCATAGGTAAAAAGCAATACGTTATGGAAACTGTGCAGGGTATACCGACATGGTCTAAGCAATAGCTATGTTAGTGTGACATATTTGTGGGTACCGGTAGCCTTTGAGTCAATCAAAGAGAATACGGGGCCGCTGAGTGATGTCATGAAGCACTAACAAACTTTTAGAACCTTTACTTGACCAACTTGGCCTTTTAGGATGTAGTGAGATGACCGACTTTGGTGTAGTCCGAAGTTGGTAGATACTCGATACTACACTCATTGAGGGTTGGTTCCTTGGAATATTTCGGTCGCCAGTAAAGAGGCTGAATTGAAACTATGAACAAGGAAACAATCCAGTGATATTGAGCTCCTTAGAACCCGGTTACTATTTCTAGGATATGTTGAACCAACTAAACTTCAAGAGGGTACTTACCTATGAAACCCCATGCAAGCCTAAACTAGGAACTTGTGTGATTTGCTTGTACATATATACTTGTGCATAACATCATGGACATCATGAAGCATCATATGCATCCACTAACCATTTCAAGTATTTTGGAAATTCATCTTTGTTCCTATTTTGTAGGTTATGGATTCACTTCGCAGGAAAACTATCCAAGTCAACGTTGTAAGAATTCCTCCACAACTCAAGGAGCTAGCTTCAAGGATTCCTGAGAACTCTCCATTCACTGAGAGGCATGGTCGTCTTCTCAACTTAGTCACTTCTAACATAGAGGAAGACATGATGAAAGTTCTTTTCCAGTTCTTTGACCCTTTGAATCACTGCTTCACATTTCCTGACTACCAGCTTGTGCCCACTTTGGAGGAATTTTCTCAACTCTTGAGGATTCCTATTCTCAATCAACTACCTTTCAACGGTACGGAAAGAGATCCAAAGCCAGAAGAGATTTCTCAAGCCCTACACTTGCACTCATCTGATGTCACAACACATTGGGAAACTAGAAGTGATGTCAAAGGCTTCTTGGCAAAGTTCTTATTTGAGAAGGCCCAAAGCTGCTGGAATTCCTTGGACTTACAAGCTTTTGAGGAGATTGTAGCTCTTCTCATCTATGGGATGGTTTTGTTCCCTAATCCTAACCAACTCATAGATGTGAGTGTTGTCAAAATCTTCATGTCTCACAATCTGGTGCCTATATTGCTTGGAGATATCTTACACTCTTTTCTCACTCGTACAATGAGGAAAAGAGGTGTTATCATGTGTTGCACTCCTCTACTGGAAAGATGGTTTATTTCTCATCTTCCCCAATCAGTCTTGAAGAATGAGCAAGGTTTGAGGTGGTCACAACGATTGATGACTCTTACACATTCAGATATTCATTGGTGTTCTCGATCCAAAGAGAATGTTATCATCGTCGACCATTGTATGGAATTCCCTAATGTCCCTCTACTTGGCATTAGGGGAGGAATCACCTACAACCCTTGTTTGGCTCTGAGACAGTTTGGTTATGCCCGAAGGGATGGCCCACATGACATGTTGATTCAAAGCTTGGTTTTGACTTCGACAACGACGATCAAGGACTTCGTCAAAGGTTCATCCGAGCTTGGAGGATGCCTAACAAGGTAGGCAGTAAGACCTTGGGACACAAGAATTCCATCCCCCTTGAGCCTTACCTCAAGTGGGTACGAACCCGCTCCCAAAGTCTTATGATTCCTTACCCCTCCATTCTCCCAATGATTATAGAGCCTGTTAAGGAAGGAGAGGTTCCATACACCCTCCTACATCCTGACATGCCAACATCACTCGAAGATCTGCAAAGGAGTTGGATACAGCTCAAGGGAGAACGCGATACTTTTAAAGCCCAATTCTACGCTAGCGATAAGAAGGTTTTAGAACTCACTTGATTACTTCAAGAAGAGCAGACTCTCAACACCTACATTGCACCAAAGAGGATGCGCAACATCTTTTTATCTTAGAATTTTGTACTATTTTGCCCTAGGGGCATTGATGTAAACAAATTATATTTTACTAATATAATGTTTGTTCCTTTTTGTTTGACACAAATTTGAATTTTCTAAATCCTTGAAAGCATTTCATGAATACATATCATTCATCATATGCATAAATAGATCTTCACACCAAGTTTCCTCATCCTTCTTCTATTTATTTCAGCAACATGGATCTTGAACAAACGTTTAAAGACTTGCAAGCTCAGAATTCACAATTTCAATAGCTACTCTTGACCTTGGCCAAGGGGCAGGAGGAGCTCAAGACTCTTCTAGAGAAAGAAAGAGAGAAAAAGAAGAAAAAGAGAGCCGGTGTGGCTATCATGGACAGAAGGTTTGAAGGACAAGCCAGAAGGACCTTGGAATTTCCATCAACCTCTGAGGAAGGGGAAAGAAAAGGAAAAGAGACGACAGTACCATCTGAATCTGAAGCTGAAGAAGAGGAAGATGAGGACTACTCAGAACAACAATACCCTTCAACTGATGACATATACAAAAACTTGGAAGAGCGTCTAGCTGCTATGGAGATACAGAGAGTACCGGGGTTGGACTTTGAAGAGTTAGGGTTGGTATCTGGAATACACCTACGATCTTATGTCAGGAAAATTCAACCACATTCTGCTGACAAAGATTTGTGGGTCCACTTTTTCCAGGACAACTTGTCAGGGATGCAGCTTGATTGGTTCTACCAGTTGGAGAGGTCTGATGTGCATAATTGGGAAGACTTGGAAGCTGCTTTCTGTAAACAGTATCAATACAACGCCGACTTGGCACCAACTCGTACTCAACTCTAGAGTATAACCATGGTGTCCAATGAGGGCTTTAAAGACTACGCCCAAAAATGGAGGGATTTAGCCGGAAGGGTGAAACCACCTTTATCTGAAAGAGAGCTAGTGGACATGTTCTTGGGGACTCTGTCAGGTCCTTTCTTTAATCACCTGATTGGAAGCTCCTCTGCAGGTTTCACTGAGTTGATTCTAACTGGCGAGAGGGTTGAAGCCGATATTAGAAGCGGGAAAATTCAGAAAGATGTGTCTACCTCTACTGCTGCCAAAAATCCCTTCACTGGAAAGAAGGAAGTATCTGTTGTGTATGCTCAGAGGAATCAGGGAAGAACCGAGCCCCGTTCAACGGTGGGGGCCGTTATGATTCAAAAGTCTGCATCAGACCAGCCAAGAAACAACCAGCCGAGAAATGACCAACAGAGAAATAACCAGCAAAGGGTGGAAAGGCATGTAAGGCAATTCACCAAGATAAACATGACTCCTGCTCAAGTCTTACCATATTTCCTGAAGTTGAATTTGGCCATGCTAAAAGAGGCCCCTAAAAATCCCAATACTGCATCTCCCCACTACCATCCGAATGCCAGGTGCGCTTACCATTCAGAAAGTCCAGAGCACGACACCAACAACTGTTAGGCTCTGAAGAAAAAGATTCAAGATCTGATCGACGCAAAGGAAGTTGAATTTGAAGCTCCTGAAAAACCTAATGTTATCTCTGCTCCAATGCCTAGGCATGGACACAATGCCAGTGCTGTGGAAGAAGATCTATTTGTTTCTACTGTGGATGAACTGTTAACTCCTCTCCTAACCATCAAGTTGAATTTGTTGAAAGTTGGGGTGTTCCCAGGCTGTGACCAAGATTGTCATACTTGCCTGTCCTCATCATCTGACTGTCCTCTGTTGAAGAAAGGTATCCAACAATTGATTGATAACCAGGAAATTTTGTTTGAGAAAGCTCCTATTTCACCCATTCTAGTTCCGGAAGTTTCAATAATAACCATATACGCCAATCCTTCTAGGGTTCCTAAAAACCCGTTAAGATTAAATTCGCTCCTATGACTACTCCGTTGAAGATAACAATGCCCGGGCCAGCCCCTTACAAATCAGATAGAATGGTACCATGGAACTATGGTGGAGAAATCTACTATCATGGTGTCAAACAGATTGAAGAGACTGTCGATGAAGAGTGTTCTGAAGAAGACAATTCCGACATCAGTAACCTTGCCGGAACAAGCAAAATTACTCGTAGTGGAAGAATTTTCTCTCCAGAGATTGTGCCACTAAAGGCAGTCTCTGGACCCATTGTCGTTCCGAAGATCACAGTTGTACCAGTAGTTACACCTGCAATTGTACCCGCAAACAATGACAATGCAATTCCTATCCCTACTTCCGCTGCTGAGAATAAAGGAAAGAATGTTCAAGAGGAGCCTGTCTTGACGAAGGCTCAATCACTAGTTATTCCTGAGACATCCAAGAAGGAGATGGAAGAAATCCTGATGATCATTAAGAAAAGTGATTATGATGTGGTTGATCAACTGGGGCAGACCCTCTCCAAAATCTCTATGTTAGCCTTGCTACTGTGCTCTGAGGCACACGCTAAAGCTTTGGTAAAGTTTTTAAAGACATCTCACGTGCCGCAAGAGACTTCGTCGGATCAATTCCAAGAGTGTGTGGCCAGTCTGATAGCTTACAATGGTCTGGGTTTCTCCGATGCCGACTTGACCTCCAAAGGGAGAAAGCATAACGACGCACTGCATGTCTCGGCGGAGTGTAGGGGAACCACCCTTGCCCATGTTTTGGTTGATATTGGATCATCTCTGAACGTCTTGCCAAAGAAAGCCTTGGATAGATTGGATTGTGAGGGGTTGACCCTTGATCGGGACTTTATGAGTCTGTCGGGATACTAACTGCAAGTATACAGTTCAGTCGTTCTAGTTTTAAAAGATTATCGAACCCACAGAGACTGAGGATCAATCGCATACGATCTAATGCTACAGTTTGTCTAACTAAGCGATGAATATTCGATTTTTGGGGGAAACAGTTTAATTAAAAATAATAGTACTAGTTATACCGGTATGTGATAATCGGACTTAGGGAATTCAGTGAATCGCTTGGCCTAAAAAGTATTTCGGTAAAAGCTAATTGTTTAAAAACCTGAGACATACACTCTCGTGTTTATGAAATAAGTCATGCTACTAAACCTAGTGGATGCACTTTAAATTTAATAACACTTTTTGAAAACAATTTGAGTTTAGTTAATTTATAAAACACTCTCGTGTATTTAAAAATCAATGTTTCGTTACCACTATCTGGGTTGAACCCCAGCTCTCGCATGCAGGTTCTTGCCTTAATTAATTTCCCACTCTCATGGCAAAATCGTGTTAATTAACCTCTCACTCTCGTGACAAGGTTAGTTAAATTAATCTTGGAAATTGGAAACCATAAATTGTTTTATAAATATTTTTGGCCAAGGAATCACTGAATTCCTTTAGTTCTTACGGGTCACATACCGGTATTAATAATTTAGCCGGACATAATTAACTTGGAAGCAATACAATTCAAAATATAATTCATAACAACAATTGGCATAATATAAAAACTGAATAAATATTAATTTCAATAAAAACCTGGAATCAAAGTTGCTATGGTAATCTTGAAGTATTACAATAATCCTTAAGCTTGATTGCAGTAAATAAATTGTGTTAATTCTTGAATGAAGAATTAACACCTAAGACTAAAGCTTGAAATAGAAATTACAGTAATATAGAAAAAGCTCAAAAACAAGGAAATAGAAATAATGCAGAAAAATAGAAATTTGGTCTGTAGAAAATTCTTCGACCCCTGCAGCTTTGCACTACCACACATATATATAGCAGAGGAAATGGCAGTTGAAAGTGTCTTGAGAAGAGGCTTGAGTGGCGTAAAAATAGGATGCATGGTCACTGAGTGGAGAAAATATTGGAGAAGGATTCTTCCTCACGTTGCCCACGTCTCCACCAAAGCATAACGTTCCTCTTTACGCGCGTGACGGTCGTCACAGGTGGGTGACGGTCGTAATGCGCTTAAATAGCGCATTACGCTCGTCAACAATGTGTTACGAGCGTTATTTCTAGTTGGGGAGGCGTGACGGTCGTCACAGGGTGTGACGGTCGTCACAAGTGCAAAAATCCAAACTTTGTATTTTTAGTTCTTTTTCTCTTTGTCTAATGTCTAGCCTTCTTCATGTTGTCCTTTTCCATTGGTTTGAGTTGAAAAATGTTATACCTGTAAAAAGACAAATAAACTCGGAATAATCGGGGCTTAGACGACTTAATGTAATATAAAATCGGTAAAAAGCATAGTAATTATACGATACGTTTTCTCGTTATCAAATTCCCCCATACTTAAACCTTTGCTTGTCCTCAAGCAAATAGTCATTCAAAAGGTCGGACAAGTTTTGTCAAGCGCATATGCATGACATACCTTGGTTTTTAAAGCAATTTCGGGAAATCCTCATCGGTTCGGCCAATACTTTACTGAAACACTAAAGATACGCTAATGACACAAGCAATAAGCTTAGTCATAGGCTTCCATTTAAAACGAGCTATCCAATAGTTCCGTTATAATTCTGCCCAGAGTTCCTCGTATTTATTTCACCCGGTTTCATTCTGGCGCAATCACATTAAGCCCTTTGTCTTAGCACGCACGTAGTGGAGTAATCGGTTAGTGACTTTGATCCTTTTAGCACGGGGTCTGGTACATGAATGTGGCAACCCTACATATGTTATCCAAGTTGGAGGTTGTGGGGGATCGGGCCGTAGCACGCCCTACCGAGTTCAGAACCAGATACCTCTGAACCAACCAACACTGGATTCCTTCATTATTTGCTCAGCTCTTATATGTGACTGTATATTTTGGTGCACAAAATTTCTTTTCTTTTAGCAGCGAGATAGGAAGGATATTTTTTGAATCAGGCGTCAAACACTTAAATTCATCGATTCTCCACGTGGTTTGTGTCAAGACGGTGCTGACTGCTAGTATAAACTACTAGGGGTTACTCTATAACTTAAAACTCCAGATATCGGTATAATGGTTATTGAAACGGATCGCGTAAGTAGGAAGTCTACAGT
This sequence comes from Vicia faba, assembly GCA_948472305.1. NCBI lineage: Eukaryota > Viridiplantae > Streptophyta > Magnoliopsida > Fabales > Fabaceae > Vicia > Vicia faba. The sequence continues at coordinate 10,909,472 of OX451735.1, forward strand.
GTCATAACCGTATCGATCTTGTTATGTCGTTTTCGGCTTCCTCAACTGGGATTTCGTTAAAATAGATATGTCGGGCTAATGCGAAGATAAAAAAATTTCGGTATGGCTAAATAAAGCGAAGAATTTGAATCGAGACATATCGTAAAAAATTACTAGTTTATAAAGGAAGGAAAGGTACCTCTCCCACACTGAATCCGACATTGTCCTCAATGTTGCGGTATATATGCGGGGAAGTACAATTACAAAAAAAACGGAAAGGAAATGAAACAGAAAAAAAAAGTAAACTACATAGAAAATAAAGAAAAACTACTGGTGACCACGTCCTCTACTCCTGGTGCGAGAGCGTCTGGTAGGAGTGGCTTCTGTGTCAGTATCTTGGAAACCAAGGGTGCTGAAGTCCATCCTTAAGGAATTAAGCTCTGACAGGGCCTTATCCAACCTCTCATTCATGTTCTGTTGCCCAGTCAAGATTTGAGTGTTTTGAGCGTATAGATACTCATATTGCTCCTGCTGTCTTCTTTCAAGCGTTGCGCTCATTTAAAAACTGTAAAAAGTAGACTTATTTAAAATGAAATCATAAACTGCCTAGAAACATAAAACACAAGGTAAAAATAAGTGCTGATTCTGCTGCTTCATCCCAGTCGCGTCTTCAAGTCTTCGAAAGCTGCATGTATGTGAGAAAACTGTTCCACAGTTATATCAGTTAAGCTTATCACGTCCATACGCATACCCTTCAACTCGTTCTTGATTCCATTGATGTCCGTCTGATAAACATCCAGTGTAGAAAATATTTTATTCAAATTTTCAGCATATTCCCCTTTTGTTATTGCAGGGGCATCAACTTCCTCTACGATGTTGTTACCATCATGGTAACCAGGAGGGGTCTCGGGGTCACTCTCATCAGACATTGTGGTATCATAAACTTGGTAGGATTGGGGTGTCTCAGGTGTCGAAGGGTGCAGGACCTAGGTTACCTATTATTCGTAGGTGGAAACAAAAATCAATGTTTATAGGGCGAATTGAAACAAATTGTGTGCACCTATGTAGCTGGTATCTAAGTCCGAGGGAGTTAGCAATCATGGTAACAAGGCCTCCTATGATGATTGGCTCGCTAGGGTTCTCGGCAATGCGGGTAAATGTCTGCATTAAGAATGGCACTGCATTTACAGGTCGGCCCTGGGTCATACACTGCAGCAAAAATATCTCATCTTTAGATACGGCAGTGCGGTTCTGTTCTTTTCCGAAAATGGTATGTGCTAGAATCTTATGGAAATAGCGGATAGTAGGGTTGTGTATTTCATTATTATCCATGCTATCCTGCTTAGGGTGGTAGTTCCCGGTTTAAGTCCCCCAAAAGTAGTCTAGCTCAAAATCCATTAACTCTGCCTGGGTGGTAGAAAATGAAAAAGGTCCGCAAGGGAATCCTAGAAGGTTGGCTAATTCTTTATGGGTATAAGCAAATTCAATACCAAACAACCCGAAGGCTATAAATCCCTTTCTAGTTCCGAAACCACGCTCGGGTATATGAACTAAAGAGCTCAGAAACTCAAGGGTGAGCTTGCGGTATGTAACAAACCTAGATTTAATATGGGCTTTTTCCACCCCAGCTGGCTAAACAGATAATGGACACTATCCTTAATGCCTAAAGTGTCCATTGGTGGTTCATCATAATATAAGGTCTTACCAATATTTCTGTGTGATAATTCCTCAAACCTCCTCATTTGGTTCCTACCTCTAAAAGTGGTTTCCATAGTAAATAGCAAAGGGGAAAGCAAATCAGGGGAGAAGGTAGGATAGAAAAAGACTTTTTCAGAAAATCTGTCAAGTTGATTGAAAATCAGCAGCAGTTGTATAAAATTTTTTTTTTAGAAAAGATGAAAAAGAAAATAATGAAAATAATGCTTTAAAAGAAAACGAATATAGAAACGGAATAGAAAGTTAAAGACAAAAACAAACAGAAACAAACAGATGGGTCGCCTCCCACGCAGCACTTTGTTTAACGTCATAAGCCTGACGAACAGGAGTGCAAGCACTCATGGTGGTTCTCTCGAGGATGACTCCTCGGTTGAACTTTTAGTAGTTGTCATTTTCCATGGCCACTTATCAAGCCATCTCACATATCCCTCGCCTTTTCTTTTCTTTCTTCTGTGGGGTGGTTCATTCTTCTGAACTTGTGGTGGTGGTTATGGATCTATCCTAAGTATCAACTTTTCAAGTTTGGGCTTAGTGATTTCATCCACAACCTCAAAGGTTAACCTTACCTTCTTAACAGTAATTATATCCCTAGTTTCACGGTCCTCTAATTTTCTCTTTTTATGCGAGACTTCCAACAAGGGTGCATTAGTGTGGATATTTTCCAATACCTCCACATACGTTTTAGATTTGGAGTCTATCTGAGCTTCCATAAAACTTTTCGAGAAAGGAAACAGTGGGGTATAGGGGTGAGGCATAACAATAGGTGCTCCCTTTTCTACCTCTTCTACAACCTCCCTTTTAGATGGTGTTGGAGGATTTTTCTTAATCTTTACTCTTTCCTCGTCTGAACTCTCCTCATCATCACTCTCCTCAACCTCATTATCACTCTCCTTAGGATTTTCAACTTGTTTTTCACTACTGGTTGTTACAACATCCAATTTCTCCTCAGGGAAGGGTCCTAGAGGGTTTTGTTCAAGCTGGGAGATTTGGGTCTCTAAGGCTATGTTGTGGGTCGTGAGAGACTCAACCACAGTGGTCAGTTGCCTAAGGTTTTCACTGTTTTGAAGACTTTGTTTTCTAAACTCTTCGTTCTGGACAGTTTGTGTCTCTACAAAGTGCTCCATCAGAGATTCTAACCTAGAGTGAATTAGCGTCGCATCAGAATCCTCCATTGATGTTTCGAAGTTGAAATCATGCGATTCTTCTGATTCTTCAAATTGAGTTAGAGTCGCATTTTGTGTTTCCGTAAAGCGCTTTGTCATTATTGATATTTCATTAAAAGTTCCCATTAATATTTCGAGGTCGGATTTATAGGATACTTGCGTCTCCTCGAAATATTTGATGTAGTGATTGTAGGGGAAATTTGGTTAAGGATAAGTTTGGTTGGATCTATAATATTCTTGCGATTCCTCAAAATTTTGGGATTGATAGTTGGAAAGGTAATTCGGGTGAGAATGAGTCTGTGATGCATTGAAATTCTCCAATAGTATTTCGAGGTCGGATTTATGGGATTCTTGTGATTCCTCGAAATACTCAGAGTGGGGGTTGTAGAAAAAATTTGGGTGATACATAGTAATTGGGACAAGATTCGTAGATGCAAAGACTCGCTTCGGGAGTGAGTATTTGGCATACAAATCGAAAGAGGGTTTATGTTGCCTAGTCTAAACGCGCAACAGAAGAATCGTACTTAATTGACTAATCAGTCCCCGGCAACGGCGCCAAAAACTTGATCGGGACTTTATGAGTCTGTTGGGATACTAACTGCAAGTATACAGTTCAGTCGTTCTAGTTTTAAAAGATTATCGAATCCACAGAGACTTAGGATCAATCGCATATGATCTAATGCTACAGTTTGTCTAACTAAGCGATGAATATTCGATTTTTGGGGGAAACAGTTTAATTAAAAATAATAGTACTAGTTATACCGGTATGCGATAATCGGACTTAGGGAATTCAGTGAATCGCTTGGCCTAAAAAGTATTTCGGTAAAAGCTAATTGTTTAAAAACCTGAGACATACACTCTCGTGTTTATGAAATAAGTCATGCTACTAAACCTAGTGGATGCACTTTAAATTTAATAACACTTTTTGAAAACAATTTGAGTTTAATTAATTTATAAAACACTCTCGTGTATTTAAAAATCAATGTTTCGTTACCACTATCTGGGTTGAACCCCAGCTCTCGCATGCAGGTTCTTGCCTTAATTAATTTCCCACTCTCATGGCAAAATCGTGTTAATTAACCTCTCACTCTCGTGACAAGGTTAGTTAAATTAATCTTGGAAATTGGAAACCAGAAATTGTTTTATAAATATTTTTGGCCAAGGTATCACTGAATTCCTTTAGTTCTTACGGGTCACATACCGATATTAATAATTTAGCCGGACATAATTAACTTGGAAGCAATACAATTCAAAATATAATTCATAACAACAATTGGCATAATATAAAAACTGAATAAATATTAATTTCAATAAAAACCTGGAATCAAAGTTGCTATGGTAATCTTGAAGTATTACAATAATCCTTAAGCTTGATTGCAGTAAATAAATTGTGTTAATTCTTGAATGAAGAATTAACACCTAAGACTAAAGCTTGAAATAGAAATTACAGTAATATAGAAAAAGCTCAAAAACAAGGAAATAGAAATAATGCAGAAAAATAGAAATTTGGTCTGTAGAAAATTCTTCGACCCCTGCAGCTTTGCACTACCACACATATATATAGCAGAGGAAATGGCAGTTGAAAGTGTATTGAGAAGAGGCTTGAGTAGCGTAAAAATAGGATGCATGGTCACTGAGTGGAGAAAATATTGGAGAAGGATTCTTCCTCACGTTGCCCATGTCTCCACCAAAGCATAACGTTCCTCTTTACGCACGTGACGGTCGTCACAGGTGGGTGACGGTCGTAATGCGCTTAAATAGCGCATTACGCTCGTCAATAATGTGTTACGAGTGTTATTTCTAGTTGGGGAGGCGTGACGGTCGTCACAGGGTGTGACGGTCGTCACAGGTGCAAAAATCCAAACTTTGTATTTTTAGTTCTTTTTCTCTTTGTCTAATGTCTAGCCTTCTTCATGTTGTCCTTTTCCATTGGTTTGAGTTGAAAAATGTTATACCTGTAAAAAGACAAATAAACTCGGAATAATCGGGGGTTAGACGACTTAATGTAATATAAAATCGGTAAAAAGCATAGTAATTATACGATACGTTTTCTCGTTATCAACCCTAAAACCCAGTAACATCATTGTGAGAGATTTCGACGGCTCTAAAAGGATGGTCCATGGGGAGGTGGACATCCCGATCAAAGTGGGTGCCGAGACGTTCAATTCAACATTTTACGTGATGGAGATCCGTCCTTCTTACTCTTTCCTGTTGGGACGTCCCTAAATTCACAATACCGGTGCGGTCACTTCCACTTTGCATCAGATGTTAAAGTTCCCTGTCCAAGGGAAAATTATAACTGTCCATGGTGAAGAGGAATACATGATTAGTCATATGAATTCTTTCCGATATGTAGAACTGGATGGCGAATTCATTGAGACCCCTTTCCAACATTTTGAAGAAGTTTCTCAGGAAATAGCAGCGACCAAAGCGGCGTCCTCAACTCCTGTGATCACAAGACCTGTACCTCGGATGTTTTCTCTAAAAGATGCAAGGGCGGTGGTGAAAGAAGGCGGATCCACTATCTGGGGGCAGCTACCAGACTTTCCTTTCAAATCAGACAAATTCGGCTTAGGGTTCACCTCGACTTCTCAGAAGGCCGTGCGCTACGCCCGTGCCAGAGGGCCACCTGTGAAGATCAGCCACAAAGGGGTTAATGCACTAGAGGACAGTGAAGGAGATGGCAACCTGGAAGACTGGATTTTTCCTACTGTTGGCGGAGGACTGTGCAACTGGGAAGCAAAAGACTTTATTCTGATTACTTTCATACCGTAGTAATTTATCTTTTCCATTTCTGTTGGACCTGTAATAATTCACAAACAATTCGTACTTTTTCAACCTTGTGTGTTATCTGAGGCACATAGGTCCATTTGTAAGGGTCTTTATTTCATTTTCATATGTCATTTTAATGAATCATGGACGCTTTTCATATTTAAACCTTTTGTGCTCTTTGTCTTTCTTTTATATTTTGTTGTTTTAAGATGGCTATGCCCTTACACACACCCACACTCACAAATGCAGGTACCCTTCCACTCTAGAACCCATGGGTAACGATACTTCTATAGCCTTCAGTGACTCTGAAGATCTAGTCTACCAAGTCGAATACGAAGGTGAGTAAGATTGTGAGGTGCCATGGGAATTGGCCAGACTTTTACAACAAGAAGAAAGAGCTATTCTGCCTCATGAGGAGCTGCTGGATACAATCAACTTGGGTACTGAGGAAGACAAGAAGGAAATCATAGTGGGTGTCAACCTAGAGCCGAGTGTCAAGGAGCGCCTAATTCAGCTGTTGCATGAATATGTTGAGATATTTGCCTGGTCATACAAAGACATGCCAGGACTCGATACAAACATTGTGGTACACCATCTACCCACAAGAGAAGACTGTCCACCAGTTAAACAGAAAGTCCGCCGCATGAGACCTGACATGTCAGAGAAGATCAAAGCCGAAGTTATGAAGCAGTTCAATGCTGGATTTCTAGCTGTTACTTCCTATCCACAATGGGTTGCTAACATTGTGCCTGTGCCTAAAAAGGACGACAAAGTGAGAATGTGCGTGGATTACATAGATTTAAACAGGGCCAGCCCTAAAGATGACTTTCCACTTCCGCACATCGACAACCTGGTTGATAATACAGCTCAACACAAAGTATTTTCTTTCATGGACGGATTCTCGGGCTATAACCAGATCAAAATGGCACCTGAGGACATGGAGAAAACTACATTTGTTATACAGTGGGGTACGTTCTACTACAAAGTGATGCCATTCGGACTGAAGAATGTCGGGGTAACCTATCAACGCGCCATGGTAGCTTTGTTTCATGATATGATACATTATGAGATAGAGGTATATGTAGATGACATGATAGCCCGACCACAAACTGAAGAAGAACACCTTAATCACTTGGAAAAGCTGTTTTTCAGGTTGAAGGAGTACAAGCTAAGATTAAACCCTAACAAGTGCACATTCGGAGTCCGGTCCGGTAAACTCTTGGGTTTCATTGTCAGCAACAAAGGCATCGAGGTTGATCCTGCCAAAGTCAAAGCTATACAAGAAATTCCTACTCCTCGCACTGAGAAGGAGGTCAAAGGTTTCTTGGGACGCCTAAACTACATTGCTAGGTTCATTTCTCACCTAACATCTACTTGTGAACCAATCTTCAAGTTGTTGAAGAAAGATCAGGTAGTTAAATGGAATGATGACTGTCAAGTTGCTTTCGATAAAATCAAGGAGTATTTACAAGAGCCTCCTGTCTTAATGCCGCCCATCGAAGGAAGACTAATAATCATATATTTGACTGTTCTGGATAACTCAATGGGGTGCGTACTGGGGCAGCATGACGAGTCTGGCCGAAAAGAGCATGCCATTTATTACCTTAGAAAAAAGTTTACCGACTGTGAAACCAAATATTCACTGCTCGAGAAAACTTGTTGCGCTTTGGTATGGGCTGCTCGCCGGCTAAGGCAGTATTTGTTGACTCATACCACTCTGCTGATATCTAAGATGGATCCGATAAAATACATCTTCGAGAAGCCTGCTTTGTCCGGAAGGATAGCCAGATGGCAGATGATTCTGACAGAATACGATATACAGTACACAACCCAAAAAGCTATAAAGGGAAGTGTGCTAGCCGATCATCTGGCTCATCAAGCTGTAGAAGATTACCAATCCATGAAGTTCGACTTCCCTGACGAAGACATCATGACATTGGACAATGTTGAAGATTTCAGACCATATGACGGAACTGAACAAGGATCCCGATGGACTCTGTACTTTGATGGGGCATCCAATTCACTTGGAAACGGAATCGGCGCTGTGCTTATATCTCCAGAAGGTTTCCATACTCCTTTTACAGCCAGACTTTGCTTCAACTGTACGAACAACATGGCAGAGTATGAAGCTTGAATCTTTGGACTCAAGGCTGCCATAAACTTGGGAAACAAATCTTTTGTTGTGTTTGGGGACTCAGCTTTGGTCATCATTCAGATCAAAGGAGAGTGGGACACTAAGCATCCAAACCTCACCCCTTACAAAGAACATGTCTTGACATTGTTACCACATTTCGAGCAGATTACCTTCGAGCACTTCCCGCGAGAAGAAAATCAGCTAGCAGATGCTCTAGCTATAATGTCATCCATGTTTAAACTTAACTGGGATAATGAGGCTCCCCAGATCACCATTGAACGAATGGACGAACCTGCACACTGTCAAGAAGTCAAAAGGTATCTCGAGGCTCAAGAATACCCTGAAGGAGCTTCAGTCAATGACAAAAAGTTCTTAAAGAGATTATCGGCTAAGTTCTTCCTAAGTAATGGCATCCTGTACAAACGCAATCATGATGATATTCTACTATGTTGTGTGGACAAGCTTGAGGCTGAAAAGATCATGGATGATTTGCATGAAGGCACCTTTGGCACTCACTCTAGCGGGCATACGATGGAAAAGAAGATTCTAAGGTCATGCTATTACTGGTCTACCATGGAAGCAGACTGCTATCAACACTCCCGGACTTGTCATAAATGTCAAATCTATGCAGACAAGGTGCACGTGCCCCCGGTTCCTCTAAATGTCTTAACAGCTCCTTGGCCATTCGCTATGTGGGGAATCGATATGATTGGGGAGATCAAGCCTACAACCTCCAATGGACACCATTTCATTCTAGTGGCCATTGATTATTTCACAAAGTGGGTCGAAGCAGCTTCCTTCGCATCCGTTACTAAGAATGTTGTCGCCCGCTTCATCAAGAAGAATCTTATTTGCCAGTACGGTGTCCCCGAAAGGATCATCATTGATAACGGTATGAACCTTAACACTACTATGATCACCACCTTGTGCGAGCAGTTCAAGATTCAACATCACAATTCATCTCCCTATCGGCCAAAGATGAACGGTGTTGTCGAAGCTGCGAACAAAAATATCAAAAAGATCATACAGAAAATGACAGTCACCTACAAGGACTGACATGAGATGCTACCGTTTTCTCTCCACGGGTACCGTACCACGGCCCGCACGTCAACTGGGACAACACCATATTTTTGGTTTATGGCATGGAGGCTGTTTTACCTATTGAGGTTCAGATCCCCTCATTGAGAATCAGAAGGATGTAGGTTTGAGTGAAGACAATTGGATTCAAACCCGACTTGATCAGTTGAACTTAATTGACGAAAAGAGACTTACTGCTATTTGTCATGGTCAGACATATCAAAAAAGGATGATCAAGGCTTTCAACAAGAAAGTCAGACGCCAGATATATCAAGTTGGAGATCTAGTGATCAAGCGTATCATTTTGCCACAAAGTGATCCCAGGGGCAAATGGACTCCTACCTATGAAGGACCATTTGTATTCAAGAACATCTTTTCTAGTGGGGCAATGATTTTAATGACCATGGACGTCGACGACCTACCGCAACCTACGAACACAGACATAGTAAAAAGATACTATGCATAAATGACCCGCTAGGTTGACACACCTAGGCAAAACAAGGGCATCCCGTTGAATCGAAAACCCGAAAGGGCGGTTCAGGCAAAAATTAGGGATAAATAAAAAAAATCTGTACACCCGACAAGTTGAAAACCCGAAAGGGCGACTTAGGCAAAAAAGGGTTTCCCGGTGGATCTAAAACCCGAAAGGGCGGTCCAGGCAAAAGTTAGGGAATTAAAGCGTATGACTATGTATCGTCATATCACTTTAAGGACAATCTCTTCACAGACAAACCTGGAGCTTCTGATCAATCCAATCATCTTCGGACGAAGCAACAGATGGACAAGATATTCGGAGTTACGAAGGCTATAGCGGAATGGGAACCCCATGGGATTTTTTACACATAGCTATCTTTCTTTGTATAAATTTTTTTCTCATTTTTATGACACCGTCCTCTTACTAGGATGTTTATCTCCTTTGTACAAAACACTTATTCAAAGTTAATACAAAGACACCTCTTTAAAGTACAGAAAACCATTTGTCTTTTTCTCTTTACACTTGTGTTTTATTTGCAAAAATATCCAATGATTCATTGATGAACATATGCATTTGAACATAATTACCGTTTACAAATAAACAGGAATGGAAAAGAACAATTACTGACAGACTGAAAGGTTAGGAAGGCGTCTTTAGTCTATTCCAGGAGCAATCCCTACAATACATCATCTAGATCCCCAGCGGAGCTAAAATTTCAAACCCTTAATCCCCATCAGAGTTAAAACTTCAAACTCCCAGATCCCCAGTGGAGCTGAAACCTTCATTCCCCAGCGAAGTCAAAATTTCCAACTATCAACCCCCAGCGGAAACCATTTAGTTTTCTCCAAATTCCCCAACAAGTTGTCTTGAAGTATGAAAATCAACCAGATAACAGTTAACTTTTGTTTTTCCCCAACCTAGGATAATTCCCCGGTAGAGTGGCATACAACCCAAACTCCTAGACCTACTTCCCAGCAGTAAGCTTTCTTCCCCACGGAGTTTTTACTCTTCAACAGAATGAAGATTCTCATTCTTGATTCCCCAGTGAAGTCGCCAAAGTTTTCATTGCTCTTCAATAGAATGAAGATTCTCATTCTTGATTCCCCAGTGAAGTCGCCAAAGTTTTCATTGCTCTTCAACAGAATGAAGATTCTCATTCTTAATTCCCCACAAAAGTCATCAGAGTTTCCTCTATTCCTCAGCAAAACAAGGATTCCCTTTGTGTAATCCCCAGTAGACGTCATTAAAGTTCTCTGGATTCCCCAAGCAGATTCCTCAGGCAGTATATGGCATTATGCTCACAGCGGAATTTTTGTCAATACTCAGACTTCAAGACATGAAGGATCCCTATATCCCCAACAGTCGCCAAGGATTTCTCATCCTCAGCAATCAAAGATTTATTTTCCCCGACAGCAGTCAAGGAATTATTATCCCCAGCCACCAAAGATTTCTTATCCTTAGCAATCAAGGATTTATTTTCCTCAGTAAGACATCTAATCAGCTTACATGCACATACATTACATGAACATTGATAAAGCACATTTATCGCATCATACATTTCATGCAACATAACTTTGTGGTTCAGCTAACATTTTACCCTTTTCAAGATAAGATTAACCGCTACCATTAACAATGTTCAAAGATTTCAGATACAATACAGATACACTCCAGACACGGAAGTCATTCTGATACTTATTCAGATTTCAAGTCAAGATACAGTTCAGATACGCTCTAGATACGGATGCCATCCTGATACTCATTCAGATTTAGATTTCAGATGCAATACAGATACACTGCAGACACGGAAGTCATTCTGATACTTATTCAGATTTCAAGTCAAGATACAGTTCAGATACGCTCCAGATACGGATGCCATCCTGAAACTCATTCATATTTAGCTCTCAGATACAGTACATATACACTACAGACACGGAAGTCATTCTGATACTTATTCAGATTTCAAGTCAAGATACAGTTCAGATACGCTTCAGATACGGATGCCATCCTGATACTCATTTAGATTTAGCTTTCAAATACAGTACAAATACACTCCAGACACAAAAGTCATTCTGATACTTATTCAGATTTCAAGTCAAGATACAGTTCAGATGCGCTCCAGATACGGATGCCATCCTGATACTCATTCAGATTTAGGTTTCAGATACAGTATGGATACACTCTAGAAATGTAAGTCATTCTGTCACTTCTTCAGATTATGTCACTTCAGATTACAGTACGGATACACTCCAGACTACGGAAGTCATTCTGCTACTTATTCAGATTCCAGTCCAGATACGCTCCAAGACACGGTCACCATTCTGATACTTATTCTTCTGATTTACAACTTACAACTCAGTAAACATTCTTGGATGGAATCTTTAAGCCCATCTCCAACAATATTTTATCACCTCTCCAAATGGCATCTTTAAGCCCATTCCCTCAACAATACTTCATCAAGTGCAAATTTACGGGCACTATAGTGTCCAATCATCTTTTACCTTCGAGTCACGAACGACAAAAATCGCCAATCTAACTCTTCAGGTTCAAGAAGATTGAACAGGGGCAGCTGTTGTACCCCAAAATTTTCCCTCTCATTTTATCAAGATTTTCCTCACAAGACTTCTTGGACTCAAGACAACATTAGGGTTTGCTCAGCTCAAGACATCCTCTTGCACTGATGACCTAAAATTAGGGTTTGAGTTTGCACAAGGATTTTTGGACCACCAATGCTTCATGTGACTTTCATACATCATGTTGGACCTCTAAGATTTCTCATACCAAGTTTCAAGCCTTGAACCACATTTTGACCAGTCAATTGAATAGTTGACCTAAAAATCTGCTATATTGGGGAAAAAGTAAACCATGGCCAATTTACAGTCAAACTTCATAATTTTTTATCCACATAAACATTATAGACTCATATGAACCATTTGATCAAGTTTGGACCATAACTCCTCAAGAAATTTGATCAAATCATCAAAAGGGCAAAATGGTCAAAATTAGGGTTTTGACTGAGGAAGGGCAATTTCTGCTTTTTAACCTAGCCAATGACCAATTGGGTTCAAGCATGATTCCAAGGACTCAATGGAATCATCTTGACCTAATTACATAGTTCAAAAGATCTCAAATTCCTAAGATTGACAAATGAATTTTGCAGTCAACTAATCAAAAATCAACTGTACACTGAAAAGTCAAACTTTGACTTTTTGGTCAAAATCAAGTGCCAAGGGTCATAATTCATAAAGATATGTAAAAATGTGAAACTTGTTGATCAAGAAACCTAAAATTGCAAATTAGGGTTTTAATTTGAAAATTTTCATAACTTAGAATTTTTCTAAGTATGGAAAATTTCTTATTTTTTCCCAACTTTTTCACCATGATGAAATTGGATTCAAAGAAAACTTCCAACATGAAAGTTGTAGTCCTCCATGAAATATACAACTTAGATTCACAAAGTTTTCCAAAAATATGCTTGGATCACAAGTTATGATTTTGTGAATAGGAGTCCATAAACTAAATAACTTAGTGAATATTTGCCCTATTTTAGGCAGGTTTTTGACCTAACTTCATGTAAACTTTTCACCTAGTTCCAAGAGGTATCTAAAGTTTCATTTCAAATAAGGATTGTAGATAATGTTGCAAGATTTCCAAAATGTCCAAGAACTCTCCAAGATCATTTGTGGTTAGGGAGAATCGAAGAAGAGAAAATGGCATTTTGTCACTTTTGTTCAAGCCATTTTTACAACGCATCAACTTGCCAATCAGATCCTAGCATGCTTGTACCTTGAATTACAAGTCCTAAATCCCTTCTACACTACATAATTGAATTCTAACTCAATGGATAATGGCTTTATTCTGACCTTTGGAGCATTTTACAAGGGATTAATCCATAAATGGCATAAAGTTCACAATATCGTTTTGATAAAGCAAGCTTTTCCAACTTTATCAGCCTTGAGCATTGGACTTGTTCTTGTGGTACAGACAATTTCCACAGGAATTAAGAAAAGCATACCAACTATTATCAGCCCTTGAGGTAGCTAGTACATGCCCTTTGCATAAGTCTTGTCACTTTTCTTCAAAAACAAGAAAAGTGGCCAAAAGTCAAAAACTTGTACAAGCTGATAAAGAGAGGGCTTGGAATCATTCAAAACAACTTCACAAACTTGTTACAAGCTAGAAACACAAATACACAACATTCAAAACTCTCCCAAACAGAAAAAACACAAATTTCTGCCCAAACAGGGCGGCTTCTGCAAAATCATTGCCAATTCAATATTTGCTCGTGCATTTTGCCTTGTAACACTTCAAACACCTTCCATACATCACATTCAAACTATCCAAGCCTTTACACTGCAACTGTGAGCCCTGTTTCAGACATCACCATTTTTATTTTTGAAGGTTGCAGGTTGACTTCTACAGGGAGTTTCAAGCATCCTCAGGGCCAGCTAAGCATTGGAAAAGCTTGAGGGAACTTCAAGGAAGCTCACACGATATTCAGGCCTCCCTCAAAGTCCCTACATTGCCATATCCAAACTTAACTGAACAAGGTATTTTTCAAAACTCTATCTCTCTATTTAGGAATCCTCAAGCTTTGATTTGTGAAGCAAAAATGCAGTCCTTAACTTGCTGAAGCTGTACATATGCATAATTGTCATTTATATTAACTGAGTAGTGAGAATTTGAAGCTTGAAATTCATGAAAACATTAGGTCAGAAATTAGGGCTACAGAAATTCTCCATGATCCTTGAGAGTTAGATTATGTTTTTTATATCATTGGAATCGTGAGATTCCAAGCTACATTTTTTATGTTGCAAGTTCTTGTTTTTGTGCAAAGAATAGAGAGTTACAGGTTGAAGGCAAGAACGCGTGCGTTTGGGAGAGGCTGGAGGACAGGGATGAAGTCCTGGGCCTGGCACGCCTTGGGCCTGTTTGTTCTACTTTCCACACCCCTTGGCTACTATCCACACACCCCCTTTGCATATTTTTATATTTTGCATATTTTTTTATTTCTTTTATGTTTATTGACTTTACTATTTTTTTCTGAACATTAAAAAATCACAAAAATATTTTCTTAATTTTTTGCATTTTATTTTATTTTTTATCTTATTTTTTGCATAAAATATTGATTATTTAGAATAAATAGAATCTATTTTCTTAAAATAAATAGTAAACACATTAAAAAATATCATACATTTTTATTTTTATTATTCATACACATAAAATATTATTTCCACACATATTTTATTTTTTTAATATTTGTTAATAATATTATTTATTTATTTCTAGTACAAAAATGGACAAATAAATATTAGAAAACCCAATTTTATTTTAAATCAAAAACTAGGGTTTTTCACCCTTCCAAAAATAACAATATAATTTTTCTTATTTTTAGGACTTAAATAATTTATTTTTCTCATACATAAAATAAATACAAAACATTTTGCATAAATACATTTTATTTGCATATTTAAATAATTGTTTATTTATTTATCTTGTACAATATTTCAATTGGGTTGTAATAGTATTTAATGTTTTATTTTGTGCAAATATCCCCATTCAAAAACTTGTATCCCCCCTCCCATAATAATTGTTGTAATAGCTTAGATTTATTTTACGCAATTTATCGCATTATATACATGTTTAGTAAAATTAAGGTTTGTATGATAAGACAAAATCAAACAAATAGACATGACCTAATACAAGACAAGCAAAATGCATGTAAAATGACAACACATTGCACACAAGCACCCCTAGGGTTTCACCCACTTGGTTGCCTTACAAAATGGCCATGGTATGCATGCAAATTATCTTGGCAAAACAAAACAAAAGATCATAGTCCCTCGATGACGCTATCAAAAGGTTTCCTAAAACAAATTATCCTGATCCCTCAAACAAGCTAAGATACCTAGCAACATTGCTATCATGGTCATACGATGACCCACGCCCGTCCCGTTTAACATCCAAAGATAGGGTTATCTACCAAAACAATGGTAGGTCAACAATATCAAAGGAATGAAAATGTATAAGAAAGACATTTAAGTAGGGTAGATAATTCCTAGTTACTTGCTGTCTTCAAAACAATCCTTGCTATTTTCAAACAAGCACACAACACATTTCAAAAAACACTTCCAAACAACTTTCAAAACAGTGAAACATTTTTCAAAAGACAACATCTTTGTATACATTCTTACGAACGAGAATCATTACAAAGATTTCCTAAACGATGGCCTCTTTTCAAAATACTTTCAAAACCACACAAAACACCATTTCAAACAATTTCAAAATCAAAGCAAGTGATCTAAACAAGTAACTAAGAGCCCATGGAAAACCATGGATGAAAAGGGTGCTAGCACCTTCCCTTTTCATAATCTACCCCCCGAACTCAAGAAAACATCTCAAAGGTCTTTCCTGTGCTTTTTTACCTTTCCTTTTGGATAAAATAAAAGTCGGTGGCGACTCTTGCTAAACCGAAACATTTACGACGAAACGCAAAACCTCAAGTCAGTTCTCCCATCATATCACAGGGTATAACACCCATCTTTGTCCATTATCGTATGACCTAGTCCATTTTTCTACCCGAATATTATCGATCCACCTACCGGCTTCCGGATTTGACAAATGGATCTCGTTGCGATAATATTTGAACATAGGTTGTGTCAATGCATATCCCGCATTCATAACCGCTTTCCTAAGTGTTTTGTCTTTGATATCCCTCGTGAAATTTTGGATGATATGTCTAATGCAACAGACATGCGTAGAAGGAGGGTCATGCCAACCGTTTGCAGGATTATTGTATGCACTTTCAATGGATGCATGTCTATCAGAGATTAAACAGAGATCTGGTTGAGGAGCCACGTGTGTTAGCAGATTTTTGAGGAAAAAGATCCAAGCACCACCAGTCTTCCCCTGGACTAGGGCAAAGGCAATTGGGAAAATGTTGTTGTTTCCATCTTGTGCAACTGCCATCAGTAGCGTGCCTTTGTATTTCCCATACAACCAAGTTCCATCAATTTGTATAATTGGTTTGCGTGATGCAAACCATGTGATGCAAGGTTGAAAAGCCCAAAACACTCGACTGAATATTCCATTTCCGTTGAGTTGACTACCATCTGGGGCGTATGCTGGAACTGTTTCCAGAATGTAAATAGTACCCGAAGAATAAGTCTGGAGTGCATTCAGGTAGCGAGGAAGTTCTTGGTATGACTCCTCCCAGTTTCCATATACCTTTTCAATCGCCTTGGTCTTTTCTAACCACGCATTTCAGTAAGACGGAGTATAGTTAAATACCACAGTGATGTGGGAGATTATGGTTTTCACCTTCAATGATGGATCATTGCTGACGAGTGGTAGGATTTCTTGACAAATGAGATCATAATTAAGTTTTCGATGATCCTGTGATTGAGTAGAACTGACACAAGTGTGGGCAGACATGGAACCTATGACCCAACAATCACCTCTTAATCTGTATGATGCAGTGAGCTTAAACATACAATCAGGGTGGACACACTTGATCTTGTACCTTTCTGGATTTACACGGTCCACCTTAAAATTGACCAAGTTCAGCATGTGAAATTTTTTGATAGCTCTGATACATTCTTCTCTATTACGAAATTTGTCTTTCTCTTTTAAGTTTTCATCCGACTGCATATACAGATTTAAAAATAAATCAGAAGATGGTTCATCTCCACCCATGTTAAAGTTTGCCATGTGCAGAGGTGGTGTGTAGATCTCGTTTGCAGGAATACCAGGTATCCCATCGTCTTCGGAATTATCATTGACCATTTCGTTAAAATCTAACTCATCATCTTCTTCTTCATCATCAACTACATCTACTTCTGCTTGTTCGGTCTCCAAAGGATCAACCACTTGTGACAGTTGAGGCTCTCGCAGCATAATGAACAACTCAATAGAGTCGTACCCAGAATACTCATGACTCGAAAACATATTATGAAGATCCTCTTCATCTTGAACCTCAACCTTGTAAAATATTATTTGGTTGTTACCAAAAAAAAAACTGGATTCTGGTAAAATATTTGTGTCACGGGGCCTCGTCCAAGTTTGGCCTCCAATCGTTTTTTAAAGTACAAGAAATTGGCTTTCCTGTTTAAACAAAATCAGATGTTCTCAGTGTCTCTAAACAAAAACCAAGAGGTGGGACAAATGTATGTCTCACCATTGAAATGTGCACTGATCACATATTGGGGTGCAGAGGCCATTGTGTATGACTGTTTGAAGGTTTGAAGGTTCGAAGGTTTGAAGTTTATGAGTTAATTGCTGGAATTTTTTAATGTTCTAGTGTTTGAGAGATTAAGTGTATGAGTGTTTTGATAAATGTAAGATTAAATAGGTTGTACTGAATTTGAATTAACCAACATGCATCTAAAGATGCCTTCTCCAAGGATGCCACCTAGCCTGCGCATACACTTCACCTACACTGCAACCTATAAGGCGCCTCCCATCACGTCCAATAGTGTTACATGCATTCAGAGATGCCTTCTCCAAGGTTGTCACCTAGTCTGCGCCTACACTGTAACCCATGCCACCTCTTATTCACCAACAGGGATGGCGACACCTTTCATTTTTGTACTCTCTCTCGCCAAGTCGAATGACGCCTCCCTTCATGTCCAATCTTGTTACATGCAGGAAGAGATGCCTTCTCCAAGGCTTCCACCTAGCCTACGCATACACTGCACCTACACTGCAACCTCTAAGGTGCCTCTCATCACGTCCATCAGTGTTACATGCATTCAGATATGCCTTCTCCAAGGCTGTCACCTAGCCTGCGCCTACACTGCAACCCATGCCACCTCTTATTCTCCAACAGGGATGGAGACACCTTTCATTTTTGTACTCTTTCGCCAAGTGCAATGACGCCTCCCTTCATGTCCAATCGTGTTACATGCATGCAGAGATTCCTTCTCCAAGGTTGTCACCTAGCCTGCACCTACACTGCACCTACATTGCAACCTCTAAGGTGCCTCCCATCATGTCCAATAGTATTACATGCATTCAGAGATGCCTTCTCCAAGGCTGTCACCTAGCATGCGCCTACACTACAATCCATGCCACTTCTTATTTTCCAATAGGGATGGTGACACCTTTCATTTTTGTACTCTTTCGCCAAGTCGAATGACACCTCCCTTCATGTCCAATCGTGTTACATGCATGCCAAGGATTCCTTCTCCAAGGATGCCATGTAGCCTGCACCTACACTGCAGGATTGACACTTATCATGCATGCATGCACCCACCTACCACCTCACTTACTCTATGATTTTTTTTCCTATAAATACAGAGCATTACACACTTCTCTCGCATCCACAATCGTCTCACTCTCTGCTACAAACTCTTTCATAATCTTTTACAATTTCAAACTCTTTCATAATCTCAGGAATTTTCAACAATGGCTCTTGTCACAATGGGAGATTCTCACAGAGGCACAAGGGACAATATTGTAGCATTTGTAAGTTTCTTTTATACTTATACATTTTTCATACTTCTAGTAATGCTTTGTTCATCTTACTTACCTACTCTTACACCTTTTACATTATTAACTTAGGATACTAAAAGATTCAGAATCCGGTCACACAACTACCTTGTTCCCGACCCGTTGATCGTACCATATCTTGATTACGTAGGTTTCAGAAACGTTATAAAGATCTCCAACTGCACAATTGATTCAAACTTCATACTTGCATTGTTGACTTCCTCAATTTACCCTCACTAGCTCTCTCACTATTACCATTCTACCCTTATCATCTCTAACACCAATTATATTACTAGTTTAATTATACTATTAAATCTAAATAATATTACTAAATTTTTTAAATATAATAAAAACTAATTATTCTCCTATATTTCACATAATACCTCATACCTCATAAACATCACAATACAACACAATTCATCATATAATTCACACAAAAATTCATAAATAATTATTAAAATAAATAATTATAGAAATTATGGTATTACAAACAACATCTACAACCTCCACTTGAGGATGAGCATCCCAAAGATCCTATTGACACAAAATCATTATCTGAAGAAATTTGGAATTACGAGGTCCCCGAGAATTTCAAAACCATTTAGCTCTCATCATTCAATAGGAAGCACGATCTGTAAAAGCATACCCTAAGTGTTAACACTCATATGGAAATCATATGAGCCAGTGAGTCACTAAAATGCAAGCTGATTGTCAGTACCCTAAAGGAAGCGACCTTACGCTGATACATGGGGTTACCGAAACACTCGACGACAAGCTACCAAGATTTGGCCAAAAGACTGATCCACCAATTCTTCACCAACAAACATCATAAGGTGTTGATAACCATCATGTTCAACATCCTCCAAGGACATGACGAGACACTTTGAGAGTATATGATGCGTTTTAACATTGAAACATCTAGGTAAACCATCCCAATCAGGAGATATTCGTAGGAGCCTTTCATAATGGTTTAAGGGTGCGACACTTCAAGAAATTGCTTACCCAAAAACCCCCACCGCCATGGAAGATATCACTACTTGGCCAGAATTTTATGTACATGAGGAAGAAAGCGATCTAGAGAGAAAATGAGATAAGCCAAAGAGAAAGGTCTGTCTCCTCGATTTAAAGGGGTGGGACTCAAAAACTATAAGGAGCAATTATATGGATGAAACAAGCCACCTAACTCAGGGAGGCTTGATAGGAGATCGTTAGAACATTGGACTTCGTTAAACGCCAGCAAAGTCATGGATGTATATCCTGAATAACCTACCAAGTCACCCATATCCGAACTGATCCAACGTTTTATAAAGGATTCGAGATACACAAAGATGAGTGACATCAAAGACGCCTAACTACGTCCAAGACGCCTGATTCAAACCGACCATTAAGAACATGATAATGAATGTTATAACCATTATATGAACTTTATGATTTCAAAATGACAAAGGAACCACCACCATGATGGCCATAAAGAATATTCACTTACCCCATCAAATACCATATATTATAAATATGTAACTCTAGAAAAGACAAAGGCAAGTAATCTTTAGACATTAAACTCTAATACACATGCGACTTTTCTCGGCCAGCTTCGGGGAAGTTATCAAATTTTTATTCAAGAATAATTGGCACCCACCAGGAGGCCTTGTAAAACTATTGCAGGCCATATAAAATTATGAATAAACGGATTAAGAATCAGGCTTACAGTATTTGTCAGGGATCCCAAACCATGGAAGAACTGGTCGATGTATTAGTGCTCTTATGTCAACTAAAAGAATAGTTAAAAAACATCATTTACGAACTCTAGCAACAATATCTACAACCTCCACCCGAGGATGAGTATCCCAACGATCCTATTGACACACAATCATTATCTGAATAAATTTTGAATTACGAGGTCCCCAAGAATTTCAATCCCATTTAGCTCTTATCATCAAATAGGAAGCACAATCTGTAATAGCATACCCTAAGTGTCAACACTCAGATGGAAATCATAGGAGCCAGTGAGTCACTTAAATGCAAGTTGAAGGTCAGTACCCTAAAGGAAGCAACCTTATGATGATACATGGGGTTACCGAAACACTCGATGACAAGCTACCAAGATTTGGCCAGAAGACTGATCCACCAATTCTTCACCAACAAACATCATAAGGTGTTGATAACCATCATGTTCAACATCCTCCAAGGACATGAAGAGACGCTTTAAGAGTATGTGATGCGTTTTAACATGGATCATCTAGGTAACCCATCCCAATTAGGAGATATTTGTTGTAGCCTTTCATAATGGTTTGAGGGTGGGACACTTCAAGAAATTGCTTACCCAAAAACCCCCAATGCCATGGAAGATATCACTACTTGGGCCGAATGTTATATACATGGGGAAGAAAGCGATCTAGAGAAGAAAATGAGATAAGGCAAAGAGAAAGGTCCATAACCTCGATTTAAAGGGTTGTGACTCAAAAAATATAAGGAGCAGTTATATGGAAGAAACAAGCCGCCTAACTCAGGGAGGCTTGATAGGAGATTGTTAGAACATTGGACTTTGCTAAATGCCAGCAGAGTCATGGATGTATATACTGAATAACCTACCAAGTCGCCGATATACAGAATGATCTGACGCCTTTTGATGGATTCAAGATACACAAATCTGAGTGACATCTAAAACACCCAACTACGTCCAAGACGCCTGATTGAAGCCGACCATTAAGAACAAGGACATGAACGTTATAACCATTTATTCCCTTTATGATCTTAAATGAAAAATGAACCACAACCATGATGGCCATAAAGACGATTCATTTACCCCAACAAATACCATATATTATAAATACGCAACTTTAAAAAAGACAAAGGAAAGCAATCTTTAGACATTAAACTCTAATACACTTACGAATTTTCTCGGTCAGTTTTGGGGAAGTTATCATATTGTTTTTCAGGAATAATTGGCACCCACCAGAAGGCCTTGTAAAACTATTTCTGGACACATAAAATTATGAAGAAACAAATAAAGAATCAGGCATACAGTAACGGTTAGGGATCCCAAACCATGGAAGAACTGGTCGTCGTTTTAGTGCTCTTACGTCAACTAAAAGAACAGTTAAAAAACACTGTTTACGAACTCCAACAACAACATCACAAACTCAACCTGAGGATGCGTATCCAATGATCCTATTGACACACAATCATTATCTGGAGAAATTTGGAATTATGAGGTCCCCAAGAATTTCGAACTCATTTATCTCTCATCATTCAATAAGAAGCATGATCTCTAATAGCTTACCCTAAGTATCAACACTCAGATGGAAATTATAGGAGCCAGTTAGTCACATAAATGCAAGCTGATGGTCAATACCCCAAAGGAAGCGATCTTACGCTGATACATGGGGTTACCGAAACACTCGATGACAAGCTACCAAGATTTGACCAGAAGACTGATCCACAAATTCTTTACCAACAAACATCCCAAGGTTTTGATAACCATCATGTTCAATGTCCTCCATGGACATGACGAGAAGCTTTGAGAGTATGTGATGTGTTTTAACATGGAAACATCTAGGTAACCCATCTCAATCAGGAGATATTCGTAGGAGCTTTTCATAATGGTTTGAGGGTGGGACACTTCGAGAAATTGTTTACCCAAAAACCCCCCACCGCCATGGAAGATATCACTACTTGAGCAGAATGTTATATACTCGGGGAAGAAAGCAGTCTAGAGAATAAAATGAGATAAGCCAAAGAGAAAGGCCTGTCTCCTTGATTTAAAGGGTTGGGACTCAAAAAATATAAGGAGCCGTTATATGGAAGAAACAAGCCGCCTAACTCAGGGAGGCTTGATAGGAGATTATTAGAACATTGGACTTTGCTAAATTCCAGCATAGTCATGGATGTATATCCTGAATAACCTACTAAGTCGCCCATATCTAGACTGATCCGACACCTTACGATGGATTCGAGATACACAAAGACGAGTGACATCCAGGATGCCCAACTATGTCCAAGATGTCTAATTGAAGCCGACAATTAAGAACAAGGACATGAACATTATGACCATTTTATGCCATTTATGATCTCAAAATAACAAGGGAACCACCACCATGATGGCCATAAAGACGATTCATTTACCCCATCCAATACCATATATTATAAATACGCAACTCTAAAAAAGTCAAATGCAAGCAATCTTTAGACATTAAACTCTAATACATTTGCGACTTTTCTCGGCCAACTTTGGGGAAGTTATCATATTGTTCTTAAGGAATAATTGGCACCCACCAGGAGGCCTTGTAAAACTATTTCAGGCCACATAAAATTATGAATAAACGGATTAAGAATCGTGCTTACAGTACTGGTCAGTGATCCTAAACCATGGAAGAACTGGTCGTCGTATTAGTGCTCTTACGTCAACAAAAAGAACAGTTAAAAAAAATAATTCACGAACTCCAACAACAACATCCACAACCTCCATCCGAGGATGAGTATCCCAACGATCCTATTTACACAATCATTATCTGAAGAAATTTGGAATTACGAGGTCCCCGAGAATTTCAAACCCATTTAGATCTCATCATTCAATAGGAAGCACGATCTGTAATAGCATACCCTAAGTGCCAAAACTCAAATGAAAATCATAGGAGCCAGTGACTCACTTAAATTCAAGCCGGTGGTCGGTACCCTAAAGGAAGCGACCTTACGCTGATACATGGTGTTACCGAAACACTTGATAACAAGCTACAAAGATTTGGCCATAACACTGATCCATAAATTTTTCACCAACAAACATCATAAGGTGTTGATAACCATCATGTTCGACGTCCTTAAAGGACATGATGAGACACTTTGAGAGTATGTGATGAATTTTAACATGGAAAAATCTAGGTAACCCATCACAATCAGGATATATTCGTAGGAGCCTTTCATAATGGTTTAAGGGTGGGACACTTCAAGAAATTGCTTACCCAAAAACCCCCCACTGTCATGGAAGATATCGCTACTTGGGCAGAATGTTATATACATGGGGAGGAAAGTGATCTAGAGAAAAAAATGAGATAAGCCAAAGAGAAAGGTCTGTCTCCTTGATTTAAAGTGTTGTGACTCAAAAAATATATGGAGCAGTTATATGAAAGAAACAAGCCGCCTAACTCAGGGAGGCTTGATAAGAGATTGTTAGAACATTGGACTTCGCTAAATTCCAGCAGAGTCATAGATGTATGTCCTGAATAATCTACCAAGTCGCCCATATCTGGACTGATCTGACACCTTACGATGGATTAAAGATACACAAAACCGAGTGACATCCAAGACGCCTAACTGCGTCCAAGACGCCTTATTGAAGACGACCATTAAGAACAAGGACATGAACGTTATAACCATTTTATGCACTTTATTATCTCAAAATGACAAGGGAACCACCACCATGATGGTCATAAGGACGATTGATTTATCTTATCAAATACCATATATTATAAATACGCAACTCAAAAAAAGACAATGGCAAGCAATCTTTAGACATTAAACTCTAATGCACTTGCGACTTTTCTCGACCAACATCGAGGAAGTTATCATATTGTTCTTTAGGAATAATTGGCACACACCAGGAGGCCTTGAAAAACTATTTCAGGCCACGTAAAATTGTGAATAAACGGAATAACATTCAGGTTTAAATTATCGGTCAGGGATCCAAAACCATGGAAGAACTGGTCGTCGTATTAGTTCTCTTACGTAAATAAAAAGAAAAATTAAAAAAATCGTTCACAAACTCTAACAACAACATCCATAACATTCACGATTTTTTTTTGGACACAAAACGAGGATCTAAAAAAGATCCAGATTGGTCCAAAACAACATCAAACAACTCAAATAGGGATTGCACTATCATCAGAGGAATAATCCAAGATTGTTTGCCTACTAATAGAAAATGTACATCTCTTCAATTGGATCCTTGCATACTTGCCATAAATCAATCCCGGCATGGTGTGCCACCAATTGTCCATACGACCTAAAGCAAAAACCGTCATCTAACGAAAGCAGAAAGAATACAGAGAAAAAAGGAGGGCCATCAAAGAAGAGGTGGAAAACCTCTTGGAAGCTCAGTTTAACTGAGAAATAAAATATCCCACTTTGTTGGAGAACGTAGTAATGCTACAGAAGAATTTGGTAAAATGGAGAATGTTTATTGATTTTCCCGACCTCAACAAATCGTGCCTGAAAGACCGTTACCCACTGCCTAACATTGACAGGCTCATAGACAAGTCATCAGGTTTCTCGATACTAAGCTACATGGAC
This sequence comes from Vicia faba, assembly GCA_948472305.1. Lineage (NCBI taxonomy): Eukaryota > Viridiplantae > Streptophyta > Magnoliopsida > Fabales > Fabaceae > Vicia > Vicia faba. Next base: position 10,934,556 of record OX451735.1, read on the forward strand.
CCATATTCAAGTTATAACCTAATTATAATGAGCCTAACAGATGCTCCCGAAACTGCTTTCATGACCAACATAAAAAATATTTCTATGATGTGATACCATTCAGGTGGAAGAATGTGGGTGCTACCTATCAACGACACATAGACGTATTTTTTTCTAAGAAAATTGGATGAAATATCGAAGTATATATAGACGATGTGGTAGTGAAGAAGCCAGATGCGGACAACACCACGAGGACTTAACAAAAACTCTAGCTTTGATTAGGAAAAACAATAGGCGCCTCAACCCAAACAAATTCACTTTTGGAGTCCAAGCGGGGAAGTTTCTAGGCTTCATGTTGGCCCAAAGTGGAATCGAGGCCAATCCAGATAAATGACAATCCACCGTCGACATGAAGAGTCGACATGAAGAGTCTGACTTCGGTGAAGGAGGTTCATTAGTTAGTGAACAGGATAGTCGTTTTATCAAGACTCGGATCTAGCTGCAGAGACAAATTTATTCATTTCTTCTTGGCACTCAGGAAGGAGAACAATTTCCAGTGGACTGAGGAGTTTGAGAGTGCCTTCTAGGAGCTTAAAATCTTCTTATCCTCACTGCCTATTTTGGTTCGCTCGCAAGAAGGATACCCCTTAATTTTTTATCTTTCAGTTTCTAAGAAAGCTCTGAGTTCAGTTCTGGTGTAGGAAGGGGATATCACGGAAAACTTATATACTTTGTGAGTAAGGTATTAAAAAGGGCCGAGCTCAGGTACTGAAAAATCGGGAAAAAAACCGGCTCTAGACATGGTGGTCTTTATCGGAAAGTTGAGAAATATTTCCAAGGAAATTTCGTAATACTGAAGACAAACTACATGGTGAAGCAGATCCTAAAGAAGCCCGGCCTAACAATAAGAATGATGTCATGGGCGGTGTATTTATCCAAGTTCGATGTATCCTTCACTCGTAGAAGCACCATCAAATCATAATTCTTAGCAGATTTTCTGGTAGAATTCAGTACCCTCATTAAGGAAGAACCCTAGTGCATCTGGTGTTTATCTATTGAAAAGATCGTCTAACCTCAAAGGAAGCGGAGACAATATTGTGTTAGAGGATTGGGTGAATTATTGATGGAGTAGTCGTATGTTTCAATTTTGAGGAAAGAAATAATCAAGCGGAATACGAAGCCCTCATGGAAGGTATTAAACTAGCTCAAGTAGCAGGACAACTTATCTACAAGTGAAAAGTGACTTTTAACTAGTCACCAATCACATACAGGGAAAGTACCATAACAAGGATCCAAAATTATTAAAATATTTTAATATGGTCCAGGAAGAGGTCCGGACATGAATAAAAGAGTAATCCAAGAAACATTAGAATACCCCAACATACACTTTGATGAAGTAGGCATGATCGAGCTCAAAAAAAGGGGGCATTGCACATACTAGATTATCTCACATGTGACCGCTTACTTGAAGATTATTTGGAAGCCTAAAAGATCAAGAGATTATTTACACGCTACACAGTGGTTGCATGGAAGTTGTACAGGATGGGAAGGTCATCACATACGTTAAGAGGCAGTATAAAAGAATAAACCCAAATAGTTTTGGTCAAAGTACGCGAAGGAATTTGTGGAAGTCACATAGGAGGGAAGGCCTTGTCTAGAAAGATACTCATAGCAAGCTACTACTGGTCGGACATGTTGAGGTATAACGTCTTCTTTGTAGAACATTGCGAGAAGGGCCAGATATAGTCTCCTTTCATACATACCTCGACTAAATTTTCGAAATTTATTATCTCCTTGTGGCCCTTTTCTGTCGGGACATTGACATCCGGGGCCCTTTCCCTCTGGCTCAACGACAATTAAAGTTCATGATTTAGGGGGTGGATTACTTTAAGAATTGGGTTGAAGTTGAATCGATGGATAAGATCATGGCTGAGAGGGTACATTTTTTCTATTGGAAGAATATCATTTGTCTTTTTGGACTTCCCTGGGTTATATCTCTGATAATGACACTTAATTCTCCAGCTCTACAATCATCAAATTATATTCATATTTGGGCATGAAAAAAAAGTTTACCTCAGTCAAGCACCCTGAGACAAATGGACAAGTTAAAGCCTCCAACAAAGTAATATTGACTGGGTAAAGAAGAAGTTGGACGAATCCAAAGGTTTGTGGGTCGAGCAATTGCATGAAGTCAACTTGTTGTACCATACTACCCCATATTCCACCACTAAAGAAACTCCGTTTTAGGATTGTTTACATATCCGACACCATGTTACCGGTCAAGATAAACATTCTTATATGGCGAAGGGCCCACGGCGATGATGATGACAACCAAGTTCTCCTATGAGCTCACGCTGACCTACATTATAAATTTTGAGAAATGGCTCGCATCCAGAAGTATGCCGCCAAACAGAAGCATGCGATATGTTTCAACACCAAAGTCAGGCCAAGAGCGATCAAATGTGGCGTCTTGGTTCTACGCAAAATTACCAATCCAACAAAAGAGGGAACTTGCAGCCAAATTGGGAAGGTACTTTTCGAGTAAGGTATGAACTATCATATGGTGCCTACAAACTGAAGGAGCTCGGCCAAACTGAAATACCTCAGACATGGAACTCAGACAGTCTGAGATTTTATTTTAGTTTTAAAAAATTGTTTTCTTTTCTTATTGTAATTTGAACTTTTTGTTGATTGAATAAAATGAATAAAAACAATCAAGAGATGAACTTTTTACCCCTACAAGGGTATGGTTTTTAATGAGACACTCCTAGTCCTTCAAATAAATTTTGACATGCCAAATATGTTGACTTTTATAAAGGCGGCTACTATGAAATGTAGCAAACTCATGAAGAGCTTTTACAAAGGTTCAATTTCTGAATCATCACCAAGTATCATAGCAATGATTCCAGACTCAATCAAGATCTAAACGCGTAATTAACTGAGCATAGGATCGAAGAACATCACGAAGAACGGGTGGGTACAAATAAATTTTGAGCCTTTATCCTTTGTTTCTTGAACCGTGAACCAGGCCACGTTATAACCCTTAAAAGTCCTAGCTGAAGCATGGGTTAGTTCAAAAGTATACTGTTATAAAAGGTATCCTGACTCCTGAAGGTCCGTTACAAATCTTGAGTTGATATCACATCTTTGCAATATTCTATTTTTTCTAATAAAAAAAACTGCACTTTTAAAACTTTAAGACAGACGTAAGCTTTGCATTCTTAAAATAATATTGTTTACATATGACTATTTGTTCAGCAGCAGAGAAATTCGCATGACGAATATCTAGTGAACAAAAACATTCTCAATAAAAAGGATCACCTCAAGTGGAAAAACACTTCCAACCAAGGGGCACGGCATGATCGTTGTCCATCATATGGGGCAGTCAAGTCAAGATTCAAGGAATCTCTCAAAGATGCCAAATAGGCAGGGGCAAATCTCCATCTGAATCACTTGGGGGCATTGGGCATGAATTCCAGCAACGAATCCTGTACGATCAAATAAATATCTTCTGGTAGTGTGGCAACACAACACTACCGACAGTGAAAACTCCCTACACTCTGAGAGCGTGGACATAGTCAGAAAATACTGCGCATGAACAAAGACCCACTAGGTTGACTGGCCTAGGCAAAAATAAGGGCATCCCGGCGAACCAAAAGGGTTCGGGTAAAAATTATGGATAAAAACAAAAAAGATCTCTACACCCGGTAAGTCGAAAACCTAAAAAGGCAGCTTGGGCAAGAAAGGGTATCCCGGTGGACTGAGAATCTGAAAAGACAGTCCAGGCAAAAGTTAGGGATTAAAGCGTACGACTATGTCCCGTTATCTTGTCACTTGCCTATCAGTATAAGACTTATCATTCTGATCGACAGTTACCAAGGACCTCATAATTTGGGATGACACTCAATCCACAAGGCCTCCGCAGGAACTTTCTCCAGCAGGTACAGGGGCAGAAAATTCTTGATGCAAAGTGATTGTCATATCCTCAGCATGCATCCCAGTAACATCTACACTCCCCACAGAGTAGAAGCAACTAAAGTTTTGATCTCTGCTTCCCCAAACAGGAGTTACTTTCCCCAGCCAAGCTCTTTCGGAGAGCCGGCGTCTATATTCCCCAGCCGAATTTTGTAATCGCAAGCGGTTCATATAGTTTTCTCCCGAGCAGAGTTTATTTCTCTGAATATAGAAGCTCAATCTCCGACAGAGTTTATCCCTTAAGCTATGGAAGCTTCTCTCTCCAACGGAATTATTCCCCCTAGAGTTGTTCTTAAGCAGAGTATCTCCTCGGTAGAATATCCGTAAACAAGGGGCAAATCCCCAACATAGTCATCTCTGGTTCACCATCTCCAGCAGAAGTAGAAGAACCACTTTTTCGACGACGGTCAGGAACTCAATTTCCATTGTTCTCCAACAACAGTCAGGGATTTATTTTCCCAAACTCGGACGTGCCACAATAGCATTTCATGTTCATATATCATAACATGCACATACATATTGCATACGGCATAATCTCATTTATTTTGAGAACATCATCATACAATGCATGTCATGCATCATATACGATTAATCATGTACCTTTTCAGGAAAGATGGTTATCATCAACAACTTCCAGCAAGTTCAAGATTAGCTCCTGAAACTAAACAGAATAATTATCTGCGTGACCAAATGCAGCTTTACACGGGTTCGTCACGAAGCAATCTTACACGGGTTTCTCCTAAATGCAGCTTCACATGGGTTTATCCTGAAAAACCTTACCCAGGTTCCTTCTCAGTTCAGATGCAGTTTTACCCAAACTCCTCACAAAGCAACCTTACCCAGGTTCCTTCTCAGTTCAGATGCAGTTTTACCCAAACTCCTCACAAAGCAACCTCACCCAGGTTCCTTCTCAGTTCAGATGCATTTTTACCCAAACTCCTCACAAAGTAACCTTACCTAGGTTCCTTCTCGGTTCAGATGAAGTTTTACCCAAACTCGTCACGAAATAACCTTACCCAGGTTCCTTCTCACAACCCTAGTATCCAGGCTTTCATATCGAAGTAACCCTATTATCCAGGTTCCTTCTCACAGCCCTACTATCTAGGATTTCATACCGAGGTAACCCTACTATCCAGGTTCCTTCTCACAGCCCTACTATCCAGGCTTTCATATCGAAGTAACTTTACTATCCAGGTTCCTTCTCATAGCCCTACTATCCTGGCTTTCATATCGAAGTAACCCTACTATCCAGGTTCCTTCTCACAGCCCTACTATCCAGGCTTACATATCGAAGTAACCCTACTATCCAGGTTCCTTTTCACAACCCTACTATCCAGGCTTTCATATCAAAGTAACCCTACTATCCAGGTTCCTTTCACATCCCTACTATCCAGGCTTTTATATCGAAGTAACCCTATTATCCAGGTTCCTTCTCACAGCCCTACTATCCAGGCTTTCATATCGAAGTAACCCTATTATCCAGGTTCCTTCTCACAGCCCTACTATCCAGGTCTTCATATCGAAATAACCCTACTATCCAGGTTCTTCCTCTCTTATCCCCAGACTGCAGTCCATAACACTGTAAGACCGGGACCCGATCAAACACGATTGATTTCGCACTTTCCCAGTAAGTCGCGGTGCATCATATACCCCGACTGAACACGAAATTCGTTTCCGCTTCCCAAACCTTAATTTTTCCACCAGTAGAGTAACAGACAACTGAATCTCCTAAAATTCTATTTCTCTCAAGACAGAGACCAGCATTCCCCAGCGAAGTCCTCCTCAACAACATGCATACGGGTTCTCGCAAAGGAATCTCTTATGCGATCAACATTTCTCCGGATGGCGTCTTTAAGCCCATCTTTCGTCATTGACTTCCAAATGGCATCTATATGCCCATTCCCGATATCGTAAGACAAGTATCACTTCATGCGACTGCAATTTCTAGGCACTCTAGTGTTCAATCATCTTCCACCTTCAGATCATGAAAGACAGACAAGCCAATCTACATCCTCAGGTTTAAAAAGATTGAACATGGGCAGCTGATGTACCCCAAAATTTTCCCTCCCGTATTTCTCAACACATGGCAAGTGAGGTCCCCAAGTTGCTTAAGGAAGTTCAAGAGTTGACCAGACAAACTCTCTCCTAAGGCAGTCTACCTCAAATTAGGGTTTCATTTTGCATCAAGATGCTTGAGTACAAAGGATCCCAAATTCTCACCATTGCCCTAGTATGTTCTCAAGATCATCCATGTTATGTTTCAAGCCTTGCAGAAGAAGTTTGCTCAGTCAATTGCTCAAAGGCCTGCAAATCAACTATACTAGGTCAAAAGTCAACTGTGGCCCACATACGGTCAAACCTCAAGATTTTTGGTCAACATCCTCATTTTGAAGTATTATCCATCATCTTATCAAGGATCGATCATGATTCCTCAATGATTCTCACGATTAATCAAAACCCAAAAGTTGCTAAATTAGGGTTTTGCAGGAAAAGGTAACTCAACTTTGACCAAGCATACATTTCTCATATGTTATTAGAAATGACCCATCCAAAGCTCATTTTGAAGAGGATGAAATTCCCTACAACTCATCTTCATCTCCCAAGTTCAGAATATGCACTCACAAAAAGATATGAATTTTGACATTATAGGTCATTTTGAAAAGTCAACAAAAATACCTTTTGGGTCAAAGCTTCATACATGAACATGGAAGATTCAATTGAGATGATACCAAAAGGGATGCTTAGAGGACATCCTAAGCTTTCATAAAAGTCCAAGAACACCCTCATAGGGTCAAAATTGAGAGAGTTATGCATTGGCCAAGTTGACCATTTTTGCAAAATTGCCAAAAGTTAAATGTGCTCAAATTTGCATTTTTTGCTAAATGGGCCTAACTTTTTATGCTTGCACATCACTTATAACATGGTCCACGACCCAAATGCTTACTCACATGTTATTTTATTCATTATTTATTTTTATTTTGATTTTTTATTTATTAAAAATTGAATTAAATCAAATAATTGGTAAATAATATCAAAGATTTGTTTTGATTGGATTTTTAAACAGAATCATAAGCTCATTATGCTGGCATATCATAATCAGATCATATAAAGGCTGATTGGTACAAAATTGGCATGATTAGGCCAGATTTAGAAGGATATCATACAAATTGAAAATTAAATCAAATCTCATCAAAGCTTCAAGATTTAATCCGAGTTTGTTAACCTAGTTTAGGCTAGGTTATATAAGAAGGTTTGCAGATCAAAGAAAAGGGCTAGAGGCGTGAAACTGCCAAAAAAGGAACTCAGAATTCTTGACAAAAAGTGAGATCCAAATTCTATAATAGAAGGCTAATCAAGGAGTTTCAAAGCTAGAAATCAATTCCATGACGTTGCAGGAAGCATTCCCAATCAGTTGCCGGTGTCAGCACGCCCAGAATCTCCTCCTACCATTCTCACGGTTTGCAAAATTATCCACCTTCAATTGCTGTAATTCTTGTATATTCAGCACATTTTAATTGCGTATTTGTATTCATCATCATGTTTGCAATGTTTCTGGATAGTTTGATTTGAGTTACAGTGCAGGAATAAGCGTTTGCCATTGTTAGGTTTTCATGCTCCAATTTGGGGTTTTAGTTTTCAAGCGAAATTAGACAGAATAATGGGTACCATGATGATCAGAGTTTCAAATCCAACTGATCCATGGTCCCCAATTAAATTCATATTGCATATACTTGATTTTTGAATGACACAGGTTTCAGCAATAGACCTGCGTCCGTAGGTAAAAGAATCAGAACTTAAAACGACAGTTCTAGGGAAGAAGACAATCGCGTGTCACAGCCTGATTGGCTGATTCAAATTCAATTGGTCAGAAGAAGGAAGTCATAAGCTTATTGTTCTGGGTTCGATCCCAGGTGTGAGCTTTTGGCGTTTTCCCCTTTGTTTTCACCAGATCCAACGCCTGCACTCTCTGAGGTTCAGCATCTTCTGGTTCCATCAGCCAGAACCAGATTAGCGTTCTCTAGTCATCTTCTAGATCCATCAGCCAGGACTAGATCAAGCATCCTCTGGGCATTATCTTTTGGATCCATCAGTCAGAGCCAGATCCAGCGAAACTTACCTTCTGAAGGTCATCATCTGCTGGATCCAGCGGTCAGAATCAGATCCGATGCATACCATCTTCTGAGGGTCATGTTCTGGATCCATCAGCTAGAACCAGATATGCTGACAGCAGGCCCTCTCGGTTATTTCCATTATTGTTCTTTAATTTCTTTTCTTTAATTATTCTGTTTTTTATTTATCAACACCAAATTTTTTTTCTAAAACTAACCAGCAAAAAATCACAAAAAGGACTTATTTTCTTAATAAATGTTTTTATAATTAATTAGTTTAATTAATTTAGGACAACTTTAATTTCATTCATAATTAAAATTCAATTAGAAGATTAGGTTAATTCTTGATTTAATTTTTCTTTCTTTCTCAAATAAAATAAAAATACAAAAATAGGATTTTAGAGGAATTAATTTATTTTTCTTAGTTTAAAATTAATTAGACTTAGGATTTTCCTTTAATATTAGCAATTCCATTATTTTCTCAAAACAAAACAAAAACATCTTTTTTTTAATCATTCGCAATTAGGTTTAGGCAAGGGTCAAAACCCTAGTTGCTCCGAATTCAATTCATCGCGCGCGTATTATTGTTTTTACCAATATTTCTGTAAATGGTCATGTTTTGTAATAGTTTAATCTAGGGCTTTTTATTTGTTGCTTTTTCCGGGTTTTGGCTATGTAATTAATCCCCCTCCCCGAATCCTTGTAATAGCGTAGATTTATTTTCTCACATTTTTAATTCTTGCAAATATTTGACTATTTAGATGTATACTATTAGGATTGTATGGCAAGAATGCATGACAAATTAATCCAGTTAGAAAACCCTAATGTGCAAAGATTAAATAACTGAAAACAGATCACTCGCACATATCACTCTTAGGGTATACTCACACCTCGGTTGCCTTCGGTAAACGATCATTAAGTATAAGGTGTCTTAGTGGTTGCCCTCCTGTACGAAAAAGATCAAATGTCCCGTTCGGATGTTACCTCAGAATATTTACTCGAAAAGGTTGCCTCGGAAATGTTGCCTCGAGTATGATCTTAAGACTCTAGGGTTATTACTAAGTCATCCTAACATTGCTTTAGTGATCGTACGTCCCTTTCGAATTGACCCTTTACAATTCCAACGACGGTGCTACCTATTTCTCAATAGTAGGATAACGTTGTCTAAAGGAAACGAGAATAGAAACAATCTTTTTTCGAGTAGGTAGATGCTAGTAGGTACTTGCTCAAATCAAAACTCTTCACACTTACACATTTTCAAAACAATTTTCAAAACAACTTCGTCACACCTTTGAGGACGGATACAAGGGTTATCACAAAGTCAAATTTTTTTCAAAAAAACAAGCACACACAAGCAATTTTAAAATATGATCAAGTACCTAAGAGCCCATGGAAAACCATGGATAGAAAGGGTGCTAACACCTTCCCTTTCTATAATCTACCCCCTTACTCAGAATATCTCGAAAAAGGATTTTTTCTGTACTTTTTTCCTTTCCGGTTGGATGAAATAAAAGTCGGTGGTGACTCTTGCTTACCGCGACATTTTGCGAATAAAAAATTCAAAACGCAAACCAGCATTTCAAAACAGTCGGTTCTACCACCGTATCACACAATTAACTCGTCTTGATATCATGAGTACCATGGCACCATTTTCTTGGCCTAATTTTATCTGTACAGAGAAGCCCTAAAATGGCTTCTTAAACCCTAGCCATGGCAATCATCAATATATGCATCAAAACTTCAATTAAATCATTCAAGCATGTTGCAAATATGTCAATAATCACAAATACATTATTAGAATATGTTTATGATGCAAGAATTATCGTATTCAATTTTGAAACAAAGAACAAACTGTGTGAAGGCTATGGGGAGATTTTGGACTTGGGAATGCTTGCAATTGATCGTGTTAGCTTAAGGAGATATCCAGGAACCGTTTAGAAACTTTAGAATGTCTTGAATCACCCTCTATGTGAGAAAACGATCTACCACTTTTTTTGCCAAAATTTGAGTTTTGTTCTTCAGCTCTCACGAATGCAATCCTTGTTCTTTTGACTTGGCTGCATTGTGTATATGTAGTAGGGTGTATTAGGTCAATAAAAATAACTTGAATCTTGAAATTTAAGGAGATTGAATGTGATTTGTTTGCTATATGATATATTTCCAAAACCATCCTAGTCATGCTATTTTTGCCTCAATTTTCCTTGATTCGATTTGATCTGATTAGGCCAGCTTAATTAGATTTGGTTCTAACAAAAATCAGATCAAAAAATCAATCTTTTATATTTTTTGCAATTTATTTGATTTAATTTGACTTTTAAATAATAAAAATCAAAATAAAATAAATAATTAAAGCAAATAATAGGTGGATGATGATTTGGGTCGTGGACCATGTCCCCAACAAGGTACAGTCCTGAAATGCCAGGCCTATTTGACAAAAAATGCACTTTTTAGCACATTTGACTTTTGGCAATTTTCCAAAAATGGCCAACTTTGACAATGCATATCTCTTCCAATTTTGACCCTAGGAATGTGTTCTTGAACTTTTTATAAATCTTAGGATGTCCCCTAAACAACCCTTTTGGTTTCATCTCAATTGGGTCTTCCATGTTCATGTAAGAAGCTTTGATCCAAAAGGTGTTTTTGTTGAATTTTCAAAAGGACCTATAACGTAGAAACTCATATCTTTTATGAGTGCATTTTTTGAACTTGAGGGATGAAGGTGAGTTATAGGAAATTGGATTCTATTCAAAATGAGCCTTGGATGAGAAATTTCTGATGAAGTATGAGAAAGTTATGATTGGTCAAAGTTTGGTTGACTTTTCCTGAGAAACCCTAATTTAGCAACTTTTGAGTTTTGATGAATTATGAGCATTCCTTGAGGAATCATGATCAACCCTTGATCAAATGATGGATATCACTTCAAAATGTTGATGTTGACCAAAAATCTTGAAGTTTGACTGTATGTGGGTCACAGTTGACTTTTGACCTAATATAGTTGATTTTCAAGCATCTGAGAAGTTGACTGAGAAAAATTCTTGTGTAAGGCTTGACACTTGACATGGATGATCTTGAGAACATATTAGGACCATGGAAAATATTTGAGGCCTTTGGAGCTCACCTATCTTGATGAAAAGGGAAACCCTAGTTGGAGGTTCCTTGCTTTTGGAGAGGGTTTGTCTGGTTAACTCTTGGGTATCCTTGAGCAAGTTGAGGATCTCCATGAACATGTGTTGAGTAAAATGGGAGGGAAAATTTTGGGGTACAACAACTGCCCCTGTTCAATCTTCTTAAACCTGAGGATGTAGATTGGTTGGTCTGCCTTTCGTGATCTGAAGGTGGAAGATGATTGAACACTAGAGTACCCAAAAATTTGCACTCGCATGAATTAATACTGATTAGTGATATCGAGAATGGGCTTACAGATGCCATTTGGAAGTTGACAGAGAATCATTGGAGATGGGCTTAAAGATGCCATCCAAAAAAGATATCAATCGCATAAGAGATTCCTTTGCGAGAAACTCTGTACCTGTCATTGTGGAGGACTTCACCGAGGAAAGTTGATTTGTGTCTTTGGGAGATAGAGTATAGGAGCTTCGGTTGTCCATTACTATACAAGGGAATTAATTCTTGATTTAGGAGGTGGAAGTGAACTGCATATCTGGTCAGGGTCCAGGCTGCATAGTGACTTACTAGGGAAAGGTGAACTCGATTATAACTGGTCTGGTCCAGGTATTATAATGCTGTAAACTATTATCTGGAGATAAGAGAGAAGGAACCTGGAAAGTAGGGTTGCTTCGAGGTGAAATCCTGGATAGTAGGGCTATGAGAAGGAACTTGGATAGTAGGGTTACTTTGGGATGAAAGCCTAGATAGTAGGGCTATGAGAAGGAACCTGGATAGTAGGTTTACTTCGGTATGAAAGCTTGGATAGTAGGGCTATGAGAAAGAACCTGGATAGTAGGGTTACTTCGGGATGAAAGCCTGGATAGTAGGGCTTTGAAAAGGAACCTGGATGGTAGGGTTACTTCAAAATGAAAGCCTGGATATTAGGGCTATGAGAAGGAGCCTGGGTCGTAGGGTTACTTCAGGATGAAAGCCTGGATAGTAGGGCTTATGAGAAGGAACATGGGTCATAGGGTTACTTTGGGATGAGAGCCTGGATAGTAGGGCTATGAGAAGGAACCTGGATAGTAGGGTTATTTCGGGATGAAAACCTGGATAGTAGGGCTTATGAGAAGGAACTTGGGTTGTAGGGTTACTTCGGGATGAGAGCCTGGATAGTAGGGCTATGAGAAGGAACCTGGATAATAGGGTTACTTCAAGATGAAAGCCTGGATAGTAGGGCTTATGAGAAGGAACCTGGATAGTGGGGTTATTTCGAAGTGATAATGTAGATTAGTTGACCCGTTTGGTTTCGAGAACTGAGTTTCCATTAGTCATCTGCAGACGTGACTTGTATAACTATTGGATTTGTTGAAGATAATTGTCTTTCCTGAAAAGATACAAGGGTTAATTATATGCAATGCATGAAATGCCTTGTGAGATGATGTTCTCAAAATAAATGAGATTATGTTGTATATAATATGTATGCGCATGTCATGATGTATGTACATGATATCCTATTGGGGTATGTCTGCGTCTGGGAAAATGAATCCCTGACTTCTGCTGGGGAATATAGCATACCTTACTGTTTTAGAAAATTGTGGTTCTTCTACTTCCGCCCGGGATGGTGAACGGAAATGACTATGCTGGAGATTTACTCTTTGTTATTTATGAATATTATGTCAGGGAGAGATTCTGTTTGAGAATAATTCTGCGGGGAACAACTTGGAAAGTGAATTTCCATTGCTGAAGTAAGGAGCTTTGTCGGGGATTGAGCTTTTGTATCCAGAGAAATAAACTCTGTTTGGGAGATAAAATTTACTGACCCGCTCTCGATTATGAAATTTGGCTGGGGGATATAGCTGTCAGGTTTCTGAATGACCCTGGCTGGGGAGATTACTTCTTGTTTTGGGAAAACCGACATCAATGCTTTTGAATACTTTTACTCTGTATGGAGTGTATGCACTGATGATTGTGCTCCAAAGATGTCTCTGTCCCGGTACCTGCTGGGCAGAGTAACTGTCGGGTTTGACACTTCTTGTTTTTGCCCCTATTTATGGAATTACGAGCAATTGTCTTTTTGTTTCTTATGTAAATATTTATGAGCAAAAATCATATTCAAATGCATATGTCAAGAATAAATCATTGGACGTTATTGCAAAACAAAACAGAAAAAGAAAAAACTCAAAGTTTCTTGTGAAAATGATTTTGTATTGATTTTTGAAGTTGGCCTATAATAGGCGTTTTAGTACAAGGAGGATGACACTCTAGAAAGAGAACACCGCCGTAAAAATAGAAGCTATACAATTTTGTGCAAAATAAAATAGCTATGTGCAACAATCCCATTGAGTTCCAACTCTTGTATTGCCCTTATGTCTTCGAGTGTCTCATCACTTTGCTACTTGGAAGAAAGTTGATTGGATTGAATGGTGCCGTCCGAGCTTGATAGTTGATACTGAAGTCTGGTTGTAAGATGATCCAATGGGACATAGTGATATGCATTACATCCCTAACTTTTTCCTGGACTGCCTTTTCGGGTTTTCAGTCCACCGGGATACCCTTTTTTTCCCAAGCCGCCTTTTCAGGTTTTCGGCTTGCCGGGTGTACATATTTTTTTTCCTTTTCATCCCTTATTTTTTCCCGAACCCATTTGATTCACCGGGAAGCCCTTATTTTTGCCTAGGCCAGTCAACCTAGCGGGTCTTTTAATCAGGCTAAGTATCTTTTCACTATGTATGCATTAACAGGGTGAGGAAGGTCGTCACCGTCCATGGTGGTTAGAATCATAGCTCCACTCAAGAAAATGTTCTTAACCATAAATGGCCCTTCGTATGTGGGGGTCCATTTGCCCCTAGGATTACCTTGCGGCAGTATGATGCGCTTGATCACTAGATCCCCGACTTGATATTCTTGACGTCTGACTTTCTTGTTAAAAGCCTTGATCATTCGCTTTTGATACGTCTGACCATGACAGATAGCGGCAAGTCTCTTCTCGTCGATTAGATTTAGATAATCAAGTCGAGTTTGGATCCAGTCGTCTTCGTTCAACCCCGCATCCTTCATAATCCTGAGAGAAGGTATCTAGACTTTGATGGGTAGGACTGCTTCTATGCCATATACTAGAGAGTAGGGTGTTGCCCCTGTCGACGTTTGTGCTGAGGTACGGTATCCATGAAGATCAAATGATAACATCTCATGCCGGTCTTTGTATCTCATCGTCATCTTCTGTACAATTTTCTTGATGTTCTTGTTAGCCGCTTCAATAGTGTCATTCATCTTCGGCCGGTAGGGAGAAGAGTTATGATGTTGTATCTTGAACTGTTTACAGAGCTCGGTGATCATTGTGTTGTTGAGATTCATACCATTGTCAGTAATAATTCTCTCTAGCACACCATACTGACAGATTAGATTATGTCGGAAAAACTGCGCCACAATGTTCTTGGTCACGATAGCAAAGGAGGCCGCCTTAACCCACTTCGTGAAGTAATCAATGGACACTAGAATGAAGTGATGTCCATTAGAAGCAGTGGTCCTGATTTCTCCGATCATGTTAATGCCCCACATTGCAAAGGGCCACGGATTTGTCAAGATGTTCAAGGGAATCAGAGGCACATGCACCTCATCAGCATAGATTTGGCACTTATGACATGTTCGGAAGTGCTGATAACAATCCGCTTCCATAGTGGACCAATAATATCCTTCCCGTAGGATCTTCTTAGCTATGGTATGTCCACTGGAATGGGTTCTGAAGGTACCTTCATGTATATCTGTCATAATCCTCTCTGCTTCGCTCTTGTCTGCACACCGTAGAAAGGTAGAGTCATGATTGTGCTTGTAGAGGATTCCATTACTGAGGAAGAATTTCGCAGCGAACCTTCTCAGAAACTTCTTATCATTGACAGATTCCCCTTCGGGATACGCTTCAGTCTTGAGATACCTCTTGACTTCGTGAAACCAGGGTTTGTCTGCCACCTCTTCGGTATCAATCTCATAACAGTGCGCTGGTTCATCCAACCTCTCAATGGTGATTCGGGGAGCTTCATTGTCCCACCTGACTTTGAACATAGAAGACATGGTAGCTAGTGCGTCCGCTAACTGATTCTCCTCTCGCGAGAAATGTTCAAAAGTTACCTCCTCAAAGTGTGGGAGCAATATCAGCACGTGCCCTTTGTATGGGATGACATTCAGATGCTTTGTATCCCATTCGCCTTTGATCTGACTTATTACCAAGGCTGAATCCCCGAAAATGTCCAAGAACTTGATCCTGAGGTTAATAGCGGCCTTGAGTCCCATGATACAAGCTTCATACTCCATCATGTTGTTAGTGAAGTTGAAACATAGTCGGGCGGTGAATGGAGTATGACAGTCCTCAAGAGATATGATTACTGGGCTAATGCCGTTTACCGAGTGCGTTTGAAGCTCCATCAAAAACCATAGTCCATCAGGATCCCTCCTCGGGTCCTTCATCCGATCCAGGTTCTTCGTAGTCAGTCACCAGCGTAATATTTTCATCCGGGATCTCAAAATTCATGGACTAGTAGTCATCCACGGCCTGATGAGCCAAATGATCAGCCAATACACTCCCCTTGATTGCTTCCTGGGTTATATATTGTATATTGTACTCAGTTAAGATCATCTGCCATCTTGCTATTCTTCCGAAGAGAGCGGGTTTCTCGAAGATGTATTTGATTGGATCCATCTTAGATATCAACAAAGTAGTGTGGGTCAGCATATACTGTCTTAATCGGTGAGCAGCCCATGCCAAAGCACATCAAGTTTTCTCGAGCAGTGACTATCGTGTCTCACAGTCGGTAAACTTTTTGCTAAGGTAGTATATTGCGTGCTCTTTTCGACCATACTCATCATGTTGCCCCAGCACACACCCATTGAATTGTCTAGCACTGTTAAGTATAATATCAAAGGTATTTCTTCAACCGGAGGAATCCGAATTGGCGGTTCTTGAAGGTATTCCTTGATTCTTTCGAAAGCTGTCTGGCATTAGTCATTCCACTTTACCACTTGATCTTTCTTCAGAAGCTTGAAGATGGGCTCACAAGTAGCAGTTAGATATGAAATGAACCTGGAGATATAATTCAAACGTCCCAAGAAACCTCTAACTTCCTTCTCTGTACGGGGAGATGACATTTCTTGTATGGCCTTTACCTTCGCAGTGTCTACTTGGATGCCTTTGTCGCTGACAATGAAACCTAGGAGCTTACCAGACCTTACCCCGAAGGTGCACTTGTTCAGATTCAACCTCAGCTTGTATGTCTTTAACCTGTCAAACAACTTTTGTAAATGATCAAGGTGCTCTTCCTCGGTTTGAGACTTGGCTATCATGTCATCAACATAAACCTCGATCTCATGATGGATCATATCGTGGAACAAAGCGACCATGGCGCGCTGATAAGTTGCCCCAGCATTCTTTAACCCAAAAGGCATCACCTTGTAACAGAAGGTGCCCCACTGTGTGATGAAGGTTGTCTTATCCATGTCTTCGGGAGCCATCTTAATCTGGTTGTAGCCAGAGAAACCATCCATGAAGGAGAAGATTTTGTGTTGCACGGTGTTGTCAACCAGAATGTCAATGTGAGGAAGTGGGAAGTCATCCTTGGGGCTTTCCCTGTTCAGATCTCTATAATCCACACACATCCGTACCTTATCGTCCTTCTTAGGTATCGGAACAACGTTAGCAACCCACTATGGATAGGAGGTGACGGCTAAGAACGTTGCGTCGAACTGCTTCATGACCTCTGCCTTGATCTTCTCTGACATTTCAGGGCGCATATGGCGGACCTTCTGTTTAACCAGAGGACAGTCTTCCTTAGTCGGCAAATAATGTACCACAATATTAGTGTCTAAACCTGGCATGTCTTTATATGACCATGAAAAAATCTTAACGTAGTCGTGCGACATTTGTATCAACCGCTGTTTAATCTTAACTTCCAAATTTGCGACAATCTTGACTTCTTTTCTGTCTATCTCCATGCGCAGTTTTATCGTCTCAGCTGGATCTTCATGAGGTTGTATTGCCCTTTCTTCCTGCTGTAATAGTCTAGCGATTTCTCCAGGCACCTCACAATCATCCTCACCTTCGTCTCCGGCTTGGTTGATCGGATTTTTGAAGTATTAACTGGAAGTAGCAGAGCTGTTATCAATGGGATCCAGAGTGGATATGGATCTGCAGTATGATACGTGAGTGTGTGTAAGAGCATAGCTATTTTGATAAAGTGAAAACAAAAAAGAAAAATAGAGAGCGCAAAATTTGTATGCAAGGAACGTCCAATGTTTTATTGATGATATATGAAATGACAAATAATAGCCCTCACAAACAAAGCCAGTGTGCCTCGGGTAAGGCACAAGGCTGTAAAGTTTAAATTGTTTATTAAAAATCTCAAAAGAAGTAAGACAATTTCTTCGGAATAAAAGAAACTGGTATAATGTCCCTAGCAGTCAAGTTACTCAGTCCACCGTTGGTAGTTGGGTAGATGCAGCTGTCAATGTCAAAGTCTTCCTCACTGTATTCAATGGCATTAATTCCCCGATTGCTGATACGTAGGGGAGGTCCTCCAGCCCGAGCATGTCGAACAACCCTTTGAGCTCCTGAAGTAAAGCCCAAACCAAACTTGTCAGTTTTGTGAGTAAAATCAGGGAGCTGTCCCCAATTGGTATACCCAACTTCTTCAACCACTGCCCTGGCGTATTTGAGAGAATCCATCTTCAGATGAGGTTTGTTGTTGGTAGTAGTTTCAGTCGATGCCAAGATCTGGGGAACCTCTTCAAAGTTCTGGCAAGGAGTCTCTATGAATTCCCCGTCCATGTCTACGTATCTGAAGGAGTTGAGGTGGCTCACCATATACTGCTCTTCACCACGTCACTATACTTCAGCATTTGGTGCTGTTGTACCCCAAAATTTTCCCTCCCATATTTCTCAACAAATGTCAAGCGAGGTCCCCAAATTGCTTAAGGAAGTTCAAGAGTTGACCAGGCAAACTCTCTCCTAGGGCGACACACCTAAAATTACGGTTTCCATCTTCATCAAGATGTGTGAACCTCAAAGGACTCAAATTCTCACCATTGTCCTAATATGTTCACAAGATCATCCATATCAAATTTCAAGCCTTGCAGAAGAAGTTTGCTCAGTCAATTGCTCAAGTGCCTGAAAATTAGTTGTGCTAGGTCAAAAGTCAAATGTTGCCCACATACAGTCAAACTCCAAGATTTTTGGTCAACATCCTCATTTTGAAGTATTATTCATAATTTGATCAAGGTTTGATCATGATTCCTCAAGGATTGCTCACAATTCATTAAAACCCAAAAGTTGCTAAATTAGGGTTTTATAGGAAAAGTCAACTCAACTTTGACCAAGCATAACTTTCTCATAATTTATCATAAATGACCCATCCAAAGCTCATTTTGAAGAGGATGCAATTCCCTAAAATTCATCTTCAGATCCCAAGTTTAGAATATGCACTCACAAAATGATATGGATTTTGACATTATAGGTCCTTTTGAAAAATCAACAAAAACACCTTATGGGTCAAAGCTTCATACATGAACATGGAAGACTCAATTGAGATGATACGAAAAGGGTTGCTTAGAGGTCATCCTAAGATTTCTAAAAAGTCCAAGAACACCTCTCTAGGGTCAAAATTGAGAGAGTTATGCATTGACCAAGTTGACCATTTTTGCAAAATTGCCAAAAGTCAAATGTGCTCAAATTTGTATTTTTTGCTAAATAGGCCCAACTTATTATGCTTGCACCTCAATTATAATGTGGTCCACGACTCAAATACTTATCCACAAATTATTTGCTTCATTTTTCAATTTATTTTGATTTTTCATTAATTAAAAAGTGAATTAAATCAAATAAATGATGAAATTATCAAAGATATGATTTGATTTGTTTTTTTGATAGGTTAGCAACCAAGATATGCTGAGCTTGCAAGATCAATTCGAATCAATGGCAATTGGTACAAAAAGAGCATGATTGGCATGAAGATAGAAAGATATCATATGGCTAAAGAATCAAATCAAATATCATCAAAGCTTAAAGATTCAATCTATTTTGCAACCCTAATTCATTGAGGGATATATAATGAACAAGAAAAAAGCAAAAAATAGGGGTTAGAGGTCATGCATAGCCAGGAAGAAAACTGAAAAATTCAAAAAAAAGTGGGAATCGATTTTCAATCTACAAGGCGTTTCAGAGCATTTCAAGATCACCAATCCCTTCCTAGACATCCCAGGAAGCTGTTCCAATCATTCCCAGGGCATGAAGCACTCAGAAACTCGTTCTACAACTCACACGGGTTTGTATATTTTTCAAATTTGATTACTGCAATTTACGCATCATTAGCACTTTTAATTTATATATTCTTGTTCATCATTGAGTTTGTAAGATATTGGTACCACTTAATTGAATTTGTAGTGCAGGAATCACAATATGCCATTGTTAGGGTTCCTTGGCTCGTTTTAGGGGTTTTCAGTATATGAAAAATTAGGCCCTGTTTCTGGTACCATGATGCTCGTGAGGATGAGACGAGTTGATAGATACCCTTACCTTTCATTTATATTTCTTGTATAGGATTTTTGAATATCACAGGTTTGTAGTTACAACAAGATGTTCATAGGTAAAAGTCTCGTTGCCTAAAACGACAGTCTAGGGAAGAAGATGATGCGTGGCGATCATTGGTTGGTTGGTTTGAATTTTCGCGCATTTTCTGAAAATAATGTTTGATTTACTTATATTATTTGGCTTCTATTATATGAACAAGTAAACAACGCAGCACAACTGGCAAGCAGGTACTGAAAGCGAGCATAAGGACTTGGGTTCGATCCCCAGGTCCCAACATTTGTTTCATGCTATTTTTCATCATGTGATCAGGTGCGCTGCTGTCCCATATATCCACCATGCAACTCAATGATCTGGCCATCAGACTCATCTCCAGCCAAGATCCAACGTGCCAGCGTTGAAGGCCCACCATACACCTCAAAGTCAACGTTGCATGGGAACCAACGTAGTCAATACAAGCTTGGATTATTTGGGCCCAAAAAATCAGATTGACACCCCCCTCTCCAACAATGCTATCAGGCCCATTTATTCTTTTTCTTATTTATATTTATTTTATTTAATTCTTTTAATATTTTTCTTTAATTATTTTAATTCAAAAAATTAATTACTATTTTTCATAAAAGTCATAAAACCAAGAAATCATAAAAATTAGAATTAGATTTTTTTATTATCAAATTTTAGTTTGTTAATTTAATTTAATATAACTTAACTTAGGGAAATTTTAACTTGTTTTTATAAATAAAATCAAATAGAAATTAGGTTAAATTCTTGATTTAATTCTTTTATTTGTTCTTAAATAAATAAAATACAAAAATAGGTTTAGAATAAATTAATTTGCTTTTTTTAATTTAAAATTAATTAGAACTTTAGATTTTCTTATTAATTTAACTGTTTCATTATTTTCATAAATAACAAAACATGACAAAAACATCTTTTTTTTAATCAATCGCAAATAGGTTTAGTCAAGGGTCAAAACCCTAGTCGTCTCGTATTTAATTCGCCGCGCGCTTGTTATTTATTTTGTCAATATTTTGTAACTGTTCACGGTTTATAATAGTTAATTTAGGGTTTATTTTACTGTTTAAATCCCCGAGTTTTTGGCTATGTAATTAATCCCCCTCCCCGAAGCCTTGTAATAGCGTAGATTTATTTTCTCGCATTTCTAATTCCTGCAAATATTTTACTGTCTAGATGTATGCTAATAGGATTGTATGGCAAGAATGCATGACAAATTAATAAAATTAGAAAACCCTAATGTGCAAAGATAAATAACTGAAACAAATCACTCACACATATCACTCTTAGGGTATACTCTCACTTCGGTTGCCTTTGGTAAACGATAATTAAGCATATGGTGTCTTACCGGTTGCCCTCCTATCTAAAAATATCAAATGTCTCATTCGAATGTTGCCTCGAAAATGTTGCCTCAGAAATGTTGCCTCGAGTATGATCCTAAGACTCTAGGGTTGCTACTAAGGTGTCCTAATATTGCTTTAGTGATCGTACGTCCCTTTCGAATTGACCCTTTACAATTCCAACGACGGTGCTACCTATTTCTCAATAGTAGGATATCACTGTATAAAGGAAACAAGAATAGAAACAATCTTTTTCCGAGTAGGTAGATGCTAGTAGGTACTTGCTCAAATCAAAACTTTTCACACTTACACTTTTCAAACAAAATTTTAAAACAACTTCGTCACACCTCTAAGGACTGATACAAGGGTTATCACGAAGTCAAAACTTTTCAAAGCAAGCACATATACAAGCAATTTTAAAAAGATGAGCAAGTACCTAAGAGCCCATGGAAAACCATGGATAGAAAGGGTGCTAACACCTTCCCTTTCTATTATCTACCCCCCCCCCGTACTTAGAATATCTCGAAAAAGGATTTTTTCTGTACTTTTTTCCTTTCCGATTGGATGAAATAAAAGTCGGTGGCGACTCTTGCTTACCACGACATTTTGCGACCACAAAACGCAAAATGCAAACCAGTATTAAACAGTCGGTTCTGCCACCGTATCACAGAACTGGAGACTCTGCTGGGGAGTTATAAGTGGAGTATACCTTAGGATCTAGGTCATCATAATTGCTTCTCTTGATTGCTTTGTTTGCTTTACTTTTAAGGTTTTTTATTTGGGGTTACTGTAGATCCTACACCCGGATCTGGGGAATACCTTTTAGGTAAGTAGCAATAGACTTTGAGGGAACTGTACGGTGTAGACCGATATGGTTGAAGCAGTAGCTATGTTGGTGTGGCACTTTGGTTGGTACCGGTATCCCTTGTGGACAAACGAGGAGAATACGGGGCCGTTGCGTGGTGTCGTTAAGAATCAACTAACCTTAGAACCTTTAATCGCCCAACTTGGCCATTAGAAATTAGAGAGATAGCCGGCCTCCGTGTAGAGCTGAGAACTGGTTGATACTCGATGCTACACTCATTGAGATCATACTCTCGGAATATTTCGGCTGCAAGAAAAGATTGTGTGAGCTCAAACCATGACCGATGGAGGATGGTCAGTGATATTGAGATCCTCTAGAACCCGGTTACTTTTCTAGGACAGGTTGAACCAACTTAACTTCAAGAGGGTATTACCTTTGACCTTATGCAAGCCTTAAACCTAAGGGCTTTGTGTGATTTGACTGTGTTTGCAATACTTGTGTTTGCTATACCTGTGGTTTATCATAACATCATGCATCATAACACGACATTCATGCTTCATTACAATAACAATTTCAAAGACCAAGGGAATTTATCTTTGTTCTGTTTTGCAGATCATGGCTTCCGTGCATAGAAATACCATCTGAATCAGCTTTGTGCAGATACCTGTCCAACTCAAAGAGCTAGCATCAAGAGTTTCTAAAACTTCTACTTTCATTAATAGACACAGTCAACTTCTCATCCTGGTTACTTTAAACTTTGACGAACAGATGATGAGCGTACTGTTTCAGTTCTTCGATCCCAAGCATCACTGCTTCACCTTTCCAGATTATTAGTTGGTACCCACCTTGGAATAGTTCTCTCATCTATTGGGCATATCCATTCTTGAACAGGTACCCTTCACAGGTATGGAAGAAGTTCCTAAGCCAGAAGTCATTGCCTCAGCTTTACATCTGAAATAGGCCGATGTGGTAACCAATTAGGAAACTCGAAGCGGAGTCGAAGGTTTTCTAGCCAAATTTCTGATAGACCAGGCTCAACTATTTTGGGATGATTTGGATTTTCAGGCTTTTGAGGAGGTCTTAGCTCTTCTTATCTATGGTTTAGTGCTCTTCCCTAATCCGGACTCCTTCGTAGATGTGAATGCTATCAAGATTTTCCTTTCTCGCAACCCTGTGCCTACCTTGCTTGGAGATATTTTGCATTCTCTCCATACTCGTACCATGAACAGAAGAGGGACTCTTATGTGCTGCATGCCGTTGCTATCTAGGTGGTTTATTTCTCACCTCCCTAAGTCTATAATGAAGAACGAAGAAGGTTTAGGTTGGTCGCACAGGATAATGTCACTCGCTCATACGGATATTCTTTGGTGTTCCAGAGCTATGGAAGACACTTCTATTATTGACCGCTGTGGGGGGTACCCTAATGTCCCATTACTTGGTATCCGAGGGGGTATAACTTACAATCCTTGTCTAGCTTTGCGACAATTGGGTAGTGCTCGAAGGGATGGTCCCCATGAGTTACTTCTCGAGGACATTGTATTCGACTATAAGGATGATGTTAAGGAGCACCGTCGGAGGTTCATACGAGCTTGGGGCATGGTAAACAGATCTAACCCCAAAGAGTTGGGACCGAATACTTCCCTTCCTATGCAGCCTTACCTCCAATGGGTCCGATCTCGTTCCCAAAAGCTTATGATTCCTTATGCGGCCTGTGATCGGTGGATCTGGAACTGATTGTTTTGAAGCTGGTTTCGCGAAATGTCGCGGTAAGCAAGAGTCGCCACCGTCTTTTATTTTCTCCAACAAGGAAAGGACAAAAGCACAGAAAAATTCCTTATGAGATTAGCTCTCGGTTCGGGAGGTAGATTTATAGAAAGGGAAGGTGTTAGCACCCTTTCTATCCATGGTTATCCATGGGCTCTTAGATACTTGCTCATTGTGTTTTCAAAATGTTTGTTTGCTTTTCAAAGTGTGAGTGGGTTTGAAAAAGTTTCTTTTAAAGTTTCAGATCGACTCTTGTATCAGTCCTCAAGAGTGTTTGAAAAGTTGTTTTGAAAGCCTTTTGAAAAGTGTAAGGTGTGAAAAGTATTTTGATTTGTTTTTGAAAAGAGCAAGTATCCATGAGTCATCTACCTACCCTAAGGAATTAAGCTGTGTAATTGTCCTTTAGGCAGTGCCATCCCACTATTGAGAGATAGGTAGCACCACCGTTGGAGGTGTTCGGGTCAATTCGAGGGTTAGGAACAGTGTGGTCACCGGGCAATAGTAAGATACCTTAGAAGCTACCCTTATGCCATTGATCTTTTTATTCCGAGGCAACTTGTTTCGAGGTAACCTATTCGAGGCAACTAGATCAATGGAACATAAGGACTTACTAAGACGTCCTGTACTCAGCGACCACGTTTCGAGGGGCAAGGCAACAGGGTGATCACCAGAGCAACAGTAGGATACCTTAGAAGCTACCCTTATGCCATTGATCCTTTTATTCCGAGGCGACCATTCCGAGGCAACTTATTCGAGGCAACTGGATCAATGGAACATAAGGACTCACTAAGGCATCCTGTATTTGATGACCACCTTTCGAGGGGCAAGGCAACAGTGAAGCGTACCCTAGGGGTGGTGTGTGAATTGTGTGTCATTTTCAGTTTATTGTTTGTCTTGTCATGCATTGGTGATCTACGTTTCGATTTTATTTTTGGGCATTCATTCTTTCATGTTATTGTTTAGCAGTTAAAAGTGCGGGAATTTAAAGTGCGGAAAAGATAAAGGGTCCTACGCTATTACAAAGGCGCGGGTCTACAACGCCAAATTAATCCAGACCCGATTTAAAATAAAGTGCAGAAAATAAATATCTAATAGCTATTACATGGCTTTGGAGCAATTACATTATATTTACAACAGAAATAAATAAAACGCGCGAAAAAAAGGAAAATATGATCGAATGCGAGGGCGTTGGACCCTTTAAGGAATTAAAATAAAATTAATAGAATAATTAAATTAAATAAAAAGAAAGAACTTGTTTTTTATGTTTTTTTTGTATTTATGACATTAAATTAATTAAAAGTCAAATGATTAATTCTAATTCTAATTGTTTTTTAATTTATTAAAGAAAATGCATTAAAGTTAAAACCTAGAATTAAAACTAAATTAATTATAAATTTTATTTACAAAGTTAATGGTTAATGATACTTATAATAAAAATATTTAATTAATGAAAAAAAGGTAAAAAGTGTTAAAGATCTATTTTTTATTATTTTTGGTTTATTGTGAAATAGAATTAAATTATAACCTAAAATTAAATCTAAATTAATTAAGGGATTTATTTACAAAATTAATACTAAAATAAAATTATTATTTATTTTTTGTCTTTTCTGATTTTGTGTTTTTGATTTTATGTTGATTAAAAAAAAGAAATAAAAATAGTCAAAATAAGTATAAGAAAAACGACGGAAACAGGCAGCAAATAAAAAAAGCATAATTCTGGAGGCCTGGGAAGCTTCGATCCAGAGAAGGTGTCTCCTTCGATCTGGGATGCTATACCTGCAAAAGTATGTTAGTAAAATAAACTCAGGGCCTGGTATCGAACCCCAGGCCCTTCGATCCTACGTGTGCTGAGTCTTTTCAGGATAAATCTGCAGCAAATGTTAGCAAACGAAGAACATGACCTGGGGCCAAACCCAGGCCCTTTGATCCTGTCTAGGATAGTAAATTGAAGGTAACAACAAGCACGAATGTGTAATGCAAATACAAGGTTGGACAGTTTACCCTCTCTTACCAGTAGATTGGACCTTCGATTTGGGCGCTTCCTGAATGTAGGCACCTTCGATCTGGGCTTCTGGGCTTGGCTACTTTTGCTGAAGGGTGGCTTTGCTTGGAAAATTCTGGCAACCTTTGATGGATTTTGTGGGCAGCCTCTCTCCAATGTTTCTTTCGTTCTCCTGTTGTGTGTTTTTTTCGTCCGTTGTAATGTGCCACTGGCCCTTGTATTTATAGGAGTGTGAGGGTCTTGTAACGGTAAGAGACAGCCATTTAACCAGGCCTTTAATGCCATGAGACAAGAATCAGACACATTAAAAGTTTTCCTTTTTTGAAATATGCATGTCTCTTGAATGAACCTGGACACTTTCACTTGTACATGTCTTATGCAATGTGTATGAATGAAAATTATGGCCAATAATGCCTTGCATTGATGTTTAGGATTTGGCATAAACCACCATTATCACACTTTCCACTTTTGATTCAAATTTGAATTTTTGCCTTGTTTAAGCCTTAGCACGAAAAATGGTAGGCACATAATGATGCTTCAAGGTTAATCAAAGCAAAATATCCCTTTAAATTAATTTTTTTGAATTTCTTTTGATTTTAAAAGATTTAAAATTAATTAAATCCAATAAAATCAATAAAAATGAAAAAATTAATAAAAAAATCTGAAATAAAAGATGGGACACGTGGGAAGCATGGCCAAGTCAATTCAAGTGGAAAAAGTGGGCCCCTTTTGTCAAAAATGAGATTTCAAGGATAAATGATTTTGGCCATTTCACAAAAATTTCCCAACTTCTCCAATGCATAACTTGCTCAATTTTTAAGCTTTGCTCATGTTCTTGGACATTTTAGAAAGGTCTTGAAGTCCTCTAAACAATTTCTTTGGTCCCATGTCATTTTGATTTACCAATCTCAAGTTATGGCCTTTGACTTAAAGTCCTTTTTTGTTGACTTTTGAAAATGACCTATAATGTTGAAATTGATAACTTTTTGTGAGAGCATTTCTTGGACTTGAAGTATGAAGATTAGTTGTAGGAAATGTCTTTCTCTTCAAAATGAGATTTGGATGGAATTTTTCTGATAATCCATGTGAAAGTTATGCCATGGTCAATTTCAGTTGACTTTTTCAACTGTCCAAAAATAGAAACTTTTGCATCTTGGTGATTTTTGAGCCAAGTTTTGAGAATCATGATCAAGCATTGATCAAATGATGTTTGTGGCTTCAAAATGAGATGTTGACCAAAAATTTGAACTTTTGACTGCCAAATGACCATTTTGCCCCTACAGTTGACTGTAGTGCAATTAGGGTTTTGACTGTGCAATTTTGTGCTGAAAGTCTTGAAACTTGATATGAGGATGCTTGACCATATTTGTAGGCTTGTGAGACTTGATTGGACCCTTGGAAACTTCAACTCCTTGATCAGAACACAAACCCTAGTTTTGACTGCTTAGGAGGTTCTTGCACTGTGCAACCCTTGGGGAACTTTGAAGCTTGACTTGGCAATTTCTTGAAGAATATGGGAGGGCAAATTTTAGGGTACAACAGTTGCCCCTGTTCAATCTTCTTAGACCTGAGGATGCAGATTGGCTGACGTGCCTTTCGTAATCCGAGGGTGGAAGATGATTGAACACTAGAGTGCCCAGAAATTTGCGCTCACATAGTAGCAGTGGGATGATGAGAATGGGCTTATGGATGCCATCTAGAGGTTGATGAATAGGATAATGGGCTTATAGATGCCATCTGGATGTTGATCGCGTAAGAGATTCCTTAGCGAGAACTTGCGTACCTGCAAAACAGAGAATGATTACCTGACACGTTGCAGGAGTTGGTTTTCAGCTGCTTGGCATAGATGTGTCCTGACTGGTTACAGGAGCTGAGTCTGGAGCTTCAAACGGTGATGAAGTTGTCTCTACTGACAGGTTGTTTCCAAGGACGGGTGGTCTTTAACGACAGGTGTCTATAGCGACTAGTGTCTATAACGACGAGTGTCTAGGACGACGAGTGTCTATAACGACGAGTGTCTAGGACGACGAGTGTCTATAACGACGAGTGTCTATGACGACGAGGGTCTATAACGATGAAGAGTGTCTATAACGACGAGTGTCTATAACGACGAGTGTCTAGGACGACGAGTGTCTATAACGACGAATAGTGTCTATAACGACGAGTGTCTATAACGACGAGTGTCTATAACGACGAGTGTCTATAACGACGAAGAGTGTCTATAACGACGAGTGTCTATAACGACGAGTGTCTAGGACGACGAGTGTCTATACCGACGAGTGTCTATAACGACGAGTGTCTAGGACGACGAGTGTCTATAACGACGAAGAGTGTCTATAACGACGAGTGTCTATAACGACGAGTGTCTATAACGACGAGTGTCTATAACGACGAAGAGTGTCTATAACAACGAGTGTCTATAACGACGAGTGTCTAGGACGACGAGTGTCTATACCGACGAGTGTCTATAACGACGAGTGTCTAGGACGACGAGTGTCTATAACGACGAAGAGTGTCTATAACGACGAGTGTCTATAACAACGAGTGTCTATAACGACGAGTGTCTATAACGACGAGTGTCTAGGACGACGAGTGTCTATAACGACGAAGAGTGTCTATAACGACGAGTGTCTATAACGACGAGTGTCAGAGAAATCTTTAGGCATTGATTTAACTGGATTTGTATTCTTTGACTGGATTTGTCTTTTCTGACTGGATTGGTCTTTTCTGACTGGATTGGTCTTTTATGACGGGATTTGTCCCTTATGACGAGATTTGTCTCTTATGACGGGATTGGTCTCTTATGACGGGATTTGTCTATTCTGACTGTGTTTGTCTATAGCTGATCATTCAACTGTATCCTTCCTAAAAGGTAAAGGTCAGTCATATGCAGTGCATGATATGGACCAAGCAATGATGCTCTCAACATAAATGAGATTTGTAAGGTATGATGCGTATATGCATGCTATGATGTATGAAGTGCGATATATGTTTTTGCGTCTAGGAAAGTAAATCCTTGACGGGTGCCGGGAAGTCACTCCTGGGCTGATGTTGAAGAATAAGCTTTTGCTTCCGCTGGGGATGATAATTGCAAGAATACCGGTAGGAGAAGATGACTCCGTTGGGGAATGAACTTGGCGAACTGATTATTCTGCGGGGAGAAATGACTCTAGCGACCTTGCTGGGGAACCATACTCTGTAGGGAGAGAGGTACGCTGTTGAGATTTGATGATAACTCCGCTGGGGATACCATTGTTGAGTTGGAAGTGTTAATAGACTTCGCTGGGGATAAGGAGACTTCGCCGAGGACGCTCTTTCCGTGGCTTTTGGCTGAGGATAACCCAGTTATATCCAGGTAGGGAAATAACTCTTTAAATAAAGCCGGGAGACGCGTTCGCTTTGCAGGGAGTGAAAGTATCTGGGTCGCATTCTTCAGCTGAACCTATCTTGGTACCTCGATGGATAGAGCAACCGGATCCTTTAGACAACTCATTATTGCCCCAGTTTCAGTGGGAGAAAGCATCTGTGGGAGTACTTGACAAGTCTTCTGGTAGGCAGGTGCCGAGATACTGGGACATAGTCATACGCCTTGATCCCTAACTTTTGCCTGGACCGCCCTTTCGGGTTTTCAGTCCACCGGGATACCCATTTTTGCCCAAGCCGCCTTTTCAGGTTTTCGACTTGCCGGGTGTATAGATTTCTCATTTCACCCCTTTATTTTGCCCGAACCCTTTTGGTTCGCCGGGAAGCCCTAATTTTTGCCTAGGCATGTCAACCTAGCGGGTCTCTGATTATGCGTAGTATTTTTTTTCTATGTCCGTGTTTTCAGAATGTAGGGAGTTGCCCCTGTTTAGCGTTGTGTTGCCATACCACCAGAAGGTATTTGATCAGGCAAGATTTGTTGTTGGAATGCCCCAAGTGACTCAGGCGGAGATTTGCCCCCAGGCTATTAGGCTTTTGAGAGATTCTCCGAATCTTGATTGGACTGCCCCAGATGATGGACCACGGTCATGTCTGCCCCTTGATTGGAGGTACTTCTTGTTCATTAAGCATTCGTCGTGCGAACTTCTATGCTGTTCAAACAAAAAGTCATATGCAAACAAAGTTATGTTAAAAATGCAAAGCTTATGTCTGTCTTGAAGATTTTGAAAATGCATTATCTTTCATAAAGCAAGTGAATGTTTGTAAAACGTGATGTCAACTCCGTATTTACCGTAGGCCTTCAGGAGTCAGGATACCTTTCGTAACAGTATGCTTTCGAACTAACCCATGCTTCAGCTAGGACTTTTAAGGGTTATAACGTGGCCTGGTTCACGGTTTAAGAAACAAAGGATAAAGGCTCAAATTTTATTTGTACCCACGCGTTCTTCGTGATGTTCTTCAAACCTAAACTCAGCTGATCATGCGTTAGACCTTGTTTGAGTCTTTGCTTTGATATACCAATGATGGTTCAAATAATGATGATTTATTCTGAATGGGCAGTCATTTCTTTTTGTTGAGGGTTTGTGTGACCTCTTTTTTTGATTTTATTATCCCTATTTTTTTTTGTCTGAACTGTTTCCTTTTTTGGAATTACAGTCAGCGGGATGCCCCAGTTTTGTAAGTCTCCTTCATGGGTTTTGACTTATTGGGTTTTTTATTTTTTGAGATAACGACTGCCTTTCTTTATTGATTATTCGGAACCATCACTGTCTTTTGTTTTGTAAGGACCTCTTTGGAGCCATTCGTTATGCACTTGGATCAATTGAGAGACTACCCTGCCCCAGGTTATGATTAAGGGTTTTAAATTTCGAAAAGAAAAACTCCTACTTCTTTGGCTCAAAGGGGTTGACGAGGGATTATCATCATTATAACTCCAGTGTTTAGGGATTGAAACAATGCCTGTACCTCATCAGCGGGGTCTATTCAAAAGCATACTGTACATTGTGGTATCGTTTTTGTCATCCTCCCTCAAGAGGCTTAGAATTATTAACCGAGCATTGATCATCACAAAAATATGAAAACAGTTTTAGGCATAGTAAACATAATTGCTTCAAAACAGACAAGTGTAATGCATTAATGAAATAACCAAGTTTGACATGAAACAAAATGTTTGAACAAATTGAAAGAAAATTACAACTTGAATATTTAAATGAACAAAAACTAATCCTAGCCATGTCTTGGCAAGGGAGCAGTGATCACATTGGGAGCCTCTGGAGAGTCGAGCTGGACTTCCTTTGCGTCAATCAGATCTTGAACCCTGTTTCTCAAAGTCCAACAGTCATCCGTAGCATGCCCCGGGCTATCAGAATGATAGGCGCAGCGAGCATTGGGGTTGTACCTTGAAGGTGTCCTGTTAGGATTCTTTGGGGGATCCATGAGGGTTACCAACTTGGTTTCTAGCAGCTGTGGCAATATCTGTGACAAGGTCATGCCGAGGGGAGTAAATTGCCTCTTAGGTCTTTCTTCCCTTTGTTGGTGGTGACGCTGAGGAGCACCGGCCGGCTTTGCAATAGCTACTGTGTTGACAGCACTAGATTCTCTTTTGGACGGTTTCTTCTCAGTGTTCGAGGAGTCACCATTCTGTATTTTCCCTGACTTGATGCCCGCTTCTATTCTTTCCCCGGTCAAGATCAGATCTGTAAACCCAGCAGCGGAATTCCCAATCAGGTGGTTGAAGAATGGACCAGACAGGGTCCCCAAGAACATGTCGACGAGCTCGCGGTCGGTTAAAGGTGGTTGTACCCTTCCAGCAAGGTCTCTCCATTTTTGAGCATATTCTTTGAAACCTTCACCCGTACCCATAGACATCCCCTGAAGCTGAGTGCGCGTGGGAGCGAGGTCGGCATTGTACTGGTATTGTTTGTAGAATGCAGTGGCTAAGTCCTCCCAGCTGCGGATGTTGGCTCCACTCAGTTGATAGAACCACTCGAGCTGAGTCCCTGAAAGACTCTCCTGGAAAAAATGGATCCA
Organism: Vicia faba; assembly: GCA_948472305.1. Classification (NCBI taxonomy): domain Eukaryota; kingdom Viridiplantae; phylum Streptophyta; class Magnoliopsida; order Fabales; family Fabaceae; genus Vicia; species Vicia faba. The sequence goes on from OX451735.1 coordinate 10,966,174, forward strand.
TAAGTTTTTGTCAGCTGTATAGGGTTGGATCCTCATTGTGTAAGCCCTGAGATGCAACTTTGGACAGGATGCCTCGTCGTACTTAGTGAAAGCAGGTGCCTTGAATTTGCGTGGGATTACTACCTCAGAAGACAGACCTAGATCCTCGAAGTCCAGGCCAGGCACTTTTTGTATCTCCATAGCACTTAGCCGGTCTTCCAACTGTTTGTATCTGTCCTCAGCCGGAGGGTACTGCTCGTCGTTGAAATCTGTCTCATCGGCGGAGACCACTGGACTGGGAACCCTTTCCTCTTGATGACTGCCTTCCCCAACAGATGGAGTGGTCCTCTCAGCTTTATCCTGTGGTGTATTCCCGGACCTGCGTCTAGGGCTGAACAAAACAGTCCTCTTCTTCTTCTTCTTCAGGAGCAGAGTCTTCAGATCTTGCTGCCCCTGGGCCAAATTCATGATCAGCTCCTGGAACTGGGCATTCTGAGCCTGGAGGGCCTTGATGGATTGTTCGTTAGACGATTCGGGATTCATGACGATCGGCTGAAATAAACAGCGAAGAGGGTAAGCAACCCGTCAAAAGGGTACCTGCAATAATGTGTATGATATGCATGCAATGTTTTCAAGGATCTCGCGGGGTAAACAAGAGAAATGTTAGTATTGGAAACTGGTGGCTTGTTTGAAAGTACTTCATATTGTTGAGAGTCCTTCTCCAAGGGTCAAAAGCTCACCATATCAAGTGGGTCATAGCCCCTGACTACCTTGGCTAGAGGAAAATAAATCCTCTTTGCCCCTTGCTGGGATAGTTGATTCACCATGACCTGCATCACAAGCCCTTGAGATCCTTGAAATGGGTTAGGATGTATGCAATGGTATGACGTCATGCTATGCATGGGGTAATGTAGGTAAACCCTGTTATGAGTCCCTAATTAAGGACTCTAAACAAAACCTGCAAGAAACTCAGTAACCCTGTTATGAGTCCCAATTTAAGGACTATAAACAAAACCTGCAAGAAACTCAGTAACCCTGTTATGAGTCCCAATTAAGGACTATAAACAAGACCTGCAAGAAAACTCAAGTGTCAGATAACAAGTAATCAAGTTAGAAGGCACACAAGTCACACAAGAGAAACCCTCAGAGTTTAGGTCAGCATGGGGTCTGGGCATTACCCTCTTGAAGTTGGTGGGCTCAACCTGTCCTATCAAAGTAACCGGGTTCTAAGGATCTCAATGTCATTGGATTGCTTTCATTGTTCATCGTTTCGATTTAGCCACTGACTGGCGATCAAAATATCCCAAGAAAACAACCCTCAATTGAGTGTAGTATCGAGTATCAACCGACTTCGGAGTACACCAAAGTAGTTATCTCACTACCCTAAAGAGGCCAAGATGGTTCAATTAAGGTTCCTAAGGTCTGTTGATGCTTCACGACACCACGCGGAGGCCCCGTACTCTCCTTGATTGACTCAAGGGTTACCGGTACACACCAAAGTGCCACATCAACGTAGCAGACTGCTTCAACCATGTCGGTATACCCCGCACAGTTCCCTCACAGCCTTGTTGCTACTTTCTAATAAGGTATCCCCAGATCCGGGTTAGGATCTATAGAACTCCCAAGACAATACCCACAATAATAAAGCAAACAATTCAGACAATTGAAAACACAGTGATCTTAGTCCTAAGGTACACCTCACTTTAAGTGTCCCCAGCAGAGTCGCCAGTTCTGTGATCGGTGGATCTGGAACTGACTGTTTTGAAGCTGGTTTCGCGAAATGTCGCGGTAAGCAAGAGTCGCCACCGTCTTTTATTTTCTCCAACAAGGAAAGGACAAAAGCACAGAAAAATTCCTTATGAGATTAGCTCTCGGTTCGGGAGGTAGATTTATAGAAAGGGAAGGTGTTAGCACCCTTTCTATCCATGGTTATCCATGGGCTCTTAGATACTTGCTCATTGTGTTTTCAAAATGTTTGTTTGCTTTTCAAAGTGTGAGTGGGTTTGAAAAAGTTTCTTTTAAAGTTTCAGATCGACTCTTGTATCAGTCCTCAAGAGTGTTTGAAAAGTTGTTTTGAAAGCCTTTTGAAAAGTGTAAGGTGTGAAAAGTATTTTGATTTGTTTTTGAAAAGAGCAAGTATCCATGAGTCATCTACCTACCCTAAGGAATTAAGCTGTGTAATTGTCCTTTAGGCAGTGCCATCCCACCATTGAGAGATAGGTAGCACCACCGTTGGAGGTGTTCGGGTCAATTCGAGGGTTAGGAACAGTGTGGTTACCGGGCAATAGTAAGATACCTTAGAAGCTACCCTTATGCCATTGATCTTTTTATTCCGAGGCAACTTGTTTCGAGGTAACCTATTCGAGGCAACTAGATCAATGGAACATAAGGACTTACTAAGACGTCCTGTACTCAGCGACCACGTTTCGAGGGGCAAGGCAACAAGGTGATCACCAGAGCAACATTAGGATACCTTAGAAGCTACCCTTATGCCATTGATCCTTTTATTCCGAGGCGACCATTCCGAGGCAACTTATTCGAGGCAACTGGATCAATGGAACATAAGGACTCACTAAGGCATCCTGTATTTGATGACCACCTTTCGAGGGGCAAGGCAACAGTGAAGCGTACCCTAGGGGTGGTGTGTGAATTGTGTGTCATTTTCAGTTTATTGTTTGTCTTGTCATGCATTGGTGATCTACGTTTCGATTTTATTTTTGGGCATTCATTCTTTCATGTTATTGTTTAGCAGTTAAAAGTGCGGGAATTTAAAGTGCGGAAAAGATAAAGGGTCCTACGCTATTACAAAGGCGCGGGTCTACAACGCCAAATTAATCCAGACCCGATTTAAAATAAAGTGCAGAAAATAAATATCTAATAGCTATTACATGGCTTTGGAGCAATTACATTATATTTACAACAGAAATAAATAAAACGCGCGAAAAAAAGGAAAATATGATCGAATGCGAGGGCGTTGGACCCTTTAAGGAATTAAAATAAAATTAATAGAATAATTAAATTAAATAAAAAGAAAGAACTTGTTTTTTATGTTTTTTTTGTATTTATGACATTAAATTAATTAAAAGTCAAATGATTAATTCTAATTCTAATTGTTTTTTAATTTATTAAAGAAAATGCATTAAAGTTAAAACCTAGAATTAAAACTAAATTAATTATAAATTTTATTTACAAAGTTAATGGTTAATGATACTTATAATAAAAATATTTAATTAATGAAAAAAAGGTAAAAAGTGTTAAAGATCTATTTTTTATTATTTTTGGTTTATTGTGAAATAGAATTAAATTATAACCTAAAATTAAATCTAAATTAATTAAGGGATTTATTTACAAAATTAATACTAAAATAAAATTATTATTTATTTTTTGTCTTTTCTGATTTTTTTGTGTTTTTGATTTTATGTTGATTAAAAAAAAGAAATAAAAATAGTCAAAATAAGTATAAGAAAAACGACGGAAACAGGCAGCAAATAAAAAAAAGCATAATTCTGGAGGCCTGGGAAGCTTCGATCCAGAGAAGGTGTCTCCTTCGATCTGGGATGCTATACCTGCAAAAGTATGTTAGTAAAATAAACTCAGGGCCTGGTATCGAACCCCAGGCCCTTCGATCCTACGTGCGCTGAGTCTTTTCAGGATAAATCTGCAGCAAATGTTAGCAAACGAAGAACATGACCTGGGGCCAAACCCAGGCCCTTTGATCCTGTCTAGGATAGTAAATTGAAGGTAACAACAAGCACGAATGTGTAATGCAAATACAAGGTTGGACAGTTTACCCTCTCTTACCAGTAGATTGGACCTTCGATTTGGGCGCTTCCTGAATGTAGACACCTTCGATCTGGGCTTCTGGGCTTGGCTACTTTTGCTGAAGGGTGGCTTTGCTTGGAAAATTCTGGCAACCTTTGATGGATTTTGTGGGCAGACTCTCTCCAATGTTTCTTTCGTTCTCCTGTTGTGTGTTTTTTTCGTCCGTTGTAATGTGCCACTGGCCCTTGTATTTATAGGAGTGTGAGGGTCTTGTAACGGTAAGAGACAGCCATTTAACCAGGCCTTTAATGCCATGAGACAAGAATCAGACACATTAAAAGTTTTCCTTTTTTGAAATATGCATGTCTCTTGAATGAACCTGGACACTTTCACTTTTACATGTCTTATGCAATGTGTATGAATGAAAATTATGGCCAATAATGCCTTGCATTGATGTTTAGGATTTGGCATAAACCACCATTATCACACTTTCCACTTTTGATTCAAATTTGAATTTTTGCCTTGTTTAAGCCTTAGCACGAAAAATGGTAGGCACATAATGATGCTTCAAGGTTAATCAAAGCAAAATATCCCTTTAAATTAATTTTTTTGAATTTCTTTTGATTTTAAAAGATTTAAAATTAATTAAATCCAATAAAATCAATAAAAATGAAAAAATTAATAAAAAAATCTGAAATAAAAGATGGGACACGTGGGAAGCATGGCCAAGTCAATTCAAGTGGAAAAAGTGGGCCCCTTTTGTCAAAAATGAGATTTCAAGGATAAATGATTTTGGCCATTTCACAAAAATTTCCCAACTTCTCCAATGCATAACTTGCTCAATTTTTAAGCTTTGCTCATGTTCTTGGACATTTTAGAAAGGTCTTGAAGTCCTCTAAACAATGTCTTTGGTCCCATGTCATTTTGATTTACCAATCTCAAGTTATGGCCTTTGACTTAAAGTCCTTTTTTGTTGACTTTTGAAAATGACCTATAATGTTGAAATTGATAACTTTTTGTGAGAGCATTTCTTGGACTTGAAGTATGAAGATGAGTTGTAGGAAATGTCTTTCTCTTCAAAATGAGCTTTGGATGGAATTTTTCTGATAATCCATGTGAAAGTTATGCCCTGGTCAATTTCAGTTGACTTTTTCAGTTGTCCAAAAATAGAAACTTTTGCATCTTGGTGATTTTTGAGCCAAGTTTTGAGAATCATGATCAAGCATTGATCAAATGATGTTTGTGGCTTCAAAATGAGATGTTGACCAAAAATTTGAACTTTTGACTGCCAAATGACCATTTTGCCCCTACAGTTGACTGTAGTGCAATTAGGGTTTTGACTGTGCAATTTTGTGCTGAAAGTCTTGAAACTTGATATGAGGATGCTTGACCATATTTGTAGGCTTGTGAGACTTCATTGGACCCTTGGAAACTTCAACTCCTTGATCAGAACACAAACCCTAGTTTTGACTGCTTAGGAGGTTCTTGCACTGTGCAACCCTTGGGGAACTTTGAAGCTTGACTTGGCAATTTCTTGAAGAATATGGGAGGGCAAATTTTGGGGTACAACACGGCCGTATTACCAGTGATTATGGAGCCCACTATTGAAGAAGGCATTACTTACACGGTTCTCTATCCTTACATGCCCACCGATCTTAGGGAGTTACAGAGGTCTTGGATTCAACTGAAGAATGAGCAGGATACTTACAGGGAACAATTCCATGAGCAAGAGAGGAAGGTTTTAAAGCTCACCAGGAAGCTCGAGGAAGAAAGAGTGATCAATGATTACATTAAAAAGCGTCCATGGGACTTTTGATTTTGCTTTTCTAGTTTTAGATTTGTTTTATTTACTTATTTTGTAACGCCTTAAAGGCATGTTGAACCTTTAAATTAGAGCTAATAAAGTTTTTGTTCATTTTGGTTTGAAAATTTAAATTTCCCAAAGTCTTTGAAATCATTACATGTGCATCCCATTATCATACAAATCATTACAGGTGCCACTACAGGTTTCTCATCTTCTTCGCTGGTTATTTCAGCAGAAATGTTTTTCGATCAAGCCATCAAAGATCTTCAGGCACATAACGCCCAGTTCCAACAGATGTTCATCAGTCTGGCTAAGGGGCAAGAGGATCTGAAGGCCCTCATTCTGAAAGAGAAGAAGAAGAAGAAGAAGACTGGTATTCTGAATATGGGTAGAAGATTCAGAGAAAGGTTGAAGCATCAATGTGATCTGACTTTTTCATCCAAGGAAGGGGAGAACCAAGAAGGGGAAAAGGATCCTAGTTCTACAGTCTCTGACAATGATACTGATTACAATGATGAGCAATATCCTCCTGCTGAGGATAGATACAAGCAGCTAGAAGACCGTCTGAGTGCTATGGAAGTTCAGAAGATACCTGGTTTGGATTTCGGAGAACAGGGACTGGTATCGGGAGTGGTCATCCCTCATAAGTTCAAAGCTCTGGTTTTTGCCAAGTACGATGGAGTATCCTGTCCAAAACTCCATCTCCGCTCATATGTCAGGAAGATCCAGCCCCACACAGCTGATAGAAATTTGTGGGTGCACTTATTTTAAGATAGTCTGTCAGGGACTGAACTTGAATGGTTCTACCAGTTGGAGGGAGACAGTGTCCGAAATTGGGAAGATCTTGCTGCTGCTTTCTACAAGCAGTATCAGTACAATGTCGACCTTGCTCCTACTCGTACTCAACTCCAGGGTATGTCCATGGGTGCAGGTGAAGGTTTTAAAGATTATGCTAAAAAATGGAGAGACTTGGCTGGGAGAGATCAACCTCCTTTGTCTGATAGGGAGTTGGTGGATATGTTCCTTGGTATGCTGTCCAATCCGTTCTTCAATCATTTGATCGGTAGCTCGTCATATGGTTTCACCGAGTTGATTTTAACTGGAGAAAGAGTAGAAGATGGAATTCATAGTGGTAAAATACAAAAGGATACCTCCTCGAGTTCAACAAATAAGCCTTTCGCTGGTAAGAAGGAAGCCATTGCAGTATATAGCCCGAGGGGCCAAAGCAGATCTGGACACCGTCAAGCGGTAAATGTTGTAGTGATAACAAGACCCATCGTTGCTCTACAACGCAACAATCAACAAAGGGTGGAAAGACCACAACGACATTTTACCCGCATCAACATGACTTTGGCTGAAGTTCTACCTCATTTATTAAAATCCAACTTGGCAACCTTGAGAGAGGCTCCCAAGAATCCAAACACTAGATCTCCCAGATACAATCCCAACGCGCGGTGCACCTACCATTCTGAGAGTCTCGACCACGATACAAATGACAGATGGGCTCTGAGAAACAAAGTACAAGACTTGCTTGAAGCCAAGAAGATAGAGTTTGATGCCCTGGAAAAGCCGAATGTTATAACAGCTCCCATGCCCAAACATGGTCGTCGAGTTAATGCTGTTGACACTGATTTGTTTGTGACCTCTGTTGAAGAAATTTCTACTCCTCTTATGACTGTTAAGAAAAATTTGCTGTTGGCCGGTTTATTTCTGGGTTGCGGTGAAGGTTGCCACATGTGTTCAATCTTACCTTCTGGTTGCCGTTTGTTGAAGTCAGGTGTCCAGCGCCTGATGGATAATAAAGAAATTTTGTTTGAGAAGACTATGATTCCTATTGTTCCAAATGAAGACGTTGCCATTATAACCATTTCTGCTAATCCTTCCAAGGTTTCCTCGAGAAGACCTGTTAGGATTACACCTGTTCAAAGAATTGCTCCGCTAATAATCATTGTTCCTGGTTCCATCCCGTACACCTTAGACAAGGCTGTCCCATGGAATTATGGTGATGATGTGTATTATCATGGCATTAAGCAAGATCTGGAGAATGAAGAAGATGATACTGATGTCAGTAATATTGTCGGGACTAGAAAAGTTACCCGAAGTGGAAGGGTCTTCTCTCCCGAGATTTCCCTGAAGACTATCATCAAGCCTACTATTATTCCAACTGCTACTCCAACCAGCACTCCTGAAATTTCTACTATTCCTACTCCAGTTATTACACCTGCTACTATTCTTATTCTTACTCCAGTTATCACCCCTGCTGCTGAGCTATCTGGGACTCGGGGCAAGGAAATTATAGGTGAGTTTGCTTGGACGGAGGCACCTAGAAAAATTGTTGTGGAAGCCTCTAAACAAGAAATAGCGGAAATACTGAAAATCATTAAGAAGAGCGACTACAATGTGGTCGAGCTGCTGGGGCATACCCCATCAAAGATATCCATGTTGTCTCTGCTGTTGTGTTCTGAAGCCCATGCGAAGGCTTTGATTACATTTCTCAAAATTACGCATGTGCCGCAGGAAACTTTGGCAGATCAATTCAAAGATTGTGTGGCCAACCTGACTGTTGACAATGGGCTGGGTTTTTCAGATGCGGATCTAACACCGAAAGGAAGGAAGCATAATGATGGTTTGCATGTCTCGATTGAATGAAGGGGCACTACTATGGCTCATGTGTTGGTAGATACCGAGTCTTCACTAAATGTTCTGCCGAAGTAAGCATTGGACCGTTTGAATTGTGAGGGTTTGACTCTGAAGCCTAGTAACATTGTGGTAAGGGCTTTTGACGGATCGAAGAGAATGGTGCACGGGGAGGTGGACATCCATATCAAAATAGGTTCTCAGACCTTTGGGTCCACCTTCTACGTAATGGATATCAGGTCGTCATATTCTTGCTTGCTGGGTCGTCCTTGGATCCACGAGGCTGGGGCAGTTACTTCCACGCTCCATCAAATGTTGAAGTACCCCGTGAAGGGAAAGATTGTCACGGTGCGAGGTGAAAAAGAATACATGGTTAGTCACCTCAGTTCCTTCTGCTACGTAGAGATGGATGGGGAATTCATAGAAACTCCTTGTCAGAATTTCGAAGAGGTCCCTCAGGTCTTGGCATCAACTGAAGTTACTATCGGCAAACCTCCGTTTAAGATGGCTTCCCTCAAGGACGCCAGGGCTGTAGTTGAAGAAGGTGGGTGTACCAATTGGGGTCAGCTTCCTGATTTCACTCACAAAATTGACAAATTTGGTTTGGGCTTTACTACAGGGGCTCAAAGGCTGTTAGGCGTTCCCTGGCTGGAAGACCTCCTCTACACATCAGTAATTGGGGAATTAATGCAATTGAAGACAGTGAAGAGGATTCAGACATCGACAGCTGGATCTACCAAACAACCAACGATGGACCAAATAAATGGACGGCCAGGGACGTCATACCTGTTTCTTTTATTTCGCAGTAATTGACTCATTTGTTTTAAGATTTGTAATAAACAGTTTGAAACTTTATGGCCCGGTGCCTTGCCCAAGGCACCTTGGCTTTGCTTGTGAGGGCTTATTATTTGTCATTTCATATATCATTAATAAAACATTGGACGTTTCTTGCATATAAATTTTGCGCTCCTTGTTTTTCTTTTTCTGTCTCTCACTTTATCAAAACAGCTATTCTCTTACACACACTCACGTATCATACTGCAGATCCATATCCACTCTGGATCCCATTGATAACAAGTCTTCTACTGCCAGTTATGACTTCAAAAATCCGATCAACCAAGCCGAGGAAGAAGGTGAGGATGATTGTGAGGTACCTGGAGAACTTGTTATACTATTACAGCAGGAAGAAAGGGCCATACAACCTCATGAAGAGCCAGTCGAGTCAGTGAATTTAGGTACAAAGGAAGACATGAAAGAGGTTAAAATAGGTGCGATTTTGGAGCCTAGTGTCAAACAACGATTAATATAGATGCTACACGACTATGTTGAGATCTTAGCTTGGTCTTATGAAGACATGCTTGGTTTAGACATTGATACTGTGGTACATCGCCTGCCGACTAAAGAAGACTTCCCTCCGGTAAAGCAGAAGGTCCACCGTATGCACCCTGAAATGTCATAGAAAATCAAAGCAGAGGTCATGAAACAGTTCGACGTAGGATTCTTAGCTGTCACTTCTTATCTGCAGTGGGTTGCCAATGTCGTTCACATACCTAAGAAGGATGGTAAGGTACGGATGTGTGTGAACTACAGAGATCTGAACAGGGAAAGCCCCAAGGATGACTTCCCACTTCCTCACATTGATGTTCTCGTCGACAACACTGCGCAGCACAAGATCTTCTCCTTCATGGATGGTTTTTCTGGCTACAACCAAATCAAGATGGCTCCTGAGGACATGGATAAGACCACCTTCGTTACACAGTGGGGAACCTTCTGTTACAAGGTAATGCCTTTTGGGTTGAAGAATGCTGGGGTAACTTATCAGTGCGCCATGGTCGCTTTGTTCCATGATATGATTCACCACGAGATCAAGGTGTATGTTCATGACATGATAGCCATGTCCTAGACTGAGGAAGAGCACCTTGATCATCTCCAGAAATTGTTTGACAGGTTGAAGACGTACAAGCTGAGGTTGAATCCGAACAAGTGTACCTTCGGAGTAAGGTCTGGTAAGCTTCTGGGTTTTATTGTCAGTGACAAAGGTATTCAGGTAGACCCCACAAAGGTAAAAGTCATACAAGAAATTCCGGCTCCCCGCACAGAAAAAGAAGTTATAGGTTTCTTGGGATGCCTGAATTACATTTCCAGGATCATTTCACATCTGACTGCTACTTGTGAGCCAATCTTCAAGCTGCTGAAGAAAGATCAAGTGGTAAAGTGGAATGATGAATGCTAGACTGCTTTTGAAAGAATCAAAGAATACCTTCAAGAACCACCAATCTTGATTCCTCCAGTTGAAGGAAGACCTTTGATATTTTTTGTACCCCAAAATTTTCCCTCTCATTTATCAAGAATTTTCCCACAAGATCTCTTTGACTCAAGACTGGGTTCGGGTTTTACCAACTCAAGACCTCTCATCATGCACTGATCACCCAAAATTAGGGTTTCAGATTGCACAAGAATTTTTGGACTATTAATGCTTCATATGACCTTCAAACATCATTATGGACCCCTAAGATTACTCATGACAGGTTTCAGGCCTTGAACCACATTTTTGATCAGTCAATTGGACAGTTGACCTAAAAATCAACTGTATTGGGAAAAAGTCAACCATGGCCAATTTATAGTCAAATTTCATAATTTTTGCTCCACATCAACGTTTTAGACTCATATGTATCATTTGATCAAGTTTTGACCACAATTCCTCAAGAAATTTGATCAAATCATCAAAAGGGCAAAATGGTTAAATTAAGGTTTTGACTGAGAAAAGGCAATTTCTGATTTTTCACCTAAAAAATGACCAATTGGTTTGAAGCATGATTTCAAGGGTTAATTTGTATCATCTTGAACTAATTACATGGATCAAAACATTTCAAATCCATTGGATCGACAGATGAAATTTGCAGTCAACTGATCAAAGTCAACTTTATACTGAAAAGTCAAACTTTGACTTTTTGGCCAAAATCATTTGTCAAAGATCATAATTCATCAAAACATGTCAAAATATGAAACTTCTTCATCAAGAAATCAAATATTGAAGATTCGGTTTTAAAATTTGAAATTTTCTTAACTTAGAAATTTTTCTAAGTAAAGAAAATTTCTTATTTTTTCTCAACTTTAAGCCATTTTTTCACCATGATACAAGATGATTCAAAGGAAATTCCCAACTTGAAAGTTGTAGATCTACATGAAATCTACAACTTTGCTTCATACATTTTTCCCTAAATATGCTTGGATCTCCAGATATAATTTTATGAATACATGCCCATGAACTAAAATAACTTAGTGAAATTTTGCCCTAATTTAGGCAGGTTTTTGACCCAACTTAATGGCAATTTTTCACCTACTTCCACGAGTAATCTTGAAATTCATTTCAAATATGAGTTATATAGAACATTGCAAGCTTTCCAAAATGTCCAAGAACTCCTTGACATCATTTTTGAGCAGGGAGAATCGAAGAGATGAAGTTGGCAATTTCTCACTTTGAATTCAAGCCATTTCATGAAGAACAAAATTCAAATCTGAACCTATGCTGCCTAATTCTTGCTTTACAGGTCTCAAACTTGTTTCTCACTTCATAATTTATTGCTTACTCAGTTGACAAAGCCTTAATACAAGCCCAAGAGTCTTTGTCCAAGTTGTAATTCCATAAATGGCACAAAGTTGCCATTGCCATTTTGGAAAAGCTTCACTTTTGCAACTTTCCAATTCTTGAGCATTGGACCTGTCTTCTCTGCACACACAAGTCCTACAGACCTAAAGCAATTTGTATAGAGGTTGTACCAACTCCAAACAGGTCAGTACAAGCATGTAGAGACTTGTCCCTTCACTTTGCTTCAAAAGCAAGAAAGAATGCAAAAGGCTACAACTCAAAGATCTGTTGTGGAACTGACTTGAAACTTTCTCCATACTAATACACAAACACATTACAACTTAGAACACGATTGAAATATGCCTGAAACACTCAAACACTCCCTCTCACCAAAAACCTGTCAAAACGTACAGTTTGAGCATAAGCACAACAATCCACAAATTGGCTCGTGCGTTTCAAGTTTTAATCATCCAAACACTTTACCTACTTCATATCTAAGTGATCTAGACCATCACCCCTGCACTGTAACTCCTCATTCTTCATCTGCCATTTTTGTTTTCCAAGCATGCAGGTTGACTTGGAAAGAGAGTTCCAGGCACTTCCAAAGAAAGGGAAGGATTGGAACACACCCAAGGAGGTTCAAGCAAGCTAAAGCAACCTTCAGGCCTCCCTAAATCTCACTCAAACTCCATTCACGATCTCAGCTGAAAGAGGTAAGAATTCCAACTTCTATCTCTTCATACAGGCATCCATTGGCCACTATTTGTGAAAGAAAAATGTAGATATTATAGTGCTGAAGCCAACCATGTGCATAGATTTCATTTCTGATCATAATGTATAAAGAATTTTAGCATTCAAATTTCTATAAAAATTAGGTTCAAAATTAGGGCTTTCAAAATTCGTTTTAATCTTTGATTGTTAGTTTCCATAAGTTACATGGTTGAAATCATGGGGATGAGTACTATCATTTTCATGTTGGAAGTTTTCATTTTCATGGAGAAATGAGAAAGATACAGGAGGTCTGGCCAGCTTGAGGAAGAAGATGAAGTACAGGGCAAGGGAATTTCTTATTTTATGTTTTTATTGTTTCATATAAACCAACAGATGTACAGCCACCCCAGTGGCAAGGTATCACGCTGGAAATGCATAGGTCGTGGGTTCGAATCTTGGCCCTACCTTTTGTTTTTTCTCATATTTTTCCAGTTTCATTTTTTGCTGTTTTGCAGGATGGGCTTCAACATTGGGCCTAGCGTTTTTCTAACATAACACCACCTGATTACTCAGGATACCCTCTGGCCCAACTATTTTCATTCACTTTTATTTATTTGTTTTATTTTCTTTTTTTGTTTTAATAAATATTTTCTTAAATACATAAAATCATAAAAAAATATAAAATAGGACAATTTTGCATTTTGTTTATTTTATTTTATTTTCACATGAAAAAATGTTTTTATTAAACTATATATTAATTATTTCTTTCTTAAATAAATTTGTAAATATAATAGATTTAGTTTAACTATTTTATTCCTTTTTTATTGTTCATACTTGTAAATATTTATTTTGACATACAAAAACTAAACATTTTTTCATAAAATATTATTTATTATTTCTAATACAAAAAATACATCAAAATAATATCTAAAGAACTTTATTTTCTTTTAAATTAGAAATTAGGGTTAACTTTGGTTTTCAAGAATTAATTTCTTTTCCTTATGTTTATTAGGTTTAGGTTAAAACTTTTTCACATAAAAAAAACAAATAAAATATTCTTTGCATATACAGAACATTACATTTAATTTATAGTGTATCTTATTTATTCCAATATTCGTACACATTCGATTTGGTTGTAATAGCTTAATTAGATTTATATTATTGCAAACCCCCATTCATAATTTGTATTCCCCCCTCCCATAAAAATGTTGTAATAGCGTAGTAATCTTTAAATTACACAATTTACCGCTTTTTATATACCATGCTAGTAATTAGGGTTTGTATGGCAAGATGAAAACAAATCGAATAGAAAACCCTAAATCCAAGACAAAATCAAAGCATGAAAATAACACACTTGCACACAAGTACCCTTAGGGTTTTCCCACTTGGATGCCTTATACAAAAATGGCCATATTACGCATGCGACGTATTTTGGCAAAACAAACAAGTATAAGATCATAGTCCCTCGATGACGCTATTCAAAGTTGCTTTACAAAATGATCTTGGTCCCTAAAAAATGCTAAGATACTTTGCAAATATTGCTAATCATGGTTATACGATGACCCACACCCGTCCCGTTTACATCCAAAGATAGGGTTGCTTACCAAATCAATGGTAAGACAACAATGTCAAAGGAATAGAAAATGAACAAGAAAGACATTTGAGTAGGTAGATTACTTCTAGTTACTTGCTCTATTTCGAAACAACTATCCTTGTTATTTTAAAAAAAAAACACACACATTTTCAAACATTTTACAAACATTGAAAACATTTCCAAAAAGACAAACATCTTTGTATACATTCTTACGAATGAGAATCATTACAAAGATTGCCTAAACAAATGGCCTCTTTTACAAAATACTTTCAAAAAAACACACAAAGCACAATTTCAAAACAAAAAGCAAGTGATCTAGCAAGTAACTAAGACCCCATGAAAAACCATGGATGAAAAGGGTGCTATTACCTTCCCTTTTCATAATCTACCCCCCGAATTCAAGAAACAATCTCAAAGGTATTTCCTGTGCTTTTTCACCTTTCCTTTTTGATAAAAGAAAAGTCGGTGGCGACTCTTGATAATCGCAACATTTGTGATAAAATGCAAAACCCTCAAGTCAGTTCTCCCACCGTATCACAGAACTGGCGACTCTGCTGGGGAATGTAATAAAAGTGGAGTTACCTTAGGGCTAGATCACATTTATTTTCTTACATTGTTTGACTTGTTTGCTTTACATTATGGTTCTTTGTTTGGGTTTGAATCCTCCACCCAGATTTGGGAAACATTATAGGTTAATAGAAATACGTTGTGGAAACTGTGTGGGGTATACCGACATGGTCTAAGCAATAGTTATGTTAGTGTTACATATTTGTGGGTACCGGTAGCCTTTGAGTCAATCAAAGAGAATACGGGGCCAATGAGTGATGTCATGAAGCACTAATAAACTTCTAAAACCCTTTACTTGACCAACTTGACCTTTAGGATGTAGTGAGATGACTAGATTTGGTGCAACCCGAATTTGGTAGATACTCAATACTACACTCATTAAGGGTTGGTTTCTTGGGATATTTTGGTCGCCATTAAAGAGGCTTGAGCTGAAACAATGACCAAGGAAACAATCAAGTGATATTGAGCTCCTTAGAACCCGGTTAGTATTACTAGGACATGTTTAAGCCAACTAAACTTCAAGAGGGTACTTACCTATAAAACCCCATGCAAGCCTAAACTAAGAACTTGTTTGTTTTTCTTGTATATGCATACTTGTACATAACATCATGGACATCATGAGCATCATATGCATCCACTAACCATTTCAAGGATTTTGGAGATTCATCTTTGTTCTTGTTTTGTATGATATGGATTCACTTCGTAGGAAAACTATCCAAGTCAACCTTGTAAGAATTCCTCCACAACTTAAGGAGCCAGCTTCAAGGATCCTTGAGAACTCTCCATTTGCCAAGAGACATGGTCGTCTACTCAACTTGGTCACCTCCAACACAGATGAGGATATGATGAAGGTGCTCTTCCAGTTCTTTAATCCTTTGCACCATTGCTTCACATTTCCCGACTATCAGCTTGTGCCCACTTTGGAAGAATTCTATCAACTCTTGAGGATTCCTATTCTCAGTCAACTACCTTTCAATGGTACGGAAAGAGACCCAAAGCCAGAAGAGATTGCTCAAGCTCTACACTTGCACTCATCTGATGTCACAACTCATCGGGAAACTAGAAGTGGTGTCAAAGGCTTCTTAGCAAAGTTCCTGTTTGAGAAAGCCCAAAGTTGTTGGAATTCCTTAGATTTGCAATCCTTTGAGGAAATTGTGGCTCTCCTCATCTATGGGATGGTTTTGTTTCCCAATCCTGACCAACTCATAGATGTGAGTGCGGTTAAAATCTTCATGTCACACAATTTGGTGCCTACATTGCTAGGGGATATCCTACACTCTTTTCACACTCGCACAATGAGGAAAAGAGGTGTCCTTATGTGTTGCACTCCTCTCCTGGAAAGATGGTTTATTTCTCATCTTCCCCAATCAGTCTTAAAGAATTATCAAGGATTAAGGTGGTCACAAAGGTTAATGACGCTCAAACATTAAGATATTCATTGGTGCTCTCGATCCAAAGAGAATGTTATCATTGTTGACCGTTGTGGGGAATTCCCTAATGTCCCTCTACTTGGCATTAGGGGAGGCATCACCTACAACCCATGCTTAGCTATAAGACTGTTTGGTTATTCCCGAAGGGATGGCCCACATGAGATGTTGATTCAAGGCTTGGTATTCGACTATGACCATGATGATCAAGGTCTTCGCTAGAGATTCATCCGAGCATGGAGGATGCTGAACAAGGTGGATAACAAGACTTTGGGACACAAGAATCCCATCCCTCTTGAGCCTTACCTCAAGTGGGTACAAACCCGTGCTCAAAGTCTTAGGATGCCTTATCCTTCCATTCTCCCGGTGATCATTGAGCCTGTTAAGGAAGGAGAAGTTCCATACACTATCCTACATCATGACATGCCCACATCTCTTGAAGACCTACAAAGGGATTGGATACAGCTCAAAGGAGAGCGAGATACTTTCGAAGCCCAATTCTACGCAAGTGGGAAGAAGGTTTTGGAACTCACTAGGCTACTTCATGAGGAGAAGACTCTAAATGCCTACATTGCACCAAAGAGAATGCACACTACTTTTTTATCTTAGAGTGTTGTATTATTTTGCCCAAGGAGCATTGATGTAATCAAACTCTATCTTATTAATATAGCATGTGTTTCTTTTTGTCTAAAACAAACTTGAATCTTTTAAAATCCTTGAAAACATTACATATGCACATATCATTCATCATAACATAAACAGGTCTTTTGCAACAAATTCCCTTATATCTCTACTGTTTATTTCAGTGAGATGGATCTCGAACAGACAGTCAAAGATCTTCAAGTTCAAAACACGCAGTTTCAACAATTACTCATGACCATAGCCAAGGGGCAAGAAGAGTTGAAGACTCTGTTAGCTGAAGAAAGAAAGAAGAAAACAAAGAAGGTCACTAGGGTTTTGAACATGGGGAGAAGGTTTCAGGGACAGACTAGAAGAACTTTGAATTTTGCAACCACTTCCGGGGATGGAGAAGGGAAAGGAAAAGAAACAGCGGTTCCGTCAGAATTTGAAGAGGAGGAAGAAGAGGAAGACTGCTCCGAGGAACAGTATCCTCCAGCAGATGATAAGTACAAACATCTTGAAGAGCGTTTGAGCGCTTTGGAAATACAAAAGGTTCAAGGTCTAGACTTTAAAGAATTGGTACTAGTGTCGGGAATTGTGATCCCACCGAAGTTCAAAGTGCCGTTACTTGTAAAATATGATGGGGTGTCATGTCCTAAGATGCACCTCCGATCATATGTGAGAAAGATCCAGCCGCACTCCGCCGATAAAGACCTATGGGTGCATTTTTTCCAAGATAGCCTATCTGGAACACAACTCGATTGGTTTTACCAATTGGAAAGGGCCGACGTCCACAACTGGGAAGATCTTGCCGCAACTTTCTATAAGAAATACCAATATAATGCAAATTTGGCGCCTACCCGTACTCAACTTCAGAGTATGGCCATGGCTTCCAATGAGGGTTTCAAGGATTACGCGCATAAGTGGAAAGATCTAGCTGGAAGAGTACAACCCCCTCTATCTGAAAGGGTGTTGGTGGATATGTTCTTAGGCACTCTATCAGGCCCGTTCTTCAACCATCTGATTGGAAGCTCATCTGCAGGATTTACTGAGTTAATACTAATCGGAGAGAGGGTGGAAGCTGGCATAAAAAGTGGAAAGATTTAGAAGGACTCATCTGCCTCTACAACTGTGAGAAAACCTTTCATTGGGAAGAAAGAGGTATCTGTAGTGGTAGAAATGTTCAAGACTAAGCCATTGGATTGACTAGACTTTATACAAATCAAAATAAAAATCGCCACCGCGCTTTATTGTTTCCAAAGGAATGGGAAAAGATCGAATAACCCAAAAGAGGGGGAAAGATTCAAGGTAAGGAGGTTGGTTATTCAAAGGTAAGGTATTAGCACCCTAAACATCTACGGTACTCCGTAGGAACCTCTTGGTAAAATCTGTATATTTTGGCTATAAAAAAATGTGTTATATATAAAATGGATGGTGGAGGTGAGAAAAGAAATATATTTTTTATGATTTTTGCATCCGTCGCGGTTGCGAACCTTTAGTACCCACGTACCACCTTTCGTGCAATAGGGGATCAGGGTACACGTAGTTCCTCTTTTAAAAGTTTGAAACAAGTGTGTTGGTTAATTTTAAGAGATAAGACATCATCGTTATTGTCCGTGTGGAAAACATACTTACTACCCACAATCATGAGAAAGGAGAATTTGCATCATCTCAAAGTGGAGGATATGAATTGGATTTTAAAATCAACAATGCCTCACTCAACACCCAAGTGGAAAATATCTCTCTTCACTACATAATGTAGAAGTATAGTTGTTTGCATCACTACAAGGATTGACAAGAGCCTAATCTTTTAATAAAAGTTTAAGGGTAGAAGCCAAAGTGGCAAAATGGTTTGAAATGAGATTACGTGACTTTTAGTCTTCTCATAAAAAAATTGTCAAAGTATTATTAAATTTATTGAGGTTTATTTATAAAAATGTTTTGAAAATGCATGGACATAAGTCCAAGTTTATTATGAAAGTGGTTCAAGTTTAAAAACAAGAAGGGTTTTCAAAAGGAGGGAGAAGATTTTTGAAATTAAAGAAGATGGGGGGAGAAGAAGAGGCTATCCTAAAGCATAAGGTAAAAGCTAAGGATAAGGACCATCTAACCAATAAGAAGCTAAAACTTGACATTATGAGTCAAGATAGAATTCCCATTCTTTGGATTGAAACCAAGCAAGCAAAGATACTAGACCTCCTCAAATGTACTGAGTCTTCACAAAAATTGGGCAGTGTAACGGCTGTATACGGGTGAATTCCAGATTACAAACAAAGGATGCAATCACAAAAAACCTGCACAGAAAAACAAACAAGCAACCCAATGTCTTGAGGTAAACCTCAAGAACTCCAGACAAAATAATCAGATAAGATCACAAGGTCTCCAAGATAGGCCAAGGTTTCTAATCCTAAGTCCAAAAAAATCCACTGCTCCATAATGCCAAGGACAGTAACCAAATAGTCCAAGTACCATTAAGAGTTTTTTAGGGTTTAAGTTAGTTATTAAGTATCTTAGGAAAAGGAAAAAGAAAAACTCAAGTGAGCAAAGTAAAAAAGACAAGAAAATAAATGCTCAAATGAGAAAAGATGAAAATGGAATGAAATGTAAAATACTAAAATAAATAAATAGTACATAAAGCATAAAAAGAATAAAGCATAAAATAAACAAGTCAATAATTAGTGGTTAGTTGGATGACCATCTTGAAACTTGCATTTGAAACTCATTAGAGGATTGGTAGAACCAAAGCCTCCACACAACAAGTTGCATTTGCTTTATGTCAAGTATATCATCCATTTAAAATTCTCACAAGTACTATTTAATGATCAACGCTGTTTAAGTGATCTGCGTTGACCAAAGATGTTGTAGATCTATTAGAGGATTGGTAGAACCAAAGCCTCCACACAATGAATCTCAAGGTTAATGGATCAAAGTGATCAAATTAACATACTTGAGCTTACAATCATAAGTTTGGGTCACGAATGATCATTTATTCGAATCGGGACAAAATTTAGCGCTATGTTAAGAAATCGTAAGTAGACTTATATAGAAGTCGCACCTATTTTGAGACCGGTCAATAGAAATTTATACACCATTTGTTTTGAGAAATGATATAGAGATCATGCTCCAACAACATTTAGTGCAACGAAAAGGGGATGAGATGAAGAGGAATTATGGTAAAAAGAAAAACCACATTTGAATTAACATTTAATCAAACTATTATTAAAATCATTCATCCATCTTTTGTGGAGTTAAACTCAACACCATGGCTCCAATGATGTTAATAAAGCCATGACCAAAAAATCAACCCAAGACAGGGTTTAAAAATGGTTTAAAAAATGGAAAATAGTGAAGAAAATTCCAATTATATTCAAATTAATCAATAAATGAAAAATAAGACCATAGAAAAATCACAAAAGAGGCAAAGTAATTATACAAATTTTTTGGGATTTTTTAAAAGTCAGAAACTATTTTTAAAAATTAAAGTAAATGGGTAAAATAAACAAAAATAGTAAAAAATAATAAAGTCAGGAACAAAAATAAAATAAGGTCACCAATATTTATCACAATATCATTGGATCATTTCATAATTTTTTCAGAATTTAAAAATGTGTATAAGTATTTTTAAACATTTTAAATAACTCAAATAAGTGTAAAATTCATAAAAAATACCAAAAAACAAAATTAAATTGTGAAAAAATAAAAATCAAAAAGAGAATAATCAAAAATATTTTTTCATAATTTTTTAGATTTTTTGGACTAAAAATGAATTTTCTATGATTTTTTTGAAATTTAAAACAATTAAAATATAAAAATCAGAAAAAGAAAATAGAAGAAAAAGATGTGGACCATTGGATGAGAGTCAAAACACGTTAGTAATCAAATCCAAAGGATCTGGCGCGCTGTGCATATCATGGTCTTTAGTGAATAATGTACAAAATCATTAATAAATCAGATTTTTGAAAAAAAAAACAAATGGCACACTTTCATTGGTTAGAAGGTGACACGTTGGTCATCTTCAACCTCCAGCCCTCATGAATTGCAGGTCTCTCAAACTATAAAATCAGAAGCTCAGACTTATGCCATTCGCTTCGTCTCTTCAAGACGAAGACAACCATACCCTCTCGCCATATTTATATAAACTGTAACTCAAGTAATTTGGAAAGAAATTTTTGAAAAGGGATTTGAAAATTCAAGGTCAAAACGTGCTTCCAGATAAAAGTAAGTGTTGTGACTAGGATCAGGGCAATGAGAGCAACACAATGATACCAAAGTTTTGAAGAATTGGTGAAAGAATCTACCTATTGAAGTTGAGTTGCAGAGCTCTGAAACGGGACTTATATGGAGCAAAATAGGGCACGATTCTTGAATGTGATTATATGGTTAGCTTCAGGGAAGATCAAGGAAGGTGAATTGATGAAGAAAATGGATTGAAAGAGGCTTGAGAATAGGATTCGAAGTAGCTGAATTCTGAGTTGTGAAGCAAGTTTGGCAGGGTGATTCTGGCTATCTAAGATTGGGAAATTGAATGGGGGATGACCCTCTATTTATAGGGAATCAAATGGGATGCTCAAGCGTGTGGAATGATGCAAATTGGAGGGAAATCGTGTGAACCTGATGCACGAGCCAAGTGTGATCTGATTTGCATTATAACTCATCAAATCCTTGCGTTTCAAGGCTCTAATCCACTTTGGCAACTTGGTTAACCATGTTCAGATCACAAACGCGTGCTAATTTGATGTTTAAAGGCCAAAACATGGATTTGAAATTCTGACTTTTGGTGAAACTTCAGTTCCAAGTTACCAAGTTCAATCCAATGGCATTTCCACCTCAGGGGGTCTTAGGGCAAAATTTTTGATGCTTTGGAAAGATGAGGTAACAAGATTTGAAATGGAAAAAGAATGGAATCAAATGGAGGCTTGAGCTGAAAATTACATGGAGTCAAAGTTGAAGAAAAAGAGTTGACTTTCCATACTTAGAAATATTTCAAATTCTTCTTTAAAAATGACCTATAATCCCTTGCATCCAAACATGGCCTTCCACTTAGAATTTGCTCTTGACCTAAAAAGATGTAATGAAGTAGATATCTTGAATGACATTTTTCAATTTGAACCACTCAAAGTCTCCAAAAATTGAGCAAGTTATGACTTGTTTATGTTGGCCAAAAATCATGAAATGACCTATAATCGTTTGCATTCTTAAGGCAACTTCCATCCATTTTCTTACTTTGCACATAAAAGAAGGAATGAAGTACACATTCTTAAGATTATCATGGAAACAGAATGGGCTCAAGGTGATAAAGATTGACCAAGTTATGACCATTTGAAGTCACATATGGAAAATTAGGGACTCATCTGGATGACTTGTAATCTTTCTTCTTCACAATGTTATTTCCACATGAAAACTACTTGGAACTTATGAAGTGATTTGTTGGTAACTATTTGAAGGGAAGAATGTTTTTGGAACCACCCAAAAATACCAAAAGATGAGCAAGATATGCCCCTTTGAAGTCCAAAACCCTAACCTCTAGATCAAGAGAATGTTTGGTGGAACTTTGCCAAGTTTGAACAAAATTTTTATGCCAATATTCTTCCTTTGTGAATAGAAATTGTTGAGGATGATGATGAGGACCTATGTCCACCAAAACAAATTTCATACCAACTTCAAAACAACTTCCATGGTGAGGTTTGAATCTCTCAAGCTTTTGACTAGGGCATGGAAATAAACTCATGAACCCATGAAGCAACTTGCTAAATCTCATTGCCTTTACCTACATTATCAACAAGTAAGACAAAACAATATTGAATTTTGTTAATTAGAGAGAAAAAATCAAAGTACAATATCTATGATCACAAAAGCAAACAAATCAAGGTGCTTGGTAACTCCTCAAAGAGCAAAGCTAAAGATAGGGAGAAGAACCAAAATCCCTAATGTGATTTTATGGTCATTGAAACAATATGGTATGATAAAGGGATATTAGGGGGAAAAATTGGGGTACAACAGCTGCCCTTATTTAAGTTTCTTCTATCCAGAGATACGAAGGTTAAAATTTTTCGTGTGGACGTGATCGAAGATACTTAAATATAAAACAAACCCTGTTTTTGGCCCTAAGATGCCATGCAAATGTTTATGCATATGAATGCATATAAATGGAACAAAAAGACGCAAAGTAGTATTAGGGATGCAACATGAAATGTAGCAACAAAAGAGCGATCCCACCAAGAAAATAAATCACTGGTAAACCACAAGAAAAGAATCAGAGAGGAGGATAACAAGCATCAACGTTCACTGCTAATGGTCTACCAACATTCACTGGAGGTTGGAAGAGAAAATATGTCATATCACATCCGTTCACTGACGATGAACTATCAACGTTCACTAAAGATAGCAAAAAGATAACAAACACCAACGTTCACTACCGATGTACTACCAACGTTCACTGAAGGTAGAAATAGAAAATATATCATATCACCACCGTTCACTAACGATGAACTATCAACATTCACTGAAGATAGAAAAAAGATAACAAACACCAACGTTCACTGCCGATGTAGTACCAATGTTCACTGAAGGTAGAAAGAGAGAATATATCATATTACCGCCGTTCACTGACGATGAACTATCAACGTTCACTGAAGATAGAAAAAAGATAAAAAAAACACCGACGTTCACTGCCGATGTACTACCAACGTTCACTGAAGGTAGAAAGAGAAAATATATCATATCACCGCCGTTCACTGATGATGAACTATCAATGTTCATTGAAGATAGCAAAAAGATAACAAACATCGACGTTCACTGCCGATGTACTACCAACGTTCACTGAAGGTAGAAAGAGAAAATATCAAGTTTTCCCAAAACTTTGGTGTTCTGCCAAGAACGGGTCTCAACTTCTTCTTTAACCAAGGAGATCTGCCTGGAAAGGGTAATATGTAACCTGTCTCAAATAAAGAGATTTCCACTCATTGCCAAAGGGGAAATGCAAAGAGAAATGATTTTCCAGGGATAGAAATATGACTTCCCAGAGAAATGCCATGATATTCCCGCTAAAGAGATAAAGTCTCCTTGTGAAAAATAAATGCACAACCAAAAACTCAAAGTTTTCAGAAATCCATAATACATGACATCGTCATGCAACCACAAATCCAAATCAGAAATATACCGGAGCAAGACGGCCAGAGCAGATTCATCTTTTGAGAAATAAACTCAAGAGGGAAGACCAAATTCAAATAAGCAAAGAGCGCTGCGGGAAAGGTCAGAACACAATGTCAATGAATGATGATTTTAGCAATGCATGATGTATGTATGAATGTATGAGTGCTATTGTGCATATGCTGATAAAAAGGATACATAATCAGTGCAGGCAAATGAAACCGCCTCAGTTACTAACAACATTGGGCTAAGCTTCAACCAGAAAGATCAATCCAGGCAAGGTAAAAGCGACTGCGGAAACCAAACCTATTGTATTAACTTCACTGAGGAGAAACATAATCTGAATGTAGCTTAAATCAAACAGACACCGGGATTGAACACCATGCTTCTGGTTTCATCGGAGAAACAGTTTACCAAAAGCAACATGCCTATTGGAGATTGCAAGGTCAACCTCAAATAAAGCAGACTGACCTCATTCCAACAAGAGATGCCTTGGGATAACCTTCCCGGGAAATCAAGAAGTCAACACTAGTGCCGATACTGTAGAAATTGCGACATCTCAGCACACCAAGGGAATAAAACCTTTCATCATATGAGGGAAGAATTTGCTGGGGAAGCTGGGACGGAGGCTTCTGACCATGTAAGCCCAAAATCAAAAGCTAATCAAGACTTGACTGGGGATAATGGGATGACCAACCCAATACTGTACCTCGTACCCATTGATATCGTCTTTAAGTATCTGAGAAACACACAAAGATTGCGCACCTACCAGTAAAATGACCTGAGAAAATTTTCATGAAGGAAGTAAATCTTAAAACAACCGGAGTTTGTTCATTCTTGGGACCACCATTCTTGTTATCATTGTTTCATCACAAATCCCAAAGTAAATTTAATTGTAAAGATCTCTTTTTTTTTTGAAAAGTCAATTTTTCTTTTTAATCTTTTTGCTTTAAAATTTATTATCAATAATAAATGAAGTCTTTGCAAGCTAAATAAAATTAAGAACACAAAGAATTGGGAAAAATCTAGAATTTCATTAATAGAATGGTAGTATGCGAATGGAGAGACTCCATGGATGATTACAAAGTTTGGGAAATGGTAATAAATAATGGACAAGATACATTGAGATACAATGACCACTATCCCCCCTAACAACTTTTGAAATCCTGAGCAGCAACTTTCATTGAAGTATGGTGAGGATCCGAGAAGATTGTTGCTTCGATGATCAAGTTTCGTCTGACGTAGTTACTTGCCAAGAAAATCCCTAACTTTTGCCTAAGCTGCCCTTGCGGGTTTTCAACTTAGCGGGAAATTTATTCTGTTTATGTCTCTAATTTTTGCATAGACCACCCTTGCGGGTTTTCGGCCTACAGAGACGCTCCTTTTTGCCTAAGCCGCACTTTCGGGTTTTCAACTGCGTCAGCATTCATGGGACGTGGGAACTCCTCGCCATCCA
Organism: Vicia faba; assembly: GCA_948472305.1. Lineage (NCBI taxonomy): Eukaryota > Viridiplantae > Streptophyta > Magnoliopsida > Fabales > Fabaceae > Vicia > Vicia faba. The sequence continues at coordinate 10,991,470 of OX451735.1, forward strand.
TAGTCTCAAGAATTAATGCACCACCAGAGAAGGCTTTCTTGACAACATACGAGACTTCAAAATTAGGAGTCCACTTGCCCCTAGAATCAGCATTGAAAGACATGATCTTCCTGAGCACGAGGTCGCCTTCTCTGAATTCACGAGGTTTGAACTTTTTATCAAATGCTTTCTCATTATTTTCTTATATAACTGCCCATGACACAAAGCTATAATTCTCTTCTCTTCAATCAAATTCAATTGGTCAAACCTGTTCTGAACCCGTTCAACCTCTGACAATTTGGCTTCCATTATCACACGCAACGAGGGAATCTCTACCACGACAGGGAGTACAACTTCCATTCCATACACTAGGGAAAACGGGGTTGCTCCTGTTGAAGTGCGAACAGATGTTCAATATCCATGTAGAGCAAAATGGAGAATTTCATGCCAATCCTTATAAGTAACAACTATTTTCTGGATAATTCTTTTGATCTTCTTATTAGCAGCTTCAACAGCCCCATTCATCTTTGGCATGTATGGAGATGAATTGTAATGGACAATCTTGAATTCTTCACACAGTTTTGTCATCATCTTGTTGTTCAAATTTGAGCCATTGTCAGTGATGATTCTGCTTGGCACATCATATCGGCATATAAGATTATTTTTGATGAAACACACAACCACCTGTTTGGTAACATTGGCATACGAAGCAGCCTCTACCCATTTGGTAAAGTAGTCAATTGCTACCAAGATGAACTGGTGTCTATTCGAAGCTTTGGGTTCTATCATCCCGATCATGTCAATAACCCACATAGAGAAAGGCCATGGGGAGGAAATCACATTGAGAAGTGTCAGAGGCACATGGATCTTATCTGCATAAATATGGCATTTATGGGACTTCTTTGCAAATTTGTAACAATAGGATTCCATTGTCAACCAATAATAACCTTCCCTTAGCATCTTTTTAGCCATTGAATGTCCATTAGCATGAGTGCCAAATGAACCTTCATGAATCTCATGCATCAACATGTCTGCTTCGTGTCTATCCACGCATCTGAGCAAGCCCATGTCAAAATTTCTCTTGTATAACACATTTTCACTGAGGAAGAAACTGCCTGCCAATCTTCTCAGTGTCTTTCTATCTTTCTTTGACGCACCAAACAGGTATTCCTGAGTCTGAAGAAAATGTTTGATATCATAATACCAAGGTTTTTCATCTACTACCTCCTCTGTCACAAACACATGAGCGGGCCTATCTAGCCGTCGAACTATAATTCAGGGTATATCATTCCAAGCATTTACTTGGTACATGGAAGCCAGAGTTGCCAGAGCATCTGCCATTTGGTTTTCATCTCTAGGAATTTGGTGGAATTCAACTTTACTGAAGAAGTGTAGTAATCTTCTAGCATAATCTTTGTAACGAATCAAGCCAGGGTGACAAGTATCCCATTCTCCTTTAATCTGATTTATTACCAAAGCTGAATCACCATACGCATCTAGAATCTTGATTCTGAGATCAATAGCTTCCTCAAGACCCATGATGCAAGCCTCATATTCCACCATATTATTAGTGCAATCAAATGTTAACCTCGCGGTAAAAGGAACATGTGATCCATGAGGAGTAACAATCACAACACCAATTCCTTTACCATAAGCATTCACAGCTCCATCAAATACCATACTCCAATGAAATTCAGGGTTGGGGCCCTCCTCAGGCAATGGTTCATCACAATCTTTCACTTTCAAGAACATCACATCTTCATCGGGGAGTTCACATTCTGCATACTGATGATCTTCCATCGGTTGGTGAGCAAGATAATATGCCAACACACTACTTTTGATAGCCTTTTGAGTGTGGTACTCGATATCATATTCAGATAACAACATCTGCCAGCGGGTAATTCTCCCAGTAAGAGCAGGCTTTTCAAAAATATACTTGATTGGATCCATTTTGGAGATCAACCAAGTTGTATGATTCAACATATACTGCCGCAAACACTTTGCCGCCCAGGCCAAAGCACAACATGTTTTTTCTAGCATAGAATACCGCGACTTACAATCAGTGAACTTTTTGCTGAGATAATAAATGGCAAACTATTTCTTTCCCATTTCATCCTGTTATCACAGAATACAACCCATGGATTTATCTAACACTGTTAGATACATAATTAACGGTCTTCCTTCTACGGGAGGGAGCAAGATAGGAGGTTCAAGCAGATATTCTTTAATACTTTCAAATGCCCTTTGGCAGTCCTCTGTCCACACACAACCTTGATCTTTCTTTAACAACTTAAAGATCGGTTCTCATGTTGCAGTCATGTGGGAAATAAATTTGGAGATATAATTCAAACGCCTGAGGAAACCCCTGACTTGCTTTTCAGTTCTTGTTGCTGGCATTTCTTGAATTGCTTTGACTTTGTCAGGGTCAACCTCAATTGCTTTCTGGCTAACAATAAAACCCAACAATTTGCCCGATCTAACTCTGAAGGTGCATTTATTTGGATTCAGGCGGAGATGATACTTCCTCAAACACCGAAACAACTTCACCAAATCTTCTATATGCCCTTCTTTAGTTTGGGATTTCACAATCATATCATCAACATATACTTTGATTTCCTTGTGCATCAGATCATGAAATAGGGTTGTCATAGCCCTCTGGTACGTTGCACCAGCGTTCTTCAACCCGAAGGGCATCACTCTGTAACAGAATGTTCCCAAGGGTGTGATAAACGTTGTTTTTTCCATGTCCTCTGGAGCCATTCTTATTTGATTATACCCGGAAAATCCGTCCATGAACGAGAAAACCTTAAATTTTGCTGTGCTATCCACTAACATGTCAATGTGAGGCAACGAAAAATTATCTTTTGGACTAGCTTTATTTAGATCTCTGTAATCTACGCACATGCGGACTTTTCCGTCTTTTTTGGTACAGGGACAATATTGGAAATCCATTGAGGATACACTGGCGTCACAAGAAAACTAGCATTAATCTGCTTTAGGACCTCCTCCTTGATCTTTACTTCCATATCTAGATGGGTTCTTCTCAACTTTTATTTAACTGGAGGACACTCTGGCTTCAACGGCAAATGATGCTCGATAATGTCTGTATCTAGACCAGGAATATCTTGATAAGACCAAGCAAAAATATCCACATACTCTTTCAATGGCTCAATCAACCCGCTATAAACATCAGGATGCAACGATGCTCCAATCTTAACCTCCTTCGAATCTTCTTCTGAACCCAAATTAACCACTTCCAAAGGCTCCTTATATGGCTGAATGGTATTCTCCTCATGCTCAAGCAACCGTGAGACCTCTTCTGGAATCTCATCATAATCTTCTTCTTCAGCCCCAAACACAGGACAATCAAAGTTGGGAGAGGGTGTAGGGTCATTGTATTCAACAGGTTTTTTTAATTAATTTGCACATGTGATTTATGATTGCTTTTAGAAATTGACACATATAACAAGTGATCATGCAGATTAATTTTCAGTTATTATTTATTTTGAAAGGTTTTATTTTTATTTTTATTACCATTTACCAAGAAAAAGGTAGAAAATAAAAGCATAATTTTGGAAGCAAAGACAACTTTTATTAATGATCTTATCAATTATAGCAAACAGATAAGCCCCACAACATTAATACTTCCACCTTGAGCAAAGTGAAAGCTTTTCAAAAGAAAGAGGCAGATTAACAAAATGAATTATTTTGAAATATGTATGCAATAAGGAACATCAATGGTGACCCAAATCTGAACTCGGACTCCATGCGTCACATAATTCGATACTTCCTGCTCTACTTCATCCTCTTCTACAACATTAATTCCAGAACCAATCGGATGGAGGTAGCCTCCGCTGCGGAAAACATCATGATAACTGTTCACAAAAGACTTTGACTTCAAACCTTCGCCCATGCCATTCCTCGAAGAGAAACCTAAACCAACTTTGTTCTTGATCACGGGTGGATCCACAAGTTGTCCCCAAACTGCATTATGACCATTGCGCACAACCTGCTGCGCATCCTTCAGTGAGACCATATAATTCTCATTCTTCCTTATGTTATCAATGAATAGGGCTTGGAATTGGGTTCCAACAGCAGCCTCATCCGCTTCTACAATACTGAAAGAGGATAGATGGGATATCAACAACGCTTGCTCCCCATTTACGATCACTACCTTCCTTTCACGCACAAATTTTAGCTTCTGATGCAGAGTTGAAGTAACAGCCCCTGCTTCGTGTATCCATGGCCGCCCTAGCAAACAACTTTACGCGGGAATAATTTCCATTACCTAGAAGTTCAAGTGAGGTCCCCAAAATTGCTCAAGGAAGTTCAAGAGTTGACCAGGCAAACTCTCTCCTAGGGCGACACACCTCAAATTAGGGTTTCCATCTTCATCAAGATGTGTGAAACTCAAAGGACTCAAATTCTCACCATTGTCCTAATATGTTCTCAAGATCATCCATATCAAGTTTCAAGCCTCGCAGAAGAAGTTTGCTCAGTCAATTGCTCAAGTGCCTGAAAATCAGTTGTGCTAGGTCAAAAGTCAAATGTGGCCCACATACAGTCAAACTCCAAGATTTTTGGTCAACTTCCTCATTCTAAAGTATTATTCATCATTTTATCAAGGGTTGATCATGATTCCTCAAGGATTGCTCACAATTCATCAAAACCCAAAAGTTGCTAAATTAGGGTTTTGCAGGAAAAGTCAACTCAACTTTGACCAAGCATAAATTTCTCATAATTTATCAGAAATGACCCATCCAAAGCTCATTTTAAAGAGGATGAAATCCCCTACAATTCATCTTCAGCTCCCAAGTTCATAATGTGCACTCACAAAAATGTATGAATTTTGACATTATAGGTCCTTTTGAAAAATCAACAAAAACACCTTCTGGGTCAAAGCTTCATACATGAACATGGAAGACTCAATTAAGATGAGACCAAAAGGGTTGCTTAGAGGACATCCTAAGATTTCTAAAAGGTCCAAGAACACCTCTCTAGAGTCAAAATTGAGAGAGTTATGCATTGGACAAGTTGACCATTTTTGCAAAATTACCAAAAGTCAAATGTGCTCAAATTTGCATTTTTTGCTAAATGGGCCCAACTTTTTATGCTTGCACATAAATTATAATGTGGTCCAAGACTCAAATACTTATCCACAAATTATTTTCTTCATTTTTCAATTTATTTTGATTTTTCATTAATTAAAAAGTAAATTAAATCAAATAAATGATGAAATTATCAAAGATATGATTTGATTTGTTTTTTGACAGGTTAGCAACCAAGATATGCTGAGCTTGCAAGATCAATTCGAATCAATGGCAATTGGTACAAAAAGAGCATGATTGGCATGAAGATAGAAAGATATCATATGGCTAAAGAATTAAATCAAATATCATCAAAGCTAAAAGATTCAATCTGTTTTGCAACCCTAATTCATTGAGGGATATATAATGAACAAGAACAAAGCAAAAAATAGGGGTTAGAGGTCGTGCATAGCCAGGAAGAAAACTGAAAAATTCAAGAAAATGTGGGAATCGATTTTCAATATACAAGGTGTTTCAGAGCATTTTAAGATCACCAATCCCTTCCTAGACATCCCAGGAAGCTGTTCCAATCATTCTCAGGGCCTGAAGCACTCAGAAACTCGTTCTACAACTCACAGGTTTGGTATATTTTTCAAATTTGATTACTGCAATTTATGCATCATTAGCACTTTTGATTTATATATTCTTTTTCATCATTGAGTTTGCAAGCTATTGGTACCACTTAATTACATTTGCAGTGTAGGAATCACGATATGGCATTGTTAGGGTTCCTTTGCTCGTTTTAGGGGTGTTCAGTATAGGCAAAATTAGGCCTTGTTTCTGGTACCATGATGCTCGTGAGGATGAGACGAGTTTATTGGTACCCTTACCTTTCATTTATATTGCTTGTATAGGATTTTTTAATATCACAGGTTTGTAGTTACAGCAATATGTCCGTAGGTAAAAGTCCTGTTGCCTAAAACGACAATCTGGGGAAGAAGATGATGCATGGCGATCATTGGTTGGCTGGTTTGAATTTTTGTGCATTTTCTGAAAATAATGTTTGATTTACTTATATTGTTTGGCTTCTATTATATGAACAAGTAAACAACGCAACACAGTTGGAAAGCAGGTACTGGAAGCGAGCATAAGGACCTGGTGCGTTGTTGTTTCATGTTATTTTTCATCATGTGATCAGGTGCGCTGTTGTCCCATATGTCCACCATGCAACTCAATGATCTGGCCATCATACTCATCTCCAGCCAAGAACCAACATGCCAGCATTAAAGGCGCACCATACACCTCAAAGTCAAGGTTGCATGGGAACCAGCGTAGTCAATACAGGCTTGGATTATTTGGGCCCAAAAAATCAGATTGACACCCCCCTCTCCAGCAATGCTATCAAGCCCATTTATTCATTTTCTTATTTCTTTTTATTTTATTTAATTCTTTTAATATTTTTCTTTAATTATTTTAATTCATAAAATTAATTACTATTTTTCATAAAAATCATAAAATCAAGAAATCATAAAAATTAGAATTAGATTTTTTTTATATTATCAAATTTAATTTTGTTAATTTAATTTAATTTAACTTAACTTAGGGCAATTATAACTTGTTTTTATAAATAAAATCAAATAGAAATTAGGTTAAATTCTTGATTTAATTCTTTTATTTTTTCTCAAATAAATAAAATACAAAAATAAGTTTAGAATAAATTAATTTGCTTTTCTTAATTTAAAATTAATTAGAACTTAGGATTTTCTTGTTAATATAACTGTTTCATTATTTTTTTAAATAAAAAAACATGACAAAAACATCTTTTTTTAATCAATCGCAAATAGGTTTAGTCAAGGGTCAAAACCCTAGTCGTCTCGTATTTAATTCACCGCGCGCTTGTTATTTATTTTGTCAATATTTTGTAACTATTCACGGTTTGTAATAGTTAATTTAGGGTTTATTTTACTGTTTAAATCCCTGAGTTTTTGGCTATGTAATTAATCCCCCTCCCCGAAGCCTTGTAATAGCGTAGATTTATTTTCTCGCATTTCTAATTCCTGCAAATATTTAACTGTATAGATGTATGCTAATAGGATTGTATGGAAAGAATGCATGACAAATTAATACAGTTAGAAAACCCTAATGTGCAAAGATAAATAACTGAAACAAATCACTCGCACATATCACTCTTAGGGTATACTCTCACTTCGGTTGCCTTCGGTAAGCGATTATTAAGCATATGGTGTCTTAGTGGTTGCCCTCCTGTCTAAAAAGATCAAATGTCTCATTCGAATGTTGCCTCAGAAATGTTGCCTCGGAAATGTTGCCTTGAGTATGATCTTAAGACTCTAGGGTTTCTACTAAGGTGTCCTAATATTACTTTAGTGATCGTACGTCCCTTTTGAGTTGACCCTTTACAATTCCAACGGCGGTGCTACCTATTTCTCAATAGTAGGATAGCGCTGTCTAAAGGAAACACGAATAGAAACGATATTTTTTCGAGTAGGTAGATGCTAGTAGGTACTTGCTCAAATCAAAACTTTTCACGCTTACACTTTTCAAACAAATTTTCAAAACAACTTCGTCACACCTCTGAGGACTAATACAAGGGTTATCACGAAGTCAAAACTTTTTCAAAGCAAGCACATACACAAGCAATTTTAAAAAGGTGAGCAAGTACCTAAGAGCCCATGGAAAACCATGGATAGAAAGGGTGATAACACCTTCCCTTTCTATAATCTACCCCTCGTACTCAGAATATCTCAAAAAAGGATTTTTTCTATACTTTTTTCCTTTCCGATTGGATGAAATAAAAGTCGGTGGCGACTCTTGCTTACCGCGACATTTTGCAAACACAAAACGCAAAATGCAAACCAGTATTAAACAGTCGGTTCTGCCACCGTATCACATGTGCAGTGTAGAAGTAACAGCCCCAGCTTCAAGGATCCAAGGACGACCCAACAAACAAGAGTATGATGGCCTGATGTCCATCACATAGAAGGTGGACTCAAAGGTTTGAGAGCCTACCTTGACAGGGATGTCCACCTCCCCATGCACCATTGTCTTCGACCCATCAAAAGCCCTTACCACAATGTTACTAGGCTTTAAGGTCAATCCCTCACAATCTAGTCGGTCGAGAGCCTTCTTCCGCATGACATTCTGTGAGCATCCAGTATCTACAAGCACATGAGCCATAGTGGTGCCCCTGCATTTGATCGAGACATGCAGAGCATCATTATGCTTCATCCCTTTCAGTGTCAAGTCTGAATCTGAAAAACCCAGCCCACTGTCAGTAGTCAGGCTGGCCACACAGTCTTTGAATTGATCGGCAGAGGTTTCTTGTGGCACATGTGCAGTTTTGAGGAATGCAGTCAAAGCCTCCGCATGGGCCTCAGAGCACAACAATATGGACAACATGGATATCTTTGAGGTGGTCTGCCCCAGCTGCTCGACCACATTGTAGTCGCTCTTTTTGATTATCTTCAATATTTCCTTTATCTCTAACTTAGAGGCTTCTACGACAATTTTTCTAGGTGCCTCTGTCCGGGCAGGCTCACCTATAAATTCTTTGCCTCGAGTCCCAGATGACTCGAAGGCGGGAGTGATAATTGGAGTAAGCACAGGAGTAGTACCAGTAGGAATAGCAGACGGAATAACAACAGGCCTATTGATAGTCTTTGGGGAAATATCGGGAGAGAAAACCCTTCCACTTCTGGTAACCTTGTTGGTCCCGACAATGCTACTGACATCAAGATCAGTCTCTTCATTCTTCAGATCTTGTTTGATGCCATGATAGTACACATCGACACCATAATGCCAGGGGACAGCTTTGTCTGAGGCATACGGGACAGGACCAGAAAAGGTGATTATTAACGGAGCGAGTCTTGGAGCATATGTAATCCTAACAGGTCTTCTCGAGGAGACCTTGGAAGGATTGGCGGAAATGGTTATAATAGCAACATCTTCAAACGGGACAATGGGAATCATAGTTTTCTCGAGCAAAATTTCTTTGTTGTCCATCAGGCGCTGAACACGTGACTTCAGCAAATGGCAACCAGAAGGCAGAGATGAACATATGTGGCAACCTTCACCACAACCTGAAAATAAACCGACCAACAACAAATTCTTCTTAACCGTCATAAGAGGAGTAGAAACTTCATCAACTAAGGTCACAAACAGATCAGTATCAACGACATTAACTCCCTGATTGTGCTTAGGCATGGGAGCAGTTATGACATTTGGCTTTTCCGAAGCACTAAACTCAATCTCCTTGGCCTTAATCAGATCATGTACCTTATTTCTCAGAGCCCAGCAGTCATTTGTATCGTGACCGGGACTCTCGGAATGGTAGGCACACCGAGCGTTTGGATTGTACCGAGGAGATGTGGTATTTGGATTCTTGGGAGCCTCTTTCAAGGTTGCTAATTTGGATCTCATCAGATGGGGTAGAACTTCAGCCAACGTCATGGTTAATCTGGGTAAACTGCTGTTGTGGTCTTTCCACCCTTTGTTGATTGTTGCGTTGTGGAGCAACCGTATGCCTAGGTATCATTACGACACTTACTGTCTGATGGTGTTCAACTCTATTTGACCTCTTGGGCTATAGATAGCACTAGCTTCCTTTTTACCAGTGAAAGGTTTCTATACCAAACTCGAAGAGGCATCTTTCTGTATCTTACCGCTCCAGATTCCAACTTCTACCCTCTCTCCAGTTAGAATCAGCTCGGTGAAACCAGCTGAAGAGTTGCCGATTAAATGATTAAAGATTGGACCAGATAGAATCCCAAGAAACATGTCGACCAACTCCCTATCAGACAAAGGCGGTTGGACTCTTCCTGTCAAGTCTCTCCACTTCTGTGCATAGTCCTTAAAGCCTTCACTTGCACCCATGGACATACTCTGGAGTTGAGTACGAGTAGGAGCAAGGTTGGCGTTGTATTGATACTACTTATAAAAAAAAGCAGCCAGATCTTCCCAGTTTCGGACATTGGCTCTTTCCAGTTGGTAGAACCATTCAAGCTGAGTCCCTGACAGACTGTCTTGAAAGAAGTGGACCCATAAGTTTCTGTTAGAGGTGTGGGGCTGGATCTTCCTTACATAGGAATGGAGATGGAGTTTTGGGCAAGACACCCCATCGTATTTTGAAAAAATTAGAGCCTTAAACTTCTGTGGGATGACCACTCCCGATACCAATCCCAATTCTTTGAAATCCAAACCAGGTATCCTCTGGACTTCCATAGAACTCAGACGATCTTCCAACTGCTTGTATCTATCCTTAGTAGGAGGATACTGCTCATCATTGTAGTCTGTATCATTGTCAGAAACTTCAGGACAGGGGTCCTTTTCCCTTGTCTCTCTTTCTTGGTTCTCCCCTTCCTTGGATGAAGAGGTCAGATTGACTTGTTACTTTAACGGCCCCCTAAACCTTCTGCCCATATTCAGAATACCAGTGACCTTCTTCTTTTTCCATTTCTCCTTCAGGACGAGGGCCTTCAGATCCTCCTACCCTTTCGCCAGATTTATGAACATCTGTTGGAATTGGGCATTTTGTGCCTGAAGATCCTTGATGCTTTGTTAAGAAGACATTACTACTGAAATAAACAGCGAAGAAGATGAGAAACCTATTATGGTACTTGTTTATGCGATGCTATGGATGGGATGCATATGCAATGATTTCAAGGATTCTTAAAGGCTCAAATTTGTTTAACCAAAAGAAACACATGTTAATTGCATTAATAAGTTTGAATTGTTACAAAGAATGCCTTTTAGGCTTACAATAGAACAAAATAAAACTTAAAGCAAAAAAGAAATTAGGTCTCCCAAAAGCGTATCCTCTTTGGTGCAATGTAGGCGTTTATGTTCCTTTCTTCATGAAGTAGCCTAGTGAGCTCCTGGGCCTTCTTCTTGCTGGCATAGAACTGAGCTTCAAATGTGTCCCGCTCCACTTTTAGTTGGACCCAAGATTTCTGTAACTCTTCATGATCAGTTGGCATGTCAGGATGATGACCAAGGGAAGTAGTATCTCCTTCAATAACTGGTTCCACAGTTATTGGTAGGACAACACGGTAAGGCATCATAAGACTTTAGGCGCGAGCTCATACCCATCGGAGATAAGGCTCAAGAGAAATGGAATTCTTATGCCCTAGCGTCTTGCTATCAATTTTATACACCAAGCCCCAAGCTTTTATGAACCTTTTGCGATATCCATGAGCATCATTCTCATAGTTGAAGGAAATTCCTTGGATAAGTGTATCATGAGGACGATCTTTTCTCGCATAACCAAACTGACGCAGTGCCAAACAAGGGTTGTAAGTGATTCCTCCCCTAATTCCTAAGAGAGGGACATTAAGGAATTCACCACAACGATCGATGATGGTAACATCTTCCGAGAACCATGAACACCAATGAATGTCTGATTGTGTAAGGGACATCAGCCTACGAGACCATTTCAAACCCTGTTCATTCTTCAAGACAGACTTGGGTAGGTGAGAAATAAACCACCTAGCCAATAGAGGAGTGCAACACAGGAGAGTCCCCCTTCTCTTTATAGTGAGAGCATGTAGAGAGTGTAGAATATCCCCGAGTAATGTAGGCACCGGATTATGAGACAAAAAACCTTAATAGTGTTCACATCTACGATTTGATCTGCATTAGGGAAAAGTACCACCCCATAAACGAGAAGTGCCAGTACCTCTTCGAAAGCTTATAAATCCAGGTTATCCCAAAAATGGTAAGCCTTCTCGAATAGAAACTTAACTGAGATTCCTTGGACACTTCCTCTATTCTCCCAACTTGTCACTACATCAGACCATTGTAAGGACAAAGCTCTATAAATCTCTTCAGGATTTGGATGTTCTTCTACCGTTGAAAGGTAACTGATCAAGAATAGGTACCCCTAACAACTGAGAAAATTCCTCCATAGTAGGTACTAGCTGGTAATCCGGGAAGGTGAAATAATGGTGCACAAGATTAAAGAACTGAAACAAAAGTTTTAACAATTCTCCATCAGGTTTTGCAGTGACCAAGTTGAGCAACCGACCATGATTTTTAGTGAATGGAGAAATTTTAGGAATCCTTAATGCCAGGTCCTTTAGTTGGAGAGGCACTTTCACAAGTTTAATCTGGATAGTGTTCCTACGGGCGGATGCCATGTCCTACAAAACAAAGCAAAAATGAGCCCTAGAGAATCCTTGAAATGGTTAGTTATAACATGCCATGCTTATGATGTCATGATTATGCTAGAAAATCACATGTATAGCAAACAACAAGTAACTCTCACCAAGTCCTTAGGTTTAAGGCCTGCATGAGTTTTAAGTTCATACCCTCTTGAAGTTGGATTGGTTATACCTGTCATATAAATAGTAACTGGGTTCTAAGGGATCTCAATATCACCGATCTTTCTCCCAGCTTCATTCAATAGGCGATTAACTCGCAACCAAACAAAACTCAAGAGTCAAACCTCAATGAGTGTAGCATCGAGTATCTGTCGACCTTGGGAATACACCAAAGCCGACCATCTCGCTACGTTCTACTGGACAAGTTATGCAATTAAAGGTTCTAAGGTCAGTTGATGCTTCACGATACCATGCAGCGGCCCCGTACTCTCCCTGATTAACTCAAGGGTTACCGGTACCAACCAAAGTGCCACATCAATGTAGCTACTTCTTCAACCTTGTCGGTATACCTTGCATAGTTCCCTCACAGTTTATTGCTACTTACATAAAAGGTATCCCCAGATCCGGGTGTAGGATCTATGTAACCCCAACAAAACCCTTGAATATAAATCAGGAAAAGCAAAAGACAAGAAAGTAAGTAAAAAAATGACCTAGATCCTAAGGTATACCCCACTTTATTTGTAAATCCCCAGTAGAGTCTCCAGTTCTGTGATACGGTTGCAAAACCGACGGTTAATACTGGTTTGCATTTTTGTATTCGCAAATGTCGCAGTAAGCAAGAGTCGCCACCGACTTTTATTTTATCCAACAAAGGAAAAGGAAAAAGAACAGAAAAAACCTTTTTCGAGATGTTTCTGAGTACGGGGGGTAGATTATAGAAAGGGAGTGTGTTAGCACCTTTTCTATCAGTGGTTTTCCACGGGCTCTTAGGTACTTGCTAATTTTTAAAATTGCTTGTGTGTGCTTGTTTTGAAAAGTTTTACTTCGTAATAACCCTTGTATCGGTCCTCAAGAGTGTGACAAAGTTGTTTCGAAAACTGTTTTTGAAAAGTGTTTGTGTGAAAAATTTTGTTTGAACAAGTACCTAGGAGCTAATCTACCTACTTAAAAAAAGTCAGTTCGTTTTCCTTTAGACAGCGTTATCCTATTATTAAGGAATAGGTAGCACCGTTGATTGAGTTTTAAGGGACGTTCAAAGGGACAAGTACGATCACAAAAGAAATGTTAGGAAATTTTAGTAATCATCCTAAAGCCTTAAAGATCTTTTTCCGAGGCAACATCCGAATGGGTCATTTTAGATCTTTTGGGACTAGAGGACGACCACTAACATTCCCTATACTTCATGACCGTTTATCAAAGGAAACTGGAGTGGAGTAAACCCTAGGACTGAGCATATGCAAGTGTGTTTTTTTTTAGTTTATTTATCTTTGCACATTTAGGGTTTTCTACTGTATTAATTGCAATTTGTCCTTCCATACAATCCTATTAACATACATCTAACAGTTTATAGTTTGCGGAAATTAAAATGAGAGAAATTACAATCCTAGCTATTACAAGGCTTTCGCAGATACATAATTATTTTGACTATAAATAAAGATTCGGAAATTTAAAACCCTAATTACTATTACAAACTCGGAGCAGTTACAATAATAGAAAAAAGGAAAATTAAAGGCGCGCGCAATGAATTAATTGCGAGAAATAATTGGAAAACCTAAAACTCTAATTGAGAAAATATTTAGGTTATTTTTGAGAAGTAATTAGGTTATGTACAACATTAAACCCTAATTCTAATTATTTTAAATTATAATAAAAAAGAATTAAGTTACCCTAATTTAACTAAACTAATTAATTAATAAAATATTTTAAAAAAAATAATTTTTGATTTTTGATGTTTTCATGATTTTTTGATTAAATAAAAAAAGCATGATTTTTGGTGTTATTTGAAAAAAAAGAAATAATTAATAAATAATAAAAAGGAATTAAAATAAAAAAAGAAAAGAATTGGGCGTCTTTAAGCAATCAGGAGGGGGGTGTGCGGCCAAATTCTTGTTAGGCCCAAAGATGGACCAGGGTCTGGCGTTTGGTCCAATGCTTCTCTCCTATGATGGTTCATGGTAGTCCCTCAATGTTGGAGCATGAGATCTGTATGATGATGGATCTTAGGGCTGAGATCTGGGGCGCACGATGGACGCTAGGCTATGAGGCACGCTGGATCTGCCAGGAATTGTTCAGAAAATAAGAAAATGTTTGGACCTGGGATCGAACCCATGTCCTTTGCTTCACATGCCCATACTCCTTGCCATATGTGCTGCATTGTTTAATTGTTAATGTAATAAAATAAATACAATATAATGCAAGCCACGTAGTTTCCTCCAAAAAACGCGCGAATTTCAAATGGACCAGTGGTTGATTGCCACACCTTCATCTTCTTCCCATAAGTGTCGTTTTAGGTATCAGACTTATACCTACGGACATCTTCCATAGCTATAAACCTGCAAGCTTCAAAAATTCACAAAATGCGTGATAAATTAATTCTAGCTATACCAATCAACTCGTCTTGATCTCACGAGTACCATGGCACCATTTTCTTGGCCTAATTTTACCTGTACAGAGAATCCCTAAAACGGATTCTTAAACCCTAGCCATGGAAATTATCAATATATGCATCAAAACACCAATTAAATCATTCAATCATGTTGAAAATATGTCAATAATCATAAATACATTATTAGAATATTTTTATGATGCAAGAATTGTCGTATTCAATTTTAAAACAAAGAGAAAATCGTGTGAAGGCTATGGGGCGATTCTGGACTTGAGAATGCTTGCAATTGATCGTGTTAGCTTCAGGAGATATCCAGGAATCATTTAGAAGCTTTGGAATGTCTTGAATGACCCTCTATGTGAGAAAATGATCTACCACTTTTTTGCCAAAATTTGAGTTTTGTTCTTCAGCTCTTACGACTGTAATCCTTGTTCTTTTGCCTTGGTTGCGTTGTCTATATGTAGTAGGGTGTATTAGGTCAACAAAAACAACTTGAATCTTGAAATTTAAGGAGATTGAATGTGATTTGTTTGCTATATGATATCTTTCCAAAACCATCCTAATCATGCTATTTTTTCCTCAAATTTCCTTGATTTGATTTGATCTAATTAGGCCAGCTTAATTAGATTTGATTCTAACAAAAATCAGATCAAAAAATCAATCTTTTATATTTTTTTCCATTTATTTGATTTAATTTGACTTTTAAATAATAAAAATCAAAATAAAATAAATAAATAAATAAATCAAATAATATGTGGATGATGATTTGGGTCATGGACAATGTCCCCAACAAGGTACAATGCTGAAAGGCTAGGCCTATTTGACAAGAAATGCACTTTTGAGCACATTTGACTTTTGGCAATTTTCCAAAAATGGCCAACTTTGAAAATGCATATCTCTTCCAATTTTTACCCTAGGAAGGTGTTATTGGATTTTTAGAAAGCTTAGGATGTCCCCTAAACAACCCTTTTGGTTTCATCTCAATTGGGTCTTCCATGTTCATGTAAGAAGCTTTGACCCAAAAGGTGTTTTTGTTGACTTTTCAAAAGGACCTATAATGTAGAAACTCAGATCTTTTTATGAGTGCATTTTTTGAACTTTAGGGATGAATTGTAGGAAATTGTATTCTCTTCAAAATGAGCCTTGGATGACAAATTTATAATGAAGTATGAGAAAGTTATGCTTAGTCAAAGTTTGGTTGACTTTTCCTAAAAAACCCTAATTTAGCAACTTTTGAGTTTTGATGAATTAGGAGCATTCCTTAAGGAATCATGATCAACCCTTGATCAAATGATTGATATCACTTAAAAATGTTGATGTTAACCAAAAGTATTTAAGTTTAACTGTATGTGGGTCACAATTGACTTTTGACCTAATACAGTTGATTTTCAAGCATCTGACCAGTTAACTGAGCAAACTTCTTGTGTAAGTCATGCAACTTGACATGGATGATATTAAGAACATATTAGGACCATGGAAAATATTTGAGGCCTTTGGAGTTTACCCATCTTGATTAAAAGGTAAACCCTAGTTGGAGGTTCCTTGATTTAGGAGAGGGTTTGTCTGGTCAACTCTTGGGTATCCTTGAGCAAGTTGAGCATCTCCATGAACATATGTTGAGTAAAATGGGAGGGAAAATTTTGGGGTACAACAATACTGATGCTCACTTATGTTCAGTTTGTACTTAAATTGAAGCAACCTTACATGGTGATATTTCTTCTGATATTTCTTATGAGATTTTTATTGACAAAGTTGATGTTGAAGATGTAAATGTAGCTCTGGTTGCCAAAATTGTGTCATTCATTGAGAAACACTCTACTTTAGAGTTAAAGTCACTCCCTATGTTCTTAGAATTTATGAAAACTTGTCTCTAATAATTTCATCTAAATTTGAATCTGAACAGAAACAAAAGTTTTTACAATTATTTCAAGAACATAAGAAGGGAATTGGGTGAACCTTGGCAGAAATTTATGATATTAGTCCATCTATGTTTATGCATAGGATCTAACTTGAAGATGGAGAAAAAGTAGTGAGGCAGTCCACCTTGAATTTTGAGCACTTAAGACTATGATAATAATGTGAGGGCTTACCCATGTTGAATTTTGAGAACTTAATACTATGATAATAATGGTTGTAACATCCTATCACAGATGTTCTCTCAATAAGGAATGTTTTCCCCCGCTGGCTGCTTACACGAGGAAGTTTACAGGTCTCGGCTATTCATCTATGTGAATCAACCTTCCCCTGCTAGCCACTTACATGAGTATTTTACGGGTCTCGGACTTCCTACACTATACATAATACATTTTATTGGCTGGTGACATACAAAAGAGGATTTGATGAGTCTCACTATTCATATATATCAATCCACCTTCCTTGGCTAGGCACTTACATGGGGCCATTTATGGGTCACGGTACTTCGTTTCAATAATTCGACTTTCAGTATCACTAATTTACATAAGAATCAAACTTAGGACAAGCACAAAAATGAGTTATCTCTGAATACATGATTACTTATCAATCACTATGTGATTATACTCATAAGTTATTCATTAAAACCTAAGTTCATATTTACTTACAATATAAGCCTAACTAAGATCGTAGATTTAAACTGATTCATTATCATAGAATTTAACCAACTATTGTTCATTCAATCAATATATATCATAGTATAAGTGTCATGGTGACAAATCAAGGAGAACAAGCTATTGGAGAACTTGACTCACAAAGACTTTAAGAAGTCACCACCAAACTTTATTATTTCCAAGGAAAAGGGAAAAGATCGAAAACCTATTGTTTTAATATGGAATGCAAGAAGTAAAGACTAAAATAAATAAAAAATAAGGAAGAGATTCAAGGTACGGGGGTTGGTTATACAAAGGGAAGGTATTAGCATCCTATGTATCTATAGTACTCTATAGGAACCACTTATAAAATAAGTTTTTTGGTTTAAAATTTCTTGTTTGTTAAATGAGTATGGAGATGGGAAAAGAAATATTTTTATTATATCTTTGTTTGGAAAGACATAGTCTTATACCTACGTACCAATTATGAATCAAAACCTCGTAATTAGTGGTAAAAATAACATAATGGTTTGTTGTTGATGATTTTAGGAGAAAAAGATATTTAATCATCTTTAAGGGAGAAAAGCTCAACTAATACCACCACAAGTGTGAGAAGATGGATTTTACATCACCGTGAAGGAAGGGATACTAAGTTGGATATAAAGATCAACAAGTTTCCAACTAACGTCTTCATGTGGAAAGAATCACATTTACTTCAATAATTTACTATGGGGATATGAGAATCATATCTCAACTTTAAAGAGGATTTATATCTAATCTCTTTGAGATAAATTTTAAGTTGAAAAGCCAAGTGGCAAAAAGAATTGGGTGAGGTTAAGTCTTTTTCAATCTTTTGAAAGGGTTTTAATATTAAGTATATTGAAGTATTTGATTAAAAAAAAGTTTGAAAATGCAACGCCATAAAGTAAAAGTTTTTATATGAAAGAGGTGATAGTTTAAAAATGATTTTTTATGGTTAAAAGGTTTCTTAGAGTATATGAGAATACATAGGGAGACCATTCCCAAGGGTTTTATACAAAGGGGAATGCACATGCATATGACTATAAAGTCAATAATATTATCCTTTCCTTAGATTTGGGGCACAAGTATCAAATGTTAATTAACATACTAATAGACACACTCATAACAAGTGTTAAGCACAAAAGGGGAAGGTTAACATGCTTTATCAAGTAAAAGATATGACAAAAGATCGAATAAACAAACAAGTAAAAAATAGCAAGCATGGTATCACTTTAGATTAAAGGGAGTTTATGAAGGAAATATATCCTTAAATACAAGTAAACTTATGAAAGCATGGATAAACAATCAAAGAGTATCAAAGCATGTGAAGTTTAAAGTCATGGATTATGAATTAGGGTTTTGAACAAGTTTATGATTTAAACGTTAAAAGAGTCAAGTCGTAAACCTAATTGAAATGAAGTTTTTCATGGTACATATATATATATATATATATATATATATATATATATATATATATATATATATATATATATATATATATATATATATATATATATATATATATATATATATATATATATATATATATATATATATATATATATATAAACAAGTTTATGGATTTAAACGTTAAAAGAGTCAAGTCGTAAACCTAATTGAAATGAAGTTTTCATGTACATATATATAATATATATATATATATATATATATATATATATAAGGGTCATGTTATCAAACAACATTCATTAGAGGCAAGGCATGGTTATTTAACATGGGTTTATTCAATAAAATCAAAGAAAAGGTTTTTAAAGCAACTAAAAAGGTTTGTTTTGAATTAAATAAAAAGAAATGAAATAAATAATATTTTTGGGATATTTTCACATAATCATAAAATATGGTAGATAAATAAGAAGTGTGCAAAAAATCAACTTGAAATGAGTTATTTTGATTGGTAAAAATTAATTTGAAAGTTACTTAAAAATAAAAGAAAATGAGTGATAAAATTTAGGAAATTGGTTGCCAAGGCTTGAAACTGCGCCCTTAGGGTCATTGACTAAAAGCCTTACCACCAGAACATGCACTATGGCTTGTGTAAGCAATGCGCTCAGTTAAAAATATTTGAAACAATCTCCAGAAAATCACAATACAGAAAATATGGAAAAAGGAAAAAGGGGGGTTCAATATGGTTAAAACCCTCGCCCTTATGGACAAAGTGCCATGAAAATGCATGCTGCTACCACTGGGATGGCTATACATCCATTGTTTAAAGCACAAAAAATTAATAAACTAATAAAAAATGTTTTTTGAATTTTCAACTTCATCTTTAACCTCTAGTTTATCATTACTGTAACATGTTTTTACAAAATATGATAAATCCCTAACTTCTTCGTTTCTCAACCATTTTAAAGATGTCATAACCAAACTTGACTAAAATTTAAAAATGAATTCAATGGTATAATTTTAGAAGATATTAATCAGAGACAAGCGCAAATTTAATCAGTACCAAATAAAACCCTTAAATGTAGACATTTTTTATTCTAATCATACAAGAAAAATTAATGAAAGATAAGCACATGGTTAGCTTCAGGGACATGATATCTACATTTTTCATTCACAAATCAAACCCAAATGATGCATGTATAAAAATTTCACAGTTTAATTTTTCTTACCAAATTGGAAAAAGTACATTGTCCCTTCTATGACTTCCAGGTGCAAGGTGATGATCCTATGGGCTTGCTGGGACCTCCATGAAACTATTCCAACCCTTAATTTTCTTGGAAAGGTTGTTGAAATGCTCTAACCACCTCAAGTTGCAAATGGCCAAAGTGAAATCGGAGGATGATAATGATGGCGTTAGAGAAATGTAACAAGGGTTTGGATGGCTTCTATATGATGTTTATGAAGTGTTTGGATGGTAATATTGCATAAAACTTGCAAGGTTTGAGAATTTTAAAGAAACGTTTTTTTGAAGCTTTAATGGAGTTTTTGAACAATTTCAGAATTTGAGAGAGTTTGGAGGTGTTTCTAAGCTATGCATTGGTGTATTTAAAGTGAAAATGATATCTCTATTTATAGAGAAAAATCAGAGGTAATGATATGGACAAGTTATCAAGTTATGGCTTGGTTCAAATTCAAAGATCAAGTTATATGAAACTTACATAGTTCTAATGCATAGTACAAAGAGTTGATGGTATAGAGAGGTTTCTTCTTTGTTTAAGAGTGGAGTTTGATCAGAGGAAAGCAATGGTATGGTCTCAAGGAAGAATTTGTACAAAAATCTTACTTTTTATGAATGGCAATGGTGCCTTTCTTCCTTAAATGGCAAGTTAATTGGACAATAGCTTGTATCACTTGGATAAAGGCTTAAAAGCTTACGTAATCATCTTACTTTGGATAGATTTAGATGTACTATGGTCTGAAAGCAAGATCCTTTGGCATGGCTAGGATATTTGATCTTAAGTTTATCATAAAAATGACTTGTAATGCAACCTTCGACACCCAACTTTATAAATTCGAAACTCCTTACTCAAGTATGATAAATTCATGCTCCTAGACTTTTTGTAAAGCTTTAGACATTATCTACAACTTTCAACTTTCCTTGAATCAATTGGGATCTTGGTGAAAAATTCCTTACAACTTTTTTTCTTTGGGCTGAAACAAGCACTTCATAATTTTTCTAAGTTTTGAGATTTTGACAATTTTGAGATGCTAACTTCATTAATTTATATCTTCAAATATATGCATTTTTTGGAGATCAACCAACAATGAAAAAGTTGTAGTATGGATCATGCTCTACCATTTTCATGTTGAAAATTTTCCTTGAATCAGCTTGGATCTTTGTGAAACTTGTCCATGAAGTTAAGGCCTTTTAAGTGCAAAAACACTTGAATTTTTCTAAGTGTTCACAAATCTTCAACTTTTGACTTTTGTTGACTTTTCTTGATTATCTTGACTCTTGATGATCAAGTTTGATAATTTTGAATTCTTTGATTATACTTGATCTTTGAAGTTTAATGTTGAGCAAAAAGTTAAAGTTTGACTTTTGTGTGACAATTGACTTTTCATCAATTGATTCCAATTCTTTCACTATCAATCAATTGTATCTTTGAAAATGTCTTGAGCCATATAATTAGGTCAAGATGTTTCATTTGAGTTCTTTGAATCATCCTTCAAGCCATTAGGTCATGCACTAAGCCAAAAGTCAATGATCCACTTTAATTAAAACCCTAATTTGATTAAGACTTGTATTGATGAAGATCTCTTGCTTCAAAACCTTGCTTGACACAAGGAGAAAACACACAAGCTATTTTATATTGAAACAACCAGACGAACCTTCAACTGATATAAAATCAATTAAGTCGCCACCGAATGTTTTTTATCCCACCGAAATGGAAAGGTAAACATTTACAAAACCTAAAGAGAGAGAAATCACGGTCTTACGACTGAGAGACTGGGTAAAGGAGTCTGTTACGCGAGGGGAAGGTATTAGAACCCCTCACATCTGTAGTACTCTATGGTATCCACTCTTGTGTCTAATCTAATGGGTGTGGTCAAATTCTATGTCTAAGGCTTAAGAGCTAAAAGAAAAGAAAAGAGGGAATACATGCAAAAGAAAAGAGAAAATAATGTAGGGAAAATAAAGTTGTGCTCGTCCAGGCCCTACCCCAATACCTATGTATCCCTTTTAAGGAATCAGAGCAGCCGTAGTTCGGCTCACATATATTGGTTGGTTTGTCTATTTTAGTTAAAAAAAGAGACAAAAGTGATAATCAAGATGGCAAAACATCAGATAAAATGACAAAATATCAGCAACAAAGATAAAACATTAAAACAAGGGCGACAAGACATCACATGGCAACACAAACTCAGATAAGAGGATAACAGATCAGTATGATGACAAAATATTGGATAAGATGATAAGACATAACACCTAACAATGATATCGAAAATCAAAGAAGGATAACAAACATATGTGATGGCGAAGCATTGGCAAAAAGGTAGTAAAATATCAGGGCAAAGATGAAACAATACATCAAAACTTAGATGATAAAACATCACACTTAACAATGATATTTAAAATCAAAGTAGGATAATAAACATATGATATGGCGAAACATCGGCAAAAAGATAGTAAAATATCAAGGAAAAGATGACAATACATCAAAACTTAGATGATAAAACATCACACCTAACAATGATATTGAAAATCAAAGTAGGATAACAAACATACGCGATGTCGAAGCATCAACACAAAGATAGTAAAATATCATGGCAAATATGACAATACATCGAAACTTATATAATAAAATATCATACCTAACAATGATATTGAAAATCAAAGTTGGATAACAAACATACGGGATGGCGAAACATCGACACAAAGATAGTAAAATATCATGGTAAGGAAGGTAAGATGTCAACTTATCAAAGTTTAAAATAGAGCCAAATGGAACAGAAACAATTGAGATTGGTTTATATTTTTTACCTTGAAGAAGGATTTAAGTTCATTAGAGATGTTTTATGATTTTTCCAAGAAAAAGAAAGTTTTTATTTTAAGATGCAATATGCAAAGAAAAGAAAACAAATAAGGGGGAAAATCCTAATCTCTAACCCTAGAGTAATCATACAAAGATGGCCCTATCTCGAGGATGAAAGGGGAATATCTACCTAAGTAAGCATACATGGATAAATATCCTAATGGCTAGCTCGAGGACTAGCCTTACACGAGCAATCCTAAGAGAGCATGGTAAATACCAAACAAGTGCTTTGGCAAAAGCACACAATCGGGGTATACTAACTCAGCGGATGGGGGTATGAAGAGAAAATGCTTTAGCTAAGGGGAGCGGATCACCCAAAGCAAAAAAGCGGGAGACAGATGAAATAAAAAAAATGTGACGTCCAAAGCGACTAAATACCTAACTAAGATATATAAGATCAAAGTAGAAGAGAACAGACAACATGAATGATCACGGAGTGTCAACATCGGCCAATGCAAACTCCTGACAAAGCATGAGGGTTTGATTGTAAAACCCTTCCCCACTTGACGACTCGATACACAAGATATGCACGACTCTGAAGCTTTGATGTATAATGTGAGCTAAGGATGACACGAACTAGAATGCGTGGGGGTCGATTACGGAGTCTCCCCGCTTTCCTCCTTTTGAGGACTTATCATCTGTAATATAATGTGGGTACAAATGTAAACACACGTGCCGAATACCTACTTCAAAGGTAAGTTTTTAAACAAACACATATAGCATACAGAAAAGTGTGTCTGCTATAAGAATTTAAACAGCGACTTTGAGCGCACGCTCTGTATTTCCTGCTTCCTACTTCACATGATTTCTAGAAATCAATAAACGTCCCTATTGTACATGATCTTTAGAAAGCGGTAAATGTTGAAATGAGATAAACAATGGAAAATACCAAACCAACAAAAGTTCGTAGCACAACAGAGAAACCCAGAAAACTTCGAGTAAGCTTCACCAAGCAATAAGAAAGAGTCAGAAATCAAATGCTTGGAATAAGCATTGAAGCATGTCGATGTGAAAAATAAATCACAATCGGAATCTCAAGCACATCCGCGATAGTTCTGCGTAAGACTGACGGAGAAGGTTTGTTTCCTCTTCAACGCATGCAAAATAGCTCAAGAAACGTGTCAGAAGCTTTACCAATGATCAACAAAATTTATTCTCAAGCGCTCATATCAAGGAAGTTGCCTCCATATTTCATCAGCAATCATGGCGAAAAAATAGCAACAAAAGTTAATCATGAAATGTGAAGAAAAATAAGAATACACTCAATTAAATTCTAAAAGAGAAATCTTAAAATCAGAATAGAATACTCTACTATTTTTGTATCACTTTTTTTTTGTAAAGAAACTAAACAAATATCAAAAGAAATATCACAAAATTATTGATTAAAAGTCCAAACACACGGAAATTGAAAATTAGTAGTTCATAGGGTGTGACACTGAAATCAGGATGCTGTATAGTAAGATAAGAGACAAACCAGCTCCCAAAACAAACAAAACATGGGCCTTAGCTGGGAGTAAATCGTCCCAAATTCACCTATTATCAGCAATTAGCCAATTAGGTTTTATTTAACATTGAATTAAATTTAATTAAATGAAAATTAAAATCATAAAACAAAATTGATTAAGTGATTGAATAATAAAGGGGATTAAGGTTCAAAGTTGGAATAGTGGTTCAACTTCTATTGTGAGACTCAGGGTCTCCTCCAGCAGCGTGATGCAAATTCATTTGTCTTCTTTGATTCGCCTCAACCTTGCAGCGGTGACCTTCCTCTCTCCGACTTCTGTTCAATGACGTGACGAAGAAAATATCCTCTGGAGAAATCAACTCAAAGACGATCTCTCTTCCAAAAAAATTATTCTCCAGTGATTTCACAAACAAAATTCTTTCCTTGCAATTCTGCAAATGACATTCTCCTCCTCTTCTCTTTGATCGCATCTCTTCGGCATAATTCCAGCATGTTCGTCTATCTGTCTCTGATTTGCTCATCTATTCTTCGTCTGATTCAAGTCAGTCTTTTAGCTTCACCTCAAGTAGGTTCATTCCTAATTCCTCTTCTACCTTTCTTCAATTTCTCAGCTCTTATACGTGTGAACTCACGGTGTTTTATTAAAATTACGGCGAAGGTGATAACACAGATGAAGATCGTTGATGCTGATGCGCGATGTGTAGAGGAACTATGAAGGTGATATAAAGAAAGAATGATATGAGATTCAGTGATTCTCGTTGGTGATGATGATTGTAGAGAATTAGAAGATTGCATAGAAAAAGGAGAAGGATTGGAAGCTTTTTCTAGTTTTTCTAGCGGTGGAAGATGAAGATTGAGAGAGGAATTTTCTGAGTTTTTGTGTTGATTCTTCTAGAAATTAGAGAATGAATTACAATTGAAAGAGAAAGTTTGTTATTGTTGGACCATGTCCATGTTCCAATATATTTAATTTAAAAATTTCTCAAGTCCCACATTGTTAGAATATCTTTTTGGTTGAAAAAACCATTTAGTCCCACATTGCTGATGTGAGAAATATTAACTATATTACTTCATTATATAAGGAGTGCACATATTTCATTCCAAATTACACCAAAAACTATTCTATTAGTTTTTCCTTCCTCACTCTCATAACTCTGCGTCTCTCTAATTGTCGAAGCACCATCTTCTTCCATTTTCTTCCTACTCGTTGAATTTTCTGAGTATTTTCTTGAATTTTCTTTAGAGAATTATGTTAATTTCTCCTCATTTGAGTTGAGAAATTTTCAAGTTTAATCTTTTGGATTCTCTTTGGAGAATTATCTGAATTTCTCTTTGTTGGAGAAATTATTATGAGTGGTCAAATGACCATTATTAATTTCTCTTTGGAGAATTATTTGAGTTTGTTTTTGTTTGAGAAATTATTATGACTGGTCTTTGTGCCAGATACTATGAGTGGTTTTGATACCA
Source organism: Vicia faba (assembly GCA_948472305.1). Classification (NCBI taxonomy): domain Eukaryota; kingdom Viridiplantae; phylum Streptophyta; class Magnoliopsida; order Fabales; family Fabaceae; genus Vicia; species Vicia faba. The sequence goes on from OX451735.1 coordinate 11,017,211, forward strand.
TATTTGAATGGTCTTGTACCATCAGAGGGTGTATTTCTAGACCGATTATCTATCATGCAAGTAGTAATTGTACAATATAGAAGTGGGTTATTTTATCCTGGAGGCGGTGCGGTAGTTTGACTGCTTTGCATAATTTTAAGCAGTGTCGTGAAACGTCTTAAAGAGAGCGACCTAGTCTGCGACTCAACCTAGTAAATTCTTCGGTGGCAAATATTTTAAAATCTGAATACAACAATTTTAAGACGTTTGAGACTGCCATGACTACCGAAGAAATTATTGGTTCTTTTGCGGATATTGTCTTTGAGAAATCGTTCATGTTTGAGAGAAGTCACTTCAAACGTTGGCAACAAAAGGTGAAGTTCTTAACATTGAATAAAGTTGCTAACATTCTGATCGATGACATTCTGTTGCTACTTCTAGAACAATCAAACAAACTAACGGTAGTAAATCTGGAGATTTAGAAGAAACACTTAATACTGTTGAAGTTGAATCTGCTGCACAGATTAAAGCGGATGATTTACAGCATAGTAAAGAAATCACCTTATAGAAAGAGAATGAAAATCTCTACAAAATCATATTTTGAATAGACTCGCAGATGATCTGTATGATAATTACAGTTGATGTGATACTGCAAAACAAGATTGAGAGACTCATAAAAAGAAGTATGACGTAGAAGCTGGAGCAAAGAAGTATGTTGTTAGCCGCTACTTCAAGTATCAAATGCAAAGATGTAAGGTCGATGAAGGCTCAATGTTACGAACTTTAAAAGATTTCTTAAAAGATCATCACAAAAGGTGTGTGTTTAAATGAACAATTTAAAATTGGTTTTATTATTGACAAACTACCCCATAGTTTGAATTTTTAAAAAAACAAAAAGGGAATCTTAGAGACAATATCAAAAAGAAAAAGTCTTGGTTGTTTCAAACAACAAAAAGAAATTTGGTGTAGTTTTGAAGCCATTTGGCAAATGATTAAAGAATCAGAACCGCAATATTGTGAACCGAATAAAGAATGGGAATCCTTATATGATCCCAATAGCTCCAACTAGGCAACAACCACCACCTAAAAGAAATGAAGTTGGTTTCCCTTTGTTTTAACTATGTAAAATCAAGTCATATGACTAAGAAATGTAGAAGTAAGCTTGAACTTGGTGTTGTCCCTAATGCACAGGTCAATCTGACTAATGGGTAATTTATTGCTATAGTCATTGAAATCAACATGGTTGATGGATATGTTGGCTGGTGGATAGACACATGCGTCTCTCGTTGTGTCTATTATGATCGTGTTATGTTTAAAACATACACGAATACTAAAGATAAGAAAGTGTTGTTGGGAGACGGCCAAACCACAGATGTTGCTGGAATTGTAGACATAAAGCTAAATTTCACCTTCAAAAAGACTTTAATATTAAGGAACGTTATGCATGTTCCTAATATTAGAAAGAATATTGTTTCTAGTTTTCTTTTAAATAAGACATGGTTTAGTCAGTCTATTGGGGTAGATTTGTACGCCATTACGAAGAATGAAGTTTATATGTTTAAATTTTTTGTGAAGAATTTGAAAATGATATAATAAGATTTTATAGTGATAGATAAACTGTATGATTCTAGTTTTTTAATGAATTTTATACATGGAATTGTACATGAAACGACTGCACCATACTATCTTGCAATGAATGGTAAAACAGAAAGAAAGAATAGAACTCTTACTGAACTTGTTGTTGCAATTATGATGAATTCTAGTGCTGCAACTCACTAGTGGGGAAAATTTTATTGACTGTTTACTATGTCCTGAATAGAGTCCCCAAGTCAAAATGTAAGGTCTCTCCTTATGAGATATTAAAGAAAATACAACCAAACTTGTATTATTTGAGAACTTGAGGTTGTCTGACTTATGTCAGAATTCCAGATCCGAAATGAGTTAAACTCGCTAGTAGAGCATATGAATGTGTTTTCATTAGGTATGCAAAAAACAGTAAAGCATATAGGTTTTATGACCTAAAGGAAAAAGTGATCATAGACACAAATGATGTTGAATTCTATGAATACAAATTTCCTTTCAAATTGAGAAATAGTGGGGGCGTACAATCGAGTCACATTCCTGTGATAAGAAGCACAGAAAGCAACGACAATGTAGAAACAGAACTTTGATGAAGTAAACGAGTAAGAGTTGCTAAAGACTATAGGCCTGATTATGTGACTTATAATGTAGAATAAGATCCAATGAATATTCAAGAAGCCTTGTCATCTCTGGATGTTTATTTATGGCAAGAAGCTATCAATGATGAGATATAATCTCTAGAATATAACAAGACCTGACACTTAGTAGACTTGCCTCCTGGTTGCAAACCAATCAATTGTAAATGGGTTTTGAAAAAGAAACTGAAACCTAATGGAACTATTGATAAATACAAGGTTCGCCTTGTTGCCAAGGGTTTTAGACAAAGAGAAAATATAGATTTCTTCGACACCTTTTCTCCTGTCACTAGAATTACATCAATCTGGGTACTTATTTCAATAGCTGTTATTTATAACTTAATAGTACACCAAATGGATGTTAAAACAACTTTTTTAAACGGTGGCTTAGAAGAAGAAATCTATATGAAACAACCGGAAGGGTTTGTGATCTATGGATAAGAAAACAAGGTATGTAAGTTAGATAAGTCTTTGTATGGGCTAAAACAAGCTCCAAAGCAATGGCATGCAAAGTTTGATAACTTAATGATATCGAATGTGTAAAAAGTGAATGAAAGTGACAAATACGTTTATTAAAAATTTGAGAATTGTATTTGCACTATCATATATCTATTTTTAGACGATCTACTCATATTTGGATCAAACATTTAGGCCATTAATGATATGAAATCATTGTTGTGCAACAACTTTGATATGAAAGACCTCGGAGAAGTGAGTGTGATTCTTGGTATCAAGATCACAAAATCCAAGCAAGGAATTTCTTGGGATCAATCACAATATGTGAAAAAGATCTTAAAGAATTATAATTACTTTGACAGTAAACATGTGAGCACACAAAATGATCCAAGCATGAAGCTGTTTAAGAACACTAGTGAAAGTGTTAGATAAACAGAATATGTAAGCATCATTGGAAGTATTAGGTATTCCATTGATTGTACTAAACCTGACATTGCATATGTCATGGGATTGTTGTGCGGGTTTACTAGTAGACCGAGTAATGAACATTGGCAAGCTATTGAGCGAGTCATACGGTACCTTAAAAGGACCATGAATCTCGGTTTACATTATCAGAGATTTCCTATTGTACCTGAAGGGTACAATGATGCAGATTGGAATACCTTATCAGATGATTCCAAAGCAACTAGTGGCTATGTATTCAACATAGTTAGAGGAGTTGTATCTTGGAAATCAAAGAAACATATTACCCTGAGAATATAGCATTAGAGACTTCTAGTGAATAAGAAAGTTGGTTAAGATGCTTTCTAATTGAGATTCCCTTATGGGAAAAACATATGTCAGTTGTGTTGATCCACTGCGATAGTACCGCGACTATTGCAAAAATTGAGAACCGTTACTATAATGGTAAAAGACGTCAAATTAGAAGAAAGCACAATATTGTTAGAGATTGTATCTCTAAAGGAGTTGTAATAGTGGATCATGTACGTACTGATGAAAATTTAGCGGATCCTTTGACGAAAGGATTGGCTAGAGAGAAAGTATAATACATCATATAAGATAGGACTAATGCCTAAATGAAAATGAGTTGCTCATGATGGTAACCCGACCTAAATGACTGGAGATCCCAAGAAATAGGTTCAATGGGTAACAACAAGTTGTGAGTAATATGAGATGATCATGCAAGTAAAGCATGAATCCTGAAGTAATAAGAGGATGAGATAATAGAAACTCTTAATGAGATCTATACTCTGTATGAGGGAGTACCGAGGCTACAGGAGTACTCTTGATAAACTAACCTATGTGATTGTGGAACTTAGGCCGGTTCGTATGGAATTTCGAGGCAGAATTCCTAGAGCCTTCATTAAACTGGGATATAAGTGCAAGACCATTAAAGCAAGGGCTATTAAAATACACCTTAATAAAAGGTTGTGTGCGAGTTTGATGTCTGAGATAGAGTTCAAGACATTTGTGTCACTCTTGTTGAATTGGAATCTTACTTGATATGCAAAGGTTCAAGTCGTAGACACCTTTGTTTATGCACAATCTTAGAAACGTTTGACGTTACTTCTAAAATAAATTTTTTAAATTCAAGTGGGGGATTGTTGGAACATGTCCATGTTCCAATATATTTAATTTAAAAATTTTTCAAGTCCCACATTGTTAGAATATCTGTTTGGTTGAAAAAACCATTTAGTCCCACATGGCTCATGTGAGAAATATTAACTATATTACTTAACTATATAAGGAGTGCACATATTTCATTCCAAATTACACCAAAAACTATTCTATTAGTTTTTCCTTCCTCACTCTCATAACTCTGCGTCTCTCGAATTGTCGAAGCGCCATCTTCTTCCCCTTTCTTCCTACTTGTTGAATTTTCTGAGTATTTTCTTGAATTCTCTTTAGAGAATTATGTTAATTTCTCCTCATTTGAGTTGAGAAATTTTCAAGTTTAATCTTTTGGATTCTATTTGGAGAATTATCTGAATTTCTCTTTGTTGGAGAAATTATTATGAGTGGTCAAATAACAATTATTAATTTCTCTTTGGAGAATTATTTGAGTTTGTTTTTGTTTGAGAAATTATTATGACTCGTCTTTGTACCAGATACTATGAGTGGTGTTGATACCATATTTGAATGGTCTTGTACCATCAGAAGGTGTATTTATAGACCGATTATCTATCATGAAAGTAGTAATCATACAATATAGAACTGGGCTATTTTATCCTGGAGGCGGTGTGGTAGTTCGACTGCTTTGCATAATTTTGAGTAGTGTCGTGAAACGTCTTAAAGAGAGCGACCTAGTTCGTGACTCAACCTGGTAAATTATTTGGTGGAAAATATTTTTAAATCTGAATACAACAGTTATATAGAAGCAAAAGGTTGGTAGAGAGTAGTGGATTAGGATATTTTTGAAGGGAATCCGATGCAAGTTGGTATATGCCAAATTTGAGTGAGTGGTGAATTGTCCTTTTATTCCCTCTGCTGTACTGACTTTCTGTTATTTCTTCTCCTCATTTTCTGTTTTTGCTGATGTTAGAATTGGGCTGGTATGTTTTGGTTATTGATGTTACAGGTCATGGATAAGTGGGTACAAATTTGGGCAAGGCTTGGTTCAGTTTTTGATTCATAGGACAAATGTAAAACCGGATTTCTCCTCATGAAACATTAGAGTCTAGGAGCCTGTTTTTGTGATATATATTATAATGGAACTTCCCTTTGCACATGCTTCAAATTAATAGAAACTTGTATTGTAACCTTTGTAATATGAAAAGTAACTTTAGCAACTTGAAATTGTAAACTTGAGTGAACATTGATCTTGAATTTTAAAATGGAGAACTATGTTGAATTGGAATTGACGTAACAAGATCGTTCTGGTCTCAGAAATGAAATGGCCCTTCTCTCTTAACTTGAAATTGAAGTTATTCACAAAAAGTAGATGGGATTTTAACCTTCCAATGTATTGACTTGTTCATTCAGAAATAAAGTCCCTTTACCATTTACCTCCCTTTTTATTTTGAATCCTAAGTCTTCATTATTTTCTTCGAATCTTTGCAAACAACTTTGAATATGAACCATGAAAGTAGAAATACTTCTTGAAGATAATGACCAAACATTACCCTTTACTTAATAACTTCCACCCGAATGAACTCATGAAATTTGATGCACTTAATAACATTATCCCATCACAATACATGAATGCAATGCAATATGATGATTATGATGAAACATAAGCCTAAACCAAGAGGGTAAATTTTGGGGTGCAACATATATGAGGTGGGATATTATATAAAAAATTAGGATACTACAGATGCCCTTATTTAAGTTTCTTCTATCCGGAGATGTGAAGATCGAAGTCTTCGTCTCGACGCGATGGGAGGCACTTAAATACAAAAATGCACAATTTTAAGCCATAATATGCTATAATAGAAAACATGCATATATGTAGACAATAAATAACAAGGAGTCTTCGAAGTTATAATAAAGACTCGCTGGGGAGAAAGGACCAAAATAATCCCATGGAAACTGTGGTACGGTGGGAGATCTGACTTGGTTGTTTTGCGTTTTATCGCAAAATGTTGCGGTTAGTAAGAGTCACCGCCAACTTTTCTTTTATCTAAAAAGGAAAGGTGAAAAAGCACAGGAAAGACCTTTGAGATTGTTTCTTGAGTTCGGGGGGTAGATTATGAAAAGGGAAGGTATTAGCACCCTTTTCATCCATGGTTTTCCATGGGCTCTTAGTTACTTGCTAGATCACTTGCTTTTGTTTGAAATTGTGCTTTGTGTGGTTTTTTGAAAGTATTTTTGAAAAGGCGCCATCGTTTAGGCAATCTTTGTAATGATTCTCGTTCGTAAGAATGTATACAAAGTGTTGATCTTTTGAAAATGTTTCAAGTTTGAAAAGATGTTTTTGAAAGTGTTGGTGTTTATTTTGAAAATAGCAAGGATGTTTTAGTTTGAAAATGAGCAAGTAACTAGGAACATTCTACCTACTCAAAAATCTTTCATGTTTATTTCCTCTTTGCATTGACATTGTTATCTTACCATTGATTTCGTAAGTAACCCTATCTTTGGATGTAAACGGGACGAGCTCGGGTCATCGTATAACCCTGATTAGCATTGTTGCAAGGTATCTTAGCATATTTATTTAGGGACTAAGATCATTTTCAAAGGCAACTTTTGATAGCATCATCGAGGGACTATGATCTTGTATTTTTGCTTGTTTTTTCTAAGATACCTCACATGCATAATATGGCCATTTTTGTAAGGCAACCAAGTGAATTTTACCCCAGGGGTGCTTGTGTGCAAGTGTATTGATTTTCATGCTTTGTTTAGTCTTTGATTAGGGTTTGCTACTTGTTGATTTTATCTTCTCATACAAACCCTAATTACTAGCATTTATATAAAGCGATGAATTGCGAAAAGTAAAATTTCTACGCTATTACATCATTAAGGGAGGGGGTGTACAAATTTACAAATGTGGATTGCAAGAAAATTAAACCTAATTATCTATTACAACCATATTGAATATTGTACAAAATTGAAAATAAAAATGCAAGAATATAAATGCAAAAAGAAATGATTTTTGTTGTTTTTATGAAAGGGTTTAGTTTTGACCTAAATAAAGGAAATGATTAATTGAAATCAAATAAAGTTAACTTAAACTAATTAAGAAAAGAAATTAATTTGAAAATGATTTTTAGGGTTTTTTATGAAAAGGTTTTAAATTAATGAAAAGAAATGAAGATTAATTAAATAAAATAAACTTAAGTTCTAAATTAATTTTAACTAAGAAAATAAAATAATATGCTAACTTATCCTAAGTCTAAATATTTATTAATAAAAAGGAAATTAATTTATTTAAAAAAGTATTTTTAGTCCTTTTGTTTTTTAGAAGGAAAAATAAAATGTGTAACTGTAAATAATAAATAAAATATTATTTGGATTTTTTATGATTTACGAAAATAATAATAGTAATAATAATAATAATAATAATAATAATAATAATAATAATAATATTAAAAATATTAAAGAAGAAAAGAAATAAAAACAAAAATAAGAAAAAAAAGAAAATAATTAAAGAAAATTGGGTCAGGGGTGTTAAAAACAGCCAGGAGGGTGGAAGGCTAGCAATTATTCCAAGGCCCAAAGGAGGAAGGCCCAAGCGCTTATTGGTTGCAAACAAAATGAGAAAAAGTGTAAAAGAATGAGAAATTGCCAAAAGGTCTTGCTGGGGCTCGAACCCAGGACCTCCTAATACGCGTGCGCTTGTTGTACCACTGGGGTGGCATGTTTCATCCGTTCATTATACAACAATCAATAAACTTAAAACAAAACAAGTCCATGTTATAACTTCATCTTCAACCTCCGACCAAAATTCCTGCAACTTGTTCATTTCTCAACCATTTGCAAAAATGTAAAGATGAAAACTGCTCCATTTTTTTCACACGAATCCAACCATATAAATATCATAAGCTATAAATCAAAGATGAATGAGAATTTCTAAAAGTACCAAATTCTGACCTAAATATTTCAAAAAGTTCAAACTTAAAATTCTTCTAGCTCAATCAAAATAAATGAAATCTATGGACATGTATAGTTTCAAGGGAATGATGTCTACATTTTATCTTCACAAGTGCAAGCCTAAAAATGCCTAAATATGAAGATAAAAGTTCAAGAAAAATACCTCAAAACTGGAAATTGTGAAATGAATTTGAGCTTGTTTCAGGCAGTGGTGATGATCAGGTTAGCTTCCTTGGACCTCTAGGAAGCTAATGCAATGGCTGGATTGAGCTGAGGGTGGCAGGAATGGTCTGGAGAAGTCAAGATGCAGACCTCTATTTTTGGTTATGCAGGATGGTATAAATGGTGTTACAGTTTGCAAACAGGTATTGGAATGGTTTGTGTATGATGCTAAGAAGCTTTTGGAAGTGTTAAGCCAAGAAACACATGAGTGATTTTGAAGATTGAAGTTCAAAGTCAGAAATGACATAAAAATTGAGGTTTTATGCAATCTGAGTTTTCAGGGAGTTTTGGGAGTCTGTATATTCGTGTGTTACGTTGCAATATACTTATGCATAAGGAAAAAGTTGGAGTACTTGAGGAGGTCAGAAGCACAAGATGTAGAGTTATGGCTATGTTACTTGATTTTGAAGAAAAGTGGGAAAACAAGTTTCAATGTGTAGTACAAGCATGGCCTGAGTTTATGGGAGGATCTAGACATGTTGCTTTTTCCCTTGACATTGCCTGTGTTCAGATGAAACAAGTTAGGAGCTCTATGCATTGACTTTGTGATTAAAGCTTCTTTACAAGAATGGAATGGTTACTCTCTTCCAAAAATGGAAATGCAACTTGGATAATGATTCAAATGCTTGGAAAATGGCTCTATATGTTGTGTAAACATTTAATTATTGAGTGATAAACAAGTTTGAGGCATGAAAAGTGAAGATTATGCAGCATAGGCTTGGATTTGAATTCTTGTTCATCATGAAATGGCTTGTAATTCAAGTTTGAAAACCCTAACTTCATCTCTTCGATTCTCCTTGCTCACAAATGATCTCAATAAGTTCTTGAACATTTTGGAAAGCTTATAATGTGATATACAACCCTTCTTTGAATCAATTTTGGAAATTCCCTTTGGAACTATATGAAAAAGTGCCATGAAGTTAGGTCAAAATCCTGACCAAAACTAGGGCAAAATTTCACTAAGTGTTCAATTTCAAGACCATGACTTTATGAATTAATAACTTGAGATCCAAGCATTTTTAGGAGAAGTTTTGTAAATCAATGTTGTAGATATCATGGAGATCTACAACTTTAATGTTGAAAGTTTCTTCTGAATCCTCTTGCATCATGGTGAAAAATTGGCTCAAAGTTATGAAAAAACATGAAGTTTTAAACACTTAGAAAAATTTCTAAGTTAGAAAACTTTGACTTTTCAAAATGAAATCTTGACTTTTTGATTTATTAATGAATAAGTTTCATATTTTGACATGTTTTGATAAATTGTGATCTTTGACATTGAATTTTGACCAAAAAGTCAAAGTTTGACTTTTCAGTGTACAATTGACTTTTGATCAGTTGACTGAGAATTCACTATCGATCCAATTGATCTTGAGCAATGTTTTAGGTCATGCCATTAGGTAAAAAATATGAAATTGAACTATTGAAACCATGCTTCAAAACAATTGACCATTTTCTAGGTCAAAAATCATAAATTTCCCTTTCTCAGTCAAAACTCTAATTTTGACAATTTTGCCCTTTTGATGATTTGATCAAATTTCTTGAGGAATTATGGTCCAAACTTGATCAAATGATACATATGAGTTTATAATATTGATACATATGATACATATGAGTTTATAATATTGATAGGGATAAAAATTATGAAGTTTGACTATAAATTTGCCATAGTTGACTTTTTCCCCAATACAACTGATTTTTAGTTCAACTGCTCAACTGACTGAGCATAAGTGTGATCCAAGGCTTGAAACTTTACATGAGTAATCTTGGGGGTCCATAATGATCCATGAAATTCATATGAAGCATTGAAAGTTCAATTATCCTTGTACAATCTCAAACCCTAATTTTGGTCATCAGTGCTTAAGGAGGTGTCTTGAGCTGATCAATCCTAGTGCAGTCTTGAACCAAGAGAGATCTTTGTGAGAAAATATTTGATAAATGAGAAGGAAAATTTTGGGGTACAACAGAAACCAAATCAAATTTAGCGGAAGAAAAGAGAACTCAACTCTACTGGGGGAAAGCCCAAGGAAGAGGAAAACAAATCAGAATAACATTATCTCAATAATAACACTATGTCCAAATAGATGAAGGCCGAATCAACTTCTTCTTTAATCAAGTTTTCCACTTGAAAAGGGTAATAATAAACTTCCCCATGGCGAAATTTTATCAGTTTCTTCTTTAATCAAGTCTTCTACTTGAAAAGTGTAACAATAAACTTCCCCACGACAAACAGGTCTCAGTTTCTTCTTTAATCAAGTCTTCTACTTGAAAAGGGTAAAAATAAACTTCCCCATGAAAAAAGGGTCTCAGTTTCTTCTTAATCAAGTATTCTACTTGAATAGGGTAACAATAAATTTCCCCAGGACGAACGGGTCTCAGTTTCTTCTTTATCAAGTCTGCTACTTTAAAAGGGTAACAATAAACTTCCCTATGACTAACAAGTCTTTTTTTCTTCTATTCAAGTCTTCTACTTGAAAAAGGTAACAATAAACTTCCCCACAACGAACAGGTCTCGATTTCTTTTTTAATTAAGTCTCCTACTTGAAAATGGTAACAATAAATTTCCCCATGACGAACGCCTCTCGGTTCCTTCTTTAATCAAGTCTTCTAATTGAAAAGGGTAACAATCAACTTCCTCGTGACGAACGCGTATCAATTTATTCTTAATCAATTCTTCTACTTGAAAAGGGTAACAATAAACTTCCCCACGACAAACGGGTCTCGGTTTCTTCTTTATCAAGTCTTCTACTTGAAAAGGGTGTACTGTAATACGGTGGAAGAACTGAATTAGGTGTTTTGTGTTTTATCTGAAATGTTGCGGATAGCAAGAGTCGCCACCGACTTTTCTTTTATCCAATAAAGGAAAGGGTGAAAAGAACAAGAAAGACCTTTTAAGAATTTTTGTTGAGTTCGGGGGGTAGGTTATGAAAAAGGAAGGTGTTAGCACCCTTTTCATCCGTAGTTATCTTTGGGCTCTTAATTGCTAGCTCACTTTGAAAATTCTCTGTGTTTGTGTATGTTTGAAAATATTTTGAAAACACCTAAGTTCGCCAAACTTTGTAATGATTCTCGTATCGTTGAGAATGCATACAAAGTGTTTGTTTTAAAAATATTTGTTTGAAAGAGAGTGTTTGGAAAGATGTTTTTGAAAATTCCAATGTAAGGCAATTTTGCAATGATTCTCCTATCATTGAGAATGTATACAAAATGTTTATTTTGAAAAGTGTTTGGAAAATAATTGCTTTTGGAAGTGTGAAGTGCGAAAATGGTTTTAGTTTGTGAGCAAGAAATTACGAGCAATCTACCTACTCAAAAAGTCTTTGTTTTTTTCCTCCTCCTTTATATAGTGCTATCCTACCATAAGTTAATAGGAAGCCCTATCATTGGATGTGAGGGACAAGTGTGGGTCATCGTACAGTCATAGAAGGAAACTTGTAAGATGCTTTAGAAATTGTCGTAAGGAACTAAGATTGTTTACCAAAGGCAACATCAAAGGGTCATCCAGGGACTATGATCTTTTAATCGAGGGTCTTTTACTAAAACATCCCACGTTCGAGGGACATGAATGTTTTTATCGGAGGTAACAAGTGAGGTTAACCTTATAGGTGCATGTGTGCAAAGTGTGTTGGATTTATCTTGAATTAGGGTTTGGCTATGGTTGGTTTTAATCTTGTCATGCAAACCCTAATTACTAACAATAATAAGGGAAGTGATTAATTGTGGAATTTAAATGTCCTACGCTATTACAGCACTTTGGGAATGGGGGTACAAGTTCGTGAATGAGGGGAGGAAAGAAAAAAAATATAATCATCTATTACAAACCATTGAATAGTTAATAATTTGAAATAATGAAATGGGCGAGAATATAAAGTAGAGGAAAAAGATAAGGAAATTGTTTGTGATGTTTTTTGATGAAAAGGGGTATGATGACAAATTTAAACAAAAGGAAAATTAATTTAATTGAAGAAAAACCTAGGTCTAAGTTAACTTTAAAAGAAAAATAGTTATTTAGAAAAAAAAATTTGATGTTTTATTTAGAAAAAATGTTTTGTAAAATAAATAATAAAAACCTAATTCTAATCATTTTTACTAGTTTAAGGAAAAATAATTGATTAAAACCTAAACTTAATTTTTTTTATGATTTAATATATTTATTAAATAAAATAAATAAATAAAATAAGATAATATAAAAAAGAAATAAAAATTAATGGGCCATGAGTTAGAAGTAAAAAGGGGGGATGAAAAGAAAATAGGAGAAATTAGGCCCAAACAGACCTTTTTTGGTTTGTTAGAATCAATAAAAAAAGAAGATATGGGCCTGCGTTGAAAAGCAATTAGGGGGTGAGAAAATAGCAAAAACAAAAAAATAAAAGGGCCCAAAACAAAGGAGCCCAGCGCCTATATTGATCCAGTGTTGCTGGCTTCAAAGGGTCTATGATGCATATGTGAATTTAGAGCGTTTGATTTGAATTGATGAACATCTAATGGTGTTGAAGAAGGATGCACCATATGTGCCTTAAACTAACATGTATTGAATCTGCAAGAACAAATTAAGTGAAAAACAAAAGGGTACCACTCGGGCTCAAACCCAGGTCCCTATGTTCAAACACGCGCTTCTTTACCACTGGGGTGACTGTTTGATCCAGTTATGAAACAACCACCAATAAATATGTTACAAACTCTTTCATGAATGCTACTTCATCCCCTACCATACACCAGATTCCATGGATCACATTTTTGAATTTCCAAACTTTCTCATTTCTCAACCATTTTCAAAAGTGTAAACATGAAACTTGCTTGTTGTTTCACCACGAATCCAACCTTGTAAACTACTTAAGCTAACTCTCAAAGATAAACATGAATTTCTGTTGGTACCAAAGTAAATCCTAATTTTTTAGAAAGTTCAACTTCAAAATCCGCATCACTCAGGCAATATAAATGAAAACTAAAGGCATGGTTAGCTTCAGGGAAATGATATCTACATTTTTTATTCATAAAATAACCATTAATGATGCTTGTATAGGAAGTTCAAAGTTTAGAAAACTTACCTCAAAACTGGAAATCGTCTTTGGAGTTTCAGCACTCCTGGAGATGTTGTGATGATCTGGATAGCTTCACTAAACTCCCAGGAAGCTATTGCAATGCTTACTTTAAGCTGAAAATTTCTGAAACTTTCTGGAGAAATTAAGTTGCAGAGTTGAGTTTTTGGAAATGGAGGATGATGAAGATGGTGTTATAGTTGTGTAGGAAGTGTTTTGATAGCTTCTATATGAGTTATAGAAGCTTTTTGATTGATTAAAAATGAAAACGCACGAAGGGATTTGGAGTTTGGTGTTCAAGGTCAAAAGTTGTAACAATGGAGGATTCGTGTGCAAGTTCTGATTTCAGGAAGTTTGAGGGGGTTATAGGGCTTTTAAACTCGTGTGTTAGCTTGAAAATAACTTCTCTATTTATAGAGGAAAGGTTTTGAAGGCTGAGAGAGCTTGGTTTACAAAGTCACGTGTTATGGCTATGTTGGATTGTACATGAAGCAAGCTTTGAAATTCATGGTTTCAATGTGAAGTACAAGAATGGTTTGAGTGGTTAGAGGCTTTAGACAAGTTGCTTCTAGTTTTGACATTGTGTATGTTCATAAGAAACAATTGCACAGCTCAAGGAGAGTGGACTTTATGATTAAAGTCACTTTTCCAAAATGGAAGTGTGAACTTTGTTCCATTAATGGCAAAATGGTTTGGAAAATGGCTCAATCACTTGGATAATGGCTCAACCAGTTGTGTAAACATTTAATTATGGAGTGATTTGCAAGTTAAAAGCCTGCAAAGCAAGATTTATGCAACATGGCTTGAGATTGGATCATGTGTTCTTCATGAAAATGACCTATAATTCAAGAATGGATGCACAACTTCATCTCTTTAAATCTCTTAGCTCAAGCATGATCTCTTCAAGTTCTTGGAAATTTTGGAAAGCTTGAAACATTTTATACAACCTTCATGTTGACCACTTTTGCTAAATCAACTTGGAACTTGGTGAAAATTTGCCAAGAAGTTGGGACAAAAATCTGATCAAACTTGTTAAAAATTTCACTAAGCGTTTTATTAAAAATGTCATAACTTCACGGGCCTATATCTCCTAATCCAAGTATTTTTGGACATCAACCCTCGAGGACAAAGTTGTAGAATTCATCATGATCTAAAACTTTCATGTTGAAAGTTTTCCTTGAATCACCTTGCATCATAGTGAAAAATAGTCATGAAGTAATGAAATTAACAAGGTAAAAAACACTTAGAATTTTTCTAAGTATTGGAAACCTTAACTTTTGTTGACTTTTATTGACTTTATTAATTCCTGATGATCAAGTTTGATATTTTTGAATGTCTTGATGATTCTTGATCTTTGAAATCAATGTTGACCACAAAGTCAAAGTTTGAATTTTTGTGTGTCAGTTGACTTTTCATCAGTTGATCCAAATTTCAACTATCAATCACTTAATCATTGAGGATGTTTTGAACCATGCAATTATGTCAAGATGTTGTGTTTGAGTCCTTAAGATCATGCTTGAATTCATTAGGCCATGTATTTGGTCAAAAGTCAATGACCAATCATTCCCAGTCAAAACCCTAATTTGGTCAATTTTGCACCTATGATGATTTGAATGCTTTCCTTGAGGAATTATAATCATCCCTTGATAAAATAATTAATATGACTTTAAAATGTTGATGTTGGCCAAAAATCTTGAAGTTTGACTGTATATTGATTACAGTTGACTTTTTACCCAATACAACTAATTTTTAGTCATTTGAGCAATTGACTGAGCAAAATTGTGGTACTAGACTTGAAACTTGGCATGAGAATTCTTGGAGACCTATGATGAATCATGAAAGTCACTTGAGGCATTATAAGTCCAATTTTACTTGAGAAAACCAAAACCCTAATTTGTGTACTCAGTGCTTAAGAGTTGGGCTTGTCTGATCAAACTCTTGAGAACCCTTGAGCATTTGAGATCTTTTGTGAGGAATGTCTTGAAGAAAAGGTAGGGAAAATTTTGGGATACAACAGGTAACAATAAACTTCCCATACTACGAACGGGTCTCAGTTTCTTCTTAATGAAGTCTTCTACTTGAAAAGGGTAACAATAAACATCCCCATGACGAATGGGTCTCGGTTTATTCTTTAATCAAGTCTTTTACTTGAAAGGGTAACTATAAACATCCCCATATATTCTTCTTCACTTCACAATGTGACAATCTTTCCCTTCACCGGATACTTCAATGTTTGATGGAGTGTGGAAGTAACTGCCCGAGCCTCATGGATCCAAGGACGACCCAACAAGCAAGAATACGACGGTCTGATATCCATTACGTAGAAGGTGGACCCAAAAGTCTGAGAACCCACTTTGACAGGGATGTCCACCTCCCCGTGCACCATTCTCTTCGATCTGTCAAAAGCCCTTACCACAATGTTACTAGGCTTTAGAGTCAAACCCTCACAATCCAAACGGTCCAACGCTTTCTTCGGCAGAACATTCAGTGAAGACCCGATATCTACCAGCATATGAGCCATAGTGGTGCCCCTGCACTTAATCGAGAGATGCAGAGAATCATTATGCTTCCTTCCTTTTGGTGTCAGATCCACATCTAAAAAACCCAGCCCATTGTCAGTAGTCAGGATGGCCACACAATCCTTGAACTGATCTGCTGAAGTTTCCTGTGGCACATGCGCAGTGTTGAGAAATGTGATCAAAGCCTTTGCATGGGCTTCATAACACAACAGCAGAGATAACATGGATATCTTTGATGGGGTCTACCCTAGTTGCTCGACCATATTGTAGTCGCTCTTCTTAATGATTTTCAGTATTTCCTCTATTTCTTGCTTAGAGGCTTCCACAAAGACTTTCCTAGGTGCCTCCATCCGGGAAGGCTCACCTATAATTTCCTTGCCCCGAGTCACAGATGGCTCAGCAACAGGGGTGATAACTGGAGTAAGAACAGGAACAGGAGTTGATGCACTAGCAGGAACAACAAACGGAATGACAATAGGCTTGTTGACAGTCTCAGGGGAAATCTCGGGAGAGAAGACCCTTCCAATTTGGGAAACCTTACTTGTCCCGACAATATTACTGACATCAGTATCAGCTTCTTCAATCTTCCGATCTTGCTTAATGCCATGATAGTACACATTAGCACCATAATTCCATGGGAGAGCCTTGTCTGAGGTGTACGGGATGGGACCAGGAACAGTGATTATCAGCGGAGCAATCCTTTGAACAGGTGTAATCCTAACAGGTCTTCTCGAGGAAACCTTGGAAGGATTGGAAGAAATGGTTATAATGGCAACGTCTTCATTTGGAACAACATGAATCATAGTCTTCTCAAATAAAATTTCTTTATTATCCATGAGGCGCTGAACACCCGACTTCAACAAACAGAAACCAGAAGGTAGAATCGAACACATGTGGCAACCTTCACCATAACCAGGAAATAAACCAGCCAACAGCAAATTCTCCTTAACAGTCATAAGAGGAGTAGAAATTTCTTCAACAGAGGTCATAAACGAATCATTGTCAACAACATTAACTCCACGACCATGTTTGGGCATGGGAGCCGTTATAACATTCGGCTTTTCTGGAGCATCAAACTCTATCTCCTTGGCATCGAGCAAGTCTTGTAATTTGTTTCTCAGAGCCCAACAATCATTTGTATCGTGGCCAGGACTCTCAGAATGGTAGGCACACCGCACGTTGGGATTGTACCTGGGGGAGGTAGTGTTTGGATTCTTGGGGGCCTCTCTCAAGGTTTCCAAGTTGGATTTTAATAAATGAGGTAGAACTTCAGCCAAATTCATGTTGATGCGGGTAAAATGTCGTTGTGGCCTTTCCACCCTTGGTTGATTGTTGCATGGTGGAGCAACTGCGGGTCTTGGTATCACTACATCATTTACCGTTTGATGGTGTTCAGATCTGCTTTGGCCCCTCGGGCTATAGACCGCACTGGCCTCTTTCTTACCAGCGAAAGGATTTTTAGTTAAACTTGAGGAGATATCCTTCTGTATTTTACCACTCCGAATTCCAGCTTCTACTCTCTCTCCAGTTAAAATCAGCTCGATGAAACCAGACGACGAGCTGCCGATTAAGTGATTGAAAAATGGACCAGACAACATCCCCAGAAACATATCAACCAACTCCCTATCAGACAACGAAGGTTGAACTTTCCCAGCCAAGTATCTCCATTTTTGAGCATAATCTTTAAAACCTTCACCTGCACCCATGGACATACTCTGGAGTTGAGTACGAGTGGGAGCAAGGTCGGCATTATACTGATACTGCTTGTAGAAAGCAGCAGCAAGATATTCCCAGTTTCGAACATTGGCTCCCTTCCACTGATAGAACCATTCAAGCTGAGTCACTAACAGACTATCTTGAAAGAAGTGCACCCACAAATTTCTATCAGAGGTGTGGGGTTGGATTTTTCTTACATAAGAGTGGAGATGGAGCTTTGGGCAGGACACCCCATCATACTTGGCAAAAACTGGAGCTTTGAACTTCTGCGAGATGACCACTCCCGATACCAGTCCCAATTCTCCGACATCCAAACCAGGTAGCTTCTGAACTTCCATAGCACTCAGACGGTCTTCTAACTGCTTGTGTCTATCCTCAGTAGGAGGATATTGCTCATCGTCATAATCAGTATCATTGTCAGAGACTGCAGGACTAAGGTCTTTTTCCCCTTCTTGGTTCTCCCCTTCCTTGGATGAAGAATTTAGATCAGTTTGATGCTTCAACCTTTCTCCAAACCTTTTGCCCATATTCAGAATACCAGTCTTCTTCTTATTCTTTTTCTCTTTCAGAATGAGGGCTTTCAGATCCTCTTGCCCATTTTCCAGACTAATGAACATATGTTGGAACTGGGTGTTCTGTGCCTGAATATCTTTGATGGCTTGATCGGAAGACATTTCTGCTGAAATAAACAGCGAAGAAGATGAGAAACCTATATCGGTACCTGTAATGATGTGTATGATAATGGGATGCGCATGTAATGATTTCAAAGACTTCGGGAAATTTAAATTTGCAAACCAAAATAAACAAAAACTTTATTAGCTTAAATTTGAAGGTTCAACATGCCTTTAAGGCGTTTTAAAATAAGTAAATAAAACAAATCTAAAACTAGAAAAGAAAATTCAAAGGTCCCATGGACGCTTTCTCTTTATGCTGATATAATCATTGAGAACTCTTTCTTCCTGGAGCTTCCTGGTGAGCTTTAAAACCATCTTCTCTTGATCATGAAACTGTTCCCTGTAAGTATCCCGCTCATTCTTCAGCTGAATCCAAGACCTCTGTAACTCCCCAAGATCGGTGGGCATGTAAGGATAAAGAACCGTGTAAGGAATGCCTTCTTCAGTAGTGGCTCCACAATCACTGGTAATACGGACACATAAGGCATCATAAGCTTCTGGGCACGAGCTCGTACCCATTGGAGGTAAGGCTCCATAGGAATGGAAGTCTTTGGTCCCAACTCTTTGGGGTCAGATCTGTTTACCATGCCCCAAGCTCGTATGAACCTTCAGCGATACTCATTAACATCATCCTCACAGTTGAATACAATTCCCTCAATAAGTAACTCATGGGGACCATCCCTTCGAGCATGACCAAATTATCGCAAAGCTATACAAGGATTGTAAGTTATACCCCCTCTGATACCAAGTAATGGGACATTAGGGTACTCCCCACAACGGTCAATAATAGAAATGTCTTGAATAGCTCGGGAACACCAAAGAATATCCGTATGAGCGAGTGACATTATCCTATGCGACCAACTTAAACCTTCTTCGTTCTTCAGTCCAGACCTAGGGAGGTGAGAGATAAACCACCTCGATAGCAACTGCATGCAACTCATAAGAGTCCCTCTTCTTTTCATGGTACGAGTATGGAGATCATTTAAAATATCTCCAAGCAAGGTAGACACAGGGTTGTGAGAAAGGAAAATCTTGATAGCATTCACATCCACGAAGGAGTCAGGATTAGGGAAGAGAACTAAGCTATAGATAAGAAGAGCCAAGACCTCCTCAAAATCCTGAAAATCCAAATCATCCCAAAATAGCTGAGCTTTGTCTATCAGAAATTTGACTAGAAAACCCTCAACTCCACTTCGAGTTTCCCAATTGGATACCACATTGGCCCGTTTCAAATGAAAATCTGAGGCAATGCCTTATGGCTTAGGAATTTCTTCTATACTTGTAAAGGGTACCTGTTCAAGAATGGATATCCCCAATAGCTAAGAGAATTCTTCCAAGGTGGGTACCAACTGATAATCTGGAAAGGTGAAGCAGTGATGCTTGGGATCAAAGATCTGAAAAAGTACACTCATCATCTGTTCATCAAGGTTTGAAGTAACCAGGCTGAGAAGTTAACCGTGTCTCTTAATGAAAGTAGAAGTTTCAGAAACTCTTGATACTAGCTCTTTGAGTTTGGAAGGTATCTGCACAAAGCTGATTCAGATAGTATTTCTACGCACGAAAGCCATGATCTGCAAAACAAAACAAAGATAAATTCCCTTGGTCTTTGAAATGGTTAGTGTAATGAAGCATGAATGCCATGTTATGATCCATGATGTCATAATAAACCACAGGGCAAACACAGGTATTGCAAACACAGTCAAATCACACAAAGCCCTTAGGTTTAAGGCTTGCATGAGGTCAAAGGTAATACCCTCTTGAAGTTGAGTTGGTTTCAAACATGCCCTAGAAAAGTAACCGGATTCTAGAGGATCTCAATATCACTGACCATCCTTTATCGGTCATGATTTCAGCTCACACAATATTTTCTTGCTGCCAAAATATTCTGAAAGTATGATCTCAATGAGTGTAGCATCGAGTATCAACCAGTTCTCAGCTCTACATCGAGGCCGGATATCTCTCTACTTTCTAATGGCCAAGTTGGGCAATTAAAGGTTCTAAGGTCAATTGATGCTTCACGACACCATGCAGCAGCCTCGTATTCTCATCGTTTCACCATAGGGGATACCGGTACCAACCAAAGTGCCACACAAACGTAGCTACTGCTTCAACCATATCGGTCTATGCCGTACAGTTCCCTCACAGTCTATTTCTACTTACCTAAAAGGTATTCCCCATATCCGGGTGTAGGATCTATGGTAACCCTAAACAAAACCCTCAAAAATAAAGAAAACAAAGCAATCAAGAGAAGCAATTTTAATGACCTAGATCCTAAGGTATACCCCACTTATAATTCCCCAGCAGAGTCACCAGTTCTGTGATATGGTGGTAGAACCGTACTGTTCAAATGCTGGTTTGCGTTTTACGTTTTCTATTTGCAAAATGTCGTAGTAAGTAAGAGTCGCCACTGACTTTTATTTCATCCAATCGGAAAGTAAAAAAGTATAGAAAAAATCCTTTTTCAAGATATTCTGAGTACGGGAGGTAGATTATAGAAAGGGAAGGTGTTAGCACCCATTCTATCCATAGCTATCTACGGGCTCTTAGGTACTTGCTCATTTTTAAATTGCTTGTGTGTGCTTTGTTTTGAAAAGTTTTACTTCGTGATAACCCTTGTATCAGTCCTCAAGGGTGTGACGAATTTATTTTGAAAATTGTTTTTGAAAAGTGTATGTGTGAAAAGTTTTATTTTGAGCAAGTACCTACTAGCATCTACCTACTCGAAAAAGGATCGTTTCTACTCTTGTTTCCTTTAGATAATGCTATCCTACTATTAGGGAGTAGGTAGCACCGTTGTTGAAGTTTGTAAGGGTCAATTCAAAAGGGACGTACGATCACTAAAGCAATATTAGGACACCTTAGTAGTAACCCTAGAGTCTTAAGATCTTTTCGAGGCAACATTTTCAAGGCAACATTTCCGAGGCAACCTTTCCGAGGCAACATTCGAATGGGACAATTTGGTCGTTTGGACTGGAGGGCAACCACTAAGACACCCTATGCTTAATGATCGTTTACCAAAGGCAACCGAAGTGAGAGTATACCCTAAGAGTGGTATGTGCGAGTGATTTATTTTTAGTTCATTATCTTTGTACATTAGGGTTTTCTAACCATTTTAATTTTTTCATGCATACTTGCCATACAATCCTATTAGCATACATCTAGACAGTTAAATATTTGCGGGAATTTAAAAGTGCGAGAAAATAAACCTAGCTATTACAAGGCTTCGGGGAGGGGGATTAATTACATAACCAAAAAATCGGGGATTTAAACAGTAAATAAAAACCTAAGTTAACTATTACAAACCCTGAACAGTTACAGAATAATGGCAAAATAATTAACAAGCGCACGGAGAATTAAATGCGAGGCGATTAGTGTTTTGACCCTTGGCTAGACCTAATTGCAATTGATTAAAGGTAAATGTTTTTTTGTCATGTTTTTGTTGCTTGAGAAAATAATGAATAATTAAACTAAAAAAAAATCCTAAGTTCTAATTTATATTAATTAAGAAAAATAATTAAGTTAACCTATTTTTGTGTTTTTAATAATTTGCAAAAGGAAAACAAATAAATCAAGAATTAAACCTAACTTTCCTAGTTGATTTTAATTGTGAAAAAAAATTAAGGTTAACCTAAATTAAATTAAATTAATTAAATTAAATTTGATTAAAAAAAACCTAGTTCTAATTTTTGTGAATTCTTGATTTTGTGATTTTGTAAAACTGATTTTAGAAAATAAAATAATTAAAGAATTAAAAATAAAGAAAGAATAAAAATAATAAGAAAAAAAATGAGGAATGGGCATGTGTTGTTGTTAGAAAATCTCGAGGTTTGAAGTTGAATTTCTAGGCCCAAAATACTCCCAAGCCTGGTTGACCACGCCTGATCTGGTGCGTTGTTGACTTTGAGGTGTACCATGATCCTCTCATGGTAGGCGTTGGATCTTGGTAGCTAGGCATCCAGTGGCCAGATGTTGAGGGTGTATGGAAGGCGTATGATGGAGAATTGCATTAGATCTGCCTAAAACAATCAAGAAAATAATAAAATGCACACGCCTGGGATCGAACCCAAGGCGTGTGCATCAAAGGCATTCCCTCCAACCATCTGCACTAGCGTGTTAACTTGTAAGTATAATAACAATAAAACATAATATGAGAAAAACAAAAGAACTGAATCCAAGGCGCAAAATTCAAATGTCCCAATGGTTGCTTGACACGCCATCGTCTTCTTCCTGGCAACCTTCGTTTTAGAAAACAAGACTTTTACCTATAGACGTTCACTATAGGTATAACCCTGTTCATCTCCAAAATTGCATACGAGCAAGATAAATGAAAAGTACTGGCACCAATCAACTCGTCTCATTCTCACGAGCATCATGGTACCAGAATCAAAGCCTAGTTTTGCCTGCATTGAAAACCCCTAAAACAAACACAGAAACCCTAGCAATGGCAATATCATTTACAAGCATAAAAAATGCAATTAAATGGCATGGTTAACTCGCAAAAATGATGACAAACACAAATATAATAATCAAAAGTGCTAATGATGCAAGAATTGGGATGATTGATTATGAAAAAAACGCAAACCGTGTGAGTTACAAGTGGTGATTCTGAGTGCTTCAAGCCTTGCAATTGATCCAATTAGCTTATGGGAAGGTCCTCATTCAGCACATGTTTCAAATACATTTCAGATACGACCCAGAGACGGATGTCATTCTGACACTCATTCAACACATGTTTCATGTACAGTTCAGATACGATCCAGAGACGGATGTCAATCTGACACTCATTCAACACATGTTTCAAATACAGTTCAGATACGATCCCGAGACAGATGTCATTCTGACACTTATTTCAACACCTAGATCCGTCCACGAAATCTCCACAGATACTTTCTCCAGCAGGTACAGGGGCAAAAACGTCCTTATGCAAAGTCACCGCTACATCCTCAGCATACTTCCTACTGATGATTATGTCCCCACAGAGTGAAAACAACCAAAGCTTTGACGGCTTCTTCCTCAAGCAGGAATTACCTCATCCATCCAAGTTCCCTCAGAGAGCTGAAATCCATGTTCCCCGACTAAGTTTTTATAGTCTCGAACAGTATATAAAGCCTTATCCCCGGTAGAGTTTATTTCTCTAGCTGCGGAAGTTTATCCCCCAACAATTTTATTTCTCTACATTGGTAAAATCTTCCAACAAAGCATCTTTTTCCCCACAAAGTCATTCTCAAGCAGGAGTCAAAGATCCCCGGAAGAATATCCTCAAACGGAAAGAGGAAATCCCCAGTAAATCATCTTCATTCATCATCCCCAGCAGAAGTGAAAGAATCACTTTCCTCATCTACCAAACAGCAGTCCGGGATTCAGCTTCCCATTACTCTCCAATAGCAGTCAGGGAATCATTTTCCCAGACTAGGAAATATCGCAACAACATTCAATATTCATACATCATGGCATACGCATACATATTGCATAAAGCATAATATCATTTATTTTGAGAACATCATTACACAATGCATTTCATACATCATGATATTGTATACGACTAAATCTTTACCTTTTTAGGAAAAATCAAATCAACAAACATCATTGAGTACTTTCATGACCCGACAGTCTTTTCAAAAGTTACCTCTGACAAAAGGCTATTGCAGCATTTTCCTCAGAAAGATCATTCTTAAAAGACCTCTACTAGTTCAGTTTAAATCGATCAATGATTTATTCTGATTCATTTCCATTAGGCACTTTCTCTGGTTTAGTGAAATCAACCCTAAGATTTTTCTGATTCTTTATCCAGTTAAAGTTAATTCAACACCTTTCTCTGGTTCAGTCAAATCCACCCTAAGATTTTTCTAATTCTTTATCCAGTTAAAGTTAATTCAAGACCTTTCTCTGGTTTAGTGAAATCGACCTAATATTTTTCTGATTCTTTATCCAGTTAAAGTTAATTCAAGACCTTTCTCTGGTTCAGTCAAGTCGACCCTAAGATTTCTCTGATTCTATTTCAGTTAAAGATAGCTCAAGACCTCTGCTGGTTCAGTTTAAATCGACCAATGATTTATTCTGATTCTTTTCTGGTAGATACTTTCTCTGGTTTAGTTAAATTGACTCTAAGATTTTTCTGATTCTATTCCAGTTGAAAATAGCTCAAGACCTCAACTGGTTCAGTTAAATCGACCCTAGATTTTCTGATTCTTATCCAGTTAAAGAAACTGTAAAGCCTGGAGTCTGAACAGATAACAGTTCAATGTATAAAATTACTACAAAGCCTACAATAGACCAGATAGCAGTTAATTTCATATTCCCCGATAAGTCGCTGTGAAGCCTGGAATGCGACCGAATAATAGTCAGCCTTATTATCTTCAGCAACTCGATGTGAAGCTAGGATCCTGACCAGATAACAGCTCGCTTTCTTCTCTCCAGTCAAGAGATAACTCCACAACAGAGTAATAGACAATTGAAGCTCCTAGACTTTATTTCCCAAAACTGAGACCAACATTCCACAGCAGAGTCCTCCTCAATGACAGGAACAGGAATCCCCATAGAGGAATATATCGTGAAATCAACATGTTCTCTAGATGACATCTTTAAGCCCATCTCCGATGACTCTTCATAATTTTCTCTAGATGGAATCTTTAAGCCCATCTACGACAATATTCTGTCATATTTCCCAAATGGCTTCTATAAGCTCATTCCTGATATTATCCACCAATAGTGCTACTTCAGACGAGTGCAAATTTCTGGGCACTCTAGTGTTCAATCATCTTCCACCTTCAGATCACGAAAGGAAGACAAGCCAATCTACATCCTCAGGTTTAAGAAGATTGAACAGGGGCAGCTGTTGTACCCCAAAATTTTCTCTCTCATTTTACTCAACATATGCCCATTGAGATCCCCAACTTGCCCATGGATGACAAAGAATTGACCAGACAAATTCTCCTCCTAAAGGCAATAAACCTCTAATTAGGGTTTCAATTTTCATCAAGATGTGTGAGTTACAATGGTATCAAATGTTATCCATGGTCCTAATATGTCCTTAAGGTTATCCATGCCAAATTTTATGCCTTGCACAATAAGTTTGCTCAGTTAACTTCTCAAATGCCTGAAAATCAATTATACTAGGTCAAAAGTCAACTGTGGCCTATATACATTCAAACTTCAAGATTTTGGGTCAACATTAACATTGTGAAGTAATATCCATCATTTGATCAAGGGTTGATCATGATTCATCAAGAAATGCTCCTAATTCATCAAAAGTAAAAAATTGCTAATTAGGGTTTCTATAGGAAAAATCAACCAAACTTTGACCAGGCATAACTTTCTCATGCATTATCATAAATTTTCCCACCAAAGCTAATTTTGAATAGAATCCCTTTACCTACAACTTCTCTTCATCCCTCAATTTCAAGAAATTCCCCAGTTAAAAGATACAAGCTCAGACATTATAGGTCATCTTAAATGTCAACAAAAAGTCATCATTTTCCAAAGAAGCATACATGAACATGGAAGACTCAATTGAGATGAAACCAAAAGGAGCTCTTAGAGGATATATTGAGATTTCCAAAATGTCTAAAAACACCTCCATAGGAAAAACAATTGAGAGAGTTATGAGTTGTATAAGTTGGGAAATTTTATGAAAATGCACAAAAGTCAATGTGAGCAAATTGGATCTTTTGAACTAATGTGCGTGGGTTTTGGATCTCAAATATATCCATGGACTTATTCAAGACATTTAAATCCATTATTTTATTTTTATGAGATTTATTTTTATTTATTTGAATTTGCATTCATTTAAATATTAATAAATCAAATAAAATAGTAAAATGATGAATTAAATCCAAACGATGTGTTTTATGATCATATCATGAGCCAAAAATCAGAAGATTGAGTCAAGAATTCGTGTGAAGGGTGATTGGAGAGAGATGAGCAAGTTTTGGCCAAACTTAGAAACATAAAATTCCAAAATTCAAATCAAATCTTTTCCATCCAATCTTCAGGATTCAATCCATTTTTGTTGCCCTAATGCATCCTAATATAAAAACACGACATTGCCAGACCAAGAGGACAAGGATTGGCCGCACAAAACTCATGTTCCAATTTCAAACTTTGAAGAGAAAAGTTCAAATCGACTGTGGAATTTAAGGCAAATTCAAGAGGTTCTGAGGGTTGAAAAATATTCCAGGAGACATCCTAAAGCTAACTGCATTGTTTCCAAGCATCAAAGCTCCCAGAATCACGACCAATACAATCACAGTTTGAGTTTTATTTTCAAAAACCATTATGGCCATATATGTGTTATAAATGTGTTTTGATCATGCATCCTTGTTTGTATGAATGTTTAGAGCGTGTTTGAATCATTAATTGCAAGTTTTGATAAATGTATGATGATCTACCATTATTAGGGTTTGGACTTTTGTTTTAGGGTTTTCAGGTACAGGTAAAATTGGGCCCAAAGATGAATACATCGTGCTTAGGGGTTCAAGCCTAATTGATCTATGGCTTTAGGTTTGATTTATATTGCGTACCATGGATTTTGGAAGTTGCAGGTGCTGTAGTGACGGACAATGTCCGTAGGTAAAAGTGCAAAGGCCTACACGATAGATGAGTGTAGAAGATGACTGCGTGGCACAACCCCACTAGCAAGTTCAAATTTGCGCATGTTTTCTTTAATAATTGCTTTATTTTCACATAATATAGTTTTGTTTTATTTATATACACGAATTAACAATTGGCTCAGATGGCAAAGGCATAAGTGTATAAAGGGGGAGGACCTGGGTTCAATACCCAGGTCGTGTGTCTTGAATTTTTTATAACCATTTAACTGCAAATCTAGTACACTAAGGATAAAGGAGTGTATCCTGGGTTATCATCTCATCACCATTAGATCTATCACGAGCATCAGATCATAGATCCAGATCTAGGCACCCATGGTGAACCCTCAGGGGCTGGCCACATAGGATCTCACGCAGGCCTTGGGCTTGTACAATCCGGGCCTAGCAAATTGTAGTGCCACACACCCCAATTGCTTCCTACTATTAGGCCCATTCTTTTATCTTGTTTTTAATTTATTTCTTTTAATTATTTTCATTGTTTTAAAAATCATTTTTTTAATTTAAATCATAAAATCAATAAAATCACAAAAAATAGAATTAGGTTTTTTTAATTAAAAATAATTTTGTAAATTAATCTAGTTTAATTACTTTAATCTTGTTTTCTTTAAATTAAAATTAACTATAAATTAGGATTAAATTTTAAATCTTTTTTCTTTGAAAATACCAAAAAAATATTAGTTTCCTTAGAATTAATTTTAATTAATATTTTTTTCTTTCCTTTTTTAATTTAGTTAATTAGGATATTATTACAATTTAATATTTTCATAAATAAATAAAAACAAAAAATATTTTCTTTTAAACATTTTTTAGGGTGTAGACGTTCTTCCCATTCTTCGCGCGTTTATCTTTTTCATGAGTTCTTTTTCCCATTATGTAACTGTTTCCCGATTTGTAATAGCTTTAATTAGGTTTAAAATTTCGCATTTTATTTTCTTGTGCTATTTATGTATTTTCCCCAAGGCCTTATAATAGCTTAGGAATTTTATTTTCTGCAATTTATTTTGTGCACTATTATTAACTGTTTCGATTAATAGGATTGCATGAAAAAGACTGAAAAGAAAATGATTAGATAACCCTAAATGTGCAAGATAAATGAACTGAATCAATACACTTTCACATGCTCACCCCTAGGTTATCTCCCACTTCGGTTTCCTTCGAAAACAATCACAATTCTCGAAACGTGAGAATTTTTAGAGATTGTCCTTGAGTTGAAGAGATCACAAGTCCCTCGATGACCCTTCCGATTGTTGCCTCGGTTAAAAAAGTGATCTTGAAACTTTAGCACAATTACTAAGAGTTATTTCCCAATTGCCTTAGTGACTGTAAACGACCCGCGCTTGTCCCTCATACATCCAACGATGGGGCTACCTACTCACTAATAGTAGGATAGCACTGTCTAAAGGATTGGGAGAAAAGAACGACCTTTTCGAGTATAAGTAGATAAGTTCTTAGATGCTTGCCCAAAAAACCTTTTTTCACCTACACAAAAATATTTCAAAACACTTTCAAAAACATTCGCCTTGTCAACACTCTTGAGGACTGATACAAGAGTTACCATAAAGCAAATTGCCACACTAAAGCATTTTCAAAACAACTTTCAAAACACACAAATCACAAGAAATTTTCAAAACATGAGCTAAGCATCTAAGAGCCCGTAGAAAACTACGGATGGAAAGGGTGCTAACACCTTCCCTTTCCATAATCTACCCCCTTACTCAGAAACTCTTGAAAAAAGGTCTTTTTCTGTTCTTTTCACCATTTCCTTTGTTGGATAAAAGAAAAGTCGGTGGCAACTCTTGCTTACTACACATTTGCGAACACAAATGCAAAACCAGTATTAACAGCCAGTTCTCTCACCGTATCACAATAAAAATAAACTTCCCCATGATGAACGGGTCTCAATTTCTTATTAATCATGCCTTCTACTTGAAAAGGGTAACAATAAACTTCCTCGCGATGAACGCATCTCAATTTCTTCTTTAATCAAGTCTTCTACTTAAAAAGGGTAGCAGACAAGCTCCTTAAAAGGTGACCACTTGTATAAGGTTTTCACAATGAACTATCTTTATCATATCAAAGAGATTAACCATCCATTGGAGTAAACAACATCTATTGATATCTGGGGACACAAATTTTGGGAATTGACGGACTACCCAAAAGAGACTGTTATTTTCTTTCCAAAAAGAAATTTTGGCTCACACAAGCTTCTCAAATAAAGAGACAACTACTTGTTGTCATGTAATAATTCTGAGAGCATTTGCAATAATGCTGTTGGGAAATAAATTTGACTCATAGGGAACTGCAAACAGATTCCTGCTGAGGAGACAAAGTCTTCACATGGGGGATTTTCAAAAGAAGTGCAAGTCATCACTCTTGTGGAATAATTTCTTAAAATAAAGAGAAAGTCTTCAAATATGCAAAATAAATGCATTCTTAATCTAGGATTTAACTACCTAGAAAGATCCAAACAAACTTATTTGTGAGAGACAAGGTTCAATCCAAGGATAAACTGTAGAGAGACAAACAAACAAGACTCTTCCCAAGTAGGAATAAACTCAACCATGATTTATCCTATCCAGAGACGGACAAGAAAGAAAAAGAAAAACCTTCTTCCATGAGGGGCAAGCTCAGTGGAGAATCAAAAGGAACACCAACCCTTATGCATATAGCGGACACTCTATTGGAGGGAGCAAAAACATCATCAGGGAAGGGAAGTACACAACTTGGGAGATAAACACAACCAAAATTCCCCAGTGTCTTCAAACTCTTGGAGAGATTCGTGGAATCTTGATGTGACTGCCCCAGAATAACTGTACTTGGCACAACAGAGTCCTCAAACGTTTCCCCCAGACTACATGGTCAACGGAAGAATTTAAAAAGAAGACTTTACACCATAAGGACTTGAAATAATCTGCCCCAGAATCTTCAAACTCTTGGAGATATTTATCAAATCTCAACATAACTGCCATAAATTTACTGTACTTGCATAATAGAGTCCTAAAACGTTTCCCCATATGGGTAAACAAACTGTGCAAGCATCAACTGGAATAGCAACCTACCCATGCTTAAGGTCTTCAGGTAACATGCCCCTGGATATGATCATTCTTTGAAATAATTCTCCAATTACCTAACATAGATCCAGGCCTTAAAATGATTAAGCTTATCACGGATGCTTATATACAAGCTTCTTTGATGTCAAACAAATGTTTTCAAGAGAAGAAGTTTATTCTGAGAACGAAAATTCTAATGCAACAGTTATGTAAGTCTTGAAGATTTTATTGAAAATATATCACAAAGCCTTCTGAACGAATCACTGGTTTGGATATAACATGATTTTTTTTAATAGATGATAAGAAAAACAATATGATGCCAACACAATTATTCAGCAAAACTCATGGGAGTCAGGAAATGCTATCTTGTTGAAGTATGCTTTTGAAACAAATTGTACTTCAATTAGGATTTTTGAGGGTTATAATGTGGCTTGGTTCATGGTTTCAGAAAAAATAATTTAAGGCTTAAAGTTTATTTGGTACGCATCCATTCTTTGTGATGTTCTCCAATCCTATGTTTATCTAATTTAACATTAGTGTTCGTCTTTCAAAAGGATCTGATGGTGGTTAAGGAACCAACGAGGATGTCGGAGTAGCAAGCACCTTTTCCGTCTTCGTGTTTGTAGTCACACAAATTTGTTTTTTGCTGAGGACTTTTCTTTGTAGTACTTTCCTTTAAATATCTTTGTTTTTCATTTTATTTTCCCTAACTTCTTCCTGGATTAATTATTTTGAGTTGATAGTCCAGCGGGATGCCCTAATTTTTTCCTAAGTCATTTTGACTTAGCGGGCTTTTTCTTTTTCTTTTTTGACTTCTGATTTGAAAAAATTGTGACATTTACTTGTCTTGAACTATTGAGATATCGACGAATGCCTCGTTCCTTGATGGATGAGGGATTACCATTGAGGTTTCGTGTCTTTTCGACCTCTTGATGTGTGAAAGATAACCAATGTGGTCTTTTCAAAAGTAGAATCTTTGAGAAGCCCGCTCTCTCCGGAAGAATAGCAAGATGGAAAATGATCTTGACCGAATACGATATCCAATACACGACCCAGAAAGCAATCAAGTGAAGTGTACTAGCTGATCATTTGGCTCATCAGACTGTGGATGACTACCAGTCCATGAACTTTGAATTCTCGGATGATAACATTATGTTAGTGACTTACTATGAAGAACCTAGACCGGATGAAGGACTTGAGGAAGGATCCCGGTGGACCATGGTTTTTGATGGAGCCTCCAACGCACTCGGAAACAGTATCGGTGCTATAATCATATCACCCGAGGGTTGTCATACTCCTTTCACTGCCAGATTATGTTTCAATTGTACCAACAATATGGCGGAGTATGAAGCATTTATCATGGGTCTCAAAGCTTCTATTGACCTAAGGATTAAGTTCTTGAGCGTTTTCGGGGATACAACTTTGGTAATAAGTCAGATCAAAGGGGAGTGGGACACGAAGCACCCAAATCTCATCCCTTACAAAGAACATGCACTGACATTGCTCCCACACTTTGAAGAGGTCACCTTTGAATATTTTCCACGAGAAGAGAACCAGTTAGCGAACGCGCTAGCCATTATGTCATCTATTTTCAAGGTCAAGTGGGACAATGAGGCTCCTCAGATTACTATTGAGAGATTGGATGAACCAACATACTGCTATGAGATCGACACTGAAGAAGTAGCAGACAAACCTTGGTTCCACGAAGTGAAAAGGTATCTCGAGGCTCAAGAATATCCTGAGGGGGCGTCTGTCAATGATAAGAAGTTTCTGAGAGGCTTAAGTTCTCCGCAAAGTTCTTCCCCAGTAATGGAATCCTCTACAAGCACAACCATGACTCTACTTTACTTTGGTGCCTAGACAAGAGCGAAGCAGAGAGGATTATGGAAGATCTACACGAAGGTACCTTTGGCACCCATTCTAGTGGACATACCATGTCTAAAAAGATCCTACGGGCAGGATACTATTGGTCCACTATGGAAGCAGACTGTTATCAGCATTCCTAAACTTGTCACAAATGCCAGATTTATGCTGATAAAGTACATGTACCTCTGGTTCCCTTGAACGTCTTGACGGCTCAATGGCCCTTTGCAATGTGGGGTATTGACATGATCGGAGAGATTAGACCTACCGCTTCCAATGGGCTTCACTTCATCCTAGTGGCCATTGATTATTTCACAAAGCGGGTTGAGGCCGCCTCTTTTTCTACTATTACCAAGAATGTTGTGGCGCGGTTTATCAAGCATAACCTAATTTTTCGGTACGGTGTGCCAGAGAGAATCATCACTGACAATGGTACAAATCTAAATAATACAATGATCACCGAACTCTGTAAACAATTCATGATCCAATATCATAATTCTTCCCCTTACCGGCCGAAGATGAATGGCGCTATGGAGGCTTCTAATAAGAATATTAAGAAAATCATACAGAAAATGACGGTGACATACAAAGACTGGTATGAGATGTTACCATTTGCTCTTCATGGTTACCGCACCTTAGCACGAACGTCGAGAGGGGAAACACCTTATTCTCTGGTATATGGTATTGAGGTTGTCCTGCCTATTGAGGTCCAGATCCCTGCTTTGAGGATCATGAAGGATGCAGGCTTGAACGAAGACGATTGAATCCATACTCGACCCTTGCCTCCTGCATATTATTTTTCTAATTTGTTCTTGCAGATCCAGTACATTACACCCCAGGCACTCATCATGTGCTCTATCATCATCACCATCAGACTAATCACCTTCCCGATCTAATGCCCATAAATGTTTCCCCATGGTGGACCTCCCTGCCACAACAATACTGGATCTCACGCAAGCATGGGCCATCAGAGTTGGGCCTGAACAAAATTCAACAACACACCCCTAAAATTGGGTTTCTCACCCCCTTCAGGCCCATTTTCTTTCATTTATTTTATTTAATCTTTTCTTTCATTAATTAGTTTATATTTTCTATTTATTCAAATATTTTTTCATAAAATCAGAAAATCATCACAAAAAATTAGGACTTAGTTTTTTTCTTAATAAATTAATTTTTGTAAATTAATTAATTTAATTAAAATTTTAACTTATTTTCTTTAATTTAAAAATTAATTAAAGAATTAGGTTAAACTTCTAATCTTTTTTTCATAAAATACAAAAAAATATTTTTAATGAGCAATTAGTTTTTTTAGGGTTTAAAAATATTTTTAATGTGCATAACAAGATTAATCAAATTAACCATTAGATCACTAACATAAGATAAATATAACTAAAAAAACACACTGTTGCACACTTGCACCCTTAGGGTACTCCTCACTCGGCTGCCTCAGAAAACAATGATCATGTCCCTCGAACGTAGGGATATCTTAGAAATGAACCTCAGTTTAAAAGTCATCATAAAGACCATAGTTTTTAAACGTCCCTCGAGTTGTCTACTAAAAATGATCTTGTCCCTCGATGTTGCCTATATGATGACAGTACCTTCGAAATGATAAGGTATCCTTACATGTTGCTTTCGATTATCATAGAGTCCCTTTCGATAGTCCCTAAACATCCAACGATAGGGCTACCTACTCACTAATAGTAGGATAGCACTATCTAAAGGAAAGGAGGAAAAGAACGTTCTTTTTCGAGTAGGTAGATAATTCTTAAGTACTTGCTCAAATCTGAATTTTTCACACTTACACACTTTTCAAACTTCTTTTCGAAAATACTTTATCACACTCTTAAGGACTGATACAAGAGTTATCATAAAGCAAACAAAAGCTTTCAAAACACACAAACACAAACAGTTTTCAATAATCTATGGATGGAAAGGGTGGTAACCCCTTCCCTTTCCATAATCTACCCCCCTTACTCAGAAAATTTTGAAAAAGGTATTTTTCTGTTCTTTTCACCCTTTCCTTTGTTGGATAAAAGAAAAGTCGATGGTGACTCTTGCTTACCGAGACATTTGCGAACGAAAAACGTAAACCAGTATTAACAGTCGGTTCTGCCACCGTATCACACATACCATAAACTAGAGAGAAAGGAGTTTCTCCAGTTCATGTTCTAGCCGAAGTGCGGTAGCCGTGGAGAGCAAACGATAAAATCTCGTGCCAATCTTTGTATCTCACAACCATCTTCTATATGATCTTCTTTATGTTTTTATTGGTGGATTCCACTGTGGCGTTCATCTTTGGTTGATACGAAGAAGAGTTGTGATGCTTGATTTTGAACTGCGTGCAGAGTTTAGTGATTATGGTATTGTTGAGATTGGTATCATTGTCTGTGATAATCCTTTCGGGGATGCCATACCGACAGATAAGGTTATGCTTTATGAATCGGGCGACCACATTCTTGGTAATAGAGGTGAACGTAGCTGCTTCCACCCATTTTGTAAAGTAATCAATGGCGACGAGGATGAGGCGATGTCCATTAGAGGCGGTAGGCTTAATCTCTCCAATCATATCAATGCCCCACATTGAGAATGGCTAAGGGAAGTCATGACATTCAGAGGTACTGGAGGCACATGACCTTTATCATCATAAATCTGCCACTTATGACAAGTTATCGAGTGGTGGTGACAATTAATTTCCATAGTCGACCAATAGTAACCAGCTCGCAAAATCTTTTTAGCCATAGTATGCCCACTGGAGTGAGTACCAAAGGCACCTTTGTGCATATCTTGCATAATCTCTTTTGCTTCATTCTTGACCACCCAACAAAGCAGAGTCGAATCATGATTGTGTTTATATAAAACTCCATTGCCCAAGAAGAACTTAGATGAGAACCTCCATAGGAACTTCTTGTCATTTATGGATGCCCTTTCTGGGCATTCTTGAGCCTCAAGGTACCTTTTCACCTTATGAAACCAAGGTTTTTCTTCTACTCCCTCAGTGTCAATTTCATAGCAGTGCGCAGGTTCGTCGAATCTTTCAATAGTAATTCTGGGAGCCTCATTATCCCATATGACCTTGAACATGGACAACATGGTAGCCAATGCTCCCGCCAGCTGATTATTTTCTCTTGGTATGTGTTCAAAGGTAATCTCTTAGAAATACGGGATCAAGGTTAACATATGTTCTTTATAAGGAATGAGATTTGGGTGTTTCGTATCCTAATCGCCCTTAACTTGACTGATCACCAGGGCCGAGTCTCCATACGTGCTTAAGAATTTGATTCTAGGGTCAATAGCAGCACTAAGACCCATGATGCTCGCTTCGTATTTAGCCATATTGTTGGTGAGTTCAAAGCATAGTATAGAGGTGAAGGGCGTATGGAAACCTGCGGGGGAGATGATCATATCATCGATTCCGTTTCCAAGTGCATTGGAAGCTCCATCGAAAACCATAGTCCATCAGGATCCTAGCTCTGATCCTTCATACGATCTAGGTTCTTCATAATCTATTACTAGCATAATGTTCTCGTCCGAGAATTCGAAGTTCATAGACTGATAGTCGCCTATAGCCTGATGGGCCAAATGGCCGGCCAACACACATCCTTTGATTGAATTTTTAGTGATGTACTGGATGCCGTATTATGTTAAGACATTCTTCCATTGAGCTATTGTTCTGGAGAGAGCTGGCTTCTCGAATATGTACTTGATGGGATCCATTTTAGAGATCAATAAAGTAGTATAGGTCAACATATACAGTCTTAGTCGACGAGCAGCCCATGCCAAAGCACAACAAGTTTTCTCGAGAAGTGAATATCTGGTTTCACAGTCGGTAAACATGTTTCTAAGGTAGTATATTGCATTCTGTTTTTGACCAGACTCGTCATACTGCCCCAGTACACACCCTATTGAGTTCTCTAGCACTATTAAGTACATGATTAGAGGTCGTCCTTCAACTGGTGGAATCAAAATTAAAGGTTCTTGTAGGTACTCCTTAATTTTATCAAAGGCTATTTGACTGTCATCGTTCCATTTTACCACTTGATATTTCTTTAGAAACTTGAAGGTTGGTTCACAAGTAGTTGTCAGATGAGAAATGACATAGGAAATGTAGTTCAGTTGTCCTAAGAAACCTATAACTTACTTCTTGGTACGGGGAGTTGGCATTTCTTGAATATATTTAACTTTCAAATGATCAACCTTAATACCCTTACCACTGACGAAGAAACCCAGGAGTTTAATGGATCTCACCCCAAAGGTGCACTTGTTTGGGTTTAACCTCAGCTTATACTTCCTCAGTCTTTCAAATAGTTTATGCAGGTGATCAAGATGCTTTTCTTCTGTTTATGACCTGGCTATCATGTCGTCAATGTAGACCTCTATCTCGTGGTAAATCATGTCATGAAATAAGGCTACCATGGCACGCTGATAAGTTGCCCTAGCATTATTTAACCCAAAAGGCATAACTTTGTAATAGAAAATGCCCCATTGTGTGATGAAGGTAGTTTTATCCATGTATTCAGGCGCTATCTTGATCTGGTTATAACCCGAGAAACCATCCATGGAAGATAATACCTTATGCTGAGTTGTGTTGTCGACTAAAACATCGATGTGTGGTAGTGGGAAGTCATCTTTGGGGTTTGCCCTGTTCAGATCCATGTAATCTACGCATATACGTACCTTGCCGTCTTTCTTTGGCACCAGAAAAACATTAGAAACCCACTGAGGATATGACGTCACTGCTAAGAAACATGCATTGAATTTCTTCATAACATCGTCTTTTATTTTCTATGACATTTCAGGACGCATGCGACGAACCTTCTGTTTTATTAGAGCACAACCCTCTTTCATTGGCAGACCAAGAACCACAATATCAGTATCGAGCCTTGGCATGTCTTCGTATGACAAAGAAAAGATTTCAACATATTCATGTAGCATATGGATTAACCTACTCTTGACACTGCTTTCTAAGTTGGCGCAGATCTTGACCGCTTTCTTGTCTGTTTCGGTACCCAAGTTTACCACTTCGACTGAATCTTTATGTGGTTGGATAACCTTCTCTTCTTGTATTAAGAGTTTGGAAAGTTCTCCAGGTATTTCACAATCTTCATCACCTTCGTCCTCGGCTTGGTAGATCATATTTTCGAATTCATAAGCGGCAATAGCACAATCGTTATCAACGAGATCCATAGTGGATGAGGATCTGCAATGTAGTGTGTGGGTGTGTGTGTAAGAATACATAGTTATTTTTCAAATGCAATAAGATAAAAGAAGGACAAAGATTAAAAATTTTGCATGTAAAACGTCCAATGTTTTTATTGAATGAACAAATGTTTATGAATCACTTCAAAGGAGGCCATCTTGTGTGGAGTTTTGCTGATCTTCGGAATGGCAGAAATGTCTTAAACAACATCAGGGGAAATCAATTCAAAGGTTTGATAGGGTGTTTCAACAAATTCTCCGTCCATCTCTATATATCGGAATGAATTGAGGTGGCTGACCATGTATTCCTCCTCCCCACAAACAGTAATAACCTTCCCTTTTACCGGATACTATTGCTTCTGGTGCAAGGTAGAGGCGACAAAACCTACTCCATGAATCCAAGGGCGTCCCAATAAACAAGAGTAAGCCGAAAGGATGTCCATGACATAGAAAGTGAACTCAAATATCTGTGAACCCACCTTGATCGAGAGGTCTACCTCTCCATGCACCATTCTCTTTGATCTGTCAAAGGCTCTAACTATGATATTGCTGGGCTTCAGCACTACCCCTTCATAATCTAGTTGGTCAAGAGTGCCTTTGGGTAGAAAATTTAGAGAAGAACCAGTATCAATTAATACATGGGATAACGTAGTGCCCCTGCATTCAATGGAGACATACATGGCCTTGTTGTGATTTCACCCTTCCAGAGTTAATTCAGCATCAGAGAAACCCAAACCATTATCAGTGGTCATACTAGCCACATAGCTTCCGAATTGATCATCCAAAATCTCTTGCGGCATGTGAGCATTCTTTAGGAATTTAACCAAAGCCTTTGCATTGGCCTCAGAACACAGCAGTAGTAACAACATAGATATTTTGGACGGGGTCTGCCCCAGCTGTCCAACAATTTTATAATCTCTTCGGTGAAATATCTTCAAAACCTCTTCCAAATACTATCCAGAGGTATCTTTGACTGGAGCTTCCTTTGGCGCCTCCTCCTAGGCAGGCTCTATCATCAGATCTTTACCTCGAGCCCTAGCAGTTGTCTTGGTAACTGTAACTTAAGCAGACCGAGATATTTCTGGAGAGAAAATCCTTTCTCTTTTGGTAATTTTTCTAGTCCCCATAATATTGACAATACTGGGATCAACTTCTTCATTCTCTTCATAGGATAAATCTTGCTTAACACCGTGGAAATAGACGTCAGACCCATAATTCCACAGAATAGCTTTCTTCGAGGAATATGGGATAGGCCCGAGTGTTGTAATAACCAAAGGAATAACTTTCATATTGGTGGTAATCCTTATAGGACCTTTGGAAGGGATCCTGAAAGGAGTACCAAAGATAACAGACAAGTCTTGGCACAAATTTCGAATCTTCTCAATTAGAATAACATGTTTATCCATCAGGCGTTGAACGCCTTCCTTGAGTAACCCACAAACATTGGATTACACCGTATAACAATAACATTCTTCAGCATAACCCAGAAATAAACCAGCTTGTAACAAATTTTTCTTAATTGTCGAAAGAGGAGTAACCACGTCATCTACAAAGGTAATATACAACACATCTTCAACATCACTTATTCCCTTGTCATGCTTGGACATAGGTGTGGTAATCACATTTGGAGTCTCCAGAGGGTTAAACTTAATCTCTATATTATCAATCATGTCCTGAATCTTGCTCTTCAGGGCCCAACAATTGTTGGTGTCATGACCAAGACTATTTCAATGATAAGCACACATCACATTTGGATTATACTTTGGAGAGGAGGTGTTGGGATTCTGAAGAGGATCCCGCAGTGAAATGAGTTCAGCCTTCAACAAATGTTGTAATTCCTGAGATAAAGACATGCCAATTTTACTAAACTACCTCGGCAGAGCGTCTGACTTTCATCGATTAACCTGCTGTTATTGTTGAACATGTGTCGGGTTAGGTATCAATACCGCTCCCACAGACTAATGGCAATTAATTTTACTACGACTCTTATGGCTATAGAAATTATTTACTTCCTTTTTACCTCCAAATGGATTCTTCACACTACTAGAAGATGCAGCCATCAGGGTCTTCCCACTCTTGATACCACTTTTAATTCTTTCCCCTGTCAAAATCATATCTGTAAAACCTGACGAAGAGCTTCCGATCAAAAGATTAAAGAATGGGCTTGTCAGAGTTCCCATAAACATATCTACCATTTACCAATCAATGAAGGGAGGTTGCATCCTTTCACCCAGGTCCCTCCATTTTTGTGCATGCTCCTTGAACCCTTCATTAGAGCCCATGGACATACTTTGCAGTTGCACTCGAGTTGGTTCTAGGTCAGCATTGTATTGATACTGCTTATAGAAATCAGCAGCCAAATCATCCCATGTATGAATATTGGTCCCCTCCAACTGATAGAACCATTCCAGTTGAGTTCCTGCCAAACTTTCTCAGAAGAAATAGACCCATTACTTTCGGTCAGCAGTGTGAGGCTGTATCTTTTGAACATACGACCTCAAATGGAGTTTAGGACAGGATACCCTATCGTATTTGGCAATGATAGGGACCTTGAAATTAGGTGGGATGACCACCCCAAGAACCACACCTAATTCACCAAAATCCAGTCCAGGCACCTTCTGGATTTCAATTGCCTTGAGTCTGTCCTATAGCCGTAGAAATGTTTAAGACTAAGCCATTGGATTGACTAGACTTATACAGATCAAAATAAAAATCACCACCGCGCTTTATTATTTCCAAAGGAATGGGAAAAGAGCGAATAACCCAAAAAGAGGGGGAAATATTCAAGGTAAGGGGGTTGATTATGCAAAGGGAAGGTATTAGCACCCTAAACATCTACGGTACTCCGCACGAACCTCTTTGAAAAATATGTATATTTTGGCTATAA
Organism: Vicia faba; assembly: GCA_948472305.1. Classification (NCBI taxonomy): domain Eukaryota; kingdom Viridiplantae; phylum Streptophyta; class Magnoliopsida; order Fabales; family Fabaceae; genus Vicia; species Vicia faba. The sequence goes on from OX451735.1 coordinate 11,057,160, forward strand.
AATGTTGTATGTAAAATAGATGGTGGAGGTGAGAAAAGAAATATATTTTTTATGATTTTTACACCCGCCGCGGTTGCGAACCTTTAGTGCCTACGTACCACCTTTCGTGCAATAGGGGATCAGGGTACACGTAGTTCCTCTTTAAAAAATTTAAAACACAAGTGTGTTGATTGATTTTATGAGATAAGACAACATTGTCATTGTCCATGTGAAAAACATACTTACTACCCGCAATCATGAGAAAGGAGAATTTGCATCATCTAAAAGTGGAGGATATGGCTTGGATTTTAAAATCAACAATGCCTCACTCAACACCCGTGGAAAATATATCTCTTCACTACTTATTGTAGAAGTATAATTGTTTGCATCACTACAAGGATTGACAAGAGTCTAATCTTTTGAGAAATGTTTTAAAATAGAAAGCCAAAGTGGAAAAAATGGTTTGAAATGAGATTGATTGACTTATAGTCTTCTCACAAAAAATGTTAAGGTATTATTAAATTGATTTAATTTTATTTATGAATTTTTTTTTTAAAAATGCATGGACCTAAGTCCAAGTTTATTATGAAAGTGATTCAAGTTTAGAAATAAGAAGGGTTTTCAAAAGGAGGGAGGAGATTTTTGAAATTAAAGAAGATGGGAGGAGAAGAAGAGACTATCCTAAGGCATAAGGTAAAACCTAGGGATAAGAACCATCTAACTAACAAGAAGCCAATACTTGACATTATGAGTCAAGATAGAATTCATATTCCTTGGATTGAAACCAAACAAGCAAAGATACTAGACCTCTTGAGAGAACCAAACTTCAAGTGTATTAAGTCCACAAAAATAGGGCAGAGTAACAGCTGTATACGGGTGAATTCCAGATTACAAATAAAGAGTGTAATCACAATAACCTGTTGTGATACGGTAAGAGAACTGACTTGAGGGTTTTGCGTTTGTTTTTGAAAATGTTGCGGTTTTAGCAAGAGTCACCACCGAGTTTTCTTTTATCTAAAAGGAAAGGTGAAAAAGCACAGGAAAGACCTTTGAGATGTTTTCTTGAGTTCGGGGGGTAGATTATGAAAAAGGGAAGGTGTTAGCACCCTTTTCACCCATGGTTTTCCATGGGCTCTTAGTTACTTTCTAGATCACTTGCTTTTGTTTGAAATTGTGCTTTGTGTGGTTTTTTGAATGTATTTTGTAAAAGAGGCCATTGTTTAGGCAATCTTTGTAATGATTCTCATTCGTAAGGATGTATACAAAGATGTTTGTCTTTTTGAAAATGTTTTCAATTTTTGTAATTTGTTTTGAAATGTGTGTGTTTTGGAAAATAGCAAGGATTGTTTGTTTGAAATAGAGCAAGTAACTAGAAGCTATCTACCTACTCAAATGTATTTCTTATGTATTTTCTATTCCTTTGACATTGTTGTCTTACCATTGATTTGGTAAGCAACCCTATCTTTGGATGTTAATGGGAAGGCGTGGGTCATCGTATAACCATGATTAGCAATATTTGCAAAGTATCTTAGCATTTTGAGGGACAGAGATCATTTTGCAAGGCAACCTTGAATAGCGTCATCAGGGGACTATGATCTTATATTTGTTTGTTTTGCCATGATACTTTGCATGCGTAACATGGCTATTTTTGTATAAGGCAACCAAGTGGAGAAACCCTTAGGATGCTTGTGTGAAAGTGTGTTTGATTACATGATTTTTGTCTTGTTTTTGGAAAGTCATCTATTTGTTGATTTCATCTTGCCATACATCTTATTTACTAGCAATATATGAAAAGCAAGTAAAAGGAGGAAAGTAAAATCTAAGCTATTACATCACTTTAGGGGGGTGGTGGTACAATTTAGCAATGGGGTTGAAGTAGGAACTAAAATATTACAACCACATCGAATGATAGTGAAAAGAATATGAAAACAATGTAAAATAAAGGAAAAATGCACTTTTTAACTGCTATGTGTCGACCCATGCTGCTATGCATCGACACATAGCTTCTCCTTGCCCCTGTAAAGTGAAATCTGTTCAGTATGAGTCGACCCATAATGGGATGTATCGACTCATACACCTTTTGCATCGACGCGAAATGCATATGTATCAACTCATAGGCCTTTCCAGCTTCTGTTTTGTGACCTGAACTCTGTATGGGTCGATGAATGAGGGTCATGTGTCGACTCATACCCTGTATTTTCACTAAGATGGGTCGACACATGTGGATATGTGTCAATACATACTGCATTTTTCTGCCTTAAACACCATTCTTTGCATACATCAGTTAGTTTTTAACATATGAATGAATAATAGGAACAACAAATAAATGATTAACTTCAAGAATAGTGATTTCTACATCCTATAAACAGAAAAGTTTGTGTATGGAAAAGGCAAGGTAAAGATGACTTACCTTGAAACTGCACTTTAAGTTTTGAGTCCAAATGCCCTTCAAGATGTTGTATGAACCTTAAGGAAGCTCCAACAGGCTGCTAGACTTTCCTTTTTGTTGAAGGTTATTAAACAACCTCTGCATGGTATGAAATGTTTGGATGGTTTTTAGATGGAATATGCAAAGTGTGAGAGGTTTTAAGGTTTAGGATTCAAAACTCAAGAGTGGAAGTCTTAGGGACTGTTATAGCTTTTTTGAAGGTTTATCAATAAAACTACCGGCTGTTCACTCTATTTTTATAACTCTTTTCCAACCTGTTTTTCCCAACCTGTTTTTCCAACTTCCTTCTCTTGCAACTGGTCTCTCTATTTATAGAGAAAGTTTGAGATTTGAAACTCAGATTTTTAATCACATGTTATGGCTAGGTTAGATTGTACATGAAGCAAGCTTGAAGATTGTAGTTCCAATGCTTTGTACTTTGTTGGATAGAGATGTTGGACACTTTAAGAATGCCCTTCTGATTTGTGTGTGATTAGAACAACAAGTTAGAGGCTCAAGAAATTGACTTTATGAATAAAGTGAACTTTGCAAGAGTGGAAATGGTGCCTTTGTGCCAAAAATAGAAAGATCACTTGAATAATGCTTAAACCTAATGGATCATAGCTCAAAAGTTTGTGTAAGCATTAAATTATGGTAAGAGTTGCAAGTCACAAGGCCTGCAAATTGGAGATTATGCAGCATGGGTTAAGATTCTTGTTCCTTGTTCATCACAAATCTGCCTTGTAAATCAAGAATGAATGTCCAACTTCAGATCCTTGTATCTCCTAACTTAAATAAGATAAATTCATGCTCTTGGATGTTTTGGAAAGCTTGAAACACTCTCTATAACTTTCATGTTGGCCACTTTTGTTAAATCAAACTGGAGCTTGATGAAAAATGGGCAAGAACTTGGGATAAAAACCTGACCAAAACTGCTGAAGATTTCTCTAAGTGTTTAAATGAAAATGTCATGACTTCATGAATTTATAACCTGAAATCCAAGCCTGTTTAGGAGAAGTTGTGTAAAGAAATGTTGTAGATATCATGGAGATCTACAACTTTCATGTTAGAAGCTTCTCTTGAATCATCTTACATCAAGGTGAAAAGTTGGCATGAAGAAATGAGATTATCAAGTATAAAAAACACTTAGAAAAATTTCTAGGTCTTGAAGGGTTTGAACTTTCTTATTGACTTTTGACTTTCTTGATTTCTTGATGATCAAGTTTCATATTTTTGAATGTCTTGATAAAATTTGATCCTTGGAATGTAATGTTGACCAAAGAGTCAAAGTTTGACTTTCTAGTATGCAATTGACCATTTTGCCCTTTTGCCAATTTCAAGCCTAAATTGATGTATCAGTGCTGCAAACTTGATGTCATAGAAAATCTTGTGAGAAAATTCTTGAGAAATGAGAGGGAAAATTTTGGGGTACAACACCTGTATACAAAACAAAAAAACAACCAAATGTCTTGAGGTAAACCTCAAGAACTCCAGACAAAATATCAATTAAGGTCACAAGGTCTCCAACATAGGCCAATGTTTCTAATCCTAAGTTCAAGAAGCCCAATACTCCATAATGCCAAGGATAGTAACCAAAAAGTCCAAGTATCATTAAAGGATTTTTTAGGGTTCATGTTGATTATTAGGTGTCTTAAAAGAGAAAAGAAAAAGCTCAAGTGAGCAAAATAAAAATAACATGAATATAAATGCTCAAGTGAGTAAAATAGAAATGGAATGAAATGTAATGCTTATAGTAAATGGTACATAAAGCATAAAAATAAAAGCATAAAGTAGAAACAATTTAATAATTAGTGGTTAGTTGGATGGCCATCTTGAAAGTTGCATTTGGAACTTATTAGAGGATTGGTAGAAACAAAGCCTCCACACAACAAGTTGCATTTGCTTTTTGTCAAGTATATCATCCATTTGGAATCCTCAAAAGTACCATTTAATGATCAATGATGTTTAAGTGATCCGCGTTAACCAAAAGTGTTGTAGACCCATTAGAGGATTGGTAGAACCAAAGCCTCCACACAATAAATCTCAAGGTTATTGGATCAAAGAGATCAAATTAACACATTGGGCTTGCAAACATAGGTTTGGGCCACGAATGATCATTTATTCGAATTGGGACAAAATTTAGCGCTATGTTAAGCAATCGTAAGTGGACTTATATAGAAGTCACACCTATTTTGAGGCCGGTCAATAGCAATCTATGCACCATTTTCTTTGAGACATGATATAGAGATCATACTCCAATAACACTTAGTGCAATAAGAAAGGGATGAGATGAAGAGGGGTGGGAAAGAATATAAACCACATTTGAATTAAAATTTAATCAAACTATTATTAAAATCATTCATCCATTTTTGTGGAGTTAGACTCAACACCATGGATTCAATGATGTTAATAAAGTTCATGATCAAAAATTCAACCCAAGATCAGCCAGAAAATAATCACAAAATAATATTGCATTTAATATATACATTAAAAGGTTTTAAAAATGTTTTAAAATAGAAATAAGAAAGAAAAATGTCATCTTTGTTCAAACTAATCAAGAAATATTAAGTAAGACCATAGAAAAATCAGAAATGAACTCAAATATTTTTACAAAATTTTTGGTAATTTTTTAAAGTCAGAAACTATTTTTAAAATTAAAAGAAATGAGTAAAATAAACCAAAAAATGATAAAAAATACCAAAGTCAGAAATAAAAAATAAATGAGGTCACCAATATTTGTCACAATATCATTGGATCATTCCATATTTTTTTTCAGAATTTAAAAATGCATAAAAGTATTTTTAAACATTTAAAACAATTCAAATAAAGTGAAAATTTATAAAAAATATCAAAACACAAAATAAAATTGTGAAAAAATAAAAATCAGAAAGAGAAATATCAAAAATATTTTTCATAATTTTTTCATATTTTTTGGACTAAAAATTAATTTTCTATGATTTTTTGAAGTTTAAAGCAATTAAATATAAAAATCATAAATAAAAAATAAAGTCAAAAAATATGTGGACCATTGGATGATAGTCAAAATGCATTAGTAATCAAATCCAAGGGATCTGGCGTGTTGCTCATATCATGGTCATTACTAAATAAAGCATATAATCAAATATAAATCAAAAATTCAAAAAATACAAATGACGCTAGTTCATTGGTTGAAGGATGACACGTTGGTCATCTTCAACCTCCAACAAGTCCTAAAACCAGGTTGCTCAATTTGTAAAATTAGAGCATGATACCTATGTTATTCGCTTCGTCTCATCAAGACGAAGACTACCACACCTTCGCGACAAATTTATATAAATTGTAGCTCAAGCAATTTGGAACCAAGGCAATGAGAGCTTCACAATGATATCAAAGTTTGAAGAATTGATGGAGAAATCTACCTATTGAAGTTGAATTCCAGAGCTCTGAAATAGGACTTTTATGGATCAATATAGGTCACGATTCTTGAAGGTAATTGTTTGGCTAGCTTCAGGGAAGATTAAGGAAGGTGGATTGATAGAAAAATTGGATTGAAAAAGGCTTGAACACTGATTTCGAAGTTACAGAAAAAAGAGTTATGGAGCAAGTTTGGCAGGGTGATTCTGGTTGTTCAAGCTTGAGGAAATGAATGAGGGATGACCCTCTATTTATAGGGAATCAAATGGAATGTTCAAGCGTGTGAAATGATGAAGTTTGGATGGAAATCGTGTGAAGTTGCAAACAAGAAAAGTGTGACTTCTACTTTGATCAAAACTCATCCAAAATGAGCATTTTGCTATTCTAATCACTTCTAGAAGTTCACTAAACATGTTTACAAGAAAAAACACGCAAAAACAATGTGTTTAGAAGCTAAATCAAGGATTTCAAATTCTGACTTTTGAAGAAACTTCAATTTCAAGTTACCAAGTCCAAATCAATGGTATTCTCAGCTCAAGGGGTCTTAGGGCATGATTCTTGATGCTTTAGAAAGATGAGATTACAAGATTTGCAATGGGAAAATAATGGAATCAAATGGATGTTTGAGCTGAAAGTTGCAATGAGTCAAAGTTAGGGAAAAAAGGTTGGCTTTCCATACTTAGAAATATTTCAAATTTTTCTTCAAAAGTGACATATAATGTTTTGCATCCAAACATGGCCTTCCACTTGGAATTTGCTCTTGGCAAAAAAATATGGCATGAAATAGACCTCTTGAATGACATTTTGAAACTTGAACCATTCAAAGTCTCCAAAAATTGAGAGAGTTATGAATCGTTGAAGTTGGCAAAAAATCATGAAATGACCTATAATCTTTTGTATCCTTAAGGCATCTTCCATGCATTTTCTCACTTTGCACACAAAATAAGGGATAAAGTTAACATACTCAAGATCATTATGGAAAATGAGTGGGCTCAAGCTGATAAAAATTGACGAAGTTATGATCATTTGAAGTCACACATGGGAAATTGGGGGTTCATCTGGAGGACTTGTAATCTTTCTTCAACATTAGGTTTCTTCCATATGAAAACTCCTTGAAACTTTTGAAGTGATTTGTTAGTAAGCCTTTGAAGAGAAGTATGTTTTTAGAATCACTCAAAAATACCAAAAGATGAGCAAGATATACTTCTTTGAAGTTCAAAACCCTAGCTCCTAGATCAAGAAAATGCTTTGAGGAACTTTGACGATTTTTAACAACCTTCTTGTACCAACAATTTTGCTTTGTAGATAGAAGTTGTTGAGGATGATAATGAGAACTCATAGCAACCAAAACCAATTTCATATCTTGAGAATTGAGAGAAATATGCACTTGTAACTAATGGGAGCAAGGCCTTGTCCAACCATGACAACTTCTTCAATTAACCCCTGGTACTTTTGAATCAATTTTGATAATTTTGAAATGTGGTGAACCAAAATAACCTTTCCATACCATTTCTTCCAAATCAACTTCAATGGTGAGGTTTGAATTCTCAAGCTTTATTGACTAGGGCATGGAAATAAACTCATGAACCCATGGATCAACTTGCTAAGACACAATGCCTTTACCTACATTATTAACAAGTAAGACAAACATACATTACATTTTATTATTTAAAAAGAAAGTCAATATAAAACATGCATGATCACAAAAGAAAAACAAGTCAAGGTGCTTGGTGATTCCTCAAAGAGCAAAGCTAGAGATTGGGAGGAGAACCAAAAGCCCTAACGTGATCTTATTGTGCTTGAATCAATATGGTATGATGAAGAGATATTTGGGGCAAAAATTAGGGTACAACAGCTGCCCTTATTTAAGTTTCTTCTATCCGCAGATACAGAGGATAAAAATCTTCATGTCGACATGATCGAAGATACTTAAATATAACAAAAACCCTATTTTTGGCCCTAAGATGCCATGCAATGCTTATGAGTATGAATGCATATGAACAACTTCAAAGGGACGCAAAACACCACTGGGGATGTAGCAAAGGAAATAAGGAATCAAAAGAGAAACCCAACCAGGAAAATAAATCACTGGTGCATCAAAAGACCCGACTCTATTGGTAAAAACCCAAAGAGGATGGTAAAAAGGTCAGAGGATACACCAACTTTTATTGAAGGAGAAACTACCAACGTTCACTTAAGGTAGAAAGAGAAAAGAGAAACAACACCTACGTTCACTAACGGTGAGCTACCAACGTTTTTTGAAGGTAGAGAGAAACATTCATCGATGTTCACTGACGATGAACTACCAACATTCACTGAGGGTAGAAAAAAGATAACAATCACCAACATTCACTGATGGTGAACTTCCAACTTTCACTGAAGGTAGAGAGAAAATAAATATCATAGCACCGCTGTTCACTGACGATGAACTACCAACATTCACTGAGGGTAGAAAAAAGATAACAATCACCGACTTTCACTAATGGTGATCTACCGACCTTCACTGAAGGTAGAGAGAAAAGAAATATCATATCACAACCGTTCACTGATGATGAACTACCAACGTTCACTGAGGGTAGCAAAAAGATAACAATCACAAACTTTCACTGATGGTGATCTACCAACTTTCACTGAAGGTAGAGAGAAAAGAAATATCATACAACCGCCATTCACTGATGATGAACTACCAACAATCACTGAGGGTAGAAAAAAGATAAAAATCACCAACTTTCACTGATGGTGATCTACCAACTCTCACTGAAGGTAGAGAGAAAAGAAATATCATAGCACCACCGTTCACTGATGATGAACTACCAACGTTCACTAAGGGTAGCAAAAAGATAACAATCATCAACTTTCACTAATGGTGATCTACCAACTTTCACTGAAGGTAGAGAGAAAAGAAATATCATAGCACAACCGTTCACTGATGATGAACTACCAACGTTCACTGAGGGTAGCAAAAAGATAACAATCACCAACTTTCACTGATGGTGATCTACCAACTTTCAATGAAGGTAGAGAGAAAAGAAATATCATAGCATCACCGTTCACTGACGATGAACTACCAACGTTCACTGAGGGTAGAAAAAAGATAACAATCACCAACTTTCTCTAATGGTGATCTACCAACTTTCACTGAAGGTAGAGAGAAAATAAATATCATAGCACTGCCATTCACTAACGATGAACTACCAACATTCACTGAGGGTAGCAAAAAGATAACAATCACCAACTTTCACTGATGGTGATCTACCAACTTTCACTGAAGGTAGAGAGAAAAGAAATATCATAGCACCGCTGTTCACTGATGATGAACAACCAACGTTCATTGACGGTAGCAAAAAGATTACAATAATCAACTTTTAATGATGGTGATCTACCAACTTTCACTGAAGGTAGAGAGAAAAGAAATATCATAGCACCTCCAGTCACTAACGATGAACTACCAACATTCACTGAGGGTAGCAAAAAGATAACAATCACCAACTTTCACTGATGGTGATCTACCAACTTTCACTGAAGGTATAGAGAAAAGAAATATCATAGCAGCGCCGCTCACTGACGATGAACTACCAACGTTCATTGAGGGTAGCAAAAAGATAACAATCACCAACTTTCACAGATGGTGATCTACCAACTTTCACTGAAGGTAGAGAGAAAAGAAATATCATACCACCACCGTTCACTGACGATGAACTACCACCGTTCACTGAGGGTAGAAAAAAGATAACAATCACCAACTTTCACTGAAGGTAGAGAGAAAAGAAATATCGTAGCACAGCCGTTCACTGACGATGAACTACCAACGTTCACTGAGGGTAGAAAAAAGATAACAATCACCAACTTTCACTGATGGTGATCTACCAACTTTCACTGATGGTAGAGAGAAAATAAATATCATAGCATTGCCGTTCACTGACGATGAACTACCAACGTTCACTGAGGGTAGCAAAAAGATAACAATCACCAACTTTCTCTGATGGTGATCTACCACCTTTCACTGAAGGTAGAGAGAAAAGAAATATCATAGCACCGCCATTCACTAACGATGAACTACCAACATTCACTAAGTGTAGAAAAAAGATAACAATCACCAACTTTCACTGATGGTGATCTACCAGCTTTCACTGAAGGTAGAGAGAAAAGAAATATCATAGCATTGTTGTTCACTGATGATGAACTACCAACATTCACTGACGGTAGCAAAAAGATTACAATCACCAACTTTCAATGATGGTGATCTACCAACTTTCACGGAAGGTAGAGAGAAAAGAAATATCATAGCACCGCCGCTCACTGACGATGAACTACCAACGTTCACTAAGGGTAGCAAAAAGATAACAATCACCAACTTTCACTGATGGTGATCTACCAACTTTCACTGAAGGTAGAGAGAAAAGAAATATCATACCATCGCCGTTCACTGACGATGAACTACCAACATTCACTGAGGGTAGAAAAAAGATAACAATCACCAACTTTCACTTATGGTGATCTACCAACTTTCACTAAAGGTAGAGAGAAAAGAAATATCATAGCACCGCCGTTCACTAATGATTAACTACCAAAGTTCACTGAGGGTAGTAAAAAGATAATAAGTTTTTATCCAAAATTCCGGTGTTTCACCTAGAACGACTCTCAACTTCTTCTTTAACCAAGTCATTCTGCCTGGAAAGGATAATGTATAAGCTGTCTCAAATAAAGAGACTACCACTTACAAATATTTCTTAACAAACTGTCCCTTACATATTGAAAAGACTTGTCATCCACTGTAGTCATTTGACAACGAACTGCAAACTATTCACTCATAGAGAAGATAGCAAAAAAGTAACGTTGACTTTTACGAGGAAGTACAAGTTGCTCAAATAAAGACACCTGCTACTTGTTGTTATAGGAAGGATTATAAAAATGACTTTCTGGGGAAAACAATATGACTTCCTGGGGAAAGAAATATGACTTCCTGGGGAAAGAAATATGACTTCCTGGGGAAATGCCAATATTTCTGCTGAGGAGATAATCTATTTTCATGCAAAAAAAATGCACATTCTAAAACCAAAGCTCGAAGCTTGCAGAAATCCGAAGTAATAATATTGCTGAGAAACAAAGATTTAAACCAGAAATAAACTAGGATGGAATAGTCAACCAAAATACATCCTTTGAGAAATAAACTCAAGAGGGAAACCCAAATCGTCCAGACAAATAGCTGTACAGAAAGGATAAAGTAAAAATCTTCCACGAGGGATAATTCAATGGGGAAATTGAAAGAATATACACTTTCTACTTAAAGCCGACACTCTATTGGAGAGAGGACAACACAACTCTGTAAAACAGGTAAATATGTCAACAACAAAAAACATTAATGAACGTTAATGAGCAATGATTTGCTAAATTTAACTATGCATGATGTGTGTATGAATGTATGAGTGTTATTATGTATATGCTGACAAAACAGACATGTAACACTGGGAGTAATCAGACGAAACCAACTCGGGCACAAACAACACTCGGCTAAATCACATCCAAGATGAACATTCCAAGAGAAAAATAAGCACCAACTGAGGAAGCAAAATCCTATTGCATGGCTTAAACTCACTGGGGAGGAACATAATCTGGAACTAAACAAATTATAGTGACAAAATAGTACAGATACAGAGATATGACATCCTTCTCCAGGCTTCACCGGGGAATAGCACTCAAACTTCAATAGGGAAACAAATGCTTTCACGGTCCGCACTTCTACTAGGGATTGTGTGATACTGTGGGAGAACTGACTTTGAGGTTTTGTGTTTGTGTTTGCAAATGTTGCGGTTTAGCAAAGAGTAGCCACCTACTTTTCTTTTATCCAATAAGGAAAGGTGAAAAAGCACAGGAAAGACCTTTCAAGATGTTTTCTTGAGTTCGGGGGGTAGATTATGAAAAGGGAAGGTATTAGCACCCTTTTCATCCATGGTTTTCCATGGGCTCTTAGTTACTTGCTAGATCACTTGCTTTTTGTTTGAAAATTGTGCCTTTGTGTGGTTTTGAAAGTATTTTGAGAAGGTTCCATCGTTTAGGCAAACTTTACAATGATTCCCGTTCGTAAGAATGTATGCAAAGACGTGTTTGAGCTTTTGAAAATATTTCAATGTTTGGAAAGTGTTTTGAAGATGTTTTGGAAAGTGTTTTGAAGATGTTTTGGAAAGTGTATGTGATTGTTTTGAAAATATCAAGGATGTTTGTTTTGAAATTGATCAAGTAACTAAAAGTAATCTACCTACTCGAAAGGTTTTAGATATGCTTTTCCTCCTCCTTTAGATGTTGCTACCTTACCATTGATTTGCTTAGAAACGCCATCGTTGGATGTGAAGGGACGGGCGTTGGGTCATCGTATGACCATGATAGCAATGTTGTGAGATGACTTAGAACTTTTTTGGTTGAGACTAAGATCATTTTAAAAGGCAACTTTGATAGCATCATCGAGGGACTATGATCTTTTTCGATTCGTTTGTGCTAAGACATCTCACATGCATAACATGGCCATTTTTGTAAGGCAACAAGTGGAATTACCCTAAGGGTGTAAATGTGTGAGTGTGTTTGCTTGCATGCATAATTCATCTTTGATTTGGGTGATCTATTTGTCCATTTTCACATCTTGTCATATACCCTAATTACTAGCACATATTGAAAGCAATAATAGTGCAGAAAAATGTAAAATCCTACGCTATTACAATATTTAAGGGGATGGGGATACATTTTTGTGAATGGGGGTTGCAAGTTAAAACTCTAGGTTACTATTACAACCATATTGAAATAGATGAGAATGTACAGGGAATGTAAATGGTTTGTCTGTTTAAACAAGAAAATGACTTTTGTTTAAGAAAATATTTTTTGTCTTTTTATATTAAAAGAAAATATATCATGCAAATGTAAAATATTTTTGGTGTTTTTTGATTAAAATAAAATATAATATGACGGTAAAATAAAATAAAATAAGAAAATCAAGGAAACATAATCAGCGCAAAGTGCTAAAAATAGAAGAGGTCAGAAGTTCTGACTCTGACTTGGCTGCACAAACAGAAACAGGTTAGAAAAAATATGGAAGTTCAGAAGTTCTAGATCTTTTGAGAACTCAGAATTTTTCAGAAGTTCTGACGTAATGGTAAGAACTTTGCCTCTTTCCATGCCAGTCAGAACATCTGCAGCTTAGTCATTTACAGAACAGAAGTTGCATGTATAACAGTTATGACAAATTTCATGAAATATTAGAAGCATGAATCAGAAGCAACATGTATTTGCTAGTTCTAATTCTGAGTCCTATTTTCTTTATGAAGCTCTGAACTGGGATTTCCTCTACTTAGGCAAGCAGGTGCATGAATTTCAGAATATGTACATCCTCAGAATCAGAATATCTACATTGTGCTAAATATGCAAAATCTGACAATGCTTAATCAGTATGATGGGAGTCAGCAGAGAACTTACCTTGCAGCTAGAAACGATTATGTGAACTGGAGATTGGTCTTGAATTCTGGTGATGTTCTCAGTAGCTTCTTCACGTACTCAGCAGAATGGAAGTTTACAACTTAGAAGTTAAGGTAGCTTCTAATGTATGAATCAGCAGCTACGTGGATGGCTTTAATCAAGAATACTTGAGGAAAACAATGGAGTTTCAATATAAGGAATTAATGCTAAGATTCTGGTATTTTGTGTTTATAGTTTCCTGGATTTTTGGGATTTTTTGTAGTGGTTCAAAGCCTTCTTTCTCAATTCTCTCGTCTCTTTCACAAATTTTTCTCGTCACGGGGGGGGGGGGGGGGGGGGGGGGGGGGGGGGAGAGGGCCTTTTTCAGTGTGCAAATGGTATTATATTTATAGGAAAAGTTTTTTTGCAGTTGGGGTAGTCAAGTGGCATCAACATCATAAGCTAGATACTGACTTACTCTTGAAGTAAGCTTTAAACATGTGGGGGTTCAATGCATTCGAGTTGGATGGTTAACATCGCCTCAGCTGGATTTGGCAGCGTGAATTGATGAAAAGTAGAGACAACGTATGTGTCTAGCATTCTTTTGCACAGAAATTTGTCTTCCCAAGACAGTAGGGGTACACGTGGGGAAAATCCCTTGAATAAAAACTCAGAGGCGGTTGTGAGCATTAAATGAATTCCCATGTGAAACTATGGATCCTTGCTTGACTTTGGATTAAAAGTTCTACTTCAGCGTAACATCTCATCTTCTGATCCTCTTATCTTCTGACTTCAGCATGTTCTGAGGGATCCTTCAGAACATCCAGTATACTTACAACATGCTTTGTTACCTTCTTTGACTTAACCTCTGCAAACTCTGACTGGACCTTTATGAACATTGGCTCAGAAGTGATGACTAAACTCTATCTTGAGAACATCCAGAATTTGCTGACTGTGAACACTGGCTCAGAAGTTCTGAAATTTTCATATTTCTTAAATACTTAGAAAAATTTCTAAGTCTTTAGAATTTTATTCTTTCCAAGTAAAATTTGACTTTTGAAACACTTGATGAAGCAAACTTCATATTCCAACATGTCTTGATGAAATATGATTTTTGAGATTTGATTTTGATCCAAAAGTCAAGGTTGGTTTTCTCAGCATGCAAATGACCATTTTGCCCTTGTGAACGGTTTGCTTGGAAAAATTGATAATTCAAAGCCTGGGGACTTGATGAAAGCAAACCTGAGGGTCCAGGGTGATTCCTTGGGAAATGAGAGGGAAAATTTTAGGGTGCAACAACTGCCCCTATTCAAACTTCTTGAACCTGAAGAGTTAGATTGGTGGATCCGCCATTCGTGACTTAAAGGTGAAAGATGATTGAACACTAGAGTGCCCAGAAATTTGCATTCGAAGATGGATGGTGAATGGGCTTATAGATGCCATTTAGAGGAATGTTGGTAAAAGCTGGAAGAAGTAGTTAGCATAAATCTCTTGTGGATTCATACTAGACTTGTCGTTTTACTTGTGAGAAAAAGGGTTAGAAAAATGCAGATGCTTGCATGAGGTTCACCAGATGTGGTATCATGCTAAATGCATTTTTATGTATATGCTATGATGTATGAATGCGAAATTTGTGTTTTCGTCCGGGAAAATAAATCCCTGACTGCTGCTGAGGAAATCCAGGGGGGTTGAATCCCTGATTGCCTGTTGGAAATGAAGAGCATGCATGTCTTCAAATTTTTTGAGGAGATGCTTTTACTGGGGAACATCACTCAAATATCAGTTGTTATCTGGTCGGATCCAGGCTTCACAATTATTGAGGATGAAGTAATCGGTTGCTATCTGGTCGGATCCAGGTTTCACGGTGACTTACTAGGAAAAGAGATGAATTAACTGTTTATCTGGTCGGATCCAGGCTTCACAGAAAATTCCTTGAAATTGAATAGTCATCTGGTCGGGTCCAGGCTTCATAAAAACTTGTTGGGGATGCAAAAGTTAACTGTTATCTGGTCGGATCCAGGCTTCACAGTAACTGTTTGGAGATGCGGAAGTTAACTGTTATTTGGTCGGATCCAAGTTTCACAGTAACTTGTTGGAGGAAAATATAAATTGACGGCTATCTGGTTGGATTCAGGCTTTATGGTCTTTTGGAAAGCCGTACTATTATCTGGTAAAATCTAGGCTTCATAGTGTCTTTCCAGGAATCAGGGTTAATTGTTATCTGGTCGAGTCCAGGCACAATACACTGTTTGAAAAGTGTTATATGGTCGGGTCCAAGCTTCATAATAACTTGTTGAAAATTGTTATCAGGTCGGGTCTAGGCTTCGCATATTTCTTTGGATGAAGTCAATTGTTATCTCGTCGGGTCCAGGCTTCACAATGATCTGGTTGAAAACTAATATTTGGTCGGGTCCAGGCTTCACAGATTTCTTTGGATGAAGTCAATTATCATCTGGTCGGGTCCAGGCTTCACAATGAACTGCTTGGGGATTTAGTTATTATCTGGTCGGTTTCTAGGTTTCACAATGAATCTCTGAGGGTGATTGCTATCTGGTCGGATCCGGGCTTCGCAATGGCTTTCTGAGGATGATTGTTATCTGGTCGGATCTAGGCTTTGCAATGGCTTTCTTGAAAAGATGGAAATGAGGAATGTTATCTGGTCAGATCCAGGTTTCTCAGTCCTTTGTTGGGGATAGAGAGGCAACTCTACTGGGGAAAAGAAGCTAAAACCTTGGTCGGATTGATTTCAAGTTCTTATATATATATTTGAAGAGTTGGGCTATTATCTAGTCGGGTCTAGGTTTCATAGCGTTTGAGAAATGAGATTAACTGTTATCTGGTCGGGTCCAGGGTTCACAGTAACTCAAAAAGTCAAACTGTTATCTGGTCGGGTCTAGGCTTCAGTAATCGAAGAAGTAAAACTGTTATCTGCTCGGGTCCAGGCATCAGTAATAACTTGAAATTTGTGCTAATATCTGGTCGAATCCAGGCTTCATAGCATTTCTCGGTAATAATAAAGGCTTTGTTGAAGACTTTACTGAAAATTAGGGGTTGTGGCCTTGTGTTTGCAATCATTTGAAAGGGATATTCAAACTGAAGAGTATAGACTCAGTCGGGTAAGGAAGACTCAGTTTGGGGGGATATGCCCCACTAGGGATGACGGGCTCAGCCGGGGATGATGGGCTCATCTGGAGAGGATAGATTCTGTTTGAAGAAAATAGCGTTGGTTGGAGAAGATGTACTCAGTTGGGTGATTCAGACTCAACTGGGGAATTTGGGTTCGGCTGGGGGATTTGTACTCCGCTGGGGAATAGAATCGTGGTTGGAAGATATACTCTGCTGGGGAAGATGGACTCAGTGGGGATGATGGGTTCATCTAGGAAATTTTGGACTCACTGTGGAGTGTTTACACAGCTGGGGAGGATGGACTCAGCTTGGAGAATAAAATCTTGGTTGGAAGATATACTCCACTGGGGATAAAAACCTTGGTTGGGAGTGCTTACTCAGCTGGGGAATTTGAGGTGTCTTGTACATTGAGAAATTTGCACTTGATCGGGGGAAATAACTCTGTTGGGGAAATAAACCCTGTTGAGGAGATGAATTTCCTTTAGACAGAGACCCCTAGACCTCAATTTTGTAAAAATTGACTTAGCTGGAGAAAGTTGCCAAGAGATTGAGATTCTGGCCGGGGATTTATCCTATGTGAAGAAATTTTTGTAGGCAACTCCGCTGGGGAAAGGTTGCATTGGGGTTGTCCCTATAGGGATAATGATGATGAGATAACTCCGTCGGGAATAAAATCTGCTGAGGAGGTGAATTCCCTTTAGGAAGAGATCTCCTAGGCTTTAGCTGGGAAAAAAGCTGTCAACAGGTTGAGACTTTGGCCAGGGATTGTCCCGTGCAAGGAGATTTTGTGGGCAACTCCGTTGGGGAAAGGTTTATTGTCAACGCCTTGGTGGGGGATAATGATGATAGGATAACTCTGTGGGGCTATTTCACATACATTAAAGGGATGCTTACTGCTGTTGTGCACTGATGCCTTGTTGAGGCTGCTGCTTGGCAGGACACATGTGCCAAATAACTTTAATTATGTTCATATGCATATGTTCATTCAATTTTAGTCATTGGAAAAATTTGCATTCAAAACAGAGATAGAAATTTTGCACTTCAAAGTGTATTTGTATTGATATTTTGCCCATGAATAGGCATTTTTTTACATAAAGACGAAAATCCTAGTAAGAGGAAATCGCTGAAAAGAAAACAAAATTGAGAATGAAAAACAAATATCCATGTGAAATGATCCCATTGCCTTCCAACTCTATTATTTCCCCAATGTCTTTGAACGACCCTTGTCGTTGATCGAAGTCGATTGGATTGATCCTGGACCATTTGAACTTGGATCTTGGTGATAGCATTGACCGTGTTGATTTTACGTGACATAGTCGTACGCTTTTAATCCTTAATTTTTGCCTGAACCACCCTTTTGGGTTTTCGGTCCACCAGGATACCCTTTTTTGCCCAAGTCGCCCTTTCGGGTTTTCAACTTGTCGGGTGTACAATCTTTTGTATATATACGTAATTTTTTCCCAAACCTTTTGGTTTGTCGAGATGCCCCTTTTTTCTTAGGTGTGTCAACCTAACGGTTCTCTTATGTGTAGTATTTTTTACCTATGTCCGCATTTATAGGATGTGGGAAATCTTCACCATCCATGGTGGTCAGTATCATGGCACCGCCAAAGAAAACTCTCTTGACAACAAACGACCCTTCATAGGTGGGAGTCCATTTTCCTCTGGGGTCACCTTGTGGTAAAATGATGCGTTTTATCACCAGGTCACCAACTTGATATACTCGAGGCTTGACCTTTTTGTTGAAAGCCTTGATCATCCGTTTTTGATACGTCTGACCATGGCAAATAACAACTAATCATTTTTCATCGATCAAGTTTAGCTGATCTAACCTCGTTTGAATCCATTCATCTTCTCCTAGGCCTGCCTCAATCATAATCCTCAGCGAGGGAATTTGAACTTCTACTAGAAAAACGGTTTCCATGCCATAGACTAGAGAGAAGGAAGTTTCCCCAGTTGATGTTCTAGCTGAAGTACGGTATCCATGTAGAGAAAATGGTAGCATCTCATGCCAATCTTTATAGGTCACTACCATTTTCTACATAATCTTCTTGATATTTTTGTTGGCTGCTTCGACGGCGCCATTCATTTTTGGTCTATACGGAGAAGAATTGTGATGTCTGATCTTAAATTGAGTGCACAACTCCCTGATCATGGCATTGTTGAGGTTAGTCCCATTGTCGGTGATGATCCTTTCGGGGATACCATAACGACAGATAAGATTGTGTCTGATGAATCTGGCTACCATGTTCTTGGTGACTGAGGCAAATGAGGCGGCTTCGACCCATTTGGTAAAATAATCGATGGCGACAAGAATGAAGCGATGTCGGTTGGAAGCAGTAGGTTTGATTTCTCTGATCATGTCAATACCCCACATTGCAAATGGCCACGGAGTGGTCATGACATTCAGAGGGATTGGAAGTACATGGACCTTGTCAGTGTAAATTTGGCATTTGTGGGAAGTTCTTGAATCTTGGTGCCTATCGGTCTCCATCGTTGACCAATAGTAGCCAGCTCTTAAGATTTTCTTACTCATTGTATGTCCACTTGAGTGAGTATCGAAAGTACCATCGTGCATGTCTTCCATCATTTCCTCTGCCTTCCTCTTATCTATACATCGGAGTAGAGTCGAATCATGGTTGCGTTTATACAATATCCCGTTACTTAGGAAGAATTTGACTGCAAATCTTCGTAAGAACTTTCTGTCATTGATAGATGCTCCCTCTGGATACTCTTGCGCTTTAAGGTATCTCATTACCTCATGGTACCATGGCTTTTTCGCATCAGTGTCAAGCTCATAGAAATGTGCAGGTTCATCAAATATTTCAATTGTAATCATAGGGGCTTTGTTATCCCATCTGACTTTGAACATTGAGGACGTGGTTGCCAAAGCATCAGCCAACTGGTTTTCTTCCCTAGGGAAGTGTTCAAAATTGATTTCTTCGAAGTGAGGGATCAGGGATAGCACAAGTTCCTTGTAAGGGATAAGATTAGGTTGTTTAGTGTC
Organism: Vicia faba; assembly: GCA_948472305.1. NCBI lineage: Eukaryota > Viridiplantae > Streptophyta > Magnoliopsida > Fabales > Fabaceae > Vicia > Vicia faba. The sequence continues at coordinate 11,076,533 of OX451735.1, forward strand.
CCAATCTCCTTTTACTTGGCTGATCACCAGGGAGGAATCTCCAAACACATCCAAATGCTTGATCCTTAAGTCAATAGCAGCCCTTAGACCTAATATGCATGCTTCATACTCAGCCATATTATTTGTGCAATCGAAGCATAGTCTGGCAGTGAAAGGAGTATGGTAACCTTCAGAAGAGATGATCAAAGCACCAATTCCGTTACCTAAGACATTGGAAGCCCCATCAAATACCATTGTCCATCGGGATCCTTGTTCAGGTCCGTCATATGGTCTAGGTTTCGCACAGTCGATTACCAGCATAATATTCTCGTCGGAGAAGTCGAAGTTCATTGACTGATAATCATCCACAGCTTGATGGGCCAAATGATCTGCTAGTACACTTCCTTTGATGGCTTTTTGATTTGTGTATTGAATGTCGTACTCAGTCAAGATCATTTTCCCTCTGGCTATTCGTCCAGAAAGGGCAGGTTTTTCAAATATGTACTTAATCGGATCCATCTTAGAAATCAACAAAGTGGTATGAGTCAACATGTACTTCCTTAGCCGGCGAGCAGCCCATGCTAAAGCACATCAAGTTTTCTCGAGCAGTGAATATCTGGTTTCACAGTCGGTAAACTTTTTGCTTAGGTAGTAAATTGCATGCTCTTTTCAGCCATACTCGTCATGTTGGCCCAAAACACACCCCATAGAATTCTCTAGTACTGTCAAGTACATGATCAAGGGTCTTCCTTCAACTGGAGGCATGAGAATAAGAGGTTCTTGTAGGTATTCCTTGATCTTGTCAAAGGCAATCTGGCATTCATCATTCCATCTGACTACCTGATCTTTCTTCAAGAGTTTGAAGAGTGGCTCACAGGTAGCAGTTAAGTGTGATATGAAACGGGCAATGTAATTGAGACGACCCAAGAATCCTCTGATTTCTTTTTCAGAACGAGGGACTGGCATTTCTTGGATGTCCTTTATCTTGGCAGGATCAACTTCAATGCCTTTATTTCTGACAATAAAACCTAGAAGCTTTCCAGAGCGTACCCCGAACGTGCACTTGTTAGGGTTTAACCTCAGCTTGTACCTCTTTAGTCTTTCGAATAGTTTATGTAGGTGACCGAGATGTTCTTCTTCGGTTTTTGATCTAGCAATCATATCATCCACATATACCTCTATCTCATGATGAATCATGTCATGAAATAAAGTAACCATAGCCCTTTGATATGTTTCCCCTGCATTCTTTAACCCGAACGGCATGACCTTGTAGCAGAAGGTTCCCCATTGTGTAACGAAAGTAATTTTCTCCATATCTTTGGGAGACATCTTTATTTGATTATAGCCTAAGAAGCCATCAATGAATGAGAAGACTTTATGCTGAGCAATGTTATCGACTAAGACGTCAATGTATGGTAGAGGGAAATCATCCTTGGGGCTTGCCCTATTCAGATCCCTATAGTCTACGCACATGCGGACTTTTCTGTCTTTCTTTGGCACCGACACTATATTGGCCACCCATTGAGGGTAGGATGTTACAGCTAGGAATCCTGCATCAAACTGTCTCATTACTTTGGCTTTGATATTTTCAGACATGCCAAGTATCATGTGATGAAATTTTTGTTTAATAGTAGGGCAGTCTTCTTAGTTGGCAGACGATGAACTACGATGTTGGTATCCAAGCCAGGCATATCTTCGTACGACCAAGCAAATACTTCCATATAATCGTGCAACATCTAAACCAAACGACTTTTGACACTTCTTTTCAAATTAGCGTCGGCCCTGATTTCTTTCTTATCTGACTCAGTACCCAAGTTGATAACCTCAATTGATTCTTCATGTGGTTGAATAGTCTCTTCCTCTTGTAATAGAAGTCTGGCTAGTTCTCTTGGTATGTCACAATCTTCCTTGCTTTCGTCTTTGGCTTGATTGATAGGACATTCAAAGTCATAATTGGCAATAGTAGAGTTGTTGACAATAGGATATAGAGTGGATGTAGACCTGCAAGAGTGTGTGTGTGTGTGCATGTAAGATACATGGCTATCTTTTTGGAAATGTATTTGAAAGAAAAAGAAAGACAATGAGCACAAATATTTGAATGCAAAAGAGTCCAATGTACTGAATGATCATATGATTAGATGAACAAGATATAAAGCCTTTGACAAAAGGACCAAAGTTCCCCAGGCTAGGCACATGGCTTAAAAGTCAATATCAGAATATTACAGACAACGAGTTCTTGAATTGATTAAAAGCAAAAAACAAGTAGATTACTCCTCAATGAAGGAGATGGGCACAAATTCCTTCACATGCCAATTGTTGGGATTCTCGTCAGTTGTTGGGTAGATCCAGTCTTCAAAAGCCCACTCATCATCGGAATCCTCTACAGCGCTCACTTTGTGACTCTTGAGGTGGAGAGGCGGCTTTCCATTATGAGCACCTCTAATTTCTTTCTGAGCTTTGGAGGTGAAACCTATCCCAAACTTATCTGTCTTGAATGGGATGTCGAGGAGTTGACCCCACATCTCATTGTTTCCTTCTTCTACCACAGCACGAGCATCCTTAAGAGAAACCATCCTGGGGATAACTTTATCGTTCCTTAGTGTGTCGGAGGAGATTTTGGTAGTGGCCACAACTTCAAAAGTTTGGCAAGGAGTCTCTATGAATTCGCCATCCATTTCTACGTACTTGAAATAATTGAGATGGCTTACCATGAATTTTGCTTCACTGCAAATCGTGACAACCTTCCCTTGAACTGTGTATTTTAACTTCTAGTGGAGAGTAGAAGTGACTGCCCCTGCCCCATGGATCCATGGGCGCCCAAGAAAACAAGAATACGCAGGCCGTATGTCCATTATATAGAATGTGGAGTTGAAAATCTGTGAACCAACCTTAATTGGGAGATCCACCTCTCCATGAAACATCCTTTTCAACCCATCAAATGCCCTCACAACAATATCACTTGGCTTCAAAACCATACCTTCACAGTCTAGCCGATCTAAAGCGCCTTTAAGTAACACGTTTAAAGATGAGCCTGTGTCCACCAAAATATGTGCCTGAGTGGTCCCCTTACACTCAACAGAAACATGCAAGGCTTTATTATGATTCTTTCCCATGGGAGTTAAATCTGCATCGGAGAACCCCATACCATTGTCAGCTGTCAAACTTGCCACGCAGTTTTCAAACTGGTCGACTGTGGTTTCTTGAGGCACGTGATCCTTTTTAAAGTACTTAATCAAAGCTTGTGAATGGGCGTCGGAACATAGCAACATGGACAACATTGATATTTTAGAAGGGGTTTGTCCCAACTGCTCTACTATTTTGAAGTCGCTTTTCTTGATGATTTTCAGAATCTCCTCCATCTCTTGAGTGGATGGTTCTTCCATAACAGTCTTTTTAACAAGTTCCTCTTCCATTGTAGGCTCACTTTCTTTATCTTTTCCTTTAGTACAGGCATCAGCATTGTCGTTGGTTATGCGGACTGGAATTGTGGTAGTGGTTGGTGGTGAGATATTAAGGGAAAAGACTCTTCTTGTCCTTGTGACTTTACTAGAACCAGTAATATCAGTAACACCAGCTTTATTATCATCAATCCAAGAATCTTGTTTTACCACATGGTAATAAACCTCGGCACCGTAATTCCATGGTACCGCTTTATCAGAGGTGTATGGAACAGGTCCGACAATAGTGATTATGAGAGGAGCAATGATTGGTTCGTTCTAAATCCTGATAGGACCTTTGGATGAGATCCTAAGAGGTTTGTTTGAAATTGGTATGATGGCCAAGTCTTCAGATTTTTCGACCGAATTTTTGATGGCAGGCTTCTTTTTGAATAGAATCTCGCGGCTATACATTAGGCGTTGTATACCTTTCTTCAGTTCTTCACACCCATCAGATTGTCTCATACAGCCCACACAGTCTTTTTCACAGCCATGGAAAGTCTCAGCTTTCAACAAATTGCTCTTGATTACATTCAATGGAGTAGTTAACCCTTCGATAGAGGAAATGAAAGTTATATCTTTGACGACATTAACACCTATGTCGTGCTTCGGCATTGGAGCGGTAATTACATTTGGTGTTGGAGGAGGATCAGATTCAATAGTCTTGTTGTCAATTAAATCCTGGATTTTGTTCTTTAAGGCCCAGCACTGATTAGTCTCATGCCCAGGGCTATTTGAATGATAAGCACACTTTGCATTTGGATTATATCTGGGTGACGAGGTGTCAGGGTTGGCAGGAGGATCCCGCAATGTCACTAAATTGGCCCTGAGCAGATGTTGAAGGGCTTGAGATAATGACATGCCTAACCTTGTAAATTTTCTTCTTAGAGCTTCAACACATTGATGATTGGTAGATGGCCTTTGAGCATCATTCAGATTGGAGATTGAGACAGCATTGACAGACGGATGATTATTCATTTTGGTATGGGCCTTTGCTCTATACACAACATTAACTTCTTTCTTCGCGGCAAAAGGTTTCTTGACAGGATTGGGAGTGGAAGTAGATGCCACATAGATCTTTCCACTCTTAATGCCACTTTCTACTCGCTCACCGGTTAGGATTAATTCGGTGAAACCAGAGGAAGAGCAGCCAACCAGCAGATTAAAGAAAGGACCATATAATGTGCTCATGAACATGTCATTGTGTTCCCTGTCAGTCAAGGGAGGTTGGACCCTACTTGCAAGGTCTCTCCACTTCTACGCATACTCCTTAAATCCCTCATCCTTCCCTATAGTCATACCTTGCAATTGAACCCTCGTCGGCGCCAAGTCGGCGTTGTACTGATATTGATGGTAGAAGGCTGTAGCTAGACCCTCCCAAGTATTTATGCGAGAGCCATCCAACTGATAAAACCATTCAAGTTGTGTTCCAGCCAGACTCTCTTGGAAAAAGTGAATCCAGAGTTTTTTATCAACAGTGTGCAGTTGTATCTTGCGCATATAGGACTTAAAATGGAGCTTTGGGCAAGAAACCCCATCATATTTTGAAAAGGTTGGTATTTTGAACTTGTGTGGAATGACTACCCCAGAGATTAAGCCCAAATCGTCAAAATTTAACCCGGGAATAGCTTGGATTTCAACAGCTTTCAACCTGTCTTCTAGCTTTTTGTATTTGATGTTTGCGGGTGGATATTGTTCATTGAAGTAATCATCATCAGACTCTTGGTCATTGATACAGTCGTCCTGAGTACTCTTGACTTCACCAATTTGGTTCTCGTCCTCTTCGGATGAATCTTCCTCTATTGGAATTTGACGAATTGTCTCTTTGAACCTTTTACCCATGTTGAGTAGAGCTTTCTTCTTTGGCTTTTTCTTAGCGGCCAACAAGGCCATCAATCCTGCTGCCCCTTGGCCAGGGCGAGTAAGGCTTCCTAAAATTGAGAATTTTGGGACTGAAGTTCCGTCACGGTTTTCTCTAGATCCATCTTGCTGAAATAAACAGCGGAAAGATAAGGAAACCTGTTATGCGGACACTTGTCATGTCATGATGCATGAATATGCAATATGCGAATGATTTCAAGGATTTAAAGAATTTAACTTTGTATAGACAAAGAGTGAACAAATGTTAACTTGCATTAAAGAATCCTTGATTTGAATACAAACATGCCTCTTGGGCTTACAACAACAGAAATAAGCATAAAGTAAACTCCTAAGACAGAAAAGTTATGCACATCTTCTTTGGCGCAATGTAGGTGTTTAAGCTCCTTTCTTCATGAAGTTCCCTTGTAAGCTCCAATACCTTCTTCTTGCTCTCATAGAACTTATCTTCGATGGTGTCTCGCTCTCCTTTTAACTGTATCCAAGCGTTTTGCAAATCTTCAAGAGAAGTAGGCATATCAGGATAGAGGATCGTATGTGGAATGTCTCCCTCGACTACTGGCTCCATGATAATAGGTAAGACGGCTTCATAAGGCATCTTGAGACTTTGAGCGTAGGCCCTCACCCATTTAAGATAAGGCTCCAAAGGAATGGAATTCTTATGCCCTAATGTCTTGCTATCAACTTTGTTAACCATACCCCAAGCTCGTATAAATCTTTGAGGGTAACCCTGGGTATCGCTTTCGTAGTCAAATGCAATGCCTTGGATGAGTACCTCATGAGGGCCATATCTTCTAGCGTATCCAAATTGTCGCAAAGCTAAACAAGGGTTGTAAGTAACGCCTCCCCTAATGCCAAGTAGAGGGACATTAGGGAATTCCCCACATTGGTCAATGATGGTAATGTCTTCTAAGGAGCGATAATACCAACGGATATCAGCATGCGAAAGTGACATCAATCTTTTAGACCATCACATAACTTGTTCATTCTTCACCACGGATCGAGGTAGGTGTGAAATAAACCACCTAGCCAACAGAGGAGTGCAACACATCAAAGTCCCCCTTTTCTTCAAAGTGCGTGAGTGAAGAAAATGCAATATGTCTCCAAGCAATGTAGGCACCAGATTACGAGATATGAAACCCTTAATCGCATTCACATCCATAAATTGGTCAGGATTTGGAAATAGTACCAATCCATAGATGAGAAGATCCAGAATTTCCTCGAAGGCTTGTAAATCCAAAGTATTCCAACACTCTTGAGCCTTCTCCAACAAAAACTTTGCTAGTAACCCTTTAACACCACTCCTTGTTACCCAATTTGCTACTATGTCAGATGGTTGCAAATGTAGAGCTCGAGCAATTTCCTCAGGTTTAGGGTCTTTTTCAATATCGTTGAAAGGTAACTGATTAAGAATAGGGATCCCCATGAGTTGAGAAAATTCCTCCAAAGTGGGCACAAGTTGGTAATCAGGAAAAGTGAAGTAATGATGCAAAGGGTCAAAAAATTGGACAAGCACCTTTACCATATCTTATTCAATACTTGAGTTAACCAAACTAAGGAGTTGTCCATGTCGTTTGGTGAACGGGGAATCTTCCGAGACCCTTGATACTAAATCCTTGAGTTGTGGAGGTATCCTCACGAGACTGACTTGGATAGTGCTCCTACGAGCGGAGGCCATGTCCTACAAAACAGAACAAAGATAAATCCAAAAATCCTTGAAATGGTTAGTGATGTTTATGATGCTTATGATGTTTATGATGTTATGTACAAGTGTATATACAAAGCAAGCAAGTCCTCAGTTTAGGCTTGCATGGGGTTTCAGGTAAGTACCCTCTTGAAGTTTTAGTTGGCTCAACCTGTCCTAGTTAAAAGTAACCAGGTTCTAAGGGATCTCAATATCACTGATCTTTCACACAAGTTTCTTTCAATAAGCGATTGACTCGTAACCAAACAAAACTCAAGAGTCAAACCTCAATGAGTGTAGCATCGAGTATCAACCAACTTCGGACTTGCACCAAAGCTGGTCATCTCACTATGTCCTAATGGCCCAGTTGGTCAAGTAAGGTTCTAAGATCAGTTGATGCTTTATGACACCACGTGGCGGCCCCGTACTATCCTTGACTGACTCAAGGGTTACCGTTACCAACCAAAGTTCCACATCAATGTACCTACTGCTTCAACCGTGTCGGTATACCCCATACAGTTCCCTCACAGTTTATTGCTACTTACCTAAAAGGTATCCCCCAAATCCGGGTGTAGGATTTAAAATAAACCCAAACAAGGAACCAAAATATAAAGCAAGCAAATCAAACAATGTAAGCAAGTAAATGTGATCTAACCCTAAGGTAACCCCAATTTTATATCAAATCTCCCCAGCAGAGTTGCCAGTTCTGTGATACGGTGGGAGAACTGACTTTGAGGTTTTGCGTTTGTGTTCGCAAATGTTGCGGTTTAGCAAGAGTCGCCACCGACTTTTCTTTTATCCAATAAGGAAAGGTGAAAAAGCACAAGAAAGACCTTTCGAGATGTTTTCTTGAGTTCGGGGGGTAGATTATGAAAAGGGAAGGTATTAGTACCCTTTTCATCCATGGTTTTCCATGGGATCTTAGTTACTTGCTAGATCACTTGCCTTTTGTTTGAAAATTGTGCCTTTGTATGGTTTTGAAAGTATTTTGAAAAGGTGCCATCGTTTAGGCAAACTTTACAATGATTCCCGTTCGTAAGAATGTATGCAAAGTGTTTGAGCTTTTGAAAATATTTCAATGTTTGGAAAGTGTTTTGAAGATGTTTTGGAAAGTGTTTTGAAGAAGTTTTGGAAAGTGTTTTGAAGATGTTTTGGAAAGTGTATGTGATTGTTTTGAATATATCAAGGATGTTTGTTTTGAAATTGAGCATGTAACTAAAAGTAATCTACCTACTCGAAAGGTTTTAGATATGCTTTTCCTCCTCCTTTAGATGTTGCTACCTTACCATTGATTTGATAAGAAACCCCATCGTTGGATGTGAAGGGACGAGCGTTGGGTCATCGTATGACCATGATAGCAATGTTGTGATATGACTTAGCACTTTTTTTGTATGGACTGAGATCATTTTAAAAGGCAACTTTGATAGTGTCATCGAGGGACTATGATCTTTTTCGATTCGTTTGTGCTAAGACATCTCACATGCATAACATGGCCATTTTTGTAAGGCAACAAGTGGAATTACCCTAAGGGTGTAAATGTGTGAGTGTGTTTGCTTACATGTATAATTCATCTTTGATTAGGGTGATCTATTTGTCAATTTTCACATCTTGTCATATACCCTAATTACTAGCACATATTGAAAGCAATAATAGTTCAGAAAAATGTAAAATCCTACGCTATTACAATATTTAAGGGGATGGGGATACATTTTTGTAAATAGGGGTTGCAAGTTAAAACTCTAGGTTACTATTAAAACCATATTGAAATAGATGATAATGTATAGGGAATGTAAAAGGTTTGTCTGTTTAAACAAGAAAATGACTTTTGTTTAAGAAAATATTTTTTGTCTTTTTATATTAAAAGAAAATATATCATGCAAATGTAAAATATTTTTGGTGTTTTTTGATTAATATAATATAACGGTAAAATAAAATAAAATAAGAAAATCAAGGAAACATAATCAGCGCAAAGTGCTAAAAATAGAAGAGGTCAGAAGTTCTGACTCTGACTTGGCTGCACAAACAGAAACAAGTTAGCAAAAATATGGAAGTTCATAAGTTCTGGATCTTCTGAGAACTCAGAATTTTTCAGAAGTTCTGACGAAATGATCAGAACTTGCCTCTTCCCATGCCAGTCAGAACATCTGCAACTTAGTCATTTACAAAACAGAAGTTGCATGTATAACAGTTATGACAAATTTCATGAAATATTAGAAGCATGAATCAAAAGCAACATGTATTTGCTAGTTCTAATTCTGAGTCCTATTTTCTTTATGAAGCTCTGAACTGGGATTTCCTCTACTTAGGCAAGAAGGTGCATGAATTTCAGAATATGTACATCCTGAGAATCAGAATATCTACATTGTGCTAAATATGCAAAATCAGACAATGCTTAATCAGTATGATGGGAGTCAGAAGAGAACTTACCTTGTAGCTGGAAAGGATTCTGTAAACTGGAGATTAGTCTTGAATTCTGGTGATGTTCTGAGTAGCTTCTTCACGTACTCAGCAGAATGGAAGTTTATAACTTAGAAGTTAAGGTAGCTTCTAATGTATGAATCACCAGTTATGTGGATAGCTTTAATCAAGAACACTTGAGGAAAACAATGGAGTTTGTATATAAGGAATTAATGCTAAGATTTTGGTATTTTGGGATTTTTTACAGTGGTTCAAAGACTTCTTTCTCAATTCTCTCGTTTGTTTCACAAATTTTTATCGTCAAGGGGGCGGGGGGGGGGGGGGGGGGAGAGGGCCTTTTTCAGTGTGCAAATGGTATTCTATTTATAGGCAAAGTTTTTTTGTAGTTGGGGCGGTCAAGTGGCATCAACATCATATGCTAGATACTGACTTACTCTTGAAGTAAGATTTAAACAAGTGGGGGTTCAATGCATTCAAGTGGGATGGTTAACAGTGCCTCAGTTGAATTTGGTAGCGTGAATTGATAAAAAGTAGAGACAACTTATGGGTCTAGCATACTTTTGCACAAAAATTTGTCTTCCCAAGACAGTAGGGGTACACATGGGGAAAATCCCTTGAATACAAACTCAGAGGCGGCTGTGAGCATTAAATAAGTTCCCATGTGAAACTTTGTATCCTTGCTTGACTCTGGATTACAAGTTCTGCTTCAGCGTAGCATCTCATCTTCTGATCCTCTTATCTTTTGACTTCAGCATGTTCTGAGGGATCCTTCAGAACTTCCAGTATACTTACAACATGCTTTGTTACCTTCTTTGACTTAACCTTTGCAAACTCTGACTGGACCTTTGTGAACATTGGCTCAGAAGTTCTGACTAAACTCTGTCTTGAGAATATCCAGAATTTTCTGACTGTGAACACTAGCTCATAAGTTCTGAAATTGTCATATTTCTTAAATACTTAGAAAAATTTCTAAGTCTTTAGAATTTGATTCTTTCCAAGTAAAATTTGACTTTTGAAACTCTTGATGAAGCAAACTTCATATTCCAACATGTATTGATGAAATATGATTTTTGAGATTTGATTTTGATCCAAAAGTTAAGGTTAGTTTTCTCAGCGTGCAAATGACCATTTTGCCCTTGTGAACGGTTTGCTTGGAAAAATTGATAATTCAAAGCCTGAGGACTTGATGAAAGCAAAACCGAGGGTCCAGGGTGATTCCTTGGGAAATGAGAGGGAAAATTTTGGGGTGCAACAGATTGCAATACTGATTTCAAATAAGGCAGATGGAAAACATTTTGGAAAAACATCAACTGAGTATTTCGAGTTGACTTCATTGGGGAAACATCATACAAACTTCACTAGGGGGATAGTGCCTCATCATCGAGATATTAATGGGGAGATCGTGCTGACTCCATTGGGGAGGTCAACACCACATCGAAGAGAGGAAACCAAGATACGTTCTTCATTAGGGAAAACTAAAGATACGTTCTTCAATATTGAGAGTAAGTATTGCACCAACTTCTCTGGGGAAAAAGTACGAAATCTCATGGGGATAACAACTTGGAGAGTTAAGAAGTCAAACATTATAGCAAGGAATCAATCTTATGGGGATTTTAAATCAAACCCAACACTTGGCGAGTGAAAACCCAAAAAGTTGATAACCATTTCTTCACTTCTTAAACAAAACATTGCCCTTGCCTGATTATCAGGCAATCAAACAAAATGCAAGTACAACCGAAAGGGAGATGCTTCGTAAATGAGTCAAATATCAACATGCACGGGGAGAAAAGACTTATATCAAATAAGAGAGGCCTTCACTGGGAAATCTCAGATTGAGTCTTCATATCACACAAACCTATTCCAACAAAAGATGCCCTGGGATATCTTTCCTGGGGAATCAAAACGTCAACATATAGAAAGAGGTCAAACTCTTAGGGATTTTAAATCAAACCCAGCACTTGGCAGATGAAAACCCAAAGGGTTGATAATTGTCTCAACACTTCTTATAAAATATACTGCCCTGGTCCAGTTACCTGGGAAATAAATACCAACAATAATGCCAACACTGCCAAAAAGAGCATCATTTTGCAAATAATTCCATCTCAACACACCAAGGGGACAAGACCTTTCGTCATATGAGAGAAGACTTCGCTGGGGAATCTGGAATAGAAACCTCAGACCAAGCAAACCCAAAAATCAGAAAATGAACCAACACTTGACTGGGGACACTGGGATCACAAACCCGATATTGCACCTTATGCCAATTGGTATCGCCTTCAATATACAATAAACACGCGCATACCAGCGAACACAACTTGAGAAAACCTTCCCGGGGAAAACAAAACATCTCAAAATTACGGGAGTTCGTCCATTCCTGGGATCACCATCTTTGTTTTCCTCTTGAATCACGAAATCTAAAGTAAAAGTAAGTTGTAAATTCTTTTTTGAAAAACAATTTGGTTATTTAATCTTTTCGCTTTGAAAATTATTATCAATAATAAATGGAGTCTTTGTAAGCTGAATAAAATAAGAAATACAAAGAATTGGGTAAAAGCTAAAATTTTATTGATAGAATGGTAGTCTGTGAATGGTGATACTCCATGGATAATTATAAAGTTTGGAAAATGGTAATATATAATGAAAAGATACATTGAGATACAATGACCACTATTTCCTCTAACAACTTTGAAATCCTGAGCAGCAGCTTCTGTTGAAGTATGGTGAGGATCCAAGAAGATTGTTTCTTCAATGATCAAGTCTTGGCCGATGCAGTTACATGCCAAGAAAGTCCCTAACTTTTGCCTAAGCTTCCCTTGCGGGTTTTCAACTTAGCGGGAAATTTTATTTTGTTTATGTCTCTAATTTTTTCCTAGACCTCCCTTTCGGATTTTCGGCCTACCGAGACGCTCCTTTTTGCCTAAGCCGCCCTTTCAGGTTTTCAACTTAGCGAGTTGTTCTTTTATTTATTTAGGAGAAGTATTTCTTTACTGCATCGGCATTCATGGGACGTTGGAACTTCTCGCCATCCATAGTTTCAAGAATTAATGCACCGCCAGAGAAGGTTTTCTTGACAACATATGGGCCTTCAAAATTGGGATTCCACTTGCCCTTAGAATTAGCATTAAAAGATATGATCTTTCTGAGCATGAGGTCGCCTTCTCTGAATTCATGAGGTTTTACCTTCTTATCAAAATCTTTCTTCATTCTCTTCTGATATAACTACTCATGACACAAAGCCGTCATTATCTTCTCTTCGATCAAATTCAATTGGTCAAACCTGTTCTGGACCCATTCAGCCTCTGACAACTTGGTTTCCATTATCACACGCAAAGAGGGATTTCAACCTCGATTGGGAGCACAGGTTTCATTCCATACACAAGGGAGAACGGGGTTTCTTCTGTTGAAGTGCGGACAGATGTCTGATATCCATGTAAAGAAAAAGGGAGCATTTCATGCCAATCTTTCTAAGTAACAACCATCATCTGGATGATCTTCTTGATATTCTTATTAGCAGCTTCAACAGCCTAATTCATCTTCGGCCTATATGGAGATGAATTGTGATGGACAATCTTGAATTCTTCACACAGTTCTGTCATCATCTTGTTGTTCAGATTCGAGCCATTGTCGGTGATAATTCTGCTTGGCACACCATACCGACATAGGAGATTATTCTTAATGAAGCGCACTGCCACCTACTTAGTAACATTAGCATATGAAGCAGCTTCCACCCATTTGGAGAAGTAATCAATTGCTACCAAGATAAAACGGTGTCCATTCGGAGCTTTGGGTTCTATCATTCCAATCATGTAATACCCCACATATAGAAAGGCCATGGGGAAGAAATAACATTGAGAAGTGTCGGAGGCACATGAATTTTATCTGCATAAATCTGGAATTTATGGCACTTCTTTGCAAATCTGTAACAGTCAGACTCCATTGTCAGCCAATAGTAACCTGCTCTTAGCATCTTTATAGCAATCAAATGTCCATTGGCATGAGTGCCAAATGAACCTTCATGAATCTCATGCATCAACATGTCTGCTTCGTGTTTATCCACGCATCTGAGCAAGACCGTGTCATGATTTATCTTGTACAACACATTTTCATTGAGCAAGAAACTGCCAGCCAATCTTCTCAATGTCTTCCTATCTTTATTCAAAGCACCAATCAGGTATTCCTGAGTCTGGAGAAAATGTTTGATATCATAATACAAAGGTTTCTCATCTCCTACCACTTCTGTTGTAAACACACGAGCGGGCCTATCCAGTCTCCGAACTATAATTCGAGGTATATCATTCCAAGTATTCACCTGATACATAGAAGCCAGAGTTGCCAGAGCATTTGCCATTTTATTTTCGTCTCTAGGGATATGATGGAATTCAACTTTATTAAAGAAGGGTAACAATCTTCTAGCATGATCTTTGTAAGGGATCAAGCCGGGGTGAAGAGTATCACACTCTCCTTTAATATGATTTATCACCAAAGCTAAATCTCCATGCACATCTAGAATTTTAATTCTGAGATCAATAGCGTCCTCGAGACCCATGATGCAAGCCTCATATTCTTCCATATTATTAGTACAATCAAACGTTAACCTTGCAGTAAAAGGAATATGTGATCCATGTGGAGTGACAATCACAACACCAATTCCTTTACCATAAGCATTCACAGCTCCATCAAATATCATACTCCAGCGAGATTCAAGATCAGGACCTTCCTCAGGCAATGGTTCATCACAATCTTTCACTTTTTGAAACATCACATCCTCATCGGGGAAATCATACATCACAGACTGATAATCATCAACTAGTTGGTGAGAAAGATAATCTTCCAACATGCTGCTTTTAATAGCTTTTTGAGTGCGGTATTCAATGTAATATTCAGATAACAACATTTTCCAGCGGGAAATTCTCCAAGTAAGAGCAGGATTTTCAAAAATGTACTTGATTGGATCCATTTTAGAGATCAACCAAGTAGTGTGATTCAACATATACTGGCGCAAATGTTTTGCCTCCCAGGCTAGAGCACAACATGTCTTTTCCATCATGGAATACCATGACTCACAATCAGTAAACTTTTTACTGATATAATAAATGGCATACTCTTTCTTCCCCTTTTCATCTTGTTGTCCCAGAATACAGCCCATGGAATTATCTAACACTGTCAGATACATAATCAATGGTCTTCCTTCAACAGGAGGGAGCATGATAGGAGTGTCAAGAATATATTTTTTAATACTTTCAAATGCCCTTTGGCGGTCATCTATCCATACCCAACCTTGATTTTCTTTAACAACTTAAAGATCGGTTCACACATTGCAGTCATATGGGAAATGAATTTGGAGATGTAATTAAAACGTCCGAGGAAATCTCTGGCTTGCTTTTTAGTTCTCGACACTGGAATTTTTTGAATTGCTTTGACTTTATCAGGATCAACTTCAATCCCTCTTCGACTAACAATGAAATGCAACAATTTCCCTGATCGAACACCGAAGGTACATTTATTTGGATTCAAGCTGAGATGACACTTCCTCAGACACTGAAACAACTTCAACAAATCTTCTACATGCTCTTCTTCAGCCTGGGATTTAGCAATCATATCATCAACATATACCTCAAGTTCCTTGTGCATCAGATCATGGAATATGGTTGTCATTGCCCTCTGGTACGTTGCACCCGCGTTCTTCTCCCCGAAGGGTATCACTATGTAACAAAATGTTCCACAGGGTGTGATAAACATTATTTTTTCCTTGTCCGTAGGAGCCATCCTTATTTGATTATACCCAGAAAATCCATCCATGAATGAGAAAACTTTGAATTTTGCTGTGCAATCCACTAACATATCAATGTGTGGCAATGGAAAATCATCTTTTGGACTAGCTTTATTTAGATCTCTGTAATCTACGCACATGTGAACTTTTCTGTCTTTCTTCGGTACTGGGAAAATATTGGCAATCCACTGAGGATACACTGATGTCACAAGAAAATCGGCATTAATCTGCTTTAGAACTTCTTCTTTGATCTTCACTGCCATATCTGGGTGAGTTCTTTGCAACTTCTGTTTGATTGGCGGGTACTCTGGCTTCAGCGGAAAACGGTGCTCTACAATATTTGTATCTAGACCAGGCATATCTTGGTAAGACCAAGCAAAAATATCCACATACTCTTTCAACATCTCAATCAACCTGCTCTTCACATTAGGATGCAGTAACGCTCCAATCTTGACTTCCTTCGGATCTTCTTCTGAACCCAAATTGATTACTTCCAATGGCTCTTTATATGGCTGAATGGCATTCTCCTCGTGCTCATGCAACCGTGAGACCTCTTCTGGAATCTCATCATAGTCTTCTTCTTCGTCCCCAAACACAGGACATTCAAAGTTAGGAGAGGGTGCAGGGTTATTGTATTTAACGGGTTTTTTAATTAATCTGCACATATGATTTATGATTGCTTTTAGAAACTGACATATATAACAAGTGATCATGCAGATTTAATTTCAGTTATCATTTATTTTGAAAGGTTTTTTTTATTACCATTTTCCAAGAAAAAGCAGAAAATAAAGACACAATTTGGGAAACAAAGACAATGTTTATTGTTGATTTTAAAAATCACAGCAAACAGATAAGCCCATACAATATTGATACTTTCAACATGGGCAAAGTGAAAGATTTTCAAAAAGATTAACAACAAAAAATTACTTTGAAACATGTATGCAAGAGGGAACATCAATGGTGATCTAGTTCTGAACCCTAACTCTGTGCATCACATAATTTCGAATTTCTGGCTCGACTTTATTTTCCCCAATGGCATTAATCCCGGAAACTGTTGGATGAAGATAACCCCCGCTACGAAAGATATCCTGATACTTAGTTGCAGAATACTTCGGCTTCATGCTCTTACCTTTATCATTCTTCACAGAAAACCCCAAGCCAACTTTATTCTTGTTTACAGGTTGATCAACAATTTGTCCCCATACTTCACTATGTCCATTACGCATAACCTGCTGCGCATCCTTAAACGAAGCCATAGAGTTCTCATCAATGGATTTTTTTGGAATAACTCAAAAATACCAATAGATGAGCAAGATATACTTCTTTGAAGTTCAAAACCCTAGCTCCTAGATCAAGAAAATGCTTTGAGGAATTTTGAAAATTTTGAACAACCTTCTTGTACCAACACTTTTGCTTTGTAGATAGAAGTTGTTGAGGATGATAATGAAAACTCATAGCAACCAAAACTACTTCCATATCTTGAGAATTGAGAGAAATATGCACTTGTAACCAATGGGAGCAAGGCCTTGTCCAACAATGACAACTTCTTCAATCAACCCCTTGTACTTTTGAATCTATTTTGATAACTTTGAAATATGGTGAACCAAAATAACCTTGCCATGCCATTTCTTACAAATCAACTTCAATGGTGAGGTTTGAATTTCTCAAGCTTTATTCACTAGGGCATGGAAATAAACACATGAACCCATGGATCAACTTGCTAAGCCACATTTCCTTTACGTACATTATTAACAAGTAAGACAAACCAACATTGCATTTTATTAATTAAAAAGAAAGTCAAAACAAAACATGCATGATCACAAAAGAAAAACAAGTCAAGGTGCTTGAACATTCCTCAAAGAGAAAAGCTAGAGATAGGGAGGAGAACCAAAATCCCTAATGTGATCTTGTTGTGATTGAATCAATTTGGTATGATGAAGGGATATTAGGGGCAAAAAATTGGAGTATAACATGTCCTATAATTGCTTATATCTATCATCCGTAGGAGGATACTGTTCGTTAGAAAAGTATTCGTCTTCAGGAGTATTCTCATAACCCTGATTGTTCCTACCTTCATTCTTGATGCTTCTACCATCTTCATCATGGTTGTCATCTTCTTCAAAGTAGATATCTTCCACTTTGACGGGTTGGGCAGGACGTCTAAACCTTCTCCCCATAATGAGGATAAAAGTCGGCTTCTTGATCTTCTTTTTCTTGGCGATGAGCGCCGACAGCTCTTTATGTCCCTGTGCCAGATTCATGAGAGTCTCTTGGAATTGTGCATGTTGGGCCTGGAAATCCTTAATAATTTGTTCGAGGGCCATTTTTATGCTGAAATAAACAACGAGAAAATGAGAAACATGTAAAAAAAACCTGTTATGCGATGATGCATGATATGTAAATGTAATGATTTCAAGGACTTCAGAAGTTTAAATTTGCTAACCAGGAAGAAACAAGAAACAAAGATTTTATTAGCAAAGGTCAAATTAAAACTTCATTTTAGGCTTAAAATGACAACGAAATCTCTCGAAAATAAAATGAACTCCTAAAATCTAAGAATCAAGTCTCCCATGGAGGCTTCCTCTTTGTACTGATGTATGCATTAAGACTTTGCTCCTCGTGCAGCTGCTTTGTGAGCTCCAACACGTTCTTCTCACTTGCATAGGATTGAGTCTCAAAGGTGTCCCTTTCTTCCTTCAGTTGAATCCAAGACTTCTGCAGTTCCTCAAGGTTAGTAGGCATGTCTTGATGGAGGATGGTGCGAGGAACATCTCCTTTGACTATAGGCTCCATGATCATTGTTAAGATAGCTAGATATGGCATCATAAGGTTTTGAGCATGAAATGGTACCTATTTGAGATAAGGCTCCAAAGGGATGGAGTTCTTTTGTTCTAAAGCCTTACTATTAATCTTTCTTACCATGCCCCAAGCATGTATAAACCTCTGACGATAACCTTAAAGATCACTTTCATAATCAAACAAAATACACTAGATAAGTGCATCATGAGGACCATCTCTTCGATCGTAACCAAACTGACGTAAAGCCAAGGAAGGGTTGTAAGTAATACCTCCCCTAATGCCGAGTGGAACATTAGGGAACTCCCTACAGTGACCAATGATAGTGATGTCTTCATGAGACCGGAAACACCAATAAATATGCGTATGAGAAAGTGACATTATTTTTTGCGGCCATCTCAAACTTTGTTCATTCTTCATTACTAGTCGGGGAAGGTGCGAAATAAACCACCTGGATAGCAGAGGAATAAAACACATGGTAGTTCCTTTCCTCCTCATAGTACGAGTGTGAAGAGAATGCAGAATGTCTCCGAGCAAGGTAGGCACAGGATTACGAGCGAGAAAAATCTTGACAGCGTTCACATAAATGAGTTAGTCTAGATTAGGGAATAGTACCAGCCCATAGATTAGAAGAGCCAAGATATCCTCAAAGGCTTGGAAACTTATAACATCTAGGAATAATTGAGCTTTCTCCAACAGAAATCTAGCCACAAAACCTTTGACTCCACTTCTTGTTTCCCAGTTTGATATAATGTCAGACCGCTTCAAATGTAAGGCTGCTGCAATAACTTTTGGTTTCAGAGCTTCCTCTAAATCGGTGAAGGGCATCTGATCAAGAACAGGAACTCCCAGTAGTTGAGAGAACTCTTCTATAATGGGTACCAACTGATAATCAGGAAAGGTGAAGCAGTGATATGCAGGGTCAATGAACTGAAAGAAAACTCTCATCATGTCTTCATCAAAACCTGGAGTAACCAGACTGAGTAGTCGACCATGCCTCTTGATAAATGAAGAACTTTCGTGAACCCTTTAGACTAACTATTTGAGTTGAGGGGGCATTGTAATACGGTGGGAGAACTGACTTGAGGGTTTTGCGTTTTATTGCAAATATTGCGGATAGCAAGAGTCGCCATCGACTTTACTTTTATCCAATAAAGGAAAGGGTGAAAAGAATAGGAAAGACCTTTTGAGAATTTTCTTGAGTTCGGGGGGTAGGTTATGAAAAGGGAAGGTGTTAGCACCCTTTTCATCTGTAGTTATCTACGGGCTCTTAATTGCTACCCCACTTTTAAAAAATGCTTTGTGTTTGTGTATGTTTGAAAACATTTTGAAAATTCCTAAGTGCGACAATTTTGTAATGATTCTCGTATCATTGAGAATGTATACCAAATGTTTGTTTTGGAAATATTTGTTGAAAGGGAGTGTTTGGAAAGATGTTTTGCAAATGCAAGTGTAAGGAAATTTTGTAATGATTCTCATATCGTCGAGAATGTATACAAAATGTTTGTTTTGAAAAGTGTTTTGAAAATGGTTGTTTTGAAAGTGCGAAGTGTGGAAATTATTTTGATATGTGAGCAAGCGATTACGAATGATCTACCTACTCAAAAATTATTTTTTCTTTTCCTCCTCCTTTAGATAGTGTTATTCTATCATTAGTTAGTAGGAAGCCCTATCATTGGATGTGAGGGACATGTGTGGGTCATCGTACAGTCATATAAAGAAACTTATAGGATGCTTTAGAAATTATTGTAAGGGACTAAGATTGTTTACCGAAGGCAACATCAAAGGTTCATCGAGGGACTACGATCTTTTAACTGAGGGTCTTTTGCTAAAGCATCTCACATTTTTAGGAACATGACTGTTTTTATCCGAAGGAAACAAGTGAGGTTTACCCTAGAGGTGTATGTGTTCAAAGTGTGTTTGATTCAAATATTTTATCTTGAATTAGGGTTTTGCTATGATTGTTTTTAAATCTTGCCACACAACCCTAATTATAAACAAAAATATGGAAAGCGATAAATTACCGAATTTATATGTTCTACGCTATTAAAATGCTTCAGGGATGGGGGTTACAAATTTATGAATGGGGAGAAAAAAGCAATAAACCCTATTTTGTCTATTACAAGTGCTTGAGCAATTACATAAATATGAAAATAATGATGTGACAAATAAAATGACGCGCGGAGATGGTGAAAAGGGAAAATGTTTAAAACCCTAACAAATTTCTAAGTATTAAAAAAATGTTTTGTTGTTTCTTTGTTTAGAAAGTATTTGAGATGTGAGATAAAGAATTAGACCTAATTCTATTTTCATTTACAGATTAATTAATTGAAAGAAAATAAAAAGTGATTAAATAAACCTAAAGAAATCTAAATAATTTAGAAAATATTTTTGGTGTTTTATTTAGAAAACAGGAATTTTATAATACAAACCCTAATTCAAATTAATTAAAAATCAAAGTGATTGAACTAAATTTTATTTGTCAAAAATTAGATTAATGGATAAAAATATAAATCTAATTTTTTATCAGTTCATGATTTTTTTTGATTAAAATATAATTAATTAAAATAAAATAAATAAAATAAAATGGGTCTGGGGGTGCTGTAAAAGTAAAATGGGGGTGAAAAGTAACAAAAAAAGACAAAAAAAAAGGCCCAAGTCAATGTGTTTTTTTGTTTGAAATAGAAAATAAAAATAAAAAGTTAGGATGGGCCTGCGTTTGAACAAGTAAAAATGGGGGTGATAAATAGCAAAAGTCCCAGGCCCATCATAGACAGTCCAGGCGCTGGGTTGATCAAGTTGGGATGGTTTTTTGAGGGTGCATCATAGGAATGGATTTTTGAAGCGTGTGATCTGGCCATGGGGAGATTAGATGGTGATGGTGAGAGGCGCATGGTATGTGCGTTGGAGCATTCTGCACATGATCTCAAAGAAGAAAATATGTGAAAATTAAAGGGGTACCACCGGTGCTCGAACCCAGGTCCTTAAAGTAAACAAGTGCGCGCTTTAACCACTGGGGTGGTGATACATCCGGTAGTTAAAATAATAACTATTAAATATATAACAAACTCCTTCCTAAATGTAACTTCATCTTCTTCCTCGCGCCAGTAATCACAACAATATTTTTGAATTTCAGAAAATGTTCATTTCTCAACCAAATTGAAAAGTGTAAACATGAAACTTGCTTGAAATTTAACCACGAATCATACTATAAAAATTTCAAAATATATAGATAAAAGATGAGTGAGAATTTTACTTGGTACGAAACTGAATCCTAGGATTTCATAAACTTCAGTTTCAAAATTATCATTTCTCAGGCAAGATAAATGAAATATAAGCACATGGTTAGCTTCAGGGCAATGATGTCTACATTTTTTATTCAGAATGTAAACATTAATGATGCTTGTACAGAAATTTCAAAGTTTAGAAAACTTACTTTAAAAGTGAGGATCGTGTTTGAAGTTGGAGCACTCATGTAGATGTTGTGATGATTTGGATAGCTTCATTGTACTCCCAAGAAGCTATTGCAATGCTTACTTTGGATTGAGAGTGCCTGGATTCTTCTAGACAAGTCAAGTTGCAGGGATCTATTTTTGAAAATGGAGGATGATGAAAATTAGGTTACAGTGATGAAACAAGGTCTTGGATAAGTTCTTTGTGAGTTGTAGAAGTTTTGTGAATGATTTAGAATCAAAATGCACGAGTGAATTAGGTTTTTGGAATTCAAGGTTAGAAATTGCAAGCAATGGAGTTTTGTATGTAAATTTTGATTTTTGAGAGTTTGAGAGGGTTAAAGGGCTTCTAAACTCGTGTCTAGATTGAAAATAGACATCTCTATTTATAGAGAAAGGTTGGAGGGAAGGATCTTATCAGATTTGCAAGATCACATGTTGTGGTTTGGTTGGATTGTAAATGAAGCAATCTTTAAGATGCATGGTTTCAATGTGAAGTACAGGGCAATCTAAAGTGGTTCTGAACTTTAAGCATGTTGCTTCTTGCTTTTGTGTAAGTGTGTGTAGAGGGAGAAAGTTAGAGGCTCAAGAAGTTGACTTTGTGATTAAAGTAACTTTGCAAGAATGGCAATGTTAACTTTGTGCAGAAAATAGCAAAATGGTTTGGATAATGCTTAAATCAAATGGACCATAGCACAAACGTTTTTGTAAATATTTAATTATGGTGTGATTTGGATGTTAAGATACTTGCAAAGCAAGATTATACAACATGGCATGAGGATTTGTTCTTGAGCTCTTCACAAATATGTCCTATAATTCAAGAATGGATGCCCAACTTCATCTCTTTGAATCTCTTAGCTGAAGAATGATAGAAATGTCTTCTTGGACATTTTGGAAAGCTTAAAACATTGTCTACAACCTTCATGTTGACCAATTTGGATAAATCAACTTGGAACTTAGGGAAAAAATCGCCAAGAAGTTGCGACAAAAATCTGACCAAACTTGTTGAAAATTTCTCTAAGTGTTAGATAAAAATGTCATGACTTCATGGGCCTATATCTCCTAATCCAAGCATTTTTTGGACATAATTCCTCAAGGAAAAAGTTGTAGAATTCATCATGCTCTACAACTTTCATGTTGAAATTTTCCATGAATCATCTTGCATCTTAGTGAAAAATGGTCATGAAGTAGTGAATTTATTAAGGACAAAACACTTAGCATTTTTCTAATTATTGGAAATTTTTAGTTTTTGTTGACTTTGTGATTCTTGTTGATCAAGCTTGACAAATTTTAATGTTTTGATGAATCTTGACCTTTGAAGTTCAAAGTTAACCAAAAAGTCAAAGTTTCACTTTTGTGTGACTGTTGACTTTTCATCAGTTGATCTCAATTCTTAAACTATCATTTTCTTGCACCTTTGGAGATGTATTGAACCATGAAATTAGGTCAAGATGTTGTGTTTGAGTCCTTAAGATCATGCTTCAATTTATTAGGTCATGTACTGGGTCAAAAGTCTATGAACAGTCATTCTCAATTAAAACCCTAATTTTGTCAATTTTTCTCCTTTGATGATTTGAATGCTTTCCTTGAGGGATTATAATCAACCCTTGATAAAATGGTGAATATCACTTCAAAATGTTCATGTTGACAAAAAATATTGAAGTTTCACTGTATGTTGACCACAATTGACTTTTTACCCAATACAATTGATTTTCAATCATCTGAGTAATTGACTGAGCAAATTTGTGATGTAAGACTTGAAACTTGGCATGATCATTCTTGGAGGTCTATGATGAACCATGAGAGTCACTTAGGGCATTAGAAGTCCAATTTTCCTTGATAAAACCAAAACCCTAGTTGTGGACCCAGTGTTTAGGTGGTGGGCCTGTCTGATCAACTCTTGAGAATCCTTGAGCATTTGAGAACTTTTGTAAGAAATGTCTTGAGAAAAAGGGAGGGAAATTTTTGGGGTACAACAGGTACCCTTACAAAATTGACTTGGATAGTGTTTCTGCAAGCGGAGGGCATAGTATGCAAAACAGAACAAAGATAAATTCCCCGGTCCTTGAAATGGTTAGTAGAAATGAAATGGTATGAATGTTATGATTCATGATGTTATGTTCGAACAATTTAATCATACACAAGAAAAACACACAAGGCCTTAGGTTACAGCTTGCATGGATTTGTAGGTAAGTACCCTCTTGAAGTTTTAGTTGGCTTAACTTGTCCTAAAAGAAAGTAATTGGGTTCTAGGTGTCTCAATATCCTTGATCTTTCTCTCGGGCATTGTTTTAGCTCAACCATCTGATTTGGAACCGAAATATCCCAAGAGTTCGACCTTAATGAGTGTAGCATCGAGTATCAACCAACTTCAGTCTGCACCAAATTCGGCTATCTCACTACTTTCTAATGGCTAATTTGTGTCAACTAAGGTTCTACAGTCAGTTAGTGCTTTTTGACACCACAAAGTAGCCTAGCATTCTCCTTGACTTAACTCAAGGGAGACCGATACCAACCAATGTGTCGCACTAACGTAGTCATCGCTTCAACCGTATCGGTGTATGCCGTACAGTTTTCACGATCTATTTCTACTTACCTAAATGCCCCAGATTCGGGTATAGGATCTTTACAAGAATAACCCAAACAACCCTTTAAGAATAAATCAGGCAAGTCAAACAATGAAAGTGTTTAAGTATGATCTATCTCTAAGGTAACCCCACTTTAGTGTATTCCCCGACAGAGTCGTCAGTTTTGTAATACGGTGGGAGAACTGACTTTACTGGTTTTGTATTTTATCACAAATGTTGCAAATAGAAAGAGTCGGCACCGACTTTTCTTTTATCCAACAAAGGAATATGTGAAAAGAACAAGAAATACCTTTTGAGAATTTTTCTGAGTAAGAGGGGTAGGTTATTAAAAGGGAAGGTATTAGCACCATTTTCATCTGTAGTACCTACGGGCTCTTAGTTTCTAGCTCACTTTAAAAATGCTTTTTTTATGTAAGTGTATTTTTGAAAATATTTTGAAAAGATGCCTTAGTGTGGAAAAATTTGTAATGATTCTCGTATCGTTGAGAATGCATACAAATTGTTTTGTCTTTGAAAATATTTAGCGAAGAGAGTGTATATGTGAGAAATAGTTTTATTTTGTTAGCAAGCAACTATAATCTATCTACCTACTCGAAAGATCTTTGTTCTTTTCCTCTTTTCCTTTTGATAGTGTTATCCTACCATTGGTTAGTAGGTAGCCCTATCATTAGATGTTTAAGGGACAAGTGCGGGTCATCGTACAGTCGCGAAGTCAACTCGTAGGACACTTTATCAACTACCCTAAGGTACTAAGATCATTTACCGAAGCAGCATCGAAGGGTCATCGAGGGACTATGATCTTTTAACCAAAGGGTCTTTGCTAAAACACCCCACGTTCGAGTGACGTGACTGTTTGTTTTCCGAAGGCAACAAGTGGAGGTACCTTAGAGGTGCGCGTGTGCAAAGTGTGTTATGTTTATGTCATGTTTCAACTATGTTTATCTTAGATGTTAGGTTTTCTACCGTTTTCTTTTAAATCTTGCCATACACGCCTATTTAATCTAGAAATTAGCTATGTACATAAGGGAAGAAAATAAAAGTGCAGGAAGTAAACTACGCTATTACATCGCTTCAGAGATGGTGGGAATACAAACCAAAAATTGGGGAAGGAAAGTATAAAGGGTCCAGTTATACGGTGGCAGAACCGACTGTTTAATACTGGTTTTGCATTTTGAATTCGCAAATGTGCGGTAAGCAAGAGTCGCCACTGACTTTTTCTTTTATCCAATAAAGGAAAGGGTGAAAAGAACAGAAAAAGACCTTTTTCAAGATTTTCTGAGTAAGGAGGGTAGATTATGGAAAGGGAAGGTGTTAGCACCCTTTCCATCGGTGGTCTTCCACGGGCTCTTAGATACTTGCTCATTTTTGAAAATTGCTTTCGTGTTTGTGTGTTTTGAAAAGCTTGTTTTCTTTATGATAACTCATGTATCAGTCGTCGAGACTGTTGAAAGGGTCATCGAGGGACTTGTAATCTCTTGAACTTAAGGACATCCACTAAAGATTCTCACGTTTCAAGAATTGTGACCATTTTTGAAGTCAGTCGAAGTGGGAGATACCCTAGGGGTGAGCATGTGCAAGTGTATTGATTCATTTCATTTAGAGTTATCTAATCGTTTTCTTTTCAGTATTTTTCATGCAATCCTATTAACCTAAGCAGTTAATAATAGTGCAAGAATTTAAAAGGCATAAATTAAACCTAGCTATTACAGGGCCTCGGGGAGGGGGATACATAACTAAAACCTTGGGAGCAAAAAAAATAGTAAATAAACCCAAGGTTAAAAGCTATTACAAACTATGTACATGTACAATAATTGGAAATGAAAATAAAACAGAAAGAGATAAACGCACGAAGATCAAGACGGGAACAAGTTGAAAAGTCCTAAAAATCAAATTGATTTAAATTTTTTTTTTTAATTTTATTTAGAAAAAAGATTTGAAATTTTAACCTAATTTCTAATTAATTTTAATTTAAATAAAACAAGTTAAATCAATTAAATTAAATTAATTTACAAAAATTAATTTTAATTATGAAAAACCTTAAGTCGATTTTTTTGTGATTTTTTTATTGATTTTATGATTAAAATAAAAAATGAATTTAACAACATAAAATAATTAATTAAAATAAAGTAAATGAAATTTAAAAAAAATGAAATGGGCCTGATGTGAGCAATGAGGGGGGGGGGTGCATGCTGAATTTTGCTAGGCCCGTAATACAACAAGCCCAATGTCATGTTTAATTCATTGCAACTAGCTCTTAGAGGTCTACCATGGAGATTGCTTGCTAGGCGCTATATCTGAATCAATGGATGATCCAGTTGTTGAGAGTGAGGACGCAGGGTGGACATATTGGGATGTCATGTACTGGAACCTGCAAAAAACGTTAGAAAAATGTAAAATTGTTGGACCTGGGATCGAACCCAGGTCCCTTCCCTCACACGCTTGCACCCTTACCATCCAACCATCATGCTCATTCATGCATATAAACAAAGAAAAACAATATAATATAAGCACCAATCAAATGGCTGAGTCAGCACACATGCACGCTGCAGGTTCCCTAAATTTTAAACGGACAAATCAAAAAGCGTTATCCAGCCACGCCAGCACAGGGAGGGTCAAACCACCCCTCACAGTGGTTGACGACCATCGTATTTGGCAACTTCAAATTCCAAACTTGAAAAACACGTCGAATAAAGATGTAAATGGTACCCTACCCCTATATTTCGAGGGCTGCGATCACAATGGTGATGTTCTTTTTGACTGAAACGGCCTGCATGTTCTGGTACGAAGAGAGGGAACCTTCATGCCCTAGCAAGGGCATGTTTATGTTCCTACATCAAAACTCGATAAGGATGGTCCAAAATACTTGCAAACATGATGTTAAACACAAATATATGCATAAATATCATTTATATGGCTTGAATAAAAAGTTTGAAGCATGAGAATTTGGCAAACCGTGAGTTGTTGGAGAGCGAGTTCTAGGATCGTTTGGCCTTCAAGGATGGATGTGTTGGCTTGCTGAGAGTCTCGGGAATGTGAATGGATGGCTGAAAGTGATTGAAATTGGCTGGAGAGAGGGATCTCGAGTTGCACCACTTTGAACAATTTTTGAAACTTTGCTAGGGCTTGTATGAGGCAGCTGCGCGTGTGTCTTTTTGCTGGGATGTTTATGCTTATATGTGAGACAAAATTAGGGTTAAAAAAATGGAGAGAATCTCATGCCTAGAGCCATGGTTTAAAGAAAAAATATTCTTTTTAAAAAGTTGCCATAAGTGAAGATTTTATGCCTATTTGGTTCTTGCACGAAAATGGGAAGTGGCGGGCTGTTAACAGTTGTATTTGGCGTCATACAAACTGATCCATGTGCTAGCCCAAGTATTTTGACAATTTATTTAATTTATTTTTGAATTTTAATGACTAAAAATCAAAATAAATAAAATAAATGACCAAATAAGGCATGGATAGGTTTAGAGGTCGTGGGACAAGCTAGCAACAAGTTTCAAACATAAAAAGATAGGCCCATTTGGAAAAAATCCAAGTTTGGTCATTATTTGCTTCATGCACTTTTCCAAAAATTGATCAACTTTAGCAATGTATCTCTCTCTCTCTCTCTCTCTCTCTCTCTCTCTCTCTCTCTCTCTCTCTCTCTCTCTCTCTCTAAATTTTAACCCTATGAGGGTGTTCTTAGAATTTTAGAGATCTTAGGATGTCCTCTAAACAACCCTTTTGGTTTCATCTCAATTGGATCTTCCATGTTCCTGTAAGGAGCTTTGACCCAAAAGGTGTTTTTATTTACTTTTTGAAAGGACCCATAATGTCTGAGCTTGTATCTTTCAATTGGTGCATTTCTTGAACTTGTGGGCTTAAGAGAATTTGTAGGTAATTGGATTATATTCAAAATGAGATTTGGTGGAAAATTTTTCTGATAAAGCATGAGTAAGTTATGCATGCTCAAAGTTTGGTTGACTTTTCCTATAGAAACCCCAATTAGCAATTCTTGACTTTTGATGAATTAGGAGCATTTCTTGAGGAATAATGATCAACCCTTTATCAAATGATAGATATCACTTCAAAATATTGATGTTGACCAAAAATCTTGAAGTTTGACTGTATATAGGCCACAATTGACTTTTGACCTAATATAGTTAATTTTTAGGCATTTGAGCAATTGATTGAGCAAACTTATTGTGCAAGGCATAAAATTTTCCATGGACAATATTGAAGACATATTAGGACCATGGAAAACATTTGAGACTATTGGAGTTCACACATCTTGATGAAAATTGAAACCCTAGTTAGAGGTTCATTGCCTTAGGAGGAGAATTTGCCTGGTCAATTCTTGGTCATCCTTGTGCAAGTTAGGGACCTCAGTGGGCATGACTTGAGTAAAATGAGAGGGAAAATTTTGGGGTACAACAGCTTCCCTTGTTCAATATTTTTAGACCTGAGGATATAGATTGGCTTGTCTGCCTTTCGTGATCTGAAGGTGGAAGATGATTGAACACTAGAGTGCCTAGAAATTTGCACTCGTCTGAAGTGATACTGTTGGTGGATAATATCGTGAATGGGATTACAAATGTCATTTGGAAAAGATGACAGAAAACTGTCAGAGATGGGCTTAAATATGCCATCCAAGGAATATGACGGAGAGTCGTCGGAGATGGGCTTAAAGATGCCATCCAAAGAACATACTGATTTGATGAGAGATTCCTTTGTGGGGATTACTATTCTTGTCATTAGAGGAGTGTTATGTTGAGGAATGTTGGTCTCTGTCTTGGGAAATAGAGTTTAGGAGCTTTAGTTGTTCATTACTCTACTAGGGAGTTATCTCTTAATTGGAGAGGTGAAAGTGAACTGTTATCTGGTCGGGATCCAGGCTTCACAGGGACTTTCTGAGGACAATAAGGCTGACTGCTATCTGGTCGTATTTCAGGCTTCACAGTGACCTATTGGGGAATATGAAATTAACTGCTATCTGGTTGGTTTCAGGCTTCACAGTAATTGTAGACATTGAACTGTTATCTGGTTGTATCCAGGCTTCAGCGATTTGAAGAAATTAAGTTGTTATCTGGTCGGGTCCAGGCTTTAACTTGAACCTGAGGTATATCGTTATCTGGTCGGGTCTTGGCTTCGGTGTCATAGGTTATACTATCATCTGGTCGGGTCCAGGCTTCATAGTAATTAATAAACTTCTATCTGGTCGGACTCCAGGCTTTACAATATCTTTAATTGGATAAGAATCAGAAAATCTTAGTGTTGATTTAACTGAACCAGAGAAAGGTCTTGAATTATCTTTAACTGGATAAAGAATCAGAAAAAATCTTAGGGTAAATTTAATTGAACTAGAGAAAGAATCCATCAGAAATGAATCAGAATAAATCATTGGTCGATTTAAACTGAACCAGTAGAGGCCTTGAGTTATCTTTAACTGGATAAGAATCAGAAAAATCTCAGGGTCGATTTGACTAAACCAGAGAAAGTATCTACCGGAAAAGAATCATAATAAATCATTCGTTGATTTTAACTGAACCAACTGAGGTCTTGAGAATGATATTTTTGAGGAAAATGCTGAAATAGCCCTTCGCCATATGTAGCCTTTGAGAAGACAGTCAGGCCATACAAGCAGTTAATGGTGCTTGTTGATTGATCTTACTTGAAAAGATAAAGAGTTAGTCGTATGCAATCTCATGATATATGAAATGCATCGTGTAATGATGTTATCAAAATAAATGAGATCGTGTTGTATGCAATATATATGTGCATGCCGTGATATATGAACATGGATTGCTGTTGCGAGATTTCCTAGTCTGGAAAAATAAATCCCTGACTGTTGTTTGATAGATGAGGAAAGTGATTCTTTCATTTCTGCTGGGGAGGATGAATGGATATGATTTGCTGGGGATTTCCTCTTTCCGTTTGAGTGTACTCTACCAGGGATCTTTGACTTCTGCTTGAGAATGCTCCGTTGGGGAGAAGATGCTCTGTTGGAAGATTTTACTAATGTAGAGAAATAAACTCTATTGGAGGATGAACATCTGCAGCCATATAAATAAACTCTACCGGGGATGAGGCTTTATAAAATGTTTGAGATTATAAAACTTAGCTTGGGAACATGGATTCCATCTCTCTCTGAGGGAACTTTGCTGGAGGAGGTAATTCTAGCTTGGGGAAGAAGAGGTCAAAACTTTGGTTGTTTTCACTCTGCGGGGACATAAACATCACTAGGAGGTATGCTTAGTATGTAGCGGTGACTTTGCAGTAGGACATCTCTGCCTTTCTACCTGCTGGAGAAAATAATTACGGATATTTTTTGGATGGATCTTAGTCGTGATTGTACTTGAAGATGTGTCAAAATAAGTGTCAGAATGACATCCGTCTATGGATCATATCTGAACTGTACTTGAAACGTGTGTTGAATGAGTGTCAGAATGACATCCATCTCTGGATCGTATCTGAACTGTACATGAGACATGTGTTGAATGAGTGTCAGAATGACATCTGTCTCTGGATCGTATGTGAATTGTACTTGAAACATGTGGTGAGTGAGTGCCAGAATGACATCCGCCTCTGGATCGTATCTAAACTGTACTTGAAACATGTGTTGAATGAGTGTCAGAATGACATTTGTCTCTAGATCATATCTGAACTGTTTCTAGAGGAGAATTTGAATAAGTATCAGGATATAATCCATCTTTGGATCATACCTGAACTGTTTCTAGATGATAATCTGGAATAAGTATCAGGTTAACATCCGTCTCTGGATCGTATCTGAACTGTTTCTAGAAGAGAATCTGAATAAGTATCAGGATAACATCCGTATCTGTATCATACCTGAACTATTTCTAGAAGAGAATCTAGAATAAGTAACAAGATAACATCTGTCTCTGGATCGTACCTGAACTGTTTCTAGAAGAAAATTTGAATAAGTATCAGGATAACATCCGTCTCTGGATCGTTTGTGCTTTTTACTGGTATGTTTGTGCTTATATGTGATACAAAATTAGGGTAACAAAAATGGAGAGAATCTCATGCATAGAGCCATGGTTTAAATAAAAGATGTTTGTGCTTATATGTGATACAAAATTATGGTAACAAAAATGGAGAGAATCTCATGCATAGGGGGTGTGGATTTAAGAATTTGCTACGCCCATTAACAAATGAACCAAGGAGTTTACGCTGGATCCTGCGTGGCTGGTCTTGAGAGGTACACGGTAGGAACGCGTGTTTGAGGCCTTTAGATCTAGCTTGATGAGATCTGATGGGGATGGATGGAGTTGCACCATGCGTGCGTTGGGCTTTGTATACACTAGATCTGTAATGAAAATACAAGAAAAATGATAATTCCTTGCGTCTGGATCGAACCCAGGACAAGACGCATGAGTATCTTATGTACAAGTGTACTTCCCCTGGGGTGGTGTGTTCATCCGGTGTATTTATCAAATGATAAAAACAAATATTAAATCAAATTTTAATGCCAAACAAATAAAAAAAACACGCGCACAAGTGGACCCTGGTTATTTGAACCAACCACTCAGAAGACTCCATCATGCCACGCTGGCCCTGCCGGAGTCAAGAAAAGTTTAGGTACGTCGGAGTCAACCATTGGTCGTCTTCTTCGGCCATTCAAAACATCAAACCTGTAAAAACGTACATTCTAAAAACCTAAAAGTATCTTATCCTACTAAACCAAGCTCTATGAATTTAATGGTGAGGTTCTTTTAATCTGAAAGTGCCTACACGCAGAGATTTGAAGACCTTAGTTTGTGTTTCCCTAAGAATGGTATAAACATGTTCCTGCTCTATAACTCACATGTTATATGTTAGGTCAATTCTGAAGATGCATACAAACATATGTGAATACATGGAACTAGCTAATAAGGCGTAAGTTAAGAGATTCATTTTTGAACATTTTACCAAACCGGTGCAGTTTTGTTAGCTTGTTTTGGACGTGTCTTGGCTTGGCAAAGGGTCTGAATGGACTCCTGGAAATCTCAAAAGGATGGTTAGATCACTGGTTTTGTGTGAGGAGGTTTGCAACAAAGATTTTGATCTTGCCCTAACACTTTGAATTTTGGAGAATTTTTGGAGAGCTTTTGTATGCAATGTTTCGTTTCCATTTGCTTCTGATTTGCTTGCATCATATAGAGGGATGAATGAGGCTGACAAACCAAGGCTTAAACAAGAATAATTTTTTTTGAAAACTTACCAAACTTGTAGTATTCTTGCCATTTTGGGATTTGCACTAGTTTGGAATGTTGTTGGCTTGTACTTGGGCCTTAAGCTGACCAAAAACCAGACCCATATACATTAACCCACAATTGTATAATTTTATTCCATTTATTTTGAATTTATTTGAATAAAACAAACCAAAATAAAAATAAAATAATAAGAAGGTATAGGGCAAAGTATGAATGAACTTAGGAGTCTCTCTTAAGGTCATGAGCATGTATGAAGCTCAAAAAGTTAGGCCATAAGTTCAAAATCTCAAGTTTTCTCATTTTATATTTCATGAATTTCCTCTAAATTTCCCAACTTGTGAAACTCATAACTTTCTCAATTTTCATCTTTTGAAGGTGATCTTGGAATTTTCAGAAAGCTTAAGATGATATATACACTTACTATTTTATAAATTTTGCATTAGGAGACATTACATTGATGTATTGCCTTGACAAAAAGTGTCTTTTGTTGACTTTTGAAAATGACTTATAATGTATTAGCTCATATCTTTAAAATGAAGCATTTTTGGACTTGAGAAAAAATACAAAGTTATAGAGAATTGAAATTTCTTCAAAATGGGTTTTGGTTGGGGAAAAGTTAATGAAGAATTTGAAAGTTATGCTTGGTCAAAGTTCAGTTGACTTCTCCTAAGGAAACCCTAATTTGACAATTCTCGACTTTTGATGATTTTAGAGCTTTCCTTGGAAAATCATGATAAACCCTTGATCAAATGATTAATATCACTTAAAAATGTTGATGTTAACAAAAACTCTTGAGGTTTGACTGTATGTTGACCATATTTGACTTTTTGCTCAATATAGTTGATTTTTAATCATCTGAACCATTAATTGAGCAAACTTGTGAAGTATGACTTGAAACTTGAGATGAACCTTTTTGAAGGCCTATGGAGAACCATGGAAACCACTTGAGACCTTTTCAACATACTCTTCCTTGAGAAACTCAAAACCCTAGTTGTAGATCTTTGGCTTAGGAGGAGCATTGACTGGTCAACCCTTGAGTATCTTGAGTGTTTGAGGAGCCTCAAAAGAATGCCTTGAAGAAAATCGGAGGTAAAATTTTTGGGTACAATAGACACCACATAGGATTACTAAACATTACTATAATATTCATTATTTTAATGACAACAACTGAATCTAAAATGTCAACTGTAGCAGACCTGATGTCCTATACTTCTGGTTAGGATATTGCATTCGACATGTTGAAACTGTAAGTTGAAATATTTTGTTCAACATGTTGCTGCAAAGTTAGTTTTACCAAAATTCACACCAATCATAATTTCATAGAAATAAAAAGAAGCAACAATACAAAATTCTCCAATTTGGTGTTGATGCTCCTTCTTCCAACCTTTAATCTTAAGAAAGATCAAATCAACTGATATATGCAACCTATTCACTGCTTAAGCTACTTCTTTAAAAGGATTTCAAACACCCCAAGGTTCATTGCAAATATTTTAAACACTCTAATGGATTTTTCACTCGAGTAAATCCAATTGCAAACTATTAACACAAATCACTGATTCCATCATCCAATTCTTGCTACTTTCTTAAAAATATTTAAACCACTCTAAGGTTCCCTGAAAAGATTTTTCACATGGAAAATTCCTTCTTGCGTGATCCTACATAAAACCCCCAATTAAACAAATGATGTTGGAGGACAAACCCGATGGTTTCTCTAGATGAAGACCCCAACATAAACTCAACCCAAAACCAATTGGAAATCCATAATTCTTCTTCTAGATGGCACCCCGATGGAACATCCTCACAATGTAATGTAGGTGAGTATGCATAGATTGGAAGGTTGAAGAAGAAGAGAGAAAGTGGGCTAATTTTGTGGTGTTGTACCCCAAAATTTTCCCTCTCATTTCTCAATATATTTCCTACAAAGATCTTCAATGACTCGAGTTTGCGCAAGTATCGACTAGGTCAAACAATCTCCTCAGCATTGATGCCTCAAATTAGGGTTTGAGTTTGTACAAAGGCAGTTGGATATCTAATGCTTCAAATGACTTTCATGGATCATTATGGACCCTACGGATTACTTCTGTCAAGTTTCAAGTCTTGGATCACAATTTTCCAAGAAAGTCATTCAAATTATCAAAAGGCCAAAATGGGCAAAATTAGGGTTTTAACTAGAAATGACCGAACTTTGATTTTTGACCTAATACCTGACTTATTGGTTGGAAGCATGATCTCAAGGATCCAATCGTGTCATTTTGACCTAATCGCATATTTCAATTCATCTCTTGAGATCAGTGGATTTAAAAAACGAAATTCGGTTAACTAGTAGAAAAAGTCAATTGTACACTAAAAAGTCAAACTTTGACTTTTTGACCAAAATTGAGTCCCAAAAATCACATTTCATCAAGACATCCAAAATATGAAATTTGATCATCAAAAATCAAGAGAGTAAAAAATCCAACTTTGCAAGAATTGGAAAATTTTCTAAGTATTTTCTATACTTGTTAATTTCATTGCTTCATGACATCTTTTCACTATAATTCAAAATAATTTAAGATGTTACAAATAATTCAAGATGTTAAAAATGATTCAAGTTATTACAAAGTGACATTTTTACAAGATTACAAATTCTAAACTTTGTCTTGGTTAAACTTTTCCCTTTGATCAAACCTTGCCACTATGATGTCCACAAAACCAAACTTATGTCATGCTACAAACAATGTTGTCTAAACTACTGTTGTACAAAGCCTTATATACTTCCAAGTCCAAGCCTGATATACTGTCCACATAACAGCTCAAAACCATGTCAAAAACATTTTGTTGTACTGCTATAGAACAACCCTGCACGAAGCTGTCACAACACTCCAAAACTGCTGCAAAAACAGCCTTGTTATGCTACTACCAACCCAGTCCAAGCCTACATTATCTAAATCCCATGTTTGCATCAAATTTGCATATAAGAGATGAACCTAAAAAGTTTTGAAGACAGCATACCCAAACAGTTCAAATTGTTATTTATTTCCCTCCCAAAATCTCAGCTAAACTTCATCTATAAAATAAATTATTCTCACAACACACAAGGGTGGTTTGGAGAGAGAGAATAGAGAGTTTTGAAAATGTAACAGAACTTTTCTTGTAACTTATGCTCATCCTCAACCCTGTTTTTATTCATCCAAAACCGAAACTCAACCCATTATTCCATCTTGCATACCCTCCCTTAAACCAACCAGCCCAAGCACCTTGTGACATAGAGATTGTTCAAACGCGAGAACAATTTCGATGGAGTCATTATCTTCACCTTCCAACACAAAAATAGTACAATAAAACTTGACTGAGTTAGTGTGATCCAAGAGCTCAGAACAACTTTCTAAGAGATTCACTGAAGCCATCACAGCATCTGGAAAAGTATTCAGACTCAAAAAACCAAGTGCAGTGTCAAGGTAAGCCTTCTTGACTTTTCATTTTTTCATAAATCACTAAAGATTCATTTTGAAGATAAAGTGAAGTAATCATTGCCCCTTGAATCTAACCATTTGCTTGTTGTTTATTTTTACCAATCATATGTTGTACACTGATCTGTACATACAATAAAACAATGTTTAAGGCAAAAACCTGCACCACGAGTTGACACATACTCACATGAGTCGACTCATTTTGGTGACAAAACAGGGTATGAGTCGACACAAGGCCTTATATGTCGACACATACTGCTATCTATACCCCAAAACTGAAAGACAAAAGGTGCATGAGTCGACACAAAACACGTATGTGTCGACACAAACAGGAAATGAGCCGAAACATCACATTATGCATCGAATCATACTAACTTGATTTGGTTTTACAGGGGCAAGGACAGTTATGTGTCGATGTATAGATGCATGTGTCAACACATAAGGGTTAAAAAAAAATTTTTTTTCCTTTATTTTACTATGTTTTTATGTTTTCTATATATTTTCTTCATTGCCATTCAATATGATTGTAATATTTAAGCTACTACTTCATCCCCATTTGTAAATTGTACCCCCATCCCCCTAACGATGTAATATCATAGGATTTTAATTTCCGCAAATTTATCTTTTTCATATAATTGTTAGTAATTAGGGTGTGTATGGCAAGATAAAATCAACCGTTAGAAAACCTTAATCTCAAAGACAATGCATGCAATCAAAACACAATTGACACAAGCACCTTTAGGTTAACCTTGCTTGTTTCCTCGAAAATAGTCATGTCCCTCGAATATGGGTGTTTTAGCAAAGACCCTCGATAAAAAAAGATCGTAGTCCTTCGATGTCCCTTGATGATGCCTTCGGTAAACGATCTAGTCCCTTTCGAAAATTGCTAAAACGTCTCATAAGTTACCTTCTATGACAATACGATTGACCCACGCCAGTCCCTTCACATACAATGATAGGTGTGATACGGTGGCAGAACCGACTGTTTAATACTGGTTTGCGTTTTGCGTTTTCTGTTCGCAAAATGTCGCGGTAAGCAAGAGTCGCCACCGACTTTTATTTCATCCAATCATGGTAAAGGAAAAAGAACAGAAATTTTTTTTTTGAGATATTCTGAGTACGGGGGGTAGATTATAGAAAGGGAAGGTGTTAGCACCCTTTCTATCCATGGTTTTCCATGGGCTCTTAGGTACTTGCTCATCTTTTTAAAATTGATTGCGTGTGTGCTTGCTTTGAAAATATTTTACTTCATGATAACCCCTGTATCAGTCCTCAAGGATGTGACGAAGTTGTTTTGAAAATTGTTTCAAAAAGTGTTTGGGTGAAAAGATTTGTTTTGAGCAAGTAACTACTAGCATCTACCTACTCGAAAAAGATCGTTTTTGTTCTATTTCTTTTAGACAGCGATATCCCACTATTAAGGAGTAGGTCGCAGCTTCATTTAGTTTGTAAGGGACGTTCGAAAGGGACGAATACATTCACTAAAGCAATAGTTAGAAAACTTTAGTAGTAACCCTAGAGTCTTGAGATATTTTCGAGGCGACATTTCCGAAACAACATTCGAATGGGACAATTTGATCTCTTTAGACTGGAGGTCAACCACTAAAATCTCCTATGCTTAATGATTGTTTACCGGAGGCAAACGAAGTGAGGCAAACCCTAAGAGTGAACATGTGCGAGTGATTTGTTTCAGTTATTTTAATCTTTGCACATTAGGGTTTTCTAACAGTTTTAATTTTTCATGCATTCTTGCCATACAATCCTATTAGCCATACATCTAGACAGTTAATAATTTGCTGAAACTAAAAGCAGAAATAAACCTAGCTATTACATGGCTTTGACAGTTACATAATTGCCTTGACGGGAAATAAAAGTACGAAATTTTAAAACCCTAATTAAAACTATTACAACCTTGAAACAGTTACAATAATAATGGCAAAAATAATAACAAGCGTGCGACAAATTAAATGCGAGAGAAATTAGGGTTTTGACCCTTGACTAAATCTAATATTAATTGATTAAAGAAAACTTCATTTTTTTTGTCATTTTTGTTATTTAAGAAAATAAGTAATAATTGAAATAAATAAAAAAGAACCTAATTACTAATTAACTTTAATTAAGAAAAATTATCAAATTAACCTATTTTTTGTGTTTTTGTTTGAAGAAAAGAAAATAATTAAATCACGAATTTAAATCTAGTTTTCTAATTGATTTTATTTATAAAAACAAGTTAAATTTTCCCAAAATTAAATAAACTAATCAATTTAAAAAATATTTTTTAAGAAAATAAATCATTTTTTGTGATTTTTGATTGGTTAATTTTAAAAAAAAATAATTTTTGTATTAATAAAGAAAAGAAAAGAAATAAAGAAAAGAAATTAAAGAAAATAAATAAAGTAACCAAATGGGCCTGCTATTAGCAATTCTGGGGGGTGTTGAACTGAAATTCTTGGCCCATTAAGCTCCTAAGCCCAGTCAGCGCTGGATCTGGTGTAATGTTGACTTTGTGGTGCACCATGGGTCTTCAAAGGAGAAGTGTAAGATCTGGCCAGCTGGGCGCCCAGTGGTTGGGTGTTGATGTTGCATGATAGGCGTGGGATGATGAATTGCCTTGGATTGGCCTGAAATTATTAAGAAAATATCAAAATGCACACGCCTGGGATCGAACCCAGGATGTGTGCATCAAAGGCATGCTTCCTAACCATCTGCGTTGGACTTGTTAGTTGTACATATAATAAAAGAAATAAGTCAAAAATCAAAATCAATTGCCATGCTCAGAAAATGCGCGAATTTTCAAATGCTCCAATGGTGGCTTGACACGCCATCGTCTTCTCTCTTGAACCGTTGTTTTAGATGGGAGACATTTACCTAGGGACGTTCATTCGTAGCTATAACCCTGCCCATCTCAAAAATTCTGTATACGCAATATAAATTCAATTGGTGACCATGAATCAACTGGGTTTGAAGCCCTGGTCATCATGGTACACAATATGAGAGCCAATTGTTCCTGTATTAAAAACCCTAAAACAAACTCGTAAACCCTAACAATGGCGTTACGCGATCCCTGTGCAGAAACTCAAATCAAAGCATTCAAAAATGTTTCAAGCATGACAATAAACATGGATATGTGATTAAAATTGATTTATGATGCGTAAATCAATGGATTCAAACTTTGAAAAAATGCAAACTGTGATTTCTCTAGGGGAGATTTCTGGATGCTTTGAGGCTAGCAAACGATGCTATTAGCTTCTTGAGATGTCCAGGAATGGATTAGAAGCCTTGGAATAGTTTGAGCTGGCCTGTGGAAGAAAATAGGTCTCACACTTTTCTTTGAAATTTTGCAATTTTGTTCTGCCTCTTTTCACGACTCTCACCCTTGTTATTGCCTTGTATATGTTCAATATATATCATAGAGTGAATTAGGGTTGTAAAAACATATCACATCTTTGAAAGTTTTGAAGATTTGATTTGATTTTCATGGCATATGTAAACTTTCTATATGTTGCCAAATAATGCCTTTCTTGTACCAACAACCTTGATTCGAATTGATCATGATATCCTTACATTATTTGATTAAAATCCTGTCCCAAAATCAGATCAGAACATATCTTTTTCATTATTGATTAATTATTTGATTTAATTGTAATTTTAATTAACAAAAAAACAAAATAAATTGAAAAGTGAAGCAAATAACATGAGTTTGGATATTTGGGTCGTGGATTATATTATAAGGGAGGTGCAAGCATAAAAAGTTAGGCCCATTAGGCAAAAAATGCAATTTTGAGCCCATTTGACTTTTGGCAATTTTGCAAAAAGGGTCAACTTTGAAAAGGCATATCTCCTCCAATTTTAACCCTAGAGAGGTGTTCTTTTACTTTTTAGAAAGCTTAGTATGTCCCCTAAGAAACCCTTTTGGTCTCATCTCAACTGAGTCTTCCATGTTCATGTATGAAGCTTTGACCCAAAAGGTGTTTTTGTTGACTTTTCAAAATCACCCATAATGTCAAAATTCATATCTTTTTATGGGTGCATATTTTGAACTTTTGAGCTGAATATGAATTGTAAGTAATTTCATCCTCTTAAAAATGAGATTTGGATGCAAAATTTATGATAAAGTATGAAGAAGTTATGCTTGGTCAAAGTTGGGTTAACTTTTCCTACAAAACCCTAATTTAGCAACTTTTGGGTTTTGATGAATTTGGAGCATTCCTTGAGGAATCATGATCAACCATTGATCAAATGATGGAGGTCACTTCAAAATGTTGATGTTGACCAAAATTTCTGAGGTTTGACTGTATGTGGGCCACAATTGACTTTTGACCTAGTATAGTCGATTCTTAAGCATCTGATCAGTTGGCTGGGCAAAATTCTTGTGAAAGGCATGAAACTTGATATGTAGGGTCTTGGGAACATAATAAGACCTTGGAAAACATATGGGGCTTTTTTGGCTCACCCATCTTGATGAAAATATAAACCCTAATTTCTAGGTGCACTGCCTTAGGAGAGAGTTTGTCTGGTCAACTCTTGGGCTTCCTTGAGCAACTTGGGGACTTCAATTGACATGTATTGAGTAAAATGAGAGGGCAAATTTTGATATGTATGACCATGGAAGATAGCAATAAGTTTTTTTCATCGATTAGTTTTAACTGATCAAGTCGGGTTTGGATCCATTCGTCTTCGTTCAAACCCGCATCCTTCATAATTCTGAGAGAAGGTATCTGGACTTCTATGGGTAGGACTGCCTCCATGCCATATACCAGAGAGTAGGGTGTTGCCCCTGTCGAAGTTCGTGCTAAGGTACGGTACCCGTGAAGAGCTAATGGTAACATCTCATTCCAGTCTTTATATTTCACCGTCATCTTATGTACAATCTTCTTGATGATTTTGTTAGCTGCTTCAACAGCGCCATTCATCTTCGGCCGGTAGGGAGAAGAATTATGATGTTATATCTTGAACTGCTTACAGAACTCGGTGATCATTGTGTTGTTGATATTTGTACCATTGTCAGTAATAATCCTCTCTGGTACACCATATCGACAGATCAGATTATGTCGGATGAACCGCGCCACAACATTCTTGGTTATTGTAGCAAAAGAAGCTACCTCAACCCACTTTGTAAAGTAATAAATGGCTACTAAGATGAAACGATGCTCGTTAGACGTAGTAGGTCTGATCCCACCGATCATGTCGATGCCCCACGTCGCAAAGGGCCAAGGAGCTGTCAGGATGTTCAAAGGAACTGGAGGTACATGCACCTTATCAGCATAGATTTGGCATTTATGACAAGTTCGAGAGTGCTGATAACAATCGACTTCCTTAGTGGACCAATAATATCATTTCCCGTAGGATCTTCTTAGCCATGGTATGTCCACTAGAATGGATTATGAAGGTGCCTTCATGTAGATCTGTTACGATCCTCTCTGCTTCGTTCTTGTCTACACACCGTAGTAGTGTGGGGTCATGATTGCGTTTATAGAGGATCCCATTATTGAGGAAGAACTTTGTAGTGAACCATCTCAGAAACTTCTTATCATTGACAGATGCCCCTTCAGTATATTCCTGAGCCTCGAGATACCTTTGGACTCTATGAAACTAGGGTTTGTCTGCCACTACTTTGGTATCAATCCCGCAGCAGTGTACTGGTTCATCCAACCTCTCAATGGTAATTTGGGGAGCTTCATTGTCCCACCTAACCTTGAACATAGAAGACATGGTAGCTAGCGCGTCGGCCAACTGGTTCCCCTCTTGTGGGAAATGTTCGAAGGTTACCTCCTCAAAGTACGGGAGAAATGTCAGTACACACTCTCTGTAAGGAATGAGATTCAGGTGCTTCGTATCCCACTCGCCTTTGATCTGACTTATCACCAGAGTGGAATCCCTAATACACTTAAGAACTTAATCCTCAGATCAATAGCAGCTCGAAGACCCATAATACATGCTTCATACTCCTCCATGTTTTTGGTGCATTTGAAACATAATCGGGAGGTGAACGGAGTATGATAGCCCTCGGGAGATATTATTACAGCGCCAATACCGTTACCCAGCATGTTCGAGGCTCTATCAAAATACATAGACCATCAGGATCCTTCTTCGGGTCCTTCATCCGGTCCAGGCTCTTCGTAGTCAGTCACCAACATAATATTCTCATCCGGGAACTCAAAATTCATGGACTAGTAGTCATCCACAGCCTGATGAGCCAAATGATCAGCCAATACACTCCCCTTTATAGCTATTTGGGTCGTATATTGTATTTCGTATTCGGTTAAGATCATTTACCACCTTGTTATCCTTTTAGAGAGAGCGGGCTTCTCGAAAATGTATTTGATCGGATCCATCTTTGATATCAACAAGGTAGTGTGAGTCAGCATATACTGTCTCAGCCAGCGAGCAGCCCATGCCAAAGCGCATCAAGTTTTCTCGAGCAATGAGTATCGGGTCTCACAGTCAGTAAACTTTTTGCTAAGGTAGTAAATGGTGTGCTCTTTTCGGCCAGACTCGTCATGTTGCCCCAGCACGAACCCCATTGAATTGTCTAGCACTGTCAACTATAATATCAAAGGTCTTCCTTCAACTAGAGTCATTAGAATTGGCGGTTCTTAAAAGTATTCTTTGATTCTTTCGAAAGCGGTCTGGCATTCATCATTCCACTTCACCACTTGATCTTTCTTCAGAAGCTTGAAGACTGGCTCACAAGTAGCAGTTAGATGTGAAATGAACTTGGCGATGTAATTCAGACGTCCCAAGAAACCTCTGACTTCCTTCTCTGTGCGGGGAACCGACATCTCTTGTATAGATTTTACTTTCGCAGGGTCTACCTGAATACCCTTGTCACTGACGATAAAACCCAGAAGCTTACCAGACCTTACCCCAAAGGTACACTTGTTCGGATTCAACCTCAGCTTATATGTCTTCAACCTGTCAAACAATTTCTGGAGATGATCAAGATGCTCTTCCTCAGTCTGAGACCTTGCTATCACGTCATCAACATACACTTCGATCTCGTGGTGAATCATGTCGTGGAACAAAGCGACCATGGCACGCTAATAGGTTGCCCTAACATTCCTCAACCCAAAAGGAATCACCTTGTAGCAGAAGGTGCCCCACTGTGTGACTAAAGTTGTCTTCTCCATGTCTTTAGGAGCCATCCCGATCTGGTTGTAGCCTGAGAAACCTTCCATGAAGGAGAAGATTTTATGCTGCATGGTGTTGTCGACCAGAACATCGATGTGAGGA
The DNA here is from genome assembly GCA_948472305.1 of Vicia faba. NCBI lineage: Eukaryota > Viridiplantae > Streptophyta > Magnoliopsida > Fabales > Fabaceae > Vicia > Vicia faba. Next base: position 11,119,412 of record OX451735.1, read on the forward strand.
AGTGGGAAGTCATCATTGGGCCTTGCACTGTTCAGATCTCTGTAATCAACACACATTTGTACCTTACCGTCTTTCTTAGGAACCGGAACAACGTTAGCAACCCCCTGTGGATACGAAGTGACAACCAAGAATCCTACATCGAGTTGTTTCGTGACCTCTGTCTTGATTTTCTCTGACATTTCAGGACGCATACGACGGACCTTATGCTTAACCGGAGGACAATCTTCTTTAGTCGACATGCGATGTACCACAATATCAGTGTCTAAACCAGGAATGTCTTCATAGGACCAGGCGAAGATCTCAACATAGTCGTGCAACATCTGTATCAACCTCCATTTGACGCTAAGCTCCAGATTTGCACCTATTTTAACCTCCTTTCTGTCTTCCACTGTACCCAAGTTCACTCTCTCAACCGACTCTTCATGAGGTTGTATGACCTTCTCTTCCTGCTGTAATAGCCTAGAAAGTTCTCCGGGCGCCTTACAATCATCCTCACCTTCATCCTAGGCTTGGTTGATCGAACTTTTGAAGTCATAATTGGCCATAGCAGAGCTGTTATCAATGGGATCCAGAGTGGATATGGATCTGCATTATGATACGTGAGCGTGTGTAAGAGAAAGAGCTGTTTGATAAAGTGAAAAACAGAAAAGAAAAATAGAGAGCGCTAAATTTGTATGCCAGAAACGTCCAATGCTTTATTAATGATTATTAAATGACAAATAATAGCCCTCACAAGCAAAGCCAAGGTGCCTCGGGCAAGGCACTTGGCCGTAAATTTTCAAATTGTTTGTTACAAATATTTAAACAAATAAGTCAATTACTGCAGAATAAAAGAAACAGGTACAAAGTCCCTAGCCGTCCAGTTATTCGGTCCACCGTTGGTAGTCAGGTAGATCCAGCTGTCGATGTCTGATTCCTCTTCGCTGTCTTCAATGGCATTTATCCCACGATTGCTGATGTGTAGGGGAGGTCCTTTAGCTCGATCATGTCTATCATCCCTTTGAGCCCCGGTAGTAAAGCCTAAACCAAATTTATCAGTTTTATGAGTGAAATCAGGGAGCCGACCCCAATTAGCACACCCACCTTTTTCCACCACAGCCTGAGCGTCCTTGAGAGAAGCCATCTTCAAAGGAGGTTTGTTGCTAACAGTTTCAGTCGATACCAAGACCTGAGGGACCTCTTCAAAATCCTGACAAGGAGTTTCTATGAATTCCCCGTCCATCTCTATGTAGCGAAAGGAGTGGAGGTGACTCAGCATATATTCTTCCTCGCCCCGCACTGTGACAATCTTTCCTTTCACCAAATACTTTAGCATTTGATGGAGTGTGGAGGTGACTGCCCCAGCCTCATAGATCCTAGGACGACCCAACAAACAAGAATATGATGGCCTGATATCCATCACATAGATGGTGGACCCAAAAGTCTGAGAACCTACTTTGACAGGGATGTCCACTTCCCCATGCACCATTCTCTTCGATTCATAAAAAGCCCTTACCATAATGTTACTGGGTTTCAGGGTTAAACCCTTGCAATCTAACCATTCTAATGCCTTCTTCGGTAGAACATTTAGTGAAGACCCAGTATCTACCAGCACATGAGACATAGTGGTGCCCATGCATTCAATCGAGACATGCAGAGCATCATTATGCTTCCTTCCTATCAGAGTCAAATCTGCATCTGAAAAACCTATCCCATTATCAGCAGTCAGGCTGGCCACACAATCTTTGAACTGATCAGCTGAAGTCTCTTGCGGCATATGCGCAGTCTTGAGAAATGCAATCAAAGCCTTCGCATGGGCTTCAGAACACAATAGCAAAGACAACATGGATATCTTCGATGGGGTCTGCCCCAGCTGCTCTACCACATTGTAATCGCTTTTCTTAATGATTTTCAGTATTTCCTCCATTTCTTGCTTAGAGGCTTCCACAACAATTTTCTTATGTGCCTCCGTCCGGGTAGGCTCACCTACAACCTCTTTGTTATGGGTATCAGATGATTCACCGACTGGAGTAAGAACAGGAACAAAAGTCAATATACTAGAAGTAATAGTAGATGGAATAGGCTTGTTAACAGTCTTAGGGGAAATCTCGGGAGAGAAGACCCTTCCGCTTCGGGTGATTTTGCTGGTTCCGACAATGTTATCGATACTAGGATCAGCTTCTTCATCTTTCAGATCTAGTTTGATGCCATGATAGTACACATCGGCACCATAATGCCAGGGAACAACTTTATCGGAGACATACGGGACAAGACCAGGAACAGTGATTATCAGTGGAGCAATTCTTGGAGCCGATGTAATCCTAACAGGTTTTCTCGAGGAAACCTTGGAAGGATTGGCAGAAATGGTTATAATGGCAACGTCTTCAACTGGAACAAAAGGAACCATAGTTTTCTCAAACAAAATTTCTTTTCTATCTATCAAGCGTTGGACACCTAACTTCAGAAAACGGCAACCAGAAGGTAGAAACGGACACATGTGGCAACCTTCACCACATCCAAGAAATATACCGGCCAATAGAAAATTCTTCTTTACAGTCCTGAGAGGAGTAGAAAATTCGTCAATAGAGGTAACAAACAAATCAGTATCAATAGCATTGACTCCACTACCATGTTTAGGCATGGGAGCAGTTATGACATTTGGCTTCTCCGGGGCATCAAAATTTATTTCCTTGGCTTCAATCAAGTTTTGTACTTTGTTTCTCAGAGCCCAGCAGTCATTTGAATCATGGCCAGGACTCCCAGAATGATAGGCACACCGGGAATTTGGATTATATCGGGGAGATGTAGTATTTGGATTCTTGGGAGCCTCTCTCGAAGTTGCCAAGTGGGATTTCAGCGGGTGAGGTAGAACTTCAGCTAATGTCATATTGATGCGGGTAAACTGCCGTTGTGGCCTTTCAACCCGTTGTTGATTGTTGCGTTGTGGAGCAACTACAGGTCTAAGTATCATCACGACACATACTGTCTGACGATGTTCAACCCTGCTTTGGCCCCTCGGGCTGTAGATGGCACGAGCTTCCTTCTTATCATCAAAAGGCTTCTTTACTGAACTTGAAGAGGCATCCTTTTGTATTTTTCCGCTTTGAATTCCAGCTTTTACTCTTTTCCCAGTTAGGATCAGCTCGGTGAAACCAGTTGATGAACTGCCGATCAAATGATTGAAAAATGGACAAGATAGCGTCCCCAGAAACATATCAACTAACTCCCTATCAGACAACGGGGGTTGAACTCTCCCAGCCAAGTCTCTCCATTTTTATGCATAATCTTTAAAACCTTCACCTACACCCATGGACATACTCTGGAGTTGAGTATGAGTGGGAGCAAGGTCGGCATTATACTGATACTGCTTATAGAAGGCAACAGCCAGATCTTCCCAGTTTCGGATATTTGCTCCCTTTAGCTGGTAGAACCATTCAAGTTGAGTCCCTGACAAACTATCTTGAAAGAAGTGAACCCATAGATTTTTATCAGCTGTGTAGGGCTAAATCTTCCTGAAATATGAGCGGAGATGGAGTTTTGGGCAGGAAACCCCATCATACTTGGTAAAAACTGGAGCTTTGAACTTTTGTGTGGTGACCACTCCCGACACCAAACCCAATTCTTCAAAATCCAACCCAGGTATCCTCTGAACTTCCATGGCACTCAGACGATCCTCTAACTGTTTGTATCTATCCTCAGTAGGAGTATATTGCTCATCGTTATAATCAGTATCATTGTCAGAGACTGCAGGACTAGGGTCCTTTTCCCCTTCTTGGTTCTCCCCTTCCTTGGATGAAGAGCTCAGATCAGTTTGTTGCTTCAACCTTTCTCCAAACCTTCTGCCCATATTCAGAATACCGACAACCTTCTTCTTCTTCTTCCCTTTCAGAATGAGGGCTTTCAGATCCTCCTTCCCTTTTGCAAGACTGATGAACATTTGTTGGAACTGGGCGTTCTGTGCTTAAAGGTCCTTGATGCTCTGTTCGGAAGACATTTCTGCTGAAATAAACAGCGAAGAAGATGAGAAACCTGTAATGGTACCTGTAATGATGTGCTATGGATGGGATGCAAATGCAATAATTTCAAAGACTTCTAGAAATTGAAATTTTCAAACCATAATAAACAAAACTTTATTAGCTGAATTTGAAGTTCAAATGCCTTTTAGGCTTTACAATTTTAAAAAATAAATCTAAAACTATAAAAGACATTAAAATTCCTATGGATGCTTCCTCGTTGTACTGGGATAGTCATTGAGTCCTCTTTTTTCATGCAACTTCTTTGTGAGCTCTAAGACTTTCCTCTCCTGAGCATGGAATTGATACTTGTAAGTATCTCGCTCCTCCATCAACTGAATCCAAGACCTCTGCAATTCTCCAAGATCAGTGGGCATATAAGGATAGAGAACTGTGTAAGGAATACCCTCCTCCGTAGTGGGTTACACAATCACTGGCAAAACAGCAACATAGGGCATCATAAGCTGCTGGTCACGAGCTCGTACACATTGTAGGTAGGGTTCCATAGGAATGGAAGTATTTGGTCCCAAATCCTTGGTGCCAAATCTGTTTACCATGCCCCAGGCTCGTATGAATCTCCGACGATACTCTTTGACATCATCTTCATAATTGAATACAATACCCTCGATAAGTAACTCATGGGGACCATCCCTTCGAGCATAACCAAATTGTCGCAGGGCTAGACAAGGGTTACAGGTTATACCCCCTCTGATGCCAAGTAGCGGAACATTAGGGTACTCTCCGCAGCTATCAATAATAGCAGTATTTTCCATAGCTCGAGAACACCAGAGAATATCTGCATGGGAGAGCGACGTTATCTTTTGCGACCAAACCAAACCGTCTTCATTCTTTAGTACCGACTTAGGGAGGTGAGAAATAAACCACCTCGACTGTAGTGGCATACAACACATAAGAATCCCTCTTCTTTTCATGGTACGAGTATGGAGAGCGTGTAAAATATCTCCGAGCAAAGGAGGCACCGGGTTATGAGAGAGAAAGATCTTTATAGCATTCACATCTACGAATGAGCCCAAATTAGGGAATAGGAATAACCCATATATTAGAAGAGCCAAGACCTCCTCGAAAACTTGAAAGTCCGCATCATCCCAAAATAGTTGTGCTTTGTTTATTAGAAACTTAGCTAGAAAACCCTTGACTCCGCTTCTTGTTTCCCAATTGGATACCACGTCGGCCTGTTTCAGGTGCAAAGCTGAGGAAATGACTTCTGGCTTAGGAGCTTCTTCTAAACCTGTGAAGGGTAACTGCTCAAGAATGGGTATATCCAACAGCTGAGAGAATTCTTCCAAGGTGGGTACCAACTGATAGTATGGAAAGGTGAAGCAGTGGTGCTTGGGATCAAAGAACTGAAAAAGTACACTCATCATCTTTTCATCAAAGTTTAAAGTAACTAGGTCGAGAAGTCGACCATGTCTCTTGGTGAATGCAGAAGTTTCAGAAACCCTTGATGCTAGCTCTTTGAGTTGGGAAGGTATCTTCACGAAGCTGATTTGGATAGTGTTTCTACGAACATAAGCCATGATCTGCAAAACAGGGCAAAGATAAATTCCCTTGGTCTTTGAAATGGTTAGTGCAATAAGAATGGATTTTATGTTATGATTCATGATGTCATGATAAAACATAGGTATAACAAACACAGGTATAGCAAGCACAGTCAAATCACACAAAGTCCTTAGGTTTAAGGCTTGCATGAGGTCAAAGGTAGTACCCTCTTGAAGTTAGTTGGTTTCAAACCTGTCTTAGAAATAGTAACCGGGTTCTAAAGGATCTCAATATCACTGACCATCCTTTATCGGCATTGTCTCAACTCACACAATCTTTTCTTGCGGCCGAAATATCCCGAAAGTCTGATCTCAATGAGTGTAGCATCGTGTATCAACCAGTTCTCAGCTCTACACCGAGGCCGGCTATCTCACTACTTTCTAATGGCCAAGTTGGGCAATTAAAGGTTCTAAGGTTAGTTGGTGCTTCACGACACCATGCGGCGGCCCCGTACTCTCCCTGATTGACTCAAGGGTTACCAGTACCAACCAAAGTGCCACATCAACATAGCTACTGCTTCAACCATGCCGGTATACCCCAGCATAGTTCCCTTACAGTTTATTGCTACTTACCTAAAAAAGGTGTTTCCCCCGATCCGGGTGTAGGATCAAATAACCCAAGCAGTTCCCATAAATATAAAGCAAGCAAAACAATCAAGAGAAAGCAACTAAACATGACCTAGATCCTAAGGTATACCCCACTTTTATTCCCCAGCAGAGTCTCCAGTTCCGTGATACGGTGGAAGAGCCGACTGTTTAATACTGGTTTGCATTTTGCATTTTCTGTTAGCAAAATGTTGCGGTAAGCAAGAGTCGCTACCGACTTTTTTTCATCCAATCATGGAAAAGGAAAAAGAACAGAAAAAACCTTTTTTTGAGATATTCTGAGTACGTAGGGTAGATTATAGAAAGGGAAGGTGTTAGCACCCTTTCTATCCATGGTTTTCCATGGGCTCTTAGGTACTTGCTCATCTTTTTAAAATTTCTTGTGTGTGTGCTTGCTTTAAAATATTTTACTTCGTGATAACCCTTGTATCAGTCCTCAAGGATGTGACGAATTTGTTTTGAAAACTGTTTTGAAAAGTCTTTGGGTGAAAAGATTTGTTTTGAGCAAGTACCTACTAGCATATACCTACTTGAAAAAAGATCGTTTTTGTTCTATTTCCTTTAGACAGCGCTATCCCACTATTAAGGAGTAGGTAGCACCATCGTTGGAGTTTGTAAGGGACGTTTGAAAGGGACGAATACAATCACTAAAGCAATAGTTAGAAAACTTTAGTAGTAACCCTAGAGTCTTGAGATCTTTTTGAGGCAACATTTCCGAGGAAACATTTTTGAGGAAACATTCGAATGGGACAATTTGATCTCTTTAGACTGAAGGGCCACCACTAAAATCTCCTATGCTTAATGATCGTTTACCGAAGGCAACCGAAGTGAGGTAAACCCTAGGAGTGAACATGTGCGAGTGATTTGTTTCAGTTATTTTAATCTTTTCACATTAGGGTTTTCTAACTGTTTTAATTTTTCATGCATTCTTGCCATACAATCCTATTATCCATACATCTAGACAGTTAATAATTTGCTGAAAGTAAAAGCAGAAATAAACCTAGCTATTACATGGCTTTGACAGTTACATAATTTCCTTGACGGGAAATAAAAGTACGGAATTTTAAAATCCTAATTAAAACTATTACAACCTTGAGACAGTTACTATAATAATGGCAAAAATAATAACAAGCACGCGACAAATTAAATGCGAGAGAAATTAAGGTTTTGACCCTTGACTAAATCTAATATTAATTGATTAAAGAAAACTTCATTTTTTTGTCATTTTTGTTATTTAAGAAAATAAGTAATAATTGAAATAAATAAAAAAGAACCTAATTACTAATTAACTTTAATTAAGAAAAATAATCAAATTAACCTATTTTTTGTGTTTTTGTTTGATGAAAAGAAAATAATTAAATCACGAATTTAAACCTAGTTTTCTAATTGATTTTAATTATAAAAACAAGTTAAAATTTCCCAAAATTAAATAAACTATTCAATTTAAAAAATATTATTAAGAAAATAAATCATTTTTTGTGATTTTTGATTGGTTAATTTTAAAAAAAAAAAAAATTTTGTATTAATAAAAAAAGAAAAGAAATAAAGAAAAAAAATTAAAGAAAATAAATAAAGTAACCAAATGGGCTTGCTATTAGCAATTCTGGGGGGGGGGGGGTTGAACTGAAATTCTTGGCCCATTAAGCTCCCAAGCCCAGTCAGCGTTGGATCTGGTGTAGTGTTGACTTTGTGGTGTACCATGGGTCTTCAAAGGTGAAGCGTGAGATCTGGCCAACTGGGCATCCAGTGGATGGATGTTGATGGTGCATGATAGGCGTGGGATGATGAATTACATGGGATTGGCCTGAAATTATTAAGAAAATATCAAAATGCACACGCCTGGGATCGAACCCAGGACGTGTGCATCAAAGGCATGCTTCCTAACCATCTGTGTTGGACTTGTTAGTTGTACATATAATAAAAGCAATAAGTCAAAAAGCAAAATCAATTGCCATGCTCAGAAAACGCGCGAATTTTCAAATGCTCCAATGGTGGCTTGACACGCCATCGTCTTCTCCCTTGAATCGTTTTTTTAGATGAGAGACTTTTACCTACTGACGTTCGTTTGTAGCTATAACCCTGTCCATCTCAAAAATTATGTATACACAATATAAATTCAATTGGTGACCATGAATCAACTGGGTTTGAAGCCCTGATCATCATGGTACCCAATATGAGAGCCAATTGTTCCTGTATTTAAAACCCCTAAAACAAACTCGTAAATCCTAACAATGTCTTTACGCGATCCCTGTGCAAAAACTCAAATCAAAGCATTCAAAAATGTTGCAAGCATGACAATAAACATGGATATGTGATTAAAATTGATTTATGATGCGTAAATCGATGGATTCAAACTTTGAAAATAATGCAAACCGTGATATCTCTAGGGGAGATTTCTGGATGCTTTGAGGCTAGCAAACGATGCTATTAGCTTCCTGAGATGTCCAGGAATGGATTAGAAGCCTTGGAATAGTTTGAGTTGGCTTGTGGAAGAAGATAGGTCTCACACTTTTCTTTGAAATTTTGCAGTTTTGTTCTGCCTCTTTTCACGACTCTCACTGTTGTTCTTGCCTTGGACATGTTCAATATATATCAGAGTGAATTAGGGTTGTAAAAACAGATCACATCTTTGAAAGTTTTAAAGATTTGATTTGATTTTCATGGCATATGTAAACTTGCTATATTGAGCCAAATTATGCCTTTCTTGTACCCATCAGCCTTGATTCGAATTGATCATGATATCCTTGCATTATTTGATTGAAATCCTGTCCCAAAATCAGATCACAACATATCTTTTTCATTATTCATCAATTATTTGATTTATTTGGAATTTTAATTAACAAAAAATCAAAATAAATTTAAAAGTGAAGAAAATAACATGAGGTTGGATATTTAGGTCGTAGGTCATATTATAAGTGAGGTGCAAGCATAAAAAGTTAGGCCCATTTGGCAAAAAAAGCAATTTTGAGACCATTTGACTTTTGGCAGTTTTGCAAAAAGGGTCAACTTTGACAAGGCATATTTCCTCAGATTTTAACCCTAGAGAGGTGTTCTTGGACTTTTTAGAAAGCTTAGGATGTCCCCTAAGCAAACCTTTTGGTATCATCTCAACTGATTCTTCCATGTTCATGTATGAAGCTTTGACCCAAAAGGTGTTTTTGTTGACTTTTCAAAATGACCCATAATGTCAAAATTCATATCTTTTTATGGGTGCATATTTTGAACTTATGAGCTGAAGATGAATTGTAGGGAATTGCATCCTCTTCAAAACGAGCTTTGGATGGAAAATTTCTGATAAAGTATGAAGAAGTTATGTTTGGTCAAATTTGGGTTGACTTTTCCTACAAAACCCTAATTTAGCAACTTTTGGGTTTTGATGAATTTGGAGCATTCCTTGAGGAATAATGATCAACCCTTGATCAAATGATGGAATTCACTTCAAAATGTTGATGTTAACAAAAAATCTTGAGGTTTGACTGTATGTGGGCCACAATTGACTTTTGACCTAGTACAGTCGATTCTCAAGCATCTAAGCAGTTGGCTGGGCAAACTTCTTGTGAAAGGCATGAAACTTGAAATGTAGGGTCTTGGGAAAATAATAAGACCTTGGAAATAATATGGGGATTTTGTGGCTCACCCATCTTGATGAAAATAGAAACCCTAATTTTGAGGTGCACTGCCTTAGGAGAGAGTTTGTTTGGTCAACTCTTAGGCTTCCTTGAGCAACTTGGGGACTTCAATTGACATGTATTGAGTAAAATGAGAGGGAAATTTTTGGGGTACAACAATAGGGCTTATTACCAATCAATGGTAAGATAGACACATCTAAAGGAGGAGGAAAAGAACAACGACCGTTTGGGTAGGTAGGACGCTTGTAGTTGCTTGCTCACAAACTAAAACTATTTCCACACTCACACTTTCAAAACATCTTCAAAAAAACAAACATATATTTGAACTATTTTGAAAACATACACTTTTTATGCATTCTTATAGAGACGAGAATCATTACAAAGTTTGCCGAAACAAAGGCGTTTTCAAAATACTTTCAAAACCCACCACAAACACATTTCAAACAAAGCAATTTCAAAAGTGATCTAGCAAGCAACTAAGATCCCGTAGATAACTACGAATGAAAAGGGTGATAACATCTTCCCTTTTAATAACCCACCCCCCGTACTCAAGAAAATATCTCAAAAGGTCTTTCCTGTTCTTTTCACGCTTTCCTTTATTGGATAAAAGAAAAGTTAGTGGCGACTCTTGTTATCCACAACATTTATGATAAAACGCAAAACGACGAAGTCAGTTCTCCCAACGTATTACATAACTGGCGACTATGATGGGGAATTAATTTCAAAAGTGGGTTTACCTTAGAGCTAGATCACCTTTTAAAAGCTTTCCTTGTTTGACTTGCTTGATTTATATTTTTGACCCTTGTTTGGGTTTTGATCCTCTACTCGGATCAGGGAACATTATTAGGTAAGTAGCAATAGATCGTGGGGACTGTGCAGGGTATACCGACATGGTTTAAGCGATGTCTATGTTAGTGTGACACATTTTTTGCACCTGTATCCCTTGAGTCTAGTCAAGGAGAATACGGGGCTGCTGTGTGGTCTCATGAAGCACTAATTGACCTTAGAACCTTTAATTGAACAACTTGGCCATTAGGAAGTAGTGAGATAGTCGGCTTTGGTGCAGTCCGAAGTTAGTTGATACTCGATACTACACTCATTGATATTGGACTTTCAGGATATTTCAGTCGCCATTAAAGAGGCTTGCGCTGAAACAATTCCCGATGAAGAAAGATCAGGGATATTGAGATTCCCTAGAACTTGATTACTTTCTAGGACAGGTTGAACCAACTAAACTTTAAGAGGGTACTTACCTATGGAACCCATGCAAGCGTAAACCTAAGGACTTGTTTGTGTGCTTGTATATAATTGTTTGTACATGACATCATAACATGGAATTTCGCACTAACCATTTCAAGGATTTTTAGGACTTATCTTTGTGTTGTTTTGTAGGACATTGCTTCCACTCACAAGAATACTATTCAAGTAAACCTCGTAAGAGTGTCTCTTCAACTCAAGGAGTTAGCGTCGAGGGTTCTTGAGCATTATCCATTTACCAAAAGACATGGTCGACTTCTCAATATGGTTACCTCGAGCCTTGATGAAGACATGATGAAAGTGCTCTTTTAGTTCTTTGACCCTTTACACCATTGCTTTACATTTTCCGATTACCAATTAGTGCCTACCATGGAGGAGTTTTCTTAGTTATTGTGAGTGCCTATTCTTAATCAATGACCCTTCAACGGTATTTAAAGAGACCCAAAACCCGAGGAGATTGCTCGAGCTCTACATTTAGAATGGTCTGACATTGTGGCAAATTGGGAAACAAGAAGTGGTGTCAATGGGTTTCTAGCCAAGTTTTTGTTTGAGAAGGCTCACTATTTTGGGGATACTCTAGATTTACAAGCCTTTGAAGAAGTGTTGGCCCTTCTTATCTATGGGATGGTACTATTTCCTAATTCGGACCAACTCATAGATGTGAACACGGTCAAATATTTTTTGTCTCATAACCCGGTGCCTACCTTACTTAGAGACATTTTGCGCTCTCTTCACACTCGCACCATGAAGAGAAGAGGTAGCCTTATGTGTTTCACTCCTCTGTTGGCTAGGTGGTTTATTTTGCACCTACCTCGATCTGTTTTAAAGAATGAGCAGGGCATGAGATGGTCTAATAGGTTGATGTCCCTCACACATTTGGATATTCATTGTTGTCCTTGATCTTTGGAGGATGTAACCATCATTGATTGCTATGGGGAATTCCCAAATGTCCCAATCCTAGGCATTAGGGGTGGAATCACCGATAACCCTTGTTTGGTGTTGCGACAGTTTGGGTATGCTAGGAGGGATGGTCCTCATGATGCATTTATCCAAGGAATTGCATTCGACTATGATAAAGGTGTCCAAGGTTATCTTCAGAGATTCATATGAGCTTGGGACATGGTGAAAAAAGTTGATAGCAAGACATTGTGGCATAAGAACTCCATTCGTTTGGAGCCTTATCTTAAGTGGGTGCGAGCACGCGCTCAAAATCTCATGATTCCTTATGAGGCCATCATACCTATCATCATGTAGCCTATTGCCGAGAGAGATGATCCTTACACTATTCTCCATCTTGACATGCCGACTACTCTCGAGGAGTTGCAAAGATCTTAGATTTAACTCAAAGGGGAACGAGACACCTTTGAAACCCATTTCTACGCAAGCGAGAAGAAGGTTTTGGAGCTCACAAGACAACTTCATGAAGAGCAGAGTTTGAATGCCTACATTGCACCGAAGAGGATGCACTCATGGGAAGCTTGAGTCCTTTCTGTTTTAGGAGTTTATTTTGTATTATCTTTCTTTCTTCCATTGTAAGCCCAAGAGGTAGTGTTGTAACCGTTTAAACTTATTAATGCAACTAATGTTTGTTCTCACTTTGTCTAAGCAAATTTAAATCTTAAAAGTCCTTGAAAACATTTCCTAAGCATATCATGCATATCATCACATACACAGGTTCCAGGACCGGTTTCTTATTTTTTCGCTATTTATTTCAGCAAAAAGAAATGGCTATCAAATAGAATATTAAGGATCTTCAAGCATAGAATCCTCAATTTCAGTAGATGTTCCTGGCTCTAGCTAAGGGACAAGAGGACCTGAAGGCTCTCATTCTCAAAGACAAGAAGAAAGAGACAAAGAAACTAGTGGGTGTCCTAAATATGGGAAGGAGATTCAGAGGACCAGCAAAACGAGCTCTATAATTCACAACTCCATCAAATGAGGAGGACAATCAGGAAGTGAAGACAAAAGAAGTAGACCAAAGTCCAGGGTCTGATGAAGAAGAGGGTGACTACACTGAAGAACAACATCCTCCTGCTGATGAAAAATGTAAACAACTGGAGGATCGTCTCAACGCCATGGAAATTCAGAGGGTACCTGGTCTGGATTTTGAAGAATTATCGTTGGTTTCTGAAGTGGTCATTCCACAGAAGTTCAAGGTTCCCGCATTTGCTAAATATGATGGGGTTTCCTGTCCTAATCTGCATATGAGGTCTTATGTCATCTGGAGGATACCAACATCCGCAACTGGGAGGATCTGGCAGCTGCTTTCTACAGGCAGTACCAATACAATGCTGACCTTGTTCCAACCCGTACACAACTTAAAAGCATGTCTATGGGTTCCAGTGTGGCTTCAATAATACTCCTATTATTATTCCTGCTACTGAATGGGGTGAGACTCGGAGTAAAGAAGTATTGGTCGATCCTGCCCGGACGGAGGCACCTAAAGAAACCATTCATGAATCCTCTAAGAAAGAAATGGAGTAAATTTTGAAAATCATATAGAAGAGTGATTACAATGTTGTGGAGAAATTGGGGAAGACCCCCTCAAAGATTTCAATGTTGGCCTTATTGTTGTGCTCTGAAGCCCATGCTAAGGATTTGGTGAAGTTCCTGAAGTCCGCTCATGTGCCACAAGAGACTTCTGCCAACCAATTTGAGAATTGTGTTGCTAGTCTAACTGCTGACAATGAACTTGGTTTCTGTGATGCTGATTTGACATCTAAAGGAAGAAAGCATAATGATGCCCTGCATGTCTCTATTGAGTGCAGGGGAACTATATTGGCTCATGTTCTAGTTGATATGGGTTCGTCGCTAAATGTTCTACCCAAGGGTTCTTTAGACAGATTGGACTATGAAGGACTGACTTTGAAGCCCAGTAATATTGTGGTAAGGGCTTTTGATGGTTCTAAGAAAATGGTACATGGGGAGGTGGACATTCCTATTAAAGTTGGTTCCCAAACTTTTGGCTCCACTTTCTATGTGATGGACATTCTCCCGTCTTACTCTTGTTTTTTGGGACACCCTTGGATTCATGGGGTCGGCGCTGTCACTTCCACCTTGCATCAAATGTTAAAGTATCCAGTTAATGGAAAGAATGTTACATTCCATGGTGAAGAAGAGTATATGGTGATCCATCTGAAATCTTTTCGATATGTCGAGATGGACGACGAGTTCATTGAGACCTCATTCCAGAATTTTGAAGAGGTTCCTCAGACAATTGTTGTTACCAAAGCTACTACCGCTGTTCCAGAGATTACCAGACCTCCACTGAAGATGGCTTCTCTGAAAGATGCCAGGGCTGTAATTGAAGAAGGTGGGTGCACTATTTGGGGCCAACTACCTGACATCCCCTATAAGTCTGACAAATTTGGTTTGGGTTTCACTTCAGGAGCTCAAAAAGCCGTTCGTCGTGCTCGCACCGGAGGACAACCACTATGCATCAGCAACCATGGAGTCAATGTTGTAGAAGACGCTGACAATGACTGTGACCTGGATAATTGGGTCTTCCTTACTACCAACAGTGGACTCAACAATTGTACGGCTAGAGACTTTGTTCCCATTACTTTCATCCAGGAGTAATTTTCTTTTTGTTTTTTAGGATATGTAATATTTGAATAATTTAAACTATAAAGCTTTGTATCTTACCCGAGGCACAATGGTTTATTGGTGAGCGTTATCATTTCACTTTCATATGTCATAAGTAAATCCTTAGACGTTTTGCATACAAATTTTGCGCTCTTTGTATTTCTTTTCTACTTTTACTTTATCAAAATAGCTATGCTCTCTTACACACACCCACATATCAAACTGCAGATCCACATCCACTTTGGATCCCATTGATAATGGTTTTGCTATTGCTAGTTATGAATTTGAAAATCTGATCTATCAAGCCGAGGATGAAGTGAGTCAGATTGTGAAGTACCAGGAGAACTTTGTAGACTATTACAACATGAGGAAAGTGCAATACAGCCTCATGAAAAGCCAATTGAGATGATAAAATTGGGTACTGAAGAGGATAAAAATGAAGTCAAGATAGGTTCCAACTTGGAGCATAGTGTCATAGAGAAGTTAATCCAGATGTTACATGACTATGTTGAGATTTTCGCCTGGTCGTACGAATACATGCCGGGGTTGGACACTGATATTGTGGTTCATCGTTTGCCAACGAAAGAAGATTGTCCTCCAATGAAGAAAAAGGTTCGTCGTATGATCCCTGAGATGTCAGAAAAGATCAAGGCTGAAGTCATGAAACAATTTAATGTCGGATTCTTAGATGTTACTTCTTATCCATAATAGGTTATGAAAGTGGTACCGGTACCTAAAAAGGACGGTAAGGTGCATATGTGTGTGGATTAAAGATATTTTAATAGGGAGAGCCCCAAGGATGACTTTACACTTCCCCACATAGATGTTCTGGTTGAAAACACTGCGCAACATAAAATATTCTCCTTCATAGACGGTTTCTCTAGTTATAATCAGATCAAAATGGAACCAGAAGACACGGAGAAGACAACTTTCGTCACACAGTGGGGCACCTTCTGCTACAAAGTTATGCCATTTGGGTTGAAGAACGCTGGGGAAACCTATCAGTGTGCTATGGTAGCTTTGTTTCATGATATGATCCATCACAAGATAGAGGTCTACATTGACGATATGATAGCCAGGTCTCAGACTAAAGAAGAGCACTTGGATCACTTGCCGAAACTGTTTGAAAGACTGAGGAAGTACAAGTTAAGACTGAATCTGAACAAGTGCACCTTTGGAGTAAGATCTGGTAAGCTCCTAGGTTTCGTTGTCAGAGGCAATGGTATTGAAGTAGATCCTGTGAAGGTTAAATTTATTTAAGAGGTGCCAACTCCCTGCACTGACAAGGAGGTTAGGGGATTCTTGGGATGTCTAAACTATATTTCCAGATTCATTTCCCACCTAACCACTACTTGTGACCCAATCTTAAAATTACTAAAGAAAGATCAAGTAGTGAAGTGGAATGACGAATTCCAGACTTCCTTTGACAGAATCAAGGAGTATCTTCAAGAACCTCCAATTTTGATGCCTCCGGTTGAAGGAAGACCTATGATCATGTACTTAACAGTATTAGAAAATTCAATGGGGTGTGTGCTGGGGCAGCATGACGAGTCTGGTCGAAAAGAGCATGCAATATACTACCTTAGAAAAAAATTTACCGACTGTGAAACAAGATACTCACTGCTCGAGAAAACTTGTTGCGCTTTAGCATGAGCTACTCGCCGACTAAGAAAGTATATTTTGACCCACACCACTTTATTGATATCTAAAATTGATCCTATCAAATACATATTCGTGAAGCGCGTTCTCTCTGGAAGAACAGCAAGATGGAAAATGGTCCTGACTGAATATGACGTTCAGTACACTACCCAAAAAGCAATAAAAGGAAGTGTACTAGCTGATCATTTGGCTTATCAGGCTGCGGACGACTATCAATCCATGAATTTTGAGTTCCCGGACGAGAACATCATGTTAGTGACTAATTGTGAAGAATCTGGACTGGATGAAGGACCTGAAAAAGGTTCCCGATGGATTATGCTTTTTATGGAGCTTCCAACGCACTTGGCAATGGCATCGGTGTTGTGATTATATCTCTTGTAGGCTGTCATACTCCTTTCACTCTAGGTTATGTTTCAACTGTACCAACAATATGGCTGAATATGAAGCATGCATTATGGGTCTCAAAGCTTCTATCGACTTGAGAATCAAATTCTTGAGTGTATTTGGAGACTCGGCCCTGGTAATCAGTTAAACCAGAGGACAATGTGACATGAAACATCCTAATATCATCCCTTATCGATAGCATGTGTTGACACTGACTCCATACATAAAAAAGAAGTTAACTTTGAGCATTTTCCACGAGAAGAAAATCTATTAGCGGACGCACTAACTACTATGTCATCCATGTTTAAAGTCAGGTGGGATAATGAAGCTCCTCATATCACTATTGAGAGATTGGACAAACTAGCATACTATTATGAGGTTGATACTGAAGAATTAGTGGACAAACCTTGGTTCCACGAAGTGAAAATATACCTCGAAGCCCAACAATATCCTGGGGGAGCTTCCATTAATTATAAGAAGTTCCTAAGAAGGTTCTCTGCCATGTTTTTCCTCAGTAACAGAATCCTCTACAAGCGCAACCACGATTCTACTTTGCTTTGGTGTGTAGACAAGAGTGAAGCATATAAGATTATGGAAGATATGCACGAAGGTACCTTTGGCACCCATTCTAGTGGGCACACAATGGCTAAGAAGATTCTGAGGGCAGGGTATGGAAGCAGACTGTTATCCGCAATCCTGAACTTGTCACAAGTGCCAGATCTATGCTGCTAAAGTACATGTGCCTTTGGTTCCCTTGAACGTCTTGACTACTCCCTGGCCTTTCGCAATATGGGGCATTGATATGATCGGAGAGATTAGACCTACTGCTTCTAATGGCAACTGCTTCATCCCAGTTGCTATTGATTACTTCACAAAGTGGGTTAAGGCAGCCTCATTTGCTTCTGTTACCATGAACGTCGTTGCCCGGTTCATCAGACATAACCTTACTTATCGGTATGGTACTCCATAAAGAATCATCACATATAATGGTACCAATATCAATAATACTATGATAACTGAGCTCTGCACATAATTCAAGATTCAACATCATAACTCTTCTCCTTACCGGCCGAAGATGAATGGAGTTGTAGAGGCCGCCAATAAAAACATCAATATGATCATACAAAAGATGACGATGACATATAAAGACTGGAACGAGATGTTACCGTTCTAACTTCATGGTTACCGTACCTCATTACGCACGTCAACAGGGGCAACTCCTTTCTCTCTGGTATACAGTATGGAAGCTGTCCTACCCATCGAAGTCCAGATCCCTTCCTTGAGAATCATGAAGGATGCGGGTTTGAATGAAGATGAATGGGTACAGACTCGACTTGACCATTTGAACTTGATTGACGAGAAAAGGCTTGCGGATATTTGTCATGGTTAGATGTACT
This sequence comes from Vicia faba, assembly GCA_948472305.1. NCBI lineage: Eukaryota > Viridiplantae > Streptophyta > Magnoliopsida > Fabales > Fabaceae > Vicia > Vicia faba. Next base: position 11,137,480 of record OX451735.1, read on the forward strand.
AGAAATGTATGATCAAAGCTTTTAACAAGAAGGTCAGACGTCAGGAATATCAAATTGGCGATCCCAGGGGCAAATGGACTCCCACATACGAAGGACCATTTGCAATAAAGAACATATTTTCTGGTGGGGCCATGATATTAACCACTATGGACGGTGACGACCTTCCGCATCCTGTAAATGCAGACATAGTTAAAAGATACTACGTATAAACAGAGACTCGTTAAGTTAACTGGCCTAAGCAAAAATAAGGTCATCCCAGCGAACCAAAAGGGTTCGGGAAAAAGTTAGGGATATATATATATATATATATATATATATATATATATATATATATATATATATATATATATATATATATATATATATATATATATATATATATGAAAAAATTTATACACCCGGCAAGTCGAAAATCTGAAAAGGCGGCTTGGGCAAAAAAGGGTATTCCAGTGGACTGAAAACCAGAAAGGGTGGCCAATAAAAAGTTAGGGATTAAAAGCGTACAACTATGTCTCGTTGAATCACCTCACAGACAGACTTCAGCATCAAGTGTCAAATTCAAATGGTACTAATCAATCCAGTCAGCTTCGGTCATGCATCAAAGTGATAAGACGCTCAAAGATATAAAGGCAATAGCAAAATGGGAACCCAATGGGATCATTTAACATAGATGTTTTTCTTTGTATACTTATTTGTATAGTTTTCATTCTTACGACGAAATTATCTTATTAGGATGTCTGCCTCCTTGTACAAAAAACTCTTGTTATAGGCAGACTTTTTAAGATTAATACAAGATTTATCTATTTGAAAGTGCATAAACTATTTGTTTTTATTTTTCTATTTTGTTTTGAAAAAAAAAAATACAGTGATTATTTTTAACATATGTATTTGAATATAATCACCGTTTACAAATACATGCATTAAAAACAGAAAGACAGTTACTAATGGCTTTAAGAAACGGGACAATGTCTAAAAAGCCATATGCAAATTCCCACAGATGCATCCAACAATAGATACAGAGACATAGACGTCCTCCTGCAAAGTAACTTCCATATCCTCAACATACAGCCTAATGATTTCAGAGGTTCTGATATCCCCTACAGAGCAAGAGTCTCCAATCATCTCCACAGCATCCTGAAGAATTCCATAACATGGTTCATAAACTTCTTGGGTTCCCCAACCGGGCTTCATAAAAATTCCCAAGTAGTTTACCGAGTTTTCTTTCCCCGGTAGAGTTTATTTCTCTAGCCACAGAAATCCATCTCACAACAATTCAACTTCAATAAATAATGAAGAATCAAATTCTTCATCCCCAACAGTAGTCAGGTATTTATTTTCCCTTAATTCAACGACGCTATAAAGAACAACTAATCAGTTCATATATTGAATTCATCCATTATTTTACAAACATAATAGCATATGCATACAAAATACATATAGCACAATGTCATTTATTTTGAGAACATCATACACAATGTGTTTCATGCATCATGACATTACATACAACTAATTCTTTACCTTTTCAGGAAAGATCAACAAACAAATATCATCATCAATTTTCAACAAGTTCTAGATTAATTCCTGAAACAAGATAGGACAACTATTTGAGAACAAATGATTATAGATTAATACCTGAAACAAGACAGGACAACTATCTATATGAGCAGATTGAAGATTAACTCCTGAAACAAGATGGAGAAACTATCTTTCTTTCTCTAAGGTCAGAGATTAATTCCTGAAACAAACCAGGGCAACTATCTCTACGACCAACAAAACACAAGTTCTGGATTAATACCTGAAACAAGACAGGACAACTATTTGTGAGCAACAGATTATAGATTAATACCTGAAACAAGACATGACAACTATCTACATGAGCATATTGAAGATTAACTCCCAAAACAAGAAGGGGAAACTATCTTTCTTTCTCTAAGGTTAGAGATTAATTCTTGAAACAAGCCAGGGAAACTATCTCTACGACCAACAAAAAGCAGGTTCTAGATTAATACCGGAAACAAGATAGGACAACTATCTGTGAACAACTGATTGTAAATTAATACCTGAAATAATACATGACAACTATCTACATGAGCAGATTAAAAATTAATTCCCGAAACAAGATGGGGAAATTATCTTTCTTTCTTTTTGGTCAGATAAAGATCAATTCCTGAAACAAGGCAAAGCAGCTATCTGCACAACCAGACAAAGCAATCTTACACAGATTCCTTCTTATCCTGAAATGCAGCTTTACACTGAATCATCCGGAAGCAATCCAACACGGATTCCTTCTAATAAATTTCCGGACACGGCTTAACTCAGGTCCATCCCAACATATCATTCAGATTAAATTGACCAAAGATTTACCCTGATACTTCTTCCAATCTCTATCAACAATCCTTTGGATGGCATCTATAAGCCCATCTCTGACGACTCCTCATCACTTTTGGATGGCATCTATAAGCCCATCCACGACAGTATACCGTCACTCTCCAAATGGCATCTATAAGCTCATTCCCGATGCAATCAACCAACCCACCATCAAGTGAAAATTTCTGGGCACTCTAGTGTTCAATCATCTTCCACCTTCAAGTCACAAATGGCGGACCCACCAATCTAACTCTTCAGGTTTAAGAAGATTGAACAACGACAATTGTTGTACCCCAAAATTTGCCATCTCATTTCTCAAGATATTTCCTACAAAGATCTTCAATGACTAAAGTTTGCGCAAGTATCGACTAGGTCAAACAATCTCCTCAACACTGATGCCTCAAATTAGGGTTTGAGTTTGCACAAAGGTAGTTGGATTTCTAATGTTTCAAATGACTTTCATGGATCATTATGGACCCTCGGGATTACTTCTGTCAAGTTTCATGTCTTGGATCATAATTTTCTAAGACATCAAAAAATACCTGACTTATTGGTTGGAAGCATGATCTCAAGGATCCGAGTGCATCCTTTTGGCCTAATCGCATATTTCAATTATCTCCGGAGAGCAGTGGATTGATAGACGAAATTTGTTCAACTGGTGGAAAAAGTCAATTGTACACTAAAAAGTCAAACTTTGACTTTTTGACCAAAATTGAATCCCAAAAATCACATTTCATCAAGACATCAAAAATATGAAATTTGATCATCAAAAATCAAGAGAGTCAAAAATGCAACTTTGCAAGACTTGGAAAATTTTCTAAGTATTTTCTATACTTGTTAATTTCATTACTTAATGACATCTTTTCACTACAATTCAAAATAATTCAAGATGTTACAAATAATTCAAGTTATTACAAAGTGGAATTTTTTCAAGATTACAAATTCTAAACTTTGTCTTGGTTGAACTTTTCCCTTTGACTCAAACCTTGCGACTATGCTATCCACAAAACCAAACTTGTGTCATACTACAAACAATGATGTCTAAAGAACTGCTGAACAAAGCCCTATATGCTGCCAAGTCCAAGCTTGTTGTACTATCCATATAACAGCCCAAAATCATGTCAAAAACAATCTATTGTACTTCTGTAAAACAACCATGCACCAAGCTGTCACAACACTCCAAAACTGCTTCAAAAACAGCCCTGCTATGCTACTACCAACCCAGTCCAAGCCTGCATTATCCCAGTCTCATGTTTGCACCAAATTTGCATATAAGAGCTACACCTAAAAAGTTATGAAGACAGCATAACCAAACAGTTCAAATTGTTATTTGTTTTCCTCCCAAAATCTCAGCTAAACTTCATCTATAAAATAAATTATTCTCACAACACACAAGGGTGGCTTGGAGAGAGAGAATATAGAGTTTTGAAAATCTAACCGAACTTTTCTTGTAACTTCTGCTCATCCTCAACTCTGTTTTCATTCATCCAAAACAGAAACTCAACCCATTATTCCATCTTGCAGACCATCCCATAAACCAACCAGCCCAAGCACCTTGTGACATAGAGATTGTTCAAACGCGAGAACAGTTTTTGTGGTGCCATTATCTTCACCTTCCAAACATAAAAATAGTACAATATAACTTGACTGAGTTAGTGTGATCCAAAAGCTCGGAACAGCTTTCTAAGAGATTCATTGAAGCCATCACAGCATCTGGATAAGTATTCAGACTCAAAACACCAAGGGCAGTCTAAATTTAAGTCTTCTTGACTTTGCATTTTTTCATAGATCACTAATGATTCATTTTTGAAGATAAAGCGCAGTAATCATTGCTCTTTAAAGCTAACAATTCGCTTGCTATTTATTTTTATCAATCATATGCTATAAACTGACCTATACAGACAATAAAATAATGTTTAAGGAAAAAATGGCAGCATGAGTCGACACATACTCACATGAGTTGACTCATTTTGGTGACAAAACATGGTATGAGTTGAAACAAGGCCTTATGTGTCTCCACATACTGCTATCCAGACCCCAAAACAGAAAGACAAAAGGTGCACGAGTTGACACAAACATGAAATGAGTCAACACATCCTATTATGCATCGACTCATACTGAGTTGATTTGGTTTTACAGGGGCAAGGAAAGTTATGTGTCGATGCATAGATGCATGTGTCGACACATAAGGGTTAAAAAATATTTTTTTTCCTTTATTTTACACTATTTTTATGTTTTATATATATTTTCTTCATTGCTATTCAATTGGTTGAAATATTTAAGCTACTACTTCATCCCCATTTGTAAATTGTACCCCCATCCCCCTAACGATGTGATAGCGTAGGATTTTAATTTCCGCAAATTTATCATTTTCATATAATTGTTAGTAATTAGGGTGTGTATGGAAAGACAAAATCAACCGTTAGAAAACCTTAATCTCAAAGACAATGCATCCAATCAAAACACAATTCACACAAGCACCTTTAGGGTAACCTTACTTGTTGCCTCGGAAATAGTCATGTCCCTCGAATATGGGCTTTTTAGCAAATACCCTAGATAAATAAAGATCATAGTCCCTCGACGTCCCTCGATGTTGCCTTCGGTAAACGATCTAGTCCCTTACGAAAGTTGCTAAAACGTCTCATAAGTTTCCTTCTATGACTATACGATTTACCCACGCCCGTCCCTTCACATCCAACGATAGGGCTTCTTACCAATCAATGGTAAAATAGCCACATCTAAAGGAGGAGGAAAAGAACAACGATCTTTTGAGTAGGTAGGACGCTCGTAGTTGCTTACTCACAAACTAAAACTATTTCCACACTCACACTTTCAAAATATCTTCAAAAAAATAAACATCTCTTTGAACTATTTTGAAAACCAACCCTTTGTATGCATTCTTATAGAGACGAGAATCATTACAAAGTTTGCGGAAACAAAGGCGTTTTCAAAGTACTTTCAAAATCCACCACAAACACATTTCAAACAAAGCAATTTCAAAAGTGATCTAGCTAGAAGCGAAGAGCCCATAGATAACTACGGATGAAAAAGGTGCTAACACCTTACCTTTTCATAACCTACCCCCCAAACTCAAGAAAATATCTTAAAAGGTATTTCCTGTTCTTTTCACCTTTTCCTTTATTGGATAAAAGAAAAGTAAGTGGCGACTCTTGCTATCCGCAACATTTGTGATAAAACACAAAACAACCAAGTCAGTTCTCCCACCGTATTACATATGGTATCATCAAGTTAGAAATGATGCATGAATGGGTATTTATAGTTTGGAAAAATTTAGGGCAAAAAGGACAAATTCGGAATAAAAGAAAATGAAAATTTAACCAGAACAAGAATTTATGTGTCGACCTCAAAATCATATGTGTCGACACATACGTTTAGAAAAAGGCCGCATGTGTCGACCTGTACAAGTCAGTAGCTACAGGCTTTAAAACGAAAGTAAGTGTGACAACCTAAAATATGGATGTGTCGACACATAAAATAAGAATTTCTGCAATTTCAGAATTCTTTCAGTATGCGTCAACCTGAAGACTATATATGTCAATCTGTGACTTACAGAAGCTTACAGGTTTAAAAATTAGGTTGCATGTGTCGACCTGAAAATCGAATGTGTTAACATATGCAAGGCAAAAACATGCAGAAAGTGTTTTTCAATGTGTTGGGTAAATTTTAAAGTTTTTTTTGATGATTCTTAATACCTTTGATGTAGAGAAGTTCCACAAGACAAAGAGATACAGTTAATTTTACCACCGTGCCATCTTTCTCGGTTTTGACATCATGTAAAACACCTTGTAATAAGTTGTACTCACAAATATGACGAAGCCATTAAGAATAGAAGAGTCGAAGGGACTCGACTAGATCTGCTGAATCCTGATGAGGAGCTTAGTTTGAAGGAAACCTTTAATTGATATGTGATGATGTTTGCCAAACATCATAATTTCACCCCATCCATGGCTCTTTTCACCAACCGAACTCACAGTTCTGAGTGGTTCACTAGAGAATTTTCGCTCTCACAACTGCTCAAGAAACAAAATATTTGGCAATATGGGAAACATTCCTTATTCCCAAACTGGTTTTGAATGGACTTGGGGCTTCTATAGACCAATTCACACTCCTCAGTTACTAACCTAACCTTGTTTCTCGATAATTTGGACTCAACCAATTGCTGCCTAAATCATTCTATAACATAAAGAATTATCTTTGTCTTTGTAGCATAAACTCGGCGCACTAGCTTCAAACTCTGTTTGGAGTTCATCAGAAAAATCATATAATCACTAGAAAAAGGTCGAAATTCATCAGAAATCTCATGAGTCCCGTCGGGAAACTCAAGAGTCTCACTGGTACAAGGTTTCCTTGTCTTCGTAACGAAGGTGCTGGGACCAGCAAAAATGCAAAATCCAAACTTAACTACACACGAAACTAACATTCTCACCGACAACAACATTTGAAAAATGGCCCACCCACGGTCAAAATGCCAATACTCATCGGAGCTAACTCAGGCAGGATAGCGGCGCGCTATCAGCATTTATACTAACAAGATTCAAGCTAACTCTAACACAAACCATGAAGGAGTTGGGATCCTACTTATTTGATAAAGGTGAAATGATTGACGAAGGTGATCCGGTGATGATGGCGATAGCGATGATGACTGACTCCAAAAGTAGAGAGAAGACGAGAGCTAGAATACGAAAATTAGAAAATGATTTTTGCTTCTCCTATTTATATTTCATATCCAAGGAACATGCATGCGTACATAAGCCTAAGGGAACATACAGTCATTATTAACCCTACCCATAACCATAATTTCACAATTAATACAACGCGTGGCTCAATATGGGACGTGATGTGTCATCCTTTCAAGTTCCATCAGCTTTTCAGTATACCCAAGAGCCGGACACAAAAAACAACCTTCATTTTCTTACACGAGCACATCCTCGGAGAATTCACGAGAAAAACCAAATGCTTATCACGAGCGCAATCTAACTACCAACAAGGATTTATGCGCGAAGCATCCCTGTTATGATCAATAGGTGCAAACAAATTATTTTCCTCGACACACGGGTTGATTCTAAGTCATTGCTCCTATGACCAGAAGCAACGACTTGAGTGGCTCCAATTCTGGACTCGACCGATGGTCAAGCACGGCCCGATAACATTGGCCCCGTCCATTGGGGATAGTAGAAGGAACTTTCAAGGCCTTCTCCTTGGGCCGAGGATACATGGACCACTGACCTCATGGTCGACGATGCCATGTTGCCCTTGACTACATCTCTACACGCGATAACGAGTAGTTCTCACTCTACTCGTTAAACATGGGGAAACTTTCCAGGACAACGAGCACGAGCTTCCCATCCATGCTTTCCCCAAGGAATCCTAGAAGTTACCTATTCTTTGGCCAAATATCAAGGCCTAAAATAGAGACCAATGTCCAAGCGCTGGAGGAACTATAAATACCCTCACACTTGTGAGTGTTAAGTATTCAATTCTCATCCGTTTTATCTCACGTATCTCTACACTCTTACTTACTTGAGAATTAGAGTTCCTTGCAGATACACCCATCCTCCGTGATTCCAGCACTGTGGACAAATTTACTGGCCCATTACAGGTTCTGATCACCGGTAAGATCAGTTATCAACATGTGAAATCGTAAACTTATTTGTCAACAACACAACACGTAACAAGAACATAGAACACCATACAACAATATAATAGGAAAATAATGTGAAATATAACAACAACATACACAAAAATGAGAGAATAAGGAAGAATAAGAATACATTTATGTAAGAAGAACAAGATTGATGGCTATATTATAGAATATTTATACTAATGACGAAGAAGAAGAGAAAAAAATGGGTTCTGGGGTTTTGCTATGAAATTTACGACGCTACTGTCAAAGAGCGAGAGTTAATTCCCTTATATATAGGTAAGAATTTTCATAATGGTTGACATTACCAACCGTGGTGATATATATAAATGAGTCACAATTGTTGAACAGAACAACCATAGTGTAGCGGTAGAAATATTTCGAGGCTATGCCATTAGATTGACTTATCTCGTACAAATCAAATGAACGTCGCTACCTCACTTTATTTTATCCAAAGGACTAGGAAAAGAGCTGATAAAACCTAAAAAAAGTAAGGGGGAGAGAAACTAAGTTTGGGGGTTGGTTATGAAAAGGGAAGGTATTAGCACCCTAAACATCTACGATACTCTGCAGGAACCTCTTTAAAAAGTTGTGTATTTTGGCTATGAAAGAGTATATACAAAATGGATGTTTGTCAATAAATATTTTGAAAGGGTTTTAAGAAGATGGGAAATCATTGTTACATCTGAGTGGAAAAATACTTACTACCCTCGATTATGAGAAAGGAGAATTTTCATCATCTCAAAGTGGAGGATGTGGCTTGGATTTAAAATCAACATAGCCTCACTCAATACCCAAGTGGAAAATATCTCGCTTCACTACATATCATGGAAGTATAGTAGCTCACATCACTATAAAGATTAACAAGAGTCTAGTCTTAAAAAGTTTGAAAATAAGAAGCCAAAAGACAAAAAGATTTGAATAAGGTTAAAGACCTTTTGTCTCAAAAAGATATTGTCAAAGTACAATTAAATCGGCTAAGAGTTTAAAACAAGAATGTTTTGAAAAAAAATGAAGGAGATTTTGAAATTTAAGAAGATAGGAGGAGATTGAGAGGTTATCTTATGTGCATAAAAATAAGAGCTAGGGTAAGGGACGATCTAACTGATAAGAAGCCAACACATGATATAAGAGATCAAGGTAGAATTCCCATCCTTTGGATTTACCACCAAACAAACAAAAATAACGCACTTTAGATAAATGACACTTCAAACAAATTAGGTCATCACAAAAATTGGGCAGCATAATGTCTGTAAACAGAGAATTCCCCAATCCAAGCTATAGGATTTAAGATAACCTGCATACATAAGAAAATAACCCAACTCCTTGGAGTAAACCCTAAGGACATCAGACATAATTCAGATGAAGTGACAAATCTCCGAGCCAAAGTCCAGGTCCTAATCCTAAGTCCAAGATCCAATCTCCAAGCATAGGGTATAGTAACCAAGCCCGAAAAAGAATTAAGTTTTTTAATGTTTAAGTTAAATTATTATGTATCTTAAAAAGAGAAATAAAGCTCAAAAGTGAGCAAATTCAAAATGGCATAAAGTTAAATGCTCAAGTGAGCAAAATAAAAATAACATGAGATATAAATGCTTAAGAATAAAGTGCATAAAGGCATAAAAATAAACGCATAAAATAAAATCAATTATAAAGTCAATTGTTAGTGATTAGAGGTTATCTGAATGACCATATTGAAACCTGCTCTTGAAGAAATGTCAGAAGATTGATAAAATCATAACAACTACAAGACAAGTTTCATTTTCTTTTTTGTTAACTATATCATTCATTTTAGATTAATTAGAGATTACAACCCAAGATCAATGATGATTGAGAATTGATCATTGGACAAGGTTAATGAAAACTTATCAGAAGCTTGATAGAATTTAAGCAACTACACGACAAGTTTCACAAGTGTTGAACCAAAGTCAAAGACACAACCATATTTGGGGCTTGTTAAACATGAAGTTTATGCCACCAATGATCATTTTCCAATTCAGAACAAAATTTAGAGCTATGTTAAGCAATTGCCAAGTAACTATAGAAGTCACCCTACAACGAGGCAGGTCAATAATAATTTATGTGTTGAAAAACAAATTACAGAGATGATATGTAGATCATCCTCTTATATTTGCAACACATGTAAAACAACAAACAAAAACGAGAATGGGATGGAGATAAAGAGGGTTGGGGTAAGAAGAACAAAAATTTAAATAAATAATAAAAGAAAATAAATGGAAAAATACATAACATGTGTCAAAACATCAAATAAAAATCCCACAAAAATATCAGAGGTCAAACATAAGTAAACAAAGGTTGACAATTTTTTAAAGATTTTTTTAAAGTCGGAAGCTAATTTTAAAATATAAAGAAATATGCCAAACAAACCAAAAATTGGTAAAAAATAGTAAAGTCATAAATAAAAATAAAATTAGGTCACAAATAGTTGTCAAGAGCTCATTTGATCCTTCCAGAATTTTTCTAGAATTTTTAATGATCAGAAAATATTTTTAAACAATTTAAACAAGTCAAAATAAGAGAAAAATCATAAGTTTATGAAAAAATAAAATTTAGAAAGATAATATTTGGAAATATTTTTGTAATTTCATAATTTTTAAGTCATAAATGATTTTCTTATGAATTTTTGAAGTTTAAAACAATTTAAAAAAACCAGAAAAAAAAATAATAAACCAAAAAAATATGGACCATCTGATTATTATCAAAACGTGTTAGTAAACAGATCCAGTATATCTGGCGCGTTGTGCATGTCATTGACTTTATTGGATATCACACTTAATTATTTTTTATTAAATAAAAACAACTTAAAATGTGGCACATTGTATGGAGTCTGACTCACTAAAGTAATCAGATCCAAGGGCTCCTGAGACATGCGCATAGTAAAGCAAACACACTAGATCTATTTCAAAAAAATAGTGTGGCATGCCATCATTGGTTGAAGATGAGACATGTCATCGTCTTCAACCTCCATCCACCCTAAAATGGACTCCCACAAACTGTAAAATTAGAAACCAGACTGGTACCATTAGATTCATTTCTTCAAGACGATTCTAATGGTTTGAACTATGAGAATCAGAGAGATGAGAAGAGTAGATTAGGCACTTGTTTGGATTGATTTGGTTAATAGATCTATATGAACGAAGTAACAAATTTTTTCTCTGAAACTGGACTTGGCTAGCACTATTTAGGACTCTTCAAGGCTTGATTCTTATTGCGTTAGGTTCAGGGGAGTTCAAGGATTGTGAATGGGAAAAGAAATTGGATTGAATAATAGAGAAAAGTTGAATTTGAAAACTCAGAAATGTGAGCTATGGAGAGAGTTTGGCAGGGTGATTCTGGATCTTCAAGGTTGGGAAAATGAATGGAATATAGTCCTCTATTTATAGGAGAGTGAATGGTGAAGAGAATTGGAAGAAATAGTGAGGTTTGTAGGGAATTTGAGTGAAGTCGGAAGCACAAGTGAAGTGTGACTTGCAAAACATCAAAACTCATCCAATTCCTGTGTTTCAAGACTTAAACAAGTATGAGCAAGTTTTTTAATCGTGTTTAGACAAAATATGCGCCTTAATTTGGTGTTTAGAAGCCACATTATGAAAATTAAATTCTGATTTTGGAGAAAAACTTAGTTTCAAGGTGTCAACTTTGAATCCACGGTGCATTCAATTTAGGAAGCTTTATGGTATGATTCTTGAGGAAATTTGAAAGATGATATAACACTCTTTAAAATGTGCTAAGAAAGACTTCATTTGGATGATTGAGCTAGAGGTTGTGTCTAGTCAAAGTTGAGAAAAAAGAAGCTGACTTTTATACTTAAAAAAATTCCATGTTTCTTGCCAAAAAATGACCTATAATGTTTTGCTTCCAAACAAGACCTTCCTTCAAAATTGAGCTTTGATCATCGATGTTATCTTGAAGTGGACTTCCCAAAGAGCATTTTGTAACTTGTATCACTAAAAAACTCCATGTATCGAAAACGTTATGGCCTTGTGAAATTGATGAAAATCCATGAGATGGGCTATAATCTTTTGACCTCTTGAGGTATACTGCAACCATTTTCAAGCTTATCACCAAAAAGAAAGTTAAGGATAACATCTTTAAGATCACTATGAAAGAAGAATGAGCTCAAGATGACAAAAATTGATCAAGTTATGCCCTTTTGAAGTTGATAAACGCTAAACCTATCAAGGTACAAGGTAACCTATAATGTTCTTCAATATCTCAAGTATTTCCACCCAAAATTATCCCTAAAATATTGAAGAGACTTTTTAATGACTCTTTAAAGAGAATCATGGCTTTGGAATCAATCAAAAATCTCAAAGAATGAGCAAGATATGGCCCTTAGAAGTCAAAAAACCCTAGCTCCAAGAGTATCAAAATGACTTGGAACCCCTCTCAACTTTTGATAATTTTCCTTGTACAAATGTTCTTGTTATATGAGAGAAGTTGTTGTAGGTGATAATAATAACCTGTGTCAAGAAGAATCACTTCCAAATGTTGAAAATTGAGAGAGTTATGCACTTGTAATCAAGGAATCAAGAACTTGTCCATATTAGGTCAAATTTCTTGAATCAATCTTGCATCTTTTGAATTCTCTTAGAAAATTGGAGCATGAAAAATCTCATTAAGCTTTGAAATCATGATGTCTTGATGCATACACAGAAATGAAGTTTAAATCTCAATGAACTTGTTGAAGAAGGCATGGAAATAAACTCATGAACCTATAATCACCTTGATGAAATTTGTTGTGTCATCACTTATAATGCCAACATCCATAGAGAAAATATACATATATTGTATTTGTTAACTAAAAGTCAATCAATATAAGATACAAATGTACAAAACATACAAAACAAGGTGCTTGGTGATCCCACATGAGAAAACCTAAAGATAGGAAGATGAACCAAACCCTAATGTGTGATCTTGATATGATTGAGTTGATATTGAGATGATGAGATATCTTAGGGGCAAAAATTGGGGTATGACAGCTGCCCTTGTTTAAGTGTCTTCTATCCGGAGACATGAAGGTTAAAATCTTCATCTCGATGTGATTGAAGATACTTAAATATAAAACCAACCTTATTTTTGTCCCTAAGAGGCTATGTAATTCTTATGATTATGAATGTAAAAGTTCAAACCTCACAGGTGAATGGGACAACACTGGGGAAGAAAAAATAGCGCAGGTCGCCTCAAGAAAAGATTTTAACCAGGAAAATAAATTACTGGAGAACAACATGAATCGGGGCATAGAAAATCGAATCCATTGGAGATAAATCAACTCCGCTGGGGAAAAGAAATTTCAACTCTATTATGGTAAAGCCCAAAGAGGAATCAAAATAGCATTACCTCAATAAGATGAGAAAAAATCATTGGATAACAATTGTTAACTCGCGTTGGTCAACTACCCACACGTAGAGAAAATAGAAAAAAGAGAGTAACATCGATCCACAGATGATAATAAACTATCAGCTCAAGGTCAAAGGTAGAAACTGGAACAATATTGATCCAGAGGTGATGGTAAACATTAGTAAATGAATGATCGTCATCAATACTTATGACTGGTAACAAAATACTAACGTTGGTACTTAAGACCAGAAATAGAGGATTGAAATTGGTACTTATAATCGGAAACCAATGACTAAATCAGTACTTATGACTGGTGATAATCTGACATCAGCACTTATAGCTGGGAAAAAAGGTTTTGACATCAGTACTTATGACTGGTAACAAAATGACTATATCAGTACTTATAACTGATAATAATCTGACATCAGCACTTATGGCTAGGAACAAAAGATTGACGTTGGTACTTACAACCAGAAACAAAATATTTTGACATCAGCACTCATGGCTGGTAACAAAGTTTGACATCGATACTTATGACTGGTAGCATTCATTATATAAATGAGGGTAAAGCAAAGGAACACATCGACTAACAGAAGATGATGAAATACCAACTCAAGATTAAGGTAGAAAAAACCAAAGCTATACTAACTCACAAGGGAAGTACAAATTGCTCAAATAAAGAGACTGTCCTTTGCTATTATGAAAGGGATTACAACAACACTGCTAGGAAATAAGCTTAACTTCATGGGGGAAATACAAACACATTCTTGCTGAGGAGATAAATTCTTCACGTACAAAATAAATGCATAATCAATCCAAGGCTTACAACCTAGAGAGATGAAAATAAAATTCATGTAGAGGAAATAAATTCAAACTAGGAACAAACTAGATTGAAACAGATCAACTAAGACACCAAGCGATGGGGAATAAAATCGATCGCGAATTAATTACATCCAGGTAATGGGTTGGGTAGGAAAGCTAAAGCAAAATTCTTCCACGAGGGATAATTCAGTGGGGAAATTGAAAGGATATACACTTTATGTTTAAGGTTAACACTCTATTGGAGAGAGGGTATACACTATAATAAAATATCAGCAGAAACACCAAGAAATTCCAATGAGTAATGAATTTTTTTCAACTATGCATGATGTATGTATGAATGAATGAGTATTGTTATGTATATGCTGACAAAACAAACATACTACGTTGGGGATAAACAAAAAAAACAAGCTTGGGTGAAGACAACACTCATCTAAAAGGAATCCAGGATGGAAAATCCATAAGAGAGTAAGCTACCAACTGAGGAATCAACGTCCTACTTCAAAGCTCGACTTCTCTGGAAAAGAAAAACCATTTAAAGAAAAAACTGATAATCAAAACTCAAAGCTGCAGGGGTATAATAAACTCTTATAGGCTTCACCAGGGAACGTCATATAGAATTCACTTGGGGAGATAATGCCACACTACCTAAACTCCAACCGGGGATGCCTTGATGACTATTTTAGGGAAGAAAAAACGTCATCTAGACTTCAATTGAGGATTGTCGTACTAATCTCACTAGGAAAGATTATGCCACATACGTCGAGGGGCAACCACAAACATATCTGGGGAAGTTCAAAGTAACTTCACGGGGATACTTTTTTTTAAAAAAGAAACTTCATCCTCGGTTTATCTAGGGTGTTAAGAAGTTAACAATACAGCAAGAAGTCAACATTGTAGGGATTTTAAATCAACCTCAACACATGGAGAGAGAAAACCCAAAAAGTTGATATTTGTCTACACACTTCTTAGAAAAACATATTTCCTTTGTCTTGGCTACATGGGGAACATACAACAACATCAATTCTATAATTGGGGAGAGTAATATCATGCAGGAGATTCCCTATCAAGTCTCCACCGTGCAGAGAGAAAGCACCCAATAATTGAGCAAACACTACACATCTTTATAATCTCTGCTTGATCACAAACCGGATGGGGAAATGAAATCATACTCAATTGGAGAAACCTGATCTGAGACTCAACCGGGGAATGTGGGAGAGATGTAAACTCAACCTCCTAATACTTGAAAAGGAATACAACTTCCCAAAAAAAACTATGGATAACCAGATGTACATATCTCGTGAAGGTAACCAGAAAAGAATTCTTGGAAGGGACCTTTAAACCTTCTAAGTTCGTCCATCCTTGGAACTATTGTTTTTATTCCCTTTGAATCACAAATCGAAGTAAAAGAATTTGCAAGTTTAATTCTTCAAAAACATGTTTTATTGCTTAAGTATTTTTGTTTTTAAAATTACTATCAGTAATAAATGACATTTTTGTATACTGAATAAAGATAAAGATTGCAAAGAATTGGATAAAGGCTCAAATTTTATTAATAGAACGGTGGTCTGCAAATGGCGTGACTCCATAGATGATTACAAAGTTTTGGAAAATGGTAAATACATGGAAAAGGTACATTAAAATATAATGACCATTATTAACTCTAACAACTTTGAATTCTTGTATATAGGCTTCAGTTTAAGTATGAGAAACTAAGAATATTGTTGCTTCAAACGATCAAGTCTTGTCTGACGCAGTTACTTGCCAATAAATCCCTAACTTTTGCCTAGGTTTCCCTTGCGGGTTTTCAATCTACTGAGAAAATTTATTCTTTTTATGTCTCTAACTTTTTCCTAGACCGCCTGTTGTACCCCAAAAATTTCCCCCCATTTTCTTTAGGATATCTCCTCATGCTCCTAGGGTTTTCAATTGCTCAAGGCTACTCAATGTTTGATCAGAAAAATTCTCCTCCTAAGCAGTTGACCTACAACTAGGGTTTCAGATTTCTCAATGAAATTTGAGCTTATAATGCCTCAAGTGGATTTCATGGTACCTCATATGTCTCAAGGAATGCCCATGCCAAATTTCAAGCCTTGCATCACAAGTTTGCTCAGCCAATTGCTCAGATGACTAAACTCAGCTATATTGGGTAATCTTGTACCCTAAAATTTTCCCTCTCATTTTATTCAAAACATAATCGTAGAGGTCCTCAAGTGCTCCAGGTTGACCAAAAATTGACCAGACAAATTCTCCTCCTAAGCAATGGACTTTCAACTAGGGTTTCATTTTTCACAAAGAAATTTCGGTTTTAAAGCCTCAAGTGATTTCTATGGTTCCTAATATGTCCTCAAGAATGCTCATGCCAATTTTCATTCCCTGCACTACAAGTTTGCTCTGCCAGTTGCTCAGATGATTGCAAATCAACTGTATTAGATCAAAAGTCAACTATGGTTAATATACAAGCCAACCATCAGCCAAGGACACGAAATCATCACTTGAAAAAATCTCTCAAAATTCTCAAAATTATTTAAAAGTTGTGAAAATTCAAAACCTAATTTCCAGCCTTCCTCTATCCAATCTCGTGCCATATTTGCACTCCTGAGGTCCACATGATTCATTTCTATCCCTCACCTTGGCCTGAAGCGCACTGAGTAGTCCATACAAGTGGCACCGTTTGGTATAGTTTATTTAAATCTAATCTCGTTAATCTACACTTATTAATCCATTTGAAGTTTGCATACATGTTGGTAGTCGTATATAGAGCAAGTTGGACGTGAAGCATGTAAATTTTGAGGCCTAGTTCATGAGATGCAATTCTCAACCCCGATCGGAAGCTTGGCTTCGAAACGCAAAATTCAGAGACCTTTAGCCAAAACTAAGGCCAAATTTGAATTCAGCACATCATTTTAAGGGGGGTAGAGGTATTTTGATCCATTAATTTTGCTTATTTTGTAGGTTAGGGTTTAGAACCCACCGGAGAAGACAACTGGAATGTTGACTCCGGTGGGTTGACTCTGGTGACAATCGCGCCATCTTCTCGTTGGCTTATTTGAATAAGCAGCGCGCATTTTTATTTTTTCATATTTTGACTAATTTTAATATATATATATATATATATATATATATATATATATATATATATATATATATATATATATATATATATATATATTTGTTTATAAAAAATAACGATTGAATAGATGGCCTGGTGGTGAGAAGCACGTGTGTATGCCCCGAGGGCATGGGTTCGATCCCAGGTTCTGTGTTTCGTTTTTTATTTCAACATTTTTCTTTTTTGCAGGTTTTTTGAAGCGTTTAGGCCTTCATGTTAATGGGCTTAGGGACTTCAGTTCACACCCCTCTATTCCCTAATTGCCACGTCTGGGTCCATTAATTTGGGTCTAATAATTTCAAATCCACCCCCCTGACTACTTGCTGCACCGGGCTCATTTATAATTTTACCCTTTTTTAATTTTTTTTCTTTTATTAATTTTATTTTAACAATAAAAATCACAAAAAAATAGATTTTAGTTTTTTTAATTAAATTAAATTTTTATAAATTAATTACTTAATTTATTTAATTATTTTTGATTAATTTAAAATCAATTAGAATTAGTTTATTGATTTCAAGTCATTTTTCCAATAAAAATCCAAAAAATATTAGAATTAGTTTCTTTTAATTAAGTTAATTTTTTATTAACCATTTTTCTAATTATACTTAGGGATTTTCTTATTTTAATTCAAATATTTTCTTAAAATAAACAAAAACAACCAAAAAGAATTTCTTAATTTGCATAGATTTCTCTAGGGTTTTAAATAAACGTTCTTTTTAATCCTCGCACGTTCATTTTGTCTCTCGCATTATTACTTTCTTATTAGTGTATCTGCCCATGGATTGTAATATACTAATTAGATTTTCTTTACTGTTTTACCCCTAGTTTTAAACTTGTAATTCCCCCTCCCTGAAGCCATGTAATAGCTAGTTTAAATTCCGCACTTTAACTTTCTGCATTGATATTGAACTGTTAGATTTATGCCTAATAGGATTGCATGACAAGAATTCAAAACAAAACGTTAGCAAACCTAAAACCAAAGATAAATAACTGAAACACAACGCACTCACACATGCACACCTCTAGGGTACTCCCACTTCGGTTGCCTTCGGAATAAAATAGTCATAACTCTCGAATGTGAGGGATTTTAGTGGCTACCCTTTGGTTTAAAGATCACAAAACTAACCCTCTCGATGTTGCCTCGGTTTGATCTTAAGACTGTAGGGTGGTTACTAAGCTATCTCACCTAGTTGCCTTTGTGATTGTACGGTGATCCTCGATTGTCCTTCAAACATTCAACGATGGGGCTACCTACTCACTAATAGTAGGATAGCACTGTCTAAAGAAAAAGAGGAAAAGATCAAACCTTTTCAAGTAGGTAGATAGTTCTTATATGCTTTCTCAAAACAAAACATTTTCCACACATACACTCATATCCATAAAATATTTTCAAAGACACTTTATATACAATCTCAATAATACGAGAAACATTACAAAGTTCTCTGTACCAAGGCGTCTTTTCAAAACACTTTTTTTTCAAACACACAAACACAATGTATTTCCAAATGAGCTACTAAGAGGCAGTAGAAAACTATGGATGTAAAATGTGCTAACACCTTCCCTTTCCATAATCTACCCCCTTACTCAGAAATAATCTCGAAAGGTCTTTTGTGTTCTTTTCACCCTTTCCTTTGTCGGATAAAAGAAAAGTCAGTGGTGCCTCTTGCTTACCGTAACATTTGGGAATAGAAACACAAAACCAGTATAAGCAGTCAGTTCTGCCACCGTATTACAGAACTGTCGACTCCTCTGGGAATATAAAAAATTGGGTTACCTTAGAGTTAGATAATTTTAATTTCTTCCATTGTGTGTTTTGTTTGCTTTATTTTTAAAGGGTTGCTTGGGTTATTGCTAAATATCCTACACCGGATCTGGGTCATATTTTATACAAATAGCAATAAATCATGGAGGTTGTACGGTGTAGATCGATACGGACGAAGTGATGGCTATGTTAGCATGATAATATGGCTTGTACTAATGTTCCTTGAGTCAGTCAAGGATAACATTAGGCTTCCTTATAGTGTCATTAAAGGCTAATTGACCTTTATAACCTTTAATTGACTCATCCTAGCCATTAGAAAGTAGTGAGAAAGCCGACATTGGTTCCGACCAAAGATTGGTTGATACTCAATGCTACACTCATTGAGATTGGAATTTCGGGATATTTCGGCCGTAATACTTCAGTGCTTGGGCTGAAAAAATGCCTGACGAAAAGGTCAATGATATGAGACTCCTTAGAACCCAATTAATATTACTAGGACAGGTTGAGTCAACTAAAACTTCAAGAGGGTACTTACCTTTAAAACCTCATCAAGCCTTTAAACCTAAGGTCTTTGTGTGACTTGCTTGTGTTTGCTATCTCTATTTTAAAGCATAATCATAACATCCTGAACATCATGAAATATCATTTGCACTAACAATTTCAAGGACCTTTGGGTTTATCTCTTCTCTGTTTTGTAGGTTATGGATTCAGCTCGCAGAAAAACCATCCGGGTCAACTTTGTAGAAATTCCTCCCAAGCTTAAGGAGTTGGTCTTAAAAGTTCCTGAAAGCTCATCACTCAACAAAAGATATGGTCATTTTCTCAGTCTGGTTACTACCGGTTTTGATGAAGGTTTGATGAGCATCATATTCCATTTCTTCGATCCTAAGCACCATTGCTTCACGTTTCCAGATTATCAGTTGGTACCCACGTTGGAAGAATTCTCTAAGCGACTTGGTTTGCCTATATTGGAATAGATACCTTTCACCAATTTAGAACAAGATCTAACTTCTGAAAATGTTGCCATAGCCTTGCATTTGAAGCCATTTAACATTGAATCCAGTTGGGAAAGAAGAAGTGGAGTTAAAGGTCTTCTTTAAAAGTTTCTGATGGAGAAAGCTCAGGTATTCCTAGACGCCATGAGTTACCATGCTTTTGAAGATATCTTGGCTTTCTTGATCTATGGTTTGGTTTTGTTCCCTAATTCAAACCAACTTATAGACGTAAATGCCATCAACATTTTCCTTACTCACAATCCAGTACCTACATTGCTCGGGGATATTCTGCATTCACTCCATACACATACTATGAAGAAGCGAGTAAGTCTTATGTGTTGTATTCCTTTTCTCTATAGGTGGTTTATTTCGCACCATCCTCAATCAGTAATGAAGAATGAGTTAGGCTTAAGTTGGAATCAAAGGTTAATGTCTCTCTCTCACTCTGATATCTATTGGTGTCCTCTCTCTCTCTCAAGAAGACATCTCTTTTATTGATCTCTATGGAGAATTTGCTAATGTGTCACTCCTTGGCATTAGAGGAGACATCACTTATAACCCTTCTTTAGCCTTACGACAGTTCGGTTACTCCCGGAGAGATGGTCCTCCTGATATGCTCATCTAGGGTATTGTGTTCGACTACTCAAATGATCTGCAAGGTTATCGTCAGAGGTTCATCCGCGCTTGGGGCATGGTTAAGAAGACCAATAGTAAGACTTTCAGGCACAAGAAATCCATCCCTTTGGAAACTTACCTCAAATGGGTGCGAGATCATGCTCAAAGTCTTATGATACCATATAATTCCATCTTACCAGTGATCTTAGAGCCTATTATTCAAGGGGACGAGTCTCGCATCATTCTTCATCCTTATATGCTAACAAACATCAAAGAATTGCAAAGGTATTGGATCCAACTCAAGGAAAAACGAGACACCTTTGAGACCCAATTCTATGCCAGTGAGAAGAAAGTGTTGGAACTATCGAAGTAGCTTCACGAGGAGCAGAGTCTTAATGCCAATATCAACACCAAAAGTAAGTATCCATGGGAGACTTAGGAGTTTTAGAAGTTTCTTTTAATTGTTATTTCCTTGTAAACTTTTGTTTTGTTTGAACTTACTAATAAAAGGTTTTTTTTCTTCCGTTTTGATTAAAAGAGTTTAAATCCTACGAAGTCCTTGAAAACATTGCATAAGCATCTCATGCATATAATCACATAAGTAGGTATTTCAAGACAGGTTTCTTATCTTTTCGCTATTTATTTCAACAAAAAGAAATGGCTCTTGAACTAAAAGTTAAGGATCTTCAAGCAAAGAATGCTCATTTCCAACAAATGTTCTTGGATCTGGCTAAAGGACAAGGAGATCTAAAAGCTCTCATTATTAAAGAGAAGACAAAAAAGACAAATAAACCATTTGGCATCCTGAATATGGGAAGCAGATTCAGAGGACCAGCCAAGCGAGCTTTAGAATTTGCAAATCCATCAAATGAGGGGGATAATCAGGAAGAGGATGACAAAAATACAAAAGAAGAAGATAATAACCCAGGGACTGATGAAGAGGAAGTAGAATATGCTGAAGAATAATATCTCCTGCTGATGACAAGTATAAACAGCTGGAGGATCGTCTCAATGTTATGGAGATTCAAAGGGTACCTGGCTTGGACTTTGAAGAGCTAGGGGTTGTCTCAGGAATGGTCATCCGATAAAAATTCAAAATTCCCATTTTTGCAAATTATGACGGGGTTTCATGTCCCAAACTGCATCTGAGGTCTTACGTCAGGAAGATCCAACCCCATACAGCTGATAGGAAATTATGGGTCCACTTCTTTCAAGAGAGTTTGTCGGGGACGCAATTAGAGTGGTTTTATCAATTGGAAGGAATCAACATCCGCAGTTGGGAAGATTTGGTTGTTGCTTTTAACAAGCAGTATCAATACAATGCTGACCTTGCTCCAACCCGTACACAACTCCAAAGCATGTATATGGGTTCTAGTGAGGGTTTTAAAGATTATGCCCAAAAGTGGAGGGATCTCGCCGGTAGAGTCCAGCCTCCCCTGTCTGATAGGGAGTTGGTGGACATGTTCTTGTGTATTCAGACAAACCCATTTTTCAACCATTTGATTGGAATCTCTTTAGCCGAATTCACCAAGCTGATACTAACAGGAAAACAAGTGGCAGCTGGTACCAAGAGTGGTAAAATCCAAGGGGTTACTTCTTCAAGTACTGCAAGGAATCCATTCAATGGGAAGGGGGAAGTTAGTGCTTCCTATGTTTAAAGGAATCATGATAAAATTGAATGTCGTCCAACGGTAGGAGCTGTAATGATCTCTGACCTTGCACTAACTCAACGACAAAATAATCAGCGCAGGCAGGATACGCCTAGAAGATAGTTCACCAGAATTAACATGGATTTGTCTCAGGCATTGCAATATTTGTCGAAGGCTGACCTGGTCACTCTGAAGGATCCTCCCAAAAACCCAAATACTTCATCTCCCCGCTACAATCCAAATGCACAATGCGCTTACCACTCCAACAGCCCGAGGCATGATAAGAATGATTGTTGGGCATTTAAGAATAAATTTCAAGACCTTATTGATGCAAAGGAGATTGAATTTTACCCTCCTGAAACTTCCAATGTAATAACTGCACCAATGTCCAAGCATGACAAGGGTATCAATGTTGTTGATGATGTTCTGTTTATTTCTTCTGTGGGTGAATTAACTACTCCTCTTCCAGTTGTTAAGAAGAATCTCTTATGAGCCAGTTTATTTTTGGGTTATGGTGAAGGTTTCCACGTATGTGCGTCTCTACCCAATGGTGGTTTGTTGTTGAAGATAGGTGTTCAACATTTGATAGATGATCGGGAGATCCTCTTTGAGAAGGTTCCCTCTGAGAAAAATTTGTGTGTATCTGTATCAATTATTACCATCTCTAATAATCCTACAAGGGTCTCCTCCAAAAGGCCTATAAGGATTACTAGAAGCCCTAAATTTTCTCCCCTGATCATTACCTTTCCAGGGCCCATACCATATTCCTCCGACAAAGCCATTCCTTGGAATTATGGAGCTGACATTTATTATCATGGTGTCAAGCAAGACCTGTTGGCCATCAAGAATGAATTTACTGAAGACACTGGTCCTAAAATTGACAACATTTTTGGAACTAGTAAAATTACCAGAAGCGAAAGGATTTTCTCTCATGAAATCTCTCAAAAAACTGTTGCCACTCCTTTTGTCATTTATGCTAATACTCCTATTGTTACTCCTGTTGCTACTTCTGTTGCTACTCCTATTGCTACTCCTATTGTTACTCCTTTTTTTACTCCTACTACTGAGTCATCTGAGACTCAGGGCAAAGAAGTATCGATTGAGCCTACCTGGATGGGGGCACCTAAAGAAGCCATTCCCGAGGCCTCCAAGCAAGAAATGGAGGAAATTTTAAAAATCATACAGAGAAGTAACTACAATGTTGTCGAACAATTGGGGCAGACCCCCTTCAAAGATTTCAATGCTAGCCTTGTTATTATTCTCCTAATCCCATGCTAAAGCTTTGGTAAAGTTCCTGAAGTATGCTCATGTGCCACAAGAGACTTCTACTGACCAATTTGAGAATTGTGTTTCTAGTATGACTACCGACAATGGACTAGGTTTCTCTGATGCTGATTTGACTCCTAAGGGAAGAAAACATAATGATGCCCTGCATGTCTCTATTGAATGCAGGGGCACTACTCTATCTCATGTATTTGTGGACATTGGCTCATCTCTGAATGTTCTACCCAAGGGTGCCTTAGACATATTGGACTGTGAAAGACTTACATTGAAGCCCATTAACATTGTGGTGAGGGCTTTTTATGGCTCCAAAAGGATGGTACATGGGGAGGTAGATATCTCGACCAAAGTTGGTTCACAAACTTTTGACTCCATTTTCTACGTGATGGACATTCGCCCGTCTTACTCTTGATTACTAGGAAGCCCTTGGATTCATGGGGCCTGTGCCATCACTTCCACTTTGCATCAGATGTTAAAGTATCTGGTTAATGGAAATATTGTTACAGTCTGTGGCGAAGAAGAGTATATGGTAAGCCACTTAAACTCTTTCAGATATGTTGAAATGGACGGCGAGTTCATTGAAACCCCCTGTCAGAATTTTGAAGAGGTGCCTCAGACAATCGTTGTTACCAAAGTTACTGTTGTTGTTCCAAAGATTACCAGACCTCCACTGAAAATGGCTTCTCTAAAAGATGCTAAGGTTGTAGTTGAAGAAGGTGGGTGTACTATTTGGGGCCAACTCTATGACATCCCCTATAAGTCTGACAAATTTGGTTGGGTTTCACTTCAGGAGCTCAAAAAGCTATTCGTCGTGCTCGCACCGGAGGACCACTACTACACATCAGCAACCATGGAGTCAATGTTGTAGAAGATGCTAACAATGACTGTGAGCTAGACAATTGGATCTTCCCTACTATCAATGGAGGACTCAATAATTGGACGGCTAGAGACTTTGTGCCTATTTCTTTTATCCAGGAGTAATTACTTTTCTGTTTTTTAGGATATGTAATTTTTGAACAAGTTAAACTCTAAGCCTTGTGTCTTTCCCGAGGCACAACGGTCTATTTGTGAGGGTTATCGCACTTCATTTTCATATGTCACCAATAAATCATTGGACATTTTTGCATTCAAATTTTATGCTCTCTGTCTTTCTTTTACTTTATTTTTTCAAAATAGCTATGTGCTCTTACATACACCCACATATCAAATTGCAGATCCACATCCACCCTGGATCCCATTGGTAACAGTTCTGCTATTTCCAGTTATAACTTTGAAAATCCGATCTACTAACATGAGGATGAAGGTGAGAAAGACCGTGAAGTACCAGGAGAACTTGCTAGACTATTACAGCAAGAAGAAAGAGAAATACAACCTCATGAAGATCCAATCGAGACAGTAAACTTGGGTACTGAGGAGAATAAAAATGAAGTCAAGATAGGTGCTAGTTTGGATAATGGTGTTAAATAACGATTAGTTTAGATGTTACATGACTACGTTGAGATCTTTGCCTGGTCATACGAAGACATGTCTGGGATGTATACTGATATCGTGGTTAATCGCCTGCCAATGAAAGAAGACTACCCTCCAGTGAAGTAAAAGGTATGTCGTATGTGTCTTGAGATGTTAGAAAAGATCAAGGCTGAAGTCATGAAACAGTTCAATACCGAATTCTTAGCTATTACTTCTTATCCACAATGGGTTGCGAACGTGGTACCAGTACCTAAATGTAAAGTCAAGCTTCTCAAATGCACTTTTGTTTTGATGAAGAAAAACCATTTTGACAAGAAGGAAAGGATTATTGATCAAGCTAAAAGCATATGTGGATAAAGTCTTTGGTTCAAGCACTTAGCAAATTTCAAGGTATAATGATAACTTACTTTGAACTTAAGACATAGATGCTCAATAGTCAAAAGAAATATTTTATCTTGTCCAAACTTTTACTCAAGTTTTCTAAGCAAAAATTCAATTTTTACTTGGGTACAATCGATTTGCATATTGGTGCAATTGATTGCATGCTTCATGTTTTAAAAGCATTAGCTATTGTTTCTAAGTGCAATCGATTTGCATGTTTGTGCAATCGATTGCTCTCAATCATTTTTTGCTACTGACTTCAAGTGAAATCGATTTACACACTTGTGAAATAGATTTCTCACTCAAAATATTTGAATTTCTAGCTGTTAAAACCCCGTGCAATCAATTTACACAAGGGTGCAATCCATTGCATGCTGAACTATTTTGAAAAATAACAGCTTTACTCATGCCTATTCATAACACCATTTCATGGAAACCTTTCACTCAATCTTGGAAATTGTTCATGATTCATTTGCAGAATTATATGTTCTTTCAAAAGGGTGCTATGAACATATAAATACTCATTTTCAAAATCATTTGAAGTACCTCTTCCAATCATATTTTCTAAATTTTCAAATATCAAACTCAAGCTTTTATACACTTTCATACACAAGTTTTCTGCATACTTTCACATATTGTCAACCAGAAAACTTTGAGCATTATATATCTTGAATAATTGTATACTATTGTCATTGGAAGAGAAGATCAATTCATTGATAAAATCACTCAAAGTGATCATTGCTACACAAACTCACTCAAATCAAATATTGCTATATACTTGCTTATTTTTCAGGATTGTTGAAAAAAAGTTCAAGTGGTTTTGTAATCTTGTTTTTCTAGGATTTTTGGATACAAGTAAAGTCACTTTGAGAGGATTGTTCTCATTATTGACATAGTGAAAATCCAAGAGGATTGTTCTTGGTTTTTTGTAGTTCTTGTTTAAGTTTTCCACAATAAGAAAATATCTTTCATGTTGAAAGGGGACTGGAGTACTCTCGGACTGTGAGGGGAACCAAGATATATCGCTTGTGTCTCTTTATTTTTCTGCACTTTACTCTTTCATAAAACTCACCATAAACCATAAAAATAATATACATCATCACTAAAACCAGAGAAAATTTAAAGTACCTAATTCACCCCCACCCACCACCCACCACCCACCACCCCCCCACCCCCCCTCTTAGGCACACTTTGTACTTACAATTGGTATCAGAGCAGGTTATAGGTAACATGTTCCTAAAAGATCCATAATGGCTTCTGCAAATCAAAATTCCGTTTTCAGAGATGGTGGTAGTAACAACAAGCCTCCTCCATTTTATGGTGAATATTTTGACTTCTGGAAAATACGCATGAAGGCACATCTAGAAACACAAGGAGAAGAAATATGGGATTCCGTCGATAATGGTCCATTTATTCCTAAAGCCTAAAGTTGCATGGGATAAAGATGATAAGAAGAAGGTTCTCTATGATAAAAAAGAAATAATTCTTCTTCAAGGTGCGCTTAGCCTGGATGAATTCTTCCGTGTCCCGACTTGCAAAACAGCGAAAGAAATATGGGATACCTTGGTACAAACTCTCGAAGGAACTATTGAAGTTAAAAGATCAAGACTAAATACTTTGAGCCAAGAATACGAGTTATTTCGAATGAAGCCCGGAGAAACCATCCTTGACTTGTAAAAGAGATTCGTGCACTTGACAAATCATCTAAGTGCTCTTGGTAAGACTTTGAAGAATGATGAACTAAATCCGAAAGTACTTAGATCCTTAACTAGGGAATGGCAACCAAAGGTAGCAGCAATTTCAGAAAAGAAAAGTCTCTCTTCAATGACTTCTTCAACATTGTTTGGAAAACTTCAAGAATATGAAACAGAACTCGGAAGACTTGAAAAGCATGAAAATCAAGAGAAGAAATCCAAGAATATTTCCTTAAAGAGTGATTCCAAGGAAGTTGAAAAGGAAGACAATCCGGAAGAAGATGAAAATTTCATGCTTCTTGTTAAAAGGCTTGGTAAGTTTTTTAGTAGAAATGACAAATCCCTTTCTCATGCAAAAAGAAAGAAACAATTTAAGAAAAGGGAAGCTTCCACATCAACACAAGAAGTCACATGTTATGAATGTGGTAAGCAAGGTCATATCAAGTTGGATTGTCCAAAACTCTCCAAGAAAGGTGGCTACAAAAGCAAAAAGGAATTTAAGAAAAAAAAGGCATATGTTTCATGGGAGGATAATGAAATAAGTTCTTTGTCTGATTCCGATAGTGATGAAAGTGCAAATCTAGCATTAATGGCCTCATACCATTTCGATAATGAAGATGATGAGGTTAGTAATGAATTTTCTCTTTTTGAGAGTGATGCACAAGGTGCTATAGATGAACTATTAAATGAATGCAAAATTCTGTATAAAACTATTTCATCTCAAAAGAAACAAATTTCATCTTTAGAAGAAAAATGTGAAACTATGGAAAAAGATTTCAAAGAAGAAAAAGAAAAATTAAGTGATGAACAAAAACAGAATTTTGTACGCAAAAATTGTGAATCACTATCTTTCCAAATTGTCCAATTAAAAAGAGTTATTGAAATATATGAAAAAGTGGATTTGGATATTCAATTTTTTCAAAACCAAGTTCTAATAAAAATATCTTTGTTAAGGCTAGTGATAAATCATCCAAAGAGAAAGTGAACAAACCTAAAGTGGTTCATCACTATCCTAAAAAGAAAATATTTCCTAAGAAGAAATCTTATCTTTCTAGATATAGAAGTAACTTTGAACCTACTTGTTTTTATTGTGGTATTAAAGACCATACACCTAACACTTGCTATGTTAGAAACTTTAGTGTGACAAGTGGACATTATGTGTGGGTAAAGAAAGGTACTAATTATGAAGGAACCAAAGAAACTTGGGTACCTAACAAAACCTAATTTGTTTTGTAGGTATGCTTGAAGACCACATGAAATCTTTGGTATCTTGATAGTGGTTGTTCAAAGCATATGACAGGAGACTTAAACCAATTTTAAAATCTAGCACTAAAGGCCAAGGGTTTTGTCACTTATGGAGACAATAATAAGGGAAGAATTCTTGGCCAAGGAAAATTTGGTGCTCCACCTTTCACATCCATTGAAGATGTTCTTTATGTTTAAGGACTAAAGCACAATCTTCTTAGTATTAGCCAACTTTGTGACAAAGGCTTCAAGATCAAGCTCACCAAAGATGAATGCTTGATAGAAGATGAAGTCACACACGAGGTTATACTTAAAGGTAAAATAATTAATAATATATTCATAATTTCCCTTGACGACCCATCTTTGAAGGTAAAATGTCTCATGGCAAACAACGATGATTCATGGCTTTGGCACAAAAGAATTTCTCATATTCACATGGAAAACTTGAATAAACTAATCAAGCATGATCTTGTCATTGGGTTGCCTAACAGAAATTTTGTCAAAGTAGACTTTGTGATGCTTGTCAAAAAGGGAAACAAACAAAATCAACTTTCAAATATAAGAATGTGGTCCCTACTACAAGGCCACTACCATTGTTGCATATGGACTTATTTTGTCCATCAAGAACAAGAAGTTTTGGTGGTAACCTATATGCTTTGGTTATTGTTGACGATTTCTCTAGATATTCTTGGACATTCTTTTAAGTGCAGAAAAGTGATGAATTCAAGGGATTCAAGAAGTATGCTAAACAAATTCAAAATGAGAAGTCTCTAACAATTGCCTCCATAAGAAGTGATCATGATGGAGAATTTCAAAATGCTTTATTTGAATAATTTTGTGGAGAACATGGAATATCTCACAACTTCTCGGCACCAAGGAAAATGGAGTGGTAGGAAGAAAAAATAGGTCTTTTGTAGAGCTTGCAAGAATGATGCTTAGCGATTCAAATCTTCCAAAATATTTTTGGGCAGATGCGGTGAGCACGACATGTTTTGTTATCAATATAGTTAACATAAGACCAATCTTGAAGAAAACTCCATATGAACTTTTCAAAGGGAGGAAACCAAACATTTCTTTCTTTCACATTTTCGATTGTCAATGCTTTGTATTAAACAACGACAAAGATAACCTTGGTAAGTTTGATGAAAAATCTGATGAAGGTATTTTTCTTGGCTACTCTCTTTCTAGTATGGCATACATAATTTATAACAAAAGAACTTTAACAATTGAAGAATCAATGCATGTATCTTTTGATGAATCTAACCCCTCCAAGGAGGATAATATTGTTTGTAATGATGATGATGATGAAATACTAGAAGGTCCTCAAGAAAATACTTCCAAAGATCAACCAATTCAACAAGAAGAATCACTCCAACAAGAATCAAATTTCAATGATCTACCAAAAGAATGGAGAACTCATAGAGATCATCCTATCGATTATGTAGTTGGTGATATAAGTCAAGGTGTGACAACAAGACTAAATCTCAAAGATTCTTGTCTAAACATGGCATTTGTCTCTCAAATTGAACCTTCCAAAGTTGATGAAGCCTTAGACGATGGCCAATGGATTATTTATATGCAAGAAGAGTTAAATCAATTGGAAAGGAATCAAGTTTGGGAACTTGTCCCTAGGCTAAGAAACAAACACATTATTGGAACAAGATGGGTGTTTAAAAACAAACTTGATGAAAATGGAATAATTTTTAGGAACAAAGCAAGGTTGATAGCACAAGGCTATAATCAAGAAGAAGGAATAGATTTTGAAGAAACTTTTGCTCCTGTTGCAAGGTTAGAAGCTATTCGTCTTTTACTTGCCTATGCTTGTTCATTAAATTTTTAGCTTTTCCAAATGGATGTCAAAAGCGCATTCTTGAATGGATATATCAATTAATAAGTCTATGTTAAGTAACCCCCAGGGTTCGAAGATTTCAAGAATCCATCTCATGTATTTAAATTGAGAAAAACTCTATATGGTTTGAAACAAGCACCAAGGGCATGGTACGATCATCTAAGTAACTTCCTATGTGAAAAAGGTTTTGAAAAGGGTAAAGTTGACAAGACATTGTTTATCAAGAAAATCAAAGGTGACACTTTTCTAGTTCAAGTCTATGTTGACGATATCATTTTCGGCTCTTCAAACAAAGAAATGTGTAAAGAATTTTCACCAATGATGCAAGGAGAATTTGAGATGTCCATGATGGGTAAAATGAATTATTTCCTTGGACTTCAAATCAACCAATTAAAGGATGGCATCTTTTTAGCGGTAGAAATGTTTAAGACTAAGCCATTGGATTAACTAGACTTACACAAATCAAAATAAAAATCACCACCGCGCTTTATTGTTTCCAAAGGAATGGTAAAAGAGCGAGTAACCCAAAAAGAGGGGGAAATACTCAAGGTAAGGGGGTTGGTTATTCAAAGGGAAGGTATTATAATCCTAAACATCTACTGTACTTTGCAGGAACCTCTTTGTAAAAATCTATATATTTTGGCTATAAAGTGTTGTATGAAAAATAGATGGTGGAGGTGAGAAAAGAAGTATTTTTAATGATTTTTTCACCCGTCGCAGTTGAGAACCTTTAGTGCCTACATACCACCTCTCGTGAAATAGGGGATCAGGGTACACGTAGTTCCTCTTTTAAGATTTTAAAACACAAGTGTGTTGGTTGATTTTATGAGATAAGACATCATTATCATTGTCCGTATGAAAAACATACTTACTACCCACAATCATGAGAAATGAGAATTTACATCATCTCAAAGTGGAGGATATGGCTTGGACTTTAAAATCAACAATGCCTCACTCAACACCCTAGTGGAAAATATCTCTCTTCACTACATATTATAGATGTATAGTTGTTTGCATCACTACAAGGATTGACAAGAGTCCAATCTTTTAAGAAAAGTTTTAAAGTAAAAAGCCAAGTGGCAAAATGGTTTGAAATGAGATTGATTGACTTTTAGTCTTCTCACAAAAAATGTAAGGTATTATTAAGTTGATTGGAGTTTATTTATGAAAATATTTTGAAAATGCATGGACATGAGTCCAAGTTTATTATGAAAGTGGTTCAAGTTTAAAAAACAAGAAGAGTTTTCAAAAGGAGGGAGAAATTTTTTGAAATTAAAGAAGATGGGAGGAGAAGAAGAGACTATCCTAAAGCATAAGGTAAAAGCTAGGGATAAGAACCATCTAACCAACAAGAAGCCAATACTTAACATTATGGGTCAAGATATAATTCCCATTCTTTGGATTGAAACCAAACAAGAAAAGATACTAGACCTCTTGAGAATCAAACTTCAAGTGTATTAAGTCTTCACAAAAAAATTGGGCAGAGTAACTGTTGTATACGGGTGAATTCCAGATTACAAACAAAGAGTGTAATCACAATAACCTGCACACAAAACAAACAAACAACCCAATGTCTTGAGGTAAACCTCAAGAACTCCAGATAAAATATCAATTAAGGTCACAAGGTCTCCAACAAAGGGAAAGGTTTCTAATCCTAAGTCCAAGAAGTCCAATGCTCCATAATGCCAAGGATAGTAACCAAATAGTCCAAGTATCATTAAAGCCTTTTTTAGGGTTCATGTTGATTATTAGGTGTCTTGAAAAAGAAAATAAAGGCTCAAGTGAGCAAAACAAAGGTAACAAGGATATAAATGCTCATGTGAGCAAAATACAAATAACATGAAATGTAATTCTTAAAGTAAATGGTACATAAGGCATACAAAATAAAAGCATAAAGTGAAACAAATTAATAATTAGTGGTTAGTTGGATGACCATCTTGAAACTTGCATTTGGAACTCATTAGAGGATTGGTAAAACCAAAGCCTCCACACAACAAGTTGCATTTTCTTTTTGTCAAGTATATCATCCATTTGGAATCCTCACAAGTAACATTTAATGATCAACAATGTTTAAGTAATTCGCGTTGACCAAAAGTGTTGTAGATCCATTAGAGGATTGGTAGAACCAAAGCCTCCACACAATGAATCTCAAAGTTATTAGATCAAAGGGATCAAATTAACATACTTGGGCTTGCAAACATAGGTTTGGGCCAAGAATGATCATTTATTTGAATCAGGACAAAATTTAGCGCTATGTTAAGCAATCGTAAGTGGACTTATATCAAAGTCGCACCTATTTTGAGGTCGGTCAATAGCAATCTATGCACCATTGGTTTTGAGACATGATATATAGATCATGCTCCAATAACATTTAGTGCAATAAGAAAGGGATCAGATGAAGAGGGGTGGAAAAGAATACAAACCACATTTGAATTGAATTTTAATTAAACTATTATTAAAATCATTCATCCATTTTTATGGAGTTAGACTCAACACCATGGATCCAATGATGTTAACAAAATTCATAATAAAAATTCAACCCAAGATCAACCAGAAATAATCACAAAATAATATTGCATTTGATTTATACATAAAAAAATGTTTTAAAAATGTTTTAAAATAGAAATAAAAGAGAAAAAAAATTAACTATGGTCAAATTAATCAAGAAATAAAAAGTAAGAACATAGATAAATCAAAAAAGGACTCAAATATTTTTACAAATTTTTTGGTAATTTTTTAAAGCCAGAAACTATTTTTTAAAATTAAAAGAAATAGATAAAATAAACCAAAAATGATTAAAAAAAAATAACAAAGTCAGAAATAAAAAATAAATGAGGTCACCAATATTTGTCATAATATCATTGGATCATTCCATAAATTTTTCAGAATTTAAAAATGCATAAAATTATTTTTTAACATTTAAAACAATTCAAATAAAGTGAAAGTTTATAAAAAAAAATATCAAAACACAAAATAAAATTGTGAAAAAATAAACATCAGAAAGAGAAGAATCAAAAATATTTTTCATAATTTTTTCAG
This sequence comes from Vicia faba, assembly GCA_948472305.1. Taxonomy (NCBI): domain Eukaryota; kingdom Viridiplantae; phylum Streptophyta; class Magnoliopsida; order Fabales; family Fabaceae; genus Vicia; species Vicia faba. The sequence continues at coordinate 11,170,782 of OX451735.1, forward strand.
ATTTTTTGGACTAAAAATGAATTTTCTATGATTTTTTGAAGTTTAAAACAATTAAATATAAAAATCAGAAAATAAAATAAAAACCAAAAAGATGTGGACCAATGGATGAGAGTCAAAACGCGTTAGTAATCAAATTCAAGGGATTTGGCGCACTGTGCATATCATGGTCATTAGTGAATAAAACATTGGATCACTTATTAAATCAGAAATTTAAAAAACATGCTCCAACCATTGGTTGGAAGATGACACATTGGTCATCTTCAACCTCCAACCAATGTGAATTGCAGGTCTCTCAAACTGTAAAATCAGAAGCTCAGACCTATGTCATTTGCTTCGTCTCTTCAAGACGAAGACAACCACACCTTCGCGACTAATTTATATAAATTGTAGCTCAAGAAATTTGGAAGGAAAGTTTTGAAAAGGGATTTGAAATTTCATGGTCAAAATGTGTTTCCAGATGAAAGTAATTGTTGCGACTAGAACCAGGGCAATGAGAACATCACAATGATATCAAAGTTTTGAAGAATTGATGGAGAAATCTACCTATTAAAGTTGAGTTGCATAGCTCTGAAACTGGACTTCTATGGAGCAATATAGGGCACGATTCTTGAAGGTAATTATATGGTTAGCTTTAGGGAAGATCAAGGAAGGTGAATTGATAGAAAAATTTAATTGAAAAAGGCTTGAATACTGATTACGAAGTTACAGAAAATTGAGTTATGGAGCAAGTATGACAGGGTGATTCTGGCTATCCATGCTTGATAAAATGAATAGGATAGTTCATGTATTTATAGGAGAAGAAAATGGGATCAAAAGGAAGAGTGAATGATGCATTTTGGAGGGAATTCGTGCAAACCTGATGCACGAGTGAAGTGTGATCTTATTTTCACTAAAACTCATCTAATCTTTGTGTTTTGGGGTGCTAAACACTTCTGCTAAGTTTTTTAATCAAGTTTAAATCAAAAACGCACATGAATCTTGTGATTAGAGGCCGCATTATGGATTTTAAAATTCTAACTTGGTGAGAAATTTAGTTCCAAGTTACCAATTTCAAAACAATTGCATTTTCAACTCAAGGGGTCTTAGGGTATGATTCTTAACTATTTAGAAAGATGAGGTTACAAGCTTTGCAATGGAAAAAGAATGGAGTTAAATGGTTACTTGAGCTGAAAGTTGCATTGAGTCAAAGTTGGGGAAAAGGGTTGACTGTCTATACTTAGAAATATTTCAAATTTTTCTTCAAAAGTGACCTATAATGTTTTGCATCCAAACATGGCCTTCCACTTGGAATTTTATCTTGACCAAAAAAGATGGCATAAAATATACCTCTTGAATGACATTTTGAAACTTGAACCATTCAAAATCTCCAAAAATTGAGAGAGTTATGAATTGTTGAAGTTGGAAAATAATCATGAAATGACCTATACTATTTTGTATCCTTAGGGCATGTTCCTTCCATTTTATCACTTTGCACATAAAACGAGGAACAGAATTCACATCCTAAAGTTCATTATGGAAAAAGAGTGGGCTCAAGGTGATAAAAATTGACCAAGTTATGATCATTTGAAGTCACACCTGAGAAATTGGGGGTTCATCTGGAGGACTTGTAAAGTTTCTTCATCATCAAGTTTCTTCCACATGAAAACTCCTTGAAACTTTTGAAGTGATTTGTTAATAACCATTTTAAGAGAAGTATGTATTTGGAATCACTCAAAAATACCAAAATATGAGCAAGATATACTTCTTTGAAGTTCAAAACCCTAGCTTCTAGATAAAAAAAAAGGCTTTGAGGAATTTTGACAATTTTGAACAACCTTCTTGTACCAACACTCTTGCTTTGTAAATTGAAGTTATTGAGGATGATAATGAGAACTCATAGACACCAAAACCACTTCCATATCTTTAGAATTTAGAGAAATATGCACTTGTGATCAATGGGAACAAGACCTTGTCCAATCATGACAACTTCTTCCATCAACCCCTTGTGCCTTTGAATCAATTTGATAACTTTGAAATGTGATGAACCCAAAATAAACCTTGCTATGCCATTTCTTCCAAAACAACTTCAATGGTTAGGTTTGTATTTCTCAAGCTTTATTGACTAGGGCGTGGAAATAAACTCATGAACCCATGGATCAATTTGCTAAGCCACATTGCCTTTACCTACATTATTAACAAGTAAGACCATCCAACATTGCATTTTATTAATTAGAAAGAAAATCAAGACAAAATATCCATGATCATAAAAGAAAACAAGTCAAGGTGCTTGGTGATTCCTCAAAGATCAAAAGTAAAGATAGGGAGAAGAACCAAAAGCCCTAATGTGATCTTGTTGTGATTGAATCAACATTGTATGATGAAGGATTCTTAGGGGGAAAAATTGGGGTACAACAGCTGCCCTTATTTAAGTTTCTTCTATTCGGAGATACGAAGGTTAAAAATCTTCGTGTTGACGCAATAGAAGATACTTAAAAATAAAACAAACCCTATTTTTGGACCTAAGATGCCATGTAATGCTAATGAATATAAATGCCCATGGACAACTTCAAAGTGACGAAAAACACCATTGTGGATGTAACAAAATAAAGAAATAAAAGAGAAACCCGACCAGGAAAATAAATCACTGGTGGATCAAAAGACCCGACTTATAGAGGATGATAAAAAGTCAAAGGATACGCCAACTTTTAATGAAGGAGAAACTACCAACTTCCACTGATGGTAGAAAGAGAAAAGAAAAAACAACATCAACGTTCACTGACGGTGAGCTACCAACGTTTACTGAAGGTAGAGAGAAAGAAATCATCGACATTCACTAACGATGAACTAACAACTTTCACAGAAGGGGGAAGGAAAAGAAATATCATAGCATCGCCGTTCACTGATGATGAACTACCAACATTCAGTGAAGGTACCAAAATGATAATAATCACCAACTTTCATTGAAGGTGACCTACCAACTTTCACTGAAGGTAGAAAGAGAATATATCATAGCACATTTGCTCACTGACGATGTACTACCAACATTCACTGAAGGTAGAAAAAAGATAACAATCACCAACTTTCATTGAAGGTGACCTACATACTTTCACTGAAGGTAGAAAGAGAATATATCATAGCACCGCCACTCACTGATGATGAACTACCAACGTTCACTGAAGGTAGCAAAAAGATAACAATCATCAACTTTCACCGAATGTGACCTACCAACTTTCACTGAAGGTGGAAAGAGAATATATCATAGCACCGCCATTCACTGACGATGAACTACCAATGTTCACTGAAGGTAGCAAAAAGATAACAATCACCAACTTTCACTGATGGTGACCTACCAACTTTCACTGAAGGTAGAAAGATAATATATCATAGCACCGTCGTTCACTGACGATGAACTACCAGCGTTCACTGAAGGTAGCAAAAATATAACATGTTTTCTCCAAAATTATGGCGTTTCACCTAGAATGGGTCTCAACTTCTTCTTTAACCAAGGCATTCTGCTTGGAAAGGGTAATGTGTAAGCTGTCTCAAATAAAGAGATTAACACTTACAAAGATTTATTAACGAACTGTATCTACGATATTGAACGACTAACTATCCACTGGATTAATTTGACAACGAACTGCAAACTATCCACTCATAGAGATGATAGAAAAAAAGTAATGTCGACTTTTATGGGGAAATACAAGTTGCTCCAATAAAGAGACCTGCTACTTGCTGTTATGGAGAATTGCAAAAAGGACTTCCTGGGGAAAATAATATGGCTTCCTGGGGAAAACAATATGGCTTCCTGGCAAAAACAATATGGCTTCCTAGGGAAAGGCGACATATTCTTGTTGGGGAGATAAAGTCTTCTCATTCAAAATAAATGCATATTCTCAAACTAAAACTTGAAGCTTGCGGAAATCCAAAGTAATAATATTGCTGGGAAACAAAGATTCAATACAGAAATAAACTGGAGTAAAACGGTCTACCAAAATTAATTCTATGAGAAATAAACTCAAGGGGGAAACCCAAATCATCCAGACAAGGAGCTGTACAGGAAGGCTAAAGCAAAAATCTTCCAAGAGGGATAATTCAGTGGGGTAATTGAAAGAATATACACTTTCTGATTATGGATGACACTCTATTGGGGAGAGGATAACACAACTCTGTAAAATAGGGTAATATGTCAACAAAATATTAACGAATGTGAATGAGCAATGATTTGCTAAATTTAACTATGTATGATGTATGTATGAATGGGGATAAACAAACAAAACCAACTCGAGCTCCCATAACACTTGGCTAAATCACATCCAAGAGGATCATCCCAAAAGAAAAATAACCACCAACTGAGGAAGCAAAGTCCTAATGCACGACTTAACTTTATTGGGGAGAATCATAATATAACGACAAAACAGTACAAATACAGGGATATAACATCCTTCTCTAGGCTTTACCAGGGAGTAGCACCCAAACATCAACGGAGAGATAAATATTTTCAAATGTAGAACTTCTACTGGAGATTTGCAAAACTGATTTTGAATAAGGCAGATGGAAACCAAATCGTCAAAACATTCACTGGGGAATTCAGGCCAATTTTAAAGGAGAAAAAACATACAGACTTCCCTACGGGAGATAATGCTTCATCATCGAGACATCAACTGTGGACTTCGTGTTGGCTTCATTGAGGAGGTCAACACCACATCATCGAGGGTAAACCAATATACGTTCTTCACTAGAGAAACCGGTGATACATGTTCTTCGAGGGTAATTATTGTACCAACTTCTTTGGGGAGAAAGAACTTCTATCAAATAAGAGAAACCTTCACTGGAGAAATCTTGGATTGAGTCTTCATATCATCCAAATTTAGTCAAACAAAAGATGCCCTGGGATAGCCTTCCCGGGGAATCAAGAAGTCAACATTATAGAAAAAGTTCAAACTCATGGGGATTTTAAATCAAACCCCACACTGGGCAGGTGAAAACCCAAAAGTTGACAACTGTCTCCACACTTCTTAGAGAATATACTGCCCTGGTCTAGTTTCCTGGGAAATAAATACCAACAATAATGCCAATATTGCAGAAAGAGCGGCATTTTGCAAATAGTTCCATCTCAGCACACCAAGGGAACAAGACCTTTCATCATATGAGGGAAGACTTTGCTGAGGAATCTGGGATAGAGACTTCATACCATGCAAACCCAAAAATCAGAAAATAAACCGACACTTGACTGGGGACACGGGGATCACATACCCAATACTGCACCTTACGCCAATTGGTATTGTCTTCGATATACAAGAATCAAACGTATACCAGTGAAAATGGCCTGAGAAAACCTTCCCGGGGGAAACAAAACTTCCCAAAATTACTATAGTTTGTCCATTCTTGGGATCACCCTCTTTGTTTTCTCTTGAATCATGAAATCTAAAGTGAAAGTAGGTTGTAAATTCTTTTTGAAAAAAAATTTTTATTTAATATTTTTTCTTTGAAAATTATTATCAATAATAAATGGAGTCTTTGTAAATTGAATAAAAATAAGAACTACAAAGAATTGGGTAAAAGCTCAAATTTTATTGATAGAATGGTAGTCTGCGAATGGTGAGACTCCGTAGATAATTACAAAGTTTGGAAATTGGGAATATATAATGAAAAAGATACATTTAGATACAACGACCACTATTCCCTCTAACAACTTTGAAATCCTGAGCAGCAAATTTCGTTGAAGTATGGTGAGGACCCAAGAAGATTGTTGCTTCAATGATCAAGTCTTGTCTGATGTAATTACATGCAAAGAAAATCCCTAACTTTTTCCTAATCTGCCATTGCAGGTTTTCAACTTAGCGGGAAATTTATTCTGTTTATGTCTCTAATTTTTGCCTAGACCGCCCTTTCGGGTTTTCGGTCTACCGAGACTCTTTTTTTTTCCTAAGCCGCCCTTTCAGGTTTTCAACTTAGCGAGTTGTTCTTTTTATTTCTTTAGGCGAAGTATTTCTTGACTACATCAGCATTCATGGGACGTGGGAACTCCTCGCCATCCATAGTTTCAAGAATTAATGCACCCCCAGAGAAGGCTTTCTTGATGACATATGGGCCTTCAAGATTGGGAGTCGACTTGCCCCTTGAATCAGCGTTAAAACACAAGATCTTCCTAAGCACGAGGTCTCCTTCTCTGAATTCACGAGGCTTGACCTTCTTATCAAAATCTTTCTTCATTCTCTTCTGGTATAACTGCCCATGACACAAAGTTGTCATCCTCTTCTCTTCGATAAAATTCAATTGGTCAAATTTGTTCTGGATTCATTCAGCCTCTGACAACTTGGTTTCCATTATCACACGTAGAGAGGGAATCTCAACTCGATTGGGAGTACCGCTTCCATTCCATACACAATGGAGAACAGGGTTTCTCCTGTTTGAAGTGCATACAGATGTCTGATATCCATGCAAAGCAAAAGGGATCATTTCATGCCAATCTTTATAAGTTACAACCATCTTATGGATGATCTTCTTGATATTCTTATTAGCAGTTTCAACAGCCCCATTCATCTTTGGCCTGTACGGAGATGAGTTGTGATGCACAATCTTGAATTCCTCATAAAGTTTTGTCATTATCTTGTTGTTCAGATTCGAGCCATTATCAGTGATAATTCTACTTAGCACACCATACCGACATATGAGATTATTCTTAATGAAGCACACAACCACCTGCTTGGTAAAGTTAGCATATGCTTCCACCCATTTGGTGAAATAATCAATTGCTACCAAGATAAAACGGTGTTCATTCGAAGCTTTGGGTTATATCATCCAATCATGTCAATACCACACATAGAAAAAGTACATGGGGAAGAGATCACATTGAGAAGTGTCGGAGGCACATCAACCTTGTCCGCATAAATCTGGCATTTATGAAACTTCTTTGCAAATTTGTAATAGTCAGATTCCATTGTCAGCCAATAGTAAACTTCCCTTAGCATCCTTTTAGCCATTGAATGTCCATTGGCATGAGTTCCAAATGAACCTTCATGAATCTCATGCAACAAAATGTATGCTTCGTGTCTATCCACGCATCTGAGCAGGACCATGTCATAATTTCTCTTGTACAACACATTTTCATTGAGGAATAAACTGCCAGCCAATATTCTCAATGTCTTTTTATCTTTATTCGATGCACCAATCGGGTATTCCTGAGTGAAGAAAATGCTTGATATCATAATACCAAGGTTTCTCATCCGCTACCTTCTCTGTTGTAAACAAATGAGCGGGCCTATCCAGTCGCCGGACTATAATTCGAGGTATATCATTCCAAGTATTCACTTGATACATAGAAGCCAGAGTTGCCAGCGCATCCTCCATTTGATTTTCGTCCCTGGGGATGTGATGGAATTCAACTTTATTAAAGAAGGGTAACAATCTTCTAGCATAATCTTTATAAGGGATCAAGCCAAGGTGACGAGTATCACACTCTCCTTTAATTTGATTTATTACCAAAGATGAATCGCCATACACATCTAGAATTTTAATTCTGAGATCAATAGCTTCCTCGAGACCCATAATGCAAGCCTCATATTCTGCCATATTATTAGTACAATCAAATATCAACCTTGCAGTGAAAGGAATGTGTGATCCATGAGGAGTGACAATTACAACACCAATTCCTTTACCATAAGCATTCACAGCTCCATCAAATATCATACTCCAGCGAGATTCAGGATCAGGGCCTTCCTCAGGTGATGGCTCATCACGATATTTCACTTTCAAAAACATCACATCCTCATCGGGGAAATCATACTTCAAAGATTGATAATCATCGACTGGTTGGTGAGTAAGATAATCTGCTAAAATGCTGCTTTTAATAGCTTTTTGAGTGCGGTATTCGATATCATATTCAGATAACAGCATCTGCCAGCGGGAAATTCTCCCAGTAAGAGTAGGCTTTTCAAAAATGTACTTGATTGGATCCATTTTGGAGATCAACCAAGTAGTGTGATTCAACGTATACTACCGCAAACGTTTTGCCGCTCAGGCCAGAGCACAACATGCCTTTTCCAGCATGGAATACCGCGACTCACAATCAGTAAACTTTTTACTGAGATAATAAATGGCATAGTCTTTCTTCCCCGTTTCATCTTGTTGTCCCAGAATACAGCCCATGGAATTATCTAACACCGTCAGATACATAATCAAGGGTCTTCCTTCAACAGGAGGGAGCAAGATAGGAGGTTCAAGAAAATATTATTTAATACTTTCAAATTCCCTTTGGCAGTCATTTGTCCACACGCAACCTTGATCTTTATTTAACAACTTAAATACCAGTTCACACGTTGCAGTCATATGAGAAATGAATCTGGAAATATAAATCAAAGGCCCAAGGAACCCTCTGACTTGCTTTTCAGTTCTCTGTGTTGGCATCTCTTAAATTGCTTTTACTTTATTAGGATCAACTTCAATTCCTTTCTGGCTAACAATGAAACCCAACAATTTCCTTGATCGAACACCGAAGGTACATTTATGTGGATTCAAGCGGAGGCGATACTTCCTCAAACACTGAAACAACTTCAATAAATCTTCGACGTGCCCTTCTTCCGTCTGGGATTTAGCAATCATATCATCGACATATACCTCAATTTCCTTGTGCATTAGGTCATGGAATAGGGTTGTCATAGCCCTCTGGTACGTTGCACCAACATTATTTAACCCGAAGGGCATCACTCTGTAACAGAATGTTCCCCAGGGTGTGATAAACATTGTATTTTCCATGTCACCAGGAGCCATTCTTATTTGATTATACCCAGAAAATCCATCCATGGAAGGGAAAACTTTGAATTTTTTTGTGCTATCCACTAACATATCAATGTGTGGCAATGGAAAATCATCTTTTAGACTAGCTTTATTTAGATCTCTGTAATCTACACACATGCAAACTTTTCTGTCTTTCTTCGGTACTGGGACAATATTGGAAATCCATTGAGGGTACACTGATGTCACAAGAAAACCAGCATTAATCTACTTTAAAACTTCCTCTTTGATCTTCACTACCATATCTGGGTGAGTTCTTTGCAACTTCTGTTTGATTGGCGGGCACTCTGGCTTCAGCGGCAAGTGGTGTTCTACAATATTTGTATCTAGACTAGGCATATCTTGGTAGGATTAAGCAGAATGTCCACACACTCTTTCAACAACTCAATCAACCTGCTCTTCACATCAGGATGCAGTAATGCTCCAATCTTGACTTCTTTCAGATCTTCTTCTGAACCCAAATTGATTACGTCCAATGGCTCTTTATATGGCTGAATGGAATTTTCCTCGCGCTCAAGCAACCGTGATACCTCTTTTGGAATCTCGTCATAGTCTTCTTCTTCGGCCCCATACACAGGACATTCAAAGTTGGGAGAGGGTGCAGGGTCATTGTATTCAATGGTTTTTTTAATTAATCTGCACATATGTTTATGATTGCTTTTAAAAATTGGCGCATATAACAAGTGATCATGTAGATTGAATTTCAGTTATTTTTGAAAGGTTTTTTTTTTCTGATTACCATTTTCCAACAAAAAATAAAAAAATAAAGACACAATTTGAGAAACAAGACAACTTTTATTATTGATTTTAAAAGTCATAGCAAACAAATAAGCCCGTACAATATTAATACTTTCACCTTGGACAGAGTGAAAGCTTTCAAAAAGATTAACAAAACAAATTACTTTGAAACATGTATGCAAGACGGAACATCAATGGTGATCCAGTTCTAAACCCTAACTCTGTGCGTCACATAATTCGACATTTCTGGCTCTACTTCATCTTCCACAATGCCATTAATCCCGAAAACAATTGGATGAAGATAACCCCCGCTACAGAAGATGTCTTGATACTTTCCTGCAGCAGACTTCGGCTTCATTCTCTTACCTTTATCATTCTTCATAGAGAACCCCAAGCCAGCTCTATTCTTATTTATAGGTGGATCCATAATTTTTCGCCATATTTCACTATGACCATTACGCACAACCTATTGTGCATCTTTAAGGGAAACCATAGAATTCTCATTTCCCCTTATCTTGTCAATGGATAAAGCTTGGAACTGGGTTCCAACAATATCTTCATACGCCTCCACGATGTTGAAAGAGGATAAATGAGATATCAATAATTCCTGTTCTCCATTTATATTCACCATTTTTCCTTCACGTACAAACTTCAACTTTTGGTGTAAAGTAGAAGTGACAGCCCCTGCCTCATGTAACCACAGCCGTCCTAGCAAGAAGCTATAAGCAGCTACAATATCCATGACCTGGAAAGTAATCTGAAACAAATGCGGGCCTATATGAATAGGCAAGTCCACTTCACCAATAACAGATTTCCTTGATCCATCAAAAGCTTTCATAATAATGCCACTTGGGCGCATGGGTGTTCCTTGATATTTCAACTTCATAAGCGTACTCCTTGGTATAACGTTCAAAGCGAATCCATTATCAATCAACACATTGGATAGTGAATCATTCTTGCAGTTCATAGAGATGTGGAGGGCCAGGTTGTGATTCCTTCCTTCATCGGGTAATTCATTGTCGCAGAAACTCAGGTTATTACATGACGTAATGTTCCTCACTACGCTGCTGAATTGGTCTACAGGCTTGTTACTTTCCACAAAATCTTGGTCCAATACCCTCATCAAAGATTCTCTGTGAGCAGAGGAGTTCATCAATAAAGCCAAGATAGATATTTTTGAAGGAGTCTACAGTAGCTGATCTACAATTATGTAGTCGCTCATCTTGATTATTTTCAAAATATCATCCACATCCTTTTCTAGTGTAGCTCCACTAGATTCACCCACTTCCTTCTTGGGTTCAACATTTTCAAGGATTTTCTTTCTTGTACTAACATCTCCTCGAACAATCGGTGCAAATATACGACCACTGCGGGTCACTCTACTAATCTCAACAATATTTCCAACATCAGACATTGGCTGGATGGGAACTTCCACACCATCCTCTAAGATTGTAGCATTATACTTGTAGGGTACAACCTTATCTGACTTGTAGGGGACAAGACCAGACAAAATAATCACCAATGGAGTAATAGCCAGCTTGTTATGATACTCAACTTCAAAATGGGTGGATGCACCAAAACAAGGCACAATGACGTTTACCCCTTCTTCAACATAATCAGTCATTATGGAGTCATCTCTAGAAAATAAATCCTTATCTGAGGAGAAATACTCATCTGCAGAGGCATACTCATTATCCGACTCTTCTTCATCCAAACAGACCTCAATCACATCAACTTCATGGTATCATCCCTTTGACCTGTAACCTTGATGGTTCCATTATCCAACAAAAACTTAACACCTTTTCTCACAATTGAACATCCTCGGGAGTCCCGACAGCAAATTCGGCAAGATCCATACTGATGTTCCACCTGACCAGCCATGTGGAAGAAAGTAGCATGCAATTGTACAAGATCCTCATTCATATACTCCACATAAAAAATTATGAACTCACCAGGACATCCAGAAACCATGTTTACTTCCTCTTTATACTCTGCCCTAGGCCTGATTATATGGATGAGGCCCTCATCCATCATCCTTTGCAAATCAGCCTTTACCTTGTCACAACCTTGTATATCCATACTGCAAATAGCACAACCGGCATGGTCATGCATATATTAGCTAAATTCACAGAGGTCTGCATGCATTTTCACCAAATCTACGCTAACCAGATTAATATCCAAAATTTGGAAGTCGCCTGGACAACCGGCCACCATGTTTATAGCATTTGCTCCTCCATGCCTGGGTAGAGGAATGTCTTTCACATTAGGTCCCACATATTTGAAATATAGAATACCAGATTTCACCAATTTCTGCACCTCAGTCTTCAAAGGATAACAATTCTCAACATTATGCCCTGGTGCTCCCTGATGAAAAGCACATTTTTGGTCTGCTTTGTAATACCAAGGAAAGGGTGATGGTACATCGGGAGGTGGTCGGGTCTGAACCAACTTCTTATGAATTAATGTCGGTAGTAACTTTGTATAATTCATAGGGATAGGGTCATAACTCTCCCTTATCTTATTATACCCTTGATTCCCCTGCTGGGATGGTCTCTGATAAGCAACGGTGGTTGAAGCTACACCAATAACAGGAGTAACTGAGGCGACTTGTTGATGACACTGATAATTTCTTCTAGGAGGATTAACTCTCCTCTCTTGCATAATAGTGTTTGTATCTCCTTCCTTCTTCTTGGAAAACCCATAAGATGGCTTCTTCGCACTTCCAGAACTTTCACTCTTCGTTAGAAGACCTTCTCTTACAGCCTCTTCTAAGCGGATACCCATGCCTACCATTTTAGTAAAGTCACTTGGCCCACTTGCTACCATCCTTTCATATTAGAAAGCACCTAGAATCTTCAAGAAAATCTTAATCATCTCCTTCTCTTCCATGGGAGGAATCACTTGGGAGGCTACCTCACGCCATCTCTGTGCATATTCTTTGAATGATTCCCTGTATTTCTGAACCATGGCCCTGAGTTGATCACGGTTAGGTGCCATGTCCATGTTGTATTTGTATTGTCTGATAAATGCTTCTCCAAAGTTATTGAAAGTATTGATATTGACGCTATCCAAACTTATATACCACTTCAGCGCAGCACCGGTCAAACTATCCTGAAAAAAGTGAATCAGCAGACGCTGATCATCAGTATGGGTAGACAATCTTCTTACATACATCACCATATGAGCACCAGGGCAAGTGATGCCCTTGTACTTCTCGAATTCTGGGACCTTAAACTTCGCAGGTATCTTAACATTCGGGACCAAGCATAATTCATTCACATTCTTCCCGAATAGTTCCTTTCCCCTGAAGGCCTTCATCTCCCTCTGCATCTTGTCAATCTGCTCTTGAAAATAATCCATTATAAAGACCCAAGTCTTCACTTGGTGGATGAAAGGGACGGCACATATCATCATTAGAAAATGGTACCATATTCACCAAAGGAGGTGCAGTAGGAGCAACATGCACCACAGGAGGTGCAAGAGTAATATTAGTCTGAACAAATGGAGCTTCTTGAGGACCAAGGTTGAAACTTCCAGGCGCACAGTTCTCTGGCATTCCCCATGGATAACTTTGAGGCATGCGATTCGGAACAACAGCTGGAGTAGAAGACACAGGAACAACCGGAGCTTCAGTAGTAACCCTTCCTTGTTAAGGTTGAACACTCGGTGGATGATTTTGAGCAGCCACCAGAGATTCCATCATAGTAGTAAGATTGTCCATGTCGACCTTCAAAGAAGAAACCTCCTCGCGTAGCTCGCGATTCTCTTGTTCTAAGTTGTCCATCTTCCTTTCGAAATTAGCTCGAGTGTTGTAGTGGTGAGACAGCTTGCTGAACAAAGTAAAGAAGCTTGGTAAGACACTTGGATATGCATAACAAATGCAAGAAATATGTGCAATATGATGCATGATATGCACATGACACAAGCCGTTTCAAGCCCTTTCAAGGATTAAATCACGTTCCTGGATGATCATTGAAGCGTTTCCACCCATTTCCAGGCTCTATAGCGCCAAGAATCACGTTATATGTGCCTCACAGTTTGCCTTCTATTTGCAATTTCGATTTCATTAATTTACCCAGCATAAACATATTTTAATCATACATATGAGTTTGTTGTCATGTTTGCAATGTTTCTGGATAGTTTAATCTGAGTATGGTTGCAGGAATGGCACGATGCCATTGTTAGGGTTTCAAGGTCTCAAATTGGGGATTCTCTATAAAGGCCAAATTAGGACAGATCAAGGGTACCAATGAACTCAAGGCATAATTTCTAGTTGATCTATGCCCTTAGTTAGGATTTATTTGGCTTGTATTATGTTTTTGAATATTGCAGGGTTATAGCAATGGACAAAAATTGTCACTATAGCCTTTAGTGACAGTTTTGTCCGTAGGTAACGGTCCGGTATCAAAGACAACAGTCCTGGGGAGAAGACGATGATGTGGCTGATAACCATTGGAGGATTTGAAATTATGCGTGCTTCCTGATGCATAGCATTTTGTTTCTTTTATAATGTCATTATGTTATTATATTAAGAAATAAACAAGATAGCACAGATGGCAAAGGGTAACGCTGGTAAGAGGAAGGACCTGGGTTCGATCCCAGGACCAGGCATTTTATTATTTTCCTAACATGCTTTACAGGATCCCATACGCCTCACCTTCAAAGGACCATCATGCATCCTCAAATATATCCATTGGATCAATCTCCAGCCAGATCTAATGTTCAGCATAGGCGGACCATGGTGTACCCCTAAAGACCAGCTACACTGAATCCGCGCGCAGGCATTGGGCTTGTATGATTTGGGCTTTATAAAATTCAGTCAGCAAACCCCAGTTTGCTCATCACATGAGGCCCACTTTAATACCTTTTATTTTTAATTTATTTTATTTTTTTTAATTATTTGTTTTAATTATTTTTTAATTAAATCATGAAATCAACAAAAACACAAAAATATTAGAATTATTTTTTTTGTCATAAAATATTTAATTGCATTAATTATTTAGGTTAATTAGGTTAATTTAAATTCCTTTTTCATAATTAAAATTAATTAGAAATTAGGTTAATTTGTAAAAATTAATTACTTTCCTCAAAAATCCAAAAAATATATATTTTTCTTTATTCAGTAATTAGATTTCTTTGAATTTAATTGGTAATTCCCCGTATTTAATTTTGTCGCGCATAATCTTTTTCCCTTATTTTTAAATTATTGTAATTGCTTCGAGATTGTAATAGTTTAATTAGGTCATTTACTGTCATTCCCCATTTATTGTTTTCATTCCCCAAGTTTTGGTTATGTAACCCTTCCCCGAAGCCTTGTAATAGTTAGGACTTTAATTTCTTGCACTTTTACTTTCTGTTATTATAAACTACTAGATGTATGGATAATAGGCTTGCATGCAAAAGACAAATGAAATTAAAACAGTAAATCACCTTAATTTTCAAATATTAAATAAACTGAAATCAAACACATGCACATGCCCACTCCTAGGGTTTTCCCCACTTCGGTTGCCTTCGGTAAATAGTCATGAAGTATAGGGAATTTTAATGGTCGCCCTCTAGTCTCAAAAGATCAAAAATGACACATTCGAATGTTGCCTCGGAAAGATCTTTAAGACTCTAGGGTAACTACTAAGGTTTCCTAATCATTGCTTATGTGACCGTAATTATCCCTTCGAACGTCCCTTTAATTCCAACGATGGGGCTACCTACTCCTTAATAGTAGGATAGAGCTGTCTAAAGGAAACGAGAAAACGAACAGTCTTTTTCGAGTAGGTAGAAACTCTTATATACTTGCTCAAAACAATAAAAAACTCTTTTACACAAACACTTTCAAAACAATTTTCAAAAACAACTTCGTCACACTCTTGAGGACAGATACTAGGGTTACCACGAAGTTAAAACAAAAACTTTTCAAAACACACACAAGTAATTTCAAAATGAGCAAGTACCTAAGAGCCTGTGGAAAACCATAGATAGAAAAGGTGTTAACACCTTCCATTTCTATAATCTACCCCCCGTACTCAGAAACATCTCGAAAAAGGTTTTTTCTATTATTTTTCATTTTCCTTTGTTGGATGAAATAAAATTCAATGGAGACTCTTGCTTATCGTGACATTTGCGAACAAAAAACGTAAACCAGTATTAATAGTCAGTTATGCCACCGTATCACAAATGGAATTTTCAACTCAAGGGGTCTTAGGGCATGATTCTTAATTATTTAGAAAGATGAGGTTATAAGCTTTTGCAAAGTTGGGGGAAAAGGGTTGACTTTCCATACTTAGAAATATTTCAAATTTTTCTTCAATAGTGACCTATAATGTTTTGCATCCAAACATGGCCTTCCACTTGGAATTTGCTCTTGACCAAAAAAGATGGCATGAAATAGACCTCTTTAATGACATTTTGAAACTTGAACCAGTCCAAATCTCCAAAAATTGAGAGAGTTATGAATTTTTAAAGTTGGCAAAAAATCATGAAATGACCTATAATCTTTTGTATCCTTAGGGCATATTCCATCCATTTTCTCACTTTGCACATAAAATAAGAAATAAAATTCACATCCTCAAGTTCATTGTGGAAAAAGAGTGGGCTCGAGGTGATACAAATTGACTAAGTTATGATTATTTGAAGTCACACCTGAGAAATAGGGGGTTCATCTAGAGGACTTGTAGTCTTTCTTTATCATCAAATTTCTTCCACATGAAAACTCCTTTAAACTTTTGAAGTGATTTGTTAATAACCCTTTGAAGAGAAGGAACTCTTTGGAATCACTCAAAAATATTAAAATATGAGCAAGATATACTTCTTTGAAGTTCAAAACCCTAGCTCCTAGATCAAGAAAAATTCTTTGAGGAATTTTGACAATTTTGAACAACCTTCTTGTACCAACACTCTTGCTTTGTAAATATAAGTTATTGAGGATGATAATGAGAAATCATAGCCACTAAAACCACTTCCATATCTTGATAATTTATATAAATATGCACTTGTGATCAATGGGAACAAGACCTTGTCCAATGATGACAACTTCTTCCATCAACCCCTTGTGCCTTTGAATCAATTTGATAACTTTGAAATGTGATGAACCCAAAATAAACCTTGCCATTCCATTTCTTCTAAAACAACTTCAATGGTGAGGTTTGTAGTTCTCAAGCTTTATTGACTAGGGCATGGAAATAAACTCATGAACCCATGGATCAATTTGCTAAGCCACATTGCCTTTACCTACATTATTAACAAGTAAGACCATCCAACATTGAATTTTATTAATTAGAAAGAAAATCAAGACAAAATATCCATGATCACAAAAGAAAACAAGTCAAGGTGCTTGGTGATTGCTCAAAGAGCAAAACTAAAGATAGGGAGAAGAACCAAAATCCATAATGTGATCTTGTTGTGATTGAATCAACATGGTATGATGAATGAATCTTAGGGGCAAAAATAGGGGTACAACAATCTTCATCAACCAATCAAAGTATTGCAAGGAACTGTTGAATAGATTTGACACGGGTAACTGTAAGGCAATGTCTACGCCAATGGGTTATAGTACATATGTTGATCAAGATGAATCAGGTATTTCCATTGACATTAAAAAATATCGAGGTATGATTGGCTCCTTATTATATCTGACGGAAATTCGTCCTAACATAATGTTTAGTGTTTGTCTATACGCTCACTTTGAAGCAAATCCAAAGGAATCTCATCTCATGGCGGTGAAACGGATCATGAAGTATCTCAAAGGAAAACAAATGTTGGATTATGATATCCTAAAGGTAGTGTTTATAATTTAGTTAGTTATTCTGACGCGGATTATGCAGGTTGTAAAACTGATAGAAAAAGCACAAGTGGTACTTGTCACATCCTTGGAAATGCATTAGTATCATGGGCTTGCAAGAAACAAGCATGCGTTTCTCTTAGCACGGCCGAAGCAGAATATATTGCAGCGGGTAGTAGTTGCGCTCAAATATTGTGGCTCAAGCAACAACTTCGTGACTACGAACTCGATCTAGGATGCATTCCTCTACGATGCGACAATACAAGTGCAATAAACATTACAAAGAATCCGGTCATGCATTCAAGAACCAAACACATAGACATACGACATCATTTCCTTCATGATCATGTACTTCAAGGAGATGTCGACGTCACATTTGTAGATACTCATAATCAACTTGCTGATATCTTCACTAAACCTTTAGCAAGAGAACCGTTCTACAAGATTCGACGAGAACTTGGCATTCCTGATGAACACGACATATAAGGTGCTTTCTATCCTTTTTATACTTTCACATACTTGTTTTAACTTTGTTATATGTGAATATATATGTTAAGTGGTGTTTAAGTTTAAGAAAAATATTTGTTGGTCAAAATTCCTCTCTCTTATTCCCTGCTGCTCCTCCACCACATTACACAGAACCTCCTCTACAACAACAATTTCCCAATCAAGGATCCTGGTTCTATAACAACCATGACATGAATCAACCATAAAGTTATGTCTAACTTTGTTATTTCTACTGTTTTTATGTTATGTCCTTGTTTTCGGTATGCTACATTTTGTTTGTTGTTGTTCATATTTCTTTGTAATTTTTATTTTACTATGTCTATGACTATTTTTGATGCATGATTGATTAATTTTTTTTCAATGTTGTTTTATTATCCATTTTTATGCATCTTTCCCTTCTTTTTGATAATGTCAAAGGGGGGAAGGATGTGGCACTTTATGCTTGTATATTTCCTGTCTTGAATTTCTAAGGTACTCTTCAACCAAGATGAAAAAATTCAAAGGATTCCAACCTTCTCGTACAAAGGGGGAGTTATGCATCTTAGGGGGAGAAGTTTCTTTCCGGAAATTACAACGCATCAAGCAAGATCGTTTGTCATCATCAAAAAGGGGGAGAATGTAAAATCAAGCTTCTCAAATGCACTTTTTTTTTATGAAGAAAAACCATTTTGACAAGAAGGAAAAGATTATTGATCAAGCTAAAAGCATCTGTGGATAAAGTCTTTGGTCCAAGAACTTAGCAAATTTCAAGGTATAATGATAATACTTACTTTGAACTTAAGACGTAGATGCTCAATGGTCAAAAGAAATATTTTATCTTATCCAAACTTTTACTCAAGTTTTCTAAGCAAAATTCAATTTTTACTTGGGTACAATCGATTTGCATATTGGTGCAATCAATTGCATGCTTCATGTTTTCAAAGCATTAGCTACTGTTTCTAAGTGCAATCGATTTGCATGTTTGTGAAATCGATTGCTCTCAATCATTTTTTGCTACTTATTTCAAGTGCAATCGATTTACACACTTGTGCAATCGATTGCTCACTCAAAATATTTGAATTTCTAGCTGTTAAAACCCTGTGCAATCGATTTACACAAGGATGCAATCGATTGCATGCTGAACAATTTTGAAAAACAACAACTTTACTCATGCCTGTTCATAACACCATTTCATGGAAACCTTTCACTCAATCTTGCCAATTGTTCATGATTCATTTACAGAATTATATGTTGTTTCAAAAGGGTGCTATGAACATATAAATACTCATTTTCAAAATTATTTAAAGTACCACTTCCAATCATATTTTCAGAATTTTCAAATATCAAACTCATGCTTTCATACACTTTCATACACAAGTTTTCTACACACTTTCACATATTGTCAACCAGAAAACTTTGAGAATTATATATCTCGAGTCATTGAATACTATTATCATTGGAAGAGAATATCAATTCATTGATAAAATCACTTAAAGTGATCATTGCTAAACAAACTCACTCAAATCAAATATTGCTATATACTTGCTTATTTTTCAGGGTTGTTGAAAATAAGTTCAAGTGGTTTTGTAATCTTGTTTTTCCAGGATTGTTGGATACAAGTAAAGTCACTTTGATAGGATTGTTCTCATTGTTGACATAGTGAAAATCCAAGAGGATTGTTCTTGGTCCAAGAGGATTGTTCTTGGTTTTGGGTAGTTCTTGTTTAAGTTTGCCACAATAAGGAAATCTCTTTCATGTTGAAAGGGGACTGGAGTACTCTCGGACTGTGAGGGGAACCAAGATATATCGCTTGTGTCTCTTTATTTTTCTACACTTTACTATTTCATAAAACTCACCATAAACCAGAAAAATAATATTCATCATCACTAAAACCAGAAAAATTTTAAAGTACCTAATTCACCCCCCCCCCCCCCCCCCTCTTAGGCGCACTCTGTACTTACACTAAAAAGGCGGGTAAGGTGCATATGTGTGTGGATTACAGAGATTTGAATAGGGCAAGCCCTAAGGATGACTTTCCGCTTCCCCATAATGATGTTCTGGTTGACAACACGGCACATCACAAGATCTTCTCTTTCATGGACGGTTTCTCCAATTATAAATAGATCAAAATGGTGCTTGAAGACATGGAGAAAACAACTTTCATCACACAGTGGGGAACTTTCGGTTACAAGGTTATGATGTTTGGGTTGAAGAATGCCAGGGCCAATTATTAGCATGCTATGGTAGCTTTCTTCCATGATATGATCCATCATGAGATAGAGGTCTATGTCAATGATATGATAGCCAGGTCTCAAACTGAATAAAAGCACTTGGGCCATTTGCAAAAACTATTTGTAAGGTTGAAGAAGTACAAGCTAATACTGAACCAGAACAAATGCATCTTTGGAGTAAGATCTGGCAAGCTCCTAGGTTTCATTGTCAGTGGTAAAGGTATTGAGGTGGATCCTGCAAAGGTTAAGGCTATTCAAGATATGCCAACTCCTCGCACTGAGAAGGAGGTTAGAGGGTTCTTGCGACGTCTAAACTAAATTTCCAAATTCATTTCTCACCTAACTACTACTTGTGAACCAATCTTCATATTACTGAAAAAAGATCAAGTAGTAAAGTGGAATGATGATTGCCAGATAGCCTTTGACAGAATCAAGGAATATCTTCAAGAACCTCCAATTTTGATGCCGCGGGTTGAGGGAAGACCTCTGATCATGTACTTAATAGTATTAGAGAATTCAATGGGGTGTGTGTTGGGGAAACATGATGAGTCTGGTCGAAAAGAGCATGCAATATAATACCTTAGAAAAAAGTTTACTGAATGTGAAACAAGATACTCACTGCTCGAGAAAACTTGATGCGCTTTGGCCTGGGCTGCTCGGCGACTAAGACAGTATATGTTGACTCACACTAACTTATTGATATCTAAAATGGATCTTATCAAATACATATTCGAAAAGCCATCTCTCTCTGTAAGAATAGAAAGATGACAAATGGTCCTGACCGAATATGATATTCAATACACTACCCAAAAAGCAATCAAAGGAAGTGTACTAGCTGATCACTTGGCTCATCATGTTGTTGACGATTCCCAATCAATGAATTTTGAGTTCCCGAATGAGAACATTATGTTAGTAACTGATTGTGAAGAACCTGTACCAGATGAAGAACCTGAAAAAGGATCTCGACGGACTATGGTCTTTGATGGAGCTTCCAACGCACTCGGCAATGGCATTGGTGTTGTGATTATCTCCCCAGAAGGCTGCCATACACCCTTCACTGCTAGATTATGCTTTAATTGGAACAACAATATGGCCGAATATGAAGCGTGCATCATGGGCCTTAAAGCTGATATTGACTTGAGAATCAAATTCTTGAGCGTATATGGAGACTCGGTCCTGGTAGTCAGTAAGATCAAAGGAGAATGGGACACGAAGCATCCTAATCTCATCCCCTACCGAGAGCATGACATTGATTCCATATTTTGAAGAAGTTACTTTTGAACATATTCCACGAGAGGAAAATCAGTTAGCGTACACATTAGCTACCTTGTAATCCATGTTTAAAGTCAGATGGGATAACGAAGCCCCTTAGATCACTATCGAAAGATTAGACGAATCGGCATACTGTTATGAGATCATTACGGAGGGAGTAGAGGAAAAGCATTGGTTCCATGAGGTAAAAAGGTATCTTGAAGCCCAAGAATATCCTGAGGGGGCTTCCATAAATGACAAGAAGTTTCTAAGAAGATTCCCTGCTAAGTTCTTCCTGAGTAACGAAATTCTCTACAAGCGTAACCATGATTCTACCTTACTGCGGTGTATGGATAAGAGAGAAGCAAAGAAAATTATAGAGGATATGCACGAAGGTACCTTTGACACCCATTTTAGTGGGCATACAATGGCTAAAGAGATCCTACGAGTAAGATATTATTGGTCCATTATGGAAGCAGATTGTCATCATCACTCCCGAACTTGTTACAAAGGCCAAATCTATGCTGACAAAGTACATGTGCCTCTGGTTCCATTAAATGTCTTGACTGCTCCTTGGTGATTCATGTGGGGTGTTGATATGATTGGAGAGATTAGACCTACCGCTTCCAATGGACACCATTTAATCCTTGTCTCCATTTATTACTTCACGAAGTGGGTGAAGGCAGCCTCATTTGCTTCTATTATTAAGAACATCATGGCTCGGTTCATCAGACATAATCTTATCTATCGGTATGGTGTCCCAGAAATAATTATCACGGATAATGGTACTAACCTCAATAATACTATGATCACCAAGCTCTGTATGCAATTTAAGATCTAGCATCATAACTCTTCTCCTTATCGATCAAAGATGAATGACGCTGTGGAGGCTGCCAATAAGAATATAAAGAAGATCATACAGAAAATGACGGTAAAATATAAAGACTGGTACGAGATGTTACCCTTTTCTATTCATGGCTACCGTACCTTAGTGCGCACGTCAACATGGGCAACCCCTTTTTCACTCGTATACAGTATGGAAGTTGTTTTACTCATCGAAGTCCAGATACCTTCCCTGAGAATAATGAAGGATACAGGTTTAAACAAAGACAAATGGATTTAGACTCGACTTAACTAATTGAATTTTATCAACGAGAAGAGGCTCGTAGCTATTTGTCATGGTCAGATGTACCAAAAATGTATGATCAAAGCTTTTAACAAAAAGGTCAGATGTCATACATATCAAGTTGGTGACCTAGTAATCAAGTGCATCATCCTGCCACAAGGAGATCCCAGGGGCAAGTGGACTCTAACATACGAAGAACCATTTGTGATCAATAGTATATTTTCTGGTGGAGCTATGATATTGACAACTATGGACGGGGACGACCTTCCGCACCCAGTAAACACGGACATAGTAAAAAGATACTACGCATGAAAAGAGACCTTCTAGGTTGACTGGTCTAGGAAAAAATAAGGGAATCCCGGTGAACTAAAATTTCGGGCAAAAATTAGGGATATATATATATATATATATATATATATATATATATATATATATATATATATATGAAAAATTTGTACACCCGGCAAGTCGAAAACCTGAAAAGGTGGCTTGGGCAAAAAAGGGTACCCCGGTGGACTGAAAACCTGAAAGGGCGGTCCAAGGCAAAAATTAGGGATTCAAAGCGTATGACTATGTCCCATTGGATCACCTTACAGCCAAAATTCATTATTAAATTGACAAGTTCGAATGGTACGGATTAAACCAGTCAGCTTCTGCCAAGCGGAAAAGTTATGAGACGCTAAAACATATAAAGGCAATAGAAGAATTGAAATCCAACGAGATTATTTCACATAAATGTTTTCTTTTATGCACCATTTTGTATATTTCTCATTTTTTACGACGACATTTCTCTTACTAGGATGTTTGTCTCCTTGTACAAAGATGAATATTAAAGGCATACTTTCTCAAATCAATATAAAATTCCTCTTTTAAAGTTCAAAACTTTTTGTTTTTATTTTTCTTTTTTGTTTGCGAAAACGTCCAGTGATTTGTTTTGAATGAACATATGCATTTGAATATGATTACCATTTATAAATATGCATGAAAATAGAAAGAAAGTTACTAAAGGCTCTAAGAGTTAGGACAATGTCTAAAAGCCGTATGTAAATCCCCACATGACACCCCTAGGATACCATTTTCAAAAAATTCATCATCAACAAGGATACATTCCTCTGTATGTACAGAAACAGGGGCATCTTCCTGCAGTTCACTGCCATATCTTCAACATATAGCTTAATGATTTCATCCACTCCAACATTTCATAAACAGATAAAGAGGATCAATCATTTCTCTAGCATCTTGGAGACTTCCCCAGCATGGTTTATGGACCTCTTGGATTCACTAACAAATTTTCATAAAATCCCTAAGCAGTTTATGAAACTTCTTTCCCCAGTAGAGCTTATTTCTCTAGCTACGAAAGATCATTCCCCAGCCGAGTTTATTTCTCCAAGTTGGTAAAATCTTCTAACGGAACACTTTTCTCTAGCAGCAGTCAGGGATTTATTTTCCCAGTTCAACGAAACTACAAGGAGCAACTGATACACTCACATTCATACATCATTTACAAACGTCATAGCATATACATGACACAATCTCATTTATTTTGAGAATATCATTCCACAATGCATTTCATACATCATGACATTACACACAGCTAACTCTTTACCTTTTCAGGAAAAGATATATCAACAGACCAACATTATAATTACTGGTAGGACCAGGCAATCTTATTAGAAGTAATATCTGTTGGCTCAGATTAAATCGACCATTGATTTATTCTGATACATCTTCCAGTAGATCTTTTTCTGGCTCTGGTTAAATCGACCAATGATTTATTCTGATACTTCTTCCAGTTAAAGATATAGAGACATTTTCTGGCTCAGATTAAATCGACCAATGATTTATTTTGATATTTCTTCCAGTTGAAGACAGTCGTAAACCTTTTTTGAAGGGTGAGAAAACACTTAGAAGGGGGTTTCAATAAGTTTTTCCTTTTTCTTGCGCAATAATAATGGAAGGACACATGTATTTTTATCCTGGTTCGTTTTAAACTCAAACTACTCCAGTCCACCCGCCAAGGTGATTTCGCGTCTCTCAACGAGGACTTAATCCACTATAATCAAACTGGTTACAAATGCACAACCAAACTATTGTGACTAACAATATAATGCACAAGCCAACTACAAGTGACTAACACCTCTAAGACTTAACTAGTCCTAGCCCTCTTGAGAAATATGACCCAACTGGTCTCTCAAGGAACACTTACAAAGATTATCTCTTAACAGTAGTGAATCAGAATGCTTCTAATAAGTTGTATCACAAACTGTAATTTATCACTATGATTTTAGCCCAGTACTTAAGAATTACCCACTATATACAATGAGTTTATAAGAATGAAAACAGTGAGCTTCATTATGTTTTCCGTGGATCAGTAACCTTGCTTTGAAATAAATGGTCTTCTATATATAGCTTCAAGTCTTGACCGTTACTGCCTTGGAGATAGTGTATGCATTTAATGATGTGTGTTAGCTTGATCTTTATGTTTCCAATGCTCTCGTGCGTAGTACCACTTGAGTGTGTTAGCTGTCTTAGCATTAAATGATCAACGATACTATCAGAGCTTGTCTATGGAAGTTTAAGAGTTTTCTTTCAGCGATGCTACTTCAGAGTTTGCTTTAGCATTTCTTCTATCAGAATTTGATATATATTTTCTTCCATCAGAGTTTTTCTTCATTTTATGTTCATCAGAGTTTGCTTCAGCTTTCTTTATCAGATGTTGCTTTCAGCGTGCTTCTTTCAAATCTTTTCTTCGGCTAGCTTTATCAGAGATTGCTTAAGACTGCTTTTCATCAGAGTTTTCCTTGGAGTTCTTCCTTCAGAGTTTGATTCAGACTTGCGTAGGATGATGTTTCACTTTTGAGAAGCTTAAGTCAGAGCATCATTTGAATTAGAAAACATGCACATCAGAGTATAAAATATATTATATAAAATTTAATTCATTGTTATCATCAAAACTCTAAGATATGATTAGAACCAAACTTTGTTCTAACAATCTCCCCCTTTTTGATGATGACAAAACAATTCAGATTTTGTTTAAAAAAATTTGTACAAGAGTGAGAATCTCCGCCTGAGATAAATATTTCTTATTCTGAAATAAATAATAAAAGAATTTAAATGCATAAGGGAAACTTCTTGAGATTGTTCTTCAGAGCTTTGAGACATTTTTCTTTCAGAGTTTCTTTAAAAGCTCATGATCTTTTCTTCAGATTTTCTTTGCC
This sequence comes from Vicia faba, assembly GCA_948472305.1. Taxonomy (NCBI): domain Eukaryota; kingdom Viridiplantae; phylum Streptophyta; class Magnoliopsida; order Fabales; family Fabaceae; genus Vicia; species Vicia faba. The sequence continues at coordinate 11,196,378 of OX451735.1, forward strand.
AGATCTTTACCAGATGATGTTTAGAGCTTGGTTTTTCAGAGTCTTGAGGTACCTGCATATCTCTTAAACAGAAGAAAAAAACTTTGTATTTTGTTAGGAATGTTTGATACTTAGTCCCATAACTATTTTCATGGATCAGATCAAAATCACATTTTCTCCCCCCTTTTTGTCATAATCAAAAAGCAAAAAAAAATTAAAGAGATTCAAAGGATTTTTATATTGAAGATTCAAAAGACATAAGTATAAAACAAAAATAAAAAAAATAGAAAATTGGAAAAAGAAATTAAAACTAAGATTGACGAGAGACAAGAGAAAGAAGAACGTTGTTGATTTTTGTTGAGGATTCCTCTTGTTTCATCATCCAAGTTCTGATTTCCATGTTGGTTTCATCCTCTTTGTCTAGACGTTCATGGATGGATTCATTTTCCTTCTTCATCTCATTTAGAGTGTCAATCACCAGCGACGTTGGAGCAGAAGTTGAAGCAGCTTCAGAAGATACAACCTTTGGAGCAAAACCAACAGAGTCTGAGCCTGCAACATTGGAGAGACGGGTGCCAAGATCAATCAGAAGAGTTGGCACTTTCTCAAAGGCACCTTGAGCAGAAGGTTGGTGATACATAGTCATTGCCAAGGGATTTGGATCTGACTCAGAGCCATCTTCAGATTCATCTTCTGAAATTTCCATGTGGTCAGCAAGTGGTAAAGGAGCGTTGGTAATATGAAGAAGAGACTTCTAATCCTAGATATTTACCACTTTTGTCTTAAAGGCATTCAGATACTGGGTGAAATTCTCAAGAACCTGAGAATAGCACAGATCTTGCATTTTAAAGGATTCATCATTGAATTTCCTTTTGAATGCTTCCCACAGAAAATCAAATGCAGCTGGGTTCAGGTTGGTGGCATTATTTGCCTTCAGCAGGCCTATCCATGTCTACATTTCTATTGCAAAATTCTGGAAACGTACATTAACATCTGATTGAACAGGTTTTGGGGTTGGTTTGGGAATAGGATTTTTGGTGGATTTTATTTGCAGATAACGTAGAGATTCAGGATCAACTACAGTCCAAAGAAAGTGAGAAGGTTCAGATGGTTCAGGAGGTTCTGATGAAGATGCATTAAAGGTAGGTTATAGAGAGTGAGGTGATGAGGGTTCTGGTGAGGTAGGTGTGGGAATTTCTGGTGACGTGGGAGGTGTGATGTCAGGAGAGATGATGATGGTGGTTTGAGCTGAGGAAGAAGGAATAAGTGTTGGGGATCATTCAGACCAAAAATGTCTTCAGAGGGAATGATGAAGGACGGAAGCTGTGTAGCCAGAGGCACATTGATTCCTGGTAATCTCCAAGAACCATTATACCGCTCATAGGATTTTAGGGATAAAGTTATGATGGGGGATGTTTGAAGAGGGTTTTCAGCAGGAATATTTGGATTTTGTCGGTGAGGAGAAGATGTAGAGATTTTAGGTTGAGATATATGTGGGGAGGTGGTGGTTGTGGTTGAGTTTGTGTAGGAACTACAATATCCAACTGAGATATATTTGCTTCTTGCTCTACCATGAGATAATGTTATCACCCAGAAACTGACAGCTTCCAGAGGTTCTTTTTCGTTCTATTCTATCTCTAGCAAAGTCAGCATCATAATAACCTACTAGTTTAAACTCTTTGGATCTTCTGTAACACGGTCCAAGGTTAGTAGTACCTTTCAGATACCTCATAATTCGCTTAACAGTAGTTAAGTGATATTCTCTAGGATCTGATTGGAACCTTGCACATAAACATACAATGAATAATATATCTGGTCTAGATGCAGTCAGATAGAGAAGAGATCCAATCATACCTCTGTAGAGTTTCTGATCTACTTTCTTACTTACCTCATCTTTTCCAAAAATGCATGTAGGATGCATTGGTGTCTTTGCTTCTTTACTTTCTGATAGCTGGAATTTCTTCAGGAGTTATTTAACATACTTTGTTTGATGTATGTAAGTACCTTCTAGAGTCTGATTTATTTGAATTCCCGGAAATAATTTTAGTTCTCCCATCATGCTCATCTCAAATTCAGCCTGCATAGACTCAGCAAATTCTCTTCCAAGAGAGACATTAGAAGTTCCAAAAATAATATCATCTACATATATTTGACAAATTAAAATGTCATTTTTAAATGTTTTTCTGAATAAGGTAGTGCCCATTATCCCTTTGGAAACTTGTTTCAGACCATACAAAGACTTTTTCAGTTTAAAAACATGTTATGGATATTTTAATTCATCAAAACCTGGAGGTTGGTGGACATAAACTTCTTCTTCTATGTAACCATTTAAAAATGCACTTTTAATGTCCATTTGATATAATGAGATGTTGTGTTGAACAACAAAAGAAATTAATAATGTAATTGATTCTAACCTAGCGACTGGGGCAAAGGTTTTGTTGTAATCAATTCCTTCTTGTTGACTATAACCTTGTGCAACCAGTCGTGCTTTGTTTCTGACAACTTCTCCTTTCTCATTTAACTTGTTTTTGAATACCCATTTTGTTACTATGATATTGAATCCTTTAGGTTTTGGAACTAGAACCCACACATCATTTCTGGAAAATTGATTTAGTTCTTCTTGCATAGCTAGGACCCAATCATTGTCTTGCAGAGCTTCCTCTATTGAGGTTGGTTCAATCAGAAAGACCAATCTAAACAGTGATTCTTCATTGTTTCTGAAAGAGGATCTTGTTTTGATGGGATCTTCTTTCTTTCCAATAATCACATTTTTTGGATGTGCTGATGTGAATCTGGGGAATCTATTCTGTGAGGTTTGTTCAGAAATTCTTAGATTGTCTAGAGCATTTTTAATAGAGGGGTCTTATGAGTTGTCCTTTTCTACTGACTCTTCAGAGTTTGTAATATGATCTTCTGTACCTGCAGGATTTTCATTCTGCTTTGGCTTTTGCTGCCCAAGCTTATCATCAAATCTAACTTTGATTGATTCTTCAACAATCAGAGTTTATGTGTTGTATACCCTATAGCCTTTTGACCGTTCAGAATATCCAAGCAGAAAACACTTTTGTACCTTAGAATCAAACTTGTTCAGATTATCTTTAGTATTCAGAATATAGCAAGTACATCCAAAAGGATGGAAATATGAAATGTTGGGTTTTTAGTTTTTCCACAATTCATAAGGAGTCTTTTCAAAGAATAGGTCTTATAGAGACTCTATTTTGAATATAACATGTTGTGTTCACTACTTCTTCCTAGAAGTGTTTAGCCATATTGGTTTCATTAATCATGGTTATTGCCATTTCTTGTCAAGTTCTATTCTTTCGTTCTACAACTCCTTTTGTTGGGGAGTTCTAGGACAAGAGAAATCATGAGAAATGCCATTTTATTTATAAAAAAAATTCAAAATAATGATTTTCAAATTCTCCTCCATGATCACTTCTAACTTTTATGATTCTAAACTCTTTTACATTTTGCACTTGGTTGCAGAAGTCGAAGAACACAGAATGTGACTCATCCTTGTGTTTTAAAAACTTAACCCATGTCCATTTGTTGTAGTCATCAACAATGACCAATCCATACTTATTGCCTCTAATGGATGCAATTTTAACTGGTCCAAACAGATCAATGTGAAGAAGTTTTAACGACCTAGAGGAAGAAACAACATTTTTTGACTTAAAAGAAGGTTTTGAAAATTTTCCTTTCTGACATGCTTCACACAGAGCTTTTGAGTTGAACTTCAGATTGGGAAGTCCCCTGACCAGATTGAGTTTTTTATTTGAGATATTCTTCTCATGCTAACATGTCCCAATCTTCTGTGCCAGACCCATTGCTCATCGCTAACAGACATAAGGCATTTTACATTATGAGTTTTAAGGTCAGAAAGATCAATTTTATAGATGTTATTCTTTCTCTTTCCAGTAAAAAGGATTGTTCCATCTTTTTTACTAACATCTCTACAAGATTTTTGATTAAAGACTATGTCATAACCGTTATCACTTAATTGACTTATGGATAACAAGATATGTGCTAATCCTTCTACCAATAGAACATTAGTTATAGAAGGAAGGTCATTGTTTCCAATGGTTCCAGAACCAATAATCTTTCCTTTCTGATTTCCTCCAAATTTGACATCTCCCCCAGATTTAAGTTCCAGACTTTGAAACATAGACTTTCTTCCTGTCATATGTCGCGAGCATCCAGAGTCCAGGTACCATGACTGGTGTTTCAATTGTGCAGTTAAGGACATCTGCAACATATATTATTTTCTCCTTAGGTACGCATATCTTTTTGGGTCCTTTTTGGTTATATTTTCTAAAGTTCTGTTTGAAATTTGATTTAGCATAAGAATTTTCAGAGTGAGATGTGTATTTGACATCATGTGTGTGCCCAAAACTAAATTGTTTGTGTAGTGGATTATATGTGATAACCATTTCCTTAACAGGCTTAGGTTTATATGTTTCTTTCCCTTTGGGAGTTTCATATCCAATACCTCTTCTGTTATTTCCACTAACACCATAGATCATTGAAGCCATTCTGCTTCTATCTATGCTTTTAGCAAGAAATGTTTGAAAACTAGAGTCATATTCTTTAAGAATATCTCTTGAACTTGAAGCAGAATCTGAAATAGAAATATTTTGAACTTTTTGAACTTCCTCTTTGAGTTTAAAAATGTTTTCTTTAAGTTCAAAGTTTTCTGTTTCAAGTTTCTCAAAATCAGATGCAAAATTCTTTTTAAGTTTCTTGTATTTGATTTTGAGTTTACTGTAGTTTTCAAGAAGTTCTGATAAGCTTTCAGCAAGTTCGGCTCTAGAGAATTCATAGGATACCTCTTTCGGTTCTGAATCAGAGTTTGAGTCATCGTCATCTGTTGTGGTAGCCATAAATGCTAGGTTAGCATGCTCAACTTCTGAGTCAGATTCAACTTCAGAAGATTATGAATCATCCCAGGTGGCCATCATGCCTTTCTTTATTCCAAACCTTTTCTTTGGTCTTTCTCTTTGTAGCTTAGAACAATCACTTCTGTAGTGTCCTGGTTCTTTACATTCATATCAGACTATATCTCTCCTGCTTGACTTCTTATGTCCAGGAGATTCTGGTTTATCTTCTAACCTCTTGTAGTTTCTGAACTTATTTTGTCTGTGCTTCCACATCTGGTTGATCCTTCTGGAAAGCAGAGATAACTCATCTTCTTCTGATGCAGAGTCTTCAAAGTTTCCTTCTTCTGCCTGAAAAGCGTTAGTTTCACATTTTTTAATAGATTTAAGGGCGACAGACTTACCTTTCTTCTGAGGCTTATGTTCATCAAGTTTTATCTCATGACTTCTTACTGCAATGATAATTTCTTCAAGGGATACATCATTCAAATCTTTTGACACTTTGAATGCAGTAAACATAGGTACCCATCTTCTGGATAAACTTCTGATAATTTTCTTAACATGGTCTGCCTTGGTGTATCCTTTGCTCAGAACTCTCGGGCCAGCGGTCAGAGTTTGGAATCTTGAGAACAAAGCTTCAATGGACTCATTTTCTTCCATTTTGAAGGCTTCATACTTCTGGATGAGAGCTAGAGCTTTTGTCTCTTTTACTTGAGCATTGCCTTCATGAGTCATTTTGAGAGACTCAAACATGTCATGTGTTGTATCTCTGTTGGTGATTTTCTCATATTCCATTTTAGAGATAGCGTTCAGAAAGATGTTTTTGGCTCTGTGGTGATTTTTGAAATCTAATTTTTGTTGTTTATTCATGCTCTTTATGTCAATCTTGTTTTCGTATTTGTCTTCTGGATTTGTGTAACCATCTAGGACCATATCCCATAGATCAGCATCATGACCTAGAAAGAAACTTTCTAGTCTATCCTTCCGGTATTCAAAGTTTTCTCCATCAAACACAGGAGGTTTGGTGTCGTTGTTGTTGTTTTGTTCAGTTGCCATAGTATTTTCCTTCTGGATCTTTTTCTGACACTGTTAGGTGTTTGCACCCAAAACTAGAGCTCTGATGCCAATTGAAGGGTGAGAAAACACTTAGAAGGGGGGGGGGGGGGGGGGTTGAATAAGTTTTTCATTTTTCTTGTGCAATAATAATGGAAGGAAAAACGTATTTTTATCCTGGTTCTTTGAAACTCAAACTACTCCAGTCCACCCGCCAAGGTGATTTCGCCTCTCTCAACGAGGACTTAATCCACTATAATCAAATTTATTACAAATGCACAACCAAACTGTTGTGAATAACAATACAATGCACAATCCAACTGAAAGTGACTAACACCTCTAAGACTCAAATAGTCCTAGCCCTCTTGAGAAATCTGACACAACTGGTCTCTCAAGAAACACTTACAAAGATTATCTCTTAACAGTAGTGAATCAGAATGCTTCTAATAAGTTGTATCACAAACTGTGATTTATCACTAAGATTTTAGCCCAGTACCTAAGAATTACCCACTATATACAATGAGTTTAAAAGAATGAAAACAGTGAGCTTTAGTATGTTTTTTGTGGATCAGTAACCTTGCTTTGAAACAAATGGTATTCTATATATAGCTTCAAGTCTTGATAGTTACTGCCTTGGAGAGAGTGTATGCATTTAATGATGCGTGTTAGCTTGATCTTTATGTTTCCAATGCTCTCGTGCATAGTACCACTTGAGTGTGTTAGCCGTCTTAGCATTAAATGATCAACGGTACTTTCTGATCTTGTCTCTGGAAGTTTAAGGGTTTTCTTGCAGCGATGCTACTTCAGAGTTTTCTTTAGCTTGTCTTCTATCAGAGTTTGCTATATCTTTTCTTCCATCAGAGTTTTTCTTCATTTTATGTTCATCAGATTTTGCTTCAGCTTACATTACCAGATGTTGCTTTCAGCGTGCTTCTTTCAAATATTTTCTTCAACTAGCTTTATTAGAGGTTGCTTAAAACTGCTTTTCATCAGAGTTTGCCTTGGAGCGCTTCCTTCAGAGATTGCTTTAGACTTGCGTAGAATGATGTTTCAATTTTCATAAGCTTGAGTCAGAGCATCATCTAAATTAGAAAACATGCACATCAGAGTATAAAATATATTATACAAAATTTATTTCATTGTTATCATCAAAACTCTAAGATATGATCAGAACCAAACTTTGTTCTAACATTTTCAAGCTCAAATAAATCAAACAAAGATTTATTCCGATACTTCTTCCAGATAAAAATAAGCATAAATATTTGCTGGCTCAGATTAAATCGACCAATGATTTATTCGGATACATCTTCCAGTAGATATTTTTCTGGATCAGTTTAAATCGACCAATGATTTATTCTGATACTTCCTCCATTAAAAGACAGTAGAGACCTCTTCTGACTCAGGTTAAATCGACCAATGATTTATTCTGATACTTCCTCCAGTAAAAGACAACATAGACCTCTTCTGGCTCAGGTTAAATCAACCAATGATTTATTCTGATACTTCTTCCAGTTGAAGACAGTCGTAGAAATTTTTTTGCTCAAGTGAATCAACCAAATATTTATTCTGATACTTCTTCCAAATAAAAATAAGCATAAATATCTGTTGGCTCAGATTATATCCCCCAATGATTTATTTTGATACATCTTCCAGTACATATTTTTCTGGATCATTTTAAATCGACCAATGATTTACTATGATACTTCTTCCAGTTAAAGACAACAGAGACCTCTTTTGGCTCAGATTAAATCGACCAATGATTTATTCTGATACTTCTTCCAGTTGAAGACAGTCGTAGACATTTTCTGGCTCAGATAAATCAACCAAATATTTATTCTGATACATCTTCCAGTTGTAATACCCTAAATTTATCCTACCCTTTAACTTTTATCTGGCTTATGCATTGTTACGCTTTTCTCATGTACATAACTCCATTAGGCCATCTAACAGATCATTCATTCATTAATTGATAAAATGTGGCATGGGATCCAGGATGTTGAGGGATTAGAGTTGGTTTTCATTGGGAATTTCCTCCTTTATCAAGAGACTCGTTTTCATCAAAAGACAAAGTCATTCCTCCAGGTTACTTTAGGGTTGAAAGAGTTAGGGTTTAATTCCCTAATCGTGTAGGCTTGAAGAATGGTTCCACTTGGGTTTGTTCAATAATAAATTCCAAAGGGGTTTTATCATTACTTGAGGTGCAAGTTATCATAGATATTGGTATGGTTATTGCAAACAAGAGTCTAGTGAGTTTTCTTCGTCTAAGAAAATTCAATTGGTATTTGGACCACATGGATTTGGGTATTCAAGAGCTCTAGGTGCGAGCATTGAGTTAGAGGCTATTTGTATTCAATTATGGAATTCGTGGATATTCGATTTAATGTGAGAACATGGTCGTAAGGTGAATTCAAGATACAAGGATAACACCATTTTGACTAAAAGAAGGTTCAAAGCCATTTCTTTGGATTATTCATCATGAAAGTGAGAGAAGTTTAAAAGCCATTTCTTTGGATTACTCATCATGAAAGTGAAAGCAACTTCTTTACAAAGCAAAAGAATCCATATTTCATGCTTCATTAAAAGATCACACCATTTCAAAAGCGATAAATAAAAGAAATGCAATTTGGAAAGAGTTAGTCTTGAAGAGTTTATCATTTTAATTAAAAAATTCAAAAGGATAGTGATATGGAAAAAGTTATACTCAGTAACTCAAGTGAGCAATCACATTTCAAAATTCTTAAGCCATTACAAGGTTACATTACCAAACCATATTACATCACCATGCTTCAAGATTAAAAACATCGTCACCATTTCAAGAATACGCTACATGGAAACTTTTACACTAAATTCATGCTAATCTTAAGCCTTCATTCCATAAACCAATCCTCCATCATTCTCCATGATATGTCAAAAGTTTCTCCATGCCTTCATAAACCTTCAACTGCTTCCAAACTTTGTCCACTAATCTTGTCTTCATATCTCCATAACATCTTTAAATGATCCATGGTCGTGCTTCGATATTAACTTCATGTTGCACTTTTCTTTCCGACTTTGCCTCACACCTTCATTAACTTCAAGCGACCTTTGCATAAGGTTCCAGCTTTAACCATGTTTGTGCCATGCCTAGACCATACGTTAATTCTATACTTGAAAACCTGAAAAACAACGATTCGACATTATCAACAATCATGTACAAAATTCATTCACAAAACTAGTATAAGACATTTCAAATCATTACTTCAATTAAATCATAAACCTTCCCTGCATTCACTAATCCTAATAATTCCCTAACGATTTCTCTACCAACTAAAACCAAAATCCTAACCTGCTTACTTCAATCAAACATCAGAATTTCAAACTTTCCATCCAACTATTTCCCAAATAAGCCACTAATTACCTAACTGTTATCTCAAAACAGAAAACCTTATTTCTAACCTCTAACATTCTAGCATCTCTTAACCAAACAATCGCAACTAACTTTTAGCTTAATTTTCCATCTAACTATTTCTAAAACTAACCAAAACAGAATTCTAAAAACTCCCATACTCCAACCCTGCATAACAGAACTTCAACCACTTGTAACTAACTTCCAATCAACATTCAAAATCAAAACTGATTTCATAACAGAATCTTAACATATTTTCTAATTGTATCCAACGAATACCAAACTAACTGAATATAACAAAGATAGCATAACTAACTTTCTAACAAACCCCCAACCCTCTAACTGTCAAAAACCGAATCATAACAGAATTTCCAACTAAATGTCAAAGTGACTTCTAACAATATGCATCAGCCTTATAACTAACAGTTGACAAACCAAGCTTAACAGGGAATTAACTCATAACCAACTAGCAGATAACAGAAAATTGGGTGAAGAAAAGAGAGGGAGGGATTTCACGGTTTATAATAGAAAATGAAATGGGATTACAGAATTCTAATAGAAGATAACAGAAAGGGGAGAGGGAGAAGTGATTGGCGATTCCTTATTCATTCACACAAGCAAAAATCAGTTATAGAATAACTCACCAGAATTAATTTTATTCTTCACAATCTGTAGAAGAATCAGACAAAAACTCTCTCTTCTCCTCTCATCTTCATCTTCATTCTACACTCTTGAGAAGAATCACCAAAAATATCTGAAAATCTCTCTCATCCCCAATCTCTTCTCCCCTGAAAATTTCTGCACTCTATCACCCTCAATCTCACGTTTTTCACTTTCTTCAAACCTTCCATATCATTCTACAAGAATCCTCATCAATCGCCAAAATCACCTTCAATCTTCAACATTCATTCACCAAGAAAAATCGCAGCCATTCATCAACAACAATTCTTCACGCATCAATCAACATCACTAACGTTCTTCAATCAACTGTCAATAATGTTTCAATACAGCATCGTAAATGCAAGAATCTTCATCTCTCTGCTTCGCATTCATCATTCACCACAAAAATTATCATCACATCTTCATAACAATCTCAGCAATTTCAACATAGAACCAAAGCTTCGCATCATCATCAACGAGCCTTCAATCCTCTTCAAGCTTCATCATCTTCTGAATCAAGAACAACTAGGCATCTGCAACTCCATGCAATTTCGACCATCACCATCTTCATCAATCTGCATCACATCACAGCAACGTGAGTACCAAACGCATGCGGAAAGGAGAAGGAGAATTTTGAATCGGAGATGGAGTGAAATCAATTATGCGTACCTGAATCTCTAGGGACTGACCTCTGGTTCTTGTTTCAACTGTTATCATAAGTGAAGACGCGTTGAACAATCGTAAGGCATGAAATCTCTTGAATCGAGAGTTGATGAGGATGAAGAATGATGACAGATTGAGACAGAGAGGTTGAGGAGTATCGTCAAGGAGACGAAAATCTGAGAGGGGGAGGAAAATGCGCCTGGCCATGGTGTTGAGAAAAGAATGAAGAACACGGTGTGGCGCCTAAATGAGTGAGAAGAAGACGCTGTCTTGAGATAAACGAAATTGCATACCTGATTCGTCGCTTTCAAGAAGCGTCGAACATTCTATGGAAGAAGAGGAAGATGAAGTCGACGATGGTCGGAGAATTGTGACAGCGAAATGGAGTTCATCGGATAAACTGAGTTGAGAAGAGGAGAAACGGCGCCGCAGGCTGCAAGTGAAAGGGAAGATTAATTTTCGCACAAAAGATGAAAGGCCATAAATCTTAACCCTAGTCCTCTTTCAATTTGTGCATTATTTTATTTAATTTGTTTTTTAATTATATTCAAGGAATAATAATCAAATAACCATAATTGCTATGGACCTGGACTAAAATTCCCATCCAATTGAGCCTAATATGCAGTTTTTTTTATTAATTTGATGTTGGTAAAACAAAAACAGTTTGTGGACCAATTCGATGGGCCTAGCGCCCGAGTTCCTTTACTACACTTCCCAATCCAACTCAACACCCCTGACTTTTCTAATCTCATTGAGATTTTAGTTTTCCTTCTAGTTTAATTTTTTTTCTCTTAATTGATAATAAAAATGATACAAAAATATTAGAATATTTTAGTATTTCTCTTTAGGATTTCAATTAGAGTTTTCTACTTTTGTTTTATGTTTGGTAATCATTTTTTTGTTGTCCTGATTTGCTAAGAGTTCGTGATAGTATTGATGTAACTTTTGCGATGGGAAATGCTTGGAGATTAACTTTTGATCACTCATGCGGAGCAACTTCTGTAGAGTTTTCTTATTGCTTGCATGGTATCATCATAACCTCATTTTATTCCTTATTTTTGCACTTTACTGCTTTTCTAGATACCATGAGATGTAGGAAATAAAGAGCGTGCGCTCGAAGTCGCTGTTTAAAGACCTGTAGCAGGCACTCCGCACTTCATTTTCTATATGTGTTGTGCTTGTGTTTGTTTATGTTCTTGTTGATCGATGAGTCACTCAATTTAGAAATTGAGATCACGACTTCGCTCTCAGTGCATGCTCCCTATAGGATTTTATCGCTTTCCTTTATTTCTTGTTGATCGATGAGTCACTCAATTTAGAAATTTAGATCACGACTTCGCTCTCATTGCATGTTCCCTATAGGATAGTTTTGTTAGACTTTCTTTAGCATTCTAACCTAGATAGGATCTCTTCAGGTGTGCTCTCTTGAGCTTATTAGTTTGCTTTCTTTATCCTCGTACATACCATGTTCCCTTAGGATGTGCTTACTCTATTTGAACTCAAGTTAGAGCTTAGGTTGTAAACCATGCATGCTAAAATTAGGTAGACGTTTCCCTTTTGTTAATCCAAACCTTAGGACCACCATTGTATGATAACACTAGGTTAGAAATAGGCTAGTCTCCCTTAGACTCTTTTCTTCCACTCTTTGCATCCTTGCATTTAAAACTAAAATCTTTTCTTAGAAAATCAAAAACATGCTAATCATACTTTAAACCCTTTTTCAAGGTAACAAAACACAAAACAAATTCAAACCATTTTGTGCGCTCGAGCACTTTTCTCTAAAACCCTTTTCAGGTAAGGACATGATTAGTTTACTTCTGTTCAAACGCATAAGTCTCCAAAGGTCGAGCTGCGGTAGAAGGCGGAATTAACTTCGTCCATAAAAAAACACAAACAAACAATAACATTAGAGCCGAACTAAGGTAGCTCTGATTCCTCAAAAAGGATACGTAGGCATTGGGGTAGGGCCCAAGCGAGCATAACTTTATTTTCCCTACATTCTTTTCTCATTTCTTTTGCATGCATTCTCCTTTCAGTAGTATTGTAAACAGTAAGCATAGATTAAACACACCCATAAGATAGATAACAAGAGTGGATACCATAGAGTATTACGGGCGTGTGGGGTGCTAATACCTTCCCCTCGCGTAACAGACTCCCTTACCCGATCTCTCGGTCGCAAGACTGTGACTTCTCCCTTCTCAGGTTTTCTCGATGTTTACCTTTCCCTACATATGGGATAAAAGACGTTTGATGGCGACTTCATTGTTTGATGATTTTCAGCCAGTTGTTTCAGTTGGCGACTTCACTGGGGACAGGTCGACCAAATGTTAGTCCATCCCGGAGTCGCTCCTAGCTCTTGCTTCTTTTTCTTTGGGTGTTTATTTTATGCTTTCAGTTTATTCATTCATTTTTAATATACTTGAGCATATGTATGCATTGCATTTTACTGTCTTCCATATACTACTGTTGTATTGGATCTGCTTCTTATTGGGTGGGTGCTACTATGAGGTAAAAGGCCCAATACCCAGGCTAGAGTTGTATATTATAGGAACCCTAGGAATAGAGTGGAACATGAACAACTGGTTGACTTAGGTCGCACTATCGCAGCCATGTCGTCCAAGCTCAAATGAGGTACAAATGAGGGGCTATCATTTTCACGTAGGTGATACAACGATATTTTTTCAAGAGTACCCTCGATTATGAGTTACCATTGCCTTACCCTGACCTAGTTTTCACCTGTGAGTGGGGAGGGAATTATTATCACGGGTACAGATGGTGATTATGCTCAGATGGTGATTATGTTCATATGGTTACTCATATTCAGATGGTGACTATGCTCAGACGGTGACTATTGGTTCTAATTGTTATGTTCTGAATTTCTGTTGGTGACTTTATGCAGATGCTATATTCTGTTGGTGACCGTATGGTTCTCGAATTTATTTTCTGAGTTCCTGACTTGTTTACTTGGAGGTTCATTCGAGCCTTCGATCCAGGTATTCCCAGCATATTCAGAAAATGCTCAACAGCATCCTATTTCAGAAGCCATGATCCCGTACAATTGGAGATCTACATGGTAATTGGTTCTTTTATGTGCGAAAGCTATGTTGGACCTTTGATCTGATGATATTCATATGATTCTGAGCAGTGCAATAATCGTATTCAGAAATGATGGAACCTTGATCCCCTTTGATCCCATGTCTTTGCATACATAACATTGCTAACCACATGCTTAATATACATGTTCTGTTATCTCCAAGGAATCACATTTGCAAGTATTGTGCTAAACTCTTCCATCCCTTACTTGTGCAAAATCAAAATCAAAGCACGTAAATTCCTTGGAAATGACAGAACATGACATGGCATTCAATCATGCACCCCATGCATATTAATGCATTCATAACAGGTACCCGAAGGTTGGGGGTTCTTATTCATACCTAGGGCTTTCTTCAGAGGTTCAAGTTGATTCTTATTGTCACATGCTCAGAGATCATTTATGGAATAACTCTGTGTGATATGTGTGATCGGTGGATCTGGAACTGACTGTTTAACGCTGGTTCGCGAAATGTCGCGGAAGCAAGAGTCGCCACCGTCTTTTATTTTCTCCAAATGGAAAGGACAAAAGCACAGAAAAATTCCTTAAAGAGATTGCTCTCGGTTCGGGAGGTAGGTTATAGAAAGGGAAGGTGTTAGCACCCTTTCTATCCATGGTTATCCATGGGCTCTTAGATACTTGCTCATTTGTGTTTTCAAAAATGGTTTGTTTTCTTTTCAATTGTGGGTTTAAAAAAGTTTCTTTGAAAGTTTCAGATCGACTCTTGTGTCAGAGTGTTTGAAAAATTGCTTTGAAAGCTTTTGAAAAGTGTCGGTGTGAAAAGATTTTGAATTTGTTTTGAATTTAGAGCAAGTATCTACGAGAACCTACCTACCCTAAGGAATTCGTCTGTGTAAAAGTCCTTTAAAGTAGTGCCATCCCACCATTGAGAGGTAGGTAGCACCACCGTTGGAGGTATTTGGGTCAATTCGAGTTTGTAGGGACATGGTGATCACCAGAGCAATGGGAAGACACCTTAGAAGCTACCCTCATGCCAGGTTCCCGGATCATGAGGACTTGCTAAGACATCCTCTACTCGACGATCACCTTTCAAGGCAAGGCAACAGTGAGGCGTACCCTAGGGGTGGTGTGTGCGATTCGTGTGTCGTTTTCGTTGATATTTGTCTTGTCATGTTTATTGGTGTTCTACGCTTGATTTTATTTAAGTCCATTCATTCTTGCATGCTTATTTAACAGTTTAAAAGTTGCGAGGAAAATAAAACTAAAGCTATTACAAATGGCGCGGGTCCACATCGCCAGAATTAAACCGGACCCGATTTGACGGAAAATAAAGAAAGCAAATAAAAGTGCGAAAAATAAATGTTACAACGCTTTGGGAGAGATACATAATTATTTAAGCGAAATAAGGTAAATGCGCGAAATAAAACAATTAATTCGAAAGGAGGGCGTTGGACCCTTTTGCAAAATATTAAAATTAATGAGGAATCAAAATTAATGTTAAAAGCAAATGTTTTTGGTATTTTTAGTGTTTTTTAGATTTAATAGAAAAAGAGAATTAATTAAAATTAAAATAAAACGTCAAACCCTAATTCTAATGGCTTTTAAATTTATTATGAAAGTATTAAATTGAAACCTAAATTAAACCTAATTTTTTATGTACAATTAATTATAAAAATAAATAAATAATATCATTAGAAAGAAAAAAGAAAACAAAAAAAAGGAATAAAAAGTTATTAAACCTAATTCTATATTTTTTGATTTTTAGTTATTAAAAAAGAATTAAAATTAAAACCTATTTAATACTAAATTTATTTACAAGCAATTATTTACAAGAAAATATGAAAATTAAATATTTTATTATGTTTTTATCCTTTTTTCTGATTTTTATGAAGTTTTTATATTTTGTAGAAAAATAATTAATTAATTTATAACAACAAAGCAAATAAAATAACAACTAAAAAATAAAATATAAAAAATAGAGAGGGCAAACCAGGGGGGGTTCAGGCCCCAATTGTGAGGTCTTTTGTTAGCAACTCAGGCCCATTAAGAATGGCCTGGTGGACCTTTTTGAGTCACATGTAGTGCGTTGACTAAGGCATAACGTGTTCGTTGAATCCACGCCGTTGATCTGGTTCTAACATGCACGTGGATGGATAGAGGAGGAGGACGTATGGTAGTCCTTAAGATTGTGCCTGCATAGGAATTTGGATTGAAAAATATTATGAAGATTATACAGACCTGGGACTCGAACCCAGGTCTTAGACGTTGAAGCAATGAGCATTTGCCAGCTGAGCCACTGAAGCCATTTGATATATAATATACAAACAAATAATATAAAATAAAAACAAGATTAGTGCTGGAAAACGCGCGAATTTTTAAATCTGCCTATCACCGTCTGCCAACGCATCGTCGTCTCCACTGTCCCTGAAACATAAAAGCAAAAGCCACGGTTTTGGACGCGTTGTGTTAGGCCATTTTGGAGAAAATAGCGAATAGCTCATCTCTAAACATAAATTAGGCGCGAGGGTTGGGATTTCTTCGTCCAGGCTTGCTCAGTTGAATGGTGGTGGTCTGGAGTCCTGATTTTTCCTAATGTCAGAAGCCCCAAATTAGCAAAACCTGTAAACCCTAGAAATCGCGCATGGTAAAATCTCATACACAGCATGATAATCAAATTAAACATAATGGTTAGCTTTAAAACATCACAAGGAACAAGAATCCATAATTAGAATGTCATGAGAATGCCTAGAATTGAAAATACGATCGTCACTTTTTTGCTGTACAGGGAAGGATCTATATACCAATTCTTGGAGTTTGAGTTGATGTTTTGGATTGCAATGTGATCAGGAGGACTTGAGGAAGCTATTGGAAAAGCTTTTGTGCCTTGAATCGCCCTCTACCAATGATTTCAGAATTGAATTTTATGGAGAATTTTTCAAGTTTGTATATTGGTCTCTAGCGCAGCTTTCAGTCTAGCACGATTAGGTTTGTGTTCCTGGCTTTGTAGTGAAGCTATTAGGTCAACAAAACTCCATCAAATCTCTTGCCATAATGATTTTTGATAATTGATTTCCTAAGGATCTTTTTGAATCTTTTTCATGTGTTCTTTGTATCAATTAGCTCAAATCAGACCAAATCTTGCCATATTGGGATGTGCACGAGATATTGAGGGTAAAACATGCATGAAAAGATTTTTTAGGTCAAGTTAGGTATTTTTCATATATTTATATAATTTAAATGAATTAATATGAATAAAAATTCAAATAAATAATTAAAAAATGAGAAAATACTTCCCTTTGGGCCAAGTGGTCGTGCACATGCTTAGAATGATGAATCATGGAAGAAAAATGGGCCCATTAGCAATTTTAGGTCATTTGAAGTAATGTGGACTTTTCAAAATATCCAAAAATTTCCCAACTTCCACAAGGCATAACTTGCTCAATTTTTAAGCTTCTCTCATGTTCTTGGACATTTTGGAAAGTTCTTTGAGTCCTCTAACCAATGCCTTTGGTCCCATGTCATTTTGATTTACCAATCTCAAGTTATGGCCTTTGACTTAAAGTCCCTTTTTGTTGACTTTTGAAAATGACCTATAATGTTGAAATTGATAACTTTTTGTGTGAGCATTTCTTGGACTTGAAGTATGAAGATGAGTTATAGGAAATGTCTTTCTCTTCAAAATGAGCTTTGGATGGAATTTTTCTGATAATCCATGTGAAAGTTATGCCCTGGTCAATTTCAGTTGACTTCTTCAACTGTCCAAATAAGGAAACTTTTGCATCTTTGATGATTTCTGAGCCAAATTTTGAGAATCATGATCAAGCTTTGATCAAATGATGTTTGTGGCTTCAAAATGATATATTGACCAAAAATTTGAACTTTTGACTGTCAAATGACCATTTTGCCCCTACAGTTGACTGTAGTGCAATTTAGGGTTTTGGACTGTGCAATTTTGAGCTGAATGCCTTGAAACTTGATATGAGGATACTTGACCATATTTGTAAGCATGTGAGACTTGATTGGGCCTTTGAAAACTTCCTTCCCTTGATCAGAACACAAACCCTAGTTTTGACTGTATAGGAGACAGTTGGACTGCACAACCCTTGGGGACTTTTGCAGCTTGTCTTGGCAATTTCTTGGAGAATATGGGAGGGCAAATTTTGGGGTGCAACAGTATGCATGCAAGATTTGGCCCGTGGTCAGAAATTTCTTCAAGCAGGAAGATAATTGATTGAAGACTCGGATAAGCTAGGTCATGAAAGCTCTAATGATGTCAACAATCTTGCACTTGTTGCTGCAGCAGATGGTTCCCGTATACTATGGGATCTTATATTGGTGCTTCATTCATGTTGACCAACGTCAGATGTAGTTACCATACCGGGGCATCAGACTATTCAATCAGGGGCACTCTCCATAACCTTGTGTTCCCTGATCTGTTCGACAGCAGTCAATCTCTGTTCCCCTAGTGAATTCATGGAAAAAAAAGCCTTTAAGCAAAGACAGAAGAAGCCTGAGGAGCATGATGATGCGACTCCAGCGCATTACATCCATTTATTTCCTCTCCTTGTGGAAGTTAGACAAAGCTCTGATCTTCGGGATCCTCTTCCCACAAACATTCCTTCTGATTACGATACACATGCTAGATGTATCCCCTATTATGGGGCACCCGATTTTGATATCGAAGACTGTAAAGGGGTTGAAGTATAAAGCCCAGAACCTGTCTGGCGTCTCTTCCAAAAGTCTAATTCCTATTTGGAGAATTTCCAGGATCTCTCTCACGAGTTGGATGTCTCCTTTGTTCTGATAGAGGATAAACTATATTATTTCTTTGAGACATGATATGCTTGGTGATGCAGTTTATACCGATTCATTTGGTAAGTCATTCATTTGTTCTCCTGAAAGGATCTTCTATGTATATTATTCTGGGGCACCTGGCCGTTTAATTGAAGGTAATATGTCATCCAGAGACCAGGTCCAAGACTGGATCGATTCAGAGACTGTTGTGTTCACATCAGATCAAAAGGGGAATTCTCTCGCCCATTTAAGCATCAAGGCTACAGAAAGTCGTCAGAATCAAGAAGTACATACGGAGTCAAGTCTCCTCAACAATGGCAATCGTTGGTTTCTTTACTGCATTTGCATTTTCATTCTTGCTTGTTTGTTTAAACATTGCTTGTATATAGAAACTTGCCTATTTTTGAATGAAAATCTTAATGCAATAGGTATGCTTGTCTTGAAGTGTTCCTTTCATTTTTATTCATTCATTCGTTATCACTCTTTAAATGCTTTACTTGGATATTGATGCCAAATTTCCTAGTCTTATCCTTAGGTAAAGATTGGAGGGAGGATGACGATAATCTAAAAACGCAAAAATCTTTAGTTGATACGCTTTTGAGTAAGACCCTATTGACGATGTACATGCCTTGTTTCAATTCCTAAACACCGGAGGTATAAGGGAGATAGACCCTCATCAACCCCTCTAAGCCTTCGAAGTAGGAGTTTCTTTTATGTTCATAAAAAAACCCTCATTTTAACCCTGGGGCTGGTAATGTTCAGTTAATCTGATCAAGCATTCAGAACTCATCAAGAGTGTGCATCCAAGGATACAATAATGGTTATCCATCAAAAGTTCGAGGAAAGTCAAAACCGCGATGGTTAACCCTCCTCTGTTAGCAACGTGCATCAATTAATGACAATATCCCAATGGGTATCTCTCACACATCATGAGGTCAACAGAGGACGATTCAACAATGGCTATCCCTCATCTACTAAAGACTCAGACGGTCACGATCACTTCCAACAAATCAAAGACAACGCAAAGATCAGTGACTTGTTCAAAATGGAAATACGAATAAAAAAGAAAAAAAATCCCCGCTAAGTCGAAACTTGAAAAAAAGTCGCTTAGGAAAAAGTTGGGGCATCCCGCTGGACTTCGAAATCGAAATTCAAAAGAATATGTCCAGGAAAAAGCAAGAAGGAAATTGAAAAGCCTAAAAGGCAAGAAAAGTATTACCAATAAAATCACCATGAAAGAACAAAGTCGTCTGATTAGATACCAAAATCAGAAGTTAGTGATTGTTGTGTCCAAGAGGCCTCAGTGGTTCCTCAACCATCGCAAACTCTTCGAGAGAGATGAATGCTTGTATCGGGTCAACTGAACGTAGGAATGGAGAACATCATGGAGAATGGGTGGGAACCAAATAATTTTGAGCCTTAAATCCTTTTTTCTAAAATCGTGAACCAGGCCACGTTACAACTAAAAGTCCTAATTGAAGCATGGGTCAATTTGAAAGCATACTCCAACGAGATAACGTTTAACTGAATCCTAAGAGGTACATTTGAATATCTGTGTTGGCATAATATGCTTGCATTATCTTTCATAAAAAAGGAATTTGCAAATGTCTCTCTCTAGCTAGTGACTTGTTCACAACAGAGTCGTGACGTCATTTCATTCAAAGTTTTTTCAAACTTCAAGACTTACGTATGTGTTGCATTAGAATTATCATTTTCATAATAAACATTCTTCTGCATACCAAATAATTGATTGACATCAAGTAAGTTTACACAATGAATAATCAGTAAAGAGCTCAATCTTGTCAGAGAAGAGAGGCTTGAATACCCTGTTGAAGCGAGAGTCAACTGTCACAAGAGAAATGACTTATCCAGGGGCATGTTAACTAGTGTTTCTATCCAGAGAAAACATCTTGGTGCTTCACAGCCTGAGTACCCTTCAAGGATGAAGTTAGCAGATTCTGCTAATCTGGGGCAATCAAGTTGAGAGTCAATCTCTCTGAGGTCATCCAAATTGAGGGCATTCCCTCAAAGCTATCTGTGATACGGTGGGAAGAACTGACTGTTTTTGAGAATGTTGGTTTGCGTTTTGCGTTTGTTTTTGAAAAAAGTCGCGGTAAGCAAGAGTCTCCACCGACTTTTATTTTATCCAACAAGGAAAGGAAAAAAGCACAGAAAAATTCCTTTTTTGAGATTTTATGAGTACGGGTGGTAGATTATAGAAAGGGAAGGTGTTAGCACCCTTTTTATATGTGGTTATCCACGGGCTGTTAATTACTTGCTCATTGTTTTCAAAATTGCTTTCTTTGTGTTTGTGGGTTTGAAAAAGTTTTTGTTTGAAACTTCGATTTAACTCTTGCTTCTTTCCTCAAGAGTGTAATGAAGTGTTTTGAAAACTTGTTTGTAAAAGTGTAAGTGTGAAAGTGTTTTGTTTTGAATGAGAAAGTATCTAAGAACTAATCTACCTACTCGAAAAAGGAATCATTATATGCTAATTTCTTTTAGACAATGTTATCCCACTATTAGTGAGTGGGTAGCACCGTCGTTGGAGTTTAAGGGTCAATTCGAATGAGGGACAGACGGTTACGAAAGCAATGTTAGGAAGCCTTAGCGGTAACCCTAGTGTCTTAGATCATTTGTTTGAAGCAACAATTTTCGAGGCAACCATTTTGAGGCGACTATGATCTTTTAGACAAGAGGATGACCTCTAAAACGACCTATACTCAATGACCGTGTACGAAGCAACCAAGTGGGAGTGTACCCTAGGAGTGCGCATGTGCGAGTGTGTTGATTTCAGTTATTTTTATCTTTGCACATGTTTAGGGTGATCTAACCATTTTTAAATTAGGCATTCATTCTTGTCATGCAACTCCTATTATCAAACATCTAACAGTTGTATAATTTGCAGAATTAAAATGCGGAATTTAAACTAAATTATTACAAGGCGTCGGGTATTTACATCGCCAAAAACAACCCTTGGAAAATAAAAAGCAGAAAAATAAATAAAAGGTCCTAATTATTTATTACAAACCAGGAGCAGATACATTAATTGGATAAAGAAAAATAAAGCGTGACGCGAAATTAAATCGGATGCGAATTAGGGTTTTGACCCTTTTAAAAGAAAATGTTTTTTTGTTGTTTTTATTTTTCAGAAAATAAATTAAATCCTAAAATTAAATAACAAAATTAATTATTAAATTAATTAAATGGAAAATAATAAATGACATATTTTTTGGAGTTTTGATTATTTTAAGAAAGAAAATAAAAATTATTAAACTAAAGTTAAAACCTAATTAATTCTAATTGATTTTATTTATTTACAAAAATAAATTAAAGTTGCCTAAGTAATATCCTAATTAAATTAATTAATATTTATTAAAGAAAAATAATGTTCTGAATTTTAATTGGGTAAAACATTTTTTTTGTGATTTTTGATAAAAAAAAGAAATTTGTTTATTGGTCAAAAATTAATTAAAAATAATAAAATAATAAATGAAAATAAGCAAAATAAAAGAAAAGTATAGAAAGTGGGCCTAATTTGGGTGTGTAAAAAGCAATTATGTTGGCCCATTAGCATGCAGTCCAATTGACTTTTGGGATTCCCTGCGTATGCGTTGACAGGCTTATGGTACGCCTTCCAAGCTTGACCAACAGATCTGGCCACCTGGCCATCTGGCACGCTGAAGAGGGAGGGAGTATGATAGTCATCATGTTGGCGTGTGCACTGTATTCCCTGAAAAATAACAAGAAA
The DNA here is from genome assembly GCA_948472305.1 of Vicia faba. Classification (NCBI taxonomy): domain Eukaryota; kingdom Viridiplantae; phylum Streptophyta; class Magnoliopsida; order Fabales; family Fabaceae; genus Vicia; species Vicia faba. The sequence continues at coordinate 11,218,586 of OX451735.1, forward strand.
ATGCAATTTGCTGGAGGCAGGGATCAAACCCCTGACCTCCAGCCTTTGGGTCCTTAAGGCCAACGTGGCTACCACCAGAGCCCTTGTGTGTATTTCTTATAATAATACAAACATAATGTAATATATAAAAACAAAATCATTGGCCAGAAATTTAAAAAAAAAGCGCGTTATTTGAATGGTCCTATGGATGGATGACAACTCATCATCCCTGTCCCTGAACCGTTGCTAAAACCACAGAGGCTATACCTACAGACGAAGGTCCGTCGCTACAAGCCTGCCTCATTCCAAAATCTTCTATAGGCGATGAAAATGATTCCCAAGACCATTGTTGGACTCGTCATCCTCTTCTTATCATAACCATAGCCATTACTAAGGCTAATTTTTCCTGAAATAAAAAGCCCTAAAAACAAGGACGAACCCCTAGCAATGGTGGATCTTGATATAGGTTAGATAAATGAAATTGGTTACTACAAAAATCTTGCAAATGATGTGTGGATTAAGAATATGCAATTATTTCATGTTAACAATTCCTAGATTTGAAAATACGAAATCAAGAACATAGTGAATCCGTGGATGACTTATAGCGCACTGGGAGGTCTGAAAACGCGTGGTTTGGATTGGTTTCGCTTGTGGAGGTTGCCAGGAAACGATAAAGATACTTGCCAAGCCTTGAGGATGCCTCTATGATTGATTTTGAAGTCACACTTTTTCTTGATTTTTGCCAATTCTGTTCTGCCTCTAGAACTGATCTCCAACCCTTAAAATTGTCTGTCTCGCCTCCTTATGTATTGTACAATACATTAGGGTTGGATTCCTTGTCCAAATATTCCTCCATTGATGATTTTGATATTTGATTTTATTCTCTTTCAAAGCTTTCCAAATTTGGCCTAAATCCAATCTCCTTGTGCATAATGACCTTGATACGAGTTTGATTGCACTGCTAGCTGTAGTTGGAGCCTGAAACAACCAAAAAAAATCCTTTGTTATCAATGCTTTAGATTTTATTTGATTTTATTTGATTTAAATCAAATTAATTAAAATCAAAATCAAAATAATTAATAAAAATATGACATGGACACATGGCCAAAGCTTGAGCACGTGGGCTACAATGCCAACCCAAAACAAGTGAAAAAGAATGGGCCCATTTGGCAAAAATTGAAGTTTTAGGGATAGTTGACTTTTGGCAATTTTGCGAAAAAAGTCCAACTTCAACAATGCATAACTTCTTCAATTTTGAACTTTTTTAGGTGTTCCTTGACTTTTTAGAAAGCTTGAGATGTCCTCTAACCAACTCGTTTGTATCATCTCATTTTGATATTCCATGCTTAAGTTAGAAGCTTTGACAAATAAGGTGTCATTGTTGACTTTTCAAAATGACCTATAATGTACAAATTCATAACATCTTGTGAGTGCATATTTTGATCTTGAGATATGAAGATGGATTGTAGGGAATTTCATCCTCTTAAAAATGAGCTTTGGATAGGTCATTTCTCATAAAGTATGAGAAAGTTATGCTTGGTCAAAGTTGAGTTGACTTTTCCTACAAAACCCTAATTTAGCAACTTTTGAATCTTGATGAATTGTGAGCAATCCTTGATGAATCATGATAAAACCTTGATAAAATGATGAAATACACCTCAAAAATGAGAATGTTGACAAAAAATATTGAAGTTTGACTGTATTTGGGTCACAGTTGACTTTTGCCCTAGCACAGTCGATTTTTGGACCTTTTGAGCAATTGAATGAGCAAAATTCCTCTGCTAGGCTTGAAACTTGACATGGATGATCTTGAGAACATATTAGGAAATTTGTGATAACTTGGGGTCACTTGGACTCAAGGATCTTGATGCAACATGAAACCCTAATTTGGGGTAGACTACCTTAGGAGAGAGCTTGTCTGACCAACTCTTGGACTACTTTGAGAAAACTGGAGATTTTTCTTGCAATGTTTTGAGAAATATGGGAGGGAAAATTTTGGGGTACAACAGCTGCCCCTGTTCAATCTTCTTAAACCTGAGGATGTAGATTGGCTTTCATGCCTTTCGTGATCCGAAGGTGGAAGATGACTGAACACTAGAGTGCCCAGAAATTTGCACTCGCATGAAGTGGTAATTGTCTTGTGATGTCGGGAATGGGCTTACGAATTCCATTTGGAGGAGTGTCGGGAGGATGGGCTTAAATATGCCATCTGAAGGAGTGTAGATCGCATAAGAGATTCCTTAGAGAGAGCTTGTATACCTGTTGTTTGAGGAAGATTCCGCTGGGGGGGAGTCTGATCTTTGTTGAGATTTAGGAACTTGCCCGTAATTCAACTGAGGTGTCGAGATTTAGGAACTTTCCCGTAATTCAACTGAGGTGTCCAGATTTAGGACTTTGTCTGTAATTCAACTGAGAAAAACATCTCTCCTGAGATTTAAGAACTTGTCAGTAATTCGACTTGGGGAAACATCTTCGTCGAGATTTAAGAAATCGCTCGTAATTCAACTGAGAAAACTTCTATGCTGAGATTTAGGGACTTGTCTGTAATTCAACGGAGGAAAACTTTATCGATATTTAGGACCTTGTCTGTAATTCAACTGAGAAAAACATCTCTGCTGAGATTTAAGAACTTGTCAGTAATTCGACTTGGGGGAAACATCTTGGTTGAGATTTAAGAACTCGCCCGTAATTCAACTGAGAAAACTTCTCTACTGAGATTTAGGAACTTGTCTGTAATTCAACAGAGGAAAACTTTGTCGAGATTTAGGACTTTGTCTGTAATTCAATTGAGAAAAGCACCTCTGTTGAGATTTAAGAACTTGTTAGTAATTCGATTTGGGGGAAACATCTTCGTTGAGATTTAAGAACTCGCCCGTAATTCAACTGAGAAAACTTCTCTGCTGAGATTTAGGAACTTGTCTGTAATTCAACGGAGGAAAACTTTGTCGAGATTTAGGACCTTGTCTGTAATTCAACTGAGAAAAACAACTCTGCTGAGATTTAAGAACTTGTCAATAATTCGACTTGGGGGAAACATTTTCATCGAGATTTAAGAACTCGCCCGTAATTCAACTGAGAAAACTTCTCTGTTGAGATTTAGGAACTTGTCTGTAATTCAACGGAGGAACACTTTTGCTGAGATTTAGGAACTCTCATGTAATTCAACTGAGAAAACATCTCTGTTGAGATTTAAGAACTTGTCCGTAATTCAACTAGGGGGAAACATCTTCGTCGAGATTTAAGAACTCACCCGTAATTCAACTGAGAAAACTTCTCTGTTGATATTTAGGAACTCGTCTGTAATTCAACGGAGGAACACTTTGTCGAGATTTAGGACCTTGTCTGTAATTCAACTGAGAAAAACATCTCTGCTGAGATTTAAGAACTTGTTCGTAATTCGACTGAGGTAAAAGCTTCATAGCTTTGAATTTTGTGAGAATTTAACCACATCCTTCCTGAAAGGTAAAGGTTAGTTGTATGTAATGCATGATATGTATCAGGCAATGATGTTCTCAAAATAAATGAGGTTGTGATCTATGATGCGTATATGCATGTGTCATGATGTATGAAAATGTAATGTTTGTAGTTGGGGAAAATAAATCCCAGATAGCTACTGGAGAAAAGAGTTAAATTCTTTGTTTCCGCTGGGGATAGCGAACAAAGATGTTTGCGAGAATAAACCTGCAAGACAGGATAACTCCACTGGGGAATAAAATGATAAGGGGATTACTCTGTGGGGAAGAGATGTTCTGCTGAGGATTCCACTGATAAATTTTGCTGGAGATGAATTACCGTTGCTGGTGATAACGAATCCTGTTGGGGGATTGAATTTCTTATTTGTGAAAGGAATGAACCCTGCTGGGGATGATCTTTCAGTTGCGGCTTCACTGGGGATAACCTTTTAGACTCTACTGGGGACAAACTTCCAAAGTCTACCGGGGATGATTCTCCACACTCCACTGGAGAATATTTTTCAGACTGCGCTGGGGAAAATTTTCAAACTCCACTGGGGATAATTTATACTCCTTCGGGGATGATAGGACTTTTCAGTGGTGATGGTAGATAAACTCTACTTGGGGAGAATATTACCGATTCATTCACAATTGCGAGTCTTAGCTAGGGAGAGCTAACATTACTGTCTTTTCTTACTCTGCGGGGAGTGAATGCACCTTAGCCATATTCTTCAGCTAAATCTACCTTTGTACCTGGTGGACAGGGCAACTGTAAAGCTTGGACAATTCTTATTTGCCCCTGTTTCTGATATTACAAGTAATCATCTTTTTTTTCGCATGTAAATATTCATGAGCAGCAATTAATGTCAAATGCATATATCAAAAGGGAACATCGGACGTTCTTTGCAAAACAAAACAGAAAAAGGAAAAAACAGTTTGAAATTCTCTGAAAATGATTTGTATTGATTTTAAAGTTTGGCCTGTAAATAGGCGTTTTTGTACAAGAGGCAGACGTCCTAGTAAGAGAATGCCGCTGAATAATATAATTTACACAATTTGGGAAAAACTAAACCAAACTGCTATGTGAATGATCCCACTGGGTTCCAACTCTGCTATTTCCTTTATGTCCTTGAGCATCTCATCACTTTGCTACTTGGTTGAAGGTAGATCAGATTGATTAGTGTCGTCCGAGCTTGATAGTTGACACTGAAGTTTGGTTGCAAGGTGATCCAATGAGACATAGTGTTACGCTTTAATCCCTAATTTTTGCCTGGACCACCCTTTCGGGTTTTCAGTCCACCGGGATACCCTTTTTTGCCCAAGCCGCCTTTTCAGGTTTTCGATTTGTCGGGTGTACAGTTTTTTTTCATTTTCATCCCTTACATTTGCCCGAACCCTTTTGGTTCGCTGGGAAGCCCTTATTTTTGCCTAGGCCAGTCGACCTAGCGGGTCTTTGATTATGCGTAGTATTTTTTCACTATGTCTGCATTGACGGGGTGAGGAAGGTCGTCACCATCCATGGTGGTTAGAATCATAACTCCTCCTGAGAAAATGTTCTTAACCACAAATGGCCCTTCGTAGGTAGGAGTCCATTTTCCCCTGGGATCACCTTGAGGTAAAATGATGCACTTGATCACCAGATCCCCAACTTGATACTCTTATCATCTAACTTTCTTGTTAAATGCCTTGATCATCCGTTTTTTATACGTCTGACCATGACAAATAGTAGTAAGTCTTTTTTCGTCGACTAAGTTCAACTGATCAAGACGGGTCTGAATCCAATCATCTTTGCTCAAACCTGCATCCTTCATAATCCAAAGAGAGGGTATCTGAACTTCAATGGGCAAGACGGCCTCCATGCCATATACCAAGGAATAGGGGGCTGCCCCTGTTGATGTCCGCGCTGAGGTACAATACCTATGAAGAGAAAATGGTAACATCTCGTGCCAGTCTTTGTATGTCATCGTCATCTTCTGCACAATCTTCTTAATGTTCTTATTAGCCGCTTCAACAACCCCATTTATCTTCGGCCGGTAGGGAGAAGAGTTGTGATGTTGTATCTTGAACTGCTTACAGAGCTCGGTGATCATCTTATTGTTGATATTTGTACCATTGTCTATAATGATCCTATCTGGTACACCGTATCGACAGATCAGATTGTGCCGAATAAACCGTGCCACGATGTTCTTGGTTACAGTAGCAAAGGAAGCTGCTTCAACCCAATTTGTAAAGTAATCAATTGCTACCAGGACGAAACGATGCCCGTTAGATGTCGTAGGTCTGATCTCACCAATCATGTTGATGCCCCACATTGCAAAAGGCCACTGAGCTGTCAAGATGTTCAGAGGTACTGGAGGTATGTGCACCTTATCAGATAGACTTGGCACTTGTGACAGGTCCGAGAATGCTGATAACAGTCGGCTTCCATGGTGGACCAATAATATCCTACCCGTAGGATTGTTTTTGCCATGGTGTGTCCACTAGAATGAGTTTAGAAAGTACCTTCATGTAACTCTGCCAGGATCCTTTCTGCCTCGTTCTTATCCACACATCGCAATAAGGTAGAATCATGGTTGCGCTTGTAAAGAATACCATTGCTGATGAAGAACTTCGCCGTGAACCTCCTCAGAAACTTCTTGTCATTAACAGATGCACCCTCGGGGTATTCCTGAGCCTCAAGATACCTCTTCACCTCATGAAACCATGGTTTATTTGTTACCTCTTCAATCTCAATGTCACATCAATGTACAGGTTCTTCCAACCTTTCGATGGTAATCCGGGGAGCTTCGTTGTCCCAATTGACTTTAAAAATAGAAGACATCATAGCCAGCGCGTCCGCTAACTGATTCTCCTCTCTAGGGAAATGTTCAAAGGTTATCTCCTCGAAGTGTGGAAGCAACGTCAATACATACTCCTTGTAAGGAATAAGATTCGGGTGTTTCGTATCCCACTTGCCTTTGATCTGACTGATCACGAGAGCGGAATCTTTGAACACACTCAAAAACTTAATCCTAAGGTCAATTGTTGATCGAAGACCCATGATGCACGCTTCATACTCCGCCATATTGTTGGTGCAGTTGAAACATAGTCGGGCGGTAAACGGAGTATGAGAGCCTTTAGGAGATATGATCACAGCGCCAATGCCATTACCCAAAGCGTTTAAAGCTCCATCAAAGTACATAGACCATCGGGATCCTTCCTCAGGTCCTTCATCTGGTCCAGGTGTCTCATAATCAGTCACTATCATGATATTCTCATCCAGGAACTCGAAGTTCATAGACTGGTAATCATCCACTGCTTGATGTTCCAAATGATCTGCCAACACACTTCCTTTGATTGCCTTTTGGGTCATGTATTGGATGTCATACTCAGTCAAGATCATCTGCCATCTTGCTATTCTTCTGGACAATACAGGCTTTTCAAAGATATACTTGATTGGATCCATCTTTGATATCAATAGAGTAGTGTAAGTCAGCATATACTGTCTCAGCCGGCGAGCAGCCCATGCCAAAGCGCAGCAAGTTTTCTCGAGCAGTGAGTATCGGGTCTCACAGTCGGTAAACTTTTTGCTAAGGTAATAAATAGCATGCTCTTTTAGGCCAGACTCGTCATGCTGAACCAACACGCACCCCATTGAATTGTCGAGTACTATCAAGTATAAGATCAAAGGTCTCCCTTCAACTGGAGGCATCCGAATAGGTGGATCTTGGAGATATTCTTTGATCCTTTCGAAAGCGGCCTGACATTCATCATTCCATCTTACCACTTGATCTTTCTTCAGTAGCTTGAAGATTGGCTCACAAGTAGCAGTCAGGTGTGAGATGAATCGGGCAATGTAATTAAACCGTCCCAAAAAGCCTCTGACTTCTTTTTCTGTTCGGGGAGCTGGCATCTCCTGTATAGCCTTCACTTTTGCAAGATCCACTTGGATACCTTTATCACTTACGATGAAACCCAACAGCTTACTAGATCTCACCTCGAAGGTGCACTTGTTCGGGTTTAACCTCAGCTTGTACAACCTCAACCTGTCAAATAACATCTGAAGGTGGTCAAGATGCTCCTCTTCAGTCTGGGATCTTGCAATCATGTCGTCAACGTATACCTCAATCTCATGATGGATCATGTCTTGGAACAAAGCGACCATGGCGCGCTGATATGTTGCCCCAACATTCTTCAATCCGAAAGGCATGACTTTGTAGCAAAAGGTACCCCATTGAGTAACAAAGGTTGTCTTTTCCATGTCCTCGGGAGCCATTTTAATCTGATTATAACCGGAGAAACCATCCATAAAGGAGAAGACCTTATGTTGTGTGGTGTTGTCAACCAGAACGTCGATATGAGGTAGAGGGAAATCATCCTTGGGGCTTGCCCTGTTCAGATCCCTATAGTCAACACACATTCTAACCTTACCATCTTTCTTCGGCACTGGAACCACATTGGCCATCCACTGTGGGTAAGAAGTAACTGCTAGAAAACCGGCATCAAACTGTTTCATCACCTCGGCCTTGATTTTCTCAAACATCTCTGGGCGCATTCGGCCGACCTTCTGTTTCACTGGAGGACAGTCTTCCTTGGTAGGAAGGTGGTGAACCATAATATCAGTATCCAACCCAGGCATACCTTCATAAGACCAGGAAAAGATCTCAACATAGTCTCACAACATCTTAATCAGCCATTGTTTAACACTAGACTCCAGATTTGCATCGATCTTGACCTCTTTCTTGTCTATCTCTGTACCCAGATTTACTGATTCCACCGACTCTTCATGCGGCTGTATGGCCCTCTCTTCCTGAAGTAGTAGTCTAGCAAGTTCACCAGGGACTTCGCAATCATCTTCACCTTCGTCTTCGGCTAAGTTGATCGTACTTTCGAAGTCATAACTGGAAGTAGCAGAATCATTATCAGTGGGATCCAGAATGGATGTAGACCTGCATATGTGAGTGTGTGTAAAATAGCTGTTTTGCAAGATAGAAAAAAGAAAAACAAAGAGCGCAAAATTTGAAATGCAAGAAACGTCCAATGCTTTTATTAATGATATATGGTAATGACATATTTAAAGCCCTCACAAACAAAGCCACAGTGCCTCGGGTAAGACACCGGGCCGTAAATTTTAAAAATTGCCTGTTACAAAATCAAAACCAAAGTATCATTACTAGGTAATAACAGAAACGAGCATAGAATCCCTTGCCATCCAATTGCTTAGTCCACCATCAGCGGTCGGGTATATCCAGTTGTCAATATCAAACTCTTCTTCATCATCCCCAATAGCATTCACTCCCGCTTCATGTTTGGGCATAGGTGCCGTTATGACATTAGGCTTCTCCGGCGCTTCGAACTCAATTTCCTTAGCATCGATCAAATCCTACACTTTATTCTTCAAGACCCAGCAGTCATTCGTATCATGCCCCGGGCTATCGGAGTGAAAAGCACAGCGGGAGTTTGGATTGTACATCGGTAATGTTGTATTGGGATTCCTCGGGGCTTCCTTCGGAATCACCAAGTTGGTCTTTAACAACTGCGGCAGGATCTGAGACAGGGTCATATGGAGTTGAGTGAATTGTCTTCACGGTCTCTCGGCTCTTGGCTGATTGTTGCGCTGAGGAGCAACAGCAGGTCTTGATATAACCACCGCATTAACTTCTTGGCGGCGTTCAGGTCTGTTATGGCTCTTTGAGTTGTAAACAGCGATGGATTCCTTCTTAAAAGGCTTATTATCGGTGCTTGACGAAGCACCCTTCTGTATTTTACCGCTCTTGATACTGACTTTAACTCTTTCTCCGATCATAATCAGCTCAGTAAACCCGGACGATGAACTTCCAATTAGATGGTTGAAATACGGACCAGACAAGGTCCCCAGAAACATATCTACTAACTCCCTGTCAGCCAGCGAGGATTGTACTCTTCCAGCAAGGTCCCTCCATTTTTTAGCGTAGTCTTTGAAACCTTCGCTCGCACCCATAGACATACCCTGAAGTTGGTTACGCATGGAAGCGAGGTCGGCATTGTATTGGTACTTCTTGTAGAAAGCAGCAGCAAGGTCCTCCCAATTACGGACGTTAGCTCCTTCCAGTTGGTAAAACCATTCAAGTTAAGTCCCTGAGAGACTATCTTGAAAGAAATGGATCCAGAGGTTCTTGTCAGCGGTGTATGGCTTAATCTTTCTAACATACGAGCGGAGGTGCAGCTTTGGGCAGGAGACCCCGTCGTATTTAGCAAAGACTGGTGCTTTATATTTGTGGGGAATTACCACCCCAGATGACAAACCCAAATCTCCAAAGTCCAAACGAGGCACTTTCTGGACCTCCATTGCGCTCAACCGGTCTTCGAGTTGCTTATACCTATCCTCAGCCGGAGGATACTGGTCTTCATCAAAGTCAGTCTCGTTGTCAGAAACCACAGGGCTAAGAGCCCTCCTTTCTTCCTGATTCTCTCCCCCTCCAGATGAGTGAGTCAAATCAACCTCTTCTCGCGAATTGTTGTTAAATCTGCGACCCATATTCAGTAGGACCGTCTTCTTCTTCTTCTTATCCTTCAAGATAAGAGTCTTCAGATCTTGCTGACCCTTAGCCAAGTTCATGAACATTTCCTGGGACTGGGCGTTTTGAGCTTGCAGAGCCTTGATGGCTTGATCAGTTGATGTTTCAGAAGACATGATGTGCTGAAATAAACAACGAAGAAGATGAGAAACCTTTAAGGGTACCTGTAATGAGGTGCATGGGAATGATATGTGTATGATATGATTTCAAAGACTTTAGGGATTCAAATTCGTAAACCAAAATGAAACACACTTTTATTAGATAAAACTTGAATTCAATGTTCAACAAATGCCTTTAAGGCGTTACAAAAAGAAAAACTGAAAAGTAAAACAACACAAAAAATAACAAAAGACATCAGCGCTCCCATGGTCGTTTTTCGTTGGTGCTGACATAGTCGTTGAGGATCTGCTCGTTCTCTAGTTTCCTTGTCAACTTCGGGATCTTCCGCTCTTGCTCGTGATACTTTTCTCTATAAGTATCCTGCTCTTCCCTTAGCTGGATCCAAGACCTCTTTAATTCCCCAATGTCAGTAGGCATGTATGTATGGAGGATGATAGGAGGAACCCCTTCTTCATCAGCACTCTCAACAATTACTAGTAAGACAGCTTCGTACAGCATTCCCAGCTTTTGAGCACGTGTACAAACCCACCGGAGATATGGTTCCATCGGAAGAGAAGTCTTCACGTCTAGCTCGTGCAGATCAGACCTGTGCACCCTGTTACAAGCTCGTATGAACCTGCGGCGATGTTCCTCAATATCCCCTTGGAAGTCAAAGATAATGCTCGGAAGTAGCAACTCATGAGGCCCGTCCCTCCTAGCTCGCCCAAACTGGCGTAAGCCCAAACAAGGATTATTGGTGATCCCTCCATTGATTCCTAGCAGTGGAACATTGGGGTATTCCCCACAGCGATCAATAATAGCTACGTCTTCCATGTCTTTAGTAGTCCAAATGATGTCTGTGTGAGCAAGGGACATAATCATGTAGGCCCAACCCATGCCTTCCTTGTTCTTCAAAACTGATTTGGGGAGGTGAGAAATAAACCACCTCGCCAGCAATGGTGCACAGCACATAAGGGTTCCCTATTTCCGAGCAGTACGGGCATAGAGGGTATGCATAATATCACCAAGAGAGTGGGCACTGGATTACAGGACATGAAAATCTTCACCGCATTCACGTCAACAAAGGAATCTGAGTTTGGAAACTGAACCAGACCATAAATAAGAAGAGCCAGGATGTCTTCGAACGCCTGAAAGTCTAAACTGTCCCAGAACTGATTAGCCCGATAAACCAAGAACTTAGTCAAGAAGCCTTTTGTCCCACTCCGAGTTTCCCAATTAGACATTACCTCAGCCTTCGTCAGATGGAGGGATGAAGCAATCTCTTCTGGCCTAAGGGCTACCTCCAAACCTGTAAATGTCATCTGCTTTAGAATGGAGATGTCGAGTAGATCCGAGATCTCTTCCAAGGTAGGGACCAACTGATAGTCCGAGAAGGTAAAGCAGTGGTATAATGGATCAAAGAACTGGCACAAAACACTCATCATCTGTTCATCCAATCTGGAAGTGACTAACCCAAGGAGGTGACCATGTCTTCTGATAAAGGAGGAAGTATCTGGAACCTTTGCAACCAAATCTCTAAGTTGAGTGGGAATATGTACAAAGCTGATCCGAATAGTGTTTCTACGCATAGATGCCATGACCTACAAAACAGAACAAAGATGAATCCCATTGGTCTTTGAAATGGTTAGTCCAATGCAATATGCATGCAATGTCATGATGCATGATGTCATGATAGAAACACACCACAGGTATTCACAGATGGAAAACATGGTAAGGGCAAACAAGTCACACAGATAGCCCTTAGATTTCAGGCTGGAAAGGAGTTTAGGTACTACCCTCTTTCAGTTCAGTTGGTTCAACCTGTCCTAGAAATAGTAATCGGGTTCTAGAGGATCTCAATATCACTGACCACCCTCGATCGGTCATAATTCCAGTTTAGCAACCTTTTCTTGCATCCGGAATCATCGCGAGAGTTTGGTCTCAATGAGTGTAGCATACTGCTACTGTTCTATGGCCAAGTTGGTCAATTATAGGTTCTAAGGTCAGTTGGTTCTTAATGACCCCTTAACAGACCCATATTCTCCTCGTTGCGCCACAAGGGATATCGGTACAAACTAAAGTGTCACACCAACGTAGCTACTGCTTCAACCGTATCAGTCTACGCCGTACAGTTCCCTCACAGTCTATTGCTACTTACCTAAAGGGTGTCCCCAGATCCGGGTTAGGATCTATAGTAACTCCGATTCAAACCCACAAAGATAAAGCATACAAATCAAGCAGTTGAAAACAAAACGATGAACTAATCCTAAAATACACCCCATATTAATATTCCCCAGCAGAGTCGCCAATTCTGTGATACGGTGGGAACAACTGACTGTTTTTGGGAATGCTGGTTTGCGTTTTGCGTTTGTTTTTGCAAAATGTCGCGGTAAGCAAGAGTCGCCACCGACTTTTATTTTATGCAACAAGGAAATGGAAAAAGCACAGAAAAATTCCTTTTTTGAGATTTTGAGTACGGGGGGTAGATTATAGAAAGGGAAGGTGTTAGCACCCTTTCTATCTGTGGTTATCCATAGGCTCTTATGTACTTGCTCATTGTTTTCAAAATTGCTTTCTTTGTGCTTGTGGGTTTGAAAAAGTTTTTGTTTGAAACTTCGATTTAACTCTTGCTTCTGTCCTCAAGAGTGTAATGAAGTGTTTTGAAAACTTGTTTGTAAAAGTGTAAGTGTGAAAGAGTTTTGTTATGAATGAGAAAGTATCTAAGAACTAATCTACCTACTCGAAAAAGGAATCGTTCTATGTAATTTGTTTTAGACAATGCTATCCCACTGTTAGTGAGTGGGTAGCACCGTCGTTGGAGTTTAAGGGTCAATTTGAATGAGGGACAGAGGTCACTAAAGCAATGCTAGGAAGCCTTAGCGGTAACCCTAGTGTCTTAGATCATTTGTTTGAGGCAACAAAATCCGAGGCAACCATTTCGAGGCAACTATGATCTTTTAGACAAGAGGACGACCTCTAAAATGACCTATACTCAATGACCGTGTACGAAGGCAACCAAGTGGGAGTGTACCCTAGGATTGCGCATGTGCGAGTGTGTTGATTTCAGTTATTTTTATCTTTGCACATGTTTAGGGTGATCTAAACATTTTTAAATTAGGCATTCATTCTTGTCATGCAAACCTTATTATCAAACATCTAACAGTTGTATAATTTGCAGAATTAAAATGCGAAATTTAAACTAAATTATTACAAGGCGTCGGGTATTTACATCGCCAAAAACAACCCTTGGAAAATAAAAAGCAGAAAAATAAATAAAAGGTCCTAATTATTTATTACAAACCGGGAGCAGATACATTTATTGGATAAAGAAAAATAAAGCGCGACGCGAAATTAAATCGGATGCGAATTAGGGTTTTGACCCTTTTAAAAGAAAATGTTTTCTTGTTGTTTTTATTTTTCAGAAATAAAATTAAATCCTAAAATTAAATAACTAAATTAATTATTAAATCAATTAAATGGAAAATAATAAATGACATATTTTTTGGAGTTTTGATTATTTTAAGAAAGAAAATAAAAATTATTAAACTAAAGTTAAAACCTAATTAATTCTAATTGATTTTATTTATTTACAAAAATAAATTAAAGTTTCCTAATTAATATCCTAATTAAATTAATTAATATTTATTAAAGAAAAATAAAGTTCTGAAATTTAATTGGGTAAAACATTTTTTTTTTTTGATAAAAAAGGAAATTTGTTTATTGGTTAGAAATTAATTAAAGCTAATAAAATAATAAATGAAAATAAGCAAAATAAAAGAAAAGTATAGAAAGTGGGCCAGATTTGGGTGTGTAGAAAGAAATTATGTTGGCCCATTAGCATGCAGTCCAATTGACTTTTGGGATTCCCTGCGTATGCGTTGACTGGGTTATGGTACACCTTCCAAGCTTGATCAACAGATCTGGCCACCTGGCCATCTGTCATGCTAAAGAGTGAGGGAGTATGATAGTCATCATGTTGGCGTGTGCACTGTATTCCCTGAAAAATAACAAGAAAATGCAATTTGCCGGAGGCAGGGATCGAACCCCTGACCTTCAGCCTTTGGGTCCTTAAGGCCAACGTGGCTACCACCAGAGCACTTGTGCGTATTTGTTATAATAATACAAACATAATGTAATATATAAAAACAAAATCAATGGCCAGAAATATTAAAAAAAAGCGTGTGTTATTTCAATGGTCATATGGATGGATGACAACTCATCATCCCTGTCCCTGAACCGTTGCTAAAACCACAGAGGCTATACCTACGGACGAAGGTCCGTCGCTACAAGCCAACCTCATTCCAAAATCTTCTATAGGCCAAGAAAATGATTCCCAAGACCATGGTTGGACTCGTCATCCTCTTCTGATCATAACCATAGCCATTACTGAGGCTAATTTTTCCTGAAACAAAAATCCCTAAAAACAAGGACGAAACCCTAGCAATGGTGGATCTTGATATAGGTCAGATAAATGAAATTGGTTAATACAAAAAGGTTGCAAATTTTGTGTGGATTAAGAATATGCAATTATTTCATGTTAACAATGCCTAGATTTGAAAATACGAAATCAAGAACATAGTGAATCCGTGGATGACTTACAGCGCACTGGGAGGTCTGAAAACGCGTGGTTTGGATTGGTTTAGCTTGTGGAGGTTGCCAGGAAATGATTGAGATACTTGCCAAGCCTTGAGGATGCCTCTATGATTAATTTCGAAGTCACACTTTTTCTTGATTTTTGCCAATTTAGTTCTGCCTCTAGAACTGATCTCCAACCCTTAAAATTGTCTGCCTCGCCTCCTTATGTATTGTACAATACATTAGGGTTGAATTCCTTGTCCAAATCTTCCTCCATTGATGATTTTGATATTTTATTTTATTCTCTTTCAAAGATTTCCAAATTTGGCCTAAATCCAATCTACTTGTGCATAATGACCTTGATACGAGTTTGATTGCAGTGCTAGCTGTAGTTGGAGCCTGAAACAACCAAAAAAATCATTTGTTATCAATGCTTTAGATTTTATTTGATTTTATTTGATTTAAATCAAATTAATTCAAATCAAAATCAAAATAATTAATAAAATATGACATGGACACATGGCCAAATCTAGAGCACATGGGCTACAATGCCAACCCAAAACAAGTGAAAAATAATGGGGCCATTTGGCAAAATTTGAAGTTTTAGGGATAGTTGACTTTTGGCAATTTTGCAAAAACGTCCAACTTCAACAATGCATAACTTCTACAATTTTGAACTTTATGAGGTGTTCTTAGACTTTTTAGAAATCTTGAGATGTCCTATAACCAACCCTTTTTGTATCATCTCATTTTGATATTCCATGCTCAAGTTAGAAGCTTTGACAAAAAAGGTGTTTTTGTTGACTTTTCAAAATGACCTATAATGTCCAAATTTATAACTTCTTGTGAGTGAATATTTTGATCTTTGGATATGAAGATGGATTGTTGGTAATTGAATCCTCTTCAAAATGAGCTTTGGATGGGTCATTTCGCATAAAGTATGAGAAAGTTATGCTTGGTCAAAGTTGAGTTGACTTTTCCTATAAAACCCTAATTTAGCAACTTTTGAATCTTGATGAATTGTGAGCAATCCTTGATGAATCATGATCAAACCTTGATCAAATGATGAAATACACCTCAAAATGAGCATTTTGACAAAAAATCTTGAAGTTTGACTGTATTTGGGTCACAATTGACTTTTGCCCTAGCACAGTTGATTTTTGGACCTTTTGAGCAATTGAATGAGCAAAATTCCTCTGCAAGGCTTGAAACTTGACATGGATGATCTTGAGAACATATTAAGACATTGGTGAGCACTTGGGGTCACTTGGACTCAATGATCTTGATGCAACATGAAACCCTAATTTGTGGTAGACTGCCTTAGGAGAGAGCTTGTCTGACCAACTCTTGGACTACTTTGAGCAACTTGGAGATTTTTCTTTCAATGTTTTGAGAAATATGGGAGGGAAAATTTTGGGGTATAACACTATCAATCAGAGGCTATCACGTTGATAAATCTCTTCAACCTCAACCAATCATAGGCTATCATGTCGATAAATCTCTTCAAGCTTAACCAATCAGAGGCTATCACGTCGATAAATATCTTCAAGCTCGACCAATCAGAGGCTATCAAGTCGAGAAATCTATTTTGAATTCATTCAACCTGAGGAAGTTACATCGAGATTCAACAAATCTCTCTAAGAACGCTGTAATCAAGAGCAGTTTATTTCATGGTTCAAGAGATTGGGGCAGGCCACCTCATATCGTATTGTGGCACAAATATTGTGGTCTTCTATTCAACATAGAAATCCTCCAGACAGGGGCATTCCTCATCCGTACTTGCAAAGTGGCTCAAGCCAATTTTGTTGCACGAAACAAATCAAGCTAAAAGCATCATAACGGTCACCCTGACTTAGCCAATGCATGAAGCTGCCTTCATCTACTACAGACAATTTCAAACCTGATTCCCCAAGTGAATTTGGAAATTTGGAGTCGTCATTTGACTCGGAACGTGCAAGTGCATCTCTAGTGGAGTTAATCAAGAACATCCTCAGTGGAGCTAAACTGGGACAATCGTAGAGTTAAACCGAGGCATTCATAGGTGTCCATGCCCATCTCTTATCCCCAAGTTATTCAAGAGATAATTCCCCAGTGTGCATAAACTTGGGGCATGTATTCGAAGAGATTCACATGGTGTTCAATATCCATTATTTGGCATTTTCAGTTTTATCATCCTCTCGAAGGTTCAGGATGTATGGATGTCTGGCCAGATTATCTCTTCCCCGAAGGTACGATTCAAAATTTAGTAGCGTGCCTGAAGACTCGCTTCATCAGTAATTAAATCTTCAGCAGAGTCACCAATAATCTTCGATATCATGCGCTCCCCATTGCAAACTCTTATTAGTATCCCCAACGATCTTTGGGTACTGTAGACTTCCAGCGTCGATATGTATTAGCATCCCCAATAATGAGCAACGGTTCCCAATAAGCCTTTGCTTATCCCCATGAAGTTTATTTCTTCGCATTGCATATAGTTATCACTACATAACATTGCATCCTCAAAAGCGCGTAGCCGATCCATCAGAGTGGATCTTTGCGGCAAAAGAAATTCAAACATGCATACGAAGCATAAGCCAGATCAGGTACCTTACACAAAATATCTGAATTATTCAAGGACAACAATACGTCCCTACAAAAGGATATAATGCCCAAAATCCCCAGTTGATGACTTTCATCTTTTCAAGTGCCCAGCAAAATCAACACACCAAGTCCAAACCCAACACTCGTCTGTGTCAGTCTCCAAGTACTCATCTGCATCAACTTATAAACACTCGTCTATGTCAGTTCCCTAAACACTCGTCGTGTCAACTTCTAAACACTCGTCGTGTAAATTCCTAAACACCCGTCGTGTCTATACACTCATCGGTGTCAATTCCTAAACACTCATCCGTGTTTAACTTTTTGATACTCGCCTATATCTTCTTTCAATACTCGTCTGTATTGATTCAAACACTCGTCCGTGTTTAACCTTTTGATACTCGCCTGTATATTCTTTCAATACTCGTCCGTATTGATTCAAACACTCGTCCGTGTTTAACCTTTGATACTCGCCTATATCTTCTTTCAATACTCGTCCATATTTATTCAAATACTCGTCTGTGTTTAACCTTTCTTGATACTCGTATGTATCTTCTTTCGATACTCGTCCATATCGATTCAAACACTCGTCTGTCTTGTACCTTCCTTGTATTGGCATCATGCTACGTTACAAGTCCTATCTCTTCCTTATATTGGCATCATGCTACGTTACAAGCCCAATCTCTACCTTGTATTGGCATCATTCTACGTTACAAGTCCGATATTTTCATTATATTTGCATCATGCTACGTTACAAGTTCGATCTTTTCCTTGTATTGGCATCATGTTATGTTACAAGTTCTGATCCCTTCCTTGTATTGGCATCATGCTACGTTACAAGTCTGATCTCTTCCTTGTATTGGCATCATGCTATGTTACAAGTCTGATCTTTTCCTTGTATTGGCATCATGCTACATTACAAGTCTGATCGTTTCCTTGTATTGGCATCATGCTACGTTACAAGTCGTGCGTTATTTCAATGGTCATATGGATGGATGACAACTCATCATCCCTGTCCCTGAACCGTTGCTAAAACCACAGAGGCTATACCTACGGACGAAGGTCCGTCGCTACAAGCCAACCTCATTCCAAAATCTTCTATAGGCCAAGAAAATGATTCCCAAGACCATGGTTGGACTCGTCATCCTCTTCTGATCATAACCATAGCCATTACTGAGGCTAATTTTTCCTGAAACAAAAATCCCTAAAAACAAGGACGAAACCCTAGCAATGGTGGATCTTGATATAGGTCAGATAAATGAAATTGGTTAATACAAAAAGGTTGCAAATGTTGTGTGGATTAAGAATATGCAATTATTTCATGTTAACAATGCCTAGATTTGAAAATACGAAATCAAGAACATAGTGAATCCGTGGATGACTTACAGCGCACTGCGAGGTCTGAAAACGCGTGGTTTGGATTGGTTTAGCTTGTGGAGGTTGCCAGGAAATGATTGAGATACTTGCCAAGCCTTGAGGATGCCTCTATGATTAATTTCGAAGTCACACTTTTTCTTGATTTTTGCCAATTTAGTTCTGCCTCTAGAACTGATCTCCAACCCTTAAAATTGTCTGCCTCGCCTCCTTATGTATTGTACAATACATTAGGGTTGAATTCCTTGTCCAAATCTTCCTCCATTGATGATTTTGATATTTTATTTTATTCTCTTTCAAAGATTTCCAAATTTGGCCTAAATCCAATCTACTTGTGCATAATGAACTTGATACGAGTTTCATTGCAGTGCTAGCTGTAGTTGGAGCCTGAAACAACCAAAAAAATCCTTTGTTATCAATGCTTTAGATTTTATTTGATTTTATTTGATTTAAATCAAATTAATTCAAATCAAAATCAAAATAATTAATAAAATATGACATGGACACATGGCCAAATCTAGAGCATGTGGGCTACAATGCCAACCCAAAACAAGTGAAAAATAATGGGGCCATTTGGCAAAATTTGAAGTTTTAGGGATAGTTGACTTTTGGCAATTTTGCAAAACGTCCAACTTCAACAATGCATAACTTCTACAATTTTGAACTTTATGAGGTGTTCTTAGACTTTTTAGAAATCTTGAGATGTCCTATAACCAACCCTTTTTGTATAATCTCATTTTGATATTCCATGCTCAAGTTAGAAGCTTTGACAAAAAAGGTGTTTTTGTTGACTTTTCAAAATGACCTATAATGTCCAAATTTATAACTTCTTGTGAGTAAATATTTTGATCTTTGGATATGAAGATGGATTGTTGGTAATTGAATCCTCTTCAAAATGAGCTTTGGATGGGTCATTTCGCATATAGTATGAGAAAGTTATGCTTGGTCAAAGTTGAGTTGACTTTTCCTACAAAACCCTAATTTAGCAACTTTTGAATCTTGATGAATTGTGAGCAATCCTTGATGAATCATGATCAAACCTTGATCAAATGATGAAATACACCTCAAAGTGAGCATTTTGACAAAAAATCTTGAAGTTTGACTGTATTTGGGTCACAATTGACTTTTTCCCTAGCACAGTTGATTTTTGGACCTTTTGAGCAATTGAATGAGCAAAATTCCTCTGCAAGGCTTGAAACTTGACATGGATGATCTTGAGAACATATTAAGACATTGGTGAGCACTTGGGGTCACTTGGACTCAATGATCTTGATGCAACATGAAACCCTAATTTGTGGTAGACTGCCTTAGGAGAGAGCTTGTCTGACCAACTCTTGGACTACTTTGAGCAACTTGGAGATTTTTCTTTCAATGTTTTGAGAAATATGGGAGGGAAAATTTTGGGGTATAACACTATCAATCAGAGGCTATCACGTTGATAAATCTCTTCAACCTCAACCAATCATAGGCTATCATGTCGATAAATCTCTTCAAGCTTAACCAATCAGAGGCTATCACGTCGATAAATATCTTCAAGCTCGACCAATCAGAGGCTATCAAGTCGAGAAATCTATTTTGAATTCATTCAACCTGAGGAAGTTACATCGAGATTCAACAAATCTCTCCAAGAACGCTGTAATCAAGAGCAGTTTATTTCATGGTTCAAGAGATTGGGGCAGGCCACCTCATATCGTATTGTGGCACAAATATTGTGGTCTTCTATTCAACATAGAAATCCTCCAGACAGGGGCATTCCTCATCCGTACTTGCAAAGTGGCTCAAGCCAATTTTGTTGCACGAAACGAATCAAGCTAAAAGCATCATAACGGTCACCCTGACTTAGCCAATGCATGAAGCTGCCTTCATCTACTACTGACAATTTCAAACCTGATTCCCCAAGTGAATTTGGAAATTTGGAGTCGTCATTTGACTCGGAACGTGCAAGTGCATCTCTAGTGGAGTTAATCAAGAACATCCTCAGTGGAGCTAAACTGGGACAATCGTAGAGTTAAATCGAGGCATTCATAGGTGTCCATGCCCATCTCTTATCCCCAAGTTATTCAAGAGATAATTCCCCAGTGTGCATAAACTTGGGGCATGTATTCGAAGAGATTCACATGGTGTTCAATATCCATTATTTGGCATTTTCAGTTTTATCATCCTCTCGAAGGTTCAGGATGTATGGATGTCTGGCCAGATTATCTCTTCCCCGAAGGTACGATTCAAAATTTAGTAGCGTGCCTGAAGACTCGCTTCATCAGCAATTAAATCTTCAGCAGAGTCACCAATAATCTTCGATATCATGCGCTCCCCATTGCGAACTCTTATTAGTATCCCCAACGATCTTTGGGTACTGTAGACTTCCAGCGTCGATATGTATTAGCATCCCCAATAATGAGCAACGGTTCCCAATAAGCCTTTGCTTATCCCCATGAAGTTTATTTCTTCGCATTGCATATAGTTATCACTACATAACATTGCATCCTCAAAAGCGCGTAGCCGATCCATCAGAGTGGATCTTTGCGGCAAAATAAATTCAAACATGCATACGAAGCATAAGCCAGATCAGGTACCTTACACAAAATATCTGAATTATTCAAGGACAACAATACGTCCCTACAAAAGGATATAATGCCCAAAATCCCCAGTTGATGACTTTCATCTTTTCAAGTGCCCAGCAAAATCAACACACCAAGTCCAAACCCAACACTCGTCTGTGTCAGTCTCCAAATACTCATCTGCATCAACTTATAAACACTCGTCTATGTCAGTTCCCTAAACACTCGTCGTGTCAACTTCTAAACACTCGTCGTGTAAATTCCTAAACACCCGTCGTGTCTATACACTCATCGGTGTCAATTCCTAAACACTCATCCGTGTTTAACTTTTTGATACTCGCCTATATCTTCTTTCAATACTCGTCTGTATTGATTCAAACACTCGTCTGTGTTTAACCTTTTGATACTCGCCTGTATATTCTTTCAATACTCGTCCGTATTGATTCAAACACTCGTCCGTGTTTAACCTTTGATACTCGCCTATATCTTCTTTCAATACTCGTCCGTATTTATTCAAACACTCGTCTGTGTTTAACCTTTCTTGATACTCGTATGTATCTTCTTTCGATACTCGTCCATATCGATTCAAACACTCGTCTGTCTTGTACCTTCCTTGTATTGGCATCATGCTACGTTACAAGTCCTATCTCTTCCTTGTATTGGCATCATGCTACGTTACAAGCCCAATCTCTACCTTGTATTGGCATCATTCTACGTTACAAGTCCGATATTTTCATTGTATTTGCATCATGCTACGTTACAAGTTCGATCTTTTCCTTGTATTGGCATCATGTTATGTTACAAGTCTGATCCCTTCCTTGTATTGGCATCATGCTACGTTACAAGTCTGATCTCTTCCTTGTATTGGCATCATGCTATGTTACAAGTCTGATCTTTTCCTTGTATTGGCATCATGCTACATTACAAGTCTGATCGTTTCCTTGTATTGGCATCATGCTACGTTACAAGTCCGATCTCTTCCTTGTATTGGCATGACGCTACGTTACAACTCCGATCCTTTCCTTTTATTGGCATCATGCTACGTTACAAGCCCGATCTCTTCCTTGTATTGGCATCATGCTACGTTACAAGTCCGATTTCTTCCTTGTATTGGCATCATGCTACATTACAAGTCCGATCTCTTCCTTGTATTGGCATCATGCTACGTTACAAGTCTGATCCTTTCCTTGTATTGGCATGACACTGAGTTACAAGTCCGACCCTTTCCTTGTATTGGCATCTTGCTACGTTACAAGTCTGATCCCTTCCTTGTATTGGCATGACACTATGTTACAAGTCTCATCTCTTCCTTGTATTGGCCTCATGCTACATTACAAGTCTGATCTCTTCCTTGTATTGGTATCATGCTACGTTACAAGTCCGATCCTTTCCTTGTATTGGCATGACGCTACGTTACAAGTCTGATCCTTTCCTTGTATTGGCATCATGCTACGTTACAAGTCCGATCCCTTCCTTGTGTTGGCAAGACACTACATTACAAGTTCGATCTATTCTTTGTGTTGGCATGACGCTATGTTACAAGTCTGATCCTTTCCTTGTATTGGCATCACGCCACGTTACAACTCTAATCTCTGTCTCTTCGCTAAAAAACAAAAAATTCTTTCCCCCAACAGATATCACAAAATAAATGAAGAAACACTTACACTCTCTCTCAGGATAAATTTTTGGCATTGATATTTAATCATCATCTACCTCGAACTTCCGAAAGGCACGTACCGATCGTACTTTCAGGTTTAAGATTATTAAATAAGGGGAGCTGTAATACCCCAAATTTGTCCTACCCTTTCACTTTTATCTGGCTTATGCATTGTTATGCTTTTCTCATGTACATAATTCCATTAGGTCATCGAACACATCATTCATTCATTAATTGATAAAATGTGGCATGAGATCCAGTATGTTGAGGGATTAGAGTTGTTTTTCATTAGGAATTTCTTCTTTTATCAAGAGACTTGTTTTCATCAAAAGACAAAGTCATTCCTCCAGGTTACTTTAGGGTTGAAAGAGTTACGGTTTAATTCCCTAATCGTGTAGGCTTGAAGAATGGTTCCACATGGATTTGTTCATTAATAAATTTCAAAGGGGTTTTATCATTACTTGAGATGCAAGTTATTAGAGATATTGGTATGGTTATTGCATACAAGAGTCTAGTGAGTTTTCTTCATCTAAGAAAATTTAATTGGTATTTGGACCACATGGCTTTGGGTATTCAAGAGCTCTAGGTGCGAGCATTGAGTTAGAGGCTATTTGTATTCAATTATGGCATGCGTGGATATTCGATTTAATGTGAGAACATGGTCGTAAGGAGAATTCAAGATACAAGGATAACACCATTTTGACTAAAAGAAGGTTCAAAGCCATTTCTTTGGATTATTCATCATGAAAGTAAGAGAAGTTTCAAAGCCATTTTCTTTGGATTACTCATCATGAAAGTGAAAGCAACTTCTTTACAAAGCAAAATAATCCATATTTCATGCTTCATTCAAAGATCACACCATTTCAAAAGGGATAAATAAAAGAAATGCAATTTGGAATGAGTTATTCTTGAAGAGTTTATCATTTTCATTAAAAAATTCAAAAGGACAGTGATATGGAAAAAGTTATACTCATTAACTCAAGTGAGAAATCTCATTTCAAAATTATTAAGCCATTACAAGGTTACATTACCAAACCACATTACATCACCAGGCTTCAAGATTAAAAACATTGTCACCGTTTCAAGAATACGCTACATGGAAACTTTTACACTAAACTCATGCTAATCTTAAGCCTTCATTCGTTAAACCAATCCTCCATCATTCTCCATGATATGTCAAAAGTTTCTCCATGCCTTCACAAACCTTCAACTGCTTCCAAACTTTGTCCATTAATCTTGTCTTCATATCTCTATAACATCTTTAAATGATCCATGGCCGAGCTTCGATATTAACTTCATGTTGCACTTTTCTTTCTGACTTTGCCTCACACCTTCATTAACTTCAAGCGACCTTTGCATTAGGTTCCATATTTAACCATGTTTGTGCCATGCCTAGACCATAAGTTAATTCTATACTTGAAAACCTGGAAAAAAAACGATTCGACATTATCAATAATCATGTACAAAATTCATTTATAAAACCAGTGTAAGACATTTCAAAACATTACTTCAATTAAACCATAAACCTTCCCTGCATTCACTAATCCTAACAATGCCCTAAAGATTTCTCTACCAACTTAAACCAAAATCCTAACCTGCTTACTTCAATCAAACATCATAATTTTAAACTTTCCATCCAACTATTTCCCAAATAAGCCACTAATTACCTAACTGTTATCTCAAAATAGAAAACCTTATTTCTAACCTCTAACATTCTAGCATCTCCTAACCAAACAGATCTCAACTAACTTTTAGCTTAAGTTTCCAGCTAACTATTTCTAAAACTAACCAAAACAGAATTCTATAAAATCCCATACTCCAACCCTGTATAACAGAACTTCAACCACCTGTAACTAACTTCCAATCAACATTCAAAACAAAAACTGATTTCATAACATAATATTAACAAATTTTCTAACTGTATCTAACGAATACCAATCTAACTGAATATAACAAAGATAGCATAACTAACTTTCTAACAAACCCCCAACCCTCTAACTGTCAAAAACCGAATCATAACAGAATTTCCAACTAACTGTCAAAGTGACTTCTAACAGTTTTCATCAGCCCTATAACTAACAGTTGACAAACCAAGCTTAATATGGAATTAACTCATAACCAACTTGCATATAACAGAAAATTGGGTGAAGAAAAGAGAGGGAGGGATTTCACGGTTTATAATAGAAAAGGAAATGGGATTACAGAATTCTAATAGAAGATAATAGAAAGGGGAGAGGGAGAAGTGATTGGCGATTCCTTATTCATTCACACAAGAAAAAATCAGTTATAGAATAACTCACCAGATTCAATTTTATTCTTCAAAATCTGTAGAAGAATCGGACAAAAAACTCTCTCTTCTCCTCTCATCTTCATCTTCATTCTTCACTCTTGAGAAGAATCACCAAAAATATTTAAAAATATCTCTCATCCCCAACCTCTTCTCCCCTGAAAATTTATGCACTCTATCACCCTCAATCTCACGTTTTTCACTTTCTTCAAACCTTCCGCATCATTCTACAAGAATCCTCATTAATCGCCAAAATCACCTTCAATCTTCAACATTCATTCACCAAGAAAAGTCGTGGCCATTCATCAACAACAATTCTTCACGCATCAATCAACATCACTAATGTTCTCAATCAACTGTCAACAATGTTTCAATACAGCATCATAAACGCAAGAATCTTCATCTCTCTGCTTCGCATTCATCATTCACCACAAAAATTATCATCACATCTTCACAATAATATCAGCAATTTCAACATAGAACCAAAGCTTCGCATCATCATCAACGAGCCTTCAATCCTCTTCAAGCTTCATCATCTTCTGAATCAAGAACAACTAGGCATTTGCAACTCCATGCAATTTCAACCATCACCATCTTCATCAATCTGTATCACATCACAGCAGCGTGAGTACCAAACGCATGCGGAAAGGAGAAGGAGAAGTTTGAATCGTAGATGGAGTGAAATCAATTATGCATACCTGAATCTCTAAGTACTGATCTCTGGTTCTTGTTGCAACCGTTATCACAAGTGAAGACGCGTTGAACGATCGTAAGGCATGAAATCTCCCGAATAGATAGTTGATGAGGATGAAGAATGATGACAGATTAAGATGGAGAGGTTGAGGAGTATCGTCAAGGAGACGAAAATCTGAGAGGAGGAGGAAGTTAGTGAGACGAAGACAGTGTCTTGAGATAAATGAAATTGCATACCTGATTTGTTGCTTTCAAGAAGCGTCGAACATTCTCTGGAAGAAGAGGAAGATGAAGTCGACGATGGTCAGAGAATTGTGACGGCAAAATGGAGTTCGTCGGATAAGCTGAGTTGAGAAGAGGAGAAACGGCGCCGCAAGCTGCAAGTGAAAGGGAAGATTGATTTTCACACAAAAGCTGAAAGGCCACAAGTCTTAACCCTAGTTCTCTTTCAATTTGTGAATTATTTTATTTAATTTGTTTTTTTATTATATTCAAGGAATAATAATCAAATAACCATAATTGTTATGGACCATTCCCATCCAGTTGAGCCCATTATGAAGTTTTTTTTATTATTTTGATGTTGGTAAAACACAAATAGTTTGTGGACCAATTCGATGGGTCTAGCGCCTGAGTTCCTTTACTACACTTCCCAATCCAACTCAACACCCCCTGACTTTTCTAATCTCATTGACATTTTAGTTTTCCTTCTAGTTTAATTTTTTTTATCTTAATCGATAATGAAAATGATACAAAAATATTAGAATATTTTAGTATTTCTCTTTAGGATTTCAATTAGATTTTTCTACTTTTGTTTTTATATTTGGTAATCATTTAGTTGTTGTCATGTTTTTCTAAGAGTTCGTGATAGTATTGATGTAACTTTCGCGATGGGAAATGCTTGAAGATTAACTTTTGATCACTCATGCGGAGCAACTTCTGTAGAGTTTTCTTATTGGTTGCATGGTTTTGAAGAGGCAACGGACTTTGTCCGTTTGGTATCATCACAACCTCATTTTATTCCTCATTTACGCACTTTACTACTTTTCTAGATAACATGAGAAGTAGGAAATAAAGAGCGTGCGCTCGAAGTCGCTATTTAAAGACCTGTAGCAGGCATTCCGCACTTCATTTTCTATATATGTTGTGCTTGTGTTTGTTTACGTTCTTGTTGATCGATGAGTCACTCAATTTAGAAATTGAGATCACGACTTTGCTCTCGGTGCATGCTCCCTATAGGATTTTATCGCTTTCCTTTATTTCTTGTTGATCGATGAGTCATTCAATTTAGAAATTGAGATCAGGACTTTGCTCTCATTGCATGTTCCCTATAAGACAGTTTTGTTAGACTTTATTTAGCATTCTAACCTAGATAATATCTCTTCAGGTGTGCTCTCTTGAGCTTATTAGCTTGCTTGCTTTGTCCTTGTACATACCATGTTCCCTTAGGATGTGCTTGCTCTGTTCGAATGCAAGTTAGACCTTAGGTTGTAAACCATGCATGCTAGCATTAGGTAGACGTTTCCCTTTTGTTAATCCAAACCTTAGGACCACCATTGTATGATAACACTAGGTTAGAAATAGGATAGTCTCCCTTACAGTCTTTTATTCCCCTCTTTGCATCCTTGCATTTAAAACTAAAATATTTTCTTAGCAAATCAAAAATATGATAATCATACTTTAAACCCCTTTTCAAGGTAACAAAACAGAAAACAAATTCAAACCATTTTGTGCGCTCGAGCACTTTTCTCTAAAACCCTTTTTAGGTAAGGACATGATTAGTTTACTTATGTGCCAACGCATAAGTCTCCAAAGGTCGAGCTGCGGCAGAAGGCAGAATTAATTTCGTCCATTAAAAAACACAAACAAAGAAAAACATTAGAGTCGAACTACGATAGCTCTGATTCCTCAAAAAGGATACGTAGGCATTGGGGTAGGGCCCAAGCGAGCACAATTTTATTTTCCCTACATTCTTTTCTCATTTCTTTTGCATGCATTCTCCTTTCAGTAGTATAGTAAACAATAAGCATAGATTAAACACACCCATAAGATAGATAACAAGAGTGGATACCATAGAGTACTACGGGCGTGTGGGGTGCTAATACCTTCCCCTCGCGTAACAGACTTCTCCCTTCTCAGGTTTTCTCAATGTTTACGTTTCCCTACATGTGGGATAAAAGACGTTCGATGGCGACTTCATTGTTTGATGATTTTAAGCCGGTTATTTCACCAGTAGATCTTTTTCTGGCTCAATTTAAATCGACCAATGATTTATTATGATACTTCTTCCAGTTAAAGATATAGATACCTCTTCTGGCTCAGATTAAGTTGACCAATGATTTATTCTGATACTTCTTCCAGTTGAAGTTGGGCATAAATATCTTCTGGCTCAGGGTACGTCAACCAATGATTTATTCTGGTACTTATTCCAATAGATCATCTTCTGACTCAAGTTAAATCGACCCATGATTTAGTTTGATAATTCTTCCAATCGTAGACATTTTCTGGCTCAGATAAATCAACCTAAGATTTATAATGATACTCCTTCCAGATAAAAACAAGCATAAATATTTGTTGTTTCAGATAAAATCGACCAATGATTCATTCGGATACTTTTCTAGTTTGGGTTCAACTGTTACTTTGGATGGCATCTATAAGCCCATCTCCGAAAACTCTCAGTCATCTCTCCGAATGACATCTTCTAAGCCCATTCAAGCATACTATCAACTGACAACGTTACTTCGTGCACTAGAGAGAGCAAATTTTTGGGAACTTTAAAGTTCAATCATCTTCCACCTTTAAATCACGAAAGTCAGACAAGTCAATCTAAAATCCTCAAGTTTAAGACTATTGAACAGGGGAAGTTGTTGTACCTCAAAATTTGCTCTCTCATTTTATTCAAAACATACCTCTAGAGGTCCTCAAGTGCTCAAGGTTGACCAAGAATTGACCAGACAAATTCTCCTCCTAAGCAATGGACTTTCAACTAGGGTTTCACTTTTCACAAATAAATGTAGGTTTCAAAGGCCTCAAGTGATTTCTATGGTTCCTAATATGTCCTCAAGAATGCTCATGCCAATTTTCATGCCTTGCATTACAAGTTTGCTCAGTCAATTGCTCAGATGATTAGAAATCAACTGTATTAGGTCAAAAGTCAATTGTGGTCAATATACAAGCCAACCATAAGCCAAGGAAACGAAATCATCACTTGAAAAAAGCTCTCAAAATTCTCAAAATTGTTCAAAAGTTATGAAAATTCAAACCTTATTTCTAGCTTTCCTCCATCGAATCTCGTGCCATCTTTGCACTCCTGAGGTCCCCAGGTGTTATTTCCATCCCTCACCTTGGCCTGAAGCGCACCCGAATCGTCCATATAAGTTGCACTGTTTGGTATAGTTTATTTAAATCTAATCTCGTTAATCTACTTTTTTAAT
Organism: Vicia faba; assembly: GCA_948472305.1. Lineage (NCBI taxonomy): Eukaryota > Viridiplantae > Streptophyta > Magnoliopsida > Fabales > Fabaceae > Vicia > Vicia faba. The sequence continues at coordinate 11,247,804 of OX451735.1, forward strand.
CCATTTGACGTTTGAATACATGTTTGTAGTCGTATGTAGAGTAGGTTGGACGTGAAGCATGTATGTTTAGAGGCCTGGTTCATGAGATGTCATTCTCAACCCCAGTCGAAAGCTTGGCTTTGAAACGCAAAATTCAGAGACCTTTAGCCAAAACTAAGGCCATATTTGAATTCAGCACGGCATTTTAAAGGGGGTAGGGGTATTTTGATCCATTGATTTTACTTATTTTGCAGGTTAGGGTTTGGAACGCACCGGAGAAGACAACCGGAATGTTGACTCTGGTGGGTTGACTCTGGTAACCATCGCGCCATCTTCTCATTGGTTCATTTGAATAAGCAGCGCGCGCGCTTTTATTTTTTCATATTTTGACTGATTTTAATATATATATATATATATATATATATATATATATATATATATATATATATATATATATATATATATATATATATATATATATAACGAATGAATAGATGGCCTGGTGGTGAGAAGCGCGTGTGTATGCCCGGAGGGCCTGGGTTCGATCCCAGGTTCTTCGTTTTGTTTTTGTTTTAACATTTTTCTTTTTTGCATGTTTTTTGAAGTGTTTAGGCCTTCATGTTAATGGGCTTAGGGACTTCAGTTCACACCCCTCTATTCCTTGATTGTCATGCCTGGGTCCATTAATTTGGGCCTAATAATTTCAAATCCACCCCCTGACTACTTGTTGTACCAGGCTCATTTATAATTTTACCCTTTTTTTAATTGTAATCTTTTATTAATTTTATTTTAACAATAAAAAAAATAGATTTTAGTTTTTTTCACTAAATTTAATTTTTATAAATTAATTAGTTAATTTATTTAATTATTTTTTATTAATTTAAAATCAATTAGAATTAGGTTTATTGATTTCAAGTCTTTTTTCAGATAAAATTCAAAAAAATTTAGAATTAGTTTCTTTTAATTAAGTTAATTTTTTATTAACCATTTTCCTAATTAGAATTAGGGATTTTCTTATTTTAATTCAAATATTTTCTTAAAATAAACAAAAACAACCAAAAAAGAATTTCTTAATTTGCATAGATTTCTCTAGTGTTTTAAATAAATGTTCTTTTTAATCCTCGCACGTTCATTTTGCCTCTCGCATTATTACTTTCTTATTATTGTATCTGCGCATGGATTGTAATAGACTAATTAGTTTTTCTTTACTGTTTTTACCCCCAGTTTTAGACTTGCAATTCCCCCTCCCAGAAGCCATGTAATAGCTAGCTTAAATTCCACACTTTAATTTTCCACACTAATATTAAACAGTTAGATGTATGCCTAATAGGATTGCATGACAAGAATTAAAAACAAAATGTTAGCAAACCTAACACCAGAGATAGATAACTGAAACACAACACACTCGCACATGCGCACCTCTAGGGTACTCGCACTTCGGTTGCCTTCGGAATAAAAAAGTCATAGCTCTCGAGTGTGAGGGATTTTATTGGCTACCCTCTGGTTTAAAGATCACAAAAATGACCTCTCGATGTTACCTCGGTATGATCTTAACACTTTAGGGTGGTTACTAAGGTATCTCACCAAGTTGCCTTTGTGACTGTACGATGACCCTCGATTGTCCCTCAAACATCTGACGATGGGGCTACCTACTCACTAATAGTAGGATAGCATTGTCTAAAGGAAAATAGGAAAAGAACAAACCTTTTCGAGTAGGTAGATAGTTCTTAGATGCTTGCTCAAAACAAAACATTTTCCACACATACACTCCTATCCAAAAAATATTTTCAAAGACACTTTGTATACGTTCTCAACAATACGAGAAACATTACAAAGTTCGTTGAACCAAGGCGTCTTTTCAAAATACTTTTTTTCAAACACACAAACACAAGGTATTTCCAAATGAGCTAGCATTTAAGAGCCCGTAGATAAATACAGATGGAAAGGGTGCTAACACCTTCCCTTTCCATAATCTACCCCCCTTACTCAGAAATAATCTTGAAAGATCTTTTTCTGTTCTTTTCACCCTTTTCTTTGTTGGATAAAAGAAAAGCCGGTGGCAACTCTTGCTTACCGCAACATTTGCGAATACAAACGTAAAACCAGTATAAACAGACAATTCTACCACCGTATTATAAGTAAAAAGTCAATTATGGTCAACATACTGTCAAAATTCAATATTTTTTGTCAACATCAAGATTTTGAAGTCATATTCATCATTTGATCAAGGGTTTATCATGATTCATCAAGAAAACTCTCAATTTATTAAAAGTCAAAAGTTACTAAATTAGGGTTTTCTTAAGGAGAAGTCAATTGAACTTTGACCAAGCACAACTTTCACATGTTTCATCATATTTTTCTCTACCAAAGCTTATTTTGAAGGAAATTTAATTCTCTACAACTTTGTCTCGGTAATCTCAAGTCCAAAAATGCTTCATTTGAGAGATATGGGCCAAAACATTATAGGTCATTTCAAAAGTTAACAAAAAGACACTACTTGTCAAGGAAACTTACATCAAGATACAATGTTCAAATGAAAAAATGATCAAAATATAAATTATAGAGGACATCTTGGGCTTTCCAAAAAGTCAAGGATCACCTTCATATGATGAAAATCAAGAGATTTATGATTGGTGCAAGTTGGAAAATTTTGAGAAAATGTATGAAACCAAAAGTGATCAAACTTGGAATTTCGGCTAATGGGCTGATATTTTAAGATCCATTCATGTTATAGGCCTCATAGTGAACCTCAAAACTTATTCTACACCCCTTAAGTTTTTATATTATTTATTTTTATTTTTATTAATTTAAATTCAAAATTAAATAAGATAAAGACAAGGCTTTTCTTACAAGGTCTAAGCCCACAATATTTTGACCTAATTCAAACATTATATATCCTCTTCTTTCAGACATAGCAGGCCACGACGAAACCCTTGCAACAAGAAGCCTCTCCAAAATTCCAAAAAATATCAAAAAATAGGGCAAAGTGAAACCCTATCTTACAGCCTCCCTCAAGGCCAAATACCTGTCCAATTTCTCTCCAGAAGAACTAGAGGGTAAGAATGGATCATCCTTGAAGATCCAAAAGTCCTGAAACCCTCGTATATTGCATGAATTTGCATGAATTTGCAAATTTTTTTTTTTTTATTTTCTTTGTGGGTTCAATCCCTTCCTTTTGATGTTTTATGGAATTTTTTCATATTTTTCAAATTTTATAGGTTTTGTTACATAGCGTGCTAATTCCATTCTCTTAACATAGACATGCATCTGGCACAGTGGCAAGGCAGGCAGTAGAAAAGGCAAAGGGCATGAGTTCAACACCCACCCCTGATATTTTGTTTATTTTTTCTTCCAACTTGTTTTCTCCTTCCTTAATTTATTTCCAACCCTAATTTCACTTAACCATGAAACAACAAAACCTTTTTTTCACAAACCCTAAAAAATAATTTGGTTTTAGGTTTTTATTAATATTTTTAATTTCATTAATTAACCTTTTTTAAATTAAAATCAACTAGGTTTTTAGGTTTAATTAGTTAATTATCATCCAAATTTCTTTTCATAAAAAACATCAAAAAACATTTCTTTTTCCTTCAACCTTAATTTTACATTTTTAGATCAACTGTATAGGTCTCGCAAATGTAATCTTTATTTGTCGTTTTCTTTTGTTTCATTATTATGTAACTTATCTTGGATGTAATAGCTTAGGATTTATTTTCCATACTATTTATTATGCATCTGCCCCAAAGAGATGTAATAACTTAGGTTTATATTTTCTGCCTTTACTTTCTGCACCTTTAGTGTCTTCTATATTTTCTACTACTACTTAGTAACTAGGGTTTATATTGCAAGACCAAAAAAACGATATAAAATCCTAACTGCAAAGATAAAATAACTCAATTAAATACATTTGCACACTCACACCTCTAGGGTAACATCCCTTGTTTCCTTTAGAATAAAACAGTCATGTCCCTCGAAAGTTGGGACGCTTTAGCAAAGTCCCTCGAATCAAATATCATAGTCCCTCAATGACCCTTCAATGTTGCCTTTCAGTAAATGATCTAGTCCCTTACGAAAATTGCTAAAGCGTCCTTACAAATTGCCTTCGATGATTGTACGATGACCCTACGCCTGTCTCTTCACATTTAATGATAGGGCTTCCTACTAACTAATGGTATGGATAACATTATCTTAAGGAGGAGTAAAAGTACAAAAATTACCTTGAGTTGGTAGAACTTTTAATCACTTGCTCACAAAAAAAACAAAGCATTTTACACAAACATTTTCAAAGATATTTTCAAACACTTTGTAGACATTCTTGAGGACCGATACAAGAATCGTTACAAAGTTCAAATTTCAAAATATCTTCAAACACACACACAAAAAGCAAATTTTCAAAGTGAGCTAAGCTATTAATAGCCTATAGATAACTACATAAGAAAAGGGTGGCAACTCTAGCTATCCGCAATATTTGCAATAAAACACAAAAAAAGTCAGTTCTTCCACTGTATTACACCGCCCTTTCAGGTTTTCAGCCTACCGAGACACTCTTTGTTGCCTAAGCCTCTCTTTTGGGGTTTCAACTTAGCAATCTGTTCTTTTATTTCTTTTTAGGCAAAGTATTTCTTGACTGCATCAGCATTCACAAAACTTGAGAACTCTTCACCATCTGTAGTTTCAAGAATTAATGTATCTCCAGAGAAGGCTTTCTTGACAACATATGGTCCTTCATAATTGGGAGTCCACTTTCCCCAAGAATCAGCATTGAGAGACATGATCTTTCTGAGCATGAGGTCGCCTTCTCCAAATTCACGAGTTTTGACCTTGTTATCAAAAGCTTTTTTCATTCTTTTCTGGTATAACTAACCATGACACAAAGACGACATTCTCTTCTATTTAATTAAATTCAACTGATCAAACCTGTTATGAACCCATTCAACCTCTGTTAAATTGGCTTCCATGATTACACGTAAATAGGGAATCTCAACCTCGACGGGGAGTAATGCTTCCATGCCATACACAAGAGAAAAAGGGTTGCCCCTGTTGAAGTGCGGACAAATGTATGATACCCATTTAAATAAAAAGGGAGCATCCCATGCCAATCCTTATAGGTAACAACCATATTTTGAATATTCGTCTTAATATTATTATTAGCAGCTTCAACAACCCTATTCATCTTAGGCATGTAAGGAGATAAGTTATGATGAATAATCTTGAATTCTTCAAAAATTTGTGTCATCATCTTATTATTCAAATTTTAACCGTTGTCAGTGATAATTCTGCTTGGCACACCATACCGACAGATAAGATTATTCTTGATAAATCACACCATCATCTGCCTAGTCACGTTAACATAAGAAGCAGCTTCTACCCACTTGGTGAAGTAATCAATCACCACTAAGATGAAATGATGTCCATTTGATGCCTTGGGTTCAATCATCCTGATCATATCGATACCCCGCATAGAAAAAGGCTATGAAGGTGAAATAACATTGAGAAGTGTCAGAGGCACATGAATCTTGTCAGGATAAATCTAACACTTATGACACTTCTTTCCAAATTTGTAACAATCAAATTCCATTGTCAGCCAATAGTAACCTGCCCTAAGCATTTTCTTAGCTATAGAATATCCATTGGCATGGGTACCAAATTAACCCTCATGGATCTTATGCAGCAACATGTCTACTTCGTGTCTATCAACGCATATGAGTAAGACCATGTCATAGTTTATCTTGTATAACACTTCTTCATTGAGAAAAAATACTTCTTGTTAACCTTCTCAAAGTCTTCTTATCTTTATTCGATGCACAAAGCGAGTACTCTTGAGTCTGTAGGAAATTCTTGATATCATAATACCATGGTTTATCCTCTAATGTTACCTCCGCAACAAACACATGAGCAGGCCTATCAAGATGTTGGATTGTAATTTGAGGCACGTCATTCCACCGATTCACTTGATACATGGAAGCCAAGGTGGTCAAAGCATCCGCCATATTATTCTCGTCTCGAGGAATGTGATGGAATTCAACTTTATTGAAGAAGGGTAACAATCATCTTGCATAATCTTTGTAGTAAATCAAGCCAGAATGACGAGTCTCCCATTCTCCTTTAATCTGATTTATTACCAAAGTTGAATCACCATACACATCTAGAATTTTAGTTCTGAGATCAATAGCTTCTTCAAGACCCATAATACAAGCTTCATATTCTTCCATGTTATTGGTACTTGATCGCGACTTTATGAGTCTATCGGGTGTATTAACTGCAATTATACAGTTTAATTATGTAGTTTTAAAAGATATTGAACCCACAAGGACTGGTAATCAAATTACTACTATCTAAGCTTATTGTGTAAAGCTAAAGCTAATAATAAATCTTAGGTTTTGGGGTAGATGAAAAATAAGATTTGACTTAATTGAATTATTTAATAACGGGACACCGGTACGTAATAGTATGACTTTGGGAATTCAGTAAATCATTGGAAAAGCGTTGAGTATTCAAAACACTGTTCAGTAAAAACTATCAGTTTAAAAACCTTTATCTCACACTCTCGTGATTGTTGATTCAGATTATATAATTAAACTTAAATGCTTGCTCTCGCTGTCTCATTTAAAATCCAAAGATACTTTTTTGAAAACAATTAGAATCTAATTAATCCTAAACCGCTCTTGTTGTATTTAAAACTAATGCTTGATTACCACTATCCGTTTAAAAACTCACACTCTCGTGATTATTGGTTTTAGCCTTCGTTTGTCTCTTACTCTCGTAACAAAAAAAATTTATATTGAAATTTGGAAACAAAACCAGAAAAGTATTTTATAAAAGTTTTATGCCAAATTATTACCGAACTCATTAAATTTATGACCTTACATACCAGTATCATGGAAATTAGACAAACATGTTATTACATACCAACATAAAATAACAGTAAGCAAACATTAACATAAACATGATTAATAAATGTAAAATAGTTAATATAAATGCAAATAAGAACCTGGAATTAAATAAGAGATACTGGAATTAATGACAAGCTTCTAGTACCAAATTGCAATCCTCCATAATAAGCCGGCAGGATTTGCTTCGAAGAAAATAAATAACTTGAATGCAGGAAGAATAAAAACTAAAACAACTTTTGAAGGTTGTGAATAAAATCTATGGTGTAATAGCTCCTCGGTGTGGAAAACCATTGTTGTATTAGGTAGGAAATTATCTGCTTAAAATTATAAGCAAAAGTTTTGAACAATAGAAAGTGGAATAATGGCGTGAAAAAAATGAAAATGCAAAATAACATGATAAAGACGAGAGAGCCGAGACGAGAAGAGCGCAACACATTGTAAATTGTCCTTCTTTTATTGTGCTTTTCTTATAACACAGTCCTTGAGAGAAACTAGGAGTTGTGACTTCATGCTTCAGAAAAATCCGTGTGTGGAGAAAGACTAGGAGGAAAATAATGTTAGAGTTGTTGGCACTAGCAACATGGAGAATCATAGAGAAAACTTCACGCATCAAACAGAAAAATAGGTTGTGCCGAGTGGCATGCATTTTGGGCCATGGGACACACATATTCCTATCTTGTGCCGATCCTCGTGGCTTGTGTGCTGAGGGGTACACATGTATGACTTGTGTCAAGCACCATGGAAGGTGTGACGACCGTCACAGCCTTCTGATATTAATTCTTCTGCTATTTTCTGTTGTTTTCTGATTTTCAGTCCGTTTCTTTTCCATTTCTTCTCCTTTTCTCATGTAGGCCTCGGATGAAATAATTACCTGAAACAAACTTGAAATAACAACATAATGCAACATAATTGAGATAAAACGGTAACTTTATTTATGCAAATCGGGTCAAATATGTTATGTATTTTCGCGTTATCAAACTCCCTTATACTTTAACCTTTGCTTGTCCTCAAGCAAATAATCATAATGGTAATCTTTTAAGCACGTGTTCGGTGTTTTTTTTAGAACAATACAAGCTCAATATCAACACGAAAGATACGGTAATGACACTAGACAACCCCTCATTATGCAGACCAGTTCCAGTCATGCTATTATAGCTCAACCTATTTCTTTTTTATTTGTTTCACCCGTTTTGTTCGAGCGCAATCATATTAAGCTCTTTATCTTATTGCATGCATATAGTAGAGTAGCCGGTTAGTGATGGTCATTTCAAGCATGGGGTTTTGGTTCATAAATTTGGTAACCCCTTTATTAATCTGATTGTAAGATGTAGGGGATCGAACTGTAGTCCGCCCTACCAAGTTCAGCACCATAAACCTCTGAACCAACTTACACCGGGTAGTTATAACATAATATATAGGTTCCGCGTTGTTGGATTAAGTAACCGAGTGAGGGTCACCTAAGTTAATTAGTGCATTCCCTGTTTTCAATTCATCATTACAAGATGTTTTTGGAAAATGATTTAAGACCATTCACTTATATTCATCAGCTCTCTACGTAGTTTTTTTTAAGACGGTGTTGTATGCTTAAATAAACTACTCGTGGCTATAAATATTGAGGTTTTGGTATAATAGGCACTTAAACCGGTCTCGCGTAAAAGGGGGTTTTAGAGTGTTAAAATGGTATCAATTTTGTTTAAATCTCACTCAAATTTTCTAACATATCTTTAAGAGTGAGAAACATATATACTCTTTGAATGTGTCAAGTAAAATTTTTTGTTATGGATCAAGAAAGTGAGAGAGTCAAATAATGAACGAAAAATCTACATATAACGACTTGATAGTACATAAATTTTATTCAGGGGAAATTTGCGGTAATGTAAATCTACTTAGAAAACGGTAAATGAAAGCGATAAAGCTTCCTCCCCTAAACTTAAACTGAGCATTATCCCCAATGCAATGAAGTAAGCTGAGAAAGGAAGGAATAAAAGTAGATGAATGACTACTCTTTGCCTCGGCCACGCGCTCCACGATGTGCCCATGCTCGTGCTCGCCCACGTGCATCATCTCTACCTTGGAAAGGCTCTACACCATATCCCTGTAGTCCGACATAGTAACAAAATCATGCAGGCCGTCACCCGATAAGTCAAAGCTTTCATCTCTTCGGTAAGCTCCAACATACTACAGTCATGCCAAAAGGCGTAGTCATGTTGATCTCTCTAAATTTATCGGACTTCTTCCATCATCTCGTTATACAATGCTTCTATCCTCTGATAGTGTTGAGCTTCAGCGTCATTATGGCGCAACATTTCAGCATAAATGTCATCAAGAGTAGATGGTTGCCCCTGATTTATTCTTCTTCTTTGGGGATGGTGCTCGGATGACGAACCTACAAGATTCTCGATGGAAACTTGTGCAGCATGTGGTTAGGTGTCAGACTGTGGAGCGTCTTGCTCTAGCAATTGCTCCATTTCATCTGGCTCAGCATAGCTCGGGCCACCTTGATCATTTTGGACATTTTCACCAGCAGCAGGATCACTTAGATCATAACACCACTTATCCATATCTGTTACACTAGTAAGCTGGGGATTAGTCAAAATAATACTTGGAACTTATTTGTTCGGCACCATAAGATTGTATTTTCCATCATCTATAGCCTTAATAAGGTGTCCAGCATGACATTTGTCAATACCAATAAATAAAGCTGGTAGTGAAGGCATATATGCTAGTTTGTCCCCCAAGTTCAAAGCAAGTGCTATAGACGTAACTAGCCCTCCAATACATAAAGGGGTAGTACCTCGTGCACAGACAGACTGGATATGTGCCAAGAGGAACACATTGGCATTGATCTTCCAACCAGGCGTGAAGATGCAATGTAGGAAAAACAATTCTTTGGAATTAACTTTGTTGTTGTTTTCCCTCCCAAATTTTGTGTTGGAAAGGATGCGATGGAAGTAAAGGATGGAAGGATTATGGATAGGTGAAGCAAAAAGACCCTCCCAACTTAAAGGTCGCTCACTAGTTAAAGCTTGCCATAGACCGAATGATGTTGATGCCCAATCTTCTTCTGGAGGGATTCGATAGTACACTTCTCCTCCACGAGGGAAACATAACAAATCATTCATAGCTTCTTGACTCAAAGAATATTCGTCGTTGAATAATCTAAAGTTTGTAGTGCCAGTGAGGTATGTATTGTCACAGCTAGAGTGTTGTAGGAGAAAAAGATCAAATATTCCAAGGCAAAGATTCATAAGTTGGATAATTCAGTGTGCAAACATAAGATAAGTCAGAATTTTGAAGTAGCCATTGAACACTATCTAACAACCCCAACTCACGTAGATAGTTAACATCAACATACCTTGTAGCGGTAATCAAACATTGGTAAAACTTATCGTATTGAGCTTATTGATGTACCCCAGCTTCTCCATTTCTGAACACGATTCTGGGAAGGTCAGTCTCTCCTCTTGGGTGTTGAACTCTTCGAGACATAATTAGATGCAACGAAGGTAGAATGGGTCCGGTTACGAAATTGACAGAAGGTTATGGGTTTTGATATTTGTTCCCAAGTACTTAAATAATAGAACAATATAGAATGAAGGGATTAGATTTTAATGGTGTTTAATGATAATTTTGGAAATAGAGGATGTGGGACGGTCAAGGGTGAAGAATATGGAGAAAGGGTTTTGATGTGGTTTAACGATAGTGGAAGAAGATGAAAGAAAAGAACAAATATGGTATCGGTTGAAAACAAATACACGTGCTAGATTTTATTTTGTCCTGAGGGGAACAAAATATGTTCCAAGCAGCACACTTCACAAGGGTCAGGCGGTCATCACAGACGTGTGGCGAATGGCACAGTATAAAAACTCCTAATTTCCAAAATTGTTAATAATAAATGTTATAGAGCGATACGTTCAGGCACCCAGAGATATTTTATATCAGTACGTAGTAGAGTAATAGTGTAACAATAAAGAATAGCATAAATCTAAATATCAGATATAGTGCCAAACATTTTAACATAATCCGGAAACTTTGAATTTTTCTAAACAATAGTCTGAAAAACAAAAACTGAAAGTAAACATAATGTAAACAGAAAAACAATAAAATCTAGAAATGCAGAATGTCGAGAAATGCCAGCCATTATTATTAGTATTGAGAGAGAGAGGAGTAAATATGCTTGAAAATATGGTCCACCTGCTCCATCACTAAGTCCATAAAACCATGAAACTCGACGCGTAATTTAGTGACTTCTTCCTTCAAGCGGTTTAACTTTGTTTGCATAGAAAGTAAGGCAATATATTGATCTGCAGAGGAAGGTGCAGAGGCAACTAGAGCAAAAAGAAGCACATGAAGGGGTAGATGGGTCGGTGAGTGGAAAATGGTGAAAGAAAGGTGGCGTTTCGGGATCTATTTCGGTATCAGAAAGGAAAGCATCATTGTGGTTATAAATTTGAGGTGTTTCGAGATAAACAGGAGGTGAAGTTGGTTGTATTTCCAGATCAAAAATCTAGTTGTTTTGGTTATGAATGCATATTCTTGGATTGGGTAAGGTAAATAGTTTCATAACCTAGTTGTTGATGAGAAGTTCAAATTCACTATGGCCAAAGTTTCTAATTATGCCATTGTTGAAACAGAACCATATTGTCATGGGTTAGAATTTACCTAGAGGGTAGAATCCTAGGAGTGGTTGTCGCATTCCGATAGCATTTTCTATCATGGTCACTAGACCTCCCACCAAAATAGTTGCATGATCAGTTTGAGCAATATAGTCAAGGTTAGCTATCATATAGGTAGTGGAATTAATGGGACGGTTTTTGGAGGCACAATACATGATAAAGAGCTCATATCTGGACACAAAAGTAATGTTTTGCAGTTTTCCAAAAAGGGTGTGAGCAAGGAACTTATGGAAGTAATGGATAGCAGGGTTATGAATACTTTCAAAAAACATGTTATTAGGCTTAGGGTTGTTATCTCTGAATATACTATCCCAGAAGTATCCAAGTTTATGGACCATAAGAAGGTCTTCTTGGGTACAGGTAAAAACATGTGGGCCACTAGGAAATCCTAACAGATTAGCAAGTTCACGGTTATTATATTGGTATTCAATACCAAACATTATAAAGGTGGTTAGGCCTCGATTGAATCCTAAACCATGGCCAGGCAAAAAGACGAGTGAGCTTAGGAATTCTAAGGTCAGCTTTCTATAAGAACTAAATCTTCTTCTCAAAGAAGAAGTATCCCAACCTACTTGGTTCAGCTAAAACATTACACTATCTCTAATACCTAAAGTGGTCATGGTATGGCCATCAGGGTAGAAAGTTAGTTCCATTTCCCTTGTAGCCAGTGCCTCAAAACGCCTCCTCTGGGCTCTTCCTCTTAAGGCTATGTCCATGGTGTCAACTTCTTGCATCATTAGTGAGTATGGTTAGTTAAAATTAAGTTATCATGTAAGTAAGTTGACAAATAGAATTAAGTTATTAGTGGTTGACATTAGAGAACAATACTGCAAAACTTTTATGAAAAAGGAAAAGAAAGGAAAGCAAGAAAGAGTAAAGAATAAAATTAGTAAATTAAAATAAAATACTAGAAATTTGGGTGTCTCCCACCAAGCGCTTTGTTTTATGTCGTAAGATCGACATAATTTTAATAGGTGATAAATCTGGGAGGGAACAGGTAGCTCTACAAGTTGGAAACTACCAGAATAGTCTCTATTTTCTATACAATGATAGTGCTTCAAGCGCTGCCCGTTTATGATAAATGGATCGCTAGACTTTCCTTTAATTTCAATAGCTTCATTTGGAAAAACCTCATTTATTTCAAACGGACCGGACCACCTAGAACAAAGTTTTCCTGGGAACAGTTTAAGTCTAGAATTAAACAGGAGCACTATGTCACCCTCATTGATCTTTTTCCTATATATGCGCTTGTCGTGCCAATACTTTTTTCTTTCTTTATAGATCTTGGAATTTTCATATGCATCTAGTCTAAGTTCTTATAACTCATGAATATCTAGGATTTGCTTTTCTCTTGCAGCATTCTAACTTAAGTTGATGTTTTGATTGCCCAATAAGCTTTATGCTCGATTTGATATGGTGGGAGAACTGACTTGGGTGTTTTGCCTTTTATCGCAAATGTTGTGGATAGAAAGAGTCTCCACCGATGTTTCTTTTATCCAATAAAGGGAAGGATGAAAAGAACAAGAAAGACCTTTTGAGAATTTTCTTGAGTTCGGGGGGTAGGTTATTAAAAGGAAATGTATTAGCAGCCTTTTCATCTGTAGTTACTACGGGCTCTTATTTTCTATCTCACTTTGAAATTCTTTGTGTTATGTGTAAGTTAAAAAATGTTTTGAATATGTTTTAAAAATGGTGATTTTGTAATGATATTCGTATCGTTGAGAGTGTATACAAAATGTTTGTTTTGGAAATGTTTTGAAAACTCCTTAGTACGAAAAACTTTGTAATGATTCTCGTATCGTTGAGAATGTATACAAAATGTTTGTTCTGAAAATATTTGTTTGGAAAGAGAGTGTTTGGAAACATGTTTGTTTTTGAAAGTGTGAGGTGTGGAAATGGTTTTATCTTGTGAGGAAGAAATTACGAGTAATCTAACTTCGTTCTTTTCCTCCTTTCCTTTATTGGATAAAAGAAAAGTTGGTGGCGACCCTTTCTATCCGCAACATTTGCGATAAAACACAAAACACCCAAGTTAGTTCTCCCACCGTATCACATAACTGGAGACTCTGCTGGGGAAGAGAATTTCCAGGAAGTGTACTGATTGGAAACTCCGTAGGTCGGTGATATTACTGGGAAAGAGATTATACTCCTTTGTTTGCTAGAGAGATCTGCCGGGGAGATTATGGGGAATGTACCCTTATTTGTGAAGACTACTCTGTGGGGATAGTCTCTTCGAAGTAGCTCTGTGGGGATTTATGGACATCTTGAGTGTTATCCCAGCTTCTAGAGTCTTGAGTAAATTCTTATTCATGTTCTTACACATATATTTGTTAACAGTAATCATGTTCATATTCATATGTTCATTCAATTTTATACATTGTACGTTTTTGCAAACAAAATAGAAAAAACTAAAAGTTTGAACTTTAAGATGTATTTGTATTGATAATTTTGCCTATAAACAAGTGATTTTATACAAAGAGACATAAATTCTAGTAAGAGGAAGTCGTCATAAAATGAAAAGAGTAAAAAGTGAAAACAAATGTATATATAGCCATGTGGAAGTGATCTCATTGGGTTCCAAACTCTTCTATTTCCACTATGTCTTCGAACATCTTGTCCCTTTCCATCGGAAGAAGTTGATTAAACTTTCGACTTTGGTAATAAAGCTTGCATGTAAGTGATCCAACAAGACATAGTCGTACGCTTTTAATCTCTAATTTTTCTTGGACCACCCTTTCAGGTTTTCAGTCAACCAGGATACCCTTTTTTGCCCAAGCCTCCCTTTCAGGTTTTCGACTTTCCAGGTGTACAATCTTTTATATATATATCCCTAATTTTTACCTGAACCTTTTTGGTTCGCTGGGATGCCCTTATTTTTCCCTAGTTATGTCAACCTAGAGGGTCATTCTTATGCATAGTATTTTTTTACTATGTCCGCGTTCATAGGGTGTGGGAAATCTTTTCCATCCATAGTGGTTAGCATCATAGCACCGCCCGAGAATACTTTCTTGATAATAAATGGCCCTTCATAAGTGGGATTCCATTTTCACCTGGGATCGCCTTATGGTAAAATGATGCGCTTTATTACCAAGTCACTAGCCTAGTATACGCGATGCCTGATCTTTTTGTTAAATGCCTTGATCATAAGTTTTTGATACATCTGACCATGATAGACAGCCACAAGTCTTTTCTCGTCAATCAAATTCAACTGATCCAACCTAGTCTTAATCCACTCGCCTTCGTCTAAGTCTGCTTCTTTCATAATCCTTAGAGAAGGGATTTGGCTTCGACAGGAAGGATAACTTCCATACCGTAGACTAGATAGAATGGGGTTTCCCCAGTAGATGTTTGCGCCAAAGTACGATAACCATCTCATGCCAATCTTTGTAGGTCACCACCATCTTTTGCACAATCTTCTTTATATTTTTGTTGGCAGCTTCCATTGTGCCATTCATCTTAGGTGTGTACGGAGAAGAGTTGTGGTGCTTGATCTTGAACAACATGCAGAGTTCAGTGATCATGGCATTGTTGAGATTGGTGCCATTATCAGTGATGATCCTCTCAGGGATGCCATACCGACATATCAGGTAATGCTTGATGAATCAGGCCATGACGTTCTTGGCAACCGAGGCAAATGAAGTTGCTTCAACCCACTTGGTAAAGTAGTCAATGGCGACAAGAATGAAAAGATGTCCATTAGAGCCAGTAGGCTTGATTTTTCCGATCATATTAATACCCCACATTGCAAACTTCCAAGGAGAAATCATGACATTCAAAGGAACTGGAGGTACATGAACCTTATCAGCATGAATTTGGCACTTATGGAAAGTCCTCGAGTGGAGGTGACAATCGGTTTCCATGCTCAACCAATAGTAGCCAGCTCTCAGAATCTTATTTGGCCATAGTGTGTCCACTAGAGTGAGTACCAAAGATTCCTTCGTGCATGTCCTCCATAATTTTCTCTGCTTCCTTCTTGTCCATACAACGAAGCAGAGTTGAATCATGGTTGCGTTTGTACAAAATCCCATTGCTCAAGAAGAACTTGGCAAAGAACCTCTGTAGAAATTTCTTGTACTTGATTGACGCCCCTTCAGGATACTCTTGAGTTTCGAGATATATTTTCACCTCATGAAACCAAGGCTTCTCTTCTACACCATTAGTGTCAACCTCATAGCATTGTACCGTTTCTTCAAATCTTTCGACAGTAATTATGGGAGTTTCGTTGTCCCATTTGACCTTGAACATAGATGACATGGTAGCTAAGGCATCCGCCAACTAACTTTCATCTCTCGGGATATGTTCAAAGGTAACCTCTTCAAAGTACGGGATCAAGGTGAGTACAAGTTCTTTGTAAGGGTTGAGATTTGGATGTTTTGTATCCCATTCTCCTTTAACTTGACTAATTACCAAAGCTGAATCTCCATATACACTTAAGAATTTGATTCTTAGGTCAATAACAGCTTTAAGACCCAAGATGCACGCCTCGTACTCAGCCATGTTATTGGTACAGTCAAAGCAAAGTCTGGCAGTGAAAGCAGTATGGTAGCCTTCGGGAGAAATGACCACAGCACCAATTATGTTACCAAGTGCATTAGAAGCTTCATCAAAAACCATACTCCATCGGGATCCTTATTCAGGCCCTTCATACGGTCTAGGTTCTTCACCATTTGTTACTAGCGTGATATTCTCATTTGGGAATTCAAAGTTCATAGATTGGTAGTCATCCAAAGCTTGATATGCCATATGTTCTGCCAACAAACTTCCTTTGATTGATTTTTGTGTAGTGTAGTGGATATCTTATTAAGTTAAAATCATTTGCCATAGAACTATTCTTCCGGAGAGAGATGGCTTCTCAAAGATGTACTTGATGGGATCCATCTTAGAGATCAACAAAGTAGTATGAGTCAACATATATTGTCTTAGTCGGCGAGAAGCCCATGCCAAAGCGCAGCAAGTTTTCTCGAGCATTGAATACATTTTTTCACAATCGGTAAACTTTTTGTTAAGGTAGTATATTGCATGCTCTTTTCGGCCAGACTCGTCATGTTGCCCTAACACACACCCCATTGAATTCTCTAACACGGTTAAGTACATGATTAGAGGTCTTTCTTCCACTGGTGGCATCAGAATTGGAGGTTCTTGAAGATACTCTTTGATCTTGTCAAAATCTATTTGATAGTCATCATTTCATTTTACTACTTGATCTTATTCTTCAACAACTTGAAGAGTGGCTCACGAGTAGCAGTCGAGTGAGAAATGAATCGGGAAATGTAGTTGAGTCGTCCTAAGAAACCCCTGACCTCCTTCTCAGTACGGGGAGCCGACATTTCTGGGATAACTTTAACTTTTTCAGGATCAACCTCAATACCTTTGCTACTGAAGACAAACCCTAGGAGCTTTCCAGACCTTATCCTGAAGGTGCATTTATTCGGATTCAACCTCAACTTGTATTTCTTCAGCCTGCCAAACAGTTTCTACAAATGAACAAGGTGCTTTTCCTCAGTTTGTGATCTCGCTATCATGTCATCCAGATAGACTTCTATTTCATGATGAATCATGTCATGAGATAAAGCCACCATGGCCCGTTGATAAGTTGCGCCTACGTTCTTCATCCTAAAAGGCATGACCTTACAATAGAAGGTTCCTCATTGTGTGACAAAAGTAGTTTTCTCCATGTCTTCAGATGCCACTTTGATTTGGTTGTAACCAGAGAAACCATCCATGAAAGAAAATACCTTATGTTGAGCAGTGTTGTCAACCAAGACATCAATATATGGTAGTGGGACGTCATCTTTGGGGCTTTCCATATTTAATTTCCTGTAGTCTACACACATATGGACCTTACCGTCTTTCTTCAGCACTGGAACAACATTTGCAAACCATTGGGGATATAATGTCACTTCCAAGAAACCTGTATTGAACTGGGTAATATAGTGGCAGAACCGACTGTTATACTGGTTTTGCATTTGTATTCGCAAATACTGTGGTAAGCAAGAGTTGCCACCGACTTTTCTTTTATCTAACAAAGGAAATGGTGAAAAGAACAGAAAAAGACCTTTCGAGAATTTTCTCAGTAAGGGGGGTAAATTATGGAAAGGGAAGGTGTTAGCACCCTTTCCGTCCGTAGTTATCTACGGGATCTTAGTTGCTAGCTCATTTGAAAATGCCTTGTGTTTGTGTGTTTGGAAATATTTTAGGAAAGGAGGTGTATGTGTGGAAAAATGTTTTGTTTGAGCAAGCGATTAAGAACTATCTACCTACTCGAAAAGGTTTATTCTTTTCCTCTTTTCCTTTAGACAGTGCTATCCTACTATTAGTTAGTAGGTAGCCCTATCGTTGGATGTTTGAGGGACAATTGAGGGTCATCGTACGGTCACAAAGGCAACTAGCAAGATATCTTAGTAGTTACCCTATGGTTTTAAGATCATTTTACCGAGGCAACATCGAAAGGGTCGTCGAGGGACTTATGATCTTTTTAAACCAAAGGGTAGCTACTAAAATATCTTACATTCGAGAATCATGACCGTTTTATTCCGAAGGCAACCGAAGTGGAAATATCCTAGAGGTTCACATGTGCGAGTGTGTTGTATTCAGTTATTTTTCTTTGATGTTAGGTTTACTAATGTTTGCTTTTAGTCTTATCATGCAATCCTAATAAACATACATCCAATAGTTAATATATATATATAATATATATATATATATATATATATATATATATATATATATATATATATATATATATATATATATATATATATATATATATATATATATATATATATATATATATATATATATATATATATATATATATATATATATATATATATATATATATATATACAGGAATTTAAAGTGCGGAATTTAAAACCTAACTATTACATGGCTTCGGGGAGGGGGAATTTACAAATCCAAAATGGGGAAACAAAAAGTAAAAAGTCCTAAATTTGACTATTACAACCTTTTTACAGATACATCAATATAAAATGAACGAAATTTAAAATGGGCGCGCGAATATGGAAAGTGAGGTAAGCCCTAAAATAATTCTACATACTTAGCACTTTTGTTGTCATTTTTATTAAGAAAAATATTTAAATTAAAAAAAATTAATTTAAACTAAATAAAGAAAAGAGTAAAAAATAAGATGCAATTAAAACTAATCAAAAGGAAACTAATTCTAACATTTTTTTATTTTTATTATTGATAAAAATATTTGAAATGATTAAATCTAAGTTCTAATTGATTTTAAATTACTTGAAATATATCAAAATATAATTAATTAACTTTCACCAATTAAATTTAATTATATATATATATATATATATATATATATATATATATATATATATATATATATATATATATATATATATATATATATATATATATATATATATATATATATATATATATATATATATATATATATATATATATATATATATATATATATATATATATATATATATATATATATATATATATATATATATATATATATATATATATATATAAACCTAAATCTATTTTTTGATTTTTTTGATTTTATGATTAAATGGTAAAAATGATTTTAAAAAAGTAAATATAAAAAGAAGTAAGTAAAGAAATTCGGCGTTAGTTTTGGCTAAAGGTCTCTGAATTTTGCGTTTCGAAGCCAAGCTTCCAATCGGGATTGAGAATGGAATCTCATGAACCAGGCCTCAAAACTTACATGCTTCACAACCAACCTGCTCTATATACGACTACAAACATGTATGCAAATGTCAAATGGATTAATAAATATAGATTAACAAGATTAGATTTAAACAAACTATACCGAATGGTGCAACTTGTATGGACGACTCAGGTGCACTCCAGGCCAAGTGAGGAATGGAAATGACTCCTAGGGACCTCAGGAGTGCAAAGATGGCACGATATTGGATGGAGGAAAGCTGGAGATCGGGTTTTGAATTTTCACAACTTTTGAACGATTTTGAGAATTTTGAGAGAGCTTTGTGAAGAGCTTTTGAAGAGCTTTTCTGAAGAGTAATTTTGTGCTCTTTCTTGCTTGAAATGAATTGAATTTATAGAGGAGTGGAATGGTGAATAAACATGGCAAGAATCATAGCATTAAGGCCCCCTTTCATAGCAATATCAAACATATTAAAATGTTTCCAAAATTGTGAAAAACTTGCCCTTCTTGAGATGAAATGAACCTGGCCTCTTTCCTCATGCCTTGTACAAATTATAAGACCCAATATTAACCCAAATCATGAGCCCATGTGTCCATACTTTTTATTTATTATTTTATGCAATTTATTTTTGTGTTTTTTTGAATAAAAATAAAATAAACATGAATAAAATAGAGAAAAAATGCAACACAAGGTGAGAGTGAATTAGGGGGTCCTTTAGTATGTCATAAACATGTTTGAACCTTAAAAGTTAGGTCCATTAACCTAATAATGCAATTTTGCTCAAAGTTGACTTCATGCATTTTTCACAAATTTGCCCAACTTGTGCAAACCATAACTTGCTCAATTTTCATCTTTTAAAGAAGATCTGGGACTTTTTGGAAAGCCCAAGATGTCCTATACAATCTCTATATTGATCATTTTTTATTTTGAAGACATTATCTTGATGTAAGTTGTCTTGACGAAAAGTGTCTTTTGTTGACTTTTTGAAAATGACATGTAATGTAAGCTTATATCTTGCAAATGATGCATTTTATGAACTTAAGAATAAAAATAAAGTTGTAGAGGATTGTATTCTCTTCACAATGAGCTTTGTTTTGGGAAAATGGATGAAGCATTTGAAAGTTATGCCTGGTCAAAGTTCATTTGACTTTTCCTATAGAAACCCTAATTTAGCAATTTTGGATTCTTGATGATTAAGAGCATTCCTTGAGGAATCATGATCAACAACTGTGTTGTACCCCAAATTTATCCTACCTCGATGATTTTATTTTTCGAGATTAAAATAGAAGAAATATTTAATTAAAGATGGTACAGCAGTATCTGATGGCTCATCTTTATCCAAGACTAGGGAGTGTATTTTAAATTCAGGAAAATGGGGCCTTCTAAATCGGAAAGACTCATAAATCCTTTTGTGAGGCATGTTGGCCAATGGCCCGTGCGATTCGAAAATATAAATTATTCGAGTAATTACTAATTTATTAAATTATTAAGGCGACTTAAGGTTAAGTTTCTATTAATTAAAAATTAAATGACTTAGCCCATTTTTTGTCGTTGGTAAAAGGGGAGGTTGAAATTACAATATACCAGCCCATTAGAATTGGGTCCATTAACGTTTTGGTTGTTGCTAAAAAAAAGGGATGGGGTGTGCAAGTTACAAGTCCATTAAGACTCAACAGTTTATTTGATATCTTGTTGTTGTTTTGTTTTAAGAAAAAAAGGCATTATTATTAAACTCCTTGCTATTACTGTTTAATAAAAAAATATATGTATCTTTATTAAAAGAAAACGCAATGTGTTTTGCTGGGAACTTTTTATCATAATAATATTTTACTAAAAAGATTTTTAGTAGAGATTATTTATATTATTTATTAATAGATATTATTTATAAGATCTATTTAATTATTAAAGATTTTGTTTGAAAGCAACTACAATTGGGCCAGCTTATACAAAAAAAAGCATTTGCTGCAAAATGTTGTTGCTGGATACAGAAGTCAAATTAATGCAGGGCCCAATGTAATTAAAACAACATTGGCCCATTTGAATCAAAAATAACAATTGTACCAATTTAAGCCAAATTGAGCGCATGTCTTTGTCCAAATTACTAACACTGTAAAATCAAACATAGTCAACTGAGTCTTTTAACAAACTAAATCTAATATCAATAAATTAAACTCAGAACCAAAATCTCCAGTACAGCTATTACACAATCAAATATTTTATAGCAAAATTACTAAATCAAATCTTAATACAAAAACAAATCTAAGATTATACAGAATCAAATCCCAGAGTAACATACAAGAAATCTCATAATTACAAAGGGAATCAAAGTACAAAATCAAAAGATGGCCAAATCATATTACAATACTCAATCAAGCATATTACATAATCAATTGCAAATCAATTACATTGAATCAATCGATTAAAAAATAAATCTCTAACCCTAAATCACTGCTAATCCAAATCTGTAATCAATTTACAAATCAATTTGAATCGTTGAATCCCTAAATTTGTTCTAAACCTAAGCTAATCAAAATCGTACTACAAAACCCTAACCTATATATAAAAGAAACAGAAATAGGGGATAGAAAAGACTTGATACAGAGGGGAGAGAACAGAAACGAGGAAGGAGAATCGCGAGGAAGAAATTGATAATACAAAGACAAAGGAGAATCGCGAGGATGGCTCAGAGAACAGAAAATTGAGAAGAAGAGGACTCAGAGATATTGAAGGAGCGAAGCAGACAAACAACCACGATGCAGACGACTGAGAAACTGGGGTTCCAATATTTGGAACCCTAGTTGCTATCCTCCTCTTCTAGCCATCGTCTCTGCCATCGCTATCACAACATCTTCAACACCACCGGAGTCTGAAAAAAAACCAAAGAAGAGGAAGAATTAGCGAACCGGACACTTGAAGAATACGGGAGTTAGAATCGGAAGGGGTAATTCAATTTCCTTGTTTTTGTTGTTTGCTTGTTATTTGGCTAAGGGTTTTTGATGGGTAAAGGTTAAGCCGTCGTGAAGGTTAGGCTTGTAGGGTTTGTAAGGGAAGAAGAAAGGGTTCGTGTGCTTCGCGGCGAGAGAGATAGAAGAAAATAAGAGGTCACCGTAAAAGATGAATAATGGATTGTAATAATAATAAAACAATGTTATCCGTTTTACTCCAGTACCCACGTGCCCATAATAACTAATGTGAACCTTCAATCTTATCCACGCGATCTTGATCAGACGGCCAGAGGCCAAGTCTGCATGATAGCTCACGTATACCCTTATCCACATAATCGTGCAGCCCCTCTCCCAAACGTCTGGGCCAACCCATTATTTTGGCACCCCCCCCCCCCTTTCATTATTTTGCTAAACCAGAAAATAATATGCACCCCTTCAAAAATTGTATTTGGGTCCAGCCAGCTTCTTAACAGACCCCTTATTTTACTACATACCATAAAAATACACCCCCCCTGTTTAACCATTATTTTCTATATTTTTTTATAATTCTAATTTTCTATTTTCTTTTCTATTAGTTAATGATTATTATTATTATTATTATTATTATTATTAATTTTCATATTATTATTAATATTTTTTTATATTATTATAATTATTTATTTCTTTTATAATATTTATTATTCATATTATTTATTATATTATTATTTATTGTATGTAGATATTATTATTTATTATATCATTTAAATTATTTCTATTCAAAATTCATATATTATTTCCTTATATATTTTCATTAAAGTATTTTTCGTACTCACGCATTAATCATGATATTTTTGCAGTTAATACGATTAAAAAACATGCAACAAACGACAAATTATTTTTCACAATCAACTAAGCTAATCAACTGTTTTTGCAAAAGGGTTTCAAATAGATTTTGACTTACCGTGCATTTAGTCAAAATATCCGCAGTCACTATTCCCGACCAAAGTGCGAGGTGATTCAAAATATGTTTGTAAACCCCTAAAAAACACCAACCTCATACGAACTACGAACTGGGACTCTGATTCCTCATAAGATGATACGTAGGCATATGATCAAAATCATAGCAAGTTCCCCTATTAAAAATTAATATTCTTTTCCCTTAATAATATTCAAAACCCTGTTCAACCCGAAACCTAAACCTAAAACCTAGTATCCTTGTGAACAATGTCGATGAAAGGTGCCTAACACCTTCCTTTCGTCTAATGAAGTCCAGAACCTAGAATCTCTGCCTGTGAATTAGGGTTTTCTATTAGATTCTCTTCCCTAGGATAAAAACTAATAGTGGCGACTCTTGATTTAAAAACCAGTTGCTACAACTGGCGACTCTGCTAGGGACTCTCTTTAACCCTAGGTTTTAGGTCTCTTTTGGGTTTTTAATTTTATTTATTTATTTGCATTAATTTATTTATTGCATTTTTTTATTTCTTGTCTATTTTTCTTTATTATTATATATTTACTATATGGCGGGTTTTTATTTAAAAAAAATATTTTCGATAACCCTTAGAAAGAAGGTTCGTCTATTAGCTTAAGGGGTACATCATCCATGCGAGTTTATGTGACGACTTCGCCTAGAGTCGGTGAACTTCCGAAAAAGGAATACTTATCGAGAGATATCCTCTTGACGAGTAGGACTTTGGAAGGTCACCCATGACTCTTTGTAACGGCCTTAACCTAAAATATCATGACGAGACCTTTCACGACTTTGAGACGAAAGTTTCGGTCCGTAAAGAGGCTCCACCTAAGGGAGGCCCTTGTGCCTTTTCCCTCTGGTGTTATTCATGATACCTTTAAGGAAACCACCTTTTTGGAGGGTAGACTAACCATAGGTCAAAATTAAGGAGCCTACCTTCTAAGGGTACTTATCACAAAAACCCCATTACTGAACCATACATCCCGACCTTATAGGGGTACTTATTACAAAAATCCAGTCACTTAACCCTACACCTATGCATTCATACATTTCATATATTTGTCATACATTTCATATATTCGTCACCCGTTTCTTTATATTTGTCTTATTCATAGGGGGTATAAAAGATAATAATAAACTCAAGATCTCGGCGACTGTCTTTAAAAATGGATACCGAAGGAAACAACTTGTCTGCGTCAGTGCGCCAAACATGTCTGAAATCAAAGCCACAAAAGGGAAATAATGTGCTGAAGACTTTCTCAAGCTTTGTCAAGCAAAGGTGGATGGTTTCAAGAGCAGATATCTGCAGGCGCACCTAGAAGACTTATTTCCCTTGGCTTGATTTCAAGCAAGTAAAGTTTTGGTTTAAGATTGTAATATTTTTCAATATATGAATTATGTTACCTTCAATAACGACATTTTGTTCCCTATCTCATTGGTGTATCTATTTTTAAGCTGGTCACTGGATAAAAAATAAGTGAAAGACAAATACATACCCAAGTGAATAAGACATTCAAAACAAGTAATCATTTCATATTCATACATATTCATTCGCATGCATGCATTCATAAACACCTGCATATCATATCAAAACTCATTATTTTTTTTTAAATCTCGTTAGTTAAGCCATGGATAGAAGAAGATCTCCACCTCCTTGGCCTCCATATCAAGTAAGGGCCTATCAACAAAGAACCCTGGAAAAGATCGAGGAAAACCAGGATGCATTCAAGGAAGATCTGGATCAAGTCAAAGGTGATGTGAGTTCGATGAAAGGAGATTTGAGTCAAGTTCTCCTAGCCTTAAAGAACTTCATTGACAAACAAGACCAGATCCCCAAGGTAGCTTTCGAAGAAGTATCTCAAATGATCGGTGCATCAAGCAGTCACCAACTAAGAAAAGAGCCAGAAACAGGACCCCGTAATTCAAGAAGGATTGCTTCAAACTTCCCTGAAGGAAAAGAGGGAGAAATTAAGGTTTGAGCATCACAACCAAGGGGACAACAACCATTAAGGATCCCACAAGGACAGCAGCAAGGCAGAAGGCCACAAAGAAATTACGGTCCACTCCCCATGCCACCTAGCCAATTATTACAATAGCTGGTTAAGGCATCCTTAGTGGAAATCAAGCCTCTAGCTACCCTAGTCGGGCCGCTCCCGTGAAAGTACAATGCCAACGCCAGATGTGAGTATCATGCTAACTCTTCAGGGAACACCCTAGAACAATGTTGGCCATTCAAGCATAAGGTCCAAGACTTGTTAGAATCTCAATACATCACTTTTTAGAAACCTAACATCAAATCAAACCTTATTTCTCCGAACGATGGGCCAACAATAAATGCAATTGAAGTAGTCACTAACTTTGGGGCAACCAGACGATCAAAAACCTTAATCAACTTGTTGAAGGAGTATCTATTCGAATATGGATTCCTATTGGAATATAATGAAGCCTTCGAGAGAACACTACAAAAGCTAGGGTACCATGGCATAGTCCAATTTGGACCATACCCTGAAGAAAAATATAACGATACTCTGAAGGGTGAAGCACGCTTTCCTCCAATCCAAAAGACCTTTATAGAACATGGCAGACATGTGGTGATGATATCCAACAAAGTAAACACCGAGAAGGCAACTGACTCCATCTGAGAATGCGCGCCAGGAGAAGAACCCAAAAGATGGACTATCGTGGAGATTCCCGAGATCTTTTTCTTTCCTAAGTATGTTTTGTTCTTGTTTTTGAAAGAACTTATGTCAAGCTCGGGGCATAGGGGTTGCTTGTAAGGGTTCCCCCATTTTGTTTCAGACAATATTTATGATTAATAAAAATTGTATTTTGTTTTCAATTAAGATCCCTTTCTTTCTCTTGCATTTATATCTTAAATTTAAAAGTGGCAATACTTTATGTCCATATGCATCATCAAATATTCATGTACTAAAATATGCGCCAAAACATGATAAAGGTGCAAATCCATGCCCAAAAACATCGATAATGCTACTACTGCGATCCGATATAATTTTGATGCTCCTATCAACCAATCTAAAGAGGAGGAGGATGAAAATATTGAACTCCCTGAGGAAATCGCAAGGGAAATAGAGTAAAAGGCTGACAACATACAACCATATCAAAGGGATATTAGGACCATTAATCTAAGCACAGGGGAAGATCCAAAAGAAATCTAGCTAAGGGTAATGTTAGAGCAGAGCGTCAAAGAAAAATGATCAAATTATTGCACATATATGTCTGTTTCTATAGAAATAGGCCAAGGTTAGATGTAGACATGATGGTGGATAGATCACCTCTTCAAAGAAGGTTGTTCTCCAGTTAGGCAAAAATAAGCGACTACAAAATACCAGGAGCTGACGAAGAACCCGAGCCAGGGGAACGTTGGACATTCATGTTCGACGGGGCTTCAAATACATCAGGGCACGATATAGGGGAAATTTTTACTTCTCCAAAGAATTCTCACAAGCCATATGTCAAGTCAATGGCGAATGGGATACTAAATATCCAAAACTGATTCCATATCGGGATCATGTTTTAAAACTGACTATGGAATTCACAAAGATCATTTTCAGCCACATCCCACGAAAATAAAATCAAATGGCAGATGCCATGGAAACTCTCTCATCTATGTTTAAAGTAACTTGGTCAAACCACGAACCACAAATCATAATCAAGAGCCTACACACTGTCTTACTATCAAAGAAAGACCGGATTCCAATCCTTGGTTTTACGACATCAAGTAATACCTCGAAAAACAAGAACATGCCTCCAACATCGACAAACAAACTCTATGGAAATTAGCCTCAAAATACTTTCTGGGTGACGGTGTACTGCACAAGATGAACCACAACATGGTCTAGTACTCCAGAAGATTCTGCTACCTTGCCTCGACTCACGTGGTAAATGGACACCCAAATATGAAGGTCTATACGTAGTCAAAACAACATTCTCCGGTGGTGGTCTTATCTCTACAACAATGGATGGGGAAGAACTACCGCATCCGGAAAATTCAGCTGCAGTAAAAAAATACTATGTATAAGAAGCTCGCTAACCTCGAACCTTAAATAGGCGACTTAGGATAAAAGGAGAGTCCCGGTGGATCAAAAATCCTAAAGGGAGATCCAGGCAAAAATTAGGGGCAGATAATAAAAAATTATCCCGGTGGATTGAGTACCCGAATGGGCAATCCAGGAAAAAATTAGGGATCATTAAAAAAGAAATAAAGAACAAAAAGATTGGAATCTAAAACTGTGACTACGAACCATGAAGGGAGATATAGATCTAAATTATACGACTCATAAATAAAGGAGATAAGAGCCATTAAAAGGATATTGGGGAACAACATCAGCAATTATCATTTTTCATTGCCATTTATAGTTTTAATTTTTTTTGTAATTACTTCTTTCTAGGAATTGCATCTTATACTCTCGCCTATTCAGAGGCATATCAATAAAACATTTGCTTTCTTTGCATCTTTCAAATTGCATTTTTCTTTTCTCTGACTTGTTTACAAAATATTATGATTATTACTTGTGAATATTGTCTTAAAATCGTTTCGTGGAAATTAACAAATAAAAGCTTTTGATAAAACATCAGAAAAAACATTTTCGTAAGAAAAATATCGAAAGAAAATCGATGTCTACGTCCACGCACATGTCTACTCCTGCGTCTACAATACAAATTCTATACATATGTACATGTCTACGCCTGCGCTTACAACATAAAAGGCTACACATATGCCAATACATACGTCTGCGCTTACGCCTGCACTTACAACATACAAGTCTACGCATGTTCCATTACCCATGTCTACGTTTACACTTACGCTTACAATACCAAAATCAACGTTCAAAATTTTGCTAACGTTTTTTCACCGCATTCAAATCAAGTTCAACAAAGCTACAACGACACAACATACAACGCCAGGGGATTGGTAACTCTAAGACAATGGTTTAAAGGAGAGAATTCCAGGAATATTCTTCATCACATATCAAGGCATACACGCGTCTTACACACATTTCGTACACTATGCATTTTTGCATACAATACGCATATATTCAGGGTTCCATTTCAATGTTAAACATCATAAATTTGGCATACATTCGAACCTCTCAATATCAGACATCATACGCATGTATCATGCAACAAATAAACCATCTTACCCTCGATTCAATCACCTACGGGTCCATCACCCAAACACTTCTTGTACGATTCAGTCTGTCACCTAAGTCTCCATGCCGTGACGCATTCAGTCCATCACCTAAGTCTCCATGCAATGATGAGTTCCTAATAAAGTAGTCCATTACCTAAGTCTCCATGCAGTAATGAATGAAGTTCAGCACATTGCCTCTAAGCCGCAATGTATTCTCACAACTCAGTACATTTCCTCTAAGCCGCAATGTATTCTCACAACTCAGTACATTGCCTCTAAGCCGCAATGTATTCTCAAAACTCAGTGCATTTCCTTTAAGCCCCAATGTATTCGTAAAACTCATTACATTGCCTCTAAGCCGTAATGTATTTGCAAATCTCATTACATTGGCTCTAAGACGCAATGTATTCTCAAAACTCGGTACATTGCCTCTAAGCCGCAATGTATTTGCAAAACTCATTACATTGCCTCTAAGCCGCAATGTATTTGCAAAACACATTACATTGCCTCTAAGCTGCAATGTATTTGCAAAACTCAGTACATTGCCTCTAAGTCGCGATATATTCACAAAACTCATTACATTGCCTCTAAGCCGCAATGTATTTGCAAAACTCAGTACGTTGCCTCTATGCCGCAATGTATTCACAAAACTCATTACATTACCTCTAAGCTGCAATATATTCGCAGAACTCATTACATTGCCTCTAAGCCGCAATATATTTGCAAAACTCAACACATTGCCTCTAAGCTGCAATGTATTCTCACAACTCAGTACATTGCCTCTAAGCCGCAATGTATCCTCAAAACTCAGTACATTGCCTCTAAGCCGCAATGTATTCGCAAAACTCATTACATTTCCTCTAAGCCGCAATGTATTTGCAAAACTCATTACATTACCTCTAAGTCAAAATGTATTTTGAAAACTGAGTACATTTCCTCTAAGCCGCAATGTATTCGCAGAACTCAATACATTGCCTCTAAGCTGCAATGTATTCGCAAAACTCATCACATTGCCTCCAAGCCGCAATATATTCGCAAAACTCACTACGCTGCCTCTAAGCCGCAATTTATTCACAAAACTCATTACATTGCCTCTAAGCTACAATGTATTCTCAAAACCCAGTACATTTCCTCTAAGCCGCAATGTATTTGCAAAACTCAGTACATTGCCTCTAAGATGTAATGTATTGGAAAAACTCATTACATTTCCTCTAAGCCGCAATGTATTTGCAAAACTCAGTACATTGCCTCTAAGCCGCAATGTAATCGTAAAACTCATTACATTGCCTCCAAGCCGCAATGTATTCGCAAAACTCTGTACATTTCCCGTTAGCCTCAATGTACTTTCCCAAACTTACTATGTTGCCTCTAAGCCTCAACGTATTCACAAAACTCTGTACATTGCCTCTAAGCCTCAATATACTCTCTCAGCTTCCTACGTTACCCCTAAGTCTCAATGTATTCACAAAACTCCGTACATTTCCTATTAGCCTCAATGTACACTCTCAGCTCGCTACATTTCCTCTAAGCCTCAAAATATTTACAAATCTCGATCATCGCCTCAGACTTCATGCAGTGATGTTCAAAAAAATATAATATCTATCTTATCGCCTTAGACTTCACACAGCGATTTGCGAACCTAACCCATTGCCTCAGACTTCATGTAGCAATGTGTTCCAAGCTCCAGACCATCGCCTCCGGCTTCATGCAGCGATGCTCAAAGATACAAAATTTATCTTATCGCTTCAGACTTCACGCAGCGATTTATAATTTATGCTCATTTCCTAAGACCCCATGCAGCAATGCGTTTCTTTATTCCATAAACACCGATTATTGCCTCATACTTCATGCTGCGATGCTCGAAAGAAAAGAAAACTCTAGCTTATTGCCTAATACGTCATGCATCGATTCACAAACATAACCCATGGCCTTAGTCTTCAAGCAGCCATGCATCATCAATTATTGTTGTATTCATCCTCCAAATGGGTGAATGATCAAAACCAAAACAAGACATACGAAATTGCACTCTTAAAACCATCTGCCTCATTATCAAATCCTGGTAAGCGATACATCATCAGCTTTGCCTACTTCCTTGAGACTTGTAAGGGTATGCTATATCAATGTAACCTTATGCTTGTCGGACAAATTTTGGGATACTTCAAGTATTCAATAAACTTCCAATCATAATGCGCAAGACTCGAGTTTTCTCATGCTATTCGATTGGAAGATAATTGAACAGGGGCAGCTGTCGTACCCCTAATTTGTCCTACCTCGATGATTTAATTTTTCGAGATTAAAATAGAAGAAATATTTAATTAAAGATGGTACAACAGTATTTGATGGCCCATCTTTATCCAAGACTAGGGGTGTATTTTAAATTTAGGAAAATGGGGCCTTCTAAATTGGAAAGACTCGTAAATCTGTTTGTGAGCCATGTTGACCAATGGTCCATGCGATTCAAAAATAGAAATTATTCGAGTAATTACTAAGTTATTAAATTATTAAGGAGACTTAAGGTTAAGTTGATCTTAATTAAAAATTAAATGACTTAGCCTTTTTTTGTCGTTCGTAAAAGGGGAGGTTGAAATTACAATATACAAGCCCATTATAATTGGGTCAATTAACATTTTGATTATTGCTAACAAAAAGGGATTGGGTGTGCAAGTTACAAGTCCATTAAGACTCAGCAGTTCATTTCATATCTTGTTGTTGTTTTGTTTTAAGAAAAAAAGGAATTATTATTAAACTCCTTGCTATTACTGTTTACTAATAAAAGTATATCTATGTATCTTTATTAAAAGAAAATGCAATGTGTTTTGATGGGAACTTTTTATCATAATAATGTTTTACTAAAAATATTTTTAGTAGAGATTGTTTATATTATTTATTAATAGATATTATTTATAAGATATATTTAATTATTAAATATTTTGTTTTAAAACAACTACAATTGGGCCAGGTTATACAAAAAAAAGCATTTGCTGCAAAATATTGTTATTGGATATAGCAAGTCAAATTAACGTAGGGCCCAATGTAATTAAAATAGCATTGGGCCATTTGAATAAAAAATAACAATTGTACCTATTCAAGCCAAATTGAGCGCATGTCTTTGTCTAAATTACTAACACTGTAGAAATTAAACATAGTCAACTGAATCTTTTAACAAACTAAATCAAATATCAATAAATTAAACTCAGAACCAAAATCTCCAGGATAGCTATTACACAATCAAATCTTTTACAGCAAAATTACTAAATCACGTCTTATTACAAAAACAAATCTAAGATTATACAAAATCAAATCCCAGAATAACATACAAGAAATCTCAGAATTACAAATGGAATCAAAGTACAGAATCAAAAAATGGCCAAATCATATTACAATACTCAATCAAGCATATTACAGAATCAATTGCAAATCAATTACATTGAATTAATCGATTACAGAATCATAACATAATTAATCTCTAAGCCTAAATCACTGCTAATCCAAAGTTGTAATCAATTTACAAATCATTTTGAATCGTTGAATCCCTAAATTTATTCTAATCCCAAGCTAATCAAACTCGTACAGCAAAACCCTAACCTATATATACAAGGAACAAAAACAGGGGATATGAAAAGACTTGATACAGAGGGGAGAGAACAAAAACAAGGTAGGACAATCGCGAGGAAGAAATTGATAATACAAAGACAAAGGAGAATCGTGAGGACGGCTCAGAGAAAAGAAAATTGAGAAGAAGAGGACTCAGAGATAACGAAGGAGCGAAGCAGACGAACAACCACGATACAGATGACTGAGCAACCGGGGTTCCAATATCTGGAACCCTAGTCGCTATCCTCCGCCGCTATCCATCGTCTCTGCAAACTCTATCACCAGCATCTTCAACACCACTGAAATCTGAAGAAAAAAAGCAAAGAAGAGGAAGAATTAGCGAAACAGACACTTGAAGAATACGAGACTTAGAATCGAAAGGGGTAATTAAATTTCCTTATTTTTGTTGTTTGCTTGTTTTTTGGATAAGGATTTGTGGGGGGTAAAGGTTGAGCCGCCGTGAAGGTTAGGTTTGTACGGGAAGAAGAAAGGGTTTGTGTGCTTCGCAGCGAGAGAGATAGAAGAAGATAAGAGTTCACTGTAAAAGATGAAGAGTGGATTGTAATAATAATAAAACAATGTTATCTGTTTTAATCCAGTACCCGCGTGCCCCCAATAACTAATGTGAACCTTCAATTTTATCCACGCAATCTTGATCAAACGGCTAGAGGCCAAGTATGCATGATAGCTCACCTACACCCTCATCCACATAATCGCGCAACCCCTCTCCCAAACGTTTGGGCCAGCCTGTTATTTTGGCACCCCCCCCCCCCCCCCCTTTCATTATTTTGCTAAACCAGAAAACAATATGCACCCCTTCTCAAAAATTGTATTTGGGCCCAGTCAGTTTCTTAACAGACCCCTTATTTTACTACATACCATAAAAATACACCCCCCCCCTATTTAACCATTATTTTCTATATTTTTTATAATTCTAATTTTCTATTTTATTTTCTATTAGTTAATGATTATTATTATTATTATTAATTTTCATATTATTATTAATTCTATTTTTATATCATTATAATTATTTATTTCTTTTATAATATTTATTATTCATATTATTTATTATATTATTATTTATTGTAGGTAGATATTATTATTTATTATATCATTTAAATTATTTTTATTGAAAATTCATTAATTATTTCCTTATATATTTGCATTAAAGTATTTTTCGTACTCACGCATTAATCAAGATATTTTTTAAGTTAATACGATTAAAAAACACACAACAAACGACAAACTATTTTTCGCAATCAACTAAGCTAATCAACTGTTTTTGCAAAAGGGTTTCAAACAGATTTTGACTTACCGTGAATTTAGTCAAAATCTCCGCAATCACTATTCCCGACCAAAGTGCGAGGTGATTCAAAATATGTTTTTAAACCCCTAAAAAACACCAACCCCATACGAACTACGAATTGGGACTCTGATTCCTCATAAGAGGATACGTAGGCATACGATCAAAAATCGTAGCGAGTTCCCCTATTAAAAATTAAAACTCTTTTCCCTTAATAATATTCAAAACCCTGTTTAACCCGAAACCTAAACCTAAAACCTAGTATCCTTGTGAACAAGGTAGATGAAAGGTGCCTAACAACCTCCTTTCGTCTAATGAAGTCCGAAACCTAGAATCTATGTCTATGAATTAGGGTTTTCTATTAGATTCCCTTCCCTAGATAAAAAATAATAGTGGAGACTCTTGATTTAAAAACAAGTTGCTACACTTTGATCAAATGATGAATATCACTTCAAAATGTTGATATTGACCAAAAATATTGAAGTTTGACTGCATATTAGCCTTAGTTGACTTTTGACCTAGTATAGTTGATTTTCAGACATCTAAGCAATTGAATGAGCAAACTTGTAATGCAAGGCATGAAAATTGGCATGAGCATTCTTTGGGACAAATTAGGAACTATGGAAATCACTTGAGGCCTTTGGAAGCCAAACTTCTTGGTGAAAAGTGAAACCCTAGTTGGAAGTCCATTGCTTAGGAGGATAATTTGTATGACCAATTCTTGGTTAACCTTGAGCAATTAAGGACCTCTATGAGCATGTCTTGAAAAATGAGAGGGCATATTTTGGGCCACAACAAACTGTTTCATTACCTCAACCTTGATTTTCTCTGACATATCAGGACGCATGTGACGAACTTTTTGTTTGATCGGAGAACAACCCTCTTTCATTGGTTGACGATGAACCACTATATCAGTATCAAATCCTAGAATGTATTTGTACGACCAAGCGAATAACTCAACATAGTCATGCAACATCTGAACCAATATGCTCTTGACATTGTCTTCAAGGTTGGTGCCAATCTTGAGTTCTTTCCTATCTGCCTTAGTACCCAAGTTTATCACTTTGACCGGTTATTTGTGCGGTTGGATGGCCTTTTCCTCTTGTATCATGAGTCTAGAGAGTTCTCCAAGTATCTCACAATCTTCTTCACCTTCGTCTTTGTCTTGATAGTGTTGCGACTGGTTTTTTAATCAGAGTCGCCACTATTAGTTTTTATCCTAGGGAAGGGAACCTAACAGAAAACCTTAATTCGCATACAGAGATTCTAGGTTTCAGACTCAATTGGATGAAAGGAAGGTGTTAGGCACCTTTCATCCACCTTGTTCACAAGGATATTAGACTCTAGGTTTAGGTTTGGGGTAAAGAGGGTTTTAAATTTTAATTAGAAAGAGTTTAATTTTTTTTATAAGGGAACTCGCTACAATTTTTGATTGCATGCCTACGTATCCTCTTAAAAGGAATCAGAGTCCCAATTCGTAGTTCGTATGGGGTTGGTGTTTTGTAGGGGTTTACAAACATATTTTGAATCACCTCGCACTCGGTAGAGAGTAGTGATTGCGGAGATTTTGACTGAATGCGTAGTGAGTCAAAATCTGTTTGAAACCCTTTTGCAAAAAACAGTTGATTAGTTTAGTTTATTGCGAAAAAATAGTTTGATGATTTGTTTGTGTTTTTTAATCGTATTATTTGCGAAGATCTTGATTAATCCATGATTAGAGAAAAATTTAATGCAAATAATATATAAAATAATATATGCAATTGTGATATAAAATGATTTATTTGATAATATAATAGTATTATTTAAATAATAAATAAAATATATTAATAATAACATTTACATAAAAAGGGATTATAAATAATAAATGATAATTATAAATAATGATAAAAATTAGATAATTATAACAATATATAATAATAATATCAAAATATAATAATAATAATGTAAAATCACTTTTTGATAATAATAATTATTATTGTAAATATATATATATATATATATATATATATATATATATATATATATATATATATATATATATATATATATATATATATATATATATATATATATATATATATATATATATATATATATATATATATATATATATATATATATATATATATATATATATATATATATATATATATATATATATATATATATATATGTATATTTATATAAAAAAAATTAGAAATAATAATTGACTTATAAAAATAAATTAAATTCAAGGGGGTGTAAATTCTAATTAACGAGTAAACAGGGAGGTGTCTTTAGGAGGTTGGATTACGTGGGCGAGGGTGTATGGAAAATAAGGTAGAACTTAGCCAACGACCGTCCGATCACGATCACGTGGAGGATAACGAGGGAGTATGATAATTATTATGAGCCAGCGCGCATGGAATTGAAACGGATTACATTTTATTTTTATTCATTTACATTGTTTGTTGTTACAGAAAACTCCACTTATTCATCTTCCTCTCTCTCGTACACACAAACCCTTTCACTCTCTCTCACTTTAACCCTAATTCCCAAACCACCACCGACGACTCTCTACCAAAACCCCAACATGAATCCAACCTCTAAAACCCCCCAAATCCCAAAAATAATAACAAATCAACCAAATAAAAACGCTAAGTCTAGTTACCCTTTCGCGATTTCGCTTGCTCTCTGCCTTTGAATGTTCTGGATTTAGTATTGATCCCTGCTCTCCTTCGCTTTTGCAGATTGCGATGGAGCTTGAAGGTGGTGCGGCGGCGGATCAACGGAGATTGTGGTTTCAGATAATGAAACCCTAATCGTCCTTCTCTCGGATCTTCAATCAACAACAAGGTTATTTTCTCTTCGGTGTTCTTCACGCAATCCCTTCTTTGTTCTTTCTTTTTTGTCTTCTTTGTATCCTCCTCTCTGTATTAAGCTTTTTTCTCTGTATTTTTTGATTTTTTTTCTTCACTGTAATCTCTTCAGTATATATAAGTTTTTAGTTTTTAGTTTTTAGGGTTTTTAGAATTTGCTGTTAGAATTTGATTATCGCAGATTTAGGAATTAGAGACAATTAGGGATTTAGTGTTATTGTTAATTGATGTGAAATGATTCAATTTGTTGTATAATTCCATATTTCATTTGTAATGTGAATTCCAGATTTGATAGATAGAGATTTAATTTTTTTAGTGAATTTTTAGAAACTTTTTGACGAAAAATGCATAAAATAAATTAGACATTATTATTAAAAACTGCCTAAAATAGAAAAACAAAAATGTTATTTAAATAATAAAAAATATGATTTTTGGGAAGATTTGAATGTAACTTGAAATTGAAATGAAATTAACAAAAATAGAATAAAATAAATCATCAATCCAAATAATTAAATCTCAAAAAGAAATCAAATTTTTGGATTTATAATTATTGTAACCAATTACATTGATTCTCTCCTAAAACAAAAATTACTACCTAAAATACAAAAGATAACAAAATATTTTTAAATCTTTTTGTATTTTAGATTTTTTTTGGTTTTTTTTAGAATAAAATATGAAAAAAATAAAAAATAACTATTTTTTAAAAATTCATTAATTGAAAATACGAAATTTAATATTTAAATATTTAAAAAATGATTTTTTTAATGATTTTTATAAATAGATATAAAATTAGTAACAATAAACAAAAAAATATAAAAAAGGTACCAAATGAGATTCGAACCCGGGACCTTATGCTTTCAAACTATGTTTTCTTACCAATTGTACTATGTTATTTGTTTGAAATAAGAAGCCAATTGAAAGTATATGAAGACGAGCAATTATTTGCTATTTTAAAAATACAAATAATTATTATATTTTTAAACAGACTTGAAAGCGAATATTTATTAAAAACCCCAAAATATTAATGCAATTAAACCAAAGGAATTTTATCCTGTAAAACCCAAGTTCGAAAATAACTTTGACGGTAGCACTAAGGCGAACAAATTTGGGGTACGACAGATAGATTGGATTTTCGAAGTCATAAACAACAATAGCAGAATTGTTGTCAATAAGATCTAGAGTGGATGTGGATCTGCAAATGTGTGTGTCACATGGCTATTTGAAAATGCAATAAAGTAAAAGAAAGACAAGGAGCACAAAATTTTGAATGAAAAATCGTCCAATATTTTCTTTAAATGAGCATATAATATATGAAATGATAACCCTTAGCAAATGGACCATTGTGCCCCGGGCAAGGCACAAGGTTTAAAGTCATTGTTTTTAAAAGAAATTATAAAGATAAACTTCTTAAAGTAATTAAATTAGGAAATAGAAATTACTTCTGGCTGAAAGAGATTGAGATGAAGTCTTTAGCCATCCAGTTGTTGAGTCCATCATCAGTAGTTAGGAATATCCATTTGTTCAAGTCACTGTCAGTGTCAGTGTCTTATAGAGCATTGACTTCATTGTTGCTAATACGGAGAGGTGGTCCCCCAACACGAGCACATCGAACCTCTTTCTGAGCCTTTGAAGTAAAACCCAACCTAAATTTATCAGATTTGTAGGGGATATCAGGAAGTTGTCCCCAGACAGTGCAACCTCTATCTTCTACCACAACCCTAATATCCTTCAGAGAGGCCATTCTTGGTGTGCCCTTAGATATTTCAGGAGTAGCATGAGTAGCAACAACAATCATTAGAGGGATTACCTCAAATGTTTGGAAGGGGGTTTCAATGAATTCGCCATCCATTTCAACATATTTGAAAGAATTCAAATGACTGACCATATATTCTTCCTCTCCAAAGACTGTGACAATCTTCCCTTTCACCGAATATTTCAGATTTTGATGCAATGTAGAGGTAACCGCATCTGCCCTATGAATTCATTGGCATCCTAGAAAGCAAGAATAGGTCAGGAGGATATCCATTATATAAAATGTTGAATTGAAAACTTGAGATCCCATCTTGATCGGAAGATCAACCTCTTCGTGGACCATTATTTTTGAACGATCGAAGGCTCTTACCATAATATCGTTGGGTTTTAGCACCACCCTTCACAACCCTGTCTATGCAAAGCACCTTTAGGTAAAACATTTAGGGAGGACCCAGTATCTACTAACATATGCGCCAGAGTGGTTCCTTTGCATTCAATAGAGATGTGCAGAGCCTTTTTATGATTCTTCCCTGTCGAAGTTAAATCTGCATCAGAAAATCCCAAGCCATTATCAGCAGTTAGACTTGCTACACAATTCTCAAATTGATCAGCAGTGGTCTCTTGCGGTAGATGGGAATTCTTCAGGAATTTCAACAAAGCTTGGGCATGTGCTTCGGAGCAAAATAACAAGGACAACATGGATATCTTTGAGTGTGTCTGCCCCAGTTTCTCAACTATTTTGTAGTCACTTTTTTTGGATGATCTTCAGAATTTCTTCCATCTCTTGTCTAGATGGGTCTTCAATTGTCACTTCTTTTGAGGGTGCCTTCATCAGGGCAGGCTCAGTTACTTTCTCTTTACCTCGGGTATTGGTAGTTGGCCCAACAGCAGGAATACAAACAGGTGTTGTTGTAGTTGTTGGAGGAGAGAAGACATGTGATACGGTGGCAGAATCGACTGTTTAATACTGGTTTTTGTTTTGCGTTTTTATTCGCAAAATGTCGCGGTAAGCAAGAGTCGCCACCGACTTTTATTTCATCCAATCATGGAAAAGGAAAAAAGAACAGAAAAAGCCTTTTTTTCGAGATATTCTGAGTACGGGGGGGGGGGGGGGGGGGGGGGGGGGTAGATTATAGAAATGGAAGGTGTTAGCACCCTTTCTATCCATGGTTTTCCATGGGCTCTTAGGTACTTGCTCATTTCTCAAATTGCTTGTGTGTGTTTGTCTTGAAAATGTTTTACTTCGTGATAACCCTTGTATCAGTCCTCAAGGATGTGACGAAGTTTGTTTTGAAAATTTGTTTTGAAAGGTGTTTGTGTGAAAAGTTTTAATTGAGCAAGTACTTAAGATTCTACCTACTCGAAAAAAGATTGTTTGTTCTCGTTTCCTTTAGACAGTGTTATCCTTCTATTAAGGAGTAGGTAGCACCGTCGTTGGAGTTGTAAGGGACATTCGAAAGGGACAAGTGCAATCACTAAAGCAACAGTTAGAAAACTTTAGTAATAACCTTAGAGTCTTAAGATCTTTCCGAGGCAACATTTCCGAGGCAACATTCCCGAGGCAACATTCGAATGGGACATTTTAATCTTTTAGACTGGAGGGCAACCACTAAAATCTCCTATGCTTAATGATTGTTTACCAAAGGAAACCGAAGTGAGGTAAACCCTAGGAGTGAATATGTGCATATGAATTGTTTCAGTTATTTAATCTTTACACATTAGGTGATCTACCGTTTTAATTTCAAGATATTCTTGCCATGCAGTCTTATTAGCATACATCTAGACAGTTAAATATTTACAAGAATTTAAAAGTGCGAGAAAATAAACCTAGCTATTACAAGGCTTTGACAGTTACATAATTGTCTTGACGGGAAATAAAAAGGCTGAAGCTTAAAACCCTAATTAAACCTATTACAAGCTCGAAACAGTTACAATAATAATAAAACAAATAAAAATGCATGCGGTAAATTAAATGCGAGGAGAAATTGAAAATCCTAAAATCTAATTGAAAAATATGATTAAGTTATTTTTTGAGAAAAGAATTAATTAAATTATGTATAATAAAACCCTAATTCTAATCATTTTTAATTATAAAAAAGAAGTTGCAATTCACCTAAGCTAAACTAAATTAAATAATTTCAAGAAAATAAAATATTTTTACAAAAAAGAGATTTTTGTGTATTTTTGTGGTTTTTTATTAGAGAAAAAAAATTTAATTACCAAAATTTAAAACCTAAGTTCTATTTAATTTTAATTGAAACAAAATAATCAAATAAACTAATTAACCTAATTTATTTTCAAAAAAAAAATTAATTTGAATAAATATTATAAAAAAAAGCTCTTTTTTATGATTTGTTGATTTTATGAAAAAATAATAATTTTTGTGTTAATTAATTAAAACAATTAAAGAAAATAATTAAAGAAATTAAAAAAAGAAAATAGAAAAGAAAATGCAAACTGGGCCTGTATGCTAGCAAATGGGGGGGTGCCAATCTGAATTTTTCAAGCCCAATAACCCTTCAAGCGCGGTAAGCCTTTGATTCCTTGTAGCGTTGACTTGAGGGTGCATCATGGTCCCTCACTGCCTGTGCGTTGGATTGAATGGATGATGAATCCATTAGCTGGAGATTTGTGGAGTATCGTGGGCATGTAGGATGACAATGCACTAGATCTTTAAATAGAAATTGAGAAAATAATGAAAATTGCTTGGACCTGGGATCGAACCCAGGTCCTTATGCTTCCCACCAACGCGCTTCACCACTGGACCAATCTTCTTTATTGTATAAACAATGGAAACAAAATATAATATAGAAAAAATAAGTGGATTAGTTGGAAAGAAAAAAAACACGGGCGAAATTCAAATGGCGCAATGGAATCACGCCACATATCTTTTTCTTCCTGGGACCGTCGTATTAGGTATATACCTTTTACCTACAATCACATGTTCGTAGCCATAGCCCCTGCAAATTTCCAAAATGCACAAGACACACAATAAATGATTTCTAACTATATAGATCCATTCATTTTGATCTCGTGAACATCATGGTACCCTAATTTTTGCCCAATTTAACCTGTAGAACAAATCCCTAAAATGCACACGTAAACCCTAACAATGGCAAAGGCCCATATATGCGTCAAAACATTAATCAAACCATTCAGTAAGCTTGCAAACATTTTAATGATCACAAATATTTCAATCAAATATGCTAACAATGCAAGAATTACATTCATCGATTTTGAAAAAATATGCAAACCGTATGAGTTGTAGCGCATGATTCTGGATGCTTCAGACCTTGCAAATGCTTGCTACAGGTTCAGTGAGTGCCTAGGGAGATGAATTGATCGTTAGAAATGCTTGGAACAGCCTATGGAGCAAGATTGTATCTGCACTTTTCATTGAAAATTTCAAGCTTTGTTCTTCTTGTTCACGCATGCAAAACCTTGTTTTTTGCTTTGTTCTTGTCCATTATATATCTAGGAATGAATTAGGGTTACAAACTTGGATTGAATCTTTGCAATTATGAGAGATTTGATTTGATTTTCATGCTACATGTAAACTTGATATTTTGAACCAAATCATCCCTTTCTTGTACCACTTATGCTTGATTCGTTTTGGCCTTGATAATTCAGCACATTTTGATTGCGAACCTGTTCAAAAACCAAATCAAATCATATCTTTGCTATTATTCATCAATTATTTGATTTAATTCAATTTTTAATTAATAAAAAATCAAAATAAATTGAAAAATGAAGAAAATAATGTGTGGGTGAATATTTGAGTCGTGGACCACATTATAAGTGAGGTGCAAGTATAAAAAGTTAGGCCCATTTAGCAAAAAGTGCATTTTTGAGCACATTTGACTTTTGGCAATTTTGCAAAAAGGGTCATCTTTGACAAGGCATATCCCCCCCAATTTTAAACCTA
Organism: Vicia faba; assembly: GCA_948472305.1. Classification (NCBI taxonomy): domain Eukaryota; kingdom Viridiplantae; phylum Streptophyta; class Magnoliopsida; order Fabales; family Fabaceae; genus Vicia; species Vicia faba. The sequence continues at coordinate 11,289,503 of OX451735.1, forward strand.
GAGAGGTGTTCTTGGACTTTTTATAAATCTTAGGATTTCCACTAAGAAACCCTTTTAGTCTCATCTCAATTGAGTCTTCCATGTTCATGTAAGATGCTTTGACCCAAAAGGTGTTTTTGTTGACTTTTCAAAAGGACCCATAATGTAGAAATTCATATCTTTTTATGGGTGCATATTTTGAACTTATGGGCTGAAGAAGAATTGTATGGAATTTCATCCTCTTAAAAATTATCCTTGGATGGAAAATTTCAAATGAGGAATGTGGAAGTTATGCTTGGTCAAAGTTTGGTTGACTTTTACTAAGAAACCCTAATTTAGCAACTTTTGGGTTTTGATCAATTTGGAGCATTCCTTGGGGAATCATGATCAACCCTTGATCAAATGATGAAACTCACTTCAAAATGTTAATGTTGACCAAAAATCTTGAAGTTTGACTGTATGTGGGTCACAGTTGACTTTTGACCTAATACAGTCGATTCTCAAGCATCTGAGCAGTTGACTAAGCAAACTTCTTGTGCAAGGTATGAAACTTGACATGTAGGGTCTTGAGAACATATTAAGACCATGGAGAGCATATGAGACCTTTGGGGTCCACCTATATTGATGAAAATGGAAACCCTAATTTGAGGTATACTGCCTTAGGAGAGAGTTTGTCTGGTCCACTCTTGGGCAACCTTGAGCAAATTGAAGATCTTAGTGGACATGTATTGAGTAAAATGAGAGAGAAAATTTTGGGGTACAACAGCTGCCCCTGTTCAATCTTCTTAAACCTGAGGTTGTAGATTGGCCCGTCTTCCTTTCGTGATCTGAAGGTGGAAGATGATTGAACACTAGAGTGCCCAGAAATTTTCCCTCGCATGAAGTAACGCTGATCGGAGATAACGGGATTGGGCTTATAGATTCCATTTGGAAGTTGATGTAGACTCATCGGAGATGGACTTAAAGATGCCATCCAGAAAAGATATCGATCACATAAGAGATTCCTTTGCGAGGATCCATGTACCTGCCGTTGAGGAGAACTTCGCCGAGAAATGTTGATAGAGTTTAGGAGCTTCAGTTGTCCGTTACTCTACTGGGGAAATAACTCCTGCTTGAGGAAGCGAAAGTGAACTGCATATCCGGTTGATGTACAGGTTGTACCACGACTTATTGGGGAAATGTGAAACCTATCGTGTTTGATCAGGTCTCTTTCTTATGGTGTTGTAAAATTTTGTCTGGAGATAAGAGAGAAGGAACCTGGATAGTAAGGTTATGAGAAGGAACCTGGATAGTAGGGTTGCTTCGATATGAAAGCCTGGATAGTAGGGTTGTCATAAGGAACCTGGATTGTAGGGTTACTTCGATATGAAAGCCTGGATAGTAGGGCTGTAGGAAGGAACCTGGATAGTAGGGTTACTTCGATATGAAAGTCTGGATAGTAGGGTTGTGAGAAGGAACCTGGATAGTAGGGTTACTTCGATATGAAAGCTTGGATAGTAGGGCTGTAAGAAGGAACCTGGATAGTAGGATTACTTCGATATGAAAGCCTGGATAGTAGGGATGTGAGAAGGAACCTGGATAGTAGGGTTACATCGAAGAGAAATCCTGGATAGCAGGGTTGTGAGAAGGAACCTGGATAGTAGGGTTACTTCGATATGAAAGCCTGGATAGTAGGGCTGTGAGAAGGAACTTGGGTAGTAGGGTTACTTCAAAATGAAAGCCTGGATAGTAGGGTTGTGAGAAGGAACCTAGATAATAGGGTTACTTCGATATGAAAGCCTGGATAGTAGGGCTTTGAGAAGGAACCTGGATAGTAGGGTTACTTCGATATGAAAGCCTGGATAGTAGGGCTGTGAGAAGGAACCTGGATAGTAGGGTTACTTCGATATGAAAGCCTGGATAGTAGGGCTGTGAGAAGGAACCTGGATAGTAGGGTTACTTCGATATGAAAGCCTGGATAGTAGGGCTATGAGAAGAAACCTGGATAGTAGGGTTACTTCGATATAAAAGCATGGATAGTTGGGTTGCAAGAAGGAACCTGGATAGGAGGGTTACTTCGATATGAAAGCCTGGATAGTAGGGATGTGAGAAGGAACCTGGGTCGTAGGGTTACTTCGATATGAAAACCTGGATAGTAGGGCTGTGAGAAGGAACCTGGATAGTAGGGTTACTTGGATATGAAAGCCTGGATAGTAGGGCTGTGAGAAGGAACCTGGATAGTAGGGTTACTTCGATATGAAAGCCTGGATAGTAGGGCTGTGAGAAGGAACCTGGGTAGTAGGGTTACTTAGATATGAAAGCCTAGATAGTAGGGCTGTGAGAAGGAACCTGGGTAGTAGAGTTACTTCGATATGAAAGCCTGGATAGTAGGGTTGTGAGAAGGAACCTGGATAGTAGGGTTACTTCGATATGAAAGCCTGGATAGTAGGGTTGTGAGAAGGAACCTGGGTAGTAGGGTTACTTCGATATGAAAGCCTGGATAGTAGGGTTGTAAGATGGAACCTGGGTAGTAGGGTTACTTCTATATGAAAGCCTGGATAGTAGGGCTGTGAGAAGGAACCTGGATAGTAGGGTTACTTCGATATGAAAGCCTGGATAGTAGGGTTGTGAGAAGGAACCTAGGTAGTAGGTTTACTTCGATATGAAAGCCTGGATAGTAGGCATGTGAGAAGGAACCTGGGTAGTAGGGTTACTTTGATATGAAAGCTTGGATAGTAGGGTTGTGAGAAGGAACCTGGATCGTAGGGTTACTTCAAAGTATAGATTAGTTGACCCGTTTGATTTCGAGAATTGAGTTTCCATTGGTCGTCTGTAGATGTGATCTGTATAACTGCTGAATTTGTTAAAGTTAATCCTCTTTTCCTGAAAAGAATTCAGGGTTAGTTATATGTGATGCATGAAATGCAGGGTGAGATGATGTTCTCAAAATAAATGAGATTATGTTGTATATGATATGCATGTGTATGTCATGATGTATGTTCATGAAATGCTATTGGGGTATGCTCGCGTCTAGGAAAATAAACCCATGACAGTTGCTGGAGATTTGTAAATATTCTATCGGGAAGAGATGCTGGAAAATAACTTTGCGGGGACCAAACTTAGGGGGAGGAGATACTCTGTTAGTAGACCTTCTGATATGGAGGAATAAACTTAGCTGGGGATAACATTCTCTTGCTGGAGACAATGAGCTCTGTTGGAGATTGAGCTTCTGTATCCATAGAAATAAACTCTGCTTGGGAGATGAAATTTACTTACTCGCCCATGATTATGAACCTCGGCTGGGGATAGTTATGTCCTATTTCAGGGAACGTGACAACAATGCCTTTGGATACTTTTACTCTGTGGGGAGTGTATATACTAATAATTATATTCCTAACCTGGCTCTATCCCGGCACCTGCTAGGCAGAACAACTGAAGGGTTTGGCACTTCATGTTTTTGCCTGTTTCTGGAATTACGGGTAATTGTCTTTTGTTTCTTATGTACGTATTTCTGAGCAGAAATCATTTTCAAATGCATATGTCAAAAATAAATCATTGGACGTTCTTGCAACCAAAACAGAAAAAGCAAAAACAGATTGAAGCTTCTTGTGAAAATGATTTGTATTGATTTTTGAAGTTGGCCTGTAATATGAGTTTTATACAAAGAGGTTGACGCTCTAGTAAGAGAACGCCGTCGAAAAATATAAATTATACAATTTGTGTAAAAGAAAGAAAAACAACTATGTAAAACGACCCCATTGGGTTCTAACTCTGCTATTGCCTTTATATCTCCAAGCGTCTCATCACTTTGCTACTTGGCTGAAGGTTGATCAAATTGGTTGGCGCTGTCTGAGCTTGATAGTTGATACTAAAGTCTGGTCACAAGATGATCCAATGAGATATAGCGATACGCTTCAATCCCTAACTTTTTCCTGGACCTCCCTTTCGGGTTTTCAGTCCACCGGGATACCCTTTTTTTCCCAAGCCGCCCTTTCGGGTTTTCGACTTGCCGGGTGTACAGATTTTTTCATTTCCATCCCTTACTTTTTCTCGAACCCTTTTGGTTCGCCTGGAAGCCCTTATTTTTGCCTAGGCTAGTCGACCTAGCGTGTCTTTGATTAGGCGTAGTATCTTTTCACTATGTCTGCATTGACAGGCTGAGGAAGGTCGTCACCGTCCATGGTGGTTAGAATCATAGCTCCTCCCGAGAAAATGTTCTTAACCACAAATGGCCCTTCGTACGTGGGGGTCCATTTGCCCCTAGGATCACCTTGCGACAGTATGATGCGTTTGATCACTAGATCCCCGACTTGATATTCTTGTCATCTGACTTTCTTGTTAAAAGCCTTAATCATTTGCTTTTGATACGTCTGACCATGGCAGATAGCGGTAAGTCTCTTTTCATCGATTAGATTTAGCTGATCAAGTCAGGTTTGGATCCAGTCGTCTTTGTTCAAACCTACATCCTTCATAATCCTGAGAGAGAGAGTATCTGGACTTCGATGGGTAGGACTGCCTCCATGCCATATACCAGATAGTAGGGTGTTGCCCCTGTCGACGTCCGTGCTAAGGTACGGTACCCATGAAGAGCGAATGGTAACATCTCGTGTTAGTCTTTATATGTCACTGTCATTTTCTACACAATCTTCTTGATGTTCTTGTTAGCGGCTTCAACAACCCCATTCATCTTTGGCCGGTAGGGAGAAGAGTTATGATGTTGTATCTTGAACTGTTTACAGAGCTCAGTGATCATTGTGTTGTTGAGATTCGTACCATTGTTAGTAATAATTCTCTCTGACACACCATATCGACAGATCAGATTGTGTTGGATAAACCGCGCCACGACGTTCTTGGTTATTGTAGAAAAAGAGGCTGCCTCAACCCACTTCGTGAAGTAATCAATGGCTACTGAGATGAAGCGATGTCCATTGGAAGCGGTAGGCCTGATTTCCCCAATCATGTCGATGCCCCACATTGCAAAGGGCCACGGAGCGGTCAAGACGTTCAAGGGGACCAGTGGTACATGCACCTTATTAGCATAGATTTGGCACTTATGACAAGTTCGAGAGTGCTGATAGCAATCGGCTTCCATGGTGGACCAGTAGTATCCTGCCCGTAGGATCTTCTTAGCCATGGTATGTCCACTGGAATGAGTTTCGAAGGTGCCTTCATGTAGATCTGTCATGATCCTCTCTGCTTCACTTTTCTCTACACACCATATTAGTATGGAGTCATGGTTGCGTTTATAGAGGATTCCATTACTGAGGAAGAACTTTGCAGCAACCTTCTCAGAAACTTCTTATCATTGACAGATTCCACTTTGGGATACTCCTGAGCCTCGAGATACCTTTTGACTTCGTGAAACCAGGGTTTGTCTTCCACTTATTTGGTATCAATCTTGCAGCAGTGTGCTGGTTCATCCAACCTCTCAATGTTAATTTTGGGAGCTTCATTGTCCCACCTAACCTTGAACATAGAAGACATGGTAACTAGCGCGTCCGCTAACTAGTTCTCCTCTCGTGGAAAATGTTCAAAGGTTACCTCCTCAAAGTGTGGGAGCAATGTCAATATGTATTCTTTGTATGGAATGATATTCGGGTGCTTCGTATCCCACTCGCCTTTGATTTGACTTATCACTAGAGCGGAATCCCCGAATACACTTAAGAACTTAATCCTCAGGTCAATAGCAGCTCGAAGACCCATGATACATGCTTCATACTCTGCCATGTTGTTGGTGCAATTGAAACATAATTGGGCGATGAGCGGAGTATGACAGCCCTCGGGAGATATGATTACAGTGCCAATGCCGTTACCCAGTGCGTTTGAGGCTCCATCAAAATACATAGACCATCGGGATCCTTCCTCATGTCCTTCATCCGGTCCAGGTTCTTCATAGTCAGTCACCAATATAATATTCTCATCTGGGAACTCGAAATTCATGGACTGGTAATCATCCACGGTCTGATAAGCCAAATGATCAGCCAATACACTCCCCTTTATTGCTTTTTGGGTTGTATATTGTATGTCGTACTCAGTTAAGATCATTTGCCACCTTTATATCTTTCTGGAGAGAGCGGGCTTCTCGAAAATGTACTTGATCGGATCCATCTTTGATATCAATAAGGTAGTGTGAGTCAGCATATACTGTCTCAGTCAGAGAGCAGCCAATGCCAAAGCGCAACAAGTTTTCTCGAGCAATGAGTATCGTGTCTCACAGTCGCTAAACTTTTTGCTAAGGTAGTATATTGCATGCTCTTTTCGACCAGACTCATCATGCTGCCCCAGCACACACCCCATTGAATTGTCTAGCACTATCAAGTACAATATCAAAGGTCTTCTTTCAACTGGAGCCATCAGAGATGGTGGTTCTTGAAGGTACTCCTTGATTCTTTTAAAAGCCGTCTGGAATTCATCATTCCACTTTACCACTTGATCTTTCTTCAGAAGCTTGAAGATTGGCTCACAAGTAGCGGTCATATGTGAAATGAACCTGGCGATATAATTCATACGTCCCAAGAACCCTCTAACTTCTTTTTCTGTGCGGGGAGCCGGCATCTCTTGTATGGCCTTTACCTTCGTAGGGTCTACCTGAATACCTTTGTCACTGACGATGAAACCCAGGAGCTTACCAGACCTTACCCCGAAGGTACACTTGTTCTGATTCAACCTCAGCTTATATGTCTTCAACCTGTCGAACAGTTTCTGGAGATGATCAAGGTGATCTTCCTCAGTCTGAGACCTGGCTATCATATCATCAACATAAACTTCGATCTCGTGGTGAATCATATCATGGAATAAAGCGACCATAGCAGTCTGATAAGTTGCCCTAACATTCTTCAACCCAAAAGGCATCACCTTGTAGCAGAAGGTGCCCCACTGTGTAACGAAGGTTGTCTTCTCCATGTCTTCAGGAGCCATCTTGATCTAGTTGTAGCCAGAGAAACCATCCATGAAGGAGAAGATTTTATGATTCACAATGTTGTCGACCAGAACCTCAATGTGAGGAAGTGGGAAGTCATCCTTGGGGATTTCCCGATTTAGATCTCTGTAATCCACACACATCCGTACCTTACCGTCCTTTTTAGGTACCAGAACAACATTGGCAATCCACTGTGGATAGGAAGTGACAGCTACGAATCCTGCGTCGAACTGCTTTATGACCTCTGCCTTGATTTTCTCTGACATTTTAGGGCGCATACGACGGACCTTCTATTTAATCGGAGGAAAATCTTCTTTAGTCAGCAGGAGATGTACTACAATATCAGTGTCGAAACCAGGCATATCTTCATAGGACCAGGCGAAGATCTCAACATAGGCGTGCGACATCTGTATCAACCTCTGTTTGATGCTAAGCTCCAGATTTGCACCTATTTTAACCTCTTTTCTGTCTTCCTGAGTACCCAAGTTCACTGTCTCAATCGGCTCTTCATGGGGTTGTATGGCCCTTTCTTCCTGCTGTAATAGTCTAGCAAGTTCTTCAGGCACCTCACAATCATCCTCACCTTCGTCCTCGGCTTGGTTGATCGGATTTTTGAAGTCATAACTGGCAATAGAAGAGCTGTTATCAATGGGATCCAGAGTGGATATGGATCTGCATTATGATACGTGAGTGTGTGTAAGAGAATAGATGTTTTGATAAAGTGAAAGCAGGAAAGAAAAACAGAGAGCGCAAAATTTGTATGCAAGAAAATATCCAATTCTTTATTAATGATATATGAAATGACAAATAATAGCCCGCACAAACAAAACCAATGTGCCTCGGGAAAAGCACAAGGCTGTAAAGTTTAAAATTATTTATTACAAATCTTAAAACAAATAAGTCAATTATTGTGGAATAAAAGAAACAGGTATAAAGTCCCTAGTCGTCCAGTTACTCGGTCCACCAATGGTAGTTGGGTAGATCCAGATGTCGATGTCTGAGTCCTCCTCGCTGTCTTCAATGGCGTTAATTCCCTGGTTGCTGATGCGTAGGGGAGGTCCTCTAGCCCGAGCGCGTCTAACAGCCCTTTGAGCCCCTGTAGTAAAGCCCAAACCAAATTTGTCAGTTTTCTGAGTGAAATCAGGGAGCTGACCCCAATTGGCACACCCACCTTCTTCAACCATAACCCTGGCATCCTTGAGAGAAGCCATCTTCAAAGGAGGTTTGTTGGTAGTAGTTTCAGTTGATGCTAAGATCTGAGGGACCTCATCGATGTTTTGACGAGGAGTTTCTATGAATTCCCCGTCCAACGTAGCAGAATGAATTGAGGTGACTCACTATATATTCCTCTTCACCCCGCACAGTGACAATCTTTCCTTTCACTGGATACTTCAACATTTGGTGGAGTGTGGAAGTGACTACCCGAGCCTCGTAGATACAAGGACGACCCAGCAAACAAGAATATGACGACCTGATATCCATCACATAGAAGGTGGACCCAAAAGTATGAGAACCCACTTTGACAGGGATGTCCTCCTCCTCGTGCATCATTCTTTTCGATCCGTCAAAAGCCCTTACCACAATGTTACTAGGCTTTAGAGTTAAACCCTCGCAATCCAACCGGTCCAACGCCTTCTTCGGCAGAACATTCAGTGAAGACCCGGTATCTACCAGCACATGAGCCATAGTGGTGCCCCTGCATTCTATCGAGACATGTAGAGCATCATTATGCTTCCTTCCCTTTGGTGTCAAGTCTGCATCTGAAAAACCCAACCCATTATCAGCAGTTAGACTGGCCACACAATCTTTGAACTGATCAGCTGAAGTCTCTTGCGACACATGTGCAGTTTTGAGAAATGAAACCAAAGCCTGCGCATGGGCCTTAGAGCATAACAGCAAAGACAACATGGATATCTTCGATGGGGTCTGCCCCAGCTGCTCGACCACATTATAGTCGCTTTTCTTTATGATTTTCAGTATTTCCTCCATTTCTTGTCTAGAGGCTTCCACAACAATTTTCTTAGGCGCCTCCGTCCAAGAAGGCTCACCTATTATCTCCTTGCCACAGGTATCAGACGATTCGCCGACAGGGGTAATTATTGGAGTAAGAACAGGAACAGTAGTTGATGTACTATCAAGAACAATAGATGGAATGACAATAGGTTTGTGGACAGTCTTAGGGGAAATCTCAGGAGAGAATACCCTTCCACTTCGGGTAACTTTGCTGGTTCCGACAATGTTACCAATATCAGGATCAGCTTCTTCATCTTTCAAATCTTGTTTGATGCCATGATAATACAAATCGGCACCATAATGCCATGGGACAGCTTTGTCCGAGACATACGGGACAAGACTAGGAACAATGATTATCAGCGGAGCAATTCTTGGAGCGGACGTAATCCTAACAGGTCTTCTCGAGGAGACCTTGGAATAATTGGCGGAAATGGTTATAATAGCAATGTCTTCATATGGAATAACGGGAACCAAAGTTTTCTCAAACAAAATTTCTTAGCTATCTATCAGGCATTGAATACCTGATTTCAGCAAACGTTAACCAAAAGGTAGAAACGAACACATGTGGCAACCCTCACCACAACCCGGAAATAAACCGGCCAACAACAAATTCTTCTTGAGTTATGAGAGGAGTAGAGACTCCATCAACAGAGGTAACAAACAAATCAGTGCCAACAACATTAACTCCACGACCGTGTTTAGGCATGGGAGCAGTTATAATTTTGGGCTTCTCTAGAGCATCAAAATATATTTCCTTGGCTTCAATCAAGTCTTGTATTTTGTTCCTCAGAGCCCAACAGTCATTTGTATCATGGCCAGGACTCTCAGAATGATAGGCACACCGAGAATTAGGATTATATTGGGGAGATGTAGTATTTGGATTCTTGGGAGCCTCTTTCAAGGTTTCCAAGTTGAATATTAGTAGATGAGGTAGAACTTCAGCCGATGTCATGTTGATGCGGGTAAATTGTCGTTGTGGTCTTTCCACCCTTTGTTGATTGTTGCATTATGGAGCAACTGCAGGTCTAGGTATCTTTACAACACTTACTTTCTGACGATGTTCAGCCCTATTTTGGCCCCTCTGGCTATAGACGGCACTTGCTTCCTTCTTACCGGTAAATGGCTTCTTTACTGAGCTTGAAGAGGCATCTTTCTATATATTACCACTCTGAATCCCAGCTTCTACTCTTTCTCCAGTTAGAATTAGCTCAGTGAAACCAGCTGACGAGCTGCCGATCAAATGATTGAAAAATGGACCAGATAGCATCCCCCAGAAACATATCAACCAGCTCCCTATCAGACAATGAGGGTTGAACTCTCCTGGCCAAGTCTCTCCATTTATGTGCATAGTCTTTAAAGCCTTCACTTTCCCCCATGGACATGCTCTAGAGTTGAGTACGAGTAGGAGCAAGGTCGGCATTATATTGATACTGCTTGTAGAAAGCAACAACCAGATCTTCCCAGTTTCGGATATTTACTCCCTCCAGCTGGTAGAACCATTCAAGTTGAGTCCCTGACAGACTATCTTGAAAGAAATGAACCCACATATTTCTATCAGCGGTGTGGGGCTGGATCTTTCTGACATAAGAATGGAGATGGAGTTTTGGGCAGGACACCCCATCATACTTAGCAAAAACTAGAGCTTTGAATTTCTGCGAGATGACTACTCTCGACACCAATCCCAATTCTTCGAAATCTAGTCCAGGTATCCTCTGAACTTCCATGGCACTCAGACGATCTTCCAACTGTTTGTATCTATCCTCAGCAGGAGGATATTGCTCATCATTGTAATCGGTATTATTGTCAGAAACTGCAGGACCGGGGTCCTTCTCTTCTTCCTGATTCTCCCTTTCCTTATATGAAGAGGTCAGATCGACTTGTCGCTTCAACCGCTCTCCAAACCTTCTGCCCATATTAAGAATACCTGCAGCCTTCTTTTTTTCTTCTTTTCTTTCAGGATGAGGGCTTTTAGATCCTCCCGCCCTTTTGCCAAACTTATGAACATTTGCTGGAACTGGGCGTTATGTGCCTGAAGGTCCTTGATGGTTTGCTCGGAAGACATTTCTACTGAAATAAACAGCGAAGAAGATGAGAAACATGTAATGGTACTTGTAATGATGTGTATGAGAATGGGATACGCATGCAATGATTTCAAAGACTTCGGGAAATTTAAATTTGCAAACTAAAATAAACAAAAACTTTACTAGCTGAATTTGAAGTTCAAATGCCTTTTAGGCATTACAATTAAAAACAAATCTAAAATTATAAAAGACATCAAAATTCCCATGGATGCTTCCTCATTGTGCCGAGATAATCATTCAGTCCTTTTTCCTCATGGAGTTGCTTTGTGAGCTCTAAAACCTTCCTCTCCTGAGCATGGAACTGATCCCTGTAAGTATCCCTCTCCTTCATCAACTAAATCCAAAACCTATATAATTCCCCAAGATCGGTGGGCATATAAGGATAGAGATTCGTGTAAGGAATACCCTCTTCCGTAGTGGGTTCCATGATCACTGGTAAAACAGCCACATAGGGCATCATAAGCTTCTGGGCACAAGCTCGTAGCCATTGGATGTAAGGTTCCATAGGAATGGAATCTTTTGGCCCTAAAGCCTTGGTTCCATACCTGTTTTCCATGCCCCAAGCTCGTATGAACCTCCAGCGATACTCGTGAACATCATCCTCATAGTTGAATACAATACCCTCAATAAGTAACTCGTAGGGACCCTCCCTTCGAGTGTAACCAAATTGTCGCAGAGCTAAACAAGGATTGTAGGTTATACCCCCTCTAATACCAAGTAATGGGACATTAGGGTACTTCCCGCAGCAGTCAATAATAGCAGTGTTTTCCATAGCTCGAGGACACCAAAGAATATCCATATGAGCGAGTGACATTATCCTTTGCAACCAACCCGAACCTTCTTCATTATTCAGTATAGACTTAGGGAGGTGCGAAATAAACCACCTTGACAGCAATGGCATGCAGCACATAAGAATCCCTCTTTTCTTCATGGTACGAGTATTAAGAGTGTGCAAAATATCTCCGAGCAAGGTAGCCACAGGGTTGCGGGAGAGAAAAACCTTTATAGCATTCACATCTATGAATGAGTCCAAATTAGGGAATAGGACTAACCCATAGATTAGAAGAGCCAATACCTCCTAAAATTCCTTAAAATCCATATCATCCCAAAACAGCTGGGCCTTGTCTATCCGAAACTTAGCTAGAAAACCTTTGACTCCGCTTCTTGTTTCCCAATTGGATACCACGTCGGCCCATTTCAGATGCAGATCTGAGGCAATGAATTCTGGCTTAGGAACTTCTTCTAGACCTGTGAAGGGCAACTGTTCAAGAATGGGTATATCCAACATCTGAGAGAACTCTTCCAAGGTAGGTACCAACTGATAGTCTGGAAAGGTGAAGCAGTGGTGTTTGGGATCAAAGAACTGGAAGAGTACACCCATCATCTTTTAACCAAAGTTTGAAGTAACCAGGTTGAGAAGTCGACCATGTCTCTCAGTGAACGTAGAAGTTTCAGAAACCCTTGATGCTAGCTCTTTGAGTTGGGAAGGTATCTTCACAAAGCTGATTCGGATAGTGTTTCTGCAAACGGAAGCCATGATCATCAAAATAGAACAAAGATAAATTCCCTTGGTCTTTGAAATGGTTAGTGCAATAAGAATGGATGCTATGTTATGATGCATGATGTCATGAGAAAACCAGGTATAGCAAACACAATCAAATCACACAAAGTCCTTAGGTTTAGGGCTTGCATGAGGTTAAAGGTCATACCCTCTTGAAGTTTAGTTGGTTTCAAACCTGTCTTAAAAAGTAATCGGGTTCTAAGGGATCTTAATATCATTGACCATCCTTTATCGGGCATTGTCTCAGCTCAAGCAATCTTTTCTTGGGGCCGAAATATCCCAAAAGTCTAATCTCAATGAGTGTAGCATCGAGTATCAACCAATCCTCAGCTCTATACCGAGGCCGGCTATCTCACTACTTTCTAATGGCAAAGTTTGTTCAACTAAGGTTCTAAGGTCCGTTATTGCTTCACGACACCACGCGGAGGCCCGTATTCTCCTTATTTCCCCACGAAGGATACCGGTACCAACCAAAGTGCCACACTAACACAGCCACCGCTTAAACCATATCGGTCTATTTCGTACAGTCTCCATGATCTATTGTTGTTTACCTAAAGAGTATCCCCAGATCCGGGTGTAGGATCTATAGTAACCCCAAACAAACCCTTTAAAGTAAAGCAATCAAGACAATCAAGAGAAAAAATTTAATGACAGAGATCCTAATGTATACCCCACTTATTTAATTCCCCAGCAGAGTCGCCAGTTCTGTAATAAGGTGGCAGAACTGATTTTTTAATACTGGTTTGCGTTATGCATTTTTGTTTGCAAAATGTCGCGATAAGCAAGAGTCGCCACCGACTTCTATTTCATCCAATCATGGAAAAGGAAAAAAGAGAAGAAAAACCTTTTTTCGAGATATTCTGAGTATAGGGGGTAGATTATAGAAAGGGAAGGTGTTAGCACCCTTTCTATCCATGGTTTTCCATGGGCTCTTAGGTACTTGCTCATTTTTCAAATTGCTTGTGTGTGTTTGTCTTGAAAATGTTATACTTCGTGATAACCCTTGTATCAGTCCTCAAGGATATGACGAAGTTTGTTTTGAAAATTTGTTTTCTGAGGTGTTTGTGTGAAAAGTTTTAATTGAGCAAGTACTTAAGATTCTACCTACTCGAAAAAAGATTGTTTGTTGTCGTTTCCTTTAGACAGTGCTATCCTACTATTAAGGAGTAGGTAGCACCGTCGTTGGAGTTGTAAGGGACATTCGAAAGGGACAAGTACAATCACTAAAGCAAAAGTTAGAAAACTTTAGTAATAACCTTAGAGTCTTAAGATCTTTCTGAGGCAACATTTATGAGGCAGCATTCCCGAGGCAACATTCGAATGGGACATTTTGATCTTTTAGACTGGAGGGCAACCACTAAAATCTCCTATGCTTAATGATTGTTTACCGAAGGCAACCGAAGTGGGGTAAACACTAGGAGTGAATATGTGCATATGAATTGTTTCACTTATTTAATCTTTGCACATTAGGTGATCTACCATTTTAATTTCAAGATATTCTTGCCATACAATCCTATTAGCATACATCTAGACAGTTAAATATTTGCAGGAATTTAAAAGTGCGAGAAAATAAACCTAGCTATTACAAGGCTTTGACAGTTACATAATTGTCTTGACGGGAAATAAAAAGGATGAAGCTTAAAACCCTAATTAAAACTATTACAAGCTCGAAACAGTTACAATAATAATTAAACAAATAAAAATGCGCGCGGTAAATTAAATGCGAGGAGAAATTGAAAACCCTAAAATCTAATTGAAAAATATGATTAAGTTATTTTTTGAGAAAAGAATTAATTAAATTATGTACAATAAAACCCTAATTCTAATCATTTTTAATTATAAAAAAGAAGTTGCAATTTACCTAAGCTAAACTAATTTAAATAATTTCAAGAAAATAAAATATTTTTACAAAAAAAAAAGATTTTTGTGTATTTTGGTGGTTTTTTATTTGAGAAAAAAAACAATTTAATTACCAAAATTTAAAACTTAAGTTCTATTTAATTTTAATTGAAACAAAATAATCAAATAAACTAATTAACCTAATTTATTTTCAAGAAAATATTAATTTGAATAAATATTATTAAAAAAGCTCTTTTTTATGATGTGTTGATTTTATTAAAAAATAATAATTTTTGTGTTAATTAATTAAAACAATTAAAGAAAATAATTAAAGAAATTAAAAAAAGAAAATAGAAAAGAAAATGCAAATTGGGCCTGTATGCTAGCAAATGGGGGGTGTCAATCTGAATTTTTCAAGCCCAATAACCCTTTAAACCCGGTCAGCCTTTGATTCCTTGTAGCGTTGACTTGAGGGTGCATCATGGTCCCTCACTGCCTGTGCGTTGGATTGAATGGATGATGAATCCATTGGTTGGAGATTGGTGGAATATGATGGGCATGTAGGATGACAATGCACTAGATTTGTGAATAGAAATTGAGAAAATAATGAAAATTGCTTGGACCTGGGATCGAACCCAGGTCCTTATGCTTCCCACCAACGCGCTTTACCACTGGACCAATCTGTTTTGTTGTATAAACAATGGAAACAAAATATAATATAGAAAAAATAAGTGGATTAGTTGGAAATAAAAAAAAACACGCGCGAAATTCAAATGGCCCAATGGAATCACGCCACCTATCTTCTTTTTCATGGGACCGTCGTATTAGGTATATACCTTTTACCTACAGTCACATGTTCGTAGCCATAGCCCCTGCAAATTTCCAAAATGCACAAGACACACGACAAATGATTTCTAACTATATAGATCCATTCATTTTGATCTCGTGAACATCATGGTACCCTTCTTTTTGCCCAATTTAACCTGTAGAACAAACCCCTAAAATGTACACGCAAACCCTAACAATGGCAAAGGCCCATAT
The DNA here is from genome assembly GCA_948472305.1 of Vicia faba. NCBI lineage: Eukaryota > Viridiplantae > Streptophyta > Magnoliopsida > Fabales > Fabaceae > Vicia > Vicia faba. Next base: position 11,304,915 of record OX451735.1, read on the forward strand.
ATGCGTCAAAACTTTAATCAAACCATTCAGTAAGCTTGCAAACATGTTAATGATCACAAATATTTCAATTAAATGTGCTAACAATGCAAGAATTACATTAATCGATTTTGAAAAAATATGCAAACCGTATGAGTTGTAGAGCATGATTCTGGATGCTTTAGACCTTGCAAATGCTTTCTACAGGTTCAGTGAGTGCCTAGGGAGATGACTTGATCGTTAGAAATGCTTGAAATGGCCTATGGAGCAAGATTGGATCTGCACTTTTCTTTGAAAAGTTCAAGCTTTGTTCTTCTTGTTCACGCCTGCAAAACCTCTTTTTTTGCTTTGTTCTTGTCCATTATATATCTAGGAATGAATTAGGGTTACAAACTTGGATTGAATCTTTGCAATTATAAGAGATTTTATTTGATTTCCATCCTACATGTAAACTTGCTATTTTAAGCCAAATTATCCCTTTCTTGTACCAATTATACTTGATTCATTTTGGCCTTGATAATTCAGCACATTTTGATTGCCAACCTATCCAAAAACCAAATCAAATCATATATTTGCTATTATTCATCAATTATTTGATTTAATTCAATTTTTAATTAATAAAAAATCAAAATAAATTGAAAAATGAAGCAAGTAATGTGTGGGTGAATATTTGAATCGTGGACCACATTATAAGTGATGTGCAAGCATAAAAAGCTAGGCCCATTTAGCAAAAAGTGCATTTTTGAGCACATTTGACTTTTGGCAATTTTACAAAAAGGGTCAACTTTGACAAGGCATATCTCCCTCAATTTTAACCCTAGAGAGGTGTTCTTTGACTATTTTATAAAGCTTAGGATGTTCCCTAAGCAACCCTTTTGGTCTCATCTCAATTGAGTCTTCCATGTTCATATAAGAAGCTTTGACCCAAAAGGTGTTTTTGTTGACTTTTCAAAAGGACCCATAATGTAGAAATTCATATCTTTTTATGGGTGCATATTTTGAACCTGTGGGATAAATATTAATTCTAGTGAATTTCATACTCTTCATAATGAGACTTGGATGGAAAATTTCTGATGAAGCATGTGGAATTTATGCTTGGTCAAAGTTTGGTTGACTTTTACTGAGAAACCCTAATTTAGCAACTTTTGGGTTTTGATGAATATGGAGCATTCCTTGTGGAATCATGATCAACCCTTGATAAAATTATGAAATTAACTTCAAAATGTTAATATTGACCAAAAATCTTGAAGTTTGACTGTATGTGTGTCACAGTTGACTTTTGACCTAATATAGTCGATTCTCAAGCATCAGAGCAGTTGACTAAGCAAACTTGTTGTGCAACGTATGAAACTTGACATGTAGGGTCTTAAGAACATATTAATACCATGGAGAGCATATGAGACCTTTGGGTTCCACCTATCTTGATGAAAATGGAAACCCTAATTTGAGGTATACTGCCTTAGGAGAGAGTTTGTCTGGTCCACTCTTGGGCAACCTTGAGCAAATTGAAGATCTTAATGGACATGTATTAAGTAAAATGAGAGGGAAAATTTTAAGGTACAACAAGACCCTTTCTATCTTAGTTACCTGACTAGTTTCGGCAATGTTTGTAATTTCAAGATCTTCATTTTCAATAATGCATGGCTCTTGCTTGACACCTTGATAATAAACTTCTGCCCCATAGTTCCAGGGCACATCTTTGTCAGAGGAATAGGGGATTGGCCCCTGTGTAGTGATGATTAGGGGTGCCACTCTTGGCTCAGCAGGAATTCTTATAGGGCCTTTAGAGGTGATCCTAATAGGAGCATTTGAAGTGGTGATTATGGAAACATCTTCAAGTCACAGTTCTTGGAAAGTACTTTCAGGAAAACCCTTCACGGATAGAGTTTTCTTGAACAGAATTTCATGGCTATTAAGCAAGCATTGTATATCTTTCTTCAGCCACATACATCCATTAGTTTGGGAAGTACAGTGGTAACAATTTTCAAGGCAGCCCAAAAATAAACCGACTCTCAACAGATTCTTCTTAACGATCATCAAGGGAATAGTCAAATCATTGATGGTGGAGACAAAGGAGACATTGTCAATGGCATTGACACCTTTACCATGATTGGGCATGGGTGCAGTAATCACATTAGGGGTTTGTGAAGGTTCAAACTCAATCACTTTGTTGTCAATCAAATCTTGGATCTTGTTCTTCAACGCTCAATAATTGTTGATGTCATGGCCAGGACTATTTGAATGATAGGCGTATTTCACAATCGAATTATATTTGGGAGAGGCGATATTAGGATTAGGATGAGGATCTCGCAGTGTCACCAAATATTCCTTCAACAAATGTTGTAAAGCTTGAGACAATGGCATGTTGATTCTAGTGAACTGCCTTCTCGGGGCATCTGGCATTTATTGATTGTTTGATTGGTGTGGTCGTTGAAGTAATGTCAGGTTTGAAATTAATACTGCTCCTTTCGACTGATGACGATCATTCTTGATATGACTCCTTTGTCCATAAACAGCACTTACTTCTTTCTTACCAACAAATGGCTTCTTTACAACAGTAGAGGTTGAGGCCATTGGGATCTTCCTGCTTTTGATTCCGCTTTCAACTTATTCCCCAGTTAAAATTAGCTCAGTAAACCCTGACGTAGAACTCCCAATCAGAAAATTAAAGAATGTACCAGTCAAGGTGCCCATGAACATGTCCACCAATTCTCGATCAGTCAAAGGGGGTTGCACCCTTCTAGCCAGGTCCCTCCATTTTTGAGCATACTCCTTAAAGCCTTCGCTTGAGCCCATAGTCATACTTTGTAATTGCATGTGAGTTGGTGCAAGGTCAGCATTGTATTTGTATTGTCTGTAGAAGGCAGCAGCCAGATCCTCCCATGTATGGATATTAGTCCCCTCTAGTTGATAGAACCATTCAAACTCTGTTCCAGATAAGCTCTCTTGGAAGAAATGAACCCATAACTTCCTATTGGCGGTACTTGGTTGAATCTTACAGACATATGAACTTAAGTGAAGTTTCGGACAAGAGACTCCATCATATTTGGCAAAGACAGAGATCTTGAATTTGTGGGGAATGACCACCCCAGGGACCAAACCCAAGTCTCCAAAGTCTAAACTAGGCACTGTTTAGATCTCCACAACCTTAAGTTGGTCTTCTAGCTATTTGTATTTGTCCTCTGCCGATGGGTAATGCTCATTGGAGTAGTCTTCATCCTCATAAATCTAGTTATTTCCACCCCTAGCCCTGGTGCTTCTAACATCCTCGTCTTGATTGTCTTCTTCCTCAGAAGAAGCCTCTTCTATTTGAGCCAGTCGGGCGGGCCCCTTGAACCTTCTTCCCATGTTGAGAATAACAGCCCGCTTCTTAGCCTTCTTTTTGGTGGTAAGGAGTGCCATCATTTCTTGTTGTCCTTTTGCTAAGTTGAGGAGAGTTTATTGGAATTGTGCGTGTTGAGTTTGCAGATATTTGACGGTTTTCTCTAGAGCCATCTTATACTGAAACAAACAGTAAAAGGATAAGGAAACCTGTATCGGGAAACCTGTTTATGATATGATGCATGCTATGTGGATGCAATGTTTTCAAGGACCTTGGGAGATTTAAATTTGCTAGCCAAAAAGGAAACAGAAACAACAACTGCATTAATAAGTTCAAGAGTTACAATTGCCTCTTGGGCTTACAATAAAGAGACAACAAAATAAAACCTCCTAAAACCTAAGACTCAGGTCTCCCAAGTACGCCTCCTCTTTGTGTCAATGTGGGCATTCCGGCTTTGCTCCTCGTGAAGTTGATTGGTGAGCTCCAACACTTTCTTCTTGCTTGCATAGAATCGAGCTTCAAAGGTGTCTCGTTATCCCTTGAGTTGAATCCATGATCTTTGTAACTCTTAAAGATCAGTAGGCATTTCAGGATGAAGAATGGTATAAGGAATGTCCCCCTCAGCAACAGGCTCCATAACTATTGGTAAGATAGCTGGATATGGCATCATGAGATTTTGAGCGTGATCTCGCACCAATTTGAGATAAGGCTCAAGAGGGATGGAATTCTTATGCCCAAAAGTATTGCTATCAACCTTGCTCACCATGCACCAAGCATGTACAAACCTTCAATGATAACCTTGAACATCGTTCTTGTAGTCGAACACAATACCATGGATAAGCGCATCATAAGGACCATCTCTTCGAGCATAAACGAATTGTCGTAGAGCTAGAGAAGGGTTATAAGTAATACCTCCTCTAATTCCCAAGATTGGAACTTTAGGGAACTCCCCCACAACGATCAATGATAGTAACGTCTTCTTGAGATCAAGAGCACCAATAGATATCTATATGAGAAAGCGACACCATCCTTTACGACCATATCAAACTTTGCTCATTCTTCAATATTGATCGAGGAAGGTGTGAAATAATCCACCTAGACAGAAAAGGAAAGCAACACATAAGAGTCCCTCGCTTCCTCATAGTGCGAGTATGAAGAGAGTGCAAAATGTCTCCAAGTAATGTAGGTACAGGGTTACGTGTAAGAAATATTTTGACAGCATTCACATCTATGAGTTGGTCAGGTTTAGGAAAAAAACCAACCCATATATTAGAAGAGCCAAGATCCCCTCAAAAGCTTGAAAGTTTGTGGCATCAAAATACAAACGAGCCTTCTCCATCAGGAATTTAGCCAAAAAGCCTTTGACCTTACTTCTTGTCTTCCAATTAGCTACAATGTCAGAATTCTTCAAATGTAAGGTCGTGGCAATAACTCCAGGTCTTGGAGCTTCCCCTAAACCGGTTAAGGGTATTTGACCAGGAACAGATACTCCTAGTGGTTGAGAGAATTCTTCCATTGTGGGCACCAATTGATAATCAGGAAAGGTGAAAAAATGATGTATAGGGTCAAAGAACTGAAAGAGCGCCCTCATCATGTCTTCTTTAAAGCTTGAGGTAACTAGATTGAGAAGTCGACCATATCTTTTGGTGAATGGAGAATTTTCAGGAACCCTTGATGCTAACTCTTTAGGTTGAGGAGGCACCCTTATGAAGTTGATTCATATGGTATTTCTGCGAGCGAAAGCCATGTCCTACAAAATAGAACAAAGATAAATCCCTAGGTCCTTGAAATGGTTAGTGAAAATGTTATGACATGATGTCATGATGTTATTCTTTGATCAAATAATCATACACAAACAAAACACACAAGGTCTTAGGTTTAGGCTTTCATGGTGTTTATAGGTAAGTACCCTCTTGTAGTTTTAGTTGGTTCAACTTGTCCTAAAAGAAGTAATCGGTTTCTAGGAGCCTCAAAATCACTGAACTTTCTTCATCGGGCATTGTTTTAGTTCAAGCAACCAAACTGCAGCCAAAATATCCTGAAAGTCCAATCTCAATGAGTGTAGTATTGAATATCAACCAACTTTAGTCTTGAACCAAAGCCAGCTATCTCACTACTTTCTAATGGCCAAGTTGTTCAACTAAGGTTCTATGGTCAGTTAGTGCTTCATGACACCATACAACGGCCCTGTATTCTCCTTGACTGGACTCAAGGGACACCGATACCAACAAATATGTCAGACTAACGTAGCCATCACTTCAACCGTGTTGGTATTACATTGTATAGTACCCACGATCTATTACTACTTACCTAAAAATGCCCCAGATCTGGGTATAGGATCTATACAAGAAATAAACCCAAGCATAACCCACAAATGTAAAGAAAACAAGGAAAACAAGGAAAACAAGTAAAGAAAATAAAGGTGATATAGCTCTTAAGGTAACCCCACTTTTGCTAATAAATTTCCCCAGCAGAGTTTCCAGTTTTGTGATAGGGTGGGAGAACTGACTTATGTGTTTTGCATTTTATCGCAAATGCTGCGGATAGCAAGAGTCGCCACCGACTTTTCTTTTATCCAATAAAGGAAAGGGTGAAAATAATAGGAAAGACCTTTTGAGAATTTTCTTGAGTTCGAGGGGTAGGTTATGAAAAGGGAAGGTGTTAGCTGTAACACCTCATTTCTACCCAGAGAATAATAAGAAAATCAGAGTTCAACATAAATATGATGCTACATTTTCAACTAAAATCAATCTTCATTTAATCGCATACAAACAGTTACATAACACTTAACTCGGATGAACCGATAACAATCTGATTTATTCTTCAAAATCAAACAACTTTTTATTGATAAGCAACAGAATATACATACTCAACTTCAATTCACTTAACATCTTTTATTCAACTAAAACAACCTCAAGACAACAATTATTTCATGTAATCAACCTAATAATTCAGCAACTGAAATAATAATCAACAACTAAACTTCAAGCGTTCATCCCCCCAAGTGATATGTATCAGAGTGACAACACCGACTCGGACAAACGAGGTAATAACTATCCTTCTTGATTATCTGCACGTTACCAACAGAGGACAACATTCAAACATAAGGGGTGAGATATCAAACTATATAATTAGTCATATGATAAATAATATATTAAATCAGATCATATAAAATCACTACTTCACAACTTACAAACAACTTTAATCACAATAAAGCATCAACACGACATAACTACTAAATTCATAGCTTTTAGATAATACTTGTCACAACAAGTCAACAACATAAAGCAACAACTAATCTATCTTCACCGCAACTCAAGATGCAACATCAAATGCGACTCAATCACAATGCACATGCATGTGGTACTATTGGAGAAGAACTCTCAACTTAAAATTTTCCAATTAATAGAGGCATCAACAAGGCATAAGCCTTCTTCGCAGTTTGCCAATACAGGCCTTCACAAAATCCGAAAATACATGCCATCACAGAGTATGCAAATCTTTGTGATTCAATGAATGCACCATCACATACTAACAACAATCATCATTCATCGCAAGGCATAAGACCATATCACCATTATTACCAGTAAATAGAGGTAATTCATCATCATCTAAAATCTCTGCAACTTCACATTATCAACAAGAATTCACAGAGAAAATAACAATAACACAACATCTCAACATTGGTCGTAGGACTATAACATAACATTTCCCATAAATAGAGGCAATTCAACCAAATTAATCATCACCTGCAATTTCATATTTTTCAGCAAGGTATACAACACAATTCCATAAACCAAAACCATTCAACTTAATTCGACTTCAACTGCAAATCAACTTTATTCTACATAATTCTAACAAAACAAACCAACTAAAAATACTCATATGTATATACGACTCACTCCGATAATTTCAACTAATTTCGGTTAACTACTTTTACCACCTAAATCTACAAATTTGGCTAATCGGTATTGTTTTATATACTATTATTACTACTATTTATTTATACTGCTACTAATCAATATATTCTACTAGATTACGCTATCTCTATTATTTATCTTACTGCTATTATTGGTCTCCACCAAAACTACTTGTTTGCTATCTACAACTTCTATTACTATAACTTTCTGCCAGTGACAAATATTAGTTATAAACCAAAACCAATTTCAACTTATTCCTCCTGTTACTGAAATTATCCATTATAGTTTATGTATGAAAATTTGCAATTTCTACATCTACTGATACTTCCTAACAATGCCCAGCTTAATTAGTTCATACACTATTATTTCTGCTACTCTTACATATACATCTTGCTATTCATTCGACTAAAGCATTACAATTTATTCCCGCAACTTCTTTAATTCAATCTGATACTAAATTATTTTACTAATTATATTAATTTATTAATAATATAAGATATGACATAGTCTTTCCACCATGCCTATATGTTCTTTCGTGTCTCATCTCAGGACAACAACTCAATAATAACCATAACAATATTATAACAGAAATACGATTTAAAATCAACACATTATGAACATTCACTGACAACTAAAATTGCAGGACTGATAATCTTCACAGAATCACAATATAACCGCGTCAACAACAATTCATGGCACAAATTTATACAAGCCAACCCCACATACAGTTTATCATATACCCGGTTATAGAGATTGAACCTTACTCTTACATGGTTTGGTTTGAAGGTAAATCTAAGGGTATCCGATTGAATCTCCTCTTGGCCGCTTGGTGTAACTTCCACGTATCCCTCTTCTTCTCCTCAAAACTCTTATTTTTCTCTTCTCTGCAACTTCTCTTGTACCAAAACCTTCCAAGATTTTTTTCTCTCTAGATCGGAATCAAAGCTGAAAATTTTCCCAAATATGCAGCTACAGTGCGATGATGACATCTCCTAACTCAGACATTATTTTGAAGATCCCAACGGTCAAAAGTTAGATGTAGGTGTTGCGAAACTACCCTCAAAATTTGAGAATGATCTAATGGTTAACGAATCAGGGATTTCCGATTTAGTGATACTACTGCAATAAAATCGTGAATGAGTTTCTCCCATCTATTCTCTCACTTTTCTCAATTAACCTAATTCCATTTATATCCACTTAACCTTATAATTCTAGTAATTCTTATTGGGCCAATATCCACACTCTCATATTTACTATATGACATCACTTAAATAAGCCCAATAATTAACCTTATAATGCTCCAATATATTTAATATTATTAAACCACCATTTAATCAAATAATGTCACAGAGCAACTTAATAATAATTCACAACATTGCTCAACTCCAACTAATAATTTTAATTTTATAATTAATTAAATTATCGGGGTGTTACAACTCTCCCCCACTTAGGATATTTTCGTCCTCAAAAATCTACTCGATACTTCCATCCTTAACGCGAACCTCATATCTAACTCTCTAATCCTCAAACTCTGCGTTTACCAACACTTCGGCCACTACTTTTTAACATAGTAACAACTCAATCATGATGTAAATCTACTACACGCATGCTAATCACTCAAGACCCTCACAACATATATGTCAATAACTTACCAACATTTTCGGCAACACTCTGACATAACAACCCCCAAAATAGAAATGTAACAACCATAACTCACTTATACTTGGATATACCACGTCACCTATTAATAACTTTCCCAACACCAAAGCGTGTATACAACTTTATTCTCATACGTATATGTATGTCAACTATCAATAAAATATCAACAACTCTATTCACTATTATAGTGACATCAACATAGTCAACAAAATTAACTTCGTCATATTATAGGATATTATTCATCATTTATGGTAACCAACAATAACATCTCAATAATGATAAAAAAATCATTACAACATCAACTTAATTGTATAATTCAGCAAGCATACCCATAGCTCACTATCAACCAACAATCCACAATAATCTTCTTATAAAATCCGCAAATATTTACTAGTAAACATAGTGCCCTGGTACAACATCTCTATATCAACCATCCACCAAATCAAGCATGTAAATTAAGACACACCATTCCCATAGGCTTCTGATGTTTTAATCCTTCACTTTTAATGAGTCGTACACGCATAGCAATTGTGCCACATCACGCTTCAGCTGCGCAACTCTGATCATCCATCTTAAGTCATTGTCCTCATTAAATTTTCCGTCGATTATATGGTTTACAAGTTTCAATCTAATCCCAAACTTTCTTTAACATTTGTTATAAAATCGTTGATCACTTGATATTCTTAATCTTTCACTTTGCGATGTTAGGTCGCATACAAACCCACTACTCTGAACTGTTCCTTACGTCTCAACTCTCACTCAACGACTCCTCTACTAACTTCATACAAACTGGTGAGCGATTATTCTCGCGATATAACATCCATACTTTTTCACACCATTAAGATAGCAAGACAAATCTATAACATCCAACATAATCTCGTCTACTATTAACAATGGATTGAGGGTGATCAATTCCTCAATTTGTCAATTAGTATTTGACAACCATAAGGGAGTATAAATCGTTGTACCAAACCATAATAGTGTTTCCTTAAAACTAGTATTCAAGTTTTCTAAAACACAACATGTCTAACCCTCATTCACCCACCATCCCACGATGATCATTCATTTTCTAACTCGAGATTTGTTGGCATATCAATACATTATAAATCCTTCCACTCTAGTCTGCGTCTTTATCTACATAAAGGATTCTAACAACATTCTTAAACTCTTAATCCTCTTCCGAATTTCACAACATCAAAAATACATGTATCTGCACCTCTCAAACTCATTCCAGTCACACTCTCAACATTATCATCTTATCTAACAACATTTCATATATATCACCACCTCAAACAACTACGGTAGTAATTATCTAAGCTCAACAAGCTACTAACCTCTATAACAGACTTCATCGTTCTCCAACTTAGAACTGCATCCACCTTGAATGGATCTACATACACTTTCACTTGGAAATAAAATTACTCAAGAGAACTCTTCTCCCAAAACTATAACATACATCCTGACAACTTAGCATAAATCTTCCTCCTTTTTAACACCGTAAATTCCACACAACTTTGCACTATCGTCTTTCGTTCTAATTAATAACACCAAAGCTTTTCAAATGATACCTTTTATTTCACAATAACTTTAAATAAATCTTCCAATTGCTCCTTTAATTCACCCAACTCCGACGCTGACGTGTCGTACAACACTGAAGAACAAGTCTAGTCCCAAAGAAAAGATTAACAATAAACTGCACTTACTTCCAATATCATCGTGTGATAAATTAATCTATTACATCTATTGTAACAATTTTTAAAATGAAGCTCATTTCTTTAGATTTCCAACGCTTCAAACAGAACTCAAATCGAATGCCTGGAACTCTATTTATGAATTTTCGAAGTCCCACAACAATTCTGCAGTTTCCTGCGATTCGCTTATGGAAATTCCACTCTGAAACTCATTTGTCTTCAACTTAGACATATTCCAAACAACTCTTAACATATCTCGTGCTCCCAAACTTCTTATAACTCGAGAGATGCATTCCTCCGCCAAAGTTAAGGTTCCAAAATACCAGGGCAACAACTCTTTTTGAAAAGCTACTCACTTCTTCAAGTTTCGACTCAGACTCGCGATTCACAACTACTTATCAACGTCAACTACTTCCGACAATCACTTATGTGATCCCAACACGAAAGTTACAGCAACTTTATTATTCCATCATTGTTCAAACATTGACATCTTACACTTGCTTCATAAATCAACAAATATTACATCGCTCTTCATTCTTCGAGAAGTAAGCACCAACAATGTCTGATCAATTTCTCTCAGGGAGCTCTAACTCAACTAACAACAAGATGTTAAATCCAAGTAAACTTCAAATTCGGGAACAATAAGACTCCAATAATTCTTGCATTGTCGTCGTCGGCAGCACATCAAACCAACACCTTTCAATTGAACATATTCGAGAAGTAAAGCTTCTCCCCCACTTATCTTCAACCAACTTCCTGCAATTAAGGCAAACAAGTACCAACAGTGTTTCACACACTTGTCGCCCACTAAGGAACAAACAACATTAGACAACTTGGTAGGACGGATCAACCTGCTCTTACACCACTAATGTAACACTTCATTTCTACCCGGCAGATAATAAGAAAATCATAGTTCAACATAAATAGGATGCTACATTTTCAACTAAAATCAATCTTTATTTAATCGCATACAAACAGATACATAACACTTAACTCGGATGAACCGATAACAATCTGATTTATTCTTCAAAATCAAACAACTTTTTATTGATAAGCAACGGAATATACATACTCAACTTCAATTCACTTAACATCTTTTATTCAACTAAAACAACCTCAAGACAACAATTATTTCATGTAATCAACTTAAAAATTCAGCAACTGAAATAATAATCAACAAGTAAACATCAAGCGTTCATCCCCCCGAGTGCTATGTATCAGAGCGACAACACCGACTCGAACTAACGAGTTAATAACTATCCTTCTTGATTACCTATATGTTACCAACAGAGGGCAACATTCAAACAGAAGGGGTGAGATATCAAACTATATAATTAGTCATATGATAAATAATATATTAAATTAGATCATATAAAATCACCACTTCACAACTTATAAACAACTTTAATCACAATAAAACATCAACACGACATAACTACTAAATTCACAGCTTTTAGATAATACTTGTCACAACAAGTCAACAACATAAAGCAACAACGAATCTATCTTCACCACAACTCAAGATGCAACATCAAATGCGACTCAATCACAATTCACATGCATGTGGTACCATCAGAGCAGAACTCCCAACTTAAAAATTGTCAATTAATAGAGGCATCAACAAGGCATAAGCCTTATTCGTAGTTTACCAATACAGGCCTTCACAAAATTCGCCAATACAGACCATCACAGAGTATGCAAATGTATGTGACTCAATGAATGCACCATCACATACTAACAAATATCATCATTCACCGTAAGGCATAAGCCCACATCACCATTATTACCAGTAAATATAGGTAATTCATCATCATCTAAAATCTCTGGAAATTCACATTATCAACAAGAATTCACAGAGACAATCATAATAACACAACATCTCAACATTGGCCATAGGCCTACAATATAATATTTCTCATAAATAGAGGCAATTCAACCAAATTCATCATCACCTGTAATTTCATATTTTTTCGCAATGTATACAACACAATTCCATAAACCAGAATCATTCAACTTAATTTGACTTCACCTAAAAATCAACTTTATTCTACATAATTATAACAAAACAACCCAACTAAAAATACCCATATATATATACGACTCACTCTGACAATTTCAACTAATTCCGGTTAACTACTTTTACCGCCTAAATCTACAAATTCGGCTAATCGGTACTGTTTTATATACTGTTATTACTACTATTTATTTATACTGCTACTAATCAATTTATTCTACTAGATTATGCTATCTCTGTTATTTAGCTTACTTCTATTATTGGTCTCTGATAAAACTACTTGTTTGCTATCTACAATTCTATTACTACAACTTCCTGCCAGTGACAAATATTAGTTATAAACCAAAACCAATTTCAAGTTATTCCTCCTGTTACTGAAATTCTCTGTTATACTTTATGTATGATAATTTGCAATTTCTACATCTACTGATACTTCATAACAATGCTCAGCTAAATTAGTCCATACACTATTATTTCTGCTACTCATACATATACATCCTGTTATTCATTTGACTAAAGCATTACAATTTATTCTTGCAACTTCTTTAATCTAATATGATACTAAATTATTTTACTAATTATATTAACTTATTAATAATATAATATATGATATAATCTTTCCACCATGCCTATATGTTCTTTCGAGCTTCATCTCAGGACAACAACTCAATAATAGCCATAACAACATCATAACAGAAATACGATTTAAATAAATTACAAAACCACTTCATCAACACACTATGAACATTAACTGACAACTAAAATTGCAGGACTGATAATCTTCACAGAATCACAATATAAGCGAATCGACAACAATTCATGGCACAAATTTATACAACCCAACCCCACATATGGTTTATCATATACCCGATTATAGAGATTGAACCCCACCCTTACCTGGTTTAGATTGAAGGTAACTCTAAGGGTCTCCGATTGAATCTCCTCTTGGACGCTTGGTGTAAATTCCACGTATCCCTCTTCTACTCCTCAAAACTCTTATTTTTCTATTCTCTGCAACTTCTCTTGTACCAAAACCTTCCATGATTTTTTTCTCTCTAGATCATAATCAAAGCTGGAAATTTTCCCAAATATGCAGCTACAGTGCAATGATGATATCTCCTAACTCAGACCTTACTTTGAAGTTCCCAACGGTCAAAAGTTAAATGTAGGTGTTTTAAACCTACCCTCAAAATTTTAGCATGATCCAACGGTTAACGGATCAGGGGTTGCCGATTTAGTGAGACTACTGCAATAAAAATGGGAATGAGTTTCTCTCATCTATTCTCTCACTTTATTCAATTAACCTAATTCTATTTATATCCACTTAACCTTGTAATTCTAGTAATTCTTAATGGACCAATATCCACACTCCCATATTTACTACGTGACATCACTTAAATAAGCCCAATAATTAATCTTATAATGCTCCAATATATTTAATATTATTAAACCATCATTTAATCAAATAATGTCACAGAGAAACTTAACAACAATTCACAATATTGCTCAACTCCAACTAATAATTTTAATTAAATAATTAATTAAATTACCGGGGCGTTACATTAGCACATTTTTCATCTGCAGTTATCTACGAGCTCTTAATTGCTAGCTCACTTTGAAATGATTTGTGTTTTGTGTAAGTTAAAAAATATGTTGAAGATGTTTTGAAAGTGGTGATTTTATAATGATTCTCGTATCGTTGAGAATGTATGCAAAATGTTTGTTTTGGAAATATTTTGAAAATTCCTTAGTATTGTAAACTTTGTAATGATTCTCGTATTGTTGAGAATGTATACAAAATGTTTGTTTTGAAAATATTTATTTGAAAAGAAAGTGTTTGAAAAGATGTTTGTTTTTGAAAGTGTGAGGTGCGGAAATGGTTTTAATTTGTGAACAAACAATTACGAGTAATCTACCTACTCAACAAGTCGTCGTTCTTTTCCTCCTCCTTTAGATAATGTTATTTTACTATTGGTTGGTAATGAGCCATATCATTGGATGTGAAGACGGGCGTGGGTCATCGTACAGTCATAGAAGGCAACTTGTAAGATGTTTTAGCAATTTGTCGTAAGGGACTAATATCGTTTACCGAAGGCAACATTAAAGGGTCGTCGAGGGACTATCATCTTTTAAACGAGTGTCTTTGCTAAAATATTTGACGTTCGAGGGACATGACTGTTTTTATTCGAGACAACAAAGTGTGGGTTATCCTAGAGGTGCATGTGTGCAAAGTGTGTTTTATTCAATTATTTTATCTTGAATTATGGTTGTCTAGGTTTGATTTTAAGTCTTGTCATGCAAATCCTAATTACTAACAATAATAAGGAAAGTGATAAATTGCGGAATTTAAATATCCTACGCTATTACAACACTTTGGGAATGGGGTGTACAAGTTTGTGAATAAGGGGAAAGAAAGCAATAAAGTCCTAATTATCTATTACAAACCATTAAATCAAGAATAATAATAATAGAATGCACAAAATGTAAAGATGAAGAAGAAAAAAGGAATTGTTTTTTGTGTGATTTTGGATGGAAAAAGGTCTTAATAATTAACCTAATTAAACTAATTAATTTTAATTACAAGAAAAGTTAATTAATTATTTTAAAGAAAAAACCTAAAATCTAAGTTAATTAAAATAAAACCTAAGTCTAATTTAATCGTCTAAGATATAATCTTTGAGGTTTTATTTGTTTTTTTTTAAAATGAAGTAAATAAAATAAAATAAAAAGAATTGAATTAATATATTTTAAATCTAATTATTCAAGAAAAATATATTTTTTGTATTTTTGGTTTAAATAAAATAAATAGATAAATGAAAATAATGGAAATATAAATAGAAACAAAAATAAATGGGCTGGGTGTCAAAATGTAAAATGGGGGTTAAAAAGTCATTTTTGTCAGGCCCAATATGTTTTTTTTTGTTTGAAAATAGAAAACATAAAAATAAAAAATGATGTGGGCTTGCGCATGATATAGAAAATGGGGGGTGTATGAAATAAAATCAGTCAAGGCCCAGAAATAAAGTCCAACGCTTGTTGATTCAGTGTGATTGATTTCTGGGAGTGCATCATGGTCCCACTCATTTGCAGCGCTGGATCTGGTTGCTTGCCTGATCTGATGTTGTTGATATGAAGCCCATGATAGGCACGTGTGGCTTATATGTACATAATCTGTAATAACAAAATAAGTGAAAAACAAAAGGGTACCACTGGGGCTCAAACCCATGTCCCTATAGATCAATGCCTTAACGCGTGCTTCTCTGCCACTGGGGTGACTGTTTCATCCGTTAATAATACAACTTGAAATAAACTTAAAATAAACTCAATTCTGAAAATTGAACTTCATCTTCTTCCTCCCTCGCGCGTGCCTAACAACACCACCATTTTTTATTTTTGGAACTTCCTCATTTCTCAACCAAATCAGAAAATGTAAATATAAAACTTGCTTGAAATTTCACCACGAATCCAACCATATAAATTTCATAAGCTATAAATCAAAGATGAATGAGAGTTTTGCTGGTACCAAATAATACCTAATTTTTTTAGAAAGTTCAACTTCAAAATTCACATCACTCAGGCAATATAAATGAAAATTAAAGGCATAGTTAGCTTCTGGACAATGATGTCTATATTTTTCATTCACAAAGTGACCATTAATGATGCTTGTATAAGGAGTTCAAAGTTGAGAAAACTTACCTCAAAACTGAAAATCGTATTTGGAGTTTGAGCACTCCTTGAGGTGTTGTGATGATTTGGATAGCTTCACTGAACTCCTACGAAGTTATTGCAATGCTTACTTTGAGCTGAAAGTGGATGAATTCTTCTGGAGAAGTCAAGTTGCACAGCTGAGTTTTGAGTTTAGAAGATGATGAAGATGAAGTTACAGTTATGAAACAGGGGTGGGGATGAGTTGTATATGATGTGTAGAAGCTTTGTGATTGAATTAGAGTGAAAGCGCACGAGTATATTGTGAGTTTGAAGTTTTTGGCAAGAAATTGTAACAATGGAGTTTTTGTGTACAGTTCTGAGTTTCAGGGAGTTTGTGAGTGTTCCAAGGCTTGTGGATTCATCCATTCTCTTGCAAATGGCTTATCTATTTATAGAGGAAATATTTTATGGCTCTAGTGATCAGAAATCAAAGATCACATGTTATCATTATGTGACTTGATTTTGAAGCAATCTTGAAAATCATAGTTTCAATGCATAGTACAAGGACTTTATAGGGTGGTTAGAGGCTTTAGATATGTTGCTTCTGAGTATATATGGTGAGTGTATGCAGAGGGAGCAAGTGAGAGGCTTAAGAAGTTGACATTGTGATTAAAGTTGGCTTTTCTAAAATGGAAGTGTGAACTTTGTTCCATTAATGGAAAAATCACTTGGAAAATGACTCAAATGCTTGGAAAATGGCTCAATCAGTTGTGTAAACATTTAATTATTGAGTGATTTGCAAGTTTGAAGGCATGCAAATCAATATTATGCGGCATGCTTGAAGATTTGATCATAAGGTTCATCACAAAATGACCTAAAATTTAAGTTTGTGATGCCATCTTCTTCTCTTTGAAACTTCTAGCTCAAGCATGATCTCTTCAAGTTCTTTGACATTTTTGAAAGCTTGAAACATTTTCTACAACCTTAATGTTGACCACTTTGGCTAAATCAAATTGGAACTAGGTAAAAAATTTCCAAGAAGTTGGGACAAAAAATCTGACCAAACTTGCTAAAATTTTCACTAAGTGTTTTGTAAAAACGTCATACTTCATGAACTTATATCTTCAAATATAAGCATTTTTTGGAAATCAACCCTAAGGGACAAATTTGTATAATTCATCAAGATCTACACCTTTCATGTTGAAAGTTTTCCTTGAATCATCTTGCATCTTGGTGAAAAATTGTCATGAAGTGGTGAAATAATCAAGGTCAAAAACACTTAGAATTTTTCTAAGTACTAAAAACCTTGACTTTTGTTGACTTTTCTTGATTTTATTGATTCTTGATGATCAAGTTTTATATTTTTTAATGTCTTTATGGATTTTGAGCTTTAAAATTCAATGTTGACCAAAAAGTCAAAGTTTGACTTTTTGTGTATCAGTTGACTTTTTATCTGTTGATAAAATTTCAACTATCAATCCATTGATCTTGAGAAATTATTTAAGTCATGAAATTAGGTCAAGATATTTTGTTTGAGTCTTTGAGATCATTCTTCAAGCCATTAGGTCATGTACTAGGTCAAAAGTCACTGATCAGTCATTCTCAATCAAAATCCTAATTTTGACAATTTTGCCCATTTGAATGATTTTCTTGACAAATTGTGATCAACCCTTGGTCAATTGATGAATATGACTTCAAAATGTTGATGTTGGCCAAAAATAATGAAGTTTGACTGTATATTGACCATAATTGACTTTTTACCCAATACGATTGATTTTCAGTCATCTGATCAATTGACTGCGCAAATTTGTGATGCAAGACTTGAAACTTGGTATGAGTAATCTTGGAGACCTATAATGAACCATGAAAGTCATTTGAAGCATCAAAAGTCCAATTATCCTTGAGAAAACCAAAACCCTAATTTGTGGAGTCACTGCTTAGGAGGTGAGCTTGTTTGATTAAACTCTTGAGAACCCTTGAGCATTTGAGATCTTTGGTGAGAAATGTCTTGAGAAAAGTGAGGGAAAATTTTTGGGTACAACACTCGAGTTCTACTAGCAGATGACACGATTTTCCATAAACTAGTTTGAATGGTGTAGTTTCCATGGGTGTCTTATAGGCTGTTATATCTGCCCACAATGCCTCGTGTAATTTGGACGACCAATCTTTCCTAGAAGTGACAACTATTTTTTCTAAGACTTTCTTAATCTCTCTGTTGGAGACTTCTACTTGCCCACTTGTTTGGGGATAATATGGTGTTGCTACACGGTGTCAGACTCCATAATTCACTAATAGTTTTTCAAATATTTTCGAAATGAAATTAGATCCACCATCACTGATAACAAGTCTTGGCACACCGAATATGGGAAAGATTATATTTTTAAAGAGCTTAATTACTACTTGTGCGTCATTTATTGGAGAAGTTACGGCCTCGATCCATTTTGACATGTAATCTACAACAATGAGTATGTATCTATTTCCAAAAGAGGATGGGAAAGGTCCCATGAAATCAATTCCCTACACATCAAATACTTATACTTCTAAAATTCCTTTTTGAGGCATTTCGTCGCGTCTGGAGATGTTGCCAGTGCGTTCGGTCGCAGTTTATGACTGTAATATCGACAATAGAGGCCAACTTGTAAAATTTTAGCGCAAGTATTTGAAGTGCTTGCATGTCCACCATAGGTAGCAGCATGACAATGGGAAATTATGTTTTTTATTTCATCTTCAAGGACACATCGACAGAAAATACCATCGACGCCTCTTTTGAATAGCAGAGGCTCATCCCAATAATCTTGTTTAAGATGGTGGAAGAACTTCTTCTTTTGTTAATAGGTTAGATCCGGTGGAAGCACTCTAGAAGCCAAATAGTTAACAAAGTCGGCGTACCATGGAAATATGTTTTTAGTGTAAACTGCTTCTGCGACTTTGTCCATCTTAGTATTAAGAGTTATGGGGGCATTCAATGGTGTTGTTTTCTAACTGGGCTATGAGTTATTCGTAAGGGAAATTATCGTTGATATGTACTTGTTCAAGCTTAATGCCTTCCATTCTAGATAAGTGATCAGCTACTACATTTTTAATGCCTTTCTGTCTTTGATTTCTAAGTCAAACTCTTGTAGGAGTAAGATCCATCTAAGTAATATCGGTTTGGCATCCTTTTTGCTTAATAGGTATCTAATCGCAGCATGATCAGTATAGATAATTATCTTTGCTCCTACTAGGTAAGAACAAAATTTATTTAGGGAAAAGACGACATCCAAAAGTTCCTTTTTGGTGGTGGTGTAGTTCATCTTTGCAGGATCTAGGGTTCTACTGGCGTAATAGATCGCATGAAGCTTTTTATCCGTTCGTTGTCCTAAAACTGCCCCTATAGCATCACACATGATAATAGGTGCGATAATAAGAGTTGTTTTTAATTGTTCGAATGCTTTTAAGCATTTGTCGTCGAAATTGAATTTAGCGTCTTTCATTAGCAGTCCAGTTAGCAGTTTGGTTATTTTAGAGAAATCTTTAATTAATCATCGGTAGAAACCGACGTGTACTAATAGACTTCGTATTTCTCTTACGCTTTTCAGAGGTTGAAGGTTTTCTATAACTTCTATTTTTGCTTTGCCAACCTCAATCCCTTTGTCGGATACTATGTGTCCAAGTACGATTCCTTATCGGACCATGAAATGGCATTTTTCCCAATTTAATACGATATTAACATTTACGCATTGTTCAAGTACCATTTCTAAGTTCGATAAGCATCCTTCAAAGCTTTGTCCACAGACAGAGAAAACATCCAGAAATACTTCCATGATGTCATCTATAAAATCAGTGAAAATTGACATCACGCACCTTTGGAATGTTGTGGGAGCATTGAATAGTCCAAACGGCATTCGTCTATAGGAAAATGTACCATAAGGACAAGTGAATGTAGTCTTTTCTTTATCTTCGGGGTGTATATGGATTTGGAAAAATCCCAAATAACCATCTAGATAGAAAAAATGGGAATGCTTAGCTAGTCTTTCGAGCATTTGATCAATGAAAGGTAAAGGAAAATGATATTTTCGAGTGGCTTTGTTTAACTTCCTATAGTCAATACACATTCTCTATCCAGTTTGGGTACGTTCTGCTACGGATTCACCTTTTACGTTACTGACCACTGTAACACCTCTTTTCTTTGGTACAACATGTACCGAGCTAACCCATTTACTGTCGAGTATAGGATATATGATTCCTGCTTCTAATAAATTTTGTACTTCTTTCTTAACTACATCACTGTTGCAACTGTTTTATAAATCAAGAGTCGCCACTATTAGTTTTTATCCTAGGGAAATGCATCTAATAGGAAACCCTAATTCGCAGACAGAGATTCTAGGTTTCGGACTTCATTAGACGAAAGGAAGGTGTCAGGCACCTTTCATCTACCTTGTTCACAAGTATACTAGGTTTTAGGTTTAAATTTCGGGTTAAACAACGTTTTAAATTTTAATTAGGAGGAAAGGGTTTGTTTTTTTATAGGGGAACTCGCCACAATTTTTGATCGTATGCCTACGTATCCTCTTATGAGGAATCAGAGTCTCAATTCGTAGTTCGTATGGGGTTGGTGTTTTTTAGGGGTTTCAAGTGTATTTTGAATCACCTCGCATTTGACCGGGAATAGTGATTGCAGAGATTTTGGCTAAATGCGCGATTAGTCAAAATTCGTTTGAAACCCTTTTGCAAAAAACAGTTGTTTAGCTTAATTTGTTGTGAAAAATAGTTTGATGTTGGTTAGTATTTTTTAATCGTATTAATTGTGAAAATATCTTGATTAATGCATGGGTAAAAAAATAATTTAATGCAAATATAGAAAATATATGTTCATGAGTTTTAAATAAAAATGATTTATTTACATGATATAATAAATAATAATAATAATAATATAAAAATATTATTAATAATAATTGTTATAAAAGGAATAAATAATTATAATAATAATAAAAAGAAATAATATATAAAGAATAGATAAAAATATAATACAAAAGAAATAATAAAAAATAATAATTTAGCTAAATCTGGGGGGGTGTAATTATAGTTTGATCAGTAAAATAAGGGGGTGCTACTAAGTAATATGGGCTAGGCCCATTATGCATTCTGGACAGGGGGTGTGTTTGGTTTGACGGTTTAGTAAAGTGGCATAAAGGGGGGTGTAAAACACAGTGGGCTTAGGCCCAAAACGATTGCAGTGAGGCACGGTGGGATCACGTGTAGCACGGGTGCACAATGTTATCATGCAGCCTTGGCCTACAGTCGTCAGATCGACATCACGCAGATGGCTACAGGGGAATATATTTACTATTGTGTGCTAACTCTTATGGAATTGAAACGGATTATATACTTTTTTTTACATTTTTATTAACATTTTATTTGTTTACAGTTACAGTAGAAACCCCTTCCTCTCTCTCACGAACACCAATCCTAATTCTCCCTTAACCCTTCTTCTTCAGTGGCGGCTCAAACAAACAAACCCCTACCGTCTACCAACCCACAACCCTTAACCAAACAACAACAATAAAAGATGAGAAATTTTACCCCTCTTTGTTATTTTCTGTTCCGATTATGAATTTCGATGGGCTAATCCTTCTTGTTCTCTTTTGATTGCAGATTCCAGTGAGCTAGAGGTGGCGCGGCGGAGTGTTGAGGATGGCGATGTCCGGTGGTAGCGGTACAATTAGGGCTCCAGAGATTGAAACCCCAATTGCAGTGGCTTGGTTCGTTCTTCGCGGTTTTCTTCCGCAATCGTCCCCTTCTCCAAATCAAGCTTCTTTCTCGGTTCTTCTTCTTGTTATTCAACCGTCCTCCCCCCTTTCTACTGTTAGTTTCGTTATTTATAGGGCTTTTAATTTTAGGGATTTTATAATCAATTCTTGTTACAGATTGGCATAGGTTAGGGGTTAGATGTAGAAATTAGGGATTTCCGGATAATAGTTGATTGAATTTTGTAATTGATTGGAGATATTGTAATTGATTTCAATTGGAATGTAGGAGATTAAATTGTATAATTGATTTACTTTACTATCAATTTTCAGATTTGGATTGTTTAAAAGATTTAGTTTAAGATTAGATTTGATTTAATTTGAACAGTACTTATTGTTGATAAAAAACAAGCGTGATTTTTGGGTTATTTGCATAGTTGTTGTTTTTTATTCACTTTGGGCCTGCGCACTACCTTAATGGAATTAGGCCTTGCGTCAATTATCAATTATCCAGCATGTTAATTTTCTGTTACAGCAAAATGTTTTCTAAGCCCAACCTACTTATTTCTAAACAAAAGAAAAATTTAATAAACAAATTTAAAAAAATGATTTTTAACAAAAACTTTACTGTAATAAATATATTACATTCCTAGCAAAGAATTTTGTTTATTTATTTTTCTTAAAATAACAAAATTTCTAATGTTAATACTTTTCTTCTAGAGCAATAATAATGCCAAACCACAAAAATGCATTAGTCTTATTAGAACCTTAATGGGCCTATTAACTGATAATCACACCCCTTCCTCTGCTATTCAACTGCTAAAATGAAAACGGGCCAATTTCAATGGGTTTTCAGATTGCAACTTCACCCTTCCTTCTTGTTAACAGCAATTTTTCAAATGGGCCTTATTAATTAAAAACTTAATTGTTATTTGAATAATTTTCCATTTTCACATCGCATGGGCCATTGGCCAACATGCTTCGCGAATGGGTTCACGGTTACATGAGTCTTTCTGATTTAGAAAACCCT
Organism: Vicia faba; assembly: GCA_948472305.1. Lineage (NCBI taxonomy): Eukaryota > Viridiplantae > Streptophyta > Magnoliopsida > Fabales > Fabaceae > Vicia > Vicia faba. The sequence goes on from OX451735.1 coordinate 11,327,901, forward strand.
GCTTTCCTGAATTTAAATCACATCCCCTAATCGTATTGGATAAAGATGGGCCATCAGATACTGCTGTACCATATTTAATTAAATATTTCTTCTATTTTAATATATAAAATATAATCGTCGAGGTATGGCAAATTGGGTACGACAATCACTCAGAACTGGGTTTATTCTTCTCTGATGTTCTCTCGAGGTCTTGCAGTCTTCCTTAAGCATAATTCAATGCATGCAAATTGAGGGGCTTATTCCTTTTAGATATGAGATGTTATAGCCTAAAGTAGTCGGGTATTTCCTTAGGACTTGTAGTAATTTTTTTGTTTCTATCTTTCCTAAATTTGTGTTGACTATGACGGCTTGTTCGAGTCTTGTGTCTAGGAATTCATATCTTAGATCTTTTGGTAATGTTTTAAGTTCGACAGTTGGTTTCCTTAAGAAAGGCATAAGGTCAGGAGTTTGTGCGATACATTCACTTAGATTGTCATCTCTGTATACATCGCGCCAATTTTCACCTTCAAGGATTAGAGGTATTGGAATTTTTAGAGCTTCTGAATATTTGGTGTGTTGTTTCTCCATTTCTTTAACACATTCGTCAATAACTTCCAAAAAACAGCACGAATCATTAATAGCTGGTACTTTGAAGAATTGTGAAAGGATGAATTCGACTTTTTCTTCGCCAACCTCAAATGTGATTTTACCTCTTTTTACATCTATGATGGCTCTGGAGCTGGCGAGGAATGGTCTTCCTAATATTATAGGGATGTTGGAATCTTCCTTGATATCCATAATAATGAAATTAGTTGGGATATAAAATTGTCCAATACGTACAGGAACATTTTTTAGCATTCCTAAAGGAAACTTCACTAAACGATCAGCTAGTTATACGTACATTCTTGTTGGTTGCAATTCTCCCATATTTAATCTTTTGCAGATTGATAAAGGCATTAGACTAATACTGGCTCCCAAGTCGCACAGAGCTTTGTCTATGACGCATTTTTCGATTACACGTGGTATGGAAAATCTACCAGGGTCTTTCAGCTTAGGGGGCATGTTATTTTGGATTATATCGACACACTCTGCAGTAAGCATAATTGTTTCATTGTCCTCCAGCTTTTTCTTATTGGATAAGATTTCTTTAAGGAACTTAGCATAAGAGGGCATTTGTGTGATGGCTCCTGTAAAAGGTATAGCGATATTTAGATGTTTTAGAAATTCAACAAATTTCTTAAATTGCCTTATATTTTGATTTAGCTAACCATTGAGGGTATGGTATCAGAGGTTTGTATGGTGGCGGAGGTACGTAGGGTTTTTATTTCTCTTCTACCTTTGCGCTTTCATCTCCCTTCTCATCTTCTTTTGGTTCGTCTTCCTTCTCAGTTGGTTTACCAGTACTCTGGTACATGGCTGGGTTTTTGGTTCTTGGGCCAATTGATCCTTCTACTTCTGTTCCACTTCGAAGTATTATAGTATTAGCATGACCTTTTGGATTCGGTTGTGGTTGGCCAGGAAAAGTGCCAGCTTGAGCTGTTGTAACCGCTTGTTGTTGATCCACTTGAGATATTTCTGTTTCAAGCATTTTGTTATGAGTGGAAAGGGCGTCAACCTTGTTTGCTAGCTGCTTTATTTGTTCACTAGTGTATGTTTTAATTTAGAAAAACTTTTTTTTGTTGAGCTTGAGTGGCTATGAAGTTTTCTATCATGATTTCTATATTGGATTTCCTAGGAACATTTGGAGTAATTTGGACGGCTTTCTAGTATCCCGGTGGTGTATTATGAGCTTGTCCAGGTGCATATAGTGCATTGTTGTTCTTGTACGAAACGTTTGGATGGTTCTTCCAGGTAAGATTATAGGTATTCCTGTATGGTTTCCTTGAGCGTAATTCACTTAATCAACTATTACTCCTATTAAAAGTGGACATTCAGGTGAAACATGTGCGTGAAGTCCGCATAAATCGCAGGTTGGAGCTACTGCAGCCACGGTGGCTGCGGAAGTTATGGTTGAGTTTACTATCTTTTGGGTAAGAGCATCTACCTTAGTGTTAACTTGGTATAAACTTCTTACTTCGTACATATCGCCTTTCGTTTGAGGTTTCTCCATAATGCTTCTATCGCTTCCCCACTGGTAATGGTTTTGAGCCATACTCTTGATAAGTTGATAAGCATCGTGATAAGGTTTATCCATCAATGCACCGCCAGCTACAGTGTCAATCGTTAGTCTAGTGTTATACAAGAGACCATTGTAAAAGGCGTGGATGATTATCCATTCTTCTAGACCATGATGTGGACAAAGTCACAACATGTCTTTGTATCTTTCCCATGCTTCAAAAAGAGATTTTCTTTCCTTTTGTTTAAAACCATTGATATTGGCTCTTAACATAACTGTCTTACTCAGAAGAAAATATCGCGCTAGGAAAAAAATATTCAACTCATTTCATGTGGTAATAGAGACAGATGGTATGGAATAGAGCCATGCTCTAGCTCTATCTCGCAATGAAAAGGGGAAATGACAAAGTCTTATTGCTTTAGGCTGGCACCATTTGCTTTCACTGTGTCTGTGTACTGCATAAACACGGACAAATGTAAGTTCAGATTGTCCGTAGGACATCCTGAAAACTGATTTTGTTGGACAACTTGTAATAACTAAGGTTTTAGCTCGAAGTCGTTCCAAGAAATAGTGGGGGCAACAATGTTGTTGTGAGGTTCTCTTGCGATGGGGCATCATAATCCTTCAGAGGACAATTTTGGGGTCCTTCGTCCATTCTTGGTTCAAGAAGAGATAAATCGGGAAGATTGAATTTCGGAAGATTGTACTTAATTTGGTACTCTCTAATTCGGCGTCTTATACTAACAAAAGGCTTGACCTCGATGATTGGTTGCTCTAATTAGTCGCCTTGAGTGTGAGTGCTTGGCATACAATTAACTGATAAAAAGGAAATAAAATTGGTTGCCTTAGTCTATACTGCGTAACAAAGGAATCACAATATTGACTAAATCGGTCCCCAGCAACGGTGCCAAAAACTTGATCGCGACTTTATGAGTCTATCGGGTGTATTAACTGCAAGTGTACAGTTTAATCGCATAGTTTTAAAAGATATCGAACCCACAAGAACTGGTAATCTAATTACTGCCATCTAAAGTTACTGTGTAAAGCTAAGGCTAATAATAAATCTTAGGTTTTGGGGTAGACGAAAAATAAGCTTAGACTTAATTGAAATATTTAATAACGGGACGTCGGTATGTAATAGTCTGACTTCGGGAATTCAGTAAATCATTGGTAAAGTTTTGAGTATTCAAAACATTGTTCAATAGAAACTATCAGTTTAAAAACCTTTATCTCACACTCTCGTGATTGTTGATTCGGATTATATAATTAAACTTAAATGCTTGCTCTTTTTGTCTCATTTAAAATCCAAAAATACTTTTTGAAAACAAATAGAATCTAATTAATCCTAAACCACTCTCGCTATACTTAAAACTAATGTTTGATTACCACAATCCGGTTTAAAAACTCACACTCTCTTGATTATTGGTTTTAGCCTTCGTTTGTCACTTACTTTCGTAACAAAACAGTTTTGTATTGAAATTTAGAAACCAAACCCAAAAAGTATTTTATAAAAGGTTTATGCCAAATTATTACCAAACTCCTTCTATTTGTAACCTTACATGTCGGTATCAGGGAAATTATCGAAACATGTTATTACGTACCAATATATAATAACAGTAAGCAAACATTAACATAAACATGATTACTAAATATAAAATCCTTAATATAAATGCAAACATGAAGCTAGAATTAAATAAGAGATACTAGAATTAATGACAAGCTTCTAGTACCAAATTGCAATCCTCCACATATGCCGGCAGGATTTTCTTCAAAGAAAATAAATAACTTGAATGCAGGAAGAATAAAAACTAAAACAAATTCTGAAGGTTGTGAATAAAATATATGGTGCAATATCTCCCCGGTGTGGAAAACTATTGATGTATTAAGTAGGAAATTATCTGCTTAAAATTCTAAACAAAATTCTGAACAATAGAAATTGGAATAATGGCATGAAAAAAATGTAAATGCGAAATAACATAAAAAAGACAAGAGAGCCGAGACGAGAAGAGAAGAATACAACACGTTGTAAAATTTCCTTCTTTTATAGTGCTTTTCCTATAACAGAGTCCTTGAGAGAATCTAGGAGTTGTGACTTCATGCTTCAGAAAAATCTGTGCGTGGAGAAAGACCAGGAGGAAAATAATGCAGGAGTCGTTGGCACTGGAAACAAGGAGAATCATGAAGAAAAATTTGCGTGTCAAACAGAAAAATAGGTTGTGCCGAGTGGCATGCATTGTATGTCGTGGGGCACACATATTTTTATCTTGTGTTGATCGTCATGGCTTGTGTGCCGAGGGGCACATATGTATGATTTGTGTCGAGCACCGTGGAAGGTGTGACGACTGCCACAGCCTCCTGATATGAATTATTCTGCTATTTTCTACTGTTTTCTGATTTCCAGTCCGTTTATTTTCCATTTCTCTCCTTTTCTCATGTAGGCCTTGGATGAAATAATTACTTGAAACAAACTTGAAATACCAACATAATGCAACATAATTGAGATAAAACGGTAACTTTATTTATGTACATCGGGTCGAATATGTTATGTATTTTTCGAATTATCAATACACTCAAATGTCAACCTTGTAGTAAAAGTGATATGAGACACATGAGGAGTAATAATTATTTCACCAATTCCTTTTCCATTAGCATTCACTGCTTCATCAAACACTATACCCCGTCGGGATTCAGGATCTGGACCTTCCTAGGGCAATGGTTCATCACAATCTTTAACTTTCAGATAGATCACATCATCATCAGGGAAATCATACTTAACAGACTGATAATCATCAACTGGTTGGTGAGCAAGGTATTCTGCCAAGACACTACTTTTAATAGCTTTCTGAGTATGATATTCAATGTCATATTCAGACAATAACATCTGCGAACAGGAAATCCTTCCAGTAAGAGCATGTTTTAAAAGATATACTTAATTGGATCCATTTCAGATATCAACCAAATAGTATGATTCGACATATATTGTCACAAACACTTTGCCGCCCAGGCCAAAGCACAACATGTTATTTCTAACATAGAATAATGTGAATTGCAGTCAGAGAACTTCTTACTCAGATAATAAATCGCGTACTGTTTCTTTCCTATTTCATCTTGTTGTCCCAAAATACAACCCATTGAGATATCCACCATAGTCAGATACATAATCAATGGTCTTCCTTCAATAGGAGGGATCAAGATAGGAGGTTCAAGCATATACTCTTTGATACTTTCAAATGCCTTTTGGAAATCATCTGTCCACACACAACCTTGATATTTCTTCAAGAACTTGAAGATTGGTTCACATGTGGAAGTCATGTAAGAAATGAACTTGGAAATATAATTCAAACATCCAAGAAAGCCACTAACTTGCTTTTCAGTTCTTGGGGTAGGCATTTCTTGAACTGTCCTTACTTTATCAGGATAAACTTCAATTCCTTTTTGGCTGATAATGAAACCCAACAACTTTCCTGAACAAACATCAAAAGTACACTTATTCAGATTCAAGCGGAGACGATATTTCCTCAAACGTTGAAACAACTTCAACAAGTCTTCCATATGCCCTTCTTTAGTCTGAGATTTGGCAATCATATCATCAATGTATACATTAATTTCCTTATGCAACAGATCATGGAACAGGGTTGTCATAGCCCTCTGGTACATTGTACCAGCTTTCTTCAACACGGAGGGCGTCACTCTATAATAGAATGTTCCCCAAGGTGTGCTAAACATTGTTTTTTCCATTTCCTCATGAGCCATCTTAATTTGATTATATCTGGAAAATCTGTCCATGAACGAGAACACTTTGAATTTTGTTGTACTATCAACTAACATATCAATATGTGGTAATGGGAAATCATCTTTCAGACTTGCTTTATTTAAATATCTATAATCAATTCACATGCAAACTTTTCCATCTTTCTTTGGTACTGGCACAATATTGGCAATCCACTGATGTCACAAGAAAATTGGCATCAATCTGCTTCAATACCTCCTCTTTAATCTTTACTGCCATGTCGGGATGAGTTCTCTGTAACTTCTACTTGATTGGTGGATATTCTGGCTTCAACGGCAAATGGTACCCTACAATATCGGTATCCAACCCAAGCATGTCTTGATAGGACTAAGAAAAGATATCTACGTACTCTTTCAGCAACTTAATCAACCTGCTCTTCACATCGAGATGAAGCAATGCTCAAATCTTGACTTCTTTCTGATTTTCCTCTAATCCCAAGTTAATAGTCTTCAAAGGCTCTTTGTACGGATGAATGGTATTCTCCTCGCGCTCAAGAAATCGTGAAACCTCTTCAGGAATTTCATTAAATTCCTCTTCTTTGGCCATATACACAGGATATTCAAATTTGGGAGACGGTGCAAGGTCATTGTTTTCAATAGGTTTAATTAATCTGCACATATGATTATGATGATTTTTTAGAAACTGACACGTGTAACAAGTGATTATGCAGATTTATATACAGTTATTATTTATTTTGAAAGGTTTTTTCTGATTACCATTTTCCAAGAAAGAGTAAAAAGTAAAAAAAACACAATTTGGAAAACAAGAACAACTTTTATTAATGATTTGAAAATTTAAAACAAAAGACGCGCCCATAGAATATCACTTTCACCTTGGGCAGAGTGAGAGGATTTTTGAAAAAGAAAAACAAAGACAAATTACTTTGAAATGTGAATTCAAGAGGGAACATCAACAGTGATCCAATTCTGGACTCTGACTCCATGTGTCATGAAGTTCGGCATCTCTTGCTTTGGCTCATCCTCAAGGATAGGTTGGCCTCTTGAATAGTCGAGTGGAGATATCTGGAACTGTGGAAAACTCTTTGATACTTACTGAAAGCAAACTTCGGCTTTGCAACTTCATGCTTCAAGGAAAACCCCAAACCAGTCATATTCTTATTCACAGGATGATCAATAACTTGTCCCCATACATTGTTGGGACCTTTCTAGACAACCTGTTGCTCATCCTTGAACGAGGTGATAGAATCTTCATTCCTCCTTATGTTATCAATAGACATATCTTGGAATTAAGTTCCAACAGCAACTTCATTAGCTTCTACAACTCTAAAAGAGGACAAATGGGATATCAATAAATCTTTTTCACCATTCATAATAACTACCCTTCCTTCCCGGACAAACTTCGACTTTTGGTGCAGAGTTGTCGTAATAGCTTTTGCCTCATGTATCCATGGTCGTCCCAAAATACAACTGTAAGCTTCCACAATATCTATCACATGGAAGGTGATCTGAAACATATGAGGACCATATGAATAAGTAAATCCACCTCTCCAATGACAGATTTTCTCGAACCAACGAAAGATTTAACTATGATGCCACTAGGGCGCATTGCAGCTCCTTAGTACTTAAGCTTTGTGAGAGTACTTCTTAGTATAAAATTCAAAGTAGAACCATTGTCTATCAAGACATTGGATAATGGGTCATTCTTGAAATTCATAGATATGTGCAGAGCCATATTATGATTTCTTCCCTCATCAGGAAATTCCTCATCACAAAAGGTTAGATTGTTACACGAAGTAATATTCCCAACAACACCATTGAACTGTTCTAGAGAAACATCACATTCAACAAAATCTTGATCCAACACTCTCATTAGAGATTCCCGGTGAGCTGAAGAATTCATTAGAAAGGCCAAAATTGAGATTTTAGATGGGGTTTATAACAACTGATCCACAATCTAATAGTCACGCATCTTCATGTATTTCGACAGGTCATCTACTTCTTTTTCTAGAGCATCACCACTAGATTCTCTGACCAACTTCTTAGGTTCAACATTGGTTTCGACAACCTTCTTACCAAGATCAAGATTTCCTCGAAAGGCAGGAGCAAAGACACGACCACTACGAGTTACCTGACTGGCTTCAGCAATATTCTCAACATTGGATAGAGGCTGGATTGGAACTTCCACACCATCTTCCAGGATAGTTGCATTGTATTTGTAAGGAACAACTTTATACAACTTATACGAAATGACATCAGGTAAAAAGATGACAACCGGCATTACAGCGGGCTTGCTATAATATGCAATCTCTACATGAGTGGGAATATCAAAATACGATACGATGACATTCACCTCTGCTTCCTCAGCATATTCAGGAATCAAATAATCATCAACAGAAAAGTCACCTTCATCATTATATTCAAACTCATCAGCAGAAAAGAATTCATCAGCAGAAGTGTACCCGTCATCAGACATGGATCCACTTGAGTAGTCTTCAATCATGTTAACACCATTATTGTCATTCTTGTTTCTTGTTACTCGGATAGTGCCTTTATATAGTAAAATTTGAACACCTTTCCTCACAATAAATTAGCCACGGGGATCCCTCCAACAGATCTGACAACTTCCATAGTGATGCACCTCCTGTCTTTCCATGTATCATAAATGAGCATGCAACTGCACGAGATCTTCATCATCCATGTCATTCACATCATAAATCTGGAACTCTCTAGGACATCATAGACCATATTCACCGTTTTCTCAACTTGTGCCCTTGGTCTAATAACCTAGATAAGACCTTCATTCAATATTTCTTGCAAATCTTCTTTCACCATAGAACAACCACGGCTACTTTTTCTACATACTTTGCAAGTTTTATGGTCATGTTTATAGTGACTATAATGACACAGCAAGGCATGCATCTTTACCAGATTTCATATTACCATGTTTACTTCAAAAATTATGCAATCTTCAAAACATTCTTGGACCATGTTCACAACAGCTCCACCTCCATGCTTGGGTAATAGATTAGCATTCACGTTTGGACCAATATCTTTAAAAGATAGGAGACCAGACCTTGTCATCTTCTATACTTCTGACTTTAACGGATAAAAATTCTCAATATTATGCTCAAGAGCTCCCTGATGAATAGCACAAGTCTTGTCGACTTTATAGTACCATGGCAAAGTTTGAGGTACAGTAGAAGGAGACCTAGTCTATACCAGATTCTTCTAGATCAAAGCTCGTAGCAATTCTGCATAACTCATTGGAATAGGATCAAATTGTTCTCTTCTTTTACCTTGTCCTTGGTTACCTTGAGGATGTGCTCTTTGGTAGGCAATAGCAGTTTGGGCGGTATTCACAACAGGAGTTACTGAAGCAACTTGGGGATGATGCTAATTATATCTTCTCGGCAGTATATTCCTTCTTTCTTGCATGACAACATTGGTTTCTCCATCCTTCTTCCCGGAAAACCCATAAGATGGTTTCTTTATATTACCAAATCCTTCCTCTTTAGCTAGTTTTCGTTCCCTGACAGCTTCCTCTAAGCAGAGACCCATGCTCACCATTTTAGCAAAATCATTCGGTGCACTTGCCACCATCTTCTCATAGTAAAAATGGCTAAGGGTTTTAATAAAAAAGTTAGTTAATTCCCGTTCTTCCATTAGCAATCCCACTTGGGCAGTATCTCATGCAAATGCTCAGCATATTCTTTGAATGATTCTTTATCTTTATGCGCCATCGCTCTCAATTGATCACGGACAGACGCCATGAACTTGTTGTAACTATACTTCTTGAGAAAGGCTTCTCCCAGATCATTGAAAGTGAAGATGTTGGTGCTATCCAGACTCATATACCATTTCAATGCAACACCGGTTAAACTGTCCTGGAAAAAGTGGATAAGCAGTCTTTGGTCATTAGTGTGGGTAGATATTCTTTTAACATACATTATTATGTGTTCAATAGGGAAAGAGTTTCCCTTGTATTTCTCAAAATCTGGTACTTTGAACTTTGTGGGGACCTTCACATTCGGAATCAAATAAATATCGCTGACATTCTGTCCAAACAGCTCTTTCCCTCAGAGGGTCTTCATCTCTTTTTGCATTTTATCAAACTGATCCTAGAAATCATCCATTCTATCTTAAAAGCCCAAGCTTTCACTTGGTGGAGGAGAAGGATTATAAACGTCATCGTTGATAACGGGAACAACATTCCCCACAGGATGCGTAGCACAATGAATCTCATTATTAGCAGCATGAGTAGTATGCACCAAAGGAGGAGAAGAAACCATAACTGGTTGAGCAAGCTGGGTAGCCTGAGCAGAAGGGTTATATCCTTCGGCTAAGAAACCCTCAGGCATTCCCCATGGATAACCATGTTGCATGCGGTTTTGAGTAGCAGTAACGGCTGGAGTAGCAAAAACAGGAATTGTCAGAATCTCAGAGATAACTGTTGTCTGTTGTGGCTGAGTGACATGAGGAGGAGGAGGTAGCTCATTCTAATCAGCCACCAAGGATTCCACCAAAGAAGTAAGGTTGCCCATACCAGTTCTTAGAGAAGTCACTTCCTCGCGCAGCTTGCGATTCTCTTGTTCAAGGTTCTCCATTTTTTGTCTAGAGTTAGCCCGAGTGTTGTACTGGTGAGACAATTTGTTGAACGAAGTAGGGAAACAAATAAGACACCTGGGAAAAACCGGAATGCAAGAAATGTGTGCAAAAACAATGCATGATATGTGATGCATATGATTTGTTTGTCTATTTAGTTTTTTTCAAGGAATTTAAAGAAATGTGAGCAATTGCAAATATCAAAGTAACACATTTTAAAATACTGGATACTCTCATTTCATTAATAAACTTGGAAAGGAATATAAATTTTTAGTACAATTTTCAATAATCCAAAATACAAGAGAATAAAATAGAGTCTAAAAATCCTAAGTATCCATAGTTGATGAAGATCACTCCATATGTTGACGCTTCCCTTTGAGTCTTGCTATTTGATCCCTCAACATATTATTCTCTTCAGCACGCCTGTTGGCAATTTCCTTCCATCCTTCAGAATTAGTTGATAGGTGAGCAAGGCTTTGCATACTAGACTTGGCTGAACACTAGATAAAAATAAATCCCCTTGCCTCTCCATCATCTCTACACCATGCCTTTCCATCATATTTACACCATGCCTCTCAATAATCTCAATCAAACCATCCTTCTATTTCAATTCTGCAGAGTGTGATACTTCCAAAGTCTGATACTTGTTCTTCCATGCATCTCTCTCTTGTTGCATCCTAAATAAGGCAAGTTGATGTTCTTCCACATCATCTAAGAGAGGAGGAGTAGGCATCATAAACATGTCAGCTAAAGGTTTTTCACGAGAATAAGGCATCTTCAATTTAATTTCCCTTGCTTGCACCCACCGGAGATGAGGCTCCAAAGAAACAGCTCCTCTATGTCCCAAATCTTTTCTTCCCTTCCTATGAATATGGCGCCGCACCTTTGTAATCTCTTCTCTAGCTGCTTTGTGATCTTCTCCCTCCTTGAGAAAGAACCCAATCATATGAATGTTACTTGGCTTATCCCTCATTAGATATCCAAGTTGACGACGTGTAAGAGTTAGGTTATAGTTAATACCTCCCTTTGTACCAAGAAGAGGAACATTGGGAAAACTACCACAACTGCAAATAATATCCACTTCATAATAAGCCTCATGATACTAATCAATGTCATAATGGGTAAGAGACATAATCTTCATCGACCAAAGCGGAATAGTTTTGATATCCCAAAAAGCATCATATATGGGAAAGTGATAAATAAATCACTGATATAACAATGGTGCACAACAAATAATCATCCCGTCTTGGTAAAAAAACTCCTAAGATGGATGGAATAATAGCCATTCCTAAGCAGCGTATGAACTGGATTCTTAATCATAAAGATCCTAATAGAATTAACATCCACAAATTTGTCGACATTGGGGAACAAGAACAAATTGTAAGCAAGAAAAGAAAATATAGACTCGAAAGTAACTGTACTCTTCATCTCAGCAAAACAACGACCTTTCTCTAACAAAAGTTGAGCAGGTAAACCTCTGATTCCACTTTTGATAGTCATGTTGGCTTGAATCTCAGACTTCCTCAAATGAGTCAATGATGCAATCTCATGATACTTGGGATCTCCTTCCAAACCAGTGAAAGGAACATGATCAGTAATGTGTAAACCAAGTAAATGGAAATACTCGTCCAATGTAGGTATTAACTGATAATCAAGAAAAGTGAAACACCGGAATAATGGATCATAGAACTGGACCAAAGTAGCAAGAACACCCTTCTTCGTCTTGTGCTTCATAAGAGGCACAATAACTTCATATCTCTTCTGGAAACTTGTAAGGCTCTAAATCTCAGGAATCAAACTCTTCAATTCATCTATTGGAGGATTCATGAAACTATACTTCCGAGTCCTTTTCCTTCCAAAATCCATGGTCAAAGAGTACATGTGGTATTTGCAATGATCAACCCTAAGTTCCATGAAAATTTGGTTGAAACAATGCTCATGGATGCATGAATGCATGATGCAACAATCACACAAAAGAATACCAACATAGGGGTTCATAGGTTTGACGTCACGAGCATGAAGCCAAAGTTAATACCCACGAGGTAAGGACTAATGGTTATCATCTTCCGAACAAGGTTCTAAAAGTTCCCAAAGTCTACATTCCTCTATCGAATATTACCAACTTCTCGATTCTCTTGGTAATTAGAAATATTCTCAAGAGAAACTAGTCTGAGTGCAGTATCGCGTGACAAATACTTCTGGATTGCTCCGTCATAGTCTACGTACTACATCTAAAATGCCAAGATAGGTTAAAGGTTTCATGGTCTCTCAACTTCTCGGGGCTCCCAGGTCGAAAGCAGCAATGTCTTCCCGATTGCTCGGTGAACAAATACTACAGTCAAAGGGGCATCCACTGAGTGAGGGGTCTCATCTTTCCTTTTTCTGGATTCCTCCCTGTTGTACCCCAAAATTTACCCTCCTCTTTTTCCACAGGAAATCACAGCTTCGGACTTTTCCTGATTTTTTAAATTGGCATAAGAATCAGTCAAATGGACTTTTTCTTATCAATCTATACAAAATTATGTTTTTCATGGCTCTGGAACAGTTCAAGCAGATTGTTAGGGTTTTGGTTGATTTTGGCTCAGGTTTTGATCAGGCGAACACTTCTCTGACATTTAATCAAAAATTAGGGTTTTTGTGCGCGCATTCTCAAAAAGAATTAATTCTACAGTGCTTTTCAAGTTATTCTGAGATATGAGCTGAGGCAGTTGAATTAAGAACTTGCAGTGCTTGATTTAATCAGTAAAAGAAAAAGGACATGTGGACATTTGTTGTTTAGCTGTGCATTGCTTTGGATATTTGAAACGCCGGGTTTATTATTGATTGACCATAGTGTTTATTAATTGTTTATTTATTCTAAGTTAGGATAATTGGGATTTATTTCCATTTATTATAATTTAAGAATTTATAAGTAATTAAATAGACAGCTGGAAAAAGAATTAACTGGTCAAATTTGGATTTCATTCATCTTAAATTATTTGTTACAATTGTTATTTAAATACAATATTTATTTACAAAGTATTTATAATAATAATGGTTACAATGATTAAAATTGAAATAGAATTGAATCCTAAATTTCCTAAATCTTCATTCTTCTACTGATGCTTTTTTGCTCCATTGATTTTATCTGCAAAAAAAGAAAGAAAAAGAAAAGTCAAAAGCAGATGAAATTAAAGAGCAGACAGATAAAAATTTGGATTCATCATTAAAACCAACTGGCCGGAATCAGTTTGCCCTCTCTGCAAATCACGAGATGGCTCTCGGTTCACAAAGAGGGATAGAATGTCTTGCAAAAATGTGAAATGCACAAATTCAAATTTTCAAACATACTGCATAAATCCAAAAATTGTCAACCAAGTTTCCAAACAGCATGTACAAGTATAAAGGCAAACTGAATCACATTTCAAACTAAGCCAAAAGCTGTCAAAAATTGTCCAAGGATATCAAGATATCAACAAATCCAAAAAGCTGTCAATAAAGTACACAAAGTATGCAAGAAATATGGAATTATGCAGAGGAAAACAATATTGCAAGCATATTCAAATCATCACTTTCCAAGGTCAGTTTACTTTTTCAGAAAGAAGACAAATTTAAGCAATAAAAATGCTTTTCTTTAATCTGGAGAGAGAAAGAGAGAGGAAAGCAGCTTATAGTACAGCAGGCTAGAGGCTAAACAAAAGATATAAACAGGATGTATCAGAACACATAGAGAGAGGAGGCAGAAGGCATACAGCAGAAGAAATCATAAAGAGTGAAAACCTCAAGCCTTGCAAACCTGTCCAAGCATTGACCAAGTTCAAAAAGAACGAATATACAAAAAAATATAACAGCTCCTGCCTTTCAAAGACCACAAGGCCAAGACCCTGGAAGATATAAAACAAAAAGCCATCAACCTGCATAAGATAGATATCACAAGCCACACAAAGCCTAACAGCCTCCAAGTTCATCAAGCCTCAAACCATAAAAAAAAACTCAGAACATCAAACTGTCAAGCCTAAAGCTTCAAGCTTGCATCCTGCCCAAACTGTGACAAACACAAACTCACAAACCTTAAACCATCAAACATAAAAACCTGCATTTAACCTGCTTCAGGCAAACCTGAAGCATCAAGCTTCAAGCCCAAGCCAAAATCATTCAAAGCCTTCACTTGTCATAAACTATCCAAACCTGCTATACAAGCTTACAAATACAAACCAGAACATCAAGCCCAAGCCTTACCAAGCACAGCAAGCCAAAACTCTAAAGCCAACTGATAAACACAAATCTGTCAAACTGAAGCTAAACCTGTCTAAGCTCTCAAGCCTGAAGCTTGCAGTAAAAACCTCAAAATCCAACAAAAGCCTAAAAAACCCATAGCATACAGAAGGAACATTCAAGGCAACTCAGTAGACAAGCATTTCAAGGCAATCCAAACCCTCAGAATTGCTTCATAACTGGGCCAACAACACAACAAAATCAGCGCACGAACATTCTAAGCATCTCAGCAAGCTTATAGTGGAAGAGGAAAAGAGGTGAACAATAAGCAAAGAAATACTCAACAATATCAACATACAAAGCTCTCAGATAATCATCATCAAGCATATCAAGCATGGCAAGCATCAAAGGCAACAGAAATAGGCAACCAGAAGAGGATAGAAGTGATTAAATCTAGGTTTTAAAGTTTCATCATCAAACCAAAAAGTGAAACAAAGGTACCAGATTTCCAAGCGCACATCATCACCAAGCCTCCGCCTTGGCCGCCTGAAGCGCCTCCAAGTTCCGTCCTCCTCCGTCTCCATCCCCCAAAGGTATAATGTCTTTTCTCTCCATTCATGCACCTCAAACAAAAAACGCGAATAATCAAGAATCAGAAATGAATAAAAACATGAAATCAAAAAGAACTAACGAAAACCCTAAGGCATAAGAAGGAGAGGCTGTTACCTTTGCTTATCTCTGCTTGAGAGGTCCATGGAGGGAGGAAGACGGATGATGGCGCGGTGGCCCTAGGCGGAGGGTCTCGTTCAGTGGCCATTCTGTTGAGAAAAATGAAGAGGAAGGAATGAAGAGGACGAATGGCGCCGCGCCTCTGTGTTCTTGCCTAAACCCTAATCCAAATGAAACAAACAAAAGCAACCCTTGCAAAATAATTTGTTAGAAACGTCTTGGGCCTTGCCCTTCAAAATGCCTGAAGCCCATTGCAAAAGCCAGCGCACATACCCCCATTTCCCTTAATCCTTCCTGTTTTGTTTGGGCCCATGATGAACATTAAAGCCCATTTACCTCTTTTCCTATTTTTCTATTTTTATTCAAACTAAAAGCTTTTTTTGTTTTATTTTCTTTTACATAACTTAACTCTTCTTTTTAATAATAATATTACTAACACTTTTCATTAATACTACAATACATTAATAAATAGAACTTAAAACATTTTTTCTTTTCTTTTATTAAAATCTTTTGTTTTGTACATATTAACAAAAATACAAAAGATAACCATAAAAAATAAATAAGCAATACTTAATTTTTCATTAAGTTAAACATCATTCTCACTTGTAAATAAATCACATACACATTTACAATACATATTTTATCTTTCTTATACATTGATACATTTGCTTGTCCCTTTTTACATTGCTATTACTTTACATTTGAGATTGCGATTGATTCGATTTGGTTGTAAATATTTTGATACTACTCTCCTATAAGTCTCATCCCCCATTTGTAAATAATTGTACCCCCACTCCCGGATACTCATTTGTAATAGTTTAGGACTTTAAATTCCCGCAATTTATCGCTTTCGAATTATACCATGGTTAGACCTAGGGTTTGTATGTATATAAAATCAAACGCTAGATAACCTAATACAAAACAAATTCATGAAATCAATACACAATCACACTTGCACCCCTAGGGTAATCCCGCTTGTTGCCTTCCAAAATGGGCCATGCTTGCACGTTGAGTTTCTTTGGCAAAACAAAAACAATGCAAATGATCATAGTCCCTCGATGATGCTTTTGAAAGTTGCCTATCAAAATGATCATAGTCCCTTCAAGCAAATTGCCAAAGACGCTTGGCACCATTGCATTCATGGTCTAAACGATGACTCGCGCCTGTCCCGTTAAACATCCTAACGCAAGATTGTCCACCAAATACAATGGTGGAACAAAATTGTTAAAAGGGTTAAAACATGAGAAAAACCTTTTTGAGTAAATTTAGGGGTAGACAACTCTTAGTTACTTGATCAACTTGCAAAAAACACTTGCCTACTTTTCAAAACCCACTTCACAAACACTTTCAAAACAAACTTTCAAAAAAACATTTGAAACATCTTTTCGAAAAGATACACACCTTTGTATATACTCAAACACGAGTCATTACAATGGTTGCCGAAACAAAGGCGTCTATTTCAAAACATTTTCAAAACACACACACACACACCATTTCAAGCAATCGAAAATCAAGGCAAGTGATCTAAAACCAAGTAACTAAGAGCCCATGGATAACCATGGATGAAAAGGGTGTTAATACCTTCCCTTTTCATAATCTACCCCCCGAACCCACGAAACATCTCAAAAGGTTTTTCCTGTGCTTTTTAACCTTCCCTTTAGGATAAAATAAAAAGTCGGTGGCGACTCTTGCTAAACCGAATAAGTGCGAATACAAACGCAAAACCCAAGTCAGTTCTCCCACCGTATCACAGAACTGGCGACTCTGCTGGGGAGAAATTTAAAAGTGGGGTTACCTTAGGGTTTTAGATCACCCTCTTGCATGATTAATTGTTTGCTTTGATTGCTTTACCTTTGTGATTCTCTTGTTTGGGCTTGAAATCCTACACCTGGATTTGGGAAACATTCATAGATAGCAATACGTTGTGGAAACTGTGCGGGGTATACCGACACGGTTGAAGCAATAGCTATATTAGTGCGACATATTTGTTAGTACCGGTAACCCTTGAGTTCAATCAAG
The DNA here is from genome assembly GCA_948472305.1 of Vicia faba. Classification (NCBI taxonomy): domain Eukaryota; kingdom Viridiplantae; phylum Streptophyta; class Magnoliopsida; order Fabales; family Fabaceae; genus Vicia; species Vicia faba. Next base: position 11,345,290 of record OX451735.1, read on the forward strand.
GAGAGTACGGGGCCGCTGAGTGATGTCACTAAGCACTAATGACCTAGAACCTTACTTGACCATCTTGGCCTTTTATTAGGGGTAGTGAGATGACCGGCTTTGGTGCAGTCCGAAGTTGGTAGATACTCGATACTACATTCATTGAGGGTTGTTTTCTTGGAATATTTTGGTCGCTAGTTAAGTGGCTAAACCAAAACAATGAACATGGAAAGCAATCCAATGATATTGAGCTCCTTAGAACCCGGTTACTATTTATAGGACAGGTTTTTAAGCCAACTACACTCAAGAGGGTACTTACCTATGAAACCCCATGCAAGCCTGAAACTAGGGTTTTGTGTGAATTGCTTGTACATGTGTTTGTGCATACATCATAAACATCATAAGGCATCATATGCATCCGCTAACCATTTCAAGGGTTTGGATCTTCACCTTTGTTCTTGTTTTGTAGGTCATGGAAATTCCTCGCAGGAAAACTATCCAAGTCAACCTTGTGAGGATCCCTCCTCAACTCAAGGAGCTCACATCCAGAATTCCCGAAAGCTCTCCCTTCAGTGAAAGACATGGTAGACTGCTCAGCCTAGTCAACACCAACATTGAAGAGGACATGATGAAGGTTTTGTTCCAGTTCTTTGACCCCCTTCACCATTGTTTCACATTCCCCGACTACCAATTGGTGCCTACTTTGGAGGAATTATCTCAACTCCTTAGAATTCCTATTCTTAATCAACTACCTTTCAAAGGTACGGAAAAGGAACCAAAGCCTGAAGATGTTGCTCAAGCACTACACTTGCAACCATCTGACATCAAGGGGAATTGGGAAACTAGAAGCGATGTCAAAGGCTTCTTGGCAAAATTCTTGTTTGAGAAGGCACAAGAGTGTTGGAATTCCTTGGATCTACAAGCCTTTGAAGAAATTGTGGCACTCCTCATTTATGGGTTGGTCTTGTTCCCAAATCCTGACCAGCTTATAGATGTCAACACCGTCAAGATCTTCTTATCCAGGAATCCAATACCAACATTGCTTGGGGACATCCTCCACTCATTTTACACACGAACAATGAGAAAGAGAGGTGTTCTCATATGTTGTACTCCTCTCCTTGCAAGGTGTTTTATTTTGCACCTTCCACAATCTGTTTTGAAGAATGACCAAGGCCTAAGGTGGTCACAACGATTGATGACCCTCACACACTCTGATGTACATTGGTGTTCTCGGTCCAGAGAAAATGTCATCATCGTCGATCATTGTGGAGAGTTCCCCAATGTTCCATTACTTGGCATTATGGGAGGCATTACCTACAACCCTTGTCTAGCTTTGAGACAATTTGGATATGCACGAAGGGATGGCCCTCATGACATGCTGATTCCTGACATAGTTTTTGACTTCGATAACAATGCGTAAGGACTTCGCCAAAGATTCATCAGAGCTTGGAGGATGCCTAACAAGGTAGACAGCAAGACATTGGGGCACAAGAATTCCATCCCTCTTGAGCCTTATCTCAAGTGGGTACGAACCCGAGCCCAGAGTCTAATGATGCCTTACCCTCATATTCTCCCCGTGATTAAAGAGCCCGTTAAGGAAGGTGAGGTTCCCTACGCCATCTTATATCCTGACATGCCAACGTCAAGGGAGGAGATGCAGAAGAGTTGGATCCAACTCAAGGAGGAACGGAATACTTTTGAAGCCAGCTTCTATGCCAGTGAGAAGAAGGTTTTGGAGCTTACCCGCCGACTCCATGAGGAAGAGACCTTCAACACCTACATCGCGCCAAAGAGGATGCGCAACGTCTTTTTACCATGAGAAGTTTTTGTAATATTTGGCCCATGGGGCATTTATGTACTAACAAAATTTCTTCTTATTAATATGACGTGTGTTCTTTTTGTCTGCAACAATTGTGAATTTCTAAATCCTTGAATGCATTGCATAAATAAACATATCATTCATCATGTGCATAAGCAGGTCTCCACACCAGGTTTCCTTATCTTTCTGCTGTTTATTTCAGTAAGATGGATCTCGAACAGACGGTCAAAGATTTGCAGTCTCAAAACTCACAGTTTCAACATCTCCTGATGACCTTGGCAAAGGGTCGGGAGGATCTAAAAGCCCTGCTTGGGAACAAGGAGCAAGTGAAAAAGAAGAAGAAAAGAGTCGGGGTGGCTACCCTGGGAAGAAGGTTTAAGGGTGAAGCCAGAAGAGTTCTTGAATTTCCCCCTACATCTGAAGAAGGAACCAGTAAAGGAAAAGGGGCTGCGGTACCTTCTGAATCCGAAGCTGAAGAGGAAGAGGCTGAAGAAGATGAAGACTACTCAGAACAACAATACCTGTCGGCCGATGACAAATACAAGAGTTTGGAGGACAGGTTAGCAGCTATGGAGCTGCATAGAGTTCTCGGCTTAGATTTCGAGGATTTGGGATTAATTGTTGGAATTGTGACCCCCCCCCCCCCCCCAAAGTTTAAAGTGCCAGTTTTTGCAAGATATGATGGGTTGTCTTGCCCAAAGATGCACCTAAGGTCGTATGTCCGAAGAATCCAACCTCACACATCTGACAGAAACCTTTGGGTACATTTCTTTCAGGATAGCCTGTCTGGCACACAGCTGGATTGGTTCTACAATCTTGAGAGATCAGAGGTACATAGTTGGGAGGATCTAGCAGCTGCTTTTTATCGCCAATATCAGTATAACTCTGACCTGGCACCAACCCGTACTTAGCTACAGAGTATGGGGATGGCCTCAGGTGAGGGATTCAAGGAATATGCCCAAAAATGGCGCGATCTGGCCGGAAGAGTGCAGCCACCTCTTTCTGATAGAGAACTTATTGATATGTTCCTGGAGACCCTGTCTGGTCCATTCTTTAACCATCTGATCGGTAGCTCTTCCGCAGGGTTTACCGAATTAATTCTGAATGGCGAGCGGGTAGAAGCCGATATCAAGAATGGGAAGATTCAGAAGGATGCCTCTGCATCTACAACTTTTAAGAAATCATTTCCGGCGAAGAAGGAAATGGTTGTTGTGTATTCTCAGAGAGGAGCCGGAAGAAATGAGCGTCGGCCGACTGTGGGGGCCGTGATGATCCAGAATCCATCAAATGATCAGCCTCGCAATAACCAGTCCAGACCTAAACAACAATGGGGAGAACAGCCACCACGGCAGTTTACCCGCATCAATATGACACCTGCGCAAGTTCTTCCACATTTGTTGAAATTGAATCTCACCAGTATTAGAGAAGCACCGAAGATTGTGAATACTGCTTCACCACACTATCATCCCAATGCTAAATGTGCCTATCATTATGACAGCGCCGGACACGACACCAATGATTGTTGGGCGCTTAAGAATAAAATTCAAGACTTGATAGATGCAAAAGAGGTTGAGTTCGATGCTCCAGAGAAGCCAAACGTAATATCCGCCCCGATGCCGAAGCATGGCCGAAATGTCCATGCCATTGAAGAAGATCTGTATGTGTCTGATGTCAGTAACTTGATGACTCCGCTGTTAACAATCAAGTTAAATTTGTTGAAGGCTGGGATATTCCCAGGATGCAAAGAAGATTGCTACTGTTGTTACTCTCTACCAATCGACTGTCCATTGCTGAAGAAAGGCATCCAAGGCCTGATGGACAGTCAACAAATTCTGTTTGAGAAGATTCCTGCTATTCCAACCCCTACTGAAGATGTTTTAATTATCACCATTTCCGCCAATATTTCCAAGGCCGTCAGAAAGCCTGTTAAGATTACATCAGCTACAAAGATTGTTCCCTTGAAAATAACTATGCCTGGGCCTGTCCCCTACAGTTCTGACAAGTCAATACCATGGAATTACGGTGGAGAAATCTACTACCATGGTGTTAAACAAGTTGAAGTAACCGAAGGAAGCTCTGATGAAGAAGATACCAGCATTGGAAACATTGCTGGTACAAGCAAGATCACCCGAAGTGGGAGAATATTTTCTCCAGAGATTGCCCCCCCAAAGGCAATCTTTGGACCCTCAACTACTGTTAGAGTTAATCCTGCACCAATAAAGCTTTCCGCCGAAACTCCATTGATTGAAGAAACTGCTATTCCCGTTGTTGTCCCTCCTACTTCTGCTGATAAAGGTAAAGGGACCCAAGATGAGCTCGTAAGGATGTGGGCTCAACCTTTGGCCATCCCGGAGACCTCTAAGAAAGAGATGGAGGAGATCCTGAAGATAATTAAAAAGAGTGATTATGACGTGGTAGAGCAACTGGGGCAAACCCCCTCGAAGATCTCCATGTTAGCATTACTACTTTGCTCTGAGGTGCACGCTAAAGCATTGATAAAATTCCTGAAGACAGCCCATGTGCCCCAGGAAACCTCTGCAGACCAATTCCAAGATTGTGTGGCCAGCCTTACCACAGACAACGATTTAGGTTTCTCTGATGCTGACCTGACCTCAAAAGGAAGAAAACACAACGACACATTACATGTGTCGGTAGAATGCCAAGGAACTACTCTGGCCCATGTTCTGGTCGACACGGGTTCTTCTCTGAATGTGCTGCCTAAGAAGGCTCTCGACCGATTAGACTGTGAAGGCTTGGAGTTAAGGCCAAGTAATATCATTATAAGGGCATTTGACGGGTCAAAGAGAATGGTATACGGGGAGGTAGACATTCCCATTAAGGTTGGCACAGAAGTGTTCCCCTCAACTTTCTATGTGATGGACATTCGTCCGTCATACTCTTGCTTATTGGGGAGGCCATGGATACATAACGCTGGGGAGGTTACCTCCTCCTTACATCAAATGTTGAAGTACCCTGTCAAAGGAAAGATCATAACCGTCCACGGTAAAGAGGAATATATGATCAGCCACTTGAACTCCTTTCGGTATGTAGAGGTGGAAGGAGAATTCATTGAAACACCATTCCAGCACTTCGAGGAAGTCTCTCCTGAGGTGGCAGTGGCAAAAGGGGGGTAGTTGAGGTACCAAAGAAGATGGCCAGGATGGCATCTCTAAGAGACGCGAAGGCTGCGATGAAGGAAGGGAAGAGCTCAACATGGGGTCAGTTGCCCGATATTCCCCACAAAATAGACAAGTTTGGTTTAGGATTCACTGCTGCGGGGCAGAAAGCTATGCGCCGCTCAAAGGTTGAAAGAACGCCCATCAAGATTTCTCCTTATGGAATCAACGCTTTGGAGGGTGAAGACGAAGAGGCCAACATTGAAGATTGGATCTACCCAACCGTCGAAGGAGGACTACGCAACTGGGAGGCAAAAGACTTTGTCCCCATTACTTTTATTAATCAGTAATTATCTGTCAAACATTTCCTGTCGGTTTGTAATAATTACTTTTGAACAATCCGTACACTACTTTTTCACCTCCTGCCTTGCCCGGGGAATGTAGGTCCATTTGTAAGGGTTTTGATTATCTTCATATCCATATGCCATATTTAATGATTCATTGGACGTTTTTCATTGATAAACTGCTGTGTTCATTTTCTTTCCTTTTTGCATTTTGTTTATTTAAGGATGGATATCCCTTACACACACCCACACTCACAAATGCAGGTACCCATCCACTTTGGATTCTATGGGTGACTATTCGGCTATGTCTTTCAATAACTCTGAAGATCTGGTCAATCAGGCTGAGTATGAAGATGACGAAGATTGTGAAGTACCGGGAGAGCTATCCAGACTTCTACAACAAGAAGAAAGGGCCATCTTGCCTCACGAAGAGTTGTTGGAAACTGTAAACTTAGGAATAGAGGAAGACCGGAAGGAAGTACAAGTGGGTGCCAATCTGGAGCCAAGTGTCAAGGAACGCTTGATACAGCTGTTAAATGAATACGTTGAAATCTTCGCCTGGTCTTATGAAGACATGTCGGGTTTAGACACAAATATAGTGGTTCACCGTCTCCCTACAAGAGAGGATTGTCCACCGATCAAGCAAAAGGTCCGCCGAATGAGGCCCGACATGTCTGAGAAGATTAAAGCTGAAGTAATGAAGCAATTCAACGCGGGATTTCTGGCTGTTACATCCTATCCACAATGGGTTGCTAACATTGTGCCAGTTCCTAAAAAAGATGGCAAGGTTAGAATGTGTGTGGACTATCGGGATTTGAATAGGGCTAGCCCTAAAGATGATTTTCCACTACCCCATATCGACATTTTGATTGACAACACAGCTCAGCACAAAGTGTTTTCCTTCATGGATGGCTTCTCGGGCTAAAACCAAATTAAAATGGCCCTCGGGGACATGGAGAAAGAAACCTTTGTTACACAATGGGGTACCTTCTGCTACAAGGTGATGCCGTTCGGACTAAAAAACGTAGGGGCAACTTATCAACGCGCCATGGTAGCTTTATTTCATGATATGATACATCATGAGATCGAAGTTTACGTAGACGACATGATAGCTCGATCAAAAACAGGGGAGGAACACCTTGAACATCTAGAAAAGCTGTTTTCCAGATTGAAAGAATACAAACTGAGGCTGAATCCAAGTAAATGCACTTTTGGAGTTAGGTCTGGTAAACTTCTAGGGTTCATTGTCAGCAACAAAGGCATTGAGGTCGATCCAGCAAAAGTGAAAGCAATACAAGAGATGCCTGCTCCCCGTACTGAAAAGGAGGTTAGAGGATTCTTGGGGCGCTTGAACTATATTGCCAGATTCATCTCTCACCTGACTTCTACCTGTGAGCCGATTTTCAAACTATTAAAGAAAGATCAGGTAGTCGAATGGAACGACGATTGCCAAGCTGCTTTTGATAAGATCAAGGAGTATTTGCTAGAACCTCCTATTCTGATGCCACCCTTCGAGGGAAGACCATTGATCATGTATCTGACCGTCTTGGATAACTCAATGGGGTGTGTTTTAGGCCAGCATGACGAGTCTGGTCGAAAAGAGCATGCTATTTATTACCTTAGCAAAAAGTTTACCGACTGTGAGACTCGCTACTCACTGCTCGAGAAAACTTGCTGCGCTTTGGTATGGGCTGCTCGCCGACTAAGATAGTATATGTTGACTCATACCACTCTGTTGATTTCCAAAATGGATCCTATCAAGTATATCTTCGAAAAGCCTGCTTTATCTGGAAGAATCGCTAGATGGAAAATGATCCTAACCGAGTATGACATCCAATATACCACCCAAAAAGCTATAAAAGGGAGTGTACTAGCTGACCATCTAGCTCATCAAGCTATCGAAGATTATTAATCCATGAGATTTGACTTCCCAGACGAGGACATCATGAATTTGGATAACATTGAAGGTAACAGACCGTATGACGGACCTGAAAAGGGATCCCGATGGACCCTGTACTTTGATGGTGCTTCAAATGCACTTGGAAATGGTATCGGTGCGGTACTCATTTCCCCAGAAGGTTTCCACACACCTTTCACGGCCCGACTTTGCTTCAGCTGTACCAACAACATGGCTGAATATGAAGCTTGCATTTTTGGTCTCAAGGCTGCTATAGACTTGGGGATCAAATCTTTGATCGTATTTGAGGACTCGGCTTTGGTTATCAGTCAAATCAAAGGAGAGTGGGATACCAAACATCCTAATCTTATCCCATACAAAGAACATGTCTTGACATTGTTGCCTCATTTCGAGCAAATCACCTTCGAGCATTTCCCGCGAGAAGAGAATCAGCTAGCAGATGCTCTGGCTACAATGTCTTCCATGTTTAAACTTAATTGGGATAACGAGGCTCCCCAAATCACCATCGAGCGAATGGATGAACCTGCGCATTGTCACGAGATTAATACCGAAGAAGTAGTGGAACAACCCTGGTTTCATGAAATCAAAAGGTATCTCCAGACTAGAGAATATCCCGAAGGAGCTTCAGTAAATGACAAGAAGTTCCTAAGGAAGTTTGCTGCCAAGTTCTTCCTGAGCAACGGCATCCTCTATAAACGCAGCCCTGATTGTGTTTTACTTCGATGTATGGACAAAGCTGAGGCGGAGTTGATCATGGCTGAGATACACAGCGGTACGTTCGGCACCCACTTGAGTGGACACACGATGGCTAAGAAGATTCTAAGGGCAGGCTATTACTGGTCTACCATGGAAGCTGATTGCCATCAACACTACCGTACCTTCTATAAATGCCAAATCTACGCCGATAAGGTGCACATTCCTCCGATTCCTCTCAACGTGCTGACAGCTCCTTGGCCATTTGCAATGTGGGGCATTGACATGATTGGAGAGATCAAGCCCACGGCATCCAATGGACATCGCTTCATCCTGGTTGCCATTGACTATTTCACCAAATGGGTCGAAGCGGCTTCCTTCGCCTCTGTTACAAAAAATGTGGTTGCCCGCTTCATCAAGCAAAACCTCATATGCCGGTACGGTGTCCCCGACAGGATCATCACAGACAACGGAACCAATCTGAATAATACCATGGTCACCGCTCTATGCGAACAATTCAAGATTTATCATTACAATTCATCTCCCTATCGGCCGAAGATGAACGGTGTTGTTGAAGCTGCGAACAAAAAACATTAAGAAGATCATTCAGAAAATGACAGTCACTTACAAGGACTGGCATGAGATGTTACTGTTTGCTCTACACGGATACCGTACCACAGCACGTACTTCAACCGGGGCAACCCCATTTTCCTTGGTATACGGCATGGAAGTTGTCCTGCCCATGGAAGTTCAGATTCCTTCCTTGAGGATTATGAAAGACGCAGGTGTGATCGGTGGAAATAGAACTGACTGTTTTTAGCAGGTTTCGCAAAATGTCGCGGTAAGCAAGAGTCGCCACCGTCTTTTATGTTCTCCAATATGGAAAGGACAAAAGCACAGCAAAATTCCTTCTTTGAGAATGTTTCTCGGTTCGGGAGGTAGATTTATAGAAAGGGAAGGTGTTAGCACCCTTTCTATCCGTGGTTATCCACGGGCTCTTAGGTACTTGCTCTTATGTTTTCAAAAGATTTGTTTGCTTTTCAAGTGTGTGTGGGTTTTGAAAAAGTTTCGTTTGAAAAATTTCTAAGTAACTCTTGTATCTGTCCTCAAGAGTGTATGAAAAATTTGTTTGGAAACTTTTAGAAAGTGTCGGTGTGAAAAGTTGTTTTTGTTTGTTTGAAAGAGCAAGTACCCATGAGAATCTACCTACCCTAAGGAATTAGGCTGTGTAAGAGTCCTTTAGATAGTGCTATCCCGCCATTGAGAGGTAGGTAGCACCATCGTTGGAGTTGTTCGGGTCAATTCGATTATCGGGACAGTGTGGTCACCGAAGCAATGGTAGGACACCTTAGAAGTAACCCTAATGTCCTAGATCCTTTTATCCGAGGCAACCGTTTCGAGGCAACTGGATCTTTAGACAAGAGGACGACCTCTAAAACACCCTATACTCAATGACCACGTTTCGAGGCAACGAGTGAAGCGTACCCTAGGAGTGGCATGTGCTTTTTGTGTTGTTTTTCAGTTAATTTTCTTTGTATATGTTATTTGTGAGCTGCGGATTAATTTTATTTACATACATTCTTTCATGCATTGTTAACAGTTAGGGGTGAAGAAAATTAAAGTGCGAGAATGTAAAGCTACGCTATTACAAGGCGCGGGTCTATACATCGCCAAAAAACAAAGACCCGTTTTGATAAAGTGCGGAAAGTAAAGAAAGCAATAAACCTAATTACTATTACATTCTTGAAGCAGTTACATAATAATCAAAATAAAGAAATAACGCGCGAAAAGAAATTAAATCAAGACGTCCTAGGGTTTTGACCCTTTCGTACTAAATTAAATTTAAACCTAAATCTAATTATTTAATTATTTACAAGAAAAATGTTTTTTATGTTTTTTTTAATGAAATAAAAGAAAAGGAAATAAAATTAAAAGTAAATAAAACCTAATTCTAAATTTATTTTAGTTATTAAAAAGTTAAAGTTGCCTAATTAAAATTAATTCAATTTGTTAGTATTTATTTACAAAAATAAAATGAAATTAATAATAATAATAATATTAGTTCTTTTTTGATTTTTTATGAAAAAAATTTAGTTATGTTAATTTAATGATAGAATAATCTTTTGGTAATTTTCTGGATCGATTTTGATAATTAAAAGCAATTAAAAGTCAGTTTAATGATTATTTAACAATTAATTAAAATATGCATGCAAAAATATTAATTTTAATGTCAAAAATTAAATAAACATTTTTCTGATTAAAATGCAAAAGGAAAATATTTTGTGATTTTTTTAAATGCATGAGAAAATTATTTAAAGATTAATTAAATTAGGATGAAAAATATTAAAAAAAGAAAATAGAGAAACATGTTAGTTATGAAAAAAAGGGTAAAGAGAAAATGCCAGGGCCAAGAATTGAACTCACGCCCTCTGGAGAAATCAACCAACACGTTGCCAACTGAACTAGCTGTCTTTGGTATTTGTAATCTGCAGCCAATGGATTAAAAAGGAAAACGTGGCATATCTGAATTTTCAAACACAGTCAACATGCGTGGGGCTCAGGGGTAACATGGGAGCGAATCAGAATGCACTATCGTGCCACGCCAGCCACGCCTGAGTCCAAGTCAGTCAACGACACCGGAGCCCTAGCTTCGGTCGTCTTTGTCCGACAAGCACCATGACTGATCTTGCAAAATAGGCAAAATCAAAGCAAAAGAAAAACCTTGTCACCCTAATTCGACCCCTGCGGATTCAATGGTGCCATTGTTTTGGCCTGAAAACGACTGTACAGTGAGTTTCGAAGAAGATAACAAAAACGGCCCTAGCAATGGCAGGTCCTTACTCTTGCGTTAAAGCTTGCATGCTATGCATCAAATACATTCTAATAGGTGTCCTGAGTTCACACAAACAATCAAAAACAATTAATGATGCATGAAATATGAAAAACGAATTCAAGAAATTTAACAAACCAATGAGAGCTAGGGAGCACGATCTGGGATGATTTGGCTTCGTGTAAGGGTTGGGAATGATTGCTGCTATGCCCAGGAACACGATTGAATGCTTAACACTCCTTGAAACTTGCTAGAAAAACAAATTCGAATTTGTCAACTTTGGAAAATTTTGAGAGAATTAGGGTTGCCGTTTCAGAGGTTTCTAGGTCTTGAATCATGTATGAGAGGCTTGCATATATGTCTTTTTTGTGAGAATCAAGCAATAATGTGAGCCTTTAACCCTTGCAATGAAGTCTTGAGATTTCCTCTTTATCACCATTAAAGCATTTGCCATTTTTGTCCAAATTTGAATTTCATTCTTGAAATGGACTGTACACGAATTTGGTATGTGACTTATGATGCATCAAGGTTATTCAAACCACAAGATATCCCTTAATTAATTTTTTTTTTATTTGAATTATTATGAGTTAAAATGAATTAAATCCATAAAAATTAAATAAAAATGGAAAAATAATTATTTGGTCTTGAAATTGATCATGGTACACGTGGGTGGCATGACAAGGATGAATCAAGTGGAAAAAGTGGGCCCTTTTGTCAAAAATTGAAGTTTCAAGGATAGTTGACTTTGGCCATTTCACAAACATTTCCCAACTTCTCCAATGCATATCTTGCTCAATTTTGATCATATGAACATGTTCTTGGACATTTTGGAAAGGTCTTGAAGTCCTCTAACCAATGCCTTTGGTCCCATGTCATTTTGATTTACCAATCTCAAGTTATGGTCTTTGACTTAAAGTGCCTTTTTGTTGACTGTTGAAAATGACCTATAATGTTGAAATTGATAACTTTTTATGAGAGCATTTCTTGGACTTGGAATGTGAAGATGAGTTGTAGGGAATGCCCTCCCCTTCAAAATGAGCATTGGATGGGATTTTTATGATGAACCATGAAAAAGTTATGCCTTGGTCAAGTTACAGTTGACTTTTCAACTGTCCAAAAATAGAAACTTTTGATACCTTGATGATTTTTGAGCCATTCTTGTGGAATGATGGTCAAGACTTGACCAAATGATGATTGTGGCTTCAAAATAAGATGTTGACCAAAAATTTTGACTTTTGATTGCCAAATGACCATTTTGCCCCTACAGTTGACTATGGAGCAATTAGGGTTTTTGACTGTGCAACTTAACCTTGTGAGCCTTGAAACTTGACATGTAGGTGCTTGACAATGTATATGAGCATATGGGACTTGATTAAGCCCTTGAAAACCTCAACTTCCTTGCAAGAACCAAAACCCTAATTTTGACTGGCTTAGGAGGATGGTTTGACTGTGCAGCCCTTGAGTAGACTTGAGATGATGCTTGCCAAAACTTTGAAGAATATGGGAGGGAAAATTTTGGGGTACAACAGTTGCCCCTGTTCAATCATTTTAGACCTGAGGATGTAGATTGGCTTGCGTGCCTTTCGTGATCCGAAGGTGGAAGATGATTGAACACTAGAGTGCCCAGAAATTTGCACTCACATAGTAGAATGTCAGCAGTGTGATGTCGGGAATGGGCTTACAGATGCCATTTGGAGAGATGGTGGATAAGAGGATGGTCTTATAGATGCCATCTGGAGATGTGACAGAACCTTGTCGGAAATGGGCTTACAGATGCCATTTGGAGGTATAGTGAATGGTTGAATATGAGTAAGAAATAGAATAGCTTCCATGCCTGGAGCATATCTAGTCTGTACCAAATTTGCTGACGTCTGAACGAGTAGTAGAATGACTGCCGTGTCTGGGGTATATCCATACTGTATCTGAATGAGTGGCAGAATGTCATCTGAATCTGGATCGTATCTGGACTGAACAATAGAATAGCATCCGGGATGGAGCATCTCTAAGTTGTCTTTAGAAGTTTGAATCTGAATAAGCAATAGAATAGCGTTCGGATCAGGAGCATCTCTAAGCTATATCTAAAAGGAAATCTGAATAAGTATCAAAATGTCGCCATGTCTGGGTCGCATCTGAACCGTCTCTAGAAGGGAATCTGGAATAAGCAATAGAATAGCGTCCATCTCTGGAGCATTTCCCAGCTATCTCTAGAAGGGAGTCTGGAATAAGTATCAGAATGTAGCCATGTCTGGATCGCATCTGAACCATCTCTAGAAGGAATCTCTGAATAAACAATAGAATAGCATCCGTGGTTGGAGCATCTCTAAGTTATCTCTGAAAAGAAGCCCTGAATAAGCAACAGAATAGCGTCCGGTTCTGGAGCATATCTGAACTATTTCTGAACAAGCAACTCTGAATAAGCAACAGAATATCGTCCATCTCTGGAGCATTTCCCAACTATATCTGAAAGGAAACTCTTGAATAAGCAAAAGAATAACATCCATCTCTAGAGCATTTCTAAGCTATCCCTGAAGAGAAAAATCTGAATAAGCAAAAGAACAGCATCCATATCTGGAGCATTTCCCAGCTATATCTGAAACTTTGAATAAGCAAAAGAATAACATCCATCTCTGGAGCATTTCCACGCTATCTCTGAAGAGAAAATCTGAATAAGCAAAAGAATAACATCCATGTCTGGAGCATTTCCCAGCTATCTCTTTAATCTCTTTAAAGTAGATATGCCCTGGCTAGATACAGGTATCGAATCCATAATCAATCGCTCACAGATATGCCCTGGCTAGATGCAGGTATCGAATCTGGAATTGTGACAGTTGATAGTAATCGTCTTTGGATGGACCTTTTTCCTGAAAAGGAAAAACATCAGTTGTATGCAATGTCATGGTGCATGAACTGCATGATTTTAATATGTTCTCAAAAATAAATGAGATTTATGTTGTATGATGCGTATGCATGCTATAATGTATGAAGATGTGATGTTTATGAATGTATTCTCGTCTGGGAAAATAAATCCTTGACGAATGCCGGGAGTTTGTTGAATCCTGGGCTGATGTTGAAGAGTAGAGTTCTTCGTTTCCGCTGGGGATGATGGTTGCAAGAATAAACCGGTAGGAGAAGATGACTCCGTTGGGGAATAAACTTGTTGGAGAGATTACTCTGCGGGGAATACTCTGTGGGAAGAGATGCTTCGCTGAGGTTTGATGATAACTCTACTGGGGATACCGTTGATGAGTTATGTTAGAATATTTGATGAACTCCGCTGGGGGTAGGAAGAGCTTCGTCGAGGACGATCTTTCTGTGGCAATTAGCGGAGGATAACCCAGTTATAAGTTCGGGTGGGGAATAACCCTCTGAAATAAAGCCGGGGAGAAGCGTTCGTACTCCACAGGGGATAAGCTTCCAGAATCTACTGGGGATAAGCTTCCAGAATCTACTGTGAAGATTGATTCAACTCTCCTGGGGAATCTTTTGAACTGTACTGGGGAAGTGGCTCCACTGGGTGTTTGGTGTTCCTCCGGGGAACAATCTTATATTAAGACTGCCGGGGATGCTTGCTTGGGAACATCTGTGTACTCCATTGGGGAATGTTGAGACTTTCTGGGGATACCCATCTTCCTTAAGGCTGACAGTAGGCTAACTCTGCTTGTGGAGAGCGTTGTTGACTTGCTGGAGATACTGTGCCTTGTCAGGGCTGATGAGAGACCAACTCTGCTCGGGAGAGAGTATTGCTGAGTCTTGTCTTACTCTGCGGGGAGTGGAGGTATCTTGGTCACGTTCTTCAGCTGAACCTACCTTGGTACCTTAGTTGACAGAGCAACTAGATCACTTGGACAACTCATTATTTCCCCTGTTTCTGATGTGAGAGAAGAAGATACCTTGTGAGGTGTTAGACAACTGCCGATTCGACAAATCTTCTTCTGGTAGGCGAGTGACGAGATGACGGGAGATAGTCGTATGCTTTTGATCCCTAACTTTTGCATGGACCGCCCTTTCGGGTTTTCAATCCACCGGGATACCCATTTTTTCCCAAGCCGCCTTTTCAGGTTTTCGACTTGCCGGGTGTACAGATTTTTCATTTTATCCCTTATTTTCGCCCGAACCCTTTTGGTTCGCCGAGAAGCCCTTATTTTTGCCTAGGTGTGTCAACCTAGCGGGTCTTTGATTATGTGTAGTATTTTTTCGACTATGTCCATGCTCTCAGGATGTAGGGAGGTGCCACTGTTAGTAGTGTTGTGTTACCATGCCACCAGAAGATCTTCGTTTGATCGTCCAATGCCCCAAGTGATCCAGATGGAGATTTGCCCCCAAGCTGGTTGGCCTTTTGAGATATTCTCCGAATCTTGACTTAACTTGCCCCAGATGAATGGACAATGATCGTGTCTGCCCCTTGGTTGGAAGTACTTTTGTTCACTTAGATATTCGTCGTGTGAATTTCTCTGTTGTTCGAACCAATAGTCATATGCAAACAGTGTTATATCAAGAATGCAAAGCTTATGTCTGTCTTAAAGTTTTTGAAAATGCATTTTTCAGTAAAACAAGCAAATTTTGTAAAATGTGATGTCAACTCGTTATTTTACAGCAAGCCTTAAGGAGTCAGGATACCTTTCGTAACAGTATGCTTTCGAACTAACCCATGCTTCAGCTAGGACTTTTAAGGGTTGTAGCGTGGCCTGGTTCATGGTTTAAGAAACAAAGGATAAAGGCTCAAATTTATTTGTACCCACCCGCTCTTCGTGATGTACTTCAAACCTAAACTCAGCTGATCATGCATTAGACCTTGTTTGAGTCTTTGTCCTGATATTCCCATGATGGTTCGGATATTGACAGTTTATTTTGAATAGGCAGTCATCCCTTTTTTGGTTGAGGGCTTGTAGGACCTCTTTTTTTTTTTTTTTTATTTCGTTATCCCTGTTTTTTGCCTGAACTGTTTCTTTCACAGTCAGCGGGATGCCCCAGTTTTGTAAGTCTCCTTCATAGGTTTTGACTTAATGGGCTTTTATTTTTGGGAGATAATGACTGCCCGTCTTTATGATTATTCGGAGCCATCACTGTCTTTTGTTTTGTAAGGATTCCTTTGGTGCCACTCGTTGTGCACTTGGATTAGCTGAGAGAACTAACCTGCCCCAGGTTATGATTAAGGGTTTTAATTTTCAAAAAGAAAAAACTCCTACTTCTTTGGCTCGAAGGGGTTGACGAGGGATTATCTTCCTTATAACTCCAGTGTTTAGGAATTGAAACAATGCCTGTACCTCATCAGCGGGGTCTGCTCAAAAGCATACTGTAGATTATGGTATCATTTTCGTCATCCTCCCTCAAGAGGCTTAGAATTATTAATTGAGAGTTGACATCAAAAAATGAAAGCAGTTTGAATATAGCGAATGAGAATATATTGATTCAAAACAGACATATGCGATGCATTGATAAAGTAAAAGAGTTTGACATGAACAAATTGTTTGTATAAGCAAAAATTACAACTCGGAAATTCAAATAAACAAAAGCCTTCAATGATTGGGCAAAGGAGCAGTGATTATGTTTGGAGTCTCTGGTGCTTCAAACTGAATCTCTCCGGCGTCAATCATGTCTTGGACCTTGTTCTTCAGAGCCCAACAGTTGTCTGTAGTATGCCCCGGGCTATCAGAATGGTATGCGCACCTATCGTTGGGATGATAGTTGGGAGCAGAAGTGTTTGGATTCCGGAGAGGATCCCTTAAGGTAATCAGCCCTGCCTTCAACATTTGTTGTAGCGCTTAATCAAGTGACATGTTGATCTTGGTGAACTGTCCCTTGGGTGCGACCTCCTTACGTTGCTGCCCCTGTCCTTGTTGAGCAGGCCTAGGATTAGAGATCTGGGTTGCCCCTACATGTTGATCATGGCGACCCTTTTTACTATGCACAGCATTGGACTCCTTCTTCCCACTGTAAGGCTTTTATGAGCATCAGCGGGTGCAGCTTCTTGAATCTTTCCAGCCTTGATACCAGCTTCAATCCTCTCCCCGGTCAAGATCAAATCTGTGAACCCCGCAGAAGAATTCCAATCAGATGGTTGAAGAAAGGACCAGACAGAGTCCCCAAGAACATGTCAACAAGCTCACGGTCAGTCAAAGGTGGCTGCACCCTTCCAGCCAGGTCTCTCCACCTTTGCGCATATTCTTTAAAACCTTCACCCGTCCCCAGTGACATACCCTGGAGTTGGGTACGTGTAGGAGCGAGGTCGGCATTATACTGATACTGCTTATAAAAAGCAGTAGCCAAGTCCTCCGAGTTACGAATAGTGGTTCCATCCAGCTGATAGAACCATTCGAGTTGAGCCCCTGAAAGACTCTCTTGGAAGAAATGGATCCATAGATTCTTGTCTGCCGTGTAGGGCTGGATCTTCCTTGCGTATGAACGGAGGTGCAACTTAGGACAGGAAGCCCCGTCGTACTTTACAAAGGCAGGTGCCTTGAACTTGTGAGGGATCACCACCCCAGAAGATAAACCTAGGTCCCCAAAGTCCAACCCAGGCACACGTTGAATCTCCATAGCATTTAACCGGTCCTCCAGCTGTTTGTACCTGTCCTCAGCAGGAGGGTATTGTTCATCATTGAAATCTGTCTCGGTGTCAGAGACTACGGGACTAGGGACCCTTCCCTCTTGGTGACTGCCTTCCCCAACAGATGGAGTAGTCCGCTAAGCTTCATTCTGCAGTGTATTTCCAGATCTGCGTCTAGGGTTGAACAAAACAGTCCTCTTCTTCTTTTTTTTCAAAAGCAGAGTCTTCAATTCCTGTTGTCCTTGGGCTAAGCTCATGACCAGCTCCTGGAACTGGGCGTTCTGGGCCTGGAGGGCCTTGATAGCTTGTTCATTGGATGATTCAGGATTCATGATGACTGCTGAAATAAACAGCGAAGAAGATTAAGCAACCTGTGGAAAAGAGTACTTGTAATGCAATGATATGTATGTATGCATGCGATGTTTTCAAGGATCTCGCGGGGTAAACAGAGAAACTTGTTAGAATTTGAATTCGGTAGCTTGATTGAAGGAACTTCATGTTGTTGAGAGTCCTTCTTCAAGAGTCAAGGCTCACCATATCGAGTGGGTCATAGCCCTTAACAACCTCGGCTAGAGGAAAATAAATCCCCTTTGCCCCTTGCTAGACAGTTGGTACATCATGACCTGCATCACAAGCCCTTGAGATCTTTGAAATGGATTAGTTTTTATGTAAGATGCATGCAATGGTATGATGTTATGCTATGCATGGAGTAATGTAAGTAGGCCCTGTAATGAGTCACAATTAAGGACTGTAAACAAAACCTGCAAGGAACCCGTGTTGTTAGATAACAAGTATGTAAGTAGTTCAAGTATGAAGGCACACAAGTCACACAAAAGAGCCATTAGAGTTTAGGCCAGCATGAAGTTTGGGGTACTACCCTTTTGAAGTTGGTGGGCTCAAAAACCTGTCCTATCAAAAGTAACCGGGTTCTAAGGAGCTCAATATCATTGGGTTGTTTTCTGTGTTCATTGTTTTGATTTAGCCACTGAACTGGCGATCAAAATATTCCAAGAAAACAACCCTCAATGAGTGTAGTATCGAGTATCAACCAACTTCGGACTGCACCAAAGTCAGTCATCTCACTACCCCTAAAGAGGCCAGGATGGTTCAATTAAGGTTCCTAAGGTCAGTTGATGCTTCACGACACCACGCGGCGGCCCCGTACTCTCCTTGACTTGACTCAAGGGTTACCGGTACTCACCAAAGTGCCACATCAACGTAGCAAACTGCTTCAACCGTGTCGGTATACCCCGCACAGTTCCCTCACAGTTTGTTGCTACTTTCTAAGAAGGTATCCCCCAGATCCGGGTTAGGATCTATGAAACTCCCGAAACAGGCCCGCAATAGTAAATCAAGCAAAGAAAGCAATTGAAAACATGATGATGAACTATTCCTAAGGTACACCTCACTTTTAGCGTCCCCAGCAGAGTCGCCAGTTCTGTGATCGGTGGAAATAGAACTGACTGTTTTTAGCTGGTTTCGCGAAATGTCGCGGTAAGCAAGAGTCGCCACCGTCTTTTATGTTCTCCAATATGCAAAGGACAAAAGTACAGCAAAATTCCTTCTTTGAGAATGTTTCTCGGTTCGGGAGGTAGATTTATAGAAAGGGAAGGTGTTAGCGCCCTTTCTATCCATGGTTATCCACGGGCTCTTAGGTACTTGCTCTTATGTTTTCAAAAGATTTGTTTGCTTTTCAAGTGTGTGTGGGTTTTGAAAAAGTTTCGTTTGAAAAATTTCTAAGTAACTCTTGTATTTGTCCTCAAGAGTGTATGAAAAATTTGTTTGGAAACTTTTAGAAAGTGTCGGTGTGAAAAGTTGTTTTTGTTTGTTTGAAAGAGCAAGTACCCATGAGAATCTACCTACCCTAAGGAATTAGGCTGTGTAAGAGTCCTTTAGATAGTGCTATCCCGCCATTGAGAGGTAGGTAGCACCATCGTTGGACTTGTTCGGGTCAACTCGATTATCGGGACAGTGTGGTCACCGAAGCAATGGTAGGACACCTTAGAAGTAACCCTAATGTCCTAGATCCTTTTATCCGAGGCAACCGTTTCGAGGCAACTGGATCTTTAGACAAGAGGACGACCTCTAAAACACCCTATACTCAATGACCACGTTTCGAGGCAACGAGTCAAGCGTACCCTAGGAGTGGCATGTGCTTTGTGTGTTGTTTTTCAGTTAATTGTCTTTGTATATGTTATTTGTGAGCTACGGATTAATTTTATTTACATACATTCTTTCATGCATTATTAACAGTTAGGGGTGGAAAATTAAAGTGCGGGAATGTAAAGTTACACTATTACAAGGCGCGGGTCTATACATCGCCAAAAAACAAAGACCCGTTTTGATAAAGTGCGGAAAGTAAAGAAAGCAATAAACCTAATTACTATTACATTCTTGAAGCAGTTACATAATAATCAAAATAACGAAATAACGCGCGAAAAGAAATTAAATCAAGACGTCCTAGGGTTTTGACCCTTTCGTACTAAATTAAATTTAAACCTAAATCTAATTATTTAATTATTTACAAGAAAAATGTTTTTTATGTTTTTTTTAATGAAACAAAAGAAAAGGAAATAAAATTAAAAGTCAATAAAACCTAATTCTAAATTTATTTTAGTTATTAAAAAGTTAAAGTTGCCTAATTAAAATTAATTCAATTTGTTAGTATTTATTTACAAAAATAAAATGAAATTAATAATAATAATAATATTAGTTCTTTTTTGATTTTTTATGAAAAAAAGTTAGTTATGTTAATTTAATGATAGAATAATCTTTTGGTAATTTTCTGGATCGATTTTGATAATTAAAAGCAATTAAAAGTCAATTTAATGATTATTTAACAATTAATTAAAATATGCATGCAAAAATATTAATTTTAATGTCAAAAATTAAATAAACATTTTTCTGATTAAAATGCAAAAGGAAAATATTTTGTGATTTTTTTAAATGCATGAGAAAATTATTTAAAGATTAATTAAATTAGGATGAAAAATATTAAAAAAAGAAAATAGAGAAACATGTTAGTTATGAAAAAAAGGGTAAAGAGAAAATGCCAGGGCCAAGAATCGAACTCACGCCCTCTGAAGAAATCAACCAACACATTGCCAACTGAGCTAGCTGTCTTTGGTATTTGTAATCTGCAGCCAATGGATTAAAAAGGAAAACGTGGCATATCTGAATTTTCAAACACAGTCAACACGCGTGGGGCCCAGGGGTAACATGGGAGCAAATTAGAATGTGCTATCGTGCCTCTCCAGCCACGCCTGAGTCCAAGTCAGTCAATGATGCCGGAGCCCTAGCTCCGGTCGTCTTCTCCGGCAAGCACCATGGGCGATCCTGCAAAATAGGCAAAATCAAAGCAAAAGAAAAACCTTGTCACCCTAATTCGACCCTTGCGGATTCAATGGTGCCATTGTTTTGGCTTGAAAACGACTGTACAGTGAGTTTGAAGAAGATAACAAAAACGGCCCTAGCAATGGCAGGTCCTTACTCCTGCGTTAAAGCTTGCATGTTATGCATCAAATACATTCTAATAGGTGTCCTGAGTTCACACAAACAATCAAAAACAATTAATGATGCATGAAATATGAAAAACGAATTCAAGAAATTTAACAAACCAATGAGAGCTAGGGAGCACGATCTGGGATGATTTGGCTTTGTGTAAGGGTTGGGAATGATTGCTGCTATGCCCAGGAACACGATTGAATGCTTAGTACTCCTTGAAACTTGCTAGAAAAACAAATTCGAATTTGTCAACTTTGGAAAATTTTGAGAGAATTAGGGTTGCCGTTTCATAGGTTTCTAGGTCTTGAATCATGTATGAGAGGCTTGCATATATGTCTATTTTGTGAGAATCAAGCAATAATGTGAGCCTTTAACCCTTGCAATGAAGTCTTGAGATTTCCTCTTTATCACCATTAAAGCATTTGCCATTTTTGTCCAAATTTGAATTTCATGCTTGAAATGGACTGTACACGAATTTGGTATGTGACTTATGATGCATCAAGGTTATTCAAACCACAAGATATCCCTTAATTAATTTTTTTTATTTTTATTTGAATTATTATGAATTAAAATGAATTAAATCCATAAAAATTAAATAAAAATGGAAAAATAATTATTTGGTCTTGAAATTGATCATGGGACAGGTGGGTGGAATGACAAGGATGAATCAAGTGGAAAAAGTGGGCCCTTTTGTCAAAAATTGAAGTTTCAAGGATAGTTGACTTTGGCCATTTCACAAAAATTTCCCAACTTCTCCAATGCATATCTTGCTCAATTTTGATCATATGAACATGTTGTTGGACATTTTGGAAAGGTCTTGAAGTCCTCTAACCAATGCCTTTGGTCCCATGTCATTTTGATTTACCAATCTCAAGTTATGGTCTTTGACTTAAAGTTCCTTTTTGTTGACTTTTGAAAATGACCTATAATGTTAAAATTGATAACTTTTTATGAGAGCA
The DNA here is from genome assembly GCA_948472305.1 of Vicia faba. Taxonomy (NCBI): domain Eukaryota; kingdom Viridiplantae; phylum Streptophyta; class Magnoliopsida; order Fabales; family Fabaceae; genus Vicia; species Vicia faba. The sequence goes on from OX451735.1 coordinate 11,366,999, forward strand.
TTTCTTGGACTTGGAATGTGAGGATGAGTTGTAGGAAATGCCCTCCCCTTCAAAATGAGCATTGGATGGGATTTTTCTGATGAACCATGAAAAAGTTATGCCTTGGTCAAGTTACAGTTGACTTTTCAGCTGTCCAAAAATAGAAACTTTTGACACCTTGATGATTTTTGAGCCATTCTTGTGGAATCATGGTCAAGACTTGACCAAATGATGATTGTGGCTTCAAAATAAGATGTTGACCAAAAATTTTGACTTTTGACTGCCAAATGACCATTTTTCCCCTGCAGTTGACTGTGGAGCAATTAGGGTTTTTGACTGTGCAACTTGACCTTGTGAGCCTTGAAACTTGACATGTAGGTGCTTGACAATGTATATGAGCATATGGGACTTGATTAAGCCCTTGAAAACCTCAACTTACTTGCAAGAACCAAAACCTTAATTTTGACTGGCTTAGGAGGATGGTTTGACTGTGCAGCCCTTGAGTAGACTTGAGATGATGCTTGCCAAAACTTTGAAGAATATGGGAGGGAAAATTTTGGGGTACAACAGCAGGTTTGAATGAAGATGATTGGATTCAGACCCGACTGGATCAACTCAATTTGATCGACGAGAAGCGACTTGCTGCTGTTTGCCATGGTCAGACGTACCAAAAATGGATGATCAAGGCTTTCAACAAGAAAGTCAGACGTCAAGTATATCAAGTCGGAGATCTCGTGATCAAGCGGATTATCTTACCACAAAGTGACCCCAGGGGAAAATGGAATCCTACTTATGAAGGACCATTTGTGATCAAAAGCATGTTTTCTGGTGGTGCAATGATTCTGACCACCATGGACGGCGATGATTTGCCGCACCCCGCGAACGCAGACATAGTCAAAAGATACTACGCATAAAATAACCCGACAAGTCAAAAACCCAAAAGGGCGGCTTGGGCAAAAATGGGCATCCCGGTGAACCGAAGACCCGAAAGGGCGGTTTAGATAAAAGTTAGGGATAAAACAAAAAAAAAATCTGTACACCCGGCAAGTCGAAAACCCGAAAGGGCGGCTTGGGCAAAAAGGGGTTTCCCGGTGGATCGAAAACCCGAAAGGGCGATTCTGACAAAAGTTAGGGAATTAAAGCGTATGACTATGTCTCGTCGGATCACTTTAAAGACGATCTCTTCATCAACCATCTCCAAGCTTCTGGTCAATTCTGTCACCGGCAGACGAAGCATTGAATGGATAGATATTCAAAGTTGTGAAGGCTATAGCAGAATGGAATCCCATAGAGTTGTTTCACATAGCCATCTTTCTTTTGTATTAAATTTTCAATTTTTACGGCGACATCCTCCTACAAGGATGCCTGTCTCCTTTGTACAAAGATGCTCATAGAAAGTTAATACAAATACTCTTCCAAATACACAAATTTGCTTTGTCTTCCTTTTTCTCTTTCGCACTTATGTTTACTTGAGAAACGTCCAATGTTTTGTTAAGTAGGCATATGCATTTGAACATAGTCATTTCCTTACAAATTAGGAAAAGGTGATTACTGATAGATTGAAGGTACAGATAGATATCTCGATATCCTTTCGGAAAGAATCCCCAAACAGAGTTAAACTCCAGGATCCTCAGCAGAACAGGGGCTTTCTCAAAGCTGATTTCCCCAGCCGGAGAACCTTCCAGAACTTAGTCCCCCTCAGAGTTAAGTTTCAGAACCCCCAGTGGAGCCCTAAAATCTGAAAATCCTATCCCCAACGGAGCTAAAACTTCCGACTATCAATCCCCAGTGGAACCAGACCAGTGAACATTCTCTCCACAAAGATACTTCCCACCAGACTGAAGATTCTCAGTCATACCCCTCCAGCATAAGTCTACCAGGTTCTGAACTCCCCAGCAGAGATCATCAGAATTCTCTCACCCCGCAAGTCACCAAGGAGTTTCGATCCCCAGCAGTGGCCCTAAGATCCCTTAACAAGTGAAGATCTTGTTCCCTAAGCAGTTAGCAGACAACAAGGATTTCTCATCCTCAGTAACCCCTGAGTTCTTCTATCCCCAACTTTGGCTATGGGTTTATTTCCCCAACATTTGTCCAGGATTTATTCTCCAAAACAAATTACATTTTCAGATTAATCGGCCGTTCAAAAGCTCCTTCATCATCTGTTGGAAGCTACAGTCGTCAAAGAACAAATTCTCACAAGATTCAAGTTACAAAGCTCGGATTTGACCGGATAGTATCTTAATCCCTACAGCATATTGTGAAGCCCGGAGTACGACTGGATAACAATGCCAAATAACCACCAAGCCTGGATTACGACCAGATAGTGATGTCCCCTCAGGGCAAGCTATGAAGCCCGGATTTGACCGGATAATAGTTTAATCCCTAACAAAGCTATTGTGAAGCCTGGATTACGACCAGATGACAATACAAATTTCTGTGAAGCCTGGACTACGACCAGACAGCAGTCAAGAATACTACGAAGCCTGGAGTCGAACAGATAGTGGTATATCTTTAACACAAGCCGTGAAGCCCGGATTTGACCGGATAGCAGCTTAGTAAGCTATTGTGAAGCCTGGATTACGACCAGATGACAATACAAATTTCTGTGAAGCCTGGACTATGACCAGACAGCAGTCAAGAATACTACGAAGCCTGGAGTCGACCAGATAGGGGTATATCTTTAACACAAGCCGTGAAGCCCAGATTTGACCGGATAGCAGCTTAGCAAGCTATTGTGAAGCCTGGATTACGACCAGATGACAATACAAATTTCTGTGAAGCCTGGATTACGACCAGACAGCAGTCAAGAATATTACGAAGCCTGGAGTCGACCAGATAGTGGTATATCTTTAACACAAGCCGTGAAGCCCGGATTTGACCGGGTAGTATCTTAGCAAGCTATTGAGAAGCCTGGATTACGACCAGATGATAATACAAGCTTCTGTGAAAGCCTGGAGATCGACCAGATAACAGTTAAGCATTAGCAGAATGAAGACTCATTCTCAGTTCCTCACAGAATATTCGAATATTCTCCAGTGAAGATCTCCTCAAGACAGGAATCCCCAGTAGATTGGCATACAATCCAAACTCCTGATCCCCCAACAGTGGTCCCAAGACTTCTCATTTTCAACGATCAAAAGATTCTTGCCCTCCCCAGCAGCAGTCAAGGAATTATTTTCTCCGGCAGCAGTCAAGATTCTTTTATCCTCAGTCATCCAGGATTCATCTATCTTCAGCAAGACAGCTCATCAGCATACATGCATATTCATTACATTCATATCATAAACATTGATATAACATACATTGCATCATACATTTCATACAACATGACTTTGTGTTTCAGCTAATATCTTACCCTTTTTCAGGATAAAGATTAGTAAGCTTCAGATTCAAGACTTCTGAAAACAGTTCACGGGTTCTCCAGTAACGGATGTTGACCTATCGCTTGTTCAGATTCTTCTTAACTTTTGAAAATAGTTCACGGACGCCTCCCAACATGGATGCTGATCTATTGCTTATTCAACTCCAACTCCTGAAAACAGTTTACGGATTCTCCAAACATGGATGTCAATCTATCGCTTGTTCAGAACCCCAATGCAGAGATGTTCCAAAACATGGATACATTTCTGATACTCGTCCACTCACCAATGACATACAGTTCAACATTTCCAGATGGCATCTTTAAGCCCATCCCCCGACAAGATTCTGTCACATCCCAGATGGCATCTTTAAGCCCATCACCAAATGGCATCTTTAAGCCCATTCCCTCTACCATCACATCACCGAGTGCAAATTTTTTGGGCACTCTAGTGTCCAGTCTCCTTTTACCCCCGAGTCGCGAAAGGAAAACTTGCCAATCTAACTCTTCAGGTTCAAGAAGATTGAACAGGGGCAACTGTTGTACCCCAAAATTTGCCCTCCTCTTTTTCCACAAGAAATCACAGCTTCGGGCTTTTCCTGATTTTTTAAATTGGCATAAGAATCAGTCAAACGGACTTTTTCTTATCAATCTATACAAAATTTGGGTTTTCATGGCTCTGGAACAGTTCAAGCAGATTACTAGGGTTTTTGGTTGATTTTGGCTCAGGTTTTGATCAGGCGAACGCTTCTCTGACATTTAATCAAAAATTAGGGTTTTTGTGCGCGCATTCTCAAAAAGAATTAATTCTACAGTGCTTTTCAAGTTATTCTGAGATATGAGCTGAGGCAGTTGAATTAAGAACTTGCAGTGCTTGATTTAATCAGTAAAAGAAAAAGAACATGTGGACATTTGTTGTTTAGCTGTGCATTGCTTTGGATATTTGAAACGCCGGGTTTATTATTGATTGACCACAGTGTTTATTAATTATTTATTTATTCTAAGTTAGGATAATTGGGATTTATTTCCATTTATTATAATTTAAGAATTTATAAGTAATTAAATAGACAGCTGGAAAAAGAATTAACTGATCAAATTTGGATTTCATTCATCTTAAATTATTTGTTACAATTGTTATTTAAATACAGTATTTATTTACAAAGTATTTATAATAATAATGGTTACAATGATTAAAATTGAAATAGAATTGAATCCTAAATTTCCTAAATCTTCATTCTTCTACTGATGCTTTTTTGCTCCATTGATTTTATCTGCAAAAAAAGAAAGAAAAAGAAAAGTCAAAAGCAGATGAAATTAAAGAGCAGACAGATAAAAATTTGGATTCATCATTAAAAGAAACTGGCCGGAATCAGTTTTCCCTCTCTGCAAATCACGGGATTGCTCTCGGTTCACAAAGAGGGATAGAATGTCTTGCAAAAATGTGAGATGCACAAATTCAAATTTTCAAACATACTGCATAAATCCAAAAATTGTCAACCAAGTTTCCAAACAGCATGTACAAGTATAAAGGCAAACTGAATCACATTTCAAACTAAGCCAAAAGCTGTCAAAAATTGTCCAAGGATATCAAGATATCAACAAATCCAAAAAGCTGTCAATAAAGTACACAAAGTATGCAAGAAATATGGAATTATGCAGAGGAAAACAATATTGCAAGCATATTCAAATCATCACTTTCCAAGGCCAGTTTACTTTTTCAGAAAGAAGACAAATTTAAGCAATAAAAATGCTTTTCTTTAATATGGAGAGAGAAAGAGAGAGGAAAGCAGCTTACAGTACAGCAGGCTAGAGGCTAAACAAAAGATATAAACAGGATGTATCAGAACACATAGAGAGAGGAGGCAGAAGGCATACAACAGAAGAAATCATAAAGAGTGAAAACCTCAAGCCTTGCAAACCTGTCCAAGCATTGACCAAGTTCAAAAAGAATGAATATACAAAAAAATATAACAGCTCCTGCCTTTCAAAGACCACAAGGCCAAGACCCTGGAAGATATAAAACAAAAAGCCATCAACCTGCATAAGATAGATATCACAAGCCACACAAAGCCTAACAACCTCCAAGTTCATCAAGCCTCAAACCATAAAAAAAAACTCAGAACATCAAATTGTCAAGCCTAAAGCCTCAAGCTTGCATCCTGCCCAAACTGTGACAAACACAAACTCACAAACCTTAAACCATCAAACATAAAAACCTGCATTTAACCTGCTTCAGGCAAACCTGAAGCATCAAGCTTCAAGCCCAAGCCAAAATCATTCAAAGCCTTCACCTGTCCTAAACTATCCAAACCTGTTATACAAGCTTACAAATACAAACCAGAACATCAAGCCCAAGCCTTACCAAGCACAGCAAGCCAAAACTCTGAAGCCAACTGATAAACACAAATCTGTCAAACTGAAGCTAAACCTGTCTAAGCTCTCAAGCCTGAAGCTTGCAGTAAAAACCTCAAAATCCAACAAAAGCCTAAAAAAGCCATAGCATACAGAAGGAACATTCAAGGCAACTCAGCAGACAAGCATTTCAAGGCAATCCAAACCCTCAGAATTGCTTCATCACTGGGCCAACAACACAACAAAATCAGCGCACGAACATTCTAAGCATCTCAGTAAGCTTATAGTGGAAGAGGAAAAGAGGTGAACAATAAGCAAAGTAATACTCAGCAATATCAACATACAAAGCTCTCAGATAATCATCATCAAGCATATCAAGCATGGCAAGCATCAAAGGCAACAAAAATAGGCAACCAGAAGAGGAGAGAAGTGATTAAAGCTAGGTTTTCAAGGTTCATCATCAAACCAAAAAGTGAAACAAAGGTACCAGATTTCCAAGCGCACATCATCACCAAGCCTCCGCCTTGGCCGCCTGAAGCACCTCCAAGTTCTGTCCTCCTCCGTCTCCATCCCCCAAAGGTATAATGTCTTTTCTCTCCATTCATGCACCTCAAACAAAAAACGCGAATAATCAAGAATCAGAAATGAATAAAAACATGAAATCAAAAAGAACTAACGAAAACCCTAAGGCATAAGAAGGAGAGGCCGTTACCTTTGCTTATCTCTGCTTGAGCGGTCCATGGAGGGAGGAAGACGGATGATGGCACGGTGGCCCTAGGCGGAGGGTCTCGTTCAGTGGCCATTCTGTTGAGAAAAATGAAGAGGAAGGAATGAAGAGGACGAACGGCGCCGCGCCTCTGTGTTCTTGCCTAAACCCTAATCCAAATGAAACAAACAAAAGCAACCCTTGCAAAATAATTCGTGAGAAACGTCTTGGGCCTTGCCCTTCAAAATTCCTGAAGCCCATTGCAAAAGCCAGCGCAAATACCCCAATTTCCCTTAATCCTACCTGTTTTGTTTGGGCCCATGATGAACATTAAAGCCCATTTACCTCTTTTCCTATTTTTCTATTTTTATTCAAACTAAAAGCTTTTTTTGTTTTATTTTCTTTTACATAACTTAACTCTTCTTTTTAATAATAATATTACTAACACTTTTCATTAATACTACAATACATTAATAAATAGAACTTAAAACATTTTTTCTTTTCTTTTATTAAAATCTTTTGTTTTATACATATTAACAAAAATACAAAAGATAACCATACAAATTAAATAAGCAATACTTAATTTTTCATTAAGTTAAACATCATTCTCACTTGTAAATAAATCACATACACATTTACAATACACATTTTATCTTTCTTATACATAGATACATTTGCTTGTCCCTTTTTACATTGCTATTACTTTACATTTGAGATTGTGATTGATTCGGTTTGGTTGTAAATATTTGGATACTACTCTCCTATAAGTCTCATCCCCCATTTGTAAATAATTGTACCCCCACTCCCGGATACTCATTTGTAATAGTTTAGGACTTTAAATTCCCGCACTTTATCGCTTTCGAATTATACCATGGTTAGACCTAGGGTTTGTATGTACATAAAATCAAACGCTAGATAACCTAATACAAAACAAATGCATGAAATCAATACACAATTACACTTGCACCCCTAGGGTAATCCCGCTTGTTGCCTTCCAAAATGGGCCATGCTTGCACGTTGAGTTTCTTTGGCAAAACAAAAACAATGCAAATGATCATAGTCCCTCGATGACGCTTTCGAAAGTTACCTATCAAAATGATCATAGTCCCTTCAAGCAAATTGCCAAAGACGCTTGGCACCATTGCATTCATGGTCTAAACGATGACCCGCGCCTGTCCCGTTAAACATCCTAACGCAAGATTGTCCACCAAATACAATGGTGGAACAAAATTGTTAAAAGGGTTAAAACATGAGAAAAACCTTTTTGAGTAAATTTAGGGGTAGACAACTCTTAGTTACTTGATCAACTTGCAAAAAACACTTGCCTACTTTTCAAAACCCACTTCACAAACACTTTCAAAACAAACTTTCAAAAAAACATTTGAAACATCTTTTCGAAAAGATACACACCTTTGTATATACTCAAACACGAGTCATTAAAATGGTTGCCGAAACAAAGGCGTCTATTTCAAAACATTTTCAAAACACACACACACACACCATTTCAAGCAATCGAAAATCAAGGCAAGTGATCTAAAACCAAGTAACTAAGAGCCCATGGATAACCATGGATGAAAAGGGTTCTAATACCTTCCCTTTTCATAATCTACCCCCCGAACCCACGAAACATCTCAAAAGGTTTTTCCTGTGCTTTTTAACCTTCCCTTTAGGATAAAATAAAAAGTCGATGGCGACTCTTGCTTAACCGAACAAGTGTGAATACAAACGCAAAACCCAAGTCAGTTCTCCCACCGTATCACATTCCCCAAAGTTCACATGACTATACCGCCTGTCATATCTTAAGTTTTCCCAAGTCCGGGTAGAGGACTTATAAGAGATCACCAAGCACCCTGAAAACTAGAAAATCCAGACAAACATATATACACACATATACGACAAACATATATACATCAAACATAGCATATACACAAATAAACAAAGATAGGCTCAACCAACTTAGAGATGGACCAGCAAGAGGTCAATTTATCCCTTGTGAAGTCGCCATTTTTCTGTAGCGGTAGAAATATTTCGAGGCTAAGCCATTAGATTGACTTATCTCGTACAGATCAAATGAATGTCGCTATCACACTTTATTTTATCCAAAGGACTAGGAAAAGAGATGATAAAACCTTAAAAAATCAAGGGGGAGAGAAACTAAGTTTAGGGGTTGGTTATGAAAAAGGAAGGTATTAGCACCCTAAACATCTATGGTACTCCGCAGGAATTTCTTTAAAAATTTGTGTATTTTGGCTATGAAAAAGTATATACAAAATGGATGTTTGCCAATACATATTTTGGAAGGGTTTTAAGAAGATGGGACAACATTGCTACATCTGAGTGGAAAACATACTTACTACCCTCGATTATAAGAAAGGAGAATTGGCATCATCTCAAAGTGGAAGATATGGCTTGGATTTAAAATCAACATAGCCTCACTTAACACCCAAGTGAAAAATATATCGTTTCACTATATATCATAGAAGTATAGTAACTCGAATCACTACAAAGATTAACAAGAGTCTAGTCTTAAAAAGTTTGAAAATAAGAAGCCAAAACAGAAAAAAGATTTGAATGAGGTTAAAGACCTTTGGTCTCAAAAAGATGTTGTCAAAGTACGATTAAGTTGGCTAAGAGTTTAAAATAAGAAATTTTGAAGAAAAAGATGGAGGAGATTTTGAAATTTAAGAAGATAGGAGAAGATGGAGAGGCTATCTGTTGTACCCCAAAATTTGCCCTACCTTTTTCACAAGAAATCACAACTTCAGGGTTTTCCCTGATCTTTCAAGATTGGCCCAAGAATCAGTCAAACAGACTTTTCTTTATCAGTCAATCCAGAATTAGGGTTTCCATTGATTTCGACTTGATCAAACAGACTTTTCTTTGACAACAAGTCCAGATTTAGGGTTTCCATTGATTGGGTTGACATTGGCTCGGGAATTAATCAAACAAACTTTGCTTTGACGACAAATCTGGAATTAGGGTTTTCACTCGTATTTCTCAGAAGAAATTGAATCCATAACAATTCAATTGGTTGTTACATTATTTTTACGCTTGTTCCAGATTACCGGTTGTTTCTCAAGACCTAAATATCTGGGATAGGAGCTGAGGCTTTGATTGAAACTTTGAGGCATTGGTTTGATCAGTGAAGTGAAAGGTGTGTGGAATGCTAGTTTGTTTAAACTGTACAAAGCATATGAGTGCCAGGCGTATTGTGATTAATGCGAGATTGCGAGACGACAAAGTTTGTTAATTTATTTATTTCATCTGGATTAAAGTTATTGGGATACATTTCCAGTTATTTTAATTCAAGAGATTTAAATAATTAAATAGACAGTGCAAAAGAAAGAATGAAATACTTGACAGTAAAGAATTCTTATTTGACAAAGACTTTTATTTATTTATTTCAAATATTGTTACAAATGTTATTCAAATATTGTAAATTTATAATTTACAGTGTTTACAATAATATTTATTACAATAAATGAAAAGAAAATAAATCTAAAAGCCTAAATTTCTTGAAATCTTCGATATTCTACTGCTTCTTCCATTATCCAACTGATATTTACCTGCAAAGACAGAAAAAGAAATCAGTGCAGTTAAATTGAAAAGCATTTTTAAGCAGATAAATAAAAAAGGATCATCATTAAAGCTTGTTGGCCGGAATCAGATTGTTTTTGGGTTCATCATGTTTTACTTGTCCTCTTTGCAAATCGCAAGAAGACTTCTCTTCTTGGTTCACAAAGAGGAAAGTAAAAATAATTTTGCAAGCATACAAATCAATTAAAAGAAAAGATACAAGGCACAAGGCTGCACACAAAGAAGGCACAAAGCTGCACACAATGTCAAAACTGAACTGCCAAACTAAGTTTCAAAATGCAAACTAACTGTCAAACAAGTACACAAACTGTTAAAGCAAAAGTTGTCAAAGAAAGCCTAAATGCAGAAAATATGGAAAGCAAGTACAATGCAGAGATAAACCAAGATACAAGCAAGCAGGCTTGTCAAAAACATCTCATTATATTCTGGCCAAAACAAGCTTTTCAGAATAAAAAAAATACATTAAGCAATTTAAAAATGCTTTATGGAGAGAGAAAGAGAAAACCAGAAGAAGGTTTTGCAGTTTGGCAGGTTGTACAAAGCAGTAAGAAAGAAGATAAATATAAGAGGCTAACAGTTCAAGGAGGGGGAGGGCACAAACAGCAGAAGCAAAAACTGCCTCTAAACTCAATCAAACCTGCCTCCAAACACCAGAAGCAAGCTAACAAGCACAGAAAACCTGTTAGACTGCATAACCTGCCTAAAACCATTCAAACAACCTCAACAAAACATCAAACTTGCTTCCAACAAAAACAAGCAAGCTCAACAAAAGGCTAAAACCTGCCTCAAAACTCATCCACCTGTAAAGCCTGCTTTCAAAACCTTCAAACCGCTAAACCTGTTCAAAAGGCCCAACCTGTTTAAACTACAAGCCAAAAACTTTGAAACCAGAAAAACTATCAAACGGAGCCTGCCTCACAAAATAGCAGAACCTGCCTTCAACAAGCAAAAACCTATAAAACTGCTTGTAAACACAAGCACCAAGAATCACACAAGTCAGTTCAACCTGCAAAACTCATCAAACTGTTATAAAAAACACAAGCCTATTCAAACCTGCAAAACTGCAAGTTTAAGGATAACTCAAGCTTGCCTTCCAAAACACCAGCCTGCCTTCAAAAGCAAAACTGCAAAACTACTCAAGCCTGCATTACAAGTACTCAGGCCAACTACAAACTCAAAAAAATCCAAAACCAAAGAACAACAAGCATTCCTCAGAACAAAGCTCATCATCGAAAGTCAGTACTCAAAGAAGAGGAAGAAGTCAGAAGTGAAGAGAACAACAAGCAATCCTCAGAATAAAGCTCATCATCGAAAGAAGAGGAAGAAGTCAGAAGTGAAGAGAACAACAAGCAAGTCTCAGAATTCATCATCATCAACAAAAACATAGCAAAAACAAAGACCAAATCTCAGAAAATCATCATTGATACAAGATATCCAACATTCAAAGAAGAGGAAGAAATCCAGAAGTGAAACAAATATTCAGGGGTTTTCAGAAATAACATTCATCATCAAACAAACAGTGTTCAAGCATGCAGAAGTAAAAAGATACAAAGTACCAGATAAGCGTCATCACGCTCCTCCCTCCTCCGGCCACCTAGAGCGCCGCCGTTCCAAGCTATCTCTCTACCATCCACTCTCCAGAAACAAAACCCCAAAGGTATTGTTTTCTTTTCCTACACCTCATGCATGAAATATCAAAGATCAAACATTGCAAAAAACATAAATGTTCAAGAGAATCACAAACCTCGACTGTAAAAAATGCACAAGATAAAAGTATACCTTTTGAACCACTGCCCCGTGCTGTCGTGGAGAGAAGATGGGTGGAGGTAGCGCTCTGGCGACTGGAAGGTTGAAGGAGTAATCAGAAATGGCTGAGAACGATGAAGAGAGAACGAAGAAGACGAGAGAAGGAGCGGCGCCGTTAATGAACTGTGAACCCTAATTTCCAAACAATTGACACAAACCCTAAAAACGTTGTATGTTTCAAATGGGCCGGTTTGCCCCAATAAACCACTAAGGCCCAATACGCTTTCAGCGCCACACCCCCTCTGCCCTTCAGTTTCTTTTGTTTTCATTCTTTTGGTACCACTTTGGGCCATCCAAAAACATATGCTTGGGCCCATCTTTTTTTATCAAAACTAATTTTTCTATTTTTTAAGATTGCTTTCTTTCTTTTAATTAAATCACATATTAATCTAATTTGGCTTTAATTTCTTTTTTATTGTTAATCTTGTTCATAATAAAAAATATACAAAAAGAAAAGAATATTTAGACTAAGTTTTTTTTTGGTTGTTTTTAAACCTAGTTATTGATTAATAAAAAATGCATAAATAATAGAATTTTTAACTTAAATAATTATTTCTTTTTCTTTAAAACCCTTTGTTTATATATAACTAACAAAAACACAAAAATAATAAATACTTAAGTCTTTAATTAGGTTAATTTTTATTTGAACATTTGTAAATAAATATACACATCTCATATCTCTTTAACTTTCATCATCTTCTATCTTGTTATATTTTTACATGGAGAATGCGTCAATTTGATTTGGTTGTAACATAATACTTGGACATTATTATTCTGATAAGACTCATCCCCATTTGTAAATATTTGTACCCCCATCCCCGGATACTTACTTGTAATAACTTAGACTTTAAATTCCCGCAATATATCGCTTTCAATATATTGTATAGTAATTAGGGTTTGTATGCGAAGATTCAAAATCAATCGCTAGATGACCTAATACAAGGACAAATGCATGAAAATCAATACAAAATTCACACTTGCACCTCTAGGGTAACTTCACTTGTTGCCTCGGAAAATACAATCATGTCCCTCGAGTACGAGACACTCTAGCAAATGCCCCTTTGATAAACAAAGATCTTAGTCCCTCGATGACCCTCGATATTGCCTTCGATAAAACGATCTCGTCCCTTACAAAATTGCTAGAGCGTCTCACAAGTTGCCTTTAGTGATTGTATACGATGACCCGCGCCTGTCCCGTTCAACATCCTAACACAAGGTTATTCATCAAATACAATGGTGAAACAACACTGTTAAAAGGGTTAAAAACATAAGAAAGATTTTTGAGTAAAGTAGGGTAGACAAACTCTTAGTTACTTGATCCAAAATCTTGTAAAACATCCTTGCCATTTTTTCAAACACACTTCACAACACAACTTCAAAAACCACTTTCAAAACATTGAATTATCTTTTCAAAAAGACACACACCTTTGTATATATTCAAACAAGAATCATTACAAAGGTTGCCTAGACAAGGCATCTTTTTCAAAACATTTTCAAAACCACACACACAAAGCATCATTTCAAACAATTGAAAAGCAAAGGCAAGTGATCTAAAACAAGTAACTAAGAGCCCATGGATAACCATGGATGAAAAGGGTGCTAGCACCTTCCCTTTCCATAATCTACCCCCCGAACCCAAGAAAATATCTCAAAGGTCTTTTCTGTGCTTTTTGACCTTTCCTTAGGATAAAATAAAAAGTCGGTGGCGACTCTTGCTAAACCGAACAAGTGCGAAAACAAACGCAAAATCCCAAGTCAGTTCTCCCACCGTATCACAGAACTGGCGACTCTGCTGGGAAACTTTCTAAAAGTGGGGTTACCTTAGGGTTTTAGATAACCTTTACATGCTTACCTTGATTGCTTTGATTACTTTACTTTTTGGGTTCCTTGTTTGGGTTTGTTTTAAATCCTACACCCGGATTTGGGGACACCTTTTAGGTAAGTAGCAATAAACTGTGAGGGAACTGTGTGGGGTATACCGACATGGTTGAAACAGTAGCTACATTGATGTGGAACTTTGGTTGGTACTAGTAACCTTTGAGTTGAATCAAGGAGAGTACGGGGCCGCCGTGTGGTGTCGTGGAGCATCAATTGACTTTAGAACCTTACTTGACCATCTTGGCCTTTATAGGGGTAGTGAGGTGACCGACTTTGGTGCAGTCCGAAGTTGGTAGATACTCGATACTACACTCATTGAGGGTTGTTTTCTTGGAATATTTTGGTCGCCAGTTAAGTGGCTAAACCAAAACAATGAACACAGAAAATAATCCAGTGATATTGAGCTCCTTAGAACCCGATTTCTATTTTAGGACAGGTTCGAGCCAACGAACTTCAAGAGGGTACTTACCTACCAACCCCATGCAAGCCTAAACCTAAGGACTTGTTTGCTCTGTGTGAATATGATTACCTGTATATACGCTTGCTTACTTTTGCATACATGTACATAATATCATAACATCATACCATAGCATTTTCAATAACCATTTCAAGGATCTCGAGGGTCTTTTGATGCAGGGTCGCGTTGAACCAGACGTCTACCAAAGGGCAAGAGGTTTCATTTTCCTCAAAACAAACGCCGACAAAGATCAAGTGCAACAACTTGAATCGGGGGCTATGACCCACTTGACATGGTGAGCTTGATTCTCGTGGAAAGACATCCACCGATACAAAGTTCCCCAATCAAAAATGTTGATTAAAATTCGACCTCTAACATTTTCTTGTGTTTACCCCGAGAGTGAAACAACCGGCTGAAAATCATCAAACAATGAAGTCGCCATCGAACGTCTTTTATCCCACATGTAGGAAAAGGTAAACATCGAGAAAACCTGAGGAAGGAGAAGTCACGGTCTTGCGACCGAGAGATCGGGTAAGGGAGTCTGTTACACGAGGGGAAGGTATTAGCACCCCACACGCCCGTAGTACTCTACGGTATCCACTCTTGTTATCTATCTTATGGGTGTGTTCAATCTATGCTTACTGTTTATTATACTACTGAAGGGAAAATGCATGCAAAAGGAAGAGAAAAGAATGTAGGGAAAATAAAATTGTGCTTGCTTGGGCCCTACCCTAATGCCTACCTTTTTGAGGAATCAGAGCTACCGTAGTTCGGCTCATATGTTTTTGTTTGTTTGTGTTTTTTATGGAAGAAGTTAATTCTGCCTTCTGCCGCAGCTCGACCTTTGGAGACTTATGCGTTGGCATAGAAGTAAATTAATCGTGTCCTTACCTGAAAAGGGTTTCTTAGAAAGAGGTGCTCGAGCGCACAAAAGATTTGAGTTGATTTGTATTTTCGTTGCAGATAGCGACTAGTCGACCTCAAGAGAGAGATATTAGTCACTTTTCTACTTAGTCATGAAAGGAGTCTTTGAGAATTGAACCACACATATGCTTGAGATGAAGAACAATAAGATCGAGAAGAGACTCGCTTATCATTTCCTGTACTAAGCAAAAGCATGATTCTCATCAGTAGTTTTAAAGTGTTTTGAATTTTGAAAAGAAAAAGAAGTTTTTGTTTTAGGTGTATATGCAAAAGGAGAGAAAAGTCAACAGGGGGACTAGTTTATTCCTACCTAACGTTATCGTGCGTTATTAGACCTAAAGTTATAATTTTGAGGGATTCTACCTAATGTTAGCATGCATATGATTTGTGATAAAGTAAGAATAAAATAAAGTTGTGATGATACCGAACGGAGGAGGTTCGTTGCCTCTTCGAAACCGTGCAAGCCATAAGAAAACTCTACCAAAAGCTTCCTCGAATTTACTTGATAAAAATTGTGGTTCTATACTCGCTTCGAAAACATCTTAGAAATTTTCCAACTAGTCCCTTTTACTTACCAATATCGCATATAATTGCAATAATCATTACATCACAAAATTATGACAAAGAAATAACAACAAATAATTGCCAAATCGTTTACAAATGATTATCCAACAATAATAACATAGTTAAATTCTAAAGAATTTCTAAACAAACCTAAAGAAAAATCACTACAATTTCTATATCACCTTTTTATCATAATTTTATGCTATAAAAATCAATGAAGAGGAAAGTTAATAGAAACTATTAAAAGGGAGTCAAAAACATCAAACAGAGGGGTGCTAAACATGATACAAGGTTGTGATGGGCTCGGTGGCTACAGCCCAGCCAAATCCACCTATTAGCAACAATATCCAGTTATGAGTTTTATTTGTTCTTATTATTCAGATTAAATAAAAATATTCTTATTATTCATATTAAATAAAAATAAGCTAAAAGAACAATTAAAAAAAGAAAGGAAGAAGAGGGAACACAAAACGCATGGCTTTGTTAGGGTTACAAAGAATTGTGCCTCTTCAAATTTTGTAACAGAGAACTCTCTTCTCCCTTTTGCGGCGCGGGTCGTCACCTTCTCTCATCTCCACTAAAAAGAAGACCATCGGCCTCCGTACCACTGTCTTCGGTCTTCCTTCGATAGATTTCGATCCCGCCACAAACAACATGAAATAATGTCTCTCTCTCGGACATAATCTCCGCCTCAAATTTCACCGTTCCTCCGCGTCGGAGACGAAGGAGCCTTCTTCTCGTTGGTATTTTCTTTTGTGAATATCAAAGATTAGAAGAAACAAATCGGGTGAACAAAACTCAGGTGCGTCTCGTTTTTGATTCGATAAGTTTTTTTCTAATTCATCGATTCTGATTCTGGGAATTGTCGTTATTGAAATTGATCGTGAAATGATGATGATGACGAACCTCATTGTTATAGGTATGCATGAAGATTATGGAAGATGAAGCTGCAATAGATGCGATGATGATGGTGTTGTTGCGGAAAGCTTTCCGAGAGTGATGAAGAATCGTGATGTTCTGATGAAGGTTGATGGAGATTGAAGATGCAGAGTTGATGATGATGAAGATCGTGTGCGGTTCAGAGAGATTTGGCAGAGAAGTTTTTTGTGAATTTTTGGTGAGCTTCTTCTCTTAATTCGGATTCTGAAAATGTCTAATGAGAGAGTTTTTCTGAGTTTTATTCGTGTGAGAGCTTTTGAATCCTCTCTTTTCCAATTCTGTTCGAAAACTGTAATCCCTTTTTGTTTCTTCTCTTCTGTTCCGCTTTCAAGCTTATGTTTCTGTGCTTTGTTGCGTTGCAGTGACGAAGGTTAAAGATTGGATATGTCGTGAAGTTTATGAATGTTGAGGTGCACATCGAAGAAGGTGGTGATGAAAGGTTATGAGTTTTCTTCAGAGAATGGTTGAAGCAATCAAGAGAATAACGATTTCTGGTGAGTCCTATAACTGGTTTTTCTAGGTGATTGTTGAACGAATCCTTGTGTATCTTCTCTCTTTTTTGTTATGTTCTGTTATGAACCTCTCCTATTATTCTCTTCCATCCTTTCTGTTATAGTCTACTGCTGTAAGTTTATTGAGAACAATTAGCCAGAAGTTTTTTTTTGGAATCTGTTAGAAGCGGTTGGGGTTTGTTAAGCAGAATTCGGTTAGCAGTTATGGAAGTTTGTTGGAATCTGTTCTGTTTGAGTTTGTTAGAGTTCTGTTTGAAATGTTTGTAGTTTGGACTGTTAGAAGATGGTTAGGGAATGAATGAGGTTGGTTAGAAAGCGGTTACGGTAGTTAGGAAGTTGGTTAGGAAACTGTTCTGAATTGGAAGTTAGAAACAGTTTGGAAGCAGTTGGTTAAAACTGAAGGTTAGTTATATGGTTTTTGTTTTTTGAGATAACAGTTAGGGAGCTGAGTTGGCTCTTTATTATGCATGGTGTTTGGAAAATGGTTAGAAAAGTTGTTCTATTTAGGTTTGGTTAGTAATTCTACAGGTTAGGATTCTGGAAATTAGCAAGAGTTAGAAGTTATGTTTTTTTTCTTTTGGTGTGCTGATTTGTAATTGAACAGGTTCATGCAGGTTTTGTGGATGTACAGCAGGACTGGAATGGCTTAATGATAGTTTTTGAGAATGTAGGTGAAGAATGAAACAAGGGAAGAGATATGGCATAAGGAAAGACCCTTGGAGTTTGAAGAACAACAGTTAGGACAAGGCGTTGCGCAGCTTTAGTAGACTAGGACCTTAGGAATTTTATGTAGTTATTTCTTTGGAATGTAATATGAATTTTCCATGGTTACGAGTATAAATGAATTTGGTGTTTGTAATGTCTTGTGACGGAATTTGAAATGCATAGAATTTTATGTGAATGAACTTTGTAAAGGCCCCGAATGGATTTAAATTTATATGGATGCTTCTCAACCTTTGCAACTTGAATGAATATTCGTTCTGATCATGGACTTGAATGAAGTTGAATATCCTTTTATAATGAAATGAATAAGTATTGAACATGATAAATAAGGTGAAGACGATTATGATGAATGAACGCCTTGCACTTGTACTTCACTACTTAAATCTCAAGAAGTTCGAATGCATTCCCTTTCCAACCTTGTGAATTCCCGACAACTTTGATGAATTGAACCAAATTTTAAATGATGATAGGGACCAAGCGAGAACTCAATACGTTGAACCAAACCATATGATAGCTATGGCTAAACAGAACTGAATTCACTTGATAACATAAGTGCACTGAAAAGAACCCCAATCCAAATGATGATTGCAACATAGATACTGCTTCTCAAACCATGGTCCTTATGAATTTCCATACATAATGCAGAGTCTCCTGAATGAAATCCAATTGAGTGACTTGTACTAGAAGCAACAAATAACAACAACATCTAGATCGCCATATGATTCCACAACAATATCTTTATGTCATAACTCAAAATTTTTGCACCTCAATCTTCAAAGATATCTCGACTTGCAGAGCCCACCATATAATTGGCTAAAAGAACTCTTGAAGATAGATGATGAGGCTCGAAATAGTGAAGAAGACCCAAACCTTAGCTCAATAAACCACAATTACTGGGAAACCAACTGATTCGAGCCTGAGTGAAGATGAGGGCCATCAAAGCCATAGAACCCTAATTCCATCATATCACTGATTCCATGCCAAATTATGTTGTTAGCGAATGTATGCAATGTTAAATGACCTAATGGAGATATGTACATGAGAAAAGCGCGACAATGCATAAACCAGATAAAAGTAAAAGGGGTAGGACAAATTTGGGGTATTACAGTTGCCCCTATTTAATCGTCTTAAACCTGAAAGTACGATTGGCACATGCCTTTCGGAAGTTCAAGGTTGAAGATGATTAATATCAATGCCGGAAATTTGTCCTGGGAGGAAGAGAATTTTTTTTTTTTTTGCGTTATCTGCTGGGGGGAAGAAATTTATTTTTTCAACGAAGAGACAGATATTGGAATTGTAACGTGGCATGATGCCAATATAAGACAAATGGTTGGTATGAAAGGACGGCGGATGAGGTCTATGGGTGACCTACAATCCAAAGGTGAAACATGAGAGTGATTTGACATAGAATCTAGCCAGGGGGCGATCTCAGGTTCTAAGATAAAGTATATGGAAAGAACCTAGCCAAGAGGCGATCTCAGGTTCAACGATGATTTGAGGGAAGAACCTAGCCAAGAGGCGATCTCAGGTTCGAAGAAGGTGATCTAAGGAGGAACCTAGCCAAGAGGCGATCTCAGGTTCGACGGTGATTTGAGGTAAGAACCTAGCCAAGAGGCGATCTCAGGTTCGAAGAAGGTTATCTAAGGAGGAACCTAGCCAAGAGGCGATCTCAGGTTCGACGATGATCTATGGGAAGAACCTAGCTTATGGGCGATCTCAAGTTCAACGGTGATCTATGGGAAGAACCTAGTCTACGGGCGATCTCAGGTTCGACGATGATCTAAGGAAGAACCTAGCCTACGGGCGATCTCAGGTTCGACGATGATCTAAGGAAGAACCTAGCCTACAGGCGATCTCAGGTTCTAAGAAGGTGATTTAAGGAGGAACCTAGCCAAGAGGCGATCTCAGGTTCGACGATGATCTAAGGAAGAACCTAGCCTACGGGCGATCTCAGGTTCGACGATGATCTGTGGGAAGAACCTAGCCTATGGGAGATCTCAGGTTCGACGATGATCTATGGGAAGAACCTAGCCTATGGGCGATCTCAGGTTCGACGAAGGTGATCTAAGGAGGAACCTAGCCAAGAGGCGATCTCAGGTTCGACGATGATCTAAGGAAGAACCTAGCCTACGGGCGATCTCAAGTTCGACGATGATCTGTGGGAAGAACCTAGCCTATGGGCGATCTCAGGTTCGACGATGATCTATGGGAAGAACCTAGCCTATGGGCGATCTCAGGTTCCAAGAAGGTGACATGGGTTATTACATGATGATTGTTTATATAAGCGACACGGACGAGCATCAAGAAAGGTTAAACACGAACGAGTGTTTGATTCAATACGGATGAGTATTGAAAGAAGATACGGACGAGTATCAAAGGTTAAACACGGACGAGTGTTTGAATCAATACGGACGAGTATTGAAAGAAGATATGGACGAGTATCAAAGGTTAAACACGGATGAGTGTTCGAATCAATACGGACGAGTATCAAAGGTTAAAAACGGACGGGTGTTCGAATCAATACGGACGAGTATTGAAAGAAGATACGGACGAGTATCAAAGGTTAAACACAGACGAGTGTTTGATTCAATACGGACGAGTATTGAAAGAAGATACAGGTGAGTATCAAAAGTTTAAACACGGACGAGTGTTTGAATCAATACGGACGAGTATTGAAAGGAGATACGGACGAGTATCAAAAGGTTAAACATGGACGAGTGTTTGATTCAATACATACGAGTATTTGAAAGAAGATACAGGTGAGTATCAAAAGTTTAAACACAGACGAGTGTCTGATTCAATACGGACGAGTATTGTAAGAAGATACGGACGAGTATCCAAGGTTAAACATGGACGAGTGTTCGGGAGACTGACATGGATGAGTGTTTAGGAATTAACACGAACGAGTGTTTAGGAATTTACACGACGAGTGTTTAGGAATCGATACGATGAGTGTTTAGGGAACTGATACAGACGAGTGTTGGAAGTCGACACGACGAGTGTTTAGGGAACTGATACAGACGAGTGTTGGAAGTTGACACGGCGAGTGTTTAGGGAACTGACTACCAGACAAGAACTGAGTTTAGAATGAAAAAGTGTATTGATTTTGCTGGGCATTGAAAAGGTGAAGGTCACCGACTGGGGACTTTGGGCATGATACCCTCTTGTAGGGATGTACTGTTGTCCTTGAATGATTCAGATATTTTGTGTAAGGTACCTGATCTGGCTTATGCTTTGTACGCATGTTTTGAATTTCTTTTGACGCAAAGATCCACTATGATGGATCAGCTACGCGCTTTTGAGGATGCAATGTTATGTAATGGTAACTATATGTAATGCGAAGAAATAAACTTCATGGGGATAAGAGTAGGCTTGCTGGGAACCATTGCTCATCACTGGGGATGTTAGTATATATCGATGTTGGAAGTCTGCAGTACCAAAGATTGTTGGGGATACTGACAAGAATTTGCCCTAGGGAGCTCTTGAAGGTCAAAGATCATTGTTGACTCTGTTGAGGATTGAATGCTGACGAAGCGAGTTTTTAGGTACGCTGCTGAATCCTGAATTGTACCATTGGGGAAGAGATAATTTGGCCGAACTCCCATACATCCTGAACCGTTGAGAGGATGACAGAACTGAATATGTTGAAGAATGGATACTGAACACCATGTGGATCCCTCTGAATACATGTCCCAAGTTTACGCACACTGGGGAATTATCTCTTGAATCACTTGGGGATAAGAGATGGGCATGGACACTTATGAATGCACCGGTTGAACTCTACGAATTCCCCGGTTTAGCTTTGCGAATGCCCCGGTCTGGCTCTGCGAATGCCCTGGTTTAGCTCTGCGAATGCCCCGGTTTAGCTCCATTGGGGATGTTCTTGATTAACTCCACTTAGGATGCACTTGTGTTTGCCGAGTCAAATGACGACTCTGAACTTTCTAAATTCACTTGGGGAATCAAGTTTGAAATTGTCTGTAGCAGGTGAAGACAGCTTTATGCACTGGCCACGTCAGGGTGACTGTCATGATGCTTTTAGTCTATTGTAGTGGTCTCGTGCAACATAATTGGCTTGAGCAACTTTGCAAGTACAAATGAGGAATACCCCTGTCTGGAGGATCTCTGGGAAGATCTATGTTGAATAGAAGACCAGAATATTCGTGCCACAATACGATATGAGGTGGCCTGCCCCAATGTCTTGAGTCACGAAATAAACTGCTCTTGATTACAGCTTTCTTGGAGAGATTTGTCGAATCTCGACGTAACTGCCCCAGGTTGAATGAATTTTGAATAGATCTCTCGACGTGATAGCCTCTGATTGATCGAGCTTGAAGAGATCTCTCAACGTGATAGCCTCTTATTGGTCGAGCTTTGAGGGAATTTATCAACGTGATAGCCTCTGATTGGTCGAGCTTTGAGGAAATGCCCCAGATTTGGATGAACACGGAGAGATCGACTCTCGACTTGATTGCCTCAGATTGGCAGGCTCTGCTAACTTCATCCCTGAATTGTACTCAGACTGTGAAGTACCAAGATGATTTCTCTTGACAGAATCACCGGTTAACATGTTGCTGGATAAGTCATTTCTCTTGTGGCAGCTGATTCTTGCTTCAACAGGGTATTCAAACCTCTCTTCTCTGACAAGATTGAGCTCTTTACCGGTTGTTCATTGTGCAAACTTACTTGATGTTGATCAGTTGTTTTGTATGCAGAATAATTCTTATTATGAGAATGATAATTCTAATGCAACACATATGTAAGTCTTGAAGTTTGAAAAAACTTTGAATGAAATGACGTCACAACTCTGTTGTGAACGAGTCACTAGCTAGAGAGAAACATTTGCAAATTCCCCTTTTTAGTAAAGATAATGCAAGCTTATGATGCCACCACAAATATTCAAACGTACCTCTTAGGAGTCAGTTAAACGCAATCTCATTGTAGCACACTTTCGAATTGACCCATGCTTTAGTTAGGAGTTTTATGGGTTGTAATGTGGCCTGGTTCACGGTTTAAAAAAAAAGGATTTAAGGCTCAAAATTATTTGGTTCCCACCCATTCTCCATGATGTTCTCCATTCCTATGTTCAGTTGACCCGACACAAGCGTTCATCTCTCGAAAAGAGTTTGCGATGATTGAGGAACCACAGTGGTTTCTTGGACACGACAGTCACTAACTTCTGATTTTGGTGTCTAATCAGACGACTTTATTCTTTGATGAGGATTTTCGTTGGTAATCCTTTTCCCGCCTTTTAGGCTTTTCAATTTCTTTCTTGCTTTCCCTAATTTTTGCCTGGATAAATTCTTTTGAATTTCGATTTGGAAGTCCAGCAGGATGCCCCAATTTTTGCCTAAGTGACTTGTTTTCAAGTTTTGACTTAGCGGGGATATTTGTTTCTTTCTTATTTGGTATTTTCCATTTTGAACAAGTTGTTGATCTTTGTGTTGTCTTTGATTTGTTGGTAGTGATCGTGACTGCCTGAGTCTTTAGTAGATGAGGGATAGTCATTATTGTATTGTCATTTGTTGACTTCCTAATGTGCGAGAGATACCCGTTGGGATATTATCAATAGACGCACGTTGTTGTTAGATGAGGGTTAACCATTGTGATTTTGACTTTCCTCAACCTTTGCTGGATAACCATTGTTGTATCCTTGGATGCACACTCTTGATGAGTTCTGAATGCTTGATTAGATCGGCTGAACACTACCCGCCCCAGGGTTGAAATGAGGGTTTTTTCTGAAAAGAAAGGAAACTCCTACTTCGAAGGCTCAAAGGGGTTAACGAGGGTCTATCTCCCTTATATCTCTAGTGTTTAGGCATTTGAAACAAGGCCTGTACATCGTCAGCAGGGTCTTACTCAAAAGTGTACCAACCAGAGATTTTTGCATTTTTAGATTATCGTCATCCTCCTTTGAATCTTTACCTAAGCATAAGACTAGGAAATTTGGCATCCATATGCAAGCAAAACATTTAAAGAGTGATAACGAATGGATGAGTAAAAATGAAAGGAACACTTCAAGACAAGCATACTTATTGCATTAAGATTTTCGTTAAAAAATAGACAAATTTCTATATACAAGCAATGTTTAAACAAACGATCAAGAATGCAAAAGAAAATGCGGTAAAGAAGCCAATGATTTCCACTGTTGAGGAGACTTGACTCCGTATGGACTTGCTGATTCTGACGACTTTCTGTAGTCTTGGTGCTCGAGTGTGCGAGAGAATTCCCCTTCAGATCTGATGTGAACACAGTAGTCTCTGGATTGAGCCTGTCTTGGACATTGTCTTTGGATGACATACCATCTTCAATCGATTGGCCAGGTGCCCCAGTATAATATGCATCACCAAGCATATCATGTCTTAAAGAAATAATAGACATCATCACCAGAGTTTCCATGACCTGGCTTATCTGAGTATTTAATCCATTATCTTCCTGTTTGAAGAAATTTCTGACTACGAGCCAAAGCTTGCATGTATTACTCGGAGTTATTCTGCATCTGATCCCTGAACATGTGCGGTGAGAAATCAAGTTGAACTTTTGACGAGAACCCCAGGTCTGAATAAGAATCCCCAATCTTTGCGTACCTGTTATGAATGCATGAATATGCATGGGGTGCATGAATGAATACCATGTCATGTTCTGTCATTTCCAAGGAATTTTCGTGTTTTGATTTTGTTTTTGCGCAAGTAAGGGATGGAAGAGTTTAGCACAAGACTTGCAAATGTGATTCCTTGGAAATGATAGAACACGTATGTTAAGCATGTGGTTAGCCATGTTATGTATGCAAAGGAACGAGATCAAAGAGGATCAAGGTTCCACCATTTCTGAATAAGATTGCTGCACTATTCTGAACCATGTGAGTATCATTAGATCAAAGGTCCGACATAGCTTTTGCACATATAAGAACCAAGTACCATGTGGATCTCCCATTGTACGGGGTCAAGGCTTCTGGAACATTGGATACTGTTGAGAATTTTCTGAATATGCTGGGAATACCAAGGTTTAAGGCTTGAATGAACCTCCAGGTAAACAAGTCAGAAACTCAGAAAATAAATTTGAGAACCATACGGTCACCAACAAGCATCTGCATAAAGTCATCAACAGAAATCCAGAACGTAGCCATCAGAACCAATAGTCATTATCTGAGCATAATCATCATCTGAACACGAGTAACCATCTGTACATAGTCACCATCTGCACCTGTGATAGAAATTCCCTCCCCGCTCACGGGTGAAAACTAGGTCAGGGTAAGATAATGGTAACTGGAAAATAACGGCTTCGCCTGAAAGTGCTATGGGCTTGCCCATAGATGTGGGTGCCAATAGTAATTCATTTGAACCTCATCCGAGCGTGGTATATGACATGACTGCACTAATTGGACCACGTCCTATAGCCGTCATGCCCCCACTCTATTCCTAGGTGTCCTAGTGCACTCTGGCCTGGGTATTGGGCCTTTTACCTCAATAGTAGCATCCCAACCCAAACAAGAAGCAAATCCAGTACAGCAGTGGTATATGGAAAACAGTAAAATGCAATGCATATGTATGCTCAAGTATATACAAAATGAATGAATAAACTAAAAGCGTAAAGATAAACACCCAAAGAAAAGGAAATAAGAGCTAGGAGCGACTCCGGGATGGACCAGCATTTGGTCGACCTTATCCCCAGTGAAGTCGCCAGCTGAAACAACCGGCTGAAAATCATCAAACAATGAAGTCGCCATCGAACGTCTTTTATCCCACATGTAGGGAAAGGTAAACATCGAGAAAACCTGAGGAAGGAAAAGTCACGGTCTTGCGACCGAGAGATCGGGTAAGGGAGTCTGTTACGCGAGGGGAAGGTATTAGCACCCCACACGCCCGTAGTACTCTACGGTATCCACTCTTGTTATCTATCTTATGGGTGTGTTCAATCTATGCTTACTGTTTATTATACTACTGAAGGGAAAATGCATGCAAAAGGAAGAGAAAAGAATGTAGGGAAAATAAAATTGTGCTCGCTTGGGCCCTACCCCAATGCCTACGTATCCTTTTTGAGGAATCAGAGCTACCGTAGTTAGGCTCATATGTTTTTGTTTGTTTGTGTTTTTTGTGGACGAAGTTAATTCCGCCTTCTGCCGCAGCTCGACCTTTGGAGACTTATGCGTTGGCACAAAAGTAAATTAATCGTGTCCTTACCTGAAAAGGGTTTCTTAGAAAGAGGACCTCGAGCGCACAAAAGATTTGAGTTGATTTGTATTTTCGTTGCAGATAGCGACTAGTCGACCTCAAGAGAGAGATATTAGTCACTTTTCTACTTAGTCATGAAAGGAGTCTTTGAGAATTGAACCACACATATGCTTGAGATGAAGAACAATAAGATCGAGAAGAGACTCGCTTATCATTTCCCGTACTAAGCAAAAGGATGATTCTCATCAGTAGTTTTAAAGTGTTTTGAATTTTGAAAAGAAAAAGAAGTTTTTGTTTTAGGTGTATATGCAAAAGGAGAGAAAAGTCAACAGGGGGACTAGTCTATTCCTACCTAACGTTATTGTGCGTTATTAGACCTAAAGTTATAATTTTGAGGGATTCTACCTAATGTTAGCATGCATATGATTTGTGATAAAGTAAGAATAAAATAAAGTTGTGACGATACCGAACGGAGGAGGTCCGTTGCCTCTTCGAAACCGTGCAAGCCATAAGAAAACTCTACCAAAAGCTTCCTCGTATTTACTTGATGAAAATTGTGGTTCTATACTCGCTTCGAAAACCTCTTGGAATTTTTCAAACTAGTCCCTTTTACTTACCAATATCGCATATAATTGCAATAATCATTACATCACAAAATTATGACAAAGAAATAACAACAAATAATTGCCAAATCGTTTACAAATGATTATCCAACAATAATAACATAGTTAAATTCTAAAGAATTTCTAAACAAACCTAAAGAAAAATCACTACAATTTCTATATCACCTTTTTATCATAATTTTATGCTATAAAAATCAATGAAGAGGAAAGTTAATAGAAACTATTAAAAGGGAGTCAAAAACATCAAACAGAGGGGTGATAAACATGATACAAGGTTGTGATGGGCTCGGTGGCTGCAGCCCAGCCAAATCCACCTATTAGCAACAATATCCAGTTATGAGTTTTATTTGTTCTTATTATTCAGATTAAATAAAAATATTCTTATTATTCATATTAAATAAAAATAAGCTAAAAGAACAATTAAAAAAAGAAAGGAAGAAGAGGGAACACAAAACGCATGGCTTTGTTAGGGTTACAAAGAATTGTGCCTCTTCAAATTTTGTAACAGAGAACTCTCTTCTCCCTTTTGCGGCGCCGGTCGTCACCTTCCTTCGATAAATTTCGATCCCGCCGCAAACAACATGAACTAATGTCTCTCTCTCGGACATAATCTCCGCCTCAAATTTCACCGTTCCTCCGCGTCGGAGACGGCTGAGCCTTCTTCTCGTTGGTATTTTCTTTTGTGAATATCAAAGATTAGAAGAAACAAATCGGGTGAACAAAACTCAGGTGCGTCTCATTTTTTATTCGATAAGTTTTTTTCTAATTCATCGATTCTGATTCTGGGAATTGTCATTATTGAAATTGATCGTGAAATGATGATGATGACGAACCTCATTGTTGTAGGTATGCATGAAGATTCTGGAAGATGAAGCTGCAAGAGATGCGATGATGATGGTGTTGTTGTGGAAAGCTTTCTGAGAGTGATGAAGAATCGTGATGTTCTGATGAAGGTTGATGGAGATTGAAGATGCAGAGTTGATGATGATGAAGATCATGTGCGGTTCAGAGAGATTTGGCAGAGAATTTTTTTGTGAATTTCTGGTGAGCTTCTTCTCTTAATTCGGATTCTGAAAATGTCTGATGAGAGAGTTTTTCTGAGTTTTATTCGTGTGAAGGCTTTTGAATCCTCTATTTTCCAATTCTGTTTGAAAATTGTTATCCCTTTTTGTTTCTTCTCTTCTGTTCCGCTTTCAAGCTTGTGTTTCTGCGTTTTGTTGCGTTGTAGTGACGAAGGTTAAAGATTGGAGATGTCGTGAAGTTGATGAATGTTGAGGTGCATATCGAAGAAGGTGGTGATGAAAGGTTATGAGTTTTCTTCAGAGAATGGTTGAAGCAATCAAGAGAATAACGATTTCTGGTGAGTCCTATAACTGGTTTTTCTAGGTGATTGTTGAACGAATCCTTGTGTATCTTCTCTCTTTTTTGTTATGTTCTGTAATGAACCTCCCCTATTATTCTCTTCCATCCTTTCTGTTATAGTCTACTGCTGGAAGTTTGTTGAGAACAATTAGCCAGAAGTTTTTTTTTGGAATCTGTTAGAAGCGGTTGGGGTTTGTTAAGCAGAATTCGGTTAGCAGTTATGGAAGTTTGTTGGAATCTGTTATGTTTGAGTTTGTTAGAGTTCTGTTTGAAATGTTTGTAGTTTGGACTGTTAGAAGATGGTTAGGGAATGAATGAGGTTGATTAGAAAGCGGTTACGGTAGTTAGGAAGTTGGTTAGGAAACTGTTCTGAATTGGAAGTTAGAAACAGTTTGGAAGCAGTTGGTTAAAACTGAAGGTTAGTTATATGGTTTTTGTTTTTTGAGATAACAGTTAGGGAGATGAGTTGGCTCTTTATTATGCAGGGTGTTTGGAAAATGGTTAGAAAAGTTGTTCTGTTTAGGTTTGGTTAGTAATTCTACAGGTTAGGATTCTGGAAATTAGCAAGAGTTAGAAGTTATGTTTTTTTTCATTTGGTGTGCTGATTTTTAATTGAACAGGTTCATGCAGGTTTTGTGGATGTACAGCAGGAATGCAATGGCTTAATGATAGTTTTTGAGAATGCAGGTGAAGAATGAAACAAGGGAAGAGATATGGCATAAGGAAAGACCCTTGGAGTTTGAAGAACAACAGTTAGGACAAGGCATTGCGCAGCTTTAGTAGCTTAGGACCTTAGGAATTTTATGTAGTTGTTTCTTTGGAATGTAATATGAATTTTCCATGGTTACGAGTATAAATGAATTTGGTGTTTGTAATGTCTTGTGACGGAATTTGAAATGCATAGAATTTTATGTGAATGAACTTTGTAAAGGCCCCGAATGGATTTAAATTTATATGGATGCTTCTCAACCTTTGCAACTTGAATGAATATTCGTTCTGATCATGGACTTGAATGAAGTTGAATATCCTTTTATAATGAAATGAATAAGTATTGAACATGATAAATAAGGTGAAGACGATTATGATGAATTAACGCCTTGCACTTGTACTTCACTACTTAAATCTCAAGAAGTTCGAATGCATTCCCTTTCCAACCTTGCGAATTCCCGACAAGTTTGATGAATTGAACCAAATTTTAAATGATGATAGGGACCAAGCGAGAACTCAATATGTTGAACCAAACCATATGATTGTTATGGCTAAACAGAACTGAATTCACTTGATAACATAAGTGCACTGAAAAGAACCCAATCCAAATGATGATTGCAACACAGATACTGCTTCTCAAACCCTGGTCCTTATGAATTTCCATACATAATGCAGAGTCTCCTGAATGAAATCCAATTGAGTGACTTGTACTAGAAGAAACAAATAACAACAACATCTAGATCACCATATGATTCCATAACAATATCTTTATGTCATAACTCAAAATTTTTGCACCTCAATCTTCAAAGATATCTCGACTTGCAGAGCCCACAATATAATTGGCTAAAAGAACTCTTAGAGATGGATGATGAGGCTCGAAATAGTGAAGAAGACCCAAACCTTAGCTCAATAAACCACAATTATTGGGAAACCAACTAATTCGAGCCTGAGTGAAGATGAGGACCATCAAAGCCATAGAACCCTAATTCCATCATATCACTGATTCCATGCCAAATTATGTTGTTAGAGAATGTATGCAATGTTAAATGACCTAATGGAGATATGTACATGAGAAAAGCGCGACAATGCATAAACCAGATAAAAGTAAAAGGGGTAGGACAAATTTGGGGTATTACAGAGAGATCCTTGAAAACATGCATCCCCATATCATGCATTGTATCATAACAGGCTTTCCTTTTCAGGTTTCCTTATTCTCCTACTGTTTATTTCAAAAGAGATGGCTCTAGAGAGGACTGTCAAAGATATCCAGGATCAAAATGCTCGGCTTCAGGAAATGTTCTTGAACCTGTCCCAGGGGCAAGAAGAAGTAAAAGCTCTCCTCACAAGGGGCATGGTCCTAGGGAATTCAGGAAGTGTCAGGAATGATCAATTGGAAGAACTACAGATTGAGCTAGCAACAATGAAAATCCAGATGACGGGACAGCTGGTGGGCCAGATGGCTCTCATTCAAGACCTGGCTCAAAGACAAGAGGAGCTCAGGGTTCTCATCAACAAACTGCTTCGAGACAACCAAGTGGGGCAAACATCTAGGGTTGAAGATCAAGTCATCATTCAACCTCCTTTGAGCCAAGAAGACAAGGGAAAGTCTCCCCAACTTGCTTCAGGGTCACAAGCCCAGCGACAACCTCGTCAGCGTCAACGGGGTAATCGGCGTAAGAAAAACACGACTGGAAGACATTTCTCTGAGACTGACATACCATCATCTCTAATACTGAAACGCTTGTTGGAGGTCAATCTGCTTACTTTAAAGGATCCTATTCGGAAGCCCAATACCTCTGCTCCTGGCTATCACCCTGACGCATTTTGTGTATACCACTCCCATAGTCCTGGACATGACACCGACGACTGCTGGGCTTTGAAAAATAAGATCCAAGACTTGATTGACGAAGGAGTGCTGGAATTCATGCCGGATGGTGAGATGAAAATCTTCCGCTAAGGGTTCTCCACATGAAATGACAAAGCTCAAACTGAGAGACTTTTGTTCCATTTGAATTTTCAAGTTGTAATTTCTTTTGTTATCCAAACAATTATCTGTTGATGTCAAACTCTGTTTCATTAATGCATTGCATATGTTTGTCTTGAATTCATCCATTCGTTTTCACTATTCTTATGCTTCCTACTTTCCTTATGATATTTAACTCTTGATAAAAAGCCACAAGCCTTTAAAGGGAGGATGACGAAACAATGCCATAATCTCATACAGTATGCTTTTGAACAGACCTTGCTGACGATGTACAGGCGTTTCTTTCAAATCCTAAACACTGGAGTTATAAGGAAGATAATCCCTAGTCAACCCCTTCGAGCCAAAGAAGTAGGAGTTTTCTGTTTTAAACAAAAATTGAAACCTCTGATTAAACCTGGGGCACGGTAGTCTTCAGTTAATTCAAAAGATGCGCATTGAAGTCGCAGAATCTCAGTTCGTAATACAACGAATGACATCAAAAACATTTCCTTTGGGAACCAAAAGACAGTGATGGTTCCTTATCTCATAGGAAGTCATTACCTCTCAAAAGAGAAAATCCCACTAAGCCAAAACCTATAAAGGAGGCTTAAGAAAGTTGGAGCATCCCGCTGACGGTAATCTCGAAAAGAAGAACAGGCAGGCAAAAATTAGGGATAACGAATCAAAAGAAAGAGGTCATTATAAATCCTCAATAAAATGAAAAATGTTGCAAAAATGATGACTGCCTTCCATAAAATTCAACTGGTGTGAACCATCACCAAAATGTCATTCCAAACTCGAATAGAGTTCGACGTACAATTAACTGAGTTTAGGACTGAAGGACATCACAAAGAGCGGGTGGGAACAAATATACTTTGAGCCGTTATCCTTTGTTTCTTAAACCATGAACCAAGCCACGTTACAACCCTTCAAAAGTCCTAATTGAAGCATGTGTTAGTTCGAAAGCATACTGTTACAAAAGGTATCCTGACTCCTGTAAGGCTTTGCCCTAAAATCTTGTGTTGAATTTGTCTTATAAAAAGTTTTCAGCCAAAAAATGCATTTTTCAAAACTTCGAGACAAGCATAAACTTTGCATTATTTGAATATCGTTGTTTGCACATGTTTACTTGTTTAACAGCGAAGAAATTCATACAGTGAATGTTCGGAGGAACGAAAGCTCTCTTAGTGAGTAAAATCACTTCAAGTGGGATGATACTCCCGTTGCAAAAATCTCCCGTCAACAAAAAGAGATTTGGTTTGGTATTGTCCAACAAATCTGGGGCAGTCCAGTCAAGATTTCAAAAAATCTTTCAAAGTCCATTAAACCTGGGGCAGTCCAGTCAAGATTTTAAGAAATCTCTCAATTACAGATCAACTTGGGGCAAGTTTCCCTCACCATCACTTGGGGCATTTAAGCGCCAATCTCAAGAAAGGGTTACGTGCAGTCCAAGTTTCCTGGAAATACCATAAACATCTGATACTAGGGGCAGTGATGAAATCTCTCCAAAATCTTTCTGAAAAGAAATTCAAGCGTCCTCGAGAAGTTCATCACCTCTCTAGCAGACCAGCAGTCATGGGTTTATTTCCCCAACACTTGTCAAGGATTTATTCTCCAAAACAAAATTACATTTCAAATTGATCGGTCGTTAAAAATTTCCTTCATCACCTGCTGGAAGTTACGGTCGTCATCAAAAATTCCTTCATCACCTGTTGGAAGTTACAGCCATCAACAGAATAACGAACAACTGAAGCTCCTAAAATTCTGTTTCTCTCAAGAATGAAGATTCTCATCCTTGAAACCTCAGAAGATTGGTATACACCCAACCTCCTGACCCTTAACAGAATGAAGATTATCATCCTTGAAACCTCAGAAGATTGGTATACTCCCAACCTCATGACCCTTAACAGAATGAAGATTCTCATCCTTGAAACCTCAGAAGATTGGTATACTCCCAACCTCCTGACCCTTAACAGAATGAAGATTCTCATCCTTGAAACCTCAGAAGATTGGTATACTCCCAACCTCCTGACCCTTAACAGAATGAAGATTCTCATCCTTGAAACCTCAGAAGATTGTTATACTCCCATCCTCCTGACCCTTAACAGAATGAAGATTCTCATCCTTGAAACCTCAGAAGATTGGTATACTCCCAACCTCCTGACCCTTAACAGAATGAAGATTCTCATCCTTGAAACCTCAGAAGATTGGTATACTCCCAACCTCCTGACCCTTAACAGAATGAAGATTCTCATCCTTAAAATCTCAAGAGATTGGCATACACCCAATCTTATGACCCAAGACCTGAATGAAGATTCTCATTTTGGCTTCCCCAGTAGATTGGCAAACACCCAACCTCCTGATATTCCCGACAGAATGAAGATTCTCATTTCTCAAAGTGGTATAACATCGGAATTTCTGATATTCCCGACAGAGCGAAGATTCTCATTCTTAAAGTGGCATAAAATCTAAACCTAAACTTCTTCCAGACAGGAATAAGCTTTTTCCAGAATCCTGAGTTTTACTCTCCAACAGGATAGCTATTTTTCAACAGTATGGTTATTCCCCACAGAATTCTTATTCCCCGAGTAGAATGAAGACTCTCATTCTCAGTACCTCACAGAGTATTCAGATATTCCCAAGTGAAGATCTTCTTAAAACAGGAATCCCCAGTAGATTGGCATACAACCCAAACTCCTGATTTCCCCAACAGTGGTCCCAAGACTTCTCATTTTCAATGATCAAAGGATTTTCTATCCCCAACAGCAGTCAAGGATTTATTTTCCTCAGCAAGACAACTACTCAGCTTACATGCGCATCCATTATATTCATATATCATAAACATTGATGAAACACAATTCATTGCATCATACATATCATGCAACATAACTTTGTGTTTTAGCTAACATTTTACCCTTTTCAGGATAAGATTAAAAGGCTATCGTTAACAATTATTCAGATACAGTATGGATACACCCCAGACACAGTGGTCATTCTATTACTCATTCACAATATCAAGTCAAAATATAGTACAGATACACCCCAGACACGGCGGTCATTCTACTACTCATTCATACTTCAGTAATCCGATATAGACTAGATACGCTCCAAACACGGATGCCATTCTGGCCTTTACACCAGCAGTTTGATTCTCCCCAGTGCAGACGCCACGGAAGTCATTCTGTCACTTGTCCAGATCCCAGTTACAGTCTCAGATACACTCCAGACACGGAAGTCATTCTGCTACTCATACAGATCTCAACTTTAGATACAGTCCAGATACGCTCCAGACACGGTAGCCATTCTATCACTCATTCAAAATTTATCCCCGGCCCAGAGATGCTCCGTACACAGATGTTTCTCTGTCGCCCATTCAAATATCAAGTACAGTTACAACTCAGATACGCACCAGACACGGGTGCCATTCTTTTTCTCATACAGACTCAGTTTCCAGATACAGTTCAAACGCATTCCAGACATGGATACCATTTTGATGCTCATTCTTCTGACCTACCACATTGCAATTCAACAAACATTCTTGGATGGCATCTTTAAGCCCATCTCCGACAAGATTCTGTCACATCTCCAGATGGCATCTTTAAGCCCATCTCTGACAAGATTCTGTCACATCTCCAAATGGCATCTTTAAGCCCATTCCCTCAACTATGCTTTGACGACTGCAAATTTTTGGGCACTCTAGTGTCCAATCATCTTTTAACTTCGAGTCGCGAAAGGCAAACTCGCCAATCTAACTCTTAGGGTTCAAGAAGATTGAACAGGGGCAACTGTTGTACCCCAAAATTTGCCCTCCCTTTTTCACAAGAAATCACAACTTCAGGGTTTTCCCCGATCTTTCAAGATTGGCCCAAGATTCGGTCAAACAGACTTTTCTTTATCAGTCAATCCAAAATTAGGGTTTCCATTGATTTTGAGTTGATCAAACAGACTTTTCTTTGACAACAAGTCCAGATTTAGGGTTTCCATTGATTGGGTTAAGATTGGCTCAGGAATTAATCAAACAGACTTTTCTTTAACGACAAATCTGGAATTAGGGTTTTCACTCGTATTTCTCAGAAGAAATTGAATCCACAACAATTCAATTGGCTGTTACATTATTTTTACGCTTGTTCCAGATTATCGGTTGTTTCTCAAGACCTAAATATCTGGGATAGGAGCTGAGGCTTTGATTGAAACTTTGAGGCATTGGTTTGATCACTGAAGTGAAAGGAGTGTGGAATGTTGGTTTGTTTAAACTGTACAAAGCATATGAGTGTCAGGCGTATTGTGATTAATGCGAGATTACGAGACGACAAAGTTTGTTGATTTATTTATTTCATCTGGATTAAAGTTATTGGGATACATTTCCAGTTAGTTTAATTCAAGAGATTTAAATAATTAAATAGACAGTGCAAAAGAAAGAATGAAATACTTGACAGTAAAGAATTCTTATTTGACAAAGACTTTTATTTATTTATTTCAAATATTGTTACAAATGTTATTCGAATATTGTAAATTTATAATTTACAGTGTTTACAATAATATTTATTACAATAAATGAAAAGAAAATAAATCTAAAAGCCTAAATTTCTTGAAATCTTCGATCTTCTACTGCTTCTTCCATTATCCAACTGGTATTTACCTGCAAAGACAGAAAAATAAATTAGTGGAGTTAAATTGAAAAGCATTTTTAAGCAGATAAATAAAAAAGGATCATCATTAAAGCTTGTTGGCCGGAATCAGATTGTTTTTGGGTTCATCATGTTTTACTTGTCCTCTTTGCAAATCGCAAGAAGAATTCTCTTATTGGTTCACAAAGAGGAAAGTAAAAATAATTTTGCAAGCATACAAATCAATTAAAAGCAAAGATACAAGGCACAAGGTTGCACACAAAGTTGCACACAATGTCAAAACTGAACTGCCAAACTAAGTTTCAAAATGCAAACTAACTGTCAAACAAGTACACAAGCTGTCAAAGCACGAGCTGTCAAAGAAAGCCTAAATGCAGAAAATATGGAAAGCAAGTACAATGCAGAGATAAACCAAGATACAAGCAAGCAGGCTTGTCAAAAATATCTCATCATATTCTGGCCAAAACAAGCTTTTCAGAATAAAAAAAATACATTAAGCAATTTAAAAATGCTTTATGGAGAGAGAAAGAGAAAACCAGAAGAAGGTTTTGCAGTTTGGCAGGTTGTACAAAGCAGTAAGAAAGAAGATAAATATAAGAGGCTAACAGTTCAAGGAGGGGGGAGGGCACAAACAAAAGAAGCAAAAACTGCCTCTAAACTCAATCAAACCTGCCTCCAAACACCAGAAGCAAGCTAACAAACACAGAAAACCTGTTAGACTGCATAACCTGCCTAAAACCATTCAAACAAGCTCAACAAAACATCAAACCTGCTTCCAACAAAAACAAGCAAGCTCAACAAAAGGCTTAAACCTGCCTCAAAACTCATCCACCTGTAAAGCCTGCTTTCAAAACCTTCAAACTGCTAAACCTGTTCAAAAGGCCCAACCTGTTTAAACTGCAAGCCAAAAACTTTGAAACCAGAAAAACTATCAAACGGAGCCTGCCTCACAAAATAGCAGAACCTGCCTTCAACAAGCAAAAACCTATAAAACTGCTTGTAAACACAAGCACCAAGAATCACACAAGCCAGTTCAACCTGCAAAACTCATCAAACTACTATCAAAAACACAAGCCTATTCAAACCTGCAAAACTGCAAGTTTAAGGATAACTCAAGCTTGCCTTCCAAAACACCAGCCTGCCTTTAAAAGCAAAACTGCAAAACTACTCAAGCCTGCATTACAAGTACTCAGGCCCAACTACAAACTCAAAAAAATCCAAAACCAAAGAACAACAAGCAATCCTCAGAACAAATCTCATCATCGAAAGTCAGTACTCAAAGAAGAGGAAGAAGTCAGAAGTGAAGAGAACAACAAGCAATCCTCATAATAAAGCTCGTCATCGAAAGAAGAGGAAGAAGTCATAAGTGAAGAGAACAACAAGCAAGTCTCGGAATTCATCATCATCAACAAAAACATAGCAACAAAAAAGACCAAATCTCAGAAAGTCATCATTGATACAAGATATCCAACATTCAAAGAAGAGGAAGAAATCCAGAAGTGAAACAAATATTCAGGGGTTTTCATAAATAACATTCATCATCAAACAAACAGTGTTCAAGCATTCAGAAGTAAAAAGATACAAAGTACCAGATAAGCGTTATCACGTTCCTCCCCCCTTCGGCCACGTAGAGCGCCGCCATTCCAAGCTATCTCTGTACCATCCACTCTCCAGAAACAAAACCCCAAAGGTATTATTTTCTTTTCCTACACCTCATGCATGAAATATCAAAGATCAAACATTGCAAAAAACATAAATGTTCAAGAGAATCACAAACCTCAACTGTAAAAAATGCACAAGATAAAAGTATACCTTTCGAACCACTGCCCCATGCCGTCGTCGAGTGAAGATGGGTGGAGGTAGCGCTCTGGCGACTGGAAGGTTGAAGGAGTAATCAGAAATTCATGGCTGAGAACGATGAAGAGAGAACGGAGAAGATGAGAGAAGGAGCGGCGCCATTAACGAACTGTGAACCCTAATTTCCAAACAATTGACACAAACCCTAAAAACGCTGTATGTTTCAAATGGGCTGGTTCGCCCCAATAAACCACTAAGGCCCAATACGCTTTCAGCTCCACACCCCCTCTGCCCTTCAGTTTCTTTTGTTTTCATTCTTTTGGTACCACTTTGGGCCATCCAAAAACATATGCTTGGGCCCATCTTTTTTTATCAAAACTAATTTTTCTATTTTTTAAGATTGCTTTCTTTCTTTTAATTAAATCACATATTAATCTAATTTGGCTTTAATTTCTTTTTTATTGTTAATCTTGTTCATAATAAAAAATATACAAAAAGAAAAGAATATTTAGACTAAGTTTTTTTTTGGTTGTTTTTAAACCTAGTTATTGATTAATAAAAAATGCATAAATAATAGAATTTTTAACTTAAATAATTCTTTCTTTTTCTTTAAAACCCTTTGTTTATATATAACTAACAAAAACACAAAAATAATAAATACTTAAGTCTTTAATTAGGTTAATTTTTATTTGACCATTTGTAAATAAATATACACATCTCATATCTCTTTAACTTTCATCATCTTATATCTTGTTATATTTTTACATTGAGAATGCGTCAATTCGATTTGGTTGTAACATAATACTTGGACATTATTATTCTGATAAGACTCATCCCCATTTGTAAACATTTGTACCCCCATCCCCGGATACTTACTTGTAATAACTTAGACTTTAAATTCCCGCAATTTATCGCTTTCAATAACTGTATAGTAATTAGGGTTTGTATGTGAAGATTCAAAATCAATCGCTAGATGACCTAATACATGGACAAATGCATGAAAATCAATACACAATTCACACTTGCACCTCTAGGGTAACTTCGCTTGTTGCCTCAAAAAATACAATCATGTCCCTATAGTATGAGACACTCTAGCAAATTCCCCTTCGATAAACAAAGATCGTAGTCCCTCGATGACCCTCGATATTGCCTTCGATAAAATGATCTCGTCCCTTACAAAATGCTAGAGCATCTCACATGTTGCCTTCAGTGATTGTATACGATGACCCGCGCCTGTGCCGTTCAACATCCTAACACAAGGTTGTTCATCAAATACAATGGTGAAACAACACTGTTAAAAGGGTTAAAAACATAAGAAATATCTTTGAGTAAAATAGGGTAGACAAACTCTTAGTTACTTGATCCAAAATCTTGTAAAACATCCTTGCCATTTTTTCAAACACACTTCACAACACAACTTCAAAAACCACTTTCAAAAAATTGAATTATCTTTTCAAAAAGACACACACCTTTGTATATATTCAAACAAGAATCATTACAAAGGTTGCCTAGACAAGGCATCTTTTTCAAAACATTTTCAAAACCACACACACAAAGCACCATTTCAAACAATTGAAAAGCAAAGGCAAGTGATCTAAAACAAGTAACTAAGAGCCCATGGATAACCATGGATGAAAAGGGTGCTAGCACCTTCCCTTTCCATAATCTACCCCCCGAACCCAAGAAAACATCTCAAAGGTCTTTCCTGTGCTTTTTAACCTTTCCTTAGGATAAAATAAAAAGTCGGTGGCGACTCTTGCTAAACCGAACAAGTGCGAAAACAAACGCAAAATCCCAAGTCAGTTCTCCCACCGTATCACACTATCCTATGTGTATAAAAATAAGAGTTGGGGTAAGGAACTATCTAACCAATAAGAATCCAACACATGATATAAGAGATCAAGATAGAATTCCTATCCTTTGGATTTACCACCAAACAAGAAAAATAATGCACTTCAGATAAATGGCACTTTAAACAAATTAGGTCTTCATAAAAATCGGACAACATAACGGCTGTAAACAGAGAATTGCCAAATCTAAGATATAGGAATTAAGATAACCTGCATACATAAGAAAACAACCCAACACCTTGGAGTAAACCCCAAGCACTTCAGACAGAATTCAGATGAAGTGACAAATCTCCGAGCCAAAGTTCAGGTCTTAATCCTAAGTCCAAGATCCAATCTCCGAGCATAGGGTATAGTAACCAAGTCCGAAAAAGAATTAAGTTTTTTAATGTTTAAGTTGAATTATTAGGTATCTTAAAAGGAAAAATAAAGCTCAAGCGAGCAAATTCAAAATGGCATAAAGATAAACGCTCAAGTGAGCAAAAGACAAATAGCATGAGCTGTAAATGTTGAAGAATAAAGTGCATAAATGCATAAAAAATAAAGGCATAAAAGTAAAAGGCATAAAATAAAAGCAATTATAAAGTCAATTGTTAGTGATTAGAGGTTAGCTGAATGACCATCTTGAAACTTACTCTTGAAGACATGTCAGAAGATTGATAGGATCAAAACAACTACACAACAAGTTTCATTTGCTTTTTATCAAGTATATCATTCATTTTAGAATAATCGGAGATTACAACCTAACATCAATGATGATTGAGAATTGATCATTGGACAAAGTTAATGAAAACTTATCAGAAGCTTGATAGAATCAAAGCAACTACACGACAAGTTTCACAAGTGTTGAACCAAAGTCAAAGACTCAACCATCTTTGGGGCTTGTTAAACATGAAGTTTATGTCACCAATGATCATTTTCTGATTCGGAACAAAATTTAAAGCTATGTTAAGCAATCGCCAAGTAACTTATATAGAAGTCACCCTACAGTGAGGCCGGTCAATAATAATTTATATGTTGAAAAACAAATTAGAGAGATGATATGTAGATCATCCTCTTATATTTGCAACACATGTAAAACAACAAACAAAAACAATAATGGGATTGAGATGAAGAGGGTGGGGTAAGAAGAAAAAAATTTAAAATAATTAATAAAAGAAAATAAATGGAAAAATACACAACATGTGTCAAAACATCAAATAAAAATCCCAAAAAATATCAGAAGTCAAGCACAAGTCAACAAAGGTTGATAAATTTTTCAGAATTTTTTAAATTCAGAAACTAATTTTAAAATATAACGAAAATATTTTTTAAAGCTCATTGGATCCTTCTAGAATATTTAATGATCAAAAAATATTTTTAAACAATTTAAACAAGTCAAAATAAGAGAAGTATCATAAAAAAATATCAAATCAGAAAATAAAATTATGAAAAAATGAAAATCAGAAAGATAATATTTGGAAATATTTTTGTAATTTTTTTCATAATTTTTAAGTTAGAAATGAATTTATTATGAACTTTTTATGTTTAAAACAATTAAAACAAAAATAAGAAAATAAAATAATAAACCAAAAAAATATGGACCATCTGATCATTGTCACAACGCGTTAGCAAACAAATTCAGTGGATCTGGCGCGTTGTGCATGCCATGGAATTTATTGGATATCACACTTAATCATTGTTTATTAAATAAAAATAACTTAAAATGTGGCACATTGGATGGAGTCTGACTCACTAAAGTAATCAGATCCAAGGGCTCATGAGACATGTGCATGGTAAAGCAAATACACCATATCTATTTCAAAAAAATAGCATGGCACGCCATCATTGGTTGAAAACGAGACATGTCATTGTCTTCAACCTCCAGCCACCCTAAAATGGAGTTCCATAAACTGAAAAATTAGCAAACCAGACCGGTACTATTAGATTTGTCTCTTCAGGATGATTCTAATGGTACCCTCGCGCCAAATTTATATAAATTATGCAAGGATCGATTTGGAAAAAACTAAAATAATAGCGAGCATTGAGTTTTGGGATTATAGGATCAAATCTCAACGAAAATGGAAATTGTAAGAACTGTGAGAATCAGAGAGATGAGGAGAAAAGATTAGGCACTTGTTTGGACCGATTTGGTTAAAAAAATCTACCTAAACAAAGTAAAAAATATTTTCTCTGAAACTGGACTTGGCTAGCACGATTTAGGACTCTTCAAGGCTTGATTCTTGTTGTGTTAGGTTCAGGGGAGTTCAAGGATTGTGAATGAGCAAAGAAATTGGATTGAATAATGGAGAAAAGGTGAATTTGAAAACTCAGAAATATGAGCTATGGAGAGAGTTTGACGGGGTGATTCTGGATCTTCAAGCTTGAGAAAATAAATGGAATATGGTCCTCTATTTATAGGAGAGTGAATGGTGAAGAGAATTGGAATAAATAGTGAGGTTTGGAGGGAATTTGAGTGAAGCCGTGAGCACAAGTGAAGTGTGACTTGCAAACCATCAAAACTCATCCAATTCTTGTGTTTCAAGGCTAAAACAAGTATGAGAAATTTTTTTAATCCTTTTTAGACAAAAAACGCGCCTTTATTTGGTGTTTAGAAGCCACATTGTGAAAATCAAATTCTGACTTTGGAGAAAAACTCAGTTTCAAGGTGTCAACTTTGAATCCATGATGCACTCAATTTAGGAAGATTTATGGCATGATTCTTAATGAATTTGAAAGATGGTATAACACTCTTTACAATGTTCTAAGAAAGGCCTCATTTGGATGCTTGAGCTAGAAGTTGTGTCCAGTCAAAGTTGAGAAAAAAGAAGTTGACTTTTATACTTAGAAAAATTCCAAGTTTCTTGCCAAAAAAATGACCTATAATGTTTTGCTTCCAAATAAGACCTTCCTTAAAATTTGAGCTTTGATCATTGATTCTATCTTGGAGTGGATTTCCCAAAGAGAATTTTGAAACTTTTATCACTCAAAAATTCAAAGTATTGAAAAAGTTATGGCCTTGTGAAATTGATGTAAATCCATGAGATGACCTATATTATTTTGACCTCTTGGGGTATCTTGAAACCATTTTCAAGCTTAGAACCAAAACTAAAGTTAAAGTTAACATCTTTAAGATCATTTTGAAAGAAGAATGAGCTCAAGATGACAAAAATTGATCAAGTTATGCCCTTTTGAAGTTGCTCAACCCTAAATCCATCAAGATACAAGGTGACTTATAATGTTTTTCAAGAATTCAAGTCTTTCCACTCAAAATTAGCCTAAAATATTACAGATACTTGTTAATGACCCTTTAAAGAGAATCATGGCTTTGGAATCAATCAAAAATCTCAAAGAATGAGCAAGATATGGCCCTTGGAAGTCAAGAAACCCTAGCTCCAAGAGTATCGACTTTTGATAATTTTCCTTGCACAAATGTTCTTGTCATATGAAGAGAAGTTATTGTAGGTGATAATAAAAACCTATGTCAAGAAGAATCACTTCCAAATGTTAAAAATTGAGA
The DNA here is from genome assembly GCA_948472305.1 of Vicia faba. NCBI lineage: Eukaryota > Viridiplantae > Streptophyta > Magnoliopsida > Fabales > Fabaceae > Vicia > Vicia faba. The sequence continues at coordinate 11,409,392 of OX451735.1, forward strand.
GAGTTATGCACTTGTAATCAAGGAATCAAGAACTTGTCCACATTAGGTCAAATTTCTTGAATCAATCTTGCATCTTTTGACTTCTCTTGGAAAATTGGAGCATGATGAATCACATTAAGCTTTAAAATCGTGATATCTTGAAGCACACGCAAAGATGAAGTTTAAATCTCAATGAACTTGTTGAATAAGGAATGGAAATAAACTCATGAACCTATGAATCACCTTGATGAAATTTGTTGTGTCATCACCTATAATGCAAAAATCATAGAGAAAGTATACATATATTGTATTTGTTAGCTAAAAGTCAATAAATACAAGATATAAATGTACAAAACATACAAACCAAGGTGCTTGGTGATCCCACATGAGCAAACCAAAAGATAAGAAGAAGAACCAAACCCTAATGTGTGATCTTGATATTATTGAGTTGATATTGAGATGATGAGAGATCTTAGGGGCAAAAATTGGGGTATAACACATAGTCATAACCCTTTTATTTATAATTAAAAATAAATAAAATAAAAAAGGTGCGTCTTAACGTTAAATGAATAATATATTTGAGTGCACTAAGGTTCGAACCAATGAAAGCTTGATTGTATCACCGCAGTTAGGGCATCAACCATTATTATAGCCTAACAATTTTTATTTAAAAAAATTAACGCCTGTTTTGAGATGACATCGTGGTGTATGGAAGAATCGTGGTGACTATAGCGTTGTTGTATGTGCGTCTTATAGTAGTGTAAATTATTATTCTGAAAAATAAATATCTTTTTAATTGAAAAATAAATATATTTTTAATATAAATAAAACTAAATATATAATTGTGAACATAAAAGATTATGTAGATAATTTATTTAACAATAATAAATAATTATATAAATTGATTTCATAGAAATGATATTGTTTTATTGAATTTTTTATTTGCAAAATAAATTTTTTATATAATTTATTTTACATTCCTAATAAATTTATTTATATAAAAAAATCATTTGGTAACAATTGTATTTATTCATCTTAAAATTTGAATATTAAAAAAAAAGAGTTGAATAAAGTATTACTACAATACATTTTTCAATTTTTTTTCCGAACTCCTCATATTTCTCAACTAATATTATTTATAATTTTTGAAATGGCCAACTAATATTGTTAATAATTTTTTTTTAAATTTCATTTACTATTAAATTTATATTTAAAAGTGATATATGAAAGTGTTTTTTTTTTTGTCGTAACTATAAAAATGATGATAATCTATACTATTATTTTTATTATTAAAATTTAACTGATACATAATTTCTAAAGATATAAAAAGAAAACTAATACATAACTTCTAATATAGATAAAATAGATGTTAAATAATATAAGAATAATGTGTTAAAATTGTATTTGAATAAATTCTTCACATATATATTGTTATAATACCATAGAACAAACATATGTAAAATTTAAATATGTTTTATAATTTAAGGAAAATAATTGCTGATTGAAATAAGTTTTTTTTTCTTTTGACCTAATCTGCTTAAGTTTCTTTTTATTTAGATTTAGATTTTAAGATTTTAAAAATGGTAGGTAAAAGGTTTCCCTATTACACATATTATTTTTTCTATTTTATAATAGAATAAATAATATTTTCATCTTTTTTTTATAATATTCATTTTTGTTTCTTTATCATTATTATTTTTTTGAGAAATTATTTTTTTATTTTTTATTCACTTGAATCCGTTACTTTTTGAATTAAAAAATAAAGAATTAGAGTGATAGTCTAAAAATTACATTGAATAAAAAATAAAAAATAAAAAATAAATATTAAGTAAAGGATATATAATGAACAAAATATATATTTTATGCATTTTAGATTTGACTATATATTCAATTTTAATTATTTATTATAAAATAAAATATTAGTATGACTTTTAAGATTTAACAAAATTCTAAAATAAAATATTAATATTTATTACCATTAAGGCAATTTTTCAGATAGAAGGTTTCTTTTTATTTAGTTTTTGAGATTTTACAAATGGTAGGTAGAAAGTTTACCATGAATAAAAAATATAAAAGAGGTCAAATAAATATTAAGTAAAGGATATATAAAGAACAAAATATATATTTTATGCATTTGACTATATATTCAATTTTTATTATTATTATAAAACAAATTATTAATATGACTTTTAACAAAATTCATAAAATAAAATATGTAATATTTATTACCATTAAGATAATTTTTCAGCCTATGTAAAAAGTAAACACATAAAGTGAAATCGAAAACATGACTACTCAAAGCTATCAATCTTCTTATATTGTTCAGTAAGAATCACTGTGATTGTTAAAAATAAAAGATGCACTTATGAATAAAAGCACTTTTTTTTTGTTATGATGAATAAAAGCACTTTTGTTTGTTATATTTGTTCAGTAAGAATCTATGCTACAAATTAATTGAGCGTGTTCAGTAAGAAAACACATAAAATGATTTTAAAAATATATATATAATATACCTTATCTTGTTTGATTTGAATAACCATTTCAAAACTTCTATTTGAGGTGGTCCAATTTTATGTAATTTATTTTTAGTTAACTTTTTTATATTAAAATTTACAATTTAAGAGTTTTAATATTAATATTATAAATATGCGGTAAAATAATAAATTTGGATTAAAATATAATATTTAACATATTAAATCTTAAACTTAGAAAATGAATTCATCAAATGTGTTTGAAACATGTAAATTTAAAAATCAACTAATAGTAAATTAATGTAATATGATGATAATATAAAAAATAAAGAGTATTAAATTTTATGTATGCAATTTTGTTTGGTTTTACAAAATTTCGTTCAAAATACGAATAGTTTTTTTTTTTTAAATGACATTTAAATACTTTTAATAATATTCAATTGTATGTGATTTACATTTTTTAGACTGGATAAATTTTTTATTTTTATAAGTTTGAATTTAACCGGGATCAACAAATTAGTTTCTTAGTTGTTTATGGTGAATTTAAAAGAATTTTTTTTTTCAATAACTATGTATTGAAAAAAAATTTAAATAATTATGTTTCGGAGAAAATTACACAAATAATTATGTTTCAGAATATACATATATGTTGGTGTCAAGTCAATTGACGCATGCACTCATCATTTGGCCTTAGACGTCATCTCACATGGCGCATGCACTCCTTGTAAGTCATATGAGATGGCGCATGCACTATAATATAGAGAGGAGGCACCATCTGAGATGACTATTACATACAATTGTGTTTTCTAAAAATAAAACACTTATTTCTCCATCATTCTTCACACTTTATCACTTTCTCTTCTCATTCTCTCTTTATTTTGCATCGTGACATCTCCCATGATTTTCACCAAATATGGGTACATTATTTTCTCCACCCAACAAACCTACGATGAAAATAAAATTTTGGCACATTCATTCCATAGAGCGTCTAAAGAGAGAGTTGAAGCGATGGCTAGAGGGAGACATCGAAGCTGGGGAATAAATTAGAAGGGTCCAAAGAAGAAGAACAGTCACCTCACTTGCAACTGAAAGACCCCAATCTTGGTTGGATGAAGTACAAACAGACACATATGTAATGATGATGATGCACGAATCCAATGACATTGTCTTGACGGTTGTAATTTCTTAGATATTTTATCGTGTTGTTGATGTTATATTTACGTGTTTTACTTGTTGTTTTAGTCGTGATGTGGCCTCATTGTTGTCCATTGTCGTATGACCTTATCCATTTCTCCACTGGAATATTATTAATCCACTTACTTGCATCCGAATTTAACAATCTGATCTCGTTGCGATAGTGTTTGAATGAGGGTTGTGTTAATGCATACCCCGCGTTCATTACTGTTTTTAAGAGCCTTGTCTTTGATGCATGTCTGTCAGAGATCAAACAAAGATCAGGTTGCAGAGCCACGTGTGTTCGGAGATTCTTGAGAAAGAAACTACAAGCCCCACCAGTCTCACCCTCGACTAGAGCAAAGGCAATTAGAAAAATGTTGTTGTTGCCATCTTGTGCAACTTCCATCAGTAGTGTGTCTTTATATTTCCCGTACAACCATGTTCCATCTATCTAGATAATAGGTTTGCATGACGCAAACCCTGTGATTCAAGGTTGAAAAGCCCATAACATTTGACTGAATATTCCATTCCCGTTGACAGAAGTACCATCTGGGGCATACACCAACAATGTTTCCATAATATAAATAGTTCCAGGGGCATGCTTCTGAAGTGCATGCATGTAGCACAATAGTTCTTTGTATGACTCCTTCCAGTTTCCATATACCTTTTCAATCGCCTTTGTCTTTTCTAACCAAGCTTTTATGTATGACGGAGTATAGTTGTATACCGTAGTGATGTGAGAGATTATGGTTTTCACCTTCCATGACGGATCATTGCTGATGAATGGTAGGATTTCCTGACATATTAGATCATAACTTAATTTACGATGATCTTGTGATTGAGTAGAACTAATACACTTGTGGCTAGATATAGAACCTATCACCCAATAACCACTTCTCAACCTGTATGATGTAGTGAGCCTGAACATACAATCTGTGTGAATACACTTGAGCTTGTACCTTTCAGGATTTACCCCGATCAACCTTAAAGTCGACAAAGTTTAACATGTGAAACTTTTTAATAGCTCGCATGCAATCTTCTCTTGATCTGAATTTGTCGTTCTCTTTTATATTTTCATTTGACTGCATATACAGGTTGAAAAAAACATATGATACTGGTTCATCTTTGGCTATGTTAAAGTTTGTCATATTTGTAGGTGATGTGTAGATTTCATTTAGAGGTATTTGAGGTGCCGCATCGTCTTTGGAATCATCGTTGACCATGTTGTCAAACTCTAACTCTTCATCTTCCTTTTCTTCATCAACGACATCTACTTCTTCTTGTTCGTCTTCGAGAAGATCAACCACTTGTAATTGAGTTGGTTGGGACAACTGAGGCTCCTGCAGCACAATGTACAACTCAATCGAGTCTTACCCAAAATACGCATGTCTAGAAAACATATTTTGAAGGTCCTCGTCATCTTGAACCTCTACCTTATAAAAAATTACTTGGTTCTCATAAAAAAATGGATTCGGTAGAAGATGTGTGACATTTGACCTCGTCCAAGTTTGATCTCTAGTCGTTTTTTGAATTACAAGAAATTGGCTTTTCTGTTTAAACAATAGCGAATGTTATCAATATTTCTAAATAAAAAACTAGAAGTGGGACAATTGTACGTCTCACCGTTGAAATATGCGCTGATAACATATTGTGGTGCATAGGACATTGTATTAGAATGTTTGATTGTTTGAGTGTTTGAGTGTTTGACTGTAGGAGACTAAATAAGATTCATGTGACTTAAATAAGACAAAAATGCTCAACCTACTAGGCGTCATCTGAGATGGCTCCTCCTCCTTATTTTATTCATATGCGCCAACTGGGATGGCACATCCGTACTAGCCCTATCAACTAGCTTGCATGCGTATCAGATTGTCCCTATACTGCCATCCCATATTGCCCATACACTGCCACCTACTCTACAAGTAGGCCTATTCCACGCCAAGTTGAATGGCGCATGAATTCAACATTGCATGTAGTCGACAACTGAGACGGCACCTTGGTGACACATAAAATGCATGTAACCTCTAACCACCTCATTAACTCACATTTATATGAATTCGCCTATAAATGTGGCACCTCAGCCACTTGTTTTGCATCACCAATCCACACACTCTCTGATACTTGTTTTACACTATCTTATACAATTTCAAAAATGGTTCTCCTAACAATGGGCGACTCTCACAGAGCCAAAAAATCAAACACTGGGCCATTTGTAAGTTTTCATATCATTTTATATTACTTATACTTTTTATTAAATTATTAATTCATTCATCTTATAAACTCTAACAGTATTTAAATTTTGAATTTAGGATCCTAAAATATTTAGAATTCGCTCACACCACTATATTCAGCCGGACCCGTTAATCGTTCCATATCTAGAATATGCCAGTTTTGGGCATGTTATGAAAATATCAAACTGCACGATTGGTTCAAAATTTATACTTGCAATATTAGAAAGGTGGAGACTGGAGACACACACATTTCATCTACAATAGGTGAATGTACCATCACTCTAGAGGATGCGTACATGTTATTGGGTCTCTCTATCGAAGGTAAGGTCGTGAATCGGCCGGTTCAACAACCCAATTCTCTATGTGAGACATTGTTGGACAAAGATATGGTGGAAGCAACTGGTGCTAGAGGCCAGGGTACATTACTAACTGAACTTAGAAATCATTATGAGACTCTTGAGTTGAATGAAAATTTGACCGAGGAAGAAGTAACAATTAAAGCTATAAATTATATCATGATATTGTTTGGAAGTATGTTATTCCCTAAAAGTACAGAGAATAGTGTGGATTTTATGTATTTATGATTACTTAGGAGGTTTGAGAATACAAGAAAGTATAGTTGGGGTTCTGTTGTTTTACCCCATCTATACATCTCATTATGTATGAACGCATCAAAAGTATTGAGCACAGGTGTTGTAATGATCTGGTTAGCTTCACTGAACCTCCAGAAAGTTATTGCAATGCTTACTTTGGATTGAGAGTGCTTGAGATGTTCTGGAGAAGTCAACCTGCAAGCAACTATTTTTGAAAATGGAAGATGAAGAAAATGGTGTTACAGTTGTGTTGCATGTGTTTGGATTGTCTCTATATGTGTATTAGAAGCTTGGTGATTGATGAAAATGGAAAACGCACGAGGGGATTGTGAGATGGATGTTCAAAGTCAGAAATGACACAACAATGGTATTTTTAGAGCAATTTATGGTTTGAGGGGGTTTCAAGGCTTGTAATTTCTTGTCTTAGCTTGCAAATAATGTCTCAATTTATAGGCAAGGGGTTTGAAGGCTTGGAGGGATCAGAATCAAGAGTTCACATGTTATGGCCATTTAACTTGTTTTTGAAGCAAGCTTGACAAGCATTGTTCCAAGGCAAGGTAAAAAGATATCTAAAGTGTTTAGGAACTTTAAACATACTTATCTGATTTTTTAGAGGAAGTTTTTGCAAAAATAACAAGTTCAAAGCTTAAGACAAGTTGACTTTGTGATTAAAGCAACTTTACTAGATTGGCAATGTAACTTTGTGCCAAAAATGAATGAATCTCTTCGAAAATGGCTCAAATGCTTGGATCAAAGCTCTAACAGTTGTTTAATCAATTAATTATGGAGTGAAACACAAGTTAGAAGCCTGCAAAGTGAGATTATGCAACATGGTTGGATATTTGGTAAAGTGTTCATCCTAAAAATGACTTGTAATTCAAGAATGAATGTCCAACTTCCTGCCTTCGATTCTCTTAGCTCAAGCATGATCTCTTTAAGTTCTTGGACATTTTGGATAGCTTGAAACATTGTCTACAACCTTCATGTTTACCATTTTGACAAAATCAAATTGGAACTAGGTGGAAATTAGTCAAGAAGTTAGGTCAAAAATCTGCCTAAACTTGTTAAAATTTTCACTAAGTGTTTTAGGAAAATGTCATGGCTTCATGGGATTATAAATTCAAATCTAAGCATTTTTTTGGAAATCAACCCTCTAAAACAAAGTTGTAGAATTTATCAGGATCTACAACTTTCATGTTAAAAGTTTTCTTTGAATCATCTTGCATCTTGGTGAAAAAAGGTCATGAAGTAGTGAAAGTATCAAGGTTTAAAACACTTAGAAATTTTTCTAAGTCTTGAAAAGTTTGACTTTTTTATGGACTTTTTTATTTTCTTGATTCTTGATGATCAAACTTCATATTTTTGAATGTATTGATGGATCTTGATCTTTGAAACTCAATGTTGACCAAAAGTCAAAGTTTGACTTTTGGTGTAATTGTTGACTTTTTCATCAGTTGATCAAATTTCAACTATCAACAGTTTGATCTTGAGAGATGAATTGAGTCATTAAATTAGGTCAAAATGATGTGTTTGAGCCTTTAATATTATTCCTCAAGTCATTAGATCATGTATTAGGTCAAAAGTCAATAATCAGTCATTCTCAATTAAAACCCTAATTTTGACCATTTTTCCCCTTTGATGATTTGAATAGTTTTATTGAGGAATTATGATCCAAGATTTATAAATTTATGAATATGACTTCACAATGTTTATATTGGCCAAAAATCTTGAAGATTAATTGTAATTTGACCATAGTTGACTTTTTACCCAATATAATTGATTTTCAATCATTTGATCAATTGACTGAGCACAATTGTGATCCAAGACTTGAAACTTGGCATGAGTATTCTTAGAGGTCTATAATGAAATATGATATTCATTTGAGGCATTAGAAGTCCAATTGTCCTTATGAAAATCAAAACCCAAATTTGTGGCCTCAGTGCTTAGGAGATGAGTTTGACCTAGTCAACACTTATGCAAGCTTGAGCCATTGAAGATCTTTGTGAGAAATGTTTTGAGAAAAGGAGGGAAAACTTTTGGGTACAACAACTGCCCCTGTTCAATCTTCTTAGTCCTGAAGAGTTAGATTTTCTTGTCTGCCATTCGTGACTTGAAGGTGAAAGATGATTGAATACTTAAGTGCCCAGAAATTTGCACTCGCTTGTGCACGAAGTAAAACTGGTTGTTGATTATGTCAGGAATGGGCTTAAAGTTTCCATTTAGAGAAGTGATAGAGAGTCTTCGGAGATAAGCTTAAAGATGCCATCCAAAGTATCTGTTGATGGAAGAAGTGTCAGAATAAATCTTTAGTTGATTTATACTGAAACATTAGATATCTGTATTTACCTTTGACTGGATAAGAATCCAAAATAAATCTTAGGGTCGATTTAACTGAACCAGGGAAAAGTGTCTACCAGAACCGAATCAGGATAAATCATTATTTGATTTAAACTAAACCAGCAGAGGGCTGAAGTTGTATTTAACTGGATAACGAATCAGCATAAATCTTTGGATCGATTTAACGGAACCAGGGAAAGCGTCTACTGGAAATGAATCAGGATAAACCATTGGTTGATTTAAATTGAACCAACAGAGGTCTAAAATTGTCTTTAATTGGATAACGAATTAGCCTAAATCTTAGGATCGATTTAACTGAACCAGAGAAAGTGTCCACTAGAAATAGATCAGGATAAATCATTGGTCGATTTAAACTGAACCAGTAGAGGTTTTGAATGGTCTTTAACTGGATATGAATCAGCATAAATCTTAGGATCGATTTAACTGAACCAGAGAAAGCGTCTACTGGAAATAAATTAGGATATATCATTGGTCGATTTAAACTGAACCAACAGAGGTTTTGAATGGTCTTTAACTGGATATGAATCAGCATCAATCATATGTTTGATTTAACTGAACCAGAGAAAGTGTCTACCGGAACCGAATCAGGATAAATCATAGGTTGATTTAAACTGAACCAGCAGATATCTTATGAAGGAAATGTTTGTTGTTGATCGTATTCATCTGGTGACTGATCTTTCCTGAAAAGGTAAAGGATTAGTCGTATGGAATGTCATGATGTATGCATTGCGCAATGATGTTCTCAAAATAAATGAGATTATGCTATATGTTTTGTTTGCATATGTCATGATGTATGAATGTTGTTGAAATGTAACTTTGTTTGGAAAAATAAATCTCTGACTATTGTTGGGGATGAAGAGTACGTGTATCTTCAATTTTGTTTGGAACACTTCCGCTAGGGATTCTTGTTTGTTGTTTGAGTAAACTCTACAGGGGATGTTGATTTTCTGTCTGGGGAGTAGAGTTCGGGAACCTGGGTTGTCAATTGCTCTACTGGGGAATTTAATTCTTATATGCCCTGACTAGGGATAAAAAAGATGATTAAACTTCTAATTTGTTTGAGGAGAGTAAATTTTACTGGTATTCTGGTTGGATTCCAATTTTTACAGCAACTCTCTGGGGATAGTATCAACTCTACTGGAGAAGAGGATTTTTGTCATTGATGCGTAGTAGTCTGAGGAATAGACTCAAGTTGGGGAAATTGTAGGTTGTTGGGGAAATAAACCCTGCTGAGGAAAATATTCTGGTAATTTCACTGGGGAAATAAATTCTTCTAGGGAAGAACTTTTTCAAGGTTCCTTTTCTAGTTTTGGAGGACCAAACTCGGCTGGGGAAGAGATCTTCCAAGAGATATGTCAATTGGAGATCCGAAAGGAAATTGTGGAGAATGTATGAATTTACTCTGGGGATTTATGGACAACATGGGTGTTCTCCTGGCTCCTTGAGTAAGTACTTATTCCTATTCTCATGCGTACATTTGATAATAGTTAATCATGTTCATATGCATATGTTCATTCAATTTTAGTCATTGGACGTTTTTGTAATCAAAACAGAGAAACAAAAAAGTTTGCACTTCAAATTATATTTATATTGATAATTTTCCTATAAACATGCGCTTTTGTACAAAGAGACGGAAATCCTAGTAAGAGGAAGTCATCGTGAAATGAAAAGAATACAAAGTGAAAACAAATATATATAGCCATGTGGAAGTGATCTCATCGGGTTCCAACTTTGTTATTGCCCCTATGTCTTCGAACATCTCATCCTTTACTGTCAGAAGAAGTTGATTGAATTGATCTTGTACCATTTGAACTTTTGACCTTGGTAATAAAGCTGACTGTAGTGATCCCACATGGCATAGTCGTACGCTTTAATCCCTAACTTTTTCCTGGGCCGCCCTTTCGGGTTTTGAGTCCACCAGGATACCCTTTTTTCCCTAAGTCTCCCTTTTAGGTTTTCGACTTGCTGGGTGTACAATCTTTTGTATATATCCCTAAATTTTGCCCAAATCTTTATGGTTTGCCGGGATGCCCTTATTTTTGCCTAGGTATGTCAACCTAGGGGGTCGTTCTTATGCATAGTATTTTTTTACAATGTCTGCATTCACCGGGTGCGGGAAATCCTTATCATCCATAGTGGTTGTGATACGGTGGGAGAACTGACTTGAGGGTTTTGCGTTTTATCGCAAATATTGCGGTTAGCAAGAGTCGCCACCGACTTTTCTTTTATCCAAAAGGAAAGGTGAAAAAGCATAGGAAAGACCTTTGAGATGTTTTCTTGAGTTCGAGGGGTGGATTATGAAAAGGGAAGGTATTAACACCCTTTTCATCCATGGTTTTCCATGGGCTCTTAGTTACTTGCTAGATCACTTGCTTTTGTTGTTTGAAAATGTGTTTGGTGTGGTTTTGAAAGTATTTTGTAAAAGAGGCCATTCGTTTAGGCAATCTTTGTAATGATTCTCGTTCGTAAGAAAGTATACAAATATGTTTGTCTTTTTGAAAATGTTTTCAATGTTTGCAAAATGTTTGAAAATGTGTGTGTTTGTTTTGAAAATAGCAAGGATAGTTGTTTGAAAATAGAGTAAGTAACTAGAAGTAATCTACCTACTCAAATGTCTTTCTTGTTCATTTTCTATTCCTTTGACATTTTTGTCTTACCATTGATTTGGTAAGAAACCCTATCTTTGGATGTAAACGGGACGGGTGTGGGTCATCGTATAACCATGATTAGCAATATTGTGAAGTATCTTAGCATTTCGAGGGACCAAGATCATTTTGTAAGACAACTTAGAATAGAGTCATCGAGGGACTATGATCTTATATTTGTTTTTTTTGCCAAGATACTTCGCATGCGTAATATGGCTATTTTTGTATAAGGCAACCAAGTGGAGAAACCCTAAGGATGCTTGTGTGCAAGTGTATTATTTTCATGCTTTGATTTTGTCTTGGATTAAGGTTTTCTATTTGCTTTGCTTTGATCTTACCATACAAACCCTAATTACTAACATGGCATGTAAAGCGGTAAATTGCGTAATATAAAAAAAACTAAGCTATTACAACAGTTTATGGGAGGGGGGAATACAAATTTGAATGGGGATTTGCAAGAATGTAAATATAAATAAGCTATTACAACCAAATCGAATTTATACGAATATTAGAATAAACAAATACAATATTTAAATATGCAATATTATGTACATGCAAGAAAAGATTTTGTTTTATTTTTTATGTGAAAAGGAATTTTAATCTAACCCTAAAAATATAAGGAAAAGAAATTAATTCTTAAAAAAAAGGGTTTAACCCTAATTTCTAGTTTGAAAGAAAATAAGGTTCTTATGTATTATTTTTTGTGTATTATTTGTATTAAAAATAATAAATAATATTGTATGAAAATATTTAATTTTTATATGTTAAAATAAATATTTACAAATATATACAAAAATATAAAAGAAAGAATAAGAATATATCTAAGTTTATTTTTACAAAGTTATTTAAGAAAGATAGTTAGTATATATTGAAGATAAAATATATTTTTTATGTGAAAAATAAAATAAAATAAAATAAAAATGCAATATTATCATATTTATATTTTTCATGATTTTTATGTATTAAAGAAAATATTTAATAAACAAAAATGAAAACAAAGTCCGTTGATTTATATCCGTCGAACCCATGACCTGGGCCTCACCAGCGCGCTACCTTGTCACTGGGTGGCTATACATCCGTTGATTTATGTGAAACAAAAACAACATAACACAAACAAAGTCCTTTCTCTGTACTTCATCTTCTTCCTCAAGCTGGCCAGAAGCTCTGTAACTTTCTCATCTCTCAATAATAATGGAAACTGATAACATAAATGTTGTAGCATTTTGTCTCACGATTCTAACCATGAAAATTATGTAAGCTAACAATCAAAGATCAAAACGAATTTTAAAAGCCCTATATTTAAACCTAATTTTTCCAGGAACTTCAAGTTCAAAATTCTCTCAACTCAGGCCAAATAAATGCAAGTTATAGATATGTACAACTTCGTAGCAATGAGGCCTACATTATTTATTCACAAATCATGGCCAATGGATGCCTGTATGAAGAGATAGAAGTTGAGATTTTTACCTCTTTCAGTTGAAATCGTGAATGGAGTTTGAGTGAGATTTATGAAGGCCTGATGATTGCTTGAGCTTGCTTGAACCTCCCTGAGTGTGTTCCAACCCTTACCTTACTTTGAAAGTGTCTGAAACTCTCTATCTAAGTCAACTTGCAAGCTTTGAAAACAAAAATGGTAGATGATGGAGAAGGAGTTACAGTGCAGGGATGATGGTCTGGATCACTTAGATATCAAGTAGGTAAAGTGTTTTGATGGTTAAAACTTGAAACGCATGAGCCAAATGATGGATTGCTATGCTTATGCAAAAACTGCAAGTTTTGACAATTTTTTGGTGATATGGAGTGTTTGAATGTTTCAGGCCTCTAGCAATCGTGTTTCTAGTTGTAATGTCTTTGTGTATTAGTATGGGATAGGTTTCAAGTCATCTCTCCAACAGATTTGTAAGTTCTATCCTTTTTGCACACTTTCTTGCTTTTGAAGCAAAGTGAAGAGACAAGTCTTCACATGCTTGTACTGGCCTGCTTGGGGTTGGTATAAGATTTGTACAATTTGCCTTAGGCCTGAAGGATTTGTGTGTGCAGAGAGGACAGGTCCAATGCTCAAGATTTGGAAAGTTGTAAAAGTGAAGCTTTTTCAAAATGGCAATGGTCACTTTATGCCATTTATGGAATTACAACTTGGACAAAAGCTCTTGAGATTGAATTAAAGCTTTGTCAATTGAGTAAGCATTAAATTATGAAGTGAGAAACAAGTTAGATACCTGTAAAGCAAGGATTAGGCAGCATAGGTACTGATTTGGATTTTGTTCTTCATGAAATGGCTTGAATTCAAAGTGAGAAATTGCCAACTTCATCTCTTCGATTCTCCCTACTCAAAAATGATCTTGAGGAGTTCTTGGACATTTTGGAAAGCATGCAATGTGCTTTATAACTCATCTTTGAAATGCATTACAACACTCATCTTGTAACTAGGTTAAAAAATTTCATTAAGTTGGGTCCAAACCTGCCTAAATTAGGGCAAAATTTCACTAAGTTATCTAGTTCATGAGCATGTATTCACAAAATTATATCTTGAGATCCATGCATCTTTAGGGAAAAGTGTGTGAAGAAAAGTTGTAGATTTCATGGAGGTCTACTACTTTCATGTTTGGAACATTCCTTGAATCATCTTGTATCATGGTGAAAAAATGGCTTAAAGTTGAGAAAAAATAAGAAATTTTCTATACTTAGAAAATTTTCTAAGTTAAGAAAATTTCCAACTTTAAAACCTAATTTTCAATCCTTGATTTCTTGATGAACAAGTTTCATATTTTGACATGTTTTGATGAATTGTGACCCTTGGAACTTGATTTTGACCAAAAAGTCAAAGTTTGACTTTTTAGTATACAGTTGACTTTTGATCAGTTGACTGCAAATTTCATCTGTCTATCAAATGAAATTGAAATGTTTTGAACCATTTAATTAGGTCAAGATGATACAAATGAACCCTTGAAATCATGCTTCAAATCAATTGGTCATTTGCTAGGTCAAAAATCAGAAATTGCCCTTCCTCAGTCAAAACCCTAATTTTGACCATTTTGCCCTTTTGCCCTTTTGAGGATTTGATCAAATTTCTTGAGGAATTGTAATCCAAACTTGATCAAATGATAAATATGAGTCCAAAATGTTGATGTTGATAAAAAATTATGAAGTTTGACTGTAAATTGTTCATGGTTGACTTTTTCCGCAATATAGTTGATTTTTAGGTCAACTGTCCAATTGACTGATCAAAAATGTGGTTCAAGGCTTGAAACTTGTCATGAGTAATCTTGGGGGTCTATAATGATGTTTGAAAGTCATATGAAGCATTGATAGTCCAAGAATCCTTGTGCAAACTCAAACCCTAATTTTGGTCATCAGTGCATGAGGTGTCTTGAGCTGATCAAACCCTAATCCAGTCTTGAGTCAAAGAGATCTTGTGTGAAAAGTCTTGATACATGAGAGGGAAAATTTTTGGGTACAAGAGCTGCCCCTTTCCAATCTTCTTAAACCCGAAGAGTTAGATTGGCGAGTTTTGCCATTCGTGACTCGAAGGTGAAAGATGATTGGACATTAGAGTGCCCATAAATTTGCACTCGACGATGTGTAGTTGAGGGAATGGGCTTAAAGATGAAATTCAGAGAAGTGATAGAATCTTGTTGGAGATGGGCTTATAGATGCCATCCAAATATGTTTGTTGAACTGTAAGTTGTAAGTCGAAAGAATAAGTATCAGAATAGTGTCCGTGTCTGGAACGTATCTGAGCTGTAACTGGAGACTGAATCTGTACGAGAGTCAGAATAGCATCCGTGTTTGGAGCGTATCCGTGCTATATTATATCTGAAAGGTTGTATCTGAATGAGTATCAGAATGGCATCCGTGCCTGGAGCGTATCTGAACTGTATCTAATCTTGTAATCTGAATGAGTATCAAAATGGCATCCGTGTTTGGAGCGTATCTGAACTGTATCTGAAAAGTGATTCTGAATGAGTATCAGAATGGCGTCCTTGTCTGGAGCGTATCCGAACTGTATCTGAAAGTTGAATCTGAATGAGTAACAGAATGTCATCCGTGTCTGGGGCGTATCTGCATTGTATCTGATAGTTGAATCTGCATGAGTAACAGAATAGTATCTGTATCTGGAGTGTATCTGCACTGTATCTGATTGCATATTGATAATGGTAGCTGTTAATCTTATCCTGAAAAGGGTAAAATGTTAGCTGAAACACAAAGTTATGTTGCATGAAATGTATGATGCAATGTATTTTCTTTATCAATGTTTATGATATATGGATGTAATGTATGCATATGTAAGCTGATTTGCTTTATTGCTGTTTGATTGAGAAAAATAAATCTTTGAATGCTGCTGAAGATAAGTTGAATTTTCATGTCTTGAAGTTTAAGTACTGACGAACTCTTGTTGAGAGAAGTAAATTCTGTTGTGAGGGTAATGTCATGTACTACTTGTAAGATCTGCTTCGGGGAATCCTGAGAGGTTTGACGATTTCTACTGGGGATTAATAGTTTGAAGTTTGTTCCGCTGGGGATTTAAATGATGTACAGACAAACATTCTAGTAAGAGAGTGGTGTCATAAAATAAGAAAATTTTATACAAAGAAAGATAGCTATGTGTAATAATCCCACGGGGTTCCCATTCTGCTATAGCCTTCATATCTCCGAATATCTTGTCTATTTTTTCTTGTCCGAAGATGATTGAATTGATCAGAAACTCCGAGTTTGTCAGTGGAGGTTAAAGGTTGTCCGCAAAGTGATTCGATGGGACATATTCATACGCTTTAATTCCCTAACTTTTGCCTGGACCTCCCTTTCGGGTTTTCAGTCCACCGGGAAACCCTTTTTTCTCCAAGTCGCCCTTTCGGGTTTTCAACTTGCCGGGTGTACAGATTATTTTATTTTATCCCTAATTTTTGCCCGAACCTTTTTGGTTCGCCGGTGTTGTAGCCCAAAATTTGCCCTCTCATTTCTCAAGAAATCACCCTGGATTCTCAAAGTTTTCTCTTATACAAATCCAAGCCTTGAATTATCATTTCTTTCCAAGCAAGCCATTTACAAGGGCAAAATGGTCATTTACACGCTGAGAAGTCAAACTTTGGCTTTTGGATCAAAATCAAATCTCAAAAATCATATTTCATCAAGACATGTTGGAATATGAAGTTTGTTTCATCAAGAAGTTCAAAAGTCAAATTTTACTTTGGAAAAGTTAAATTCTAAATACTTAGAATTTTTCTAAAGTATTTAAGAAAAATGACACTTCAGAACTTCTGAGCCAGCCTCCAGGAAGGAGCAGTCAGAAGTTGTAAGCGTGGTTCAGCATATAATCTTTAGTCAGAACATGGCTTTTCAGCATCTACGCAAGTTCAGTCAGAGTTTGCTAGAGTAATGCAAAAAAGGCGATAAAGTGTAGTACGAAGCCTGAAAGCTCCTTCAGAACATGCTGGAACCATAAGGTAAGAGGGTCAAAAGATTGGGTGCTACACTGAAGCAGAACCTCTAAGTTCAGAGTTTTCAGAGGCAAATCAAAGAAATTTACTGGAAAGCCTGAGGATCCTTCAGAGTTTGCTGAGGCAATAGGATACAAAGTAAGAAGATCAGAAGTTGGATGTTTGTTCTAAATGGAATTTCTGACCCAGAGTTAAGCACTGATGCAAAATCTCACATTACAGGATTTCTGATTTTTGACAAATCTCATCATCATTTAATGATCATTAATGCTCACAACCACATTTGAGTCTTTGTCCAAAGGATCTCTCCACGTGTAGGGTGGAAATAATTTTGTGCAGGATTAGGTAAGGGCCCATGCGCTACATTTTGCTTATAGGTTCACTTTTCCTTAATCCTTGCCTGCTACTCCAGCCTAAGCTAAAAGTTGTCAGCCATCATACCTTTTTTGGAACTTGCTTCAAGAGCAAGTCAGCATCTAGTGTATAATGTTGGTGCCACTTGACATTTCAAACAACACAAAAAAAGCTTTGCCTATAAATAGAACACCATTGGTCCATGAGAAGGGGCCAGGCCAGAAAAAAGAGAAAAAATTTATGAAAGAAATCAAAATTTTGAGAAAAGAAAAGTCTTGAACCCCTGCCAAAATTCTAAGAGTTCCAAGAACTATAAACACAGCACCAAAAAAACCATTAACTTTGGATCCCCTACTTTCAAACTCTATTTTGTTCTCAAATTATTTCTTGACTAAAAAAAACCATTCATACAGTTTTCTGACCCACACGTTGGAAACTGCTATAACTTCTATATTCATACTACTATATACTCTACATCCATCCATTCAAAGAAGTCAGAACATCATCCCCTTGCCATCCCCAGAAGTTGGAAACTGTCAGCTTACTGAGTATGCAAAGAAGCTGTTCAGAACATCATCAGAGTTGAGGCTAACTCTGGTTCACAGAACTTCTTCTAGCTGCAAGGTAAGCATCTGCTGACTCCCACCACATTGTTTAAGCATCACCAGATTTGCATGCTCAAGAACACAATGTAGATATCATGTTTCTAATGTTGTCCATATTATGAGATTTTCACGCATCTGTATGCTTAAATAGAGAATGAATCAGTTCAGAACTTTCTTGAAGAAACTAAAACTCAGAGTTAGGATTAGCAAAGGCATACTTGCCTCTGATTTATGGTTCTGATATTCTTTATTTCTAAAACATTATGACACCTGCTGAAAATGTCCTAGGCATGTCTTCTGTTTTGTGGAGAAATAACCAAATTGCAGATGTTCTGACTAGCATAAAGAGAGAGAGAGACCAAGTTCTAACATTGGCACCAGCGCTTCTGGAGCCTGTTTTGTTATCAGTAATATCAGAACTTCTGAAAATTGATGTGTTCCCAGCAGGGTCAGAACCTCTGACCTCATACATTTTCACTAACAGGTTTCTGTTTTGCAGCGTGTCGGGGTCAGAACCTCTGACCTATACATTTTCACTAACAGGTTTCTGTTATGTAGCATGTCGGGGTCAGAACCTCTGACTTCCTTTCAGCAACACGTTGATCCTTTTTTTTCTTCCCCTTGTTATTTTCTTTTTCTTTATTTTTCTCGATGTCACTCTTCATTTCGTTAATCAGCAAACATCAAAAATATTTCGTTCACACTTTATTTTATTTCTTAAAACAAAAGACAAAAAATATTTTCTTAAAACAAAACAAGTTCATTTAATATTTTCTTGTATGTATTTCAATATGGTTGTAATAGTAATTTAGGGCTTTATTTTTACTTGCAATCCCCGTTCATAAATATGTATCCCCATCCCCTAAATATTGTAATAACATAGGACCTTACATTTCTGCAATTTATCGCTTTCAAATGTAAATGCTAGTAATTAGGCGTGTATGGCAAGATAAAAAATAATAAATAGACCACCAAAAAATCAAAGACAAAAGCATGCAGTCAAACACACTTTGCACACAAACACCCTTAGGGTTTATCCACTTGGTTTCCTTATACAAAAATATCCATATTACGCATGCAAAGTATCTTGGCAAAACAAACAAAATCAAAAGATCATAGTCCCTCGATGACGCTATTCTAAGTTTCCCTACAAAATGATCTTAGTCCCTCAAAATGTTAAGATACTTTGCAACATTGCTAATCATGGTTATGCGATGACCCGCGCCTGTCCCGTTTACATCCAAAGATAGGGTTGTTTAACAAATCAATGGTAAGACAACAATGTCAAAGGAATAGGAAATACATAAGAAATACATTTGAGTAGGTAGATTGCTTCTAGTTACTTGCTCCATTTCCAAACAACTATCCTTGTTATTTTCAAAAACACACACATTTCCAAAACATCTTACAAACATTGGAAACATTTTCAAAAAAGACAAACATCCTTGTATACATTCTTACGAACAAGAATCATTGCAAATATCGCCTAAACAAATGGCCTCTTTTACAAAATACTTTCAAAAACCACACAAAGCACAATTTCAAAAGAAAAAGCAAGTGATCTAGCAAGTAACTAAGAGCCCATGTAAAACCATGGATGAAAAGAGTGCTAATACCTTCCCTTTTCATAATCTACCCCCCGAACTCAAGAAAACATCTCAAAGGTCTTTCTTGTGCTTTTTCACCTTTCCTTTTAGATAAAAGAAAAGTCGGTGGCGACTCTTGCTAATCGCAACATTTGCAAACACAAACGCAAACCTCAAGTCAGTTCTCCCGCCGTATCACAAATATAATCTTAAGACTCTAGGGTTATTACTAATTTGTCCTAGTATTGCTTTAGTGATCGTACGTCCCTTTTGAATTGACCCTTACAAATCCAACGACGGTACTACCTATTTCTCAATAGTGGGATAACGCTGTCTAAAGGAAACGAGAATATAAACAATCTTTTTTCGAGTAGGTAGACGCTAGTAGGTACTTGCTCAAATCAAAACTTTTCACACTTACACATTTCAAAACAATTTTTCAAAACAACTTCGTCACACATTTGAGGACTTATACAAAGGTTATTACGAAGTCAAACTTTTCAAAAACAAAGCACATACACAAGAAATTTTAAAAAGATGAGCAAGTACCTAAGAGACCATGGAAAACCATGGATAGAAAGGATGCTAATACCTTCCCTTTCTATAATCTACCCCCCGTACTCAGAATATCTCGAAAAAGGATTTTTTTTGTACTTTTTTCCTTTTCGGTTGGATGAAATAAAAGTCAGTGGCGACTCTTGCTTACCGCGACATTTTGCAAACACAAAACGCAAAACGCAAACCAGCGTCAGACAACCGGTTCTGCCACAGTATCACAGTAGGGATGCCCTTGTTTTGCCTAGGTGTGTCAACCTATAGGATCTCTTATGCGTAGTATCTTTTGACTATGACCGCGTTCACAGGGTGTGGCATGTCGTCGCCATCCATGGTGGTCAAGATCATTGCCCCACCGGAGAATATGTTCTTGATTATAAATGGTCCTTCATAGGTAGGAGTCCATTTGCCCCTGGATCACCTTGTGGTAAGATGATACGTTTGATCACTAGATCCCCAACTTGATATACTTGGCGTCTGACTTTCTTGTTGAAAGTCTTGATCATCCGTTTTTGATACATTTTACCATGGAAAACAGCAGTAAGTCTCTTTTCATCAATTAAGTTTAATTAATCAAGTCGAGTCTGGATCCAATTGTCTTCACTCAAACCTGCATCCTTCATAATCCTTAGAGAGGGGATCTGAACCTCGATAGGTAAGACAGCCTCCATGCCATATACCAAAGAATAGAGTGTTTCCCCAATTGACGTGCGGGACGTGGTATGGTACCCGTGGAGAGCGAATGGTAGCATCTCATGCCAGTCCTTGTATGTGACTGTCATCTTTTGTATGATCTTTTTAATGTTTTTATTTGCAGCTTCGACAACACCATTCACCTTTGGCCGATAGGGAGAAGAATTGTGATGCTGAATCTTGGATTGTTCGCACAAGGCGGTGATCATATTGTTGTTAAGATTTGTACCATTGTCGGTGATGATCCTTTCCGGGACACCGTACCGGCAAATGAGATTTTTCTTGATGAAGCAGGCCACAACATTCTTGGTAACGGAAGCGAAGGAAGCTGCTTCGACCCATTTGGTAAAATAGTCAATGGCCACTAGGATAAAGCAATGTCCATTGGAGGCTATCAGCTTGATCTCTCCAACCATATCAATTCCCCACATAGCGAAGGGCTAAGGAGCCATCAAGACATTCAGAGGAACCGAAAGTACATGCACCTTGTCAGCATAAATTTGACATTTATGACAGGTCCGAGAGTGTTGATAGCAATCTTCTTCTAAGGTAGACCAATAATAGCCTGCCCGTAGGATTTTCTTTGCCATCATATGCCCACCGGAGTGAGTGCCAAAAGTACCTTCATGTAATTCAGCCATGATCCTTTCTGCCTCAATCTTATCCACACACCGAAGCAGAATGGAGTCATGATTGCGTTTGTAAAGGATGCCATTACTAAGGAAGAACTTAGCAGAGAATCTCCTTAAGAACTTCTTATCATTGATTGAGGCTCCTTCTGGATATTCTTGAGCCTCGAGATACCTTTTGACTTCGTGAAACCAGGGATGGTCCACTACCTCTTCAGTATTAATCTCGTGACAATGTGATGGTTCATCCATTCGTTTGATGGTGATCTGGGGAGCCTCGTTATCCCAATTAAGTTTAAACATAGATGACATTATGGCTGGAGCGTCTGCTAGCTTATTTTCTTCTCGCGGGAAATGCTCGAAGGTAATCTTCTCAAAATATGGTAGCAATGTCAAAACATGTTCTTTGTAAGGGATAAGGTTTGGGTGCTTAGTGTCTCATTCCCCTTTGATCTGACTGATGACCAAAGCTGAATCTCCAAATACATCTAAGGATTTGATCCCCAAGTCTATGGCAGCTCTGAGACCAAAGATGCACGCTTCGTACTCCTCTATGTTATTTGTACAATTGAAGCAAAGTCTAGCAGTAAAAGGAGTATGACACCCTTCCGGAGATATGAGTACAACGTCGATGCCATTACCAAGTGAATTGGAGGCCCCATCAAAGAACAGGTTCCATCGAGATCCTTGTTCAGGTCCGTCATATGGTCTGATTTCTTCACAGTGGTCTAATATCATAATGTCTTCATCCAGGAATTCAAACTTCATAGACTGATAATCTTCTTCAGCTTGATGAGCAAGATGATCAGCTAGCACACTGCCCTTTATAGCTTTTTGAGTAGTATATTGTATGTCATATTCTGTTAGGATCATCTGCCATCTAGCTATCCTCCCAGACAGAGCAGGTTTTTCAAAGATGTACTTTATCAGATCCATCTTAGATATCAACAAAGTAGTATGAGTCAGCATATACTGTCTTAGTCGGCGAGCAGCCCATGCCAGAGCGCAACAAGTTTTCTCGAGCAGTGAATATCTGGTTTCACAGTCAGTAAACTTTTTGCTCAGGTAGTAAATGGCTTGCTCTTTTCGGCCAGACTCGTCATGCTGCCCCAATACACACCCCATTGAGTTCTCTAAAATGGTCAGATACATGATCAGTGGTCTTCCCTCGACTGGTGGCATCAAAACAGGAGGCTCTTGTAAGTACTCTTTGATCTTGTCAAAAGCAATCTAGCATTTATCATTCCATCTGACTACTTGATCTTTCTTCAATAGTTTGAAGATTGGCTTACAAGTAGCTGTTAGGTGAGAAATGAATCTGGAAATATAGTTTAGGCGCCCCAAGAATCCTCTGACTTCCTTCTCAGTATGAGGAGCAGGCATTTCTTGTATTGCTTTAACCTTGGCAGGATCAACCTCAATGCCTTTGTTACTGACGACAAAGCCTAGGAGTTTACCGGACCGTACTTCGAATGTGCACTTGTTTGGATTCAACCTTAGTTTATACTTCTTCAACCTCTCAAATAACTTTTGCAAGTGATCAAGGTGCTCCTCTTCCGTTTATGATTGGGATATCATATCGTCTACGTAAACCTCTATTTCATGACGTATCATGTCATGAAACAAAGCTACCATGGCACGCTGATAGGTGGCCCCAGCATTCTTCAGTACGAATGGCATCACTTTGTAGCATAATGTGCCCCACTGTGTGACAAATGTTGTTTTCTCCATGTCCTCAGGTGCCATTTTGATTTGGTTGTAACCTAAGAATCTGTCCCTGAAGGAAAACACTTTGTGTTGGGTCGTATTGTCAACCAGGACATCGATGTGGGGAAGTGGAAAATCATCTTTAGGGTTGTCCCTATTCAAATCTCTATAGTCCACGCACATTCGTACTTTGTCGTCCTTTTTAGGCACAGGAACAATGTTGGCAATACATTGGGGATAGGAAGTGACAGCCAAAAATCCAGCATTGAATTGTTTCGTGACTTCCACTTTGATCTTCTCTAACATGTCAGGTATCATGCGGCAGACTTTTTGTTTTACTAGTGGACAGTCTTCTCTTGTTGGCAGAAGATGTACCACGATGTCTGTATCAAGTCCCGACATGTCTTTATATGACTAGGAAAAGATCTCAACATAATCATGAAACAGCTGAATCAGACTCTCCTTGACACTCGGCTCTAGATTGGCACCCACCTTGATTTCTCTTTTATCCTCCTCGGTACCCAAGTTGATTGTATCCACCGGTTCCTCAGGAGGCTGAATAGCTCTTTCCTCTTGTTGTAGTAGTCTGGCCAGTTCCCCTGGTACTTCACAATCTTCCTCACCTTCGTCTTCGTCTTGGTAGATTAGATCCTCAGAGTCACAAAAGGCCATAGCAGTATCGTTACCCATGGGATCCGAAATGGAGGGGTACCTGCATTTGTGAGTGTGGGTGTCTGTAAGGGTATAGCCATCTTTAAATATAAAATGTAAAAGAAAAAACAATGAGCACGAAAAGTTTGTATGTGAAAAACGTCCATGATTCATTGAATGTCATATGAAGATGAAATAAAAACCCTTACAAATGGACCATTGTGCCTCGGGAAAGACACAAGGTTTTAAATGTGCGAATTGTTTGTGAATATTACAAGTCCAACAGAAATGTAAAGATAAATTACTGAGGGATAAAATTTATTGGGACAAAGTCTCTGGCTTCCCAATTGCGAATTCCTCTGTTGACAGTAGGAAATATCCAATCCTCCAAGCTGCAATCCTCTTCAGCATCTTCCACCGCATTGACCTCTCGGTTGCTAATCTTCAAGGGTGGCCCTCTCGCACGGGCACGACGCACAACCTTCTGAGCACTTGAAATGAACCCTAAGCCAAACTTGTCAGAATTATACAAAATATCTGGAAGTTTCCCCCAGATGGTGCATCCACCCTCCTCTATTATTGCTTTGGCGTCCTTTAGAGATGACATCCGGAGCGGAGGTCTTGTAATCTTAGGGATCTGGGACACCGTCTTGGTTACTGCTACTTCTTGAGAGACTTCTTTGAAATGTTGAAAAGGAGTTTCAATAAACTCGCCATCCAATTCCACATACCGGAAAGAATTGAGGTGGCTAATCATATACTCTTTCTCTCCGTGGAAAGTGATAATCTTTCCATGGACCGGGTATTTCAGCATCTGATGCAGTGTGGAGGTGACAGCAACGACATTATGGATCCATGGTCGTCCTAGCAGACAGGAGTAAGAGGGGCGGATGTCCATTACATAGAAGGTGGAGTTAAAATTTTGAGTCCCAACCTTTATGGGGATATCCACCTCCCCGTGCACCATCCTCTTTGAGCCATCAAATGCTCTCACGACTATGTTATTCGGTTTCAACGTTAGTCCTTTGCAGTCTAGTCTGTCAAGAGCTTTCTTAGGTAAAACATTTAAAGATGAGCCGATGTCCACCAAGACATGGGCCAGAGTTGTTCCTGTATATTCCACAGAGACATGTAATGCCTCGTTGTGCTTTCTTCCCCTTAGTGTCAGATCAGCATCTGAGAAACCTAGGCCGTTGTCCACCGTCAAACTGGCCACACAATCTTGAAATTGATCAGCAGACGTCTCTTGAGGTACATGGGTTGTCTTTAGAAACTTCACCAGAGCTTTCGCATGTGCCTCGGAGCACAGTAACAATGCCAGCATGGAGATTTTGGAGGGAGTTTTCCCCAACTGTTCGACTACGTCGTAGTCGCTCTTCTTTATCATTCTCAGGATCTCCACCATTTCCTTCTTGGAGGTTTCAGTGATAGTCAGCGGTTGAGCCTTCGTCCAGACAGGCTCTTCTTGAATACTTTTTCCTCGAGTTTCAGCAGTAGGAGTGTTGGTAGGGATAACAGCAGGGGTTGTGTCGTCTTTGTCAATAGGAGCACTTGCATATATGATTATTGGTACGGAGGTAACCTTTAGAACAACCACGGTTCCAAAAACTACCTTTGGAGGGGAAATTTCTGGAGAGAAGATTCTACCGCTAGTGGTAATCTTACTGGTTCCAGCAATATTGCTAATGTCGGAGTATTCTTCTTCGGAGCTCATTTCTTCGGCGCCCAGCCCATCTTGTTTGATGCCATGGTGTGATACGGTGGGAGAACTGACTTGGGGTTTTGCGTTTGTTTTCGCAAATGTTTCGGTTGAGCAAGAGTCGCCACCGACTTTTTATTTTATCCTAAGGAAAGGTTAAAAAGCACATCAAAAACCTTTGAGATGTTTTCTTGGGTTCGGGGAGTAGATTATAGAAAGGGAAGGTATTAGCACCCTTTCTATCCATGGTTATCCATGGGCTCTTAGTTACTTGCTTAGATCACTTGCCTTTGATTTTCAATTGTTTGAAATGGTGCTTTGTGTGTGGGTTTGAAAATGTTTTGAAAAGAGGCCATTGTAGTGGCAACCTTTGTAATGATCCATGTTTGAATGTATACAAAGGTGTATTTTTCTTTTGAAAAGTTTTCAATGTTTTTGAAAGTTGTTTTAAATGTGTGTTGTGATGTGTGTTTTGAAAAATGGCAAGGATTGTTTTGCAAGATTGGTCAAGTAACCAAGAGCTATCTACCCTAAATTTCTCAAAGATCTTTCCTATGTTTTAACCCTTTTAACAATTTTGTTCCACCATTGTATTTGGTGGACAATCTTGTGTTAGGATGTTAACGGGACGGGCGCGGGTCATCGTTAGACCATGATTGCAATGGTGCCAAGTGTCTTTGGCAATTTTCTTTTAAGGGACTTGATCATTTTTAGGCAACTTTCGAAAGCGTCATCGAGGGACTATGATCATTTGAATTGTTTTGTTTTGCCAAAGAAACTCAACATGCAACATGGCCCATTATTGAAGGCAACAAGTGGAGTAACCCTAAGGGTGCAAGTGTGATTGGTGTTGTCCATTTTCATGCTTTTTTGTCTTTTGTTTAGTCAAGCTATTGGTTGGTTGATTTTTGCATACAAACCCTAAGTCTATCATGGCATATTTAGAAAGCTTTAAAATGCGGAATTTAAAGTCCTAAATTATTACAATATAATTTATGGGGTGGGGGGTACAAATGTTCAAATGGGGATATTTAGCAAGAAATTTAAACCTAAACTATTACATCCAAATTGAATATACAAGTTATTTAATTGTACAATAATTGAATAAATACAATAAATATGCAAAATGCACAAAAATGGTTTTATATGTATGTAAAAAGTATTTTTCATGTGACAAATAAACAAAAATAAAAAGGGTTAATTTTTGGGTATTTTCATGGTTTAGGGCAAAACCCTAATTTTGTAAATAAATAGTATTTATTATTTATCATATACAATATTTATTAACTATATATATATAATAAATAAAAAGGAAGTATATTGTAAAAAAAGTGATTTTTGAGGTTAAATATTAATAAAAGAAAAAGTGTATTATTTTTATGTTTTTATCCTAAATATTCTAATAACTATATAAGTATTTATATTATATATTAAATATATTAAATATATACAAAAATAAAAATATTTATTATTTACAAAAAAAGTATATTTTTTAGAAAATGTTTTCAAAAGGTAAAAATAAAATAAAATGTATTTGTATTATTTTTTAGGGTTTAAATAAAAAAGTATATATATATATATATATATATATATATATATATATATATATATATATATATATATATATATATATATATATATATATATATATATATATATATATATATATATATATATATATATATATATATATATATATATATATATATATATATATATATATATATATATATATATATATATATATATATATATATATATATATATATATATATATATATATATATATATATATATATATATATATATATATATATATATATATATATATATATATATATATATATATATATATATATATATATATATATATATATATATATATATATATATATATATATATATATATATATATATATATATATATATATATATATATATATATATATATATATATATATATATATATATATATATATATATATATATATATGCCTAACAAAACAAATAAATGCCAAATAAATATAAAAAAATGTGAAAAAATATTTTTAGTGTTTTTTCATGTTTGAGCAAAAATATAAAATCAGAATCAAAAAGAAAAAATCAAAAATGACAAATATATCACATAATGGGCCAGGGGGTGTATGATGAAATAAGGGGTGCAAAAAGCAGGTTGACTCAGGCCCAGCCCAAGTCAACTCTGTCTTCAACCTCTAGCCAGATTCAAACAAAAAACGCGCGCCCTTCCTCCATCTCTGCAATCTCTTGATTTCTTGACTTTTAACAAAAACTCACAACACAAACATTATAGAGCATCATGTCACGATTTCAAACATATAAAAAAGTTGTTCTAACTCTCAGAAATGAGAGAGAATTTCTTCTCCCCCAATTTCTGACCTAACTTTTCTTCCATGTTCAGGTTCAAAATTCTCTTAGCACACACAATATAAATGAAAAGTAATTATATGGGTAGCTTCAGGGCCATGAGTAGAACACACTTTCTTCACAAACTTAAGCCTAAATATGCTTGGATAGAGAGATAGAGGTTCAAACTTTTACCTGTTCAGCTTGAGTCGTGTACAACAATGGAGGTACTTTCAATGAAGTTTGAGGACTTGTACAGCTTGCTTGAAGTTCAGGGATGTGTTGGCTGAAGATTTTGATAATATTATTAGAAGCCAAATGAATTAAACATTTCGATCGAAATGAAGTAAAAGTGTCATGTTTCGAAGTAGCAGAAGCAGTGTTTCGAATAAGCATGTCAAAGCTGGAGCTTCGAGTGGCAATTATGGGAACATATCTAAAGAAGTCTCGAAATAACAACAAGGCTGTATCTGGGAAGTGCGATCGAAACGGAGAAGTACCAAAGCATTTGAAATTCAAATGGAAGCGGGACATTCGAAGTTTGAAATTTATGTGCTGGAGCATTTGGGGACACGTGGAAAGAAGAAAGAGGCGTTGTTCTGCATGTTCTGAACGTGGCATAATCCTATAGCAAGAACGTTATGGTCGAATTAGTATAAATAGAAGTCTTAGTATTAGGATTTCGTGTGTCATATCTATTGTACTAAATACTCAGTAACATTCAAACTACCACATGGCAAGGGAAACGAATGCAAGAGCAATGTACGTATGATAGCACCATATATTTCTGATTTAATGAAAACCTTTTACCATTTCCAGCACTTTCCTTTATCTTTCTGTCAAACAACATTTACAAGTTTTCTCATTTACATTCTTTTCACTTCGAAATCTCTTCTTTAAAGTTTTACATTTTAATGCTTTCTTCACATTTCAAGCACTTTACATTTCAGAAAACTGTCATATTTTCCATACCTTTACCTTCAAGCTTTATCCTTCGAATGCCTATTTTTACTTAAAGTCATTTACAGATTTCTTGCATTAAACGCTTTCTTCATATTTCAAACCTTTTACGTTCCAAAAAATCCTTTGCATTAACTATTTTTATAATTCGAAACCATTTACTTGCCTTTTATGCAATTTTACATGTCTTTACAATTAACATTTATTCATGCAACTTAGTTTCGTACACGCACATTTTGATTACATCTTTAGACCTTTAAGAGAGAAATCGAAATAAGCCAAACACCTATACAACACTCAAATATCAACCATGAATATCTGTTCGATCATGAGAGTAACCCTAATGACCAAGGAATCCTAGGATCAATCTAGTCGATCCTGTGAGTTACCAGAGGAATTGAATAACAGTCAGAAAGATTATTCGATAGTTTGGAAGACTAGCGGTTGTTTACCAGAAATCACTGGAAACAAATTGGCACACCCGGTGGGACCAATAATTGGATATTAGAAATAAAGATTGTTGAGACATAACCATTATAAAAACGTTGGAGCCTAAGAAGTTTGCTGTTTTATGAACCTGAGAAGTGGTAAAATAACCAACAGCAACCAACCTTTATCCAGAAGAAAACATTTGGACAAAATGTCTAATTCTGACAATCAACAAGGGGAATAAAATGCCCCACATACAACAGGCACTAATGTGTCCACTTGGATTGGAACATCTAGTGTGATCCCTTTGAATGCACAGTCTGTTGCATCTTCAACCAGTAATATAGCCACCAATGGAGTAAGTGGCATATCAACTAATAGTTCAATCTTAGGAAATACTGGAACCATTGGTTACCCTGGGGGATTCGTTCCACCATCAGGGACACAATCCCATTTCGCCACTCCGTTAACTAGACCACCCAGTTTCGATGGAAATAGAACCAGAAATTCCTCTTATGGAATGCCAACATCTTTTATGGCAGGTTTACACAATTCCACATCGAATTCATCCCCACAACTAGGGTCTGGGTCTGGGGTGAATCAGTTTATGACAAATAACCAAGGGTCAGTGGGTTATAGCATAATGCCTATCTTAACTACAGAAAACCAGTTGGCTTTTAGGAAATTGATGGATGACAGTAACCATAATATGATAGGGGTGTTAGCACAAACCATGCAGGAGATATTTGCCCCAATAGTGAAAAATGTGACTGTGACAAACAGGGAAAACGCTGACAACATGAGTCGAATAGCAGATTTCTTTGCTCCCCCAGAAAGGCGTAGGCAGAATCAGGCGGGATTTCGAGCAAACATGCCTGTTATAGAACAAATTGCTAACGACCCAATTTATAGACCACCCAGAGAAGAAGTTAACTTAGGGGCCAGGGCACCAAGGTTAGAAGCCCCAATAATCCCAGGCCCACAAAGAGAAATTATGGAACCAGGGGCAAGGGTCGAAAGGCTAGAAGCCCCAGAGTTTCGAGAAGAACAACCTAGGGGAGTTGTCTTGGTTGGTCGAAATCAAGATGCTGATGCTGTCGTTCATAGAATTCGAAACGATAACATCTTGGCAGAAAACAATCTAACCACCATGATAGAGAGAGTCATGGCCCAGAATGGCCTCAACACAGGAATGAGAAGGCCAAATTATGATTCTCCTATATTGGATTGCATAATGCATACTGATTTACCAAGGGGATATAAAGTCCCTAAATTTACAAAGTTCGCTGGGGATACCAATGAGTCAACAGTCGAACACATAGCGAGATATCTAACCGAAGTGGGAGATATAGCCAATAATGAAGATCTCAGGATCAAATACTTCCCAAGTTCCTTGACTAAAAACGCCTTCACATGGTTTACCACTTTGCCTCCTGGGTCCATTGATACTTGGGCTATCTTGGAGAGATTATTCCATGAACAATTTTACATGGGACAGTCGAAAATAAGCTTGAAGGAATTGGCCAGTGTTAAGAGAAAGTTCACCGAACCCATAGATGATTATCTGAATAGATTTAGGCTTTTGAAATCCAGATGTTACACAGTAGTGCCTGAACATGAGTTAGTCGAAATGGCCGCTGGTGGCTTGGATTGTTCTATTCGAAAGAAACTAGACACTCAATATTTGAGGGATATGGCTCAGTTAGCCGATAGGGTTCGACAGTTGGAAAGGCTAAAGGCCGAAAAAGCCAGAGTCTTTAAGAATAGCAAGAAAGAAAGGATTTCCTATGTTGGGACTGAGGAAGCAGAAGAATATCCTGAATTCGAATTCGAAGAGGTCGAAATCGACCTCGCTGAATTAATACAGGCTCCACCTTATTCCTGCAAATTATTGGTTCCCACAAAAGGGAAAGACATTGTTGAAAATGAGAAAAGTGACAAATTCTCAAAGAAGGTTTATACCTTCGATGTCACTAAATGTGACGAGATTTTTGACTTACTTGTCAAAGATGGCCAACTAATTGTGCCATCAAATGTCAAAATACCTCCTTTGGATCAGAGAAAGAAGAGAGGATTTTTCAAATATCATAGTTTCCTAGGCCACAAAACCTCACAATGTTTTCTTTTCAGGGACCTAATTCAAAACGCGATCAAAGATGGCAGATTAAAGTTTGCTGATAAGCCGAAGATGAAAGTGGACGAAGATCCCTTGGACGTCGCAGACACCAACTACTCCGAGCCTGTATGCAATGGAGAGATTAACATGGTAGAGACTGATCAAAGCGACGCCCTAACAGGAGAGAAGGGTACTGAAACTGAAAACTGGGTGATGGTCGAAGTCAATAAGGAGGTCACTGAAGACATCCAGAATACGCCAGAGACTTCGACTGCCGCACCTATAGCTGTTGCAAGAGAAACCCAGGCTGCTGAAGGCCAGGGAAATCAAAACCAAGAACTAACACAAGTCACTGAAGGCTTGAGGCTGGAATTGGAGAAAGTACAAATCACGAAGCCAATTTCCCCTCAGAAGGAAATATGGGACACTCTAGGGGAACCCAGTGGAAAATTTGACTATTTGGTCAAATATTCTGCCCCAGAGAGTTCGAAGGTTCAGATTAAGGATATAAAGCCCACGGGATGGGGCGATGATGAAGCTAAGGGGGAAGATGTTGAAATAAATATGGTAGATATGGAGAGGCCTCGCTCTGAGATGGAGGAAGTAGAAAAATACTTAGAAAAAGAAAAGTATAGAATGGAGGATAATCATACTGGAGATGCTAGTCTCAAGGATTACCTCATGACATGCCACAAAGGAGATTCATGCATGATATTGTGCCCTAGGTGCAGCATCCTCTGCAATCAAGGAATCACTGTGAATTTCGAAAGGGTACAGAGGACTTGAACTGGCAACAATTGGCGCCAGGATAACCAGCTTTTTAGGTGTTATCCCAAGGCTGGAGAAAGTTTGCTGGAATTTGTGTTTCGCTGCTACAAAGGGGCAACCAAGTGCTTGATTTGCCCAAGGTGTTCTGCTGTGTATGACCAAAGCATGGCCAGAGCCTTCGAAACGATTCCCTTCGCCCCTTGCTTGAACCATCAAGAAACTGTCCAGATGGGCCCACGTTTCGACAGCAGACACAAACAGCGAAGGCCTGATAGACCTCACCCCAAGGCTGCTCGAAGAGTGACTTTCAAACTCCCTGCTGAAGTGCCAACCGATAGATGGTTACAGGTCAGAAATGACAAAGGCAAAGATAGATGGAGAAACGCTGAACGAAATGCACGCCATGCTGTGACATACAGGAGGCAATTCAACACAGCAAAAAGGGAGGAGGTGAGATTAGAAAATTACAAAGGAAGGAACCCCATGTCAAGATCCTAGTGGCGCAGACAGCAAAGGATTCGAAAGGCTGAGAGGGAAGCTGTGGCAAACAAAGGGGTTACTTCAACAAAGAACCAAGGTGAATCTAGCACCAACAAACCAAAAAATCAAACTGAAGACAAACCTCCAGTCAATAGGAGGCTTTTCTCTGAAGTACAACGCGACGAACCAAAGGAATACACTCCAGGCCCAGAAGAGGACGAAGATATGATAACAGATATCTTCGAATCGGAGGGGGAGTCTTCATTCAACCTGAACTATAACGTGGTGTCTGTGCTCCCCTGCGAATTTGGGAAGGAAACCGAAATCGATAAATATGAGGAGGAAGACACCACAGATTTGATGAAACATAGGCCTGTGTGCTACTATGTGATGGACAATGGGGGCTGTTGAGGAACAAAATGCATTCTTCGAACGTCCAGAACCTGCTATGAAGAACCATCTCAAGCCACTTTTTATTCGAGCGAAAGTCGGTGTCCATGGTGTGAACAAAGTTCTAGTGGATGGGGGTGTTGCAGTCAATTTGATACCCCATTTCATGCTAAAAAGATTAGAGATCCGCGAAGGAGACATCAAGCCCCATAATATGGTTCTGTCCAATTATGAGGGAAAAGTGGGCAAAACACTGGGAGTGGTCCAGTTGGAATTGACAATAGGCTCAAGCTGTAGGCCCACCATGTTTATGGTGATCGAAGCCAAGGCCAACTATAACTTATTGCTGGGAAGGGAGTGGATCCATGGCGTGGGGGCAGTTCCTTCGTCAATGCACCAGCGACTAGTTCTGTGGAGAGATGATGGAATCGTGGAAAACATCGAAGCATACCAGAGTTACTTTATGTCAACGGTCAATTTAGTTGACAAGAGGGATTATGATAAAAATCTGGCAAAGATTGCTCCGTGTGTTCCAAATGATGAGATTAATGAAACCAGAAATGCCCACTACTACATGACCCTTCGCCATGATGGCCTTTACTGGGATAGAACAATAATCAGTGAAGAAGAGGGAGTCGAAAGCACCATACAAAAACGGTCGACAACCTTATCCATGACTGAGTCCACCTTTTTCGAAAGGATTTCGGCCTATATGGCTGAGAACGAATCAAAAGCGGCCTTAGAGGCTGAAATAAATAAATCAACTATAAAGATGAACGAAGTAAGTGGGGATGGTTCGAAATGCTCACCCTTCGAAGAGTTTGAGATGGATCAAAGGTTGGATGCCATCTATGATAAAGAACCCTTAGGCTTCGAAAGGGACCCCATAAACTCAGGTGCCAAAATGTTGGCACAAGATCCACTCGAAGAAGTCAACTTAGGGGATGAAAAAACGAAAAGGATAACCTACATAAGTGCAAAACTTAGCCCAGGCCTCAAGAAAGAAGTAATCGAAGTCCTTAAGCAAAACAAAGATTGCTTCGCATGGGATTATGACGAAATGCCTGGTTTAAAGAGGGAGTTGGTCGAACACAGACTGCCAATCAAAGATGGCAAGAGGCCCATCAAACAAACTCCCAGAAGATTCGCACCAGCGGTCCTCACAAAAATTAAAGCTGAGATCGAAAGGTTGCTGCATTGCAAATTCATCAGAACAACAAGGTACGTTGAATGGCTAGCAAACATAGTACCTGTTATTAAGAAAAATGGTTCTTTAAGAATTTGCATAGATTTTAGGGATTTAAACACTGCAACCCCTAAAGATGAATATTCCATGCCTGTGGCAGAAATGCTAGTAGATTCTGCTGCAGGGTTCGAATACTTGAGTATGTTAGATGGATACTCTGGGTATAATCAGATTTTCATTGCTGAAGAAGATGTTGCAAAGACAGCATTTCGTTGCCCAGGAGCCTTAGGCACCTATGAATGGGTGGTGATGCCTTTTGGTTTAAAGAACGATGGGGAAACTTATCAAAGGGCAATGAATTCAATTTTTCATGATTTCATTGAAACCTTCATGCAGGTGTATATTGATGATATAGTCATCAAATCTATATCTGCAGAAACACATTTGCATCATTTGAGCCAATCATTCGAGCGAATGAGAAAACATGGCTTAAAGATGAATCCCCTTAAATGTGCATTTTTTGTGCAGGCTGGAGATTTTCTTGGTTTTGTGGTTCACAAGAAAGGGATTGAAATCAACCAGAACAAAACCAAAGCCATAATGGAGACGAAAGCACCTACGTCAAAAAGGGAATTGCAATCTCTGCTAGGGAAAATTAACTTCCTCAGAAGATTCATTTTGAACCTGAGTGGAAGAACCCAAGCTTTCTCTCCGTTACTTCGTCTAAAGCAAGGCCAAGCCTTCGAATGGAACGAAGCTCACCAGGAGGCATTTGACAGGATAAAAGAATACCTTTCTCAGCCTCCTATTTTGTCTCCACCTTCATGGGGGAAGCCCATGAGATTGTACATATCTGCCTCTGAAGTTAGTATAGGTAGTATGCTAGCACAAGAAGATAACAATGGCATCGAAAGAGCCATATACTATTTAAGTAGAGTGCTAACTGATGCAGAGACCAGATATAGAAATTTAGAAAAGCTATGTCTCTGTTTGTATTTCTCTTGTATGAAACTCAAGTATTATATAAAACCTGTTGATGTTTATGTTTCATCTCATTTCGATGTTATTAAACATATGCTTTCAAAACCAATAATGCATAGCAGAGTTGGTAAATGGGCTTTAGCCTTAACAGAATATTCTTTGACTTTCATGCCTTTAAAAGCTATGAAAGGTCAAGTGATTTCTGACTTCATTGTGGACCATTCGTTGGTTGAGCAGACTGTCATGAGTTACGTCGAAATGCAACCATGGAAATTGTACTTTGATGGTTCAACCCACAGGAATGGAAGTGGCGTTGGAGTCCTTTTGATTTCTCCTGAAGGAATTCCAACAAAATTCAAGTATAAATTAGATGGTCCTCGTTGCTCGAACAACGAAGCTGAGTATGAAGCGCTCATTGTTGGACTTGAAGCTTTGTTGGAATTGGGGGCAACCATAGTCGAAATTAAAGGAGACTCTGAATTAGTAGTCAAACAAATCACAAAGGAATATAAGTGCATAAAGGAAAACTTAATGGTATACTTCGTCATAGTCAATAGGCTATTGAGGAAATTTGAATACATGGATATTCAACACATACCAAGAATAGAGAACCAAGAAGCAAATGACTTAGCACAGTTGGCCTCGGGTTATAAAGTGTCTACCAAGAACTTTAAGGATTTGGTTGAATTAAGGGGTAGAGTTATGGCTACTAGATTCACACCATCAGATCTGGAAAGTATGAAATTGGGATATGATGAGAAACAGGGATTCGAAATACTAGCCATAAATACTTTGTCAGATGCAGATTGGCGAAGTCCACTGAAGAGTTATTTAGCAGACCCAACTCTAAACGTGGATAGAAAGACAAAATACAGAGCATTGTCATATCTCCTCATGGGGAACGAATTGTTTAAAAAGACCCAAGAGGGTGTATTATTGAAATGCCTAGGAGAAAGTGAGGCATATTTAGCATTGTCATAAGTCCATAATGGGGCATGTGGGGCACATCAAGCAGGCCATAAAATGAAATGGCTGCTATTTCGATACAGCTTGTATTGGCCTAGCATGCTCAAAGATTGCATAGACTTTGCTAAAGGATGTGAGGAATGTCAGAAACATGCAGGGATTCAACATGACCTTGCAAGTGAGTTGCATTCGATCATCAAACCATGGCCATTTAGAGGATGGGCATTGGATTTGATAGGAGAAATAAATCCTGCTTTGTCCAAAGGACAGAAATACATCTTGGTGGGAATAAATTATTTTACCAAATGGATCGAAGCTATACCACTGATAGTTGCTGATCAAGAGGCTATTATTGAATTTATACAAAAGCACATTATCTATAGGTTCGGACTGCCAGAGAGCATAACCACAGACCAAGGCTCTGTGTTTACTGGTAGAAAGATGCAAGGATTTGCCCAAGAGATGGGGTTTAGATTGCTAACATCAACGCCATATTATGCTCAAGCAAACGGTCAAGTCGAAGCAGCAAATAAAGTAATAATAGGATTAATCAAGAAGCATATTGGCAAAAAGCCAAGAAACTGGCACAAAACTCTGGACCAAATATTATGGGCTTGTAGAACATCTCCTAAGGAAGCTACTAACACCACGCCTTTCCAACTCACATTTGGTCATGATGCAGTATTGCCAGTAGAAATTCATCTACAATCAGTTCAAATTCAGAAACAAAACGAAATCCCAGCTGCATTATATTGGGAAATGATGATGAATGAATTAGTTGAGTTGGACGAAATTAGATTACATGCATTGGAAGTCTTGATGAGACAAAAAGAAAGAGTGGCCAGAACATACAATAAAAGGGTGAAGAAAAAAGTATTCATTATTAATGACTTAGTTTGGAGAGTCATATTGCCTATGGACAAGAAGAATAAAGCTTTAGGTAAATGGTCACCTCATTGGGAAAGACCTTTTCGAATATTAAAAGTATTCTCAAATAGTGCATACGAAATCGAAGAACTCGTGGATGATAAACGTATCCTAAAGGTTAATGGGAAATATTTAAAGAAATATAAGCC
Organism: Vicia faba; assembly: GCA_948472305.1. Classification (NCBI taxonomy): domain Eukaryota; kingdom Viridiplantae; phylum Streptophyta; class Magnoliopsida; order Fabales; family Fabaceae; genus Vicia; species Vicia faba. The sequence continues at coordinate 11,446,478 of OX451735.1, forward strand.
ACGCCTGCAGGAGATTCAAATAATAACAACGTAACCAAGATGTTATAAAAGGCCAAAATGGCAAGATAAAATGCCAAAATGGCGTTGTTCGAATATTACATATAAGAAACCAAAATTGTAGTCAAATAAACATAAAAATCTAGAAATAAGAGTTATTTTTCAATCGATTGAAAGTGCTTCGAAATGATTCAAGCTTCTGCTGAGCGAACCGCCTGGCTCCTTCCAAGGTTGCCACTTCTCCTTTAAGTTGTTCTGCAGTCTCCATTTCTGCAAGCCCCTGGTTGAGAAGCTCTTCGAATTGGTTACCAGCAGTATTGGTTTCGAAGACTATTTGTTGTTCTTTAGCCTCCTTAACCTTCTGTTGAAGTTCCAGAATCTGCCTTTCCCAAAGAAGTATGGACTCAGCTCGAGCCTCATAATCAGTTTTCGCCTACTTCAGATGCATAGCTTGATCCTCAGCTTCATGAGAGAGTTTCAAAGCTTGTTCATAAGCAGCATCCATGGCAATGCGTTTCTCTTGAACCTTCTTGGCAGCAGATTCGTCTTGGAGAAGGTAACCAGTTACGTTGTCCAGCAAAGCCTGAAGATCAAACAAGAGAGTACTAACTGGCAGGGAGCAGGTAGAAAGATTGACCTTTGTAAGCAGCTCCTTCATAGTATAGCAAGCAGTACTATCTTGCTTGAGCACTTCGAATATATCCACATTGAGAATTGTTTTCCTAATTTTATTAAGAAGTACAATTCTTTCATCTGTGGGAAGAGGATAGCTGGTCGAACTTGTGCCAGCCCTAGCAAGTGGGACGTCCCTCTGAGCCAACTTTGCCTTCATGTACCCAATAGGGTCATTTCGTCTCAGAAGTGCCAGTTCCTCGTCAGTCATTCGAGACAAAGAGGATTGAGGGAGTTCCACACGTAGGGGAGCCACGTCCATTTCAACCTCCATGGGTTCGTTGGTTGCATTACCATCCCCTTCATTCGTTTCGTCCTCTTGGTATTCTTCGTCCTCATCCAAGTCCACCACTTTGATGCCTTCCCTTTCACTGCTATTTGCGTTGGACTCCGTCCCAGCAGTCGAACCGTCATTGGCATTCTCCTCCTCAGACTCTTCGTCTGCAGATTCTTCGTCTCTTTGCCCAGAATCAGCTTTCTCTCCTTCAGTTTGAGTGTCCTTTGGATCCTCTTGAAGAGTTTCAAGAGGGGACTTTTGAAGAGAAGCTCTTTGCAAATCCTCTGCAGATGTTTGAAGTATTGTTTTGTTTGTCTCCTTCATAGGAATGGAGGTACCTTGATCATCCTGTTGCTCAGAAGTTCCAGTCAGAACCGCCATATTGGAGGAACCTTTATTTTGAACGAGGTTGCTGGAATCTCCTTGAGGAGAGGAGTTGAGTGGAGCAGCAGCTTTGGATGGTGAGTTCGAAGTAGTGGAAGCTGGATTCAAGATGTTCTGCAAGGAGCAACAGAATGTTAAAAAACATTCACCAAGGTAATAAGAAGTTATTATTGTCAAAAAATTTAAAGGTTCAATTTACCTGTGGACTCTCGGAGGAGAGGTTACTAGCTATACGTTCCAACATTGTGTTGGAGGTCGAAGGTGGGTTTTTGGATTTGGGTGAGGGAGCAGCATCCCTGGAATCAAGTCCAGAGACACTAGTTGGAACGGTACTTTTCTAAATATCTTTCTTTGGCTTCTTCTTCGAAGCAGTTGTTAAGTTTCCTCCAGCCTTGGGATCTTCCCCAGTGGCGCTTGATTTCCGCTTCTTGGGAGTAGTAGGAGGAAGCTTGTTGGTCTGAAAGGATTTAAACGAAGAGTTAGATGCAAACCATAAAACATGAGTGAATTCGAAACATCAAGGCTAAGTGATTACCGTTGGAGTTGGAACATTGGTTGTTGTTGGTATTATTGTTGTTGTTGTGGTTGTAGCAATAGTGGTTGCTTCGGGTGAAGTCACTTTGTCAGTAGTTTCGATGGAGGCTTGAGAGGCACTCCCTTCTTTCGACTTCGAGGCAGCTGTCTTTATCCTGATGGCTGAAAATCGAAACAATTAAAGCAAAGGTTAAAGATATGGAAAATAAAAGGCGTTTGGGATTTTCCCAAGCATTCGCACCTGTGCCTTGATCAGATTTAATTGACATGGCAGAAAGGTCGTATCGAAGGTGTCCTGGGAAATCATGAAGCCAGTGTCGAGCCCATGTCACAGTCTCAGATGGCTTTGGTTTCCTTTGAATATGTTTGAACATCTCTTTGCAAGTGAACCACCAAGGATATGGGGAAACCAAGCCAGAGCCAGTTCTGAGGTAGGTAACCTGGGAAATTTAGGTGGATGCATTTCGAATGCCAACCTATACTTATCCTCAGGTGACAACCCTGAAGGAAGTTTTAACTTAGAAACTTTTTGTTTAAATTTTTCCTTCAAGGTCTCAGCCGCTTGATGCACAGTGGAGTCCAAGCGCGTGGGGTCATAAGTAGTTTCAAAATAATTTTGGAAAGGTTTAATCTCTTTGGCATGAGTAAACATACCTTTCTTTGCTGGTACCTGCACATCGAAGGCATCAATTAGTTTCTGTTGAATTGTAAGTGTATCGAACATATAAGTTTGATAAAACTTGGTCCACCATTCCAGAAACCCTTTAGCTGTGAGATGGGTAGGTTCGAAGGTTATCAGCTCAAACTGGGCAAAGCCTTGATATTGTTCTTGCTGTATTTTGGCTTCCCGTGCCTTGAAAGTTCGCCCAGAAGTAATGGCGCTCTCAGTGTGGAATAAAGGTTCAGGAATGAGTTGACATAAGCCAAACTGTCTCAAAACAAAATTTGGCTGGTAAGCAAAAAGAAAAATCTGGTTCTTAGCTGGAGTTATTCTTGAAGAAATGAGTCTAGGTAGCAAAAAGGCTCTCCATACATCCTGAATCTCCTTGCTCTTGATAGCCTCTGAGAGAGCCATGGTGAACCAAGAAGGTCCGTGAGCCCTCGAAGCAAAAGGCGCCATGCTCTCTTCAAACTTGTGCCTTTTGGAGAATATCATGATGTACTTCGAGAATTGGACTTTGAAGTCATCTTTGTCGTCATTTGGAGTTAATCTTCGAAGCCTAGTGCCTTCGACTATCCTATCATTTACCTCAGGATCTTGTTCATCAATGGTGTTGGCGGTTGACAAGGAGGGTTCGAACATGGCATTTAGCCATAGCTGAAGCAACCAAAAAGGGCCAGCCAACAGAATATTCTTGGAGGTATGGGATTTGAGGCTCGAAACAGCTGACCTCAGGCTTTCATAAAGGTCAACTAAGAGCAGTTCACTTAGGCACACTTTTCGATTTTCATGCAAGTCCCTAGCTAGAGGAATGAACCTACTAGCTACCTGTAGGGATCTATTGCAGAAAACGTATCTTGACAGCCACAGGGTTAAGAAAGCAATGTGCTCTACGTCAGACACATTGTCCCCCTCAGCATGTTAATGACTGATAAACTTGGAAAAACTTGCTAGCTTGACTTCGAAGTCAATTATGCTTGAATGTTCTTCGTTGTCGGGGATATAAGTTTCTCCCACTGGCGATAGCCCAGTGATGGCCGCTATGTCGAAAAAGGTTGGGGTGATCATTCCACCTGGGAGATGGAAAGTGTTATAGGTACTGTCCCAGAAATAGAGGGACGCGAATAGCAGAGGGTGGCTGTAGGTGAAACCAGGCTTCGATAGCTTAATCAGGTTATAGATACCTAATTCTTCCCATTGCTGGGATTTCTTAGCTTCTACTTTCTTGAACCAATTTTGATAAGCAATATCAGAGGTGGGGCAAGATCGAAATGGCTTAAAATTACTTTTTACATAATCCAATACAAAGGGGTCCTTAGGAGGAACAGTTGGGTTTTCTATGGTATTTGAATTAGAAGATTCTATTGCCTTAGGGGCGTCCATTTTGTTAAACAAGGGTTTAAAACTATAACAAACTGGGAAAATCGTCCTGGTGTCTTTTAATATTTCAAAAACCGTAAGAGGGCCATTTAAAGCTAACCTCTTACCAGCAACATTGGTAGGAATCAGTACCTGTGACGCATACAGCATTTCTTTTTCCTTTGAAATCATCTGAGGGGTAAGAACGGATTGACCTTGGTGAGTGATAATCTTACTTTCCATGGTAGTTCCTGCAGTTTTTCCTTTCTTCTTGGAGACTTTCTTGAGTTGGGATGAACTAGAAGAAGACATTTTTGAAGGGTGTTGAAAGCTTGGGTTTTTGACGAGAGAAGGAGGGTAAAAGATTCAGAGTGTGAAAAGAAAAGAAAAAGATTAAGTTGGTGATGCTTTATAATGGGGAAGTTTAAGCATCCACTGGATAAGGGTGTGATACGTGGAAATCATGGGTTGGTGTGATGAAGAGGTGGCGTAAAGTTAACATGGGTAATAGGCGTGATTTAAAGATAATCATTGTTTGTAACTGCACCATGCTGTGAAGTGGCTCTAGGCGGTTAAGGAATCCAAAAGGTGCTATGATTGACGTGACTGGAGTCAAATGCATTAAATGTTACGATGATTCGAAAGTCACATCAAAATCTTGTGTAGATGTTTAAAATAGGTATTTCTCAGAGAAATCGAAATACATATTTAAAGGGGCAATTTGTTGGCTGAAGATTTTGATAATATTATTAGAAGCCAAATGAATTAAACGTTTCGATCAAAATGAAGTAAAAGTGTCATGTTTCGAAGTAGCAGAAGCAGTGTTTCGAATAAGCATGTCAAAGCTGGAGCTTCGAGTGGCAATTATGGGAACATATCTAAAGAAGTCTCGAAATAACAACAAGGCTGTATCTGGGAAGTGCGTTCGAAACGGAGAAGTACCAAAGCATTTGAAATTCAAATGGAAGCGGGACATTCGAAGTTTGAAATTTATGTGCTGGAGCATTTGGGGACACGTGGAAAGAAGAAAGAGGCATTGTTCTGCATGTTCTGAACGTGGCATAATCCTATAGCAAGACTGTTATGGTCGAATTAGTATAAATAGAAGTCTTAGTATTAGGATTTCGTGTGTCATATCTATTGTACTAAATACTCAGTAACATTCAAACTACCACATGGCAAGGGAAACGAATGCAAGAGCAATGTACGTATGATAGCACCATATATTTCTGATTTAATGAAAACCTTTTACCATTTCCAGCACTTTCCTTTATCTTTCTGTCAAACAACATTTACAAGTTTTCTCATTTACAGTCTTTTCACTTCGAAATCTCTTCTTTAAAGTTTTACATTTTAATGCTTTCTTCACATTTCAAGCACTTTACATTTCAGAAAACTGTCATATTTTCCATACCTTTACCTTCAAGCTTTATCCTTCGAATGCCTATTTTTACTTAAAGTCATTTACAGATTTCTTGCATTAAACGCTTTCTTCATATTTCAAACCTTTTACGTTCTAAAAAATCCTTTGCATTAACTGTTTTTATAATTCGAAACCATTTACTTGCCTTTTATGCAATTTTACATGTCTTTACAATTAACATTTATTCATGCAACTTAGTTTCGTACACGCACATTTTGATTACATCTTTAGACCTTTAAGAGAGAAATCGAAATAAGCCAAACACATATACAACACTCAAATATCAACCATGAATATCTGTTCGATCATGAGAGTAACCCTAATGACCAAGGAATCCTAGGATCAATCTAGTCGATCCTGTGAGTTACCAGAGGAATTGAATAACAGTCAGAAAGATTATTCGATAGTTTGGAAGACTAGCGGTTGTTTACCAGAAATCACTGGAAACAGGATGCTTCTCCAACCTCTAGCTTTCTTTGAAACTAACTGAATCGAGCTATGGAAGTTCACCTGCAAAACTGAAAAATGAAAATGGCATATGGGGTTTGGAGTGTTACAGTTGGTGTTTAGGGCTTGGAACAGTTTCAATGGATGGTATGGAATGTGTTTGCAAGGTTATTAGCCAAAGTGCACGAGTGGATTGAGTTGTGGACCTCAATCTGCAGCAAGTGCCCTGTTTTTGCAAAAGGATGGTGTTTTTGTGTTTGAGGAGGTATGAGGGAAGGTTTAATCGTGCCTTAGGTCAATTATGATGTATGGAAAGTGTTTACAAACTTTGCTTTGGCTAGTTGTTACAGGAATGAGAGATGTGTTCAGTTTTGCAAAGTTTCTTCCTAGATAAGCAAAGTTTGTCAAACTTGATTATAGGCTACTACAGGCCCCTCAAGCATGCTGCAAAATCTCTCCTTGATCAGTGGGATTAGTCCATAATCTTGTGCCTAAAAGATCTGCTTTGTACTTCTTTGATTTGCTTTTGACATAAAGCACTTCTTTTTTCAAAAATGGCTAAAATGCTTTTTCCATTTTAAGACTAAACCTTTGTGTAATGACTTAATGAACAAGATAATGCTAGGACACAAAGGTTTTGCATTAAATTATTGAGTAAGAATGGGATTAGAGGCCTGTAATCTAGCCTGGAACATGCTGACTTGAAAATGGCAATGTTATGAACATGTAATTGGCTTATGAACAAAGTGACTTTTGCCCATCTTCACAAATTCGATTCTCCCTAACCACAAGGGTGTTTGAGAATTTCTGGGACAATTTGGAAAGCTTGGAATGTGTACTACAATCCATCTTTGTAATGCAAATTGAAATTCCAAGTGGAAGCATGTGAAAAGTGGCCATGAAGTTAGGCAAAAATCCTGCCTAAAATAGGTCAAAAAATTTCTAAGTTAAGAATGTTTTGCACCCTTGTTCCAAAAATCATAACTTGAGCTACAAGCTTCTTTTGAGGAAACTTTGTGAATCAAAGTTGTAGATTTTGCAATGGACTACAAGTTTCATGTTTTGAGTTTTGTTTGAATCCAAATGTATCTTGATGAAAAGATGGGACAAAGTTAGGAAAAAATTAGGAAATTTCATAACTTAGAAAATTTCTAAGTTATGAAATTTCTTCATTTCAAACCCTAATTTGTAATTTTTGATTTCTTGAAGAACAAGTTTCATAATTTGACATGTTTTGATGAAAAATGAATCTTGACACTTGATTTTGACCAAAAAGTCAAAGTTTGACTTTTCAGTATACAGTCAAATTTTGATCTGTTGACTGGAAAATTCATCTGTCAATCTTGTGCTTTTGGGATCTTTTGAACTTGTTGAATGTGTCAAGACCATGTCATTGAGTCCTTGAGTCCATATGTGAGCTTGAATTGCCATTGGTTAGGTCAAACAGTCAAAAATTGCCTTTGTGCAGTCAAAACCCTAAAAATGACCATTTTGCCCTTTTGGTGATCTGATCAAATTTCTTGTGGAATTATGATCCAAACTTGACCAAATGGTTCATGAGTTCATATTGTTGATGTGGTTCAAAAATCATGAGGTTTGACTGTCAATTGGCCATAGTTGACTTTTTCCCCAATACAGCTGATTTCTAGGTCAACTGTCCAATTGACTGGGCAAAGATTGGAATCAAGGCTTGAAACTTGGTATGGATAAACTTGTGAGTCCAACATGAGGCATGAAAGTTACTTTGGGCATTTCAGGTCAAAACATATTTGTGCAAACTCAAACCCTAATTTGGGTCAACAGTGCAAGGAGAAGTCTTGAGCAGAGCAAACCCTAACTTGATCTTGAGCTCCAAGGGTCTTGTGGTGAGAAAATATTGATGAAATGGGAGGGCAAATTTTGGGTTACAACAGTTGCCCCTGTTCAATCTTCTTGAACCTGAAGAGTTAGATTGGCAAGTTTGCCTTTCGCGACTCGAGGGTAAAAGGAGATTGGACACTAGAGTGCCCAGAAATTTGCACTCGCATAGTGGAGTATCAGCAATGTGATGTCGGGAATGGGCTTATAGATGCCATTTGGAAGTGTAAGAGATAGTTGTGGAGATGGGCTTAAAGATGCCATCGGGGGTTTCGATCGCGTAAGAGATTCCTTAGCGAGAACTTGCGTACTTTGAGAAAGAAAGATGGTTTCCTGGCTTGCTACAGGTGTTGATCTTCAGTCTCTTCATGCAGATATGCCCTGGCTAGATATAGGTATCGAATCTACAATCAAACGCTCACAGATATGCCCTAGCTAGATACAGGAATCGAATCCGGAACTTCAAAAGGTTGCTCACAGACGTGCCCTGGCTGGATACAGGTATCAAATCTCTAAACTATTCATGCAGATATGCCCTGGGTAGATACAGGTGTTGAATCCATAATCAAATACTCACAGATATGCCCTGGCTGGATACAGGAGTTGAATCTAGAATTGTTCGTCTACAGATATGCCCTGGCTGGATACGGGAATCGAATCTGGAATTGGTCGTCTACAGATATGCCCTGGAGATATGCCCTGGCTAGATACAGGAATCGAATCTGGAAATTGTCGTCTACAGATATGCCCTGGCTGGATACAGGTATCGAATCTGGAAATTGTCGTCTACAGATATGCCCTGGCTGGATATAGGTATCGAATCTGGAATTGTGACAGTTGATAGTAATCATCTTTGGATTGTCTTTTTTCCTGAAAAGGCAAGACATCAGTTGTATGCAATGTCATGACGTATGAAATGCATGATATCATGATTTTTTTTTTAAGAATAAGTGAGATTGTGTGATATGATGCGTATATGCATGCGTCATGGTGTATGATAATGTGATGAATGCATTTTTGTCTAGGAAAATAAATCCTTGACGACTGCCGGGAGATCAAATCCTGGGCTGATGTTGAAGAGTAGAGTTCTTCGCTTCTGCTGGGGATGATGGTTGCAAGAATAAACCGGTAGGAGAAGATGACTCTGTTGGGGAATAAACTTGTTGGAGAGATTACTCTGCGGGGGATTACTCTGTGGGAAGAGATACTTTGCTGAGGTTTTGATGAGAGCTCCGCTGGGGATTCCACTGATAAGTTATGTTGGGGAATTTGATGAACTCCGCTGGGGATAGGAAGAACTTCGCCGAGGACGATCTTTCCGTGGTAATTAGATGAGGATAACCCAGTTATACCCTGGTGGGGAAATAACCTTTGAACAAAGTCGGGGAGAGACGTATGTACTCTGCAGGTGATAAGCTTCCAGAATCTACTAGGGATAAGCTTCCAGAATCCACTGGGGATGATGATTCAACTTTCCTAGGGAAACTTCTCAGACTGTACTGGGGAATGGGTTCCACTGGGGTGTCTGGTATTTCGCCGGGGAACAATCTTATATTAAGACTGTCGGGGATGCTTGCTGAGGAATGTCTATACTCCGCTGGGGAATATTGAGATCTTCTGGGGATACCCAACTTCCTTAAGGCTGACAGTAGACTAACTCGGCTTGGGGAGAGTATCACTGACTTGCTGGAGATACTGTGCCTCTTTAGGGCTGATGGGAGACCAACTCTGCCTGGGGAGAGTATTGCTGAATCTTGTCTTACTCAACGGGGAGTGAAGGTATCCTAGTTACGTTCTTCAGTCGAACCTACCTTAGTACCTTGGTGGACAAAGCAACTAGATCGCTTAGACGATTCTTTATTGCCCCTGTTTCTGATGTCATTTGTAATTAGTCCTTTGTTTCGCATACAAATATTCATGATTAGCAATTAATGTCAAATGCATATATCAAAAATGAACATTGGACGTTCTTTGCAAAACAAAGCAGAAAAAGGAAAAAACGATGGGTAATTTGTCTGAAAAATTGAACTTGTATTGATTTTGAAATTTTCCTGTAAATAGGCGTTTTATGTACATGAGGATGATGTCCTAGTAAGAGAACGCCGCAGCAAAATAGAGTTTATACAATTTTGTGAAAAGGAAACAAAACAGCTATGTGAAAAAAATGATCCCACTGGGTTCCAACTCTGCTATCGCCTTTATGTCTTCAAGCGTCTCATCACTTTGCTGCTTAGTTGAAGATGAAGCTGATTGATTGGCGCCGTCTGAGCCCGATAGTTGATGCCGAATTCTGGATGCAAGGTGATCCAATGAGACATAGTATTACGCTTTATCCCTAACTTTTGCCTGGACCGCCCTTTCGGGTTTTCAGTCCACCAGGATACCCATTTTTTGCCCAAGCCGGCTTTTCAGGTTTTCGACTTGCCGGGTGTACAGATTTTTTTCATTTTCATCCCTTATTTTTACCCGAACACTTTTGGTTCACCGGGAAGCCCTTATTTTTTCCTAGGTGTGTCAACCTAGAGGGTCTTTAGTTCATGCGTAGTATCTTTTTACTATGTCTGCATTGGCGGGGTGAGGAAGGTCGTCACCATCCATGGTGGTTAGAATCATAGCTCCTCCTGAGAAGATATGTTTAACCACAAATGGCCCTTCGTACGTAGGGGTCCATTTTCCCCTGGGATCACTTTGAGGAAGAATGATGCGCTTGATTACCAGGTCTCCGACTTGATACTCTTATCGCCTGACCTTCTTGTTAAATGCCCTGATCATCCGTTTTTGGTACGTCTGACCATGACAAATAGAGTGAGTCTCTTTTCGTCAATTAGGTTTAACTGATCAAGCTGAGTCTGGATCCAGTCATCTTCTCTCAAATCTGCATCCTTCATTATCCAGAGAGAGGGTATCTGGACTTCAATAGGCAAGACTGCCTCCATGCCATAGACCAAGGAAAAGGGAGTTGCCCCTGCTGACGTCTGTGCTGAGGTACGGTACCCATGAAGAGCAAACGGTAACATTTCGTGGCAATCTTTGTAGGTCACTGTCATCTTCTGCACAATCTTCTTGATGTTCTTATTCGCTGCTTCTACAGCCCCATTCATCTTCGGTCGATAGGGAGAAGAGTTATGGTGCTGTATCTTGAATTGCTCACAGAGCTCAGTGATCATCTTGTTGTTAAGATTGGTACCATTGTCCGTAATGATCCTCTCAGGTACACTGTATCGACAGATCAGGTTGTGTCGAATGAACTGTGCCACGACGTTCTTGGTTACCGTAGCGTAGGAAGCTGCTTCAACCCATTTTGTGAAGTAATCAATCGCTACCAGGATGAAGCGGTTCCCGTTAGATGCCGTAGGTCGGATCTCGCCGATCATATCTGTAAGTGCCCTGGCTGGAGAGTTGGCTTCATTTGTAAAACAAATAAGAAAGCAAGTTTACCCATATTCCCTCCGTTGTTTTAATATGTTGGGTTGAAGAAGTTCAACATCTGGACCAACATGTTATGTAAGATGTCACAACATCAGCATATGACATCGCGCCTAAAATTAAGTACTAATTAAGTAACTATGTTATATGTTGAATGTTTGTAACAGCTGTGACTTGTAACCTAACTATTCTAAGTGATCTAAATTATGAAAGAGGTTATTTGTTGTGTTGAAGAAGTTCAACATCTAGGACAACATGTTAGATGTAATGTCATGACATCTGACTTGACATCACGTCAACAGAATTGATAATTCAGTTACAGTTCTAGTACTTAAATACTCTGAGAATATATGTGGCGTTTCTTATGGAGAATCTGAAGATCAATCAAGAATCAATCAGAATATTTGAAGAAAATACTGTTTCTAAATATGGAGATATTTTAGGAACTAGAAGATTGAAAACCTTGATTATAGCAGAAGTTTGCTGCTGAGTTGTAACAGCAAGGAGAAAAGCTTGCTGAGATTTTTGAAGGCCCAAATCCAGTTGGGTAATAGGTTATAAATAGCAGATTGTAACCTAGGGTTTGTAAGCCTCACATAATGTAACATTGGGGGTGTTTTGTTAGGTAAACCTGTCGGTCTGTGGCAAGGTTACCATGTGTGTAACTCGATACCTGTAGGTAAGGGTTTGAGTGTTCTTGGACGAAGCTATGAAGCAAGTCTAAGTATTTCTGCATTACTTCATATACATTGTAATGTAGGAAATCAAGTGGGAGGGCTCTACTTCTTGAGTAGGAGTAAGACTTCTGTTGCTGCGGCAATAGGAATGGAAACTGGTAGGTTTCTATCTAGGAGTTCCTAGGTATAGGTTGCACTGGGTAGATGATTAAGTGAAGGATGGGAACTTGTGAAGTTTAGTCCTGAATTAATATTGCTGATAGTGGATCTTCTTCCTGGCTTGGTATGCCCCCAGAGTAGGTGTGTTTCACCGAACTGGGTCAACAACTGATTTGTGTTTTTACCTTCAACACTTTATAATTCTGTCTGTTATATATCAAGGTAAAACTGTAATGTTGTAACAGATGATGTCTCAGAACATGTTAAGACATCATGCTGATATCTGTGCAGAAGAAACAGAACTGTGAATGATGTTCGCTCTCTGCTGATCATGTGCAACAGATGAACAGAACTAGGTACATCGTTGTTCTATCCTCTGCACCTTCAAAGTATATCTGGCACAGCTTGGTTAAACTGTGCTTCTGTTTCTCTTCAGTACTGAATCACGAAAAATTGGGTATCTACCTTGCAGTGTATTTATTATGTCATATCAGATGTCTAGACATTGAGTATAACATCTGAATTCTGGCATACACCAGAATTTCAATTGGTATCAGAGCAGGCATCCTGTTCTGTTTCTGGATGAGATCCATGGGTGATACTTTCTGGTATCTGCAAGGTCAATCTTAGTACTGGAGATTGTAACCTGGAAAGGTTTGTTATTTCCCTGAATGATCCCTTAAAGTGGGAGGATGGACTATTCATGACAAGAACTGTGTGTACCTGTCTTTGTGATTGGCATTTGGCCTGCTTGTGTGGTAGCTGCTCCAGGTTTGATTTATTTTCAAACCTAGGATTTGTGTACGCCTGAAGTAGTGTGTGTGCAAAGATTGAGTTGTATTATGTTCTTCCGCTGCATAATACTTGGCAAAACTCAAGCTCTGATGTGTTTCCCCTCTTGTGGATTGAAGGCTACTATATTCAAGATTTCAACGTAAGCTATTGAAAATGTCACAGATACTTGAAGTCCTCTCAAGTCCACTCATGAAGACGTTCTTCGTTCAGGATGGTAAGAATCACATAATCACTGATTCCCTTACTCTCTTGAGTAGTGTTATACAAAGACCTTGAAGAATTTCAAGGAGGGTTTCATTCCAAGGTGATGGAACTGATGTTCTATGCAACGATGGAACATGTGTTCAACAAGTATGCAGCTACTAGTTGAAAAGCATATGTTTCGGGTGTCAAACAAAGGGATACTTTTGTTTGAAACCTACTCCTGACCTGGAAGAGGAGACATCTGTGTGTGCAAAGTTGACAATGGTAGAGTCAACTATGTCTGTGTGCTCCCGAAGGTTGCTTTTAGAAGTCAGAACTCTAGAAGTAGAGCTGGTTGAGATGTGACATTGTGCAATCCCTATTGGTGGGCTTATTTCTGAAGATTGATCAGGACTGAGCAGTTGTTCCCTGGAGTAATATGGTGTGAAGAAAGACAAGCCCATTGGTTAATAAAAGTCAATGATGGTGCAGCATTATTGCTCCTTCATAGAAGTAGATTGGGATCATGAGTCTTGTCATTTAAACATCATGATTAGAAGTGGAAGATCTTTCAAGAATATGAAGACTCAGAGTTTGGTTAAGGTAGTATGTTCTGGCAATACATATCTGCTGATGATTGGTGTTGCTGTCTTCACTGAAGTACTTAAGGTCAGCTGAAGTCTGATTGGTGTGATTGGAGTATGAACAGGTATAGCTCTTGGAGTTACTTAAATCTGGTAGGGATGTCATATGTCATGTCGAGACATTTGTGCACAATGCATGGATATTTTGTGTGGAGCTTCCATGACTGGTAGTTTGAGGGGGAGATTTGGTTAACCTCCTCACATTAGTTCAGCCTGGTGTTTAGCTGGCTGTTGACCTATGTCACATGGGTTCTGGGTGTTGTGTGACATATTTGCAAGGAAGGATTCATCTCTCTCATTCCTAAGGATGAATCTGATCTGGTAGGAGTTTCAAATCTGTTGAAGTAAGTAGAGTTTGTTCAGAGAAAATTCTATTTACTTGAGTCAAGGGTGGCAACCTAGATATCTCAACTCTTTGGTCTCTCAAAGAAAGAGCTTGCAAGAAGAAGATATTAACACACGAAGAGTATGTCAAAGTATTCAAATGGTGAAAGTATCTTACTGGATAATGGGAAGGATTTATGATCAATTGCTATTTGTGACAAGTACAAGTATTTAATTGATTATCCTTGGAGTTCAAGATAACTGATGTTCTTAAAGATGTGGGAACATTCCTTCTTCTAGACCCTGTGAAGAATCACAGGAAGAGTGATGCTTTAGAGCTATCTCTTTGGTGACAGCAAAATCATTTGATCCTTGAAAAGGTTTCCTGGAAACATGTTCAGACTTAAAGCTACAAGAAGAAGAAGACATCATAATCTTGATGATGGTCACTTGGATCAGTCTGGAGTTGAATTCAACAACTAGATGTTATAACATAATGTTGTGACATTTGGTTCAACATCAGATTCTTGGTTGGTGAAGTGGCACATCAACTTAAGATAGGATGATCTACGAAGTTGAAGATTAGATCCTTCAAAAAGATCGTCTCTTTGCAGCTCTTTGGAGTTGTTGGGTGGAGAAGATGTTACATGTTCCTGTCTTAGTGTATCTAAGCCTTTTGTGATAACTTGTAGCTTGAAGTTCAAATTTCAATTGGAAGGTCAGAATATCTTTGGGAGAAGTCTGATAAACATGGAGATAATCAAACAGTGGCATTTGGTCTATCTCAGCAGTGGATTCAGAGAATCAAGATAATCAACATGTGGCAGCTGATTATTATCGAGAAAGTTTGATTCACAGTATGAATGCGTTCAACCAATATTGTTGAACAGAGGGTGCGCTCTTGAAGACATGAAGATGCGTCTTATGTTTTCCATTCATCAAGGGGTCTTATTTACCTTGAATCAGAAGTTGTCTTGAAGGTCCAACTGAGTATTGAATGTGACCTACTTGTTTCCATACAGGGGGAGTATTGGTTTGTACGAAAGGTCTTCATCAAACTCGTAGGATATAAAGTGTGGCACCTTATTAACTATTGGGATGATGTGTTCGAGACTGAAGAGGACTATGTCTGACCGAATGTCATCACATTGGTAATGACATTGTTCCTAATTTCCTCTAAAACTACAGACAGGAGGAAAATTGGATGAAGTGTGGATTATTATTAATAAACCCATGTGTGTACAGCTGTATGACTCAGAGGGAGTAACCATCCTCTTTGTGAAAATGGAATGGTTTCAAATTAGCAGAATGTATGACGACATAGGATTTGAGCGTGTTTTCATCTGCTAAGAAAACAGGGCGATTGTGTCTCATTATGGAGCTGTTTAGTGAGCTGGAATGTTTAGATGATAACTTGTCATCTAATAAAGGTATTATATAACTGAGGCAGAGTGTAATATGCCAACGATGTTTCTTGGATAGGGGATCCTAAGACAAGTACTTAAAAGGAGTAGTCGGTTCTAAAAGACAAATGTCTGTTTTAAAAAGGGCAAGACATACTTCATCCTGACAATGGTCAAAGGGTCAAACCCAAGGGTAGGTACCTGCATTAAAACCAGTCCTAGGGTACTGAAACTGTCAGAGTAAAGTACCAAGATTGTTACTATCTATGCCAAAATTGCATTATTTATGAAGACTCTCTCTATTCTTTCTCTTCATCAGAGGGTTTCAGCAATATGAAGTTTGTTAGCATCTGGGAAAATTGTGCATGGGTATGGATCTGTATGGGCAGTCTTTGTCAAATTCTGGCCAAAAAGGGGGAGAAAGATAGGGACCCAGTCTCAGGCGAGACTCAGGTGAAAGCAACAGACGGCAATGTCCAGCGAGACTCAGGTGAAAGCAACATGATCCCTAAGTAAGTGACTTTGTTTGTGTCTTGTGTTTTGAGTTAAGAGGATAGTTGTGACTTTTGATCTGAGTTACATGATCACAAGTAATCAGTATCAAGATTATCAACAATAATCTTGAGAAAAGAAATCCTCTTGGGCCATCGATGGCTTGGAGTGGCTCACAGTTGAGGGATAGAGGTTTGTTGTTTGCTCAAAGGACATCAGCCTCTACAAAGAAGATGTTGGACAAGATGTTGTAACATCTCAACTGTGTTGTGGCCTGGTCCCAAAATACAACTTGCACTTATTTGTTTTAGCCAAAATTTGCCAAAGGGGGAGATTGTAAGTGCCCTGGCTGGAGAGTTGGCTTCATTTGTAAAACAAATAAGAAAGCAAGTTTACCCATATTCCCTCTGTTGTTTTAATATGTTGGGTTGAAGAAGTTCAACATCTGGACCAACATGTTATGTAAGATGTCACAACATCAGCATATGACATCGCGCCTGAAATTAAGTACTAATTAAGTAACTATGTTATATGTTGAATGTTTGTAACAGCTGTGACTTGTAACCTAACTATTCTAAGTGATCTAAATTATGAAAGAGGTTATTTGTTGTGTTGAAGAAGTTCAACATCTAGGACAACATGTTAGATGTAATGTCATGACATCTGACTTGACATCACGTTAACAGAATTGATAATTCAGTTACAGTTCTGGTACTTAAATACTCTGAGAATATATGTGGCGTTTCTTATGGAGAATCTGAAGATCAATCAAGAATCAATCAGAATATTTGAAGAAAATACTGTTTCTAAATATGGAGATATTTTAGGAACTAGAAGATTGAAAACCTTGATTATAGCAGAAGTTTGCTGCTGAGTTGTAACAGCAAGGAGAAAAGCTTGCTGAGATTTTTGAAGGCCCAAATCCAGTTGGGTAATAGGTTATAAATAGCAGATTGTAACCTAGGGTTTGTAAGCCTCACATAATGTAACATTGGGGGTGTTTTGTTAGGTAAACCTGTCGGTCTGTGGCAAGGTTACCATGTGTGTAACTCGATACCTGTAGGTAAGGGTTTGAGTGTTCTTGGACGAAGCTATGAAGCAAGTCTAAGTATTTCTGCATTACTTCATATACATTGTAATGTAGGAAATCAAGTGGGAGGGCTCTACTTCTTGAGTAGGAGTAAGACTTCTGTTGCTGCGGCAATAGGAATGGAAACTGGTAGGTTTCTATCTAGGAGTTCCTAGGTATAGGTTGCACTGGGTAGATGATTAAGTGAAGGATGGTAACTTGTGAAGTTTAGTCCTGAATTAATATTGCTGATAGTGGATCTTCTTCCTGGCTTGGTATGCCCCCAGAGTAGGTGTGTTTCACCGAACTGGGTCAACAACTGATTTGTGTTTTTACCTTCAACACTTTATAATTCTGTCTGTTATATATCAAGGTAAAACTGTAATGTTGTAACAGATGATTTCTCAGAACATGTTAAGACATCATGCTGATATCTGTGCAGAAGAAACAGAACTGTGAAGGATGTTCGCTCTCTGTTGATCATGTGCAACAGATGAACAGAACTAGGTACATCGTTGTTCTATCCTCTGCACCTTCAAAGTATATCTGACACAGCTTGGTTAAACTGTGCTTCTGTTTCTCTTCAGTACTGAATCACGAAAAATTGGGTATCTACCTTGTAAGGTATTTATTATGTCATATCAGATGTCTAGACATTGAGTATAACATCTGAATTCTGGCATACACCAGAATTTCAATATCAATGCCCCACATTGCAAAAGGCCAAGGTGCTGTCAAGACGTTCAGAGGAACGGAGGAATGTGCACCTTATCAGCATAGATCTGGCATTTATGACAAGTTCAAGAATGCTGATAACAGTCGGCTTCCATTGTGGACCAGAAATATCCTACCCAAAGGATTTTATTTGTCATGGTATGTCCACTGGAATGTGTTCCGAAGGTACCTTCATGTAGCTCTGCCATGATCCTTTCTGCTTCAGCCTTATCCACACAACGCAGTAAGGTTGAATCATGGTTTCGCTTGTAGAGAATGCCGTTGCTGAGGAAGAACTTTGCCGCGAACCTTCTCAGAAACTTTTTGTCATTAACAGATGCACCTTCGGGGTATTCTTGAGCTTCCAAGTACCTCTTCACTTCATGATACCAAGGTTTTTTTGTTACCTCTTCGGCCTCAAGATCGCAGCAATGTGCAGGTTCATCCAACTTCCAAATAATGATCCGGGACGCCTCGTTGTCCCATTTGACTTTGAACATAGAAAACATCGTAGCCAACGCGTCCGCCAACTGATTCTACTCTCTTGGTAAGTGTTCAAAAGTTATCTCCTCGAAATGGGGAATCAACGTCAGTACATACTCTTTGTAAGGAATAAGATTTGGGTGTTTCGTATCCCACTCGCCTTTGATCTGATTGATCATGAGAGCGGAATCTCCGAAGACACTCAGAAACTTGATCCTTAGGTCAATTGCAGCTTGAAGACCCATGATACATGCCTCATACTCTGCCATGTTGTTGGTGCAGTTGAAACATAGCCAGGCGGTGAGTGGAGTATGAGTGCCTTTAAGGGATATGATCACAGCGCCGATACCATTACCCAAAGCGTTCGAGGCTCCATCAAAGTGCATAGACCATCGGGATCTTTCCTCAGGTCTTTCATCCGGTCCAGGTACTTCACAATCAGTCACTACCATGATATCCTCGTCTAGAAATTCAAAGTTCATCGACTGGTAATCATCCACTGCCTGGTGTGCCAAATGGTCTGCCAATACACTTCCCTTGATTGCTTTTTGAGTCGTGTACTGGATGTCGTATTTCATCAAGATCATCTGCCATCTTGCTATTCTTCCGGACAAGGCGGGCTTTTCGAATATGTACTTGATTGGATCCATTTTTGAAATCAACAGAGTAGTGTGAGTCAACATATACTGTCTCAGCCGGCGAGAAGCCCATACCAAAGTGCAGCAAGTTTTCTCGAGCAGTGAGTATCGGGTCTCACAGTCGGTAAAATTTTTGCTAAGGTAATAAATGGCGTGTTCTTTTCGGCCAGACTCGTCATTCTGCCCCAGCACACACCCCATTGAGTTGTCTAGTACAGTCAAGTATAAGATTAGAGGTCTCCCTTCAACCGGCGGCATAAGAATGGGTGGTTCTTGGAGATACTCTTTGATTCTTTCGAAAGCGGCCTGACATTCATCGTTCCAACGTACTACTTGATCTTTCTTCAGCAGCTTGAAGATTGGTTCACAGGTAGCAGTTAGATGCGAGATGAATCGGGCAATGTAGTTCAACCGTCCTAGAAAGCCTCTGACTTCTTTCTCTGTCTTGGGAGTTGGCATCTCTTGTATGGCTTTCACTTTGGCAGGGTCCACTTAAATACCTTTGTCACTTACGACGAAGCCTAGCAATTTTCCAGATCTTACCCCAAAGGTGCACTTGTTCGGGTTCAACCTCAGCTTGTACAACTTCAGACGGTCAAACAGCTTCTGTAGATGGTCAAGGTGTTCCTCCTCAGTTTGGGACCTTGCAATCATATCGTCGACGTATACTTCTATCTCGTGATGGATCATGTCATGAAATAAAGCAACCATGCCACGTTGGTAGGTTGCCCCAGCATTTTTCAACCCAAAAGGCATGACCTTGTAGCAAAAGGTGCCCCACTGAGTAACAAAAGTGGTCTTCTCCATGTCTTCAGGAGCCATCTTGATCTAATTATAACCGGAGAAACCGTCCATGAAGGAGAATACTTTATGCTGAGCAGTGTTGTCAACTAGAACGTCGATATGAGGCAGAGGGAAATCATCCTTAGGGCTCGCCCTGTTCAAATCCTTGTAATCAACACACATTCAGACCTTACCATCCTTCTTCGGCACTGGAACCACGTTGGCAACCCACTGAGGGTAAGAAGTCACTGCTAGAAACTCGGCATCAAATTGTTTCATAACCTCAGCTTTGATTTTCTCGGACATTTCTGGACGCATACGGCGGACCTTCTGCTTTACCGGAGGGCACTCTTCCTTGGTAGGCAGGTGATGAACCACAATATCGGTATCCAAACCAGGCATGTCTTCGTAAGACCAGGCAAAGATTTCCACATAGTCATGCAGAATCTGAATCAACCATTGTTTCACACTGAGCTCTAGATTGGCACCAATCTTGACTTCCTTTCTGTCTGTCTCAGTACCCAGATTTACCGTTTCCACTGGCTCTTCATGTGGCTGAATGGCCCTCTCTTCCTAGAGTAACAGTCTTGTGAGCTCACCAGGCACTTCGCAATCATCTTCACCTTCGTCTTCGGCTAAGTTGATCAGATTTTCGAAGTCATAACTGGTAGTAGCAGAGTCGTTACCAGTGAGATCCAGAGTGGATTGGAACCTGTATAGGTGAGTGTGTGTAAATATAGTTGTTTTGCAATATATAATAAAGAAAGAAAAGGAGCGCAAGATTTTGAAATGCAACAAACGTCCAATGTTTTTATTAATGATATATGAAAATGACACACAAAAGCCCTCACAAATGAAGCCACGGTGCCCCGGGTAAGACATCGAGCCATAAAAGTTTCAAAATATTGTCTGTTACAAATTCAAAACAAAAGAGTTCATTACTGAGTGACAAAAGTAATAGGTGTGAAGTCTTTGGCACTCCAGTTGCTTGGTCCACCGTCGGTTGTTGGGTAGATCCAGCTGTCGAATTCAGATTCCTCCACGTCGTCTTCAATAGCATTTACTCCCGGGTTGGTGATGAACACAGGAGGTCTTCCAATCCTTGCCTTACGAACATCCCTCTGAGCTTCTGCAGTGAAGCCCAAACCAAACTTGTCAGTCTTTGGAGTGAAATCAGGAAGTCGGCCCCAATTTGCACACTCACCCTTCTCAACCACAGCTCGGGCATCCTTTAAGGAAGCCATCTTCAAAGGAGAGTCTTCTATCACAGTTTCAGCTGATGCCAGTGTCTGAGGAACTTCTTCAAAGTGCTGGAATGGAGTCTCAATGAATTCCCCATCCATTTCTATGTACCAGAACGAGTTGAGGTGGTTGACCATATACTCTTCCTCCCCCTGAACTGTCACAATTTTCCCTCTGACTGGGTACTTCAGCTTCTGATGTAGTGTGGAGGTCACAGCTCCAGCCTTGTGGATCCATGGACGACCCAGCAAACAAGAATAGGATGGTCGGATGTCCATCACATAGAAAGTAGAATCAAAAACTTGAGAACCAACCCTGATTGGAATGTCAACTTCCCCATGTACCATCCTTTTCGAACCGTCAAAGGCCCGGACAACAATGTTACTAGGCTTGAGCTCTAAACCCTCACAATCCAACCTGTCTAGGGCCTTCTTGGGTAATACGTTCAATGAAGAACCGGTGTCTACCAACACATGGGCAAGAGTAGTGCCCCTGCATTCAATGGAGACATGCAAGGCATCGTTATGGTTCTTTCCTTTGGCAGTCATATCGGCGTCAGAGAAGCCCAAACCATTATCGGCAGTCAAGTTGGCCACACAATCGGTAAATTGATCAGCAGACGTTTCTTATGGCACATGGGCCGTCTTCAGGAAGGAATTCAGGGCCTTGGCATGGGCCTCTGAACACAACAACAGTGATAGCATAGAAATCTTTGATGGGGTGTGCCCCAACTGCTCAACTACGTTGAAATCACTCTTCTTGATAATCTTGAGAATCTCTTCCATCTCTTGATGGGAAGCTTCAACATTGGTTGTCTTTGGTGCCTCCGTCAGGGCAGGAAAATCAGTAGCAATCCCTTTGCCCCGAGCGTCAGATGACTCGGCAGCAGGGGTAGAAACAGGAACTTGATCAGGAAGGGAAGCAGGCACACTTGCAGCTGTGATGATAAGAGGTCTCTGAATAGTTGGTGGCGCAATATCTGGTGAGAACAGCCTACCACTGCGAGTAACTTTGGCAGGCCCGGTGATGTTACTGACGCCGTTACTAGTATCAAACTCTTGCTTTACTCCAAGAACATAAACATCTGCCCCATAGTGCCATGGGACAGCTTTGTCGGATGTATAAGGGAGGGGCCCCGGAACAGTGATGATGATAAGAGCAATCTTATGAGTGGAAATGATTTTGACAGGCTTCTTTGAAGGAGCCTTAGGAGGGTTATTGAAAATAGTAACAATAGACACTTCTTCAGCAGGGGCAGCAGGAACAGCAATCTTCTCGAACAAAATCTCTTTGCTATCCATCAGGTTTTGGACGCCTGACTTCAGCAAAGGACAACCAGCAGGTGAAACAACACATAAATGGCAACCTTTGCTACATCCCGGAAATACACCGGCTAGCAATAGGTTCCTTTTGACAGTCAACAATGGAGTAAAAATCTCATCCACAGAGGCTACATATGGGTCTTCTTCCACGGCATTCACTCCATGCTGGGGCATGGGAGCAGTCGCGACATTGGGCCTTTCGGGCGCCTCGAACTGTATTTCTTTAGCATCAATAAGGTCCTGAACCTTATTCCTCAGAGCCCAACAATCGTCCGTAGTATGCCCCGGGGTATCAGAGTGATAAGCGCAACGGGCGTTGGGGTTGTACTTTGGAGAAGCTGTGTTTACTATCTTCGGAGCTTCTTTGATAGTTACCAGATTGGTTGACAGTAGTTGCAGCAAAATCTGAGACAGGGTCATGCTGAGTCGAGTGTACTGTCTTTTAGGTCTCTCACCCCTTGGCTGGTTATACTGCTGAGGAGCAGCAGCAGGCTTTGAAATTACCATCGCGTTGACAGCTTGGCGGCGTTCTGGTTTGTTCTGTCTCCTTGGACCATAAACAACACTGGCTTCCTTCTTGAAGGGCTTCTTTTCAGTACTCGAGGAGGCACCTTTCGGTATCTTCCCCGACTTGATACCAGCTTCTATCCTCTCACCGGTTAAGATCAGGTCTGTGAACCCAGCAGAAGAATTACCAATCAGGTGGTTGAAGAATGGACCGGACAGGGTCCCTAAGAACATGTCCACAAGCTCACGGTCAATCAGCGGTGGCTGCACCCTGCCAGCCAGGTCCCTCCACTTTTGCGCATACTCCTTGAATCCTTCGCCCGTCCCTAGTGACATACCCTGAAGTTGGGTACGCGTGGGAGCGAGGTCGGAATTGTACTGATACTGCTTATAAAATGCAGTAGCCAAGTCCTCCCAGTTTCAAATACTGGCTCCATCCAGCTGATAGAACCATTCGAGTTGAGCCCCTGAAAGGCTATCCTGGAAGAAATGGATCCATAGGTTCTTGTCTGCAGTGTAAGGTTGGATCTTCATTACATATGATCTGAGATGCATCTTCGGGCAGGACAGCCCGTCATATCTTGCAAAAATTGGCACTTTAAACTTCGGGGGGATCACAATTCCGGCAATTAATCCCAGATCTTCGAAATCTAAGTCGGGAACTCTCTGCAGCTCCATAGCTGCCAACCTGTCTTCCAAGATTTTGTACTTATCGTCGGCGGGCAGGTATTGTTGCTCTGAGTAGTCTTCGTCTTCTTCAACTTCGGATTCGGAAGGTACCGCAGCCCCTTTTCCTTTACTGGTTCCCTCTTCAGATGTAGGGGGAAATTCAAGAACTCTTCTGGCTTCACCCTCAAACCTTCTTCCTAGGGTAGCCACCCCGACTCTTTTCTTCTTCTTTTTCACTTGCTCTTTGTTCCCAAGCAGGGCTTTTAGATCCTCCTAACCCTTTGCCAAGGTTATTAGGAGATGTTGAAACTGTGAGTTTTGAGACTGCAAGTCCTTGACCGTTTGTTCGAGATCCATCTTACTGAAATAAACAGCAGAAAGATAAGAAAACCTAATGTGGAGACCTGCTTATGCGCATGATGAATGATATGCTTATTTATGCAATGCATTCAAGGATTTAGAAATTCACCATTGTTGCAGACAAAAAGAACGCATGTCATATTAATAAGAAGAAATTTGTCAGTACATAAATGCCCCATGGGCCAAATATTACAAAAACTTCTCAAGGTAAAAAGACGTTGCGCATCCTCTTTGGTGCGATGTAGGTGTTGAGGGTCTCTTCCTCATGGAGTCGGCGGGTAAGCTCCAAAACCTTCTTCTCACTGGCGTAGAAGCTGGCTTCAAAAGTGTTCTGTTCCTCCTTGAGTTGGATCCAACTCTTCTACATCTCCTCCCATGATGTTGGCATGTCAGGATATAGGATGGTGTAGGGAACCTCTCCTTCCTTAACGGGCTCTTTAATCACAGGGAGAACATGAGGGTAAGGCATCATTAGACTCTGGGCTCGGGTTCGTACCCATTTGAGATAAGGCTTAAGAGGGATGGAGTTCTTGTGCCCCAGTGTCTTGCTGTCTACCTTGTTAGGCATCCTCCAAGCTCTGATGAATCTTTGGCGAAGTCCTTGTGCATCATTGTCGAAGTCAAAAACTAGGTCAGGAATCAACATGTCATGAGGGCCATCCCTCCGTGCATATCCAAATTGTCTCAAAGCTAGACAAGGGTTGTAGGTAATGCCTCCTCTAATGCCAAGTAATGGAACATTAGGGAACTCTCTACAACGATCGACGATGATGACATTTTCTCTGGACCGAGAACACCAATGTACATCAGAGTGAGTGAGGGTCATCAACCGTTGTGACCACCTTAAACCTTGGTCATTCTTCAAGACAGATTGTGGAAGGTGCGAAATAAACCACCTTGCAAGGAGAGGAGTACAGCACATGAGAACACCCCTCTTTCTCATTGTTCGTGTGTAAAATGAGTGAAGAATGTCCCCAAGCAATGTTGATATTGGATTCCGGGATAAGAAGATCTTGACGGAGTTGACATCTACAAGCTGGTCAGGATTTGGGAACAGGACCAACCCATAAATGAGGAGTGCCACAATTTCTTCAAAGGCTTGTAGATCCAATGAATTCCAACACTCTTGTGCTTTCTCAAACAAGAATTTTGCCAAGAAGCCTTTGACACCGCTTCTAGTTTCCCAATGCCCCTTGATGTCAGATGGTTGCAAGTGTAGTGCTTGAGCAACATCTTCAGGCTTTGGTTCTTTTTCCGTACCATTGTAGGGTAGTTGATTAAGAATAGGAATTCTCAAGAGTTGAGAAAATTCCTCCAAAGTGGGCACCAATTGGTAGTCGGGGAATGTGAAACAATGGTGAAGGGGGTCAAAGAACTGGAACAACACCTTTACCATGTCCTCTTCAATGTTGGTGTTAACCAGGATGAGCAGTCTACCATGTCTTTCACTGAAGGGAGAGCTTTCCGGAATTCTGGATGCGAGCTCCTTGAGTTGAGGAGGGATTCTCACAAGGTTGACTTGGATAGTTTTCCTGCGAAGAATTTCCATGACCTACAAAACAAGAACAAAGATGAAGATCCAAACCCTTGAAATGGTTAGTGGATGCATATGATGCTTTATGATGTTCATGATGTATGCACAAAACACATGTACAAGCAATTCACACAAAACCCTAGTTTCAGGCTTGCATGGGGTTTCATAGGTAAGTACCCTCTTGAGTGTAGTTGGCTTAAAAACCTGTCCTATAAATAGTAACCGGGTTCTAAGGAGCTCAATATCATTGGATTGTTTTCCATGTTCATTGTTTTGGTTTAGCCACTTAACTAGCGACCAAAATATTCCAAGAAAACAACCCTCAATGAGTGTAGTATCGAGTATCTACCAACTTCGGACTGCACCAAAGCCGGTCATCTCACTACCCCTAATGAAAGGCCAAGATGGTCAAGTAAGGTTCTAGGTCATTAGTGCTTAGTGACATCACTCAGCGGCCCCGTACTTTCCTTGATTGAACTCAAGGGTTACCGGTACTCACAAATATGTCGCACTAATATAGTTATTGCTTCAACCGTGTCAGTATACCCCGCACATTTTCCACAACGTATTGCTATCTATGAATGTTTCCCCAAATCCGGGTGTAGGATTTCAAGCCCAAACAAGGGAACCAAGATATAAAGCAATCAAAGCAAACAATTAGTCATGCAAAAGGGTGATCTAAGCCCTAAGGTTACTCCACTTTCAAATTTTGTCCCCAACAGAGTCGCCAGTTCTGTGATACGGTGGGAGAACTGACTTGGGGTTTTGCGTTTTTTTCCGCAAATGTTTCGGTTGAGCAAGAGTCGCCACCGACTTTTTATTTTATCCTAAGGAAATGTTAAAAAGCACAGCAAAAACCTTTGAGATGTTTTCTTGGGTTCGGGGAGTAGATTATAGAAAGGGAAGGTATTAGCACCCTTTCTATCCATGGTTATCCATGGGCTCTTAGTTACTTGCTTAGATCACTTGCCTTTGATTTTCAATTGTTTGAAATGGTGCTTTGTGTGTGGGTTTGAAAATGTTTTGAAAAGAGGCCATTGTAGTGGCAACCTTTGTAATGATCCATGTTTGAATGTATACAAAGGTGTATTTGTCTTTTGAAAAGTTTTCAATGTTTTTGAAAGTTGTTTTAAATGTGTGTTGTGATGTGTGTTTTGAAAAATGGCAAGGATTATTTTGCAAGATTGGTCAAGTAACCAAGAGCTATCTACCCTAAATTTCTCAAAGATCTTTCCTATGTTTTAACCCTTTTAACAATTTTGTTCCACCATTGTATTTGGTGGACAATCTTGTGTTAGGATGTTAACGGGACGAGCGCGGGTCATTGTTAGACCATGATTGCAATGGTGCCAAGTGTCTTTGGCAATTTTCTTTTAAGGGACTTGATCATTTTTAGGCAACTTTCGAAAGCGTCATCGAGGGACTATGATCATTTGAATTGTTTTGTTTTGCCAAAGAAACTCAACATGCAACATGGCCCATTATTGAAGGCAACAAGTGGAGTAACCCTAAGGGTGCAAGTGTGATTAGTGTTGTCCATTTTCATGCTTTTTTATCTTTTGTTTAGTCAAGCTATTGGTTGGTTGATTTTTGCATACAAACCCTAAGTCTATCATGGCATATTTAGAAAGCTTTAAAATGCGGAATTTAAAGTCCTAAATTATTACAACATAATTTATGGGGTGGGGGGTACAAATGTTCAAATGGGGATATTTAGCAAGAAATTTAAACCTAAACTATTACATCCAAATTGAATATACAAGTTATTTAATTGTACAATAATTGAATAAATACAATAAATATGCAAAATGCACAAAAATGGTTTTATATGTATGTAAAAAGTACTTTTCATGTGACAAATAAACAAAAATAAAAAGGGTTAATTTTTGGGTATTTTCATGGTTTAGGGCAAAACCCTAATTTTGTAAATAAATAGTATTTATTATTTATCATATACAATATTTATTAACTATATATATAAAATAAATAAAAAGGAAGTATATTGTAAAAAAAGTGATTTTTGAGGTTAAATATTAATAAAAGAAAAAGTGTATTATTTTTATGTTTTTATCCTAAATATTCTAATAACTATATAAGTATTTATATTATATATTAAATATATTAAATATACACAAAAATAAAAATATTTATTATTTACAAAAAAAGTATATTTTTTAGAAAATGTTTTCAAAAGGTAAAAATAAAATAAAATCAGAAAATAAAATGTATTTGTATTATTTTCTAGGGTTTAAATAAAAAAGTATATATATATATATATATATATATATATATATATATATATATATATATATATATATATATATATATATATATATATATATATATATATATATATATATATATATATATATATATATATATATATATATATATATATATATATATATATATATATATATATATATATATATATATATATATATATATATATATATATATATATATATATATATATATATATATATATATATATATATATATATATATATATATATATATATATATATATATATATATATATATATATATATATATATATATATATATATATATATATATATATATATATGCCTAACAAAACAAATAAATGCCAAATAAATATAAAAAAATGTGAAAAAATATTTTTAGTGTTTTTTCATGTTTGAGCAAAAATATAAAATCAGAATCAAAAAGAAAAAATCAAAAATGACAAATATATCACATAATGGGCCAGGGGGTGTATGATGAAATAAGGGGTGCAAAAAGCAGGTTGACTCAGGCCCAGCCCAAGTCAACTATGTCTTCAACCTCTAGCCAGATTCAAACAAAAAACGCGCGCCCTTCCTCCATCTCTGCAATCTCTTGATTCCTTGACTTTTAACAAAAACTCACAACACAAATATTATAGAGCATCATGTCACGATTTCAAACATATAAAAAAGTTGTTCCAACTCTCAGAAATTAGAGAGAATTTCTTCTCCCCCAATTTCTGACCTAACTTTTATTCCATGTTCAGGTTCAAAATTCTCTTAGCACACACAATATAAATGAAAAGTAATTATATGGGTAGCTTCAGGGCCATGAGTAGAACACACTTTCTTCACAAACTTAAGCCTAAATATGCTTGGATAAAGAGATAGAGATTCAAACTTTTACCTGTTCAGTTTGAGTCATGTACAATAATGGAGGTACTTTCAATGAAGTTTGAGGACTTGTACAACTTGCTTGAAGTTCAGGGATGCTTCTCCAACCTCTAGCTTGCTTTGAAACTAACTGAATCGAGCTATGGAAGTTCACCTGCAAAACTGAAAAATGAAAATGGCAGATGGGGTTAGGAGTGTTACAGCTGGTGTTTAGGGCTTGGAACAGTTTCAATGGATGGTATGGAATGTGTTTGCAAGGTTATTAGCCAAAGTGCACGAGTGGATTGAGTTGTGGACCTCAATCTGCAGCAGGTGCCCTGTTTTTGCAAAAGGATGGTGTTTTTGTGTTTGAGGAGGTATGAGGGAGGGTTTAATCGTGCCTTAGGTCAGTTATGATGTATGGAAAGTGTTTACAAACTTTGCTTTGGCTAGTTGTTACAGGAATGAGAGATGTGTTCAATTTTGCAAAGTTTCTTCCTAGATAAGCAAAGTTTGTCAAACTTTATTATAGGCTACTACAGGACCCTCAAGCATGCTGCAAAATCTATCCTTGATCAGTGGGATTAGTCCATAATCTTGTGCCTAAAAGATCTGCTTTGTACTTCTTTGATTTGCTTTTGACATAAAGCACTTCTTTTTTCAAAAATGGCTAAAATGCTTTTTCCATTTTAAGACTAAACCTTTGTGTAATGACTTAATGAACAAGATAATGCTAGGACACAAAGTTTTTGCATTAAATTATTGAGTAAGAATGGGATTAGAGGCCTGTAATCTAGCCTGGAACATGCTGACTTGAAAATGGCAATGTTATGAACATGTAATTGGCTTATGAACAAAGTGACTTTTGCCCATCTTCACAAATTCGATTCTCCCTAACCACAAGGGTGTTTGAGAAGTTCTTGGATAATTTGGAAAGCTTGGAATGTGTAATACAATCCATCTTTGTAATGAAAATTGAAATTCCAAGTGGAAGCATGTGAAAAGTGGCCATGAAGTTAGGCAAAAATCCTGCCTAAAATAGGTCAAAAAATTTCTAAGTTAAGAATGTTTTGCACCCTTGTTCCAAAATTCATAACTTGAGCTACAAGCTTATTTTGAGGAAACTTTGTGAATCAAAGTTGTAGATTTTGCAATGGACTACAACTTTCATGTTTTGAGTTTTGTTTGAATCCAAATGTATCTTGATGAAAAGATGGGACAAAGTTAGGAAAAAATTAGGAAATTTCATAACTTAGAAAATTTCTAAGTTATGAAATTTCTTCATTTCAAACCCTAATTTGTAATTTTTGATTTCTTGATGAACAAGTTTCATAATTTGACATGTTTTGATGAAAAATGAATCTTGACACTTGATTTTGACCAAAAAGTCAAAGTTTGACTTTTCAGTATACAGTCAAATTTTGATCTGTTGACTGGAAAACTCATCTGTCAATCTTGTGCTTTTGGGATCTTTTGAACTTGTTGAATGTGTCAAGACCATGTCATTGAGTCCTTGAGTCCATATGTGAGCTTGAATATCCATTGGTTAGGTCAAACAGTCAAAAATTGCCTTTGTGCAGTCAAAACCCTAAAAATGACCATTTTGCCCTTTTGGTGATCTGATCAAATTTCTTGTGGAATTGTGATCCAAACTTGACCAAATGGTTCATGAGTTCATAATGTTGATGTGGGTCAAAAATCATGAGGTTTGACTGTCAATTGGCCATAGTTGACTTTTTCCCCAATACAGCTAATTTCTAGGTCAACTGTCCAATTGACTGGGCAAAGATTGGAATCAAGGCTTGAAACTTGGTATGGATAAACTTGTGAGTCCAACATGAATAATGAAAGTTACTTTGGGCATTTCAGGTCAAAACATCTTTGTGAAAACTCAAACCCTAATTTGGATCAACAGTGCAAGGAGAAGTCTTGAGCAGAGCAAACCCTATCTTGATCTTGAGCTCCAAGAGTCTTGTGGTGAGAAAATATTGATGAAATGGGAGGGCAAATTTTGGGGTACAACACATGGTAATAAATGTCCCCACCATAATTCCACGGCACAGTTTTGTCTGATTCATACGGGACCGGCCCGAGCATGGTGATTATAAGAGGAGTAGTTTTTAGAACCGATGTAATCCTAACGGTTCTTTTGGGGACCCTGGAAGAATTGGCGGAGATGGTTATGATTGAAATGTCTTCAACAGGAACAGGTGAAACAAGAGTACTTTCAAAAAGAATCTTTTGGTTGTCTATCAAGTGTTGAATGCATGTCTTCAACAAAAGGCAATCTATTGGTGAGGATAAGCAAAGATGGCAGTCTTCATTACAACCCGGGAATACACCTTCTTTCAACAAGTTTATCTTAATGATTGGGAGTGGAGTCAAGAGTTCATCAATTGTGGTAGCAAACAAATCTTCTTCGATAGCGTTGGTGTTGTGACCATGCCTAGGCATAGGAGCTGAAATGACGTTTGGCTTCTCGGGTGCATCAAACTCAATCTCTTTTGCATCTATCAGGTCTTGAATTTTGTTTTTCAGGGCCCAAGAGTTGTTAGTGTCATGACCTGGACTTTCGGAATAATATGCGCATCTGGCATTTGGGTGATAATGAGGGGACGTTGTATTGGGGTTCTTTGGAGCTTTTTTTAAAGTTAACAAATTGGATTTCAGAAGGTGCGGTAAAACCTGGGATAGAGTCATATTAATTCTGGTGAATTGTCGGACTGGCCTTTCCACCCTCGGTTGATTACTTCTTGGTTGATCAGATGTAGGCTTTGGGATCATAACAGCTCCTACCATTGGACGGCATTCAGCTATCCCTTGGTCATTTATGGATAAACAACATATACCTCTTTCTTCCTAGTGAAAGGCTTTCTCACAGCTGTAGAGGCAGATGAATCCTTCTGAATCTTTCCACTTTTTATGCCAGCTTCCACCCTCTCTCCGGTTAGTATTAACTCAGTAAATCCTGCAGATGAGCTTCCAATCAGATGGTTGAAGAAAGGGCCTTATAGAGTGCCTAAGAACATATCCACCAACTCCCTTTCAGACAGAGGGGGTTGTACTCTCCCAGCTAGATCTCTCCATTTCTGCGCGTAATCTTTGAAACCCTCATTTGAAACCATAGCCATACTCTGAAGTTGAGTACGGGTAGGCGCCAAATCTGCATTATACTGGTATTTCTTATAGAAAGCTGCGACAAGATCTTCCCAGTTGTGGACGTCGTCCCTTTCCAATTGGTAAAACCAATCGAGTTGTGTTTCAGATAAGCTATCTTGGAAAAAATGCACCCATAGGTCTTTATCGGCGGAGTGCGGCTGGATCTTTCTCACATATGATCGGAGGTGCATCTTAGGACATGACACCCTGTTCTACCTCAAAATTTTCCCTCTCATTTATCAAAACTTTTCTCACAAGATCTCTTTGACTCAAGACTGGATTAGGGTTTGGTCAACTCAAGACATCTCATCATGCACTGATGACCCAAAATTAGGGTTTGAGTTTTCAAAAGGATTCTTGGACTATCAATGATTCATGTGACTTTCAAACAACATTATGGACCCCTAAGTTTACTCATGACAAGTTTCAAGCCTTGAACCACATTTTTTATCAGTAAATTGGACAGTTGACCTAAAAATTAGCTGTATTGGGGAAAAAGTCAACCATGGCCAATTTACAGGCAAACTTCATAATTTTTTATCCACATCAACATTTTAGACTCATATGTATCATTTGATCAAGTTTGGATCACAATTCCTCGAGAAATTTGATCAAATCATCAAAAGGGCAAAATGGTCAAAAATAGGGTTTTGACTGAAGAAGGGAAATTTTTGATCTTTGACCTAGAAAATGACCAATTGAGTTAAATCATGATTTCAAGGGTCCATTTGTATCATCTTTACCTAATTACATGTTCCAAAACATTTCAATTTCATTGGATTGACAGATGAAATTTGCAGTCAACTGATCAAAAGTCAATTGTACACTGAAAAGTCAAACTTTGACTTTTTGATCAAAATTAAGTACCAAGGGTCACAATTCATCAAGACATGTCAAACTGTGAAGCTTGGTCATCAAGAAATCAGGGATTGAAGATTAGGGTTTAAAACATGAAAGTTGCAGACCTCCATGAAATCTACAACTTTGCTTCACACACTTTTCCCTAAAGATGCTTGGATCTCAAGATATAAATTTATGAATACACGCTAATGAACTAAATAACTTAGTAAATTTTTTGCCCTAATTTAGGCAGGTTTTGGACCCAACTTCATGGCAATTGTTCACCTAGTTCCAAGAGGATTATTGAAATGCATTTCAAATATTAGTTATAGATCGCATTGCAAGCTTTCCAAAATGTCTAAAAACTCCTCAAGATGATTTTTGAGTAGGGAGAATCAAAGAGATGAAGTTGGCAATTTCTCACTTTTGATTCAAGCCATTTCATGAATAACAAAGTTCCAATCAGTACCTATGCTGCCTAATCCATGCTTTACAGGTCCCAAACTTGTTTCTTACTCCATAATTTAATGCTTACTCAGTTGACAAAGCTTTAATCCAAGCCTTAGAGCCATTACCCAAGTTGTAATTCTATAAATGGCATAAAGTGGCCATTGCCATTTTGAAAAAGCTCCACTTTTGCAAACTTTACAAATCTTGAGCATTGAACCTGTCTCCTTTGCACATACAAGTACCACAAACCTAAGGCAACTTGTATAGAACATATACCAACCCTAAACAAGCTAGTACAAGCAGGTAAGGTCTTGTCCCTTCACTTTGCTTCAAAAGCAAGAAAGTGTGCAAAAATGTGGGAACTTACAAATCTGTTGGAGAGCTGACTTTAAACTGATTCCATACTAATATACAAACACATTGCAACATAACACACGATCACTAGAAGCCTGAAACACTCCCAAACTCCTTTTCATCAAAAAACTGTCAAAACTTGCAGTTTTTATATAAGCATAGCAATCTCTCATTTGGCTCGTGCGTTTCAAGTCTTAACCATCAACACACCTTACCTACTTGATATCTAACTGATCCAGACCCTCATCCCTGTACTGTAACCCCTTCTCCATCATCTGCCATTTTTGTTTTCAAAGCTTGCAGGTTCACTTGAATAGAGAGTTTCAGATACTTTCAAAGCAAGGCAAGGGTTGGAACACACTCAGGGAGGTTCAAGCAAGCTCAAGCAATCATCAGGCCTTCATAAAACTCACTCCAACTCCATCCATGATTTCAACTGAAAGAGGTAAAAATCTCAACTTCTATCTCTTCATACAGGCATCCATTGGCCACGATTTGTGAATAAACAATGTAGACCTCATTGCAACAAAGTTGTACAAATACATATCTTGCATTTATTTGGCCTGAGTTGAGAGAATTTTGAACTTGAAGTTCCTGAAAAAATTAGGTTTAAATTTAGGGATTTTAAAATTCATTATGATCTTTTATTGTTAGCTTACATGATTTATATGGTTAGAATCGTGAGACAAAATGCTACAACATTCATGTTATGAGTTTTCATTTTCATGGAGAAATGAGAAAGTTACAGAGCATCTGGCTGGCTAGAGGAAGAAGACGAAGTACATGGCAAGGGCTTTGTTTGTGTTATGTTATTTTTGTTTCACATTAACCAACGGATGTATGGCCACCCCAGTGACAAGGTAGCACGCTGGTGAGACCCATGTCTTGGGTTCGAACCTTGGCGCTACCTTTTGCTTTTTCACATTTTTTTTCCCTTTTTAGGTTTGGCTTGTTTTTGCAGGAATTGGGCCTCCACGCTGGGCTTAGTTTTTTTTCTAACATTCACCATCTGATTGATCAGTACACCCCCCTGGTCCAACTATTTGCATTTATTTATTTATTTGTTTTCTTTTTCATTTTTATTTTATAAATATTTCTTTAATACCTAAAAATCATAAAAAATATGAAATATGATATTTTTGCATTTCTTTATTTTATTTTTTATTTTCATATTAAAAAATATATATTTTTATTAAACTATATATTAATTCTTTTTCTTGAATAAACTTGTTAACTTAAATAAAATAGGTTTAGTTTAATTTGTTTTATTTTCTTTTCATTTCATACTCGTAAAATGTTTATTTTGGCATATATAAAAAACTAAATATTTTTATAAAATATTATTTATCATTTTATACAAAAAATACACAATAATAATGTATACAAGAACTTTATTTTCTTTCAAAATAGAAATTAGGGTTAAACCTTTTTTAAGAATTAATTTCTTTTCCTTATATTTTTATGATTAGATTAAATTTTTCTTTTCACACAAAAAACAAAACAAATTTTTTTTCTTGCATTTACATAATATTGCATATTTAAATATTGTATATTGCTTATTCTAATATTCGTAAAAATTCGATTTGGTTGTAATAATTTATTTAGATTTTACATTCTTGTAAATCCCCATTCAAATTTGTATTCCCCCCTCCCCACAAAGTTTTTGTAATAGCTTAGTAATCTTTACATTATGCAATTTACCGCTTTACATGCCATGTTAGTAATTAGGGTTTGTATGGTAAGATCAAAATAAAGCAAATAGAAAACCCTAAATGCAAGATAAAATTAAAGCATGAAAATAACACACTTGCACACAAGCATCCTTAGGGTTTCTCCACTTGGTTGCCTTATATAAAAAATAGTCATATTACGCATGCAAAGTATCTTGGCAAAACAAACAAATATAAGATCATAGTCCCTCAATGACGCTATTCAAGGTTGCCTTACAAAATGATCTTGGTCCCTCAAAAATGCCAAGATACTTTGCAAACATTGCTAATCATGGTTATACGATGACCCACACCCGTCCCGTTTACATCCAAAGATAGGGTTGCTTACCAAATCAATGGTAAGACAACAATGTAAAAGGAATAGAAAGTGCATAATAAAGACATTTTGAGTAGGTAGATTACTCCTAGTTACTTGCTCTATCTTCAAACAAATAACCTTGCTATTTTCCAAAACAAACACCACATATTTCAAAACAACATCTTACAAACATTGAAAACATTTTCAAAAGACAAACATCTTTGTATACATTCTTACGAACGAAAATCATTACAAAGATTGCATAAACAAATGGCCTCTTTTAAAAAATACTTTCAAAAACCACACAAAGCATAATTTCAAACAAAAAGCAAGTGATCTAGCAAGTAGCTAAGAGCCCATGGAAAACCATGGATGAAAAGGGTGCTAATACCTTCCCTTTTCATAATCTACCCCCCGAACTCAAGAAAACATCTCAAAGGTCTTTCCTATGCTTTTTCACCTTTCCTTTTGGATAAAAGAAAAGTCGGTGGCGACTCTTGCTAACCGCAACATTTACGATAAAACGCAAAACCCTCAAGTCAGTTCTCCCACCGTATCACAGAACTGGCGACTCTGCTGGGGAAATTTATAAAAGTGGGGTTACCTTAGGGATAGATCACATTTATTTGCTTGCATTTTTTGACTAGCTTGCTTTACATTTTGGTTCTTTGTTTGGGTTTGAATCCTCCACCCGGATTTGGGAAACATTATAGGTAAATAGCAATACGTTGTGGAAACTGTGTGGGGTATACCGATATGGTCTAAGAAATAGCTATGTTAGTGTGACATATTTGTGGGTACCGGTAGCCTTTGAGTCAATCAAAGAGAATACAGGGCCGCTGATTGATGTCATGAAGCACTAATGAACTTCTAGAACCCTTTACTTGACCAACTTGGCCTTTAGGATGTAGTGAGATGACCGGATTTGGTGCAGTCCGAAGTTGTTAGATACTCGATACTACACTCATTGAGGGTTGGTTTCTTGGGATATTTCGGTCACCATTAAAGAGGCTTGAGCTGAAACAATGATCAAGGAAACAATCCAGTGATACAGAGCTCCTTAGAACCCGGTTACTATTATTAGGACAGGTTGAGCCAACTAAACTACAAGAGGGTACTTACCTATAAAACCCCATGCAAGCCTAAACTAAGAACTTGTTTGTTTTGCTTGTATATGCATACTTGCATCATGGACATCATGAACATCATATGCATTCACTAACCATTTCAAGGATTTTGGAGATTCATCTTTGTTCTTGTTTTGTAGGATATGGATTCACTTCGCAGGAAAACTATCCAAATCAACCTTGTAAGAATTCCTCCACAACTCAAAGAGCTAACTTCAAGGATCCTTGAGAACTCTCCATTCACCGAGAGGCATGGTCTTCTACTCAACTTGATCACCTCCCACACAGAGGAGGACATGATGAAGGTTCTCTTCCAGTTCTTTGATCCTTTGCACCATTGCTTCACATTTCCCGACTATCATCTTGTGCCTACTTTGGAAGAATTATCTCAACTCTTGAGGATTCCCATTCTCAATCAACTACCTTTCAACAGTACGGAAAGAGACCCAAATCCAGAAGAGATTGCTCAAGCTCTTCACTTGCACTCATCTGATGTCACGACTCATTGGGAAACTAGAAGTGGTGTCAAAGGCTTCTTAGCAATGTTTCTGTTTGAGAAAGCCCAAAGCTGTTGGAATTCCTTAGATCTACAAGAATTTGAGGAAATTGTGGCTCTTCTTATCTATAGGGTGGTCTTGTTTCCAAATCCTGACCAATTCATAGATGTTAGTGCCGTCAAAATCTTCATGTCACGTAATCCGGTGCCTACATTGCTAGGGGATATCCTACACTCTTTTCACACTCGCACAATGAGGAAAAGAGGTGTCCTTATGTGTTGCACTCCTCTCCTGGCAAGATGGTTTATTTCTCATCTTCCCCAATCATTCTTAAAGAATGAGCAAGGATTAAGGTGGTCACAAAGGTTAATGACGCTCAAACATTCGGATATTCATTAGTGCTCTCGATCCAAAGAGAATGTTATCATTGTTGACCATTGTGGGGAATTCCCTAATGTCCATATACTTGGCATTAGGGGAGGTATCACCTACAACCCATGCTTAGCTCTAAGACAGTTTGGTTATGCCTGAGGGGATGGCCCATATGAGATTCTGATTCAAGGCTTGGTATTCGACTACGACAACAACAATCAAGGTCTTCGCCAGAGATTCATCTGATCATGGAGGATGCTAAACAAGGTGGATAGAAAGACTTTGGGACACAAGAATTCCATCCCTCTTGAGCCTTACCTCAAGTGGGTACGAACCCGCGCTCAAAGTCTTATGATGCCTTATCCTTCCATTCTCCCGGTGATCATTGAGTCTGTTAAGAAAGGAGAAGTTCCATACACTATCCTACATCCTGACATGCCCACATCTCTTGAAGACCTGCAAAGGGATTGGATACAACTCAAAGGAGAACAAGATACTTTCGAAGCCCAATTCTACGCAAGTGAGAAGAAGGTTTTGGAACTTACCAGGCTACTTCATGAGGAGCAGACTCTAAATGCCTACATAGCACCAAAGAGGATGCGCACTACTTTTTATCTTAGAGTTTTATATTATTTAGCCCAAGGGGCATTGATGTACTCAAACTCTATTTTATTAATATAACGTGTGTTTCTTTTTGTCTAAAACGAACTTGAATCTTTTTAAAATCCTTGAAAGCATTGCATGTGTACATATCATTCATCATAACATAAACAGGTCTTTTGCAACGAGTTTCCTCATCTCTCTACTGTTTATTTTAGTAAGATGGATCTCGAATAGACAGTCAAAGATCTTCAAGTTCAAAACACGCAGTTTCAACAGTTACTCATGACCCTGGCCAAGGGGCAAGAGGAGTTGAAGACTCTGTTGGCCAAAGAGAAGAAGAAGAAAGAGAAGAAACCAACCGGTGTTGTAATCATGGGGAGAAGGTTTCAAGGAAAAACTAGAAGAAATTTGAATTTCGCAGTAACATCTGATGAAAGAGAAGGGAAAGGGAAAAAAACAGCGGTTCCGTCAGAATCTGAAGAGGAGGAAGAAGAGGAAGACTACTCCGAGGAACAGTATCCTCCAGCAGATGATAAGTACAGACATCTTGAAGAGCATTTGAACGCTATGGAAATACAAAGGGTAACAGGTCTAGACTTTGAAGAATTGGGGCTAGTGTCGGGAATTGTGATCCCACCAAAGTTCAAAGTGTCGTTGTTTGCAAAATATGATGGGGTGTCATGTCCTAAGATGCACCTCCGATCATATGTGAGAAAGATCCAGCCGCACTCCGCCGATAAGGACTTGTGGGTCCATTTTTTCCAAGATAGCCTATCTGGAACACAACTCGATTGGTTTTACCAATTGGAAAGGGCCGACGTCCACAACTGGGAAGATCTTGCCGCAGCTTTCTATAAGAAATACCAGTATAATGCAGATTTGGCGCCTACCGGTACTCAACTTCAGAGTATGGCCATGGCTTCAAATGAGGGTTTCAAGGATTACGCGCAGAAATAGAGAGATCTAGTTGGGAGAGTGCAACCTCCTATGTCTGAAAAGGAGTTGGTGGATATGTTCTTAGGCACTCTATCGGGCCCTTTCTTCAACCATTTGATTGGGAGCTCATCTGCTAGATTTACTGAGTTAATACTAACTGGAGAGAGGGTGGAAGTTGGCATAAAAAGTGGAAAGATTTAGAAGGATTCATCTGCCTCTACAGCTGTGAGAAAACCTTTCACTGGGAAGAAGGAGGTATTTGCTGTTTATCCATAAAGGAACCAAGGGAGAGTTGAACGCTGTCCAATGGTAGGGGCCGTTATGATCCCAAAGCCTACATCTGATCAATCAAGAAGTAACCAACTGAGGGTGGAAAGGCCAGTCCGGCAATTCACCAGAATCAACATGACTCTAGCTCAGGTTTTACCACATCTTCTGAAATCTAATTTGGCAACTCTAAAGGAAGCTCCAAAGAACCCCAACATTGCGTCCCCTCATTATCACCCAAATGCCAGATGCACATATCATTCCGAAAATCCGGGTCATGACACTAACAACTGTTAGGCCCTGAAAAACAAGATTCAAGACCTTATAGATGCAAAAGAGATTGAGGTTGATGCACCCGAGAAGCCAAACGTCATTTATGCTCATATGCCTAGGCATGGTCATAACACCAATGCTATTGAAGAAGATTTATTTGTTACCACAATTGATGAACTCTTGACTTTGCTCCCAATCATTAAGATAAAATTGTTGAAAGCTCGTGTATTCCTGGGTTTTAATGAAGACTTCCATCTTTGCTTATCCTCACCAACTGTTTGCCCTTTGTTGAAGACAAGCATTCAACGCTTGATAGACAACCAAGAGATTCTATTTGAAAGTGCTCTTGTTGCGCCTGTTCCTGTTGAAGACGTTTCAATCATAACAATCACTGCCAATCCTTCCAGGGTCCCCAAAAGACCCGTTAGGATTACATCGGTTCCAAAAACTACTCCTCTTATAATCACAATGCTCGGGCCGGTCCCGTATGAATCAGACAAAACAATGTCATGGAATTACGGTGGAGACATCTACTACCATGGTATCTGTTGTACCCCAAAATTTGCCCTCCCATTTCCTCAACATTTTCTCATCACAGGACCTTTGAAGATCAAGATCCAGTTAGGGTTCCCTCTGCTCAAGACTTCTCCTTGCACTGTGGACTCAAATTAGGGTTTGTGTTTGCCCAAGGATGTTTTGACCTAGAATGCCTAAGATGACTTTCATGCTTCATGTTGGACTCCCAAGTTTACCTATACCAAGTTTCAAGTCTTGATTCCAAGTTTTGCCCAGTCAATTGGACAGTTGACCTAGAAATCAACTGTATTGGGGAAAAAGTCAACTGTGGCCAATTGACAGTCAAATCTCATGAAATTTGATCCACATCAACATTATGAACTCATATGAACCATTTGATCAAGTTTGGATCACAATTCCCCAAGAAATTTGATCAGATCACCAAAAGGGCAAAATGGTCATTTTTAGGGTTTTGACTGCACGAAGGCAATTTTTGACTGTTTGACCTAGCCAATGGCAAACCAAGTTCACATATGGACTCAAGGACCCCATGGAACTATCTTGACATGTTCATCAAGCTCAAAAGATCCCAAGAACACAAGATTGACAGTTGAATTTCCCAGTCAATTGATCAATTTTGACTGTACACTGAAAAGTCAAACTTTGACTTTTTGGTCAAAATCAAGAGTCAAGATTCATTTTTCATTAAAACATGCCAAATCATGAAACTTGTTCACCAAGAAATCACAAAATGCAAATTAGGGTTTGAAAATGGAATTTTTCATAACTTAGAATTTTTCTAAGTTATGAAAAAACCCTAATTTTTTCCCAACTTTGCCCCATCTTTTCACCATGATCCATTTGGATTCAAACAAAAGTCAAAACATGAAAGTTGTAGCTTGTTGCATAATCTACAACTTTGATTCACAAAGTTTTCTCATTTGAAGCTTGTATCTCAAGTTATAATTTTTTGAATAAGGGCACTAAACCATCTTTTAACTTAGTGAAATTTGACCTATTTTGACAAGGTTTTCTACCCTACTTCAAGGCCACTTTTCATACCCTTCCACTTGGAATTTTGATTTGCATTTCAAAGATGGATTGTAGTACACATTTCAAGCTTTCCAAAATGTCCAAGAACTCATCAAACAACCTCATAACTTGAGAGATTCGAATTTCACAAGTTGGCAAAAATTCACTTTTTGTTCTTCATCAAGACATGTTCATAATCTTGCCAATTTGAAATCAGTTTGCTTTATGCTTGATTACAGGTCCTTGAACCATTTCATACTCAATAATTTAATGCATATTCAATGTGTTAAGGTGTTGTTCTTTGAGTGCAAGCATTGTATGCAAGATTAATCCTAAACTAGATAAAGTGAAATTTCCATTTTTGAAAAGGTTAACTTTATGTCAAGTTTGTAATCCAACAAGTACATGAAAGATCTGCTTGGCACAAGATTATGTGCATAACACACTGATCAAGAGATGTTTATGCAGCACATTAGGAGGCCCCCTACTAACCTAAAACCACCAACTTGCTTTTGTTGCTTAAGATAGAAGAAAAGTCCATAACTTATGCTATCTCTCATATCAGCTGAGACACACAACACAAAAGCTATCAAACACATTCCATAGACCAAATCCAAGCTAACACACGAGCCCTTGCCATCTGAAACACTCCCATTGCTCTAATCACCTCAAAACTGTACAAACAGGGGAGCCCCTGCAGTTTGAGTGCAAACTCCCAATCCCTTCGAGCATTTTGATCCAAACCTTTTCCTCTACCTTCCCTACAACATATGCAAGCTAACCATGTCCTAAAATCAGACCTGTAACACCTCCAAGCCACTTCACCATTTTTAATTTTCTGTTTTGCAGTTGGAGTTCACTAGCTCGATTCAGGGAGTTTCAAGACAAAGTAGGAATTGGAAAAGCATCCTTACACTTCAAGGAAGCTGTACAAGTCATCATTTCACTCTGAAACATCCTCCATTGCCAAGCTCGATTCCAACTGAACAGGTATATTCATGGAGTTCTATCTCTCTTATTAGGCATTGTTAGCTTTAGGTTTTTGAAGAAAACATGTCACAATCATAGCCCTGAACATGCTCATATGATTAGATTTCATTTATGTTTCGTGTGCTTAGAGAATTTCATGTCTGAACATTGATGAAAAGTTAGGTCAGAAATTGGGGGAGGAGAAATTCTCCCTCATCTTAGAGAGATAGGTCAAGTTATTTATATGGTTGAAACCGTCTCTTCATGCTGAACATTTCTTGTGTTATGAGTTTTTGCTGAAAAGCCAAGAATCAGGAGTTAGACATTGAAGAACAGGGGCGCGCGTTTTTTTCAAATGTTTGAGCTGGAGGTTGAAGACAATGATCAGTGGGCTGGGCCTGTGTTATTTTGCTTTTCACACCATCTTTTTTTATTCACACCCCCCTGGGCCCATTTGCTCATATTTTAACATTTTTGACTTTTTCTTTTTTGATTAACTTTGTTTATTTTTTCTCATGACATTTAAAAATTAGAAATATTTTTTTCCATCATTTTTGTATTTATTTGCATATTTATTTGTTTATTTCTTTTGTTTGTATATAAAATATATATGTACTATTATTAGAATAAATAGAAAATAGTGTAAATACAATTTTTATTTTTGTTTACATTCTGAAAATATTTCACACAAAAAATACTTTTTTTTATTTCTTTTATTAAAATATTAAATAAATATTTATCTTTGTGTATAATACCTATTTAAGGTTTAATATATATATATATATATATATATATATATATATATATATATATATATATATATATATATATATATATATATATATGTTTATTAATATATTTAAGCTAAAATATAAAAAAAAAATAATACTTGAGTTTTCCATTTTTATTAATATTTGATACAAAAATACTTTTTTTCACAATATACTTCATTTTATTTTATTTTTATAAATAATAAATCAATAGTTGTATTAAATTAGATGATAATACATTTTCCTTAAAATTAGGGTTTTTGCCCTAAATTTAAAATACTAAAAAAAAAATACATTTTTATTTTCTTTTCTCTTTTACATAAAAAATATTTTCTCATACATATAAAAACTTTCTTTTTGCATTTCACATATTTATTTAGTTTCCATTTAATTATGCAATTTATTTACCTTGCAAATATTCAAAATGATGTAATAATTTAGATTTAAATTCTTGTCAATATCCCCCATTTGAACATTTGTACCCCCCTTCCCATATTTGGTTTTGTAATAGCTTAGTAATTTTAATTTCGCACTTTATTGCTTTCTAATGATAACATGTTAGAATTAGGGTTTATATGCGAAAAAACGATAAAAAAATAGTTTGACCTAATACAAGATAAACAAGCATGAAAATGGACACACAAATCACACTTGCATCCCCTAGGGTATTCCACTTGTTGCCTTCAAATAAATGGGCCATATTGTATGTTGAACTTCTTTGAGCAAAGCAAGCAATTTGAATGATCATAGTCCCTCGACAAAACTCTTCAAAACAAACAAAAACAAATGATCAAGTCCCTTAGAGAAATTGCTCAA
This sequence comes from Vicia faba, assembly GCA_948472305.1. NCBI lineage: Eukaryota > Viridiplantae > Streptophyta > Magnoliopsida > Fabales > Fabaceae > Vicia > Vicia faba. The sequence goes on from OX451735.1 coordinate 11,489,644, forward strand.
AGACATTTAACGCAGTTGCAATTATGGTCTAAAACGATGACCCGCGCCTGTTCCTTTCACATCCTAACACAAGGTTGCCCACCAAATACAATGGTGGAGCAAACTTGTTAAAAGGGTTAAAGCATAGCAATAGTCTTTTGAGAAATTTAGGAGTAGATAACCTCTTAGTTACTTGAACTAACTTGCAAAACAAAACACTTGCCTAATTTCAAAATCACACATCACTACACTTTCAAAATAACTTTCAAAAACAAATGAAAACTTTTTCAAAAGACATACATCTTTGTATACATCCCCACATGGATCATTACAAAGGTTGCCACCACATTGGCCTCTTTTCAAAACATTTTCAAACCCGCACACTCAAGCACCATTTAAAACAATTGAAAACAAAAGGCAAGTGATCTAAGCAAGTAACTAAGAGCCCATGGATAACCATGGATAGAAAGGGTGCTAATACCTTCCCTTTCTATAATCTACTCCCCGAACCCAAGAAAACATCTCAAAAGGTTTTTGCTGTGCTTTTTAACCTTTCCTTAGGATAAAATAAAAAGTCGGTGGCGACTCTTGCTAACCGCAACATTTGCGAATACAAACGCAAAACCTCAAGTCAGTTCTCCCACCGTATCACAGAACTGGCGACTCTGCTGGGGATAATTTTAGAAGTGGAGTAACCTTAGGGCTTAGATCACCTTTGTTTTCAATTGTTTGCTTTGTTTGCTTTTATATTTGTGGGCTTTGCATCGGAGTTCATAGATCCTAACCCGGATCTGGGATATACCCTTTTTAGGTAGCATAATCTGTGAGGGACCTGTCCGGCGTAGACCGACATGGGTGAAGCAGTGGCTACGTTGGTGTGGCATCTTAGTCTGTACCTATATCCCTTGTGTTGTAACGGGGATAATATAGGTCTTCTAAGGGGTCATTAAACACCAACCAACCTTAGAACCCTAAATTGACCAACTTGGCTATTAGGACAGTAGCAGTATGCTACACTCATTGAGGCTAAACTCTCGAGATGGTTCTGGCCGCGAGAAAAGATTGCGATGCTGGAGTTATGACCGATTGAGGGTAGCCAATGATTTGAGATCCTCTAGAACCCGGTTACTTCTGATAGGACAGGTTTTAACCAACAAAACCAAAAGAGGGTAATACCTGAAACTCATGCTGGCCTGAAACCTAAGGGTGTATTGTGTGACTTGTGTGCCTTATCTGTCTATGTGAATATTTGTGGTGTGCTTCATCATAGCATCATTCCATCATACCATTGCATGCATCCTGTATAAAGGGCTAACCCATTTCAAAGACAAAAAAAGGTTTCATCTTTGCTCTGTTTTGTAGGACATCATGTTGCCCGTGCGTAGAAATACTGTCCGGCTCAACTTTGTTCAACCACCAGTTTTACTCAAGGATCTGGTTGGAAGGATTCCAAACACTACCTCCTTCATCAACAGACATGGTTCTCTCCTTGGCTTGATCACTGCACAATGGGACCAACAACTGATAAGTGTTCTGACCCAGTTTTATGACCCTCTGCATCACTGTTTCACCTTCCAAGACTTCCAGCTGGTTCCTACCCTGGAAGAATTTTCTTATTTGCTTGGGATTCCTGTCTTGGAACAAACTCCCTTCACTGGTTTGGAAAAGACTCATAGGCCTGAAGAGATTGCTGCAATTCTCCCCTTGACCAAAGAAGAGATATTGTCCAACTGGGAAACTAGAAATGGGGTCAAGGGCTTTTTGGTCAAATTTCTGGTTGGCAAGGCTAATGATTTCTGGAATGACTTGGACTTCAAGGCATATGAGGATGTTCTAGCTCTTTTGATCTATGGTCTGGTGCTGTTTCCCAACCCTGACACCTTTATCAGTATCCATGTCATAAGGATCTTCATGTCTCGGAATCCGGTACCCACTCTTTTGGGTGATATTCTACAACAACTCTATGCTCGTACTGCTCGAAAACGGGGAACTCCGTGGTGTTGTGCTCCTTTGCTAGTAAGGTGGTTTATTTCGCACCTTCCTAAGTTCGCGCTGAAGAATGATGAAGGAAAAGGCTGGGCTCGGAGGTTAATGTCTCTCACTGATAATGACATCACCTGGACTCTCAGAGGTTTGGACGAGGTAGCTGTTATCGACCGTTGCGGAGAATACCCTAATGTCCCGTTGATTGGTATCCAAGGAGGAATCTCTTACAATCCGTGTTTAGCTCTCCGTCAGTTTGGAAGAGCCAGAGGAGATGGGCCTCATGAGATGCTGGTTCCTCACTTCCATTTTGAGTTTCAGGCAGACAGTGACAAACTACGCCAGGGATTCATTAGAGCTTGGGACAGAATTCACAAAGCTGACCCACATGAGTTAGGACCAAAGACTTCTCTGCCTTTGAAGCCCTATTGCAAATGGGTCCGCATCCGTGCTCAGAAGTTAGGTATGCCCTACGAAGCTGTTAGACCTCTCATTCTTGAGTCTCCTGTTGAAGATGGGATTCCTCCAACTGTCCTCCCTCCTCAGATACCTACTGATTTTGACACCATGAAGAGATCTTGGGCGCAGCTAAAGGAAGAACGGGATTTCTATCGGGAGAAGTTCAACGAGCAGGAACGGAAGATCCAAAGGCTGACTAAGCAATTGGAGGAAGAACGGGTCCTGAACAACTACATCAGCACTGAAAAGAGGAGGCCATGGGAGCATTGATGAGCTTTGATTGTTCCCTTTTGTAGTTTATTTCCTTTCCAGTATTTTTCATTCCTGTAATGCCTAAGGGAAAATTGTTGAACAATTGAAAATTTTAATCTAATGAAGTGTGTTTCCCTTTTTGTCTACAAAGTTGAATCTTGTTTGTCTTTGAAAACATAAAACATACGCATTCCATTGCACCATATGCATAGCAGGTACCCTATTTCACAGGTTGCTTAATTTTCTTCGCTGTTTGTGTGAACAGTCATCATGAATCCAGACTCCTCCAGTGAACAAGCAATCAAGGCCCTTCAGGCCCAAAGTGCACAGTTTCAAGAAATGGTCCTAAGCCTAGCCCAAGGTCAGCAAGAGTTGAAGACCCTACTCATGAAGAAGAAGAAGAAAAAGAGGACTGCATTGTTCAACACCGGACGCAGATTTGGGAACGCACTCCATAATGAAGCTGATCCAACCACTTCTTCTGCTGAGAAGAACAGTCCCCAAGGGGGAGGAGCTCCTAGTCCCGCAGTCTCCGACAACGAGACGGACTATAACGATGAACAATACCCACCTGCTGCTGACAGATACAAGCAATTGGAGGACCGCTTAAGCGCCATGGAAATTCAGAATGTGCCGGGACTGGATTTAGGAGATTTGGGGTTATCTTCCGGGGTAGTAATTCCACACAAGTTTAAGGCACCTGCCTTCGCCAAGTATGATGGGGTCTCCTGTCCAAAGCTGCATCTGAGGTCGTACGTAAGGAAAATCCAACCTTACACGGCGGATAAGAACCTCTGGATTCACTTCTTCCAAGATAGCCTCTCGGGATCACAGCTTGAATGGTTCTACCAATTGGATGGAGCTAGCATCCGACACTGGGAAGATTTGGCAACCGCATTCTACAGACAATACCAATACAATTCTGATCTCGCTCCTACGCGTACCCAACTTCAGGGTATGTCTCTAGGGACGGGTGAAGGGTTCAAAGAGTACGCTCAGAAATGGAGAGATTTGGCTGGCAGGGTGCAGCCTCCATTAACTGACCGAGAGCTGGTTGATATGTTCCTTGGGACTTTGTCTGGTCCGTTTTTCAATCATTTGGTTGGTAACTCCTCCGCTGGGTTCACAGATTTGATATTAACGGGAGAAAGAATTGAAGCTGGCATCAGGTCAGGCAAGATACAGAAGGCTGCCTCTTCAAGTGCTGAGAAGAGGCCATTTAAGAAAGAAGCAAGTGCCGTCTATGGTCCTAGAAGACAAGTCAAGCCCGAAAATCGCCAAGCCGTCAATGCTTTGGTCATCTCGAAACCTGTTGCTGCTCCTCAGCAGTACAATCAACAAAGAAGCGAAAGGCCCAAGAGGCAGTATACCCGACTAAGTATGACCTTATCTCAAATTTTACCCCAACTGTTATCCACCAACCTGGTGACCCTCAAAGAAGCTCATAAGGTCGTCAACACTGCGTCTCCTAAATATAACCCAAATGCCCGGTGTGCTTATCATTCTGATAGTCCCGGGCACACTACTGATGATTGTTGGGCCTTGAGAAACAAAGTGCAAGATCTGATCGACGCAAAGGAAATTCAGTTTGAAGCGCCAGAAAGACCAAATGTTGTAACGGCTCCTATGCCCCAGCATAGAGTAAAGGCCATCGAAGAAGAAATGTACGCTGTTTCGGTAAATGAAGTTGTCACCCCTCTGAAGACTGTTAAGAAGAACCTACTGCGGGCCGGTTTATTCCCGGGTTGCGGTGAAGGTTGCCCGTTCTGTGCTATTTCCCTATCTGATTGTCCCTTGCTGAGGTTAGGCATCCAAGGCCTAATGGATAGCAAGGAAATTCTATTCAAAAAGACTGTTGTTCAATTGGTTCCGATGAAAGAAGTTTCTGTGATTACCATCTTCAAAAATCCAATCAAGGCTCTCCCGAAGAAGCCTGTTCAAATCATGACAGTTGCGCCTGTGATCATTACTGTTCCGGGGCCTCTCCCCTACGTGTCTGATAAAGCTGTCCCCTGGCATTATGGGGCAGACGTGTATGTGAACGGAATCAAACAAGAATTCGACGCTGGTGCCAGTATCTGCGATATCACTGGTCCAGCCAAAGTTACCCGCAGTGGCAGGCTCTTCTCGCCTGACATTGCGCCGCCCGCTATTCGAAGACCCCTTCTTATAAAATCTACAAGTATACCTGTTACTGTTGCTGATCAAGTTGTTTCCCCTGCTGCCGAGTCATCAAATGCTCGGGGCAAAGGGATTGAAAAAGAGCCTGCCCGGATGGAGGCACCATTACCCATAAACGCTGAGGCCTCCCGACAAGAAATGGAGGAGATTCTGAAAATAATAAAGAAGAGTGATTTTAATGTTGTCGAGAAATTGGGGCATACACCCTCCAAGATCTCCCTGCTCTCCCTATTGCTATGCTCTGAGGCCCATGCTAAGGCCTTGATCTCATTTCTCAAGACGGCCCATGTGCCGCAGGAAACGTCTGCAGTACAGTTCACTGATTGCATAGCTAATCTGACAGCAGACAATGGCTTGGGTTTTTCAGATGCTGACCTGACCGCGAAAGGGAGAGACCACAATGATGCCCTGCATGTCTCTATTGAATGCAGGGGCACTACTCTGGCACATGTATTGGTGGATACTGGTTCTTCCTTGAACGTGCTACCGAAAAAGGCTTTAGACCGTCTGGATTATGAAGGCCTCGAGTTGAAGCCCAGCAATATCATCGTCAGGGCCTTTGATGGTTCAAAGAGGATGGTTCATGGAGAGGTTAACATCCCTATTCGTGTGGGCTCTCAAGTGTTTGACTCTACCTTTTACGTGATGGATATACGTCCATCGTACTCTTGTCTGCTGGGTCGACCTTGGATCCATAAAGCTGGGGCAGTGACCTCCACCTTGCACCAGAAGCTGAAGTATCCTGTCAGGGGGAAGATCGTCACTGTGCAGGGAGAAGAGGAGTATATGGTGAGCCATTTGAATTCCTTCAGGTATATTGAGATGGACGGGGAGTTTATTGAAACCCCCTTTCAGCATTTCGAGGAAGTACATCCAATTTCAGCAGCAGCAGAGACAGCAGTCGAAGAGATTGCGTCCTTGAAGATGGCTTCCCTAAAGGATGCCCGGGCTGTGGTTCAGAAAGGCAATTGTGCAAATTGGGGTCAGCTTCCTGACTTCACTCAGAAGAACGACAAGTTTGGGCTAGGCTTTACTGCGGAAGCTCAGAGGGAGGTGTGCAAAGAGAAGATCAGAAAGGCTCCGGTGTTTATTTCCAGCTCAAGGGTGAATGCTATCAAGGAGGATGTAGAGGAAGCAGAGTTTGACAGTTGGATCTACCCGACTACCAGCGACGGACCAAGCAACTGGACGGCAAAGGATTTTACCCCTATCACATTTGTCACGCAGTAATTGATTTCTTTTGATTTCCAAATTTGTAACAAACAATATGTTAAAACTTTGTTGGCTCGGTGTCCTACCCGGGGCATCGTAGCTCCATTTGTGAGGGCTTTTTGTATGACATTTTCATATATCATCAATCAAAACATTGGACGTTTGTTGCATTTCAAATCTTGTGCTCCTTTCCTTTCTGTGTTATATATATTACAAAACAGCTATATTTACACACACTCACTTATACAGGTTTCAATCCACCCTGGATCTCACTGGTAACAGCTCTGCTACTGCCAGTTATGACTTCGAAAATCCGATCAACTTGGCCGAAGACGAAGGTGAAGATGATTGCGAAGTACCTGGTGAACTCGCAAGACTGTTACTCCAGGAAGAGAGAGCTATTCAACCACATGAAGAGCCTGTGGAGACAATTAACCTGGGTACTGAGACGGATAGGAAAGAGGTCAAGATTGGTGCCAATCTAGAGCTCAGCGTGAAGCAACGATTGATCCAGATGCTACAAGACTACATGGAAATTTTTGCTTGGTCCTATGAAGATATGCCTGGTTTGGATGCCGACATTGTAGTTCACCACCTGCCAACCAAGGAAGATTGCCCTCCGGTAAAGCAAAAAGTCCGACGGATGCGTCCAGAGATGTCTGAAAAGATCAAGGCCGAGGTTATGAAGCAGTTTGATGTCGGGTTCCTCGCAGTGACTTCTTACCCTCAGTGGGTTGCCAATGTGGTGCCAGTGCCGAAGAAGGACGGTAAAGTCAGAATGTGCGTTGACTACAGGGATCTGAACAGGGCCAGCCCTAAGGATGACTTCCCCCTACCTCACATTGATGTCCTTGTTGACAATACAGCTCAACACAAGGTGTTCTCCTTCATGGATGGTTTTTCAGGGTATAATCAGATCAAGATGGCTCCAGAAGATATGGAGAAGACTACATTTGTGACTCAGTGGGGCACCTTCTGTTATAAGGTCATGCCATTCGGATTGAAAAATGCTGGGGCAACCTATCAACGTGCCATGGTTGCTTTATTTCATGATATGATCCATCATGAGATTGAAGTATACGTTGATGACATGATTGCGAGGTCTCAAACTGAGGAGGAGCACCTTGACCATCTGAGGAAGTTGTTTGATCGACTCAAGTTATACAAGCTGAGGTTGAATCCCAACAAATGCACCTTTGGGGTAAGATCCGGAAAATTGCTAGGTTTCATTGTAAGTGATAAAGGTATTCAGGTGGACCCTGCCAAGGTAAAAGCCATACAAGAGATGCCGACTCCAAAAACAGAGAAAGAAGTCAGAGGTTTTCTAGGACGACTGAATTACATCGCCCGATTCATCTCACATCTAACTGCTACTTGTGAGCCAATCTTCAAATTACTGAAGAAAGATCAAGTGGTACGCTGGAATGATGAATGTCAGGCCGCCTTTGAAAGGATAAAGGAATATCTCCAAGAGCCACCCATTCTTATGCCACCAGTGGAAGGAAGACCTCTGATACTATACTTGACGGTACTTGATAATTCAATGGGGTGTGTGCTGGGGCAGCATGACGAGTCTGGCCGAAAAGAGCACGTTATTTATTACTTGAGCAAAAAGTTTACCGACTGTGAGTGTCGTTACTCATTGCTTGAGAAAACTTGTTGCGCTCTTGTATGGGCTGCTCGCCGGCTGAGATAGTATATGCTGACTCACACTACCTTATTGATTTCAAAAATGGATCCCATCAAGTACATATTCGAAAAGCCCGCTCTGTCTGGAAGAATAACGAGATGGCAAATGATCTTAACAGAATATGATATCCAGTATACAACTCAGAAAGCAATTAAGGGAAGTGTACTGGCAGATCATTTGGCACACCAACCTGTGGACGATTACCAATCATTGAACTTTGATTTTCCGGACGAAGACATCATGGTGGTAACTGACTATGAAGTACCTGGACCGGATGAAGGACCTGAGGAAGGATCCCGATGGTCTATGCATTTTGATGGAGCCTCCAATGCTTTGGGTAACGGCGTCGGCGCTGTAATCATATCTCCCAAAGGAACTCATACTCCCCTCACCGCCCGATTATGTTTCAGCTTCACCAACAATATGGCAGAATATGAGGCATGTATCATGGGTTTACAAGCTGCAATCGACTTAAGGATCAAATTTCTAAGTGTCTTCGGAGATTCCGCTCTCGTGATCAATCAGATCAAAGGCGAGTGGGATACGAAACACCTGAATCTTATTCCTTACAAGGAGTATGTGTCGACCTTGCTCCCTCACTTTGAAGAGATAACTTTTGAGCATTTCCCCAGAGAGGAGAATCAGCTAGCGGACGCACTAGCCACGATGTCTTCAATGTTCAAAGTTAAATGGGACAATGAGGCTCCCCGAATCATAATCTGGAAGTTGGATGAACCGGCATACTGCTGCGAGCTCGAGGCTGAGAAGGTTATTGAAAAACCCTGGTATCATGAGGTGAAGAGGTATTTGGAAGCTCAGGAATACCCTGAAGGTGCTTCTGTCAATGATAAGAAGTTCATGAGGAGGTTTGCTGCAAAATTCTTCCTCAGCAACGACATTCTCTACAAACGGAATCATGATTCAACTCTGCTACGTTGTGTGGATAAGGCTGAAGCAGAGAAAATTATGATGGAACTGCATGAAGGTACATTTGGAACACATTCCAGTGGACACACCATGGCTAAGAAAATCCTTCGGGCAGGATATTTCTGGTCCACAATGGAAGCCGATTGTTACCAACACTCCCGAACTTGTAATAAATGCCAGATCTATGCTGACAAGGTGCATATCCCTCCGGTTCCTTTGAATGTCCTAACGGCACCTTGGCCTTTCGCAATGTGGGGCATCGATATGATCGGTGAGATCCGACCAACGGCATCCAATGGGCATCGCTTCATCTTGGTGGCGATCGATTACTTCACGAAGTGGGTTGAGGCAGCTTCCTACGCCACAGTAACCAGGAGCGTTGTGGCACGTTTCATCCGGCATAATCTGATATGTCGGTACGGCGTCCCGGAAAGAATCATTACGGACAATGGCACCAATCTCAATAACAAAATGATCACTGAAATCTGTGAACAATTCAAGATACAGCACCACAATTCTTCTCCCTACCGGCCGAAGATGAATGGGGCTGTAGAGGCAGCCAATAAAAATATCAAGAAAATTGTGCAGAAGATGACAGTGACCTATAAAGATTGGCACGAGATGTTACCGTTCGCTCTTCATGGGTACCGCACCTCAGCAAGGACATCAACCGGGGCAACTCCTTTCTCCTTGGTCTATGGCATGGAGGCAGTCTTGCCAATTGAAATCCAGATACCCTCTCTCCGGATAATGAAGGATGCAGACTTGAATGAAGATGATTGGATCCAGACTCGACTTGATCAATTAAATCTGATCGACGAAAAGAGGCTCACTGCTATCTGTCATGGTCAAACGTATCAGAAACGGATGATCAGGACATTTAACAAGAAAGTCAGACCGCAAGAGTATCAAGTTGGGGACCTGGTAATCAAACGCATCATCCTTCCTCAAAGTGATCCCAGGGGAAAATGGACCCCTACGTATGAAGGGCCATTTGTGGTTAAACGTGTGTTCTCAGGAGGAGCCATGATCCTAACCACCATGGATGGTGACGACCTTCCTCACCCCTCCAATGCAGACATAGTGAAAAAATATTACGCATAAATAAAAGACCCGCTAGGTTGACATACCTAGGCAAAAATAAGGGCTTCCCGGCGAACCAAAAGGGTTCGGGCAAAAATAAGGGATGAAATGAATAAAAATCTGTACACCCGGCAAGTCGAAAACCTGAAAGGGCGGCTTGGGCAAAAATGGGTATCCCGGTGGACTGAAAACCCGAAAGGGCGGTCCAGGCAAAAGTTAGGGATAAAAGCGTAACACTATGTCTCATTGGATCATTTCGCATCCAGAATTCGGCATCAACTATCTGGCTCCAGATTTCGGCATTGACCAATCAGCTTCATCTTCAAATTAGGCAGCAAAGCGATGAGACGTTCGAAGACATAAAGGCGATAGCAGAGTTGGAACCCAGTGGGATTGTTCACATAGCTGTTTTGTTTCCTTTTTTCAAATTGTAAACTCTATTCACAGGCAAAGTTTAAATCAATACAAATTCACTTGTCCATACAAATTACCATTGTTTTCTTTTTTTTGGTTTTGTCTTGCGAAGAACGTCCAATGTTCATTTTTGATATATGCATTTGACATTAAATTGCTGATTCATAAATGTTTGCATATGAAACAAGAGATTAATTACAGGTGACATCAAAGACAGGGGCAATGTGGAATTGTCTAATGCAGTCTGGTTGTTTTGTCCGCCAAGGCACCAAGGTAGGTTCAACTGAAGAATGTGGCCAAATCATCTCAACGCCCCGCAGAGTAAAACAAGGTTCAGTAATACTTTCCCCAAGCGGAGTTGGTTCCCCGTCGATCCTGAAAAGGCACAACATTCCCCGGCAGGTCTTAAAGCTCATTCCCAGTAGATTCTGCAAGCTTATCCCCTGCGAAGAACGGACGTCTCGCCCGAGTTTTATTTAGAGATATTTCCTCACAAGGACTTATAACTGGGTTATCCTCAGCTAAAAGCCACGGAAGACCGCTCTCGACAAAGTTCCTTCAATCCCCAGCGGAGTCTATCTTTGGTATTCCCAAGCAGAGTTTATCTTTGGAGTTCCCCAGCGGAGTTTATCATCATTATCCTCAGCGGAATCCATCGTTAAAGTCCTCAGCAGGCCTCTCATCAAAACTTCGGCCAAATATCTCTTCCACAGAGCAGCTTCCCGGCCGTTCATCAAGGATTTATTTTCCTAAGATGAAATTACACTCATAAACATTTCACATTTTCATACATCTTGCTTACATATATGATGAAACGCATACAACATCTCATGTTGAACATCATGATATCATGCATCATGACATTGCATACAACTTACGTTTTTGCCTTTTCAGGAAAAAGACAATCCCAAAAACGACTACCTTCAACTGTCACAATTCCAGGTTCGATTCCTGTATCCAGCCAGGGCATATCTGTTGACCACGTTTCCAGACTCGACTCCTGTATCTAGCCAGGGCACGTCTGAAGAGTTTGAAGATTCGATTCCTGTATCCAGCCAGGGCACATCTATCAACTACAACAGCTCCAGATTCGATTCCTGTATCCAGCCAGGGCATTTCTGTTGACCACGTTTCCAGACTCGACTCCTGTATCTAGCCAGGGCACGTCTGAAGAGTTCGAAGACTCGACTCCTGTATCCAGCCAGGGCACATCTGTGAGCAACCGATTGTAGATTCGATACCTGTATCTAGCCAGGGCACATCTGCATAAGGAGATTGAAGATCAAACACCTGTAACAAGCCAGGAAAACATCCGTCTTTCTCAAATACACAAGTTCTCGCTAAGGAATCTCTTATGCGATCGACACTTCCAAATGGCATCTATAAGCCCATTCCCGACAAGGTTCTGTCACGTCTCCAGATGGCATCCGTGAGCCCATCTCCCTATCTACCACCTCTCCAAATGGCATCCGTAAGCCCATTCCTGACATCACATTGCTGATACTCCAGCATGCGAGTGCAAATTTCCGGGCACTCTAGTGTCCAATCTCCTTTTACCCTCGAGTCACGAAAGGCAAACTTGCCAATCTAACTCTTCAGGTTCAAGAAGATTGAACAGGGGCAACTGTTGTACCCCAAAATTAGCCCTCCCATTTCCTCAACATTTTCTCATCACAGGACCTTTGAAGATCAAGATCCAGTTAGGGTTCCCTCTGCTCAAGACTTCTCCTTGCACTGTGGACTCAAATTAGGGTTTGTGTTTGCCCAAGGATGTTTTGACCTAGAATGCCTAAGATGACTTTCATGCTTCATGTTGGACTCCCAAGTTTACCTATACCAAGTTTCAAGTCTTGATTCCAAGTTTTGCCCAGTCAATTGGACAGTTGACCTAGAAATCAACTGTATTGGGGAAAAAGTCAACTGTGGCCAATTGACAGTCAAATCTCATGAAATTTGATCCACATCAACATTATGAACTCATATGAACCATTTGATCAAGTTTGGATCACAATTCCCCAAGAAATTTGATCAGATCACCAAAAGGGCAAAATGGTCATTTTTAGGGTTTTGACTGCACGAAGGCAATTTTTGACTGTTTGACCTAGCCAATGGCAAACCAAGTTCACATATGGACTCAAGGACCCCATGGAACTATCTTGACATGTTCATCAAGCTCAAAAGATCCCAAGAACACAAGATTGACAGTTGAATTTCCCAGTCAATTGATCAATTTTGACTGTACACTAAAAAGTCAAACTTTGACTTTTTGGTCAAAATCAAGAGTCAAGATTCATTTTTCATTAAAACATGCCAAATCATGAAACTTGTTCACCAAGAAATCACAAAATGCAAATTAGGGTTTGAAAATGGAATTTTTCATAACTTAGAATTTTTCTAAGTTATGAAAAAACCCTAATTTTTTCCCAACTTTGCCCCATCATTTCACCATGATCCATTTGGATTCAAACAAAAGTCAAAACATGAAAGTTGTAGCTTGTTGCATAATCTACAACTTTGATTCACAAAGTTTTCTCATTTGAAGCTTGTATCTCAAGTTATAATTTTTTGAATAAGGGCACTAAACCATCTTTTAACTTAGTGAAATTTGACCTATTTTGACAAGGTTTTCTACCCTACTTCAAGGCCACTTTTCATACCCTTCCACTTGGAATTTTGATTTGCATTTCAAAGATGGATTGTAGTACACATTTCAAGCTTTCCAAAATGTCCAAGAACTCATCAAACAACCTCATAACTTGAGAGATTTGAATTTCACAAGTTGGCAAAAATTCACTTTTTGTTCTTCATCAAGACATGTTCATAATCTTGCCAATTTGAAATCAGTTTGCTTTATGCTTGATTACAGGTCCTTGAACCATTTCATACTCAATAATTTAATGCATATTCAATGTGTTAAGGTGTTGTTCTTTGAGTGCAAGCATTGTATGCAAGATTAATCCTAAACTAGATAAAGTGAAATTTCCATTTTTGAAAAGGTTAACTTTATGTCAAGTTTGTAATCCAACAAGTACATGAAAGATCTGCTTGGCACAAGATTATGTGCATAACACACTGATCAAGAGATGTTTATGCAGCACATTAGGAGGCCCCCTACTAACCTAAAACCACCAACTTGCTTTTGTTGCTTAAGATAGAAGAAAAGTCCATAACTTATGCTATCTCTCATATCAGCTGAGACACACAACACAAAAGCTATCAAACACATTCCATAGACCAAATCCAAGCTAACACACGAGCCCTTGCCATCTGAAACACTCCCATTGCTCTAATCACCTCAAAACTGTACAAACAGGGGAGCCCCTGCAGTTTGAGTGCAAACTCCCAATCCCTTCGAGCATTTTGATCCAAACCTTTTCCTCTACCTTCCCTACAACATATGCAAGCTAACCATGTCCTAAAATCAGACCTGTAACACCTCCAAGCCACTTCACCATTTTTAATTTTCTGTTTTGCAGTTGGAGTTCACTAGCTCGATTCAGGGAGTTTCAAGACAAAGTAGGAATTGGAAAAGCATCCTTACACTTCAAGGAAGCTGTACAAGTCATCATTTCACTCTGAAACATCCTCCATTGCCAAGCTCGATTCCAACTGAACAGGTATATTCATGGAGTTCTATCTCTCTTATTAGGCATTGTTAGCTTTAGGTTTTTGAAGAAAACATGTCACAATCATAGCCCTGAACATGCTCATATGATTAGATTTCATTTATGTTTCGTATGCTTAGAGAATTTCATGTCTGAACATTGATGAAAAGTTAGGTCAGAAATTGGGGGAGGAGAAATTCTCCCTCATCTTAGAGAGATAGGTCAAGTTATTTATATGGTTGAAACCGTCTCTTCATGCTGAACATTTCTTGTGTTATGAGTTTTTGCTGAAAAGCCAAGAATCAGGAGTTAGACATTGAAGAACAGGGGCGCGCGTTTTTTTCAAATGTTTGAGCTGGAGGTTGAAGACAATGATCAGTGGGTTGGGCCTGTGTTATTTTGCTTTTCACACCATCTTTTTTGATTCACACCCCCCTGGGCCCATTTGCTCATATTTTAACATTTTTGACTTTTTCTTTTTTGATTAACTTTGTTTATTTTTTCTCATGACATTTAAAAATTAAAAATATTTTTTCCATCATTTTTGTATTTATTTGCATATTTATTTGTTTATTTCTTTTGTTTGTATATAAAATATATATGTACTATTATTAGAATAAATAGAAAATAGTGTAAATACAATTTTTATTTTTGTTTACATTCTGAAAATATTTCACACAAAAAATACTTTTTTTTATTTATTTTATTAAAATATTAAATAAATATTTATCTTTGTGTATAATACCTATTTAAGGTTTAATATATATATATATATGTTTATTAATATATTTAAGCTAAAATATAAAAAAATAATAATACTTGAGTTTTCCATTTTTATTAATATTTGATACAAAAATACTTTTTTTCACAATATACTTCATTTTATTTTATTTTTATAAATAATAAATAAATAGTTGTATTAAATTAGATGATAATACATTTTCCTTAAAATTAGGGTTTTTGCCCTAAATTTAAAATACTCAAAAAAATAATACATTTTTATTTTCTTTTCTCTTTTACATAAAAAATATTTTCTCATACATATAAAAACTTTCTTTTTGCATTTCACATATTTATTTAGTTTCCATTTAATTATGCAATTTATTTACCTTGCAAATATTCAAAATGATGTAATAATTTAGATTTAAATTCTTGTCAATATCCCCCATTTGAACATTTGTACCCCCCTTCCCATATTTGGTTTTGTAATAGCTTAGTAATTTTAATTTCGCACTTTATTGCTTTCTAATGATAACATGTTAGAATTAGGGTTTATATGCGAAAAAACGATAAAAAAATAGTTTGACCTAATACAAGATAAACAAGCATGAAAATGGACACACAAATCACACTTGCATCCCCTAGGGTATTCCACTTGTTGCCTTCAAATAAATGGGCCATATTGTATGTTGAACTTCTTTGAGCAAAGCAAGCAATTTGAATGATCATAGTCCCTCGACAAAACTCTTCAAAACAAACAAAAACAAATGATCAAGTCCCTTAGAGAAATTGCTCAAAGACATTTAACGCAGTTGCAATTATGGTCTAAAACGATGACCCGCGCCTGTTCCTTTCACATCCTAACACAAGGTTGCCCACCAAATACAATGGTGGAGCAAACTTGTTAAAAGGGTTAAAGCATAGCAATAGTCTTTTGAGAAATTTAGGAGTAGATAACCTCTTAGTTACTTGAACTAACTTGCAAAACAAAACACTTGCCTAATTTCAAAATCACACATCACTACACTTTCAAAATAACTTTCAAAAACAAATGAAAACTTTTTCAAAAGACATACATCTTTGTATACATCCCCACATGGATCATTACAAAGGTTGCCACCACATTGGCCTCTTTTCAAAACATTTTCAAACCCGCACACTCAAGCACCATTTAAAACAATTGAAAACAAAAGGCAAGTGATCTAAGCAAGTAACTAAGAGCCCATGGATAACCATGGATAGAAAGGGTGCTAATACCTTCCCTTTCTATAATCTACTCCCCGAACCCAAGAAAACATCTCAAAAGGTTTTTGCTGTGCTTTTTAACCTTTCCTTAGGATAAAATAAAAAGTCGGTGGCGACTCTTGCTAACCGCAACATTTGCGAATACAAACGCAAAACCTCAAGTCAGTTCTCCCACCGTATCACAGTATCAAACAAGATGGGCTGGCCGCCGAAGAAATAAGCTCCGAAGAAGAAGACTCTGACATTAGAAATATTGCCGAAACCAGTAATATTACCCGTAGCGGTAGAATCTTCTCTCCAGAAATTGCCCCTCCAAAGGCAGTTTTTGGACCCGTGGTTGTTCTAAAGGTTGCCTCCATACCAATAATCATATTTGCAAGTGCTCATAATGACAAAGACAACACAACCCCTGCTGTTATCCCTACCAACACTTCTACTGCTGAAATTCGAGGAAAAAGTATTCAAGAAGAGTTTGTCCAGACGAAGGCTCAACCACTAACTATCCCTGAAACCTCCAAGAAGGAAATGGAGGAGATCCTGAGAATAATAAAGAAGAGCGACTACGACGTAGTTAAACAGTTGGGGAAAACTCCCTCCAAAATCTCCATGCTGGCACTGTTGCTGTATTCTGAGGCACATGCAAAAGCTCTGGTGAAGTTTCTAAAGACAACCCATATGCCTCAAGAGACGTTTGCTGACCAATTTCATGATTGTGTGGCCAGCTTGATAGCTGATAACGGCCTAGGCTTCTCTGATGTTGATTTGACACCAAGAGGGAGAAATCACAACGAGGAATTGCATGTCTCTGTGAAATGTATATGAATAACTCTGGCCCATGTCTTGGTGGACACCGGCTCATCTTTGAATGTTTTACCGAAGAAAGCTCTCGATAGATTGGATTGAGAAGGACTGGTGTTGAAACCCAGTAACATAGTCGTAAGAGCATTTGATGGTTCAAAGAGGATGGTCCACGGGGAGGTGGACATCCCCATAAAGGTTGGGACTCAGACTTTCAACTCGACCTTCTATGTAATGGACATTTGCACCTCTTACTCTTGTCTGCTAGGATGATCGTGGATCTATAATGCCGGTACTGTCACCTCTACACTACACCAGATGCTGAAATAACCGGTCCATGGAAATATTATCATTGTCCACGGAGAGGAAGAATATATGATTAGCCACCTCAATTCTTTCAAGTATGTAGAATTGGACGACGAGTTCATTGAAACTCCTTTTCAACATTTCGAAGAAGTCTCTCAAGAGGTAGAAGTAACCAAGACGGTATCCCAGATCCCCAAGATCATAAGACCTCCACTCTGGATGTCATCTCTGGAGAACGCCAAAGCAGTAGTATAGGATGGAGGATGCACCATCTCGGGGCAACTTTCGGACATTCCATATAAATCTGATAAGTTTGGCTTAGGGTTTACTTCAAGTGCTCAGAAGGTTGTGCGTCGTGCCTGTGCTGGAGGACCACCCCTGAAGATTAGCAACCGAGAGGTCAATGCAGTGGAAGATGGTGAAGAGGATTGCAGCTTGGAAGATTGGATATTTCCTATTGTCATCGGAGGACTTCGCAATTGGGAAGCCAGAGACTTTGTCCCAATAACTTTCATCCCTCAGTAATTTATCTTTTACATTTCTGTTGGACTTGTAATATTCACAAACAATTCGCACATTTAAAACCTTGTGTCTTACCCGAGGCACAATGGTCCATTTGTAAGGGTTTTTATTTCATCTTCATATGACATTCAATGAATCATGAACGTTTTTCACATATAAACTTTTGTGCTCATTGTCTTTCTTTTACATTTTATTGTTTAAAGATGGTTATACCCTTACACACACCCACACTCACAAATGCAAGTACCCCCTCCATTCCGGATCCCATGGGTAACGATACTGCTATGGCCTTTTGTGACTTTGAGGATCTAATCTACCAAGCCGAAGACGAAGGTGAGAAAGATTGTGAAGTACCAGGGGAATTGGCCAGACTACTACGACAAGAGAAAAGAGCTATTCAGCCTCATGAGGAACCGTTGGATATAATCAACTTGGATACCAAGGAGGATAACAAAGAAATCAAGGTGGGTGCCAACCTGGAGCCTAGTGTTAAGGAGCGTCTGATTCAGTTGTTGCATGATTATGTTGAAATCTTTGCTTGGTCATATAAAGATATGTCGGGACTTGATGCAGACATCATGGTACATCGTCTGCCAACAAGAGAAGACTGTCCACTAGTGAAACAAAAAGTCCGCCGCATGAGACTTGACATGTCATAAAAGATCAAAGCGGAAATCATGAAACAATTTAATGTTGGGTTCTTAGCTGTCACTTCATATCCCCAATGGGTTGCCAACATTGTTCCCGTGCCTAAAAAAGATGGAAAAGTACGAATGTGCATGGACTATGGAGATTTGAATAGGGCCAACCCTAAAGATGATTTTCCACTTCCACACATAGATATCCTGGTTGACAATACAACCCAGCACAAAGTGTTTTCCTTCATGGACGGATTCTCAGGTTATAACCAAATCAAAATGGCACCTGAGGACATGGAGAAAATTACATTTGTCACACAGTGGGGCACATTCTGCTACAAAGTGATGCCATTTGGACTGAAGAATGCTGGGGCAACCTATCAACGTGCCATAGTAGCTTTGTTTCATGATATGATACATCATGAGATAGAGGTCTATGTAGATGACTTGATAGCCCAATCACAAACTGAAGAGGAGCACCTTGATCACTTGTAAAAGTTGTTTGAGAGATTGAAGGAGTACAAACTAAGGTTGAATCCAAATAAGTGCACATTTGGAGTACGGTCCAGTAAACTTTTAGGTTTTGTTGTCAGTAACAAAGGCATCGAGGTTGATCCTGCCAAGGTTAAATCGATACAAGAAATTCCTGCTCCTCATACTAAGAAGGAAGTCAGAGGCTTCTTGGGACGCCTGAACTATATTGCCAGATTCATTTCTCACCTAACGGCTACTTGTGAGCCAGTCTTCAAATTGTTGAAGAAAGATCAAGTAGTCAGATGGAATGATGAATTCCAGATTGCTTTTGACAAGATCAAAGAGTATTTACAAGAGCCTCCTATTTTGATTCCACCAGTCGAGGGAAGACCACTGATCATGTATCTGACCGTTTTACAGAACTCGATGGGGTGTGTATTGGGGCGGCATGACGAGTCTGGCTGAAAAGAGCACGCTATTTACTACCTGAGCAAAAAGTTTACCCATTGTGAAACCAGATATTCACTGCTCGAGAAAACTTGTTGCGCTCTGGCATGGGCTGCTCGCCGGCTAAGACAGTATATGCTGACTCATACTACCTTGTTGATATCTAAGATGGATCTGATAAAATACATCTTCGAGAAGCCTGCTCTGTCTGGGAGGATAGCTAGATGGAAGATGATCCTAACAGAATATGACATACAGTATACTACCCAGAAAGCTATAAAGGGCAGTGTGCTAGCTGGTCATCTTGCTCATCAAGCTGTAGAAGATTATCAGTCCATGAAGTTTGAATTCCCGGATGAAGACATCATGATATTAGACAACTGTGAAGAAATCAGACCATATGACGGACCTGAACAAGGATCCCGATGGACCCTGTTCTTTGATGGGGCCTCCAATGCACTTGGTAATGGTATCGGCGATGTACTCATATCTCCGGAAGGGTGTCATACTCCCTTTACTGCCAGACTTTGCTTCAATTGTACGAACAACATGGCAGAATACGAAGCATGCATCTTTAGTCTCAAGGCTGCCATAGATTTGGGAATCAAGTCTTTAGATGTGTTTGGATATTCAGCTTTGGTCATCAGTCAGATCAAAGGGGAATGGGACACTAAACACCCAAACCTTATCTCTTACAAAGAACATGTTTTGACATTGCTATCACATTTTGAGAAGATTACCTTCGAGCATTTACCGCGAGAAGAAAATCAGCTAGCAGACGCTCTAGCCATAATGTTATCTATGTTTAAACTTAATTGGGATAACGAGGCTCCCCAGATCACCATCGAACGAATGGATGAACCAGCGCATTGTCACGAGGTTAATACTAAAGAGGTAGTGGACCAGCCTTGGTTTATGAAGTCAAGAGGTATCTCGAGGCTCAAGAATATCCGGAAGGAGCTTCAATCAATGATAATAAGTTCTTAAGGAGATTCTCTGCTAAGTTCTTCCTTAGTAATGGCATCCTGTACAAACACAATCATGACTCCATTCTGCTTCGGTGTATGGATAAGGTTGAAGCGGAAAGGATCATGGTTGAATTACATGAAGGTACTTTTGGAACTCACTCCAGTGGGCATACAATGGCAAAGAAAATCCTACGGGCAGGCTATTATTGGTCTACCATGGAAGCAGATTTCTATCAACACTCTCGAACTTGTCATAAGTGTCAAATTTATGCTGACAAGGTGCACGTACCTCCGGTTCCTCTGAATGTCTTTACGGCTCCTTGGCCCTTTGCTATGTGGGGAATTGATATGATTGGGGAGATCAAGCCTACATCCTCCAATGGACACCGCTTTATCCTAGTGGCCATTGACTATTTTACAAAGTGGGTCGAAGCAGCTTCTTCGCATCCGTTACTAAGAATGTTGTTGCCCGCTTCATCAAGCAAAATCTCATTTGCCGGTACGGTATCCCAGAAAGGATCATCACTGACAATGGTACAAATCTTAACAATACTATGATCACTGCCTTGTGCGAGCAGTTCAAGATTCCGCATCACAATTCTTCCCCCTATCGTCCAAAGATGAATGGTGTTGTGGAAGCTGCAAATAAAAAAATTAAAAAGATCATACAGAAAATGACAGTCACCTACAAAGACTGGCATGAGATGCTACCATTTGCTCTCCATGGGTATCGTACCACGGCTTGCACATTAACTGGGGCAACACCCTATTCTTTGGTTTATGGCGTGGAGGCTGTCTTGCCTATTGAGGTTCAGATCCCCTCTTTGAGAATTATGAAGGATGTAGGTTTGAATGAGGATGATTGGATCCAGACTCGACTTGATCAACTGAACTTAATTGATGAAAAGAGACTTATTGTTGTTTTCCATGGTCATATGTATCAAAAATGGATGATCAAGGCCTTCAACAAGAAAGTCAAACACCAAGTATATCAAGTTGGGGATTTAGTGATCAAACGCATCATCTTGCCACAAAGTGATCCTAGGGGAAAATGGACTTCTACCTATGAAGGACCATTTGTAATCAAAAATATATTCTCCGGTGGGGCAATGGTTTTGACAACCATGGACGGCGACGAGTTTCCACACCCTGCAAACACAGACATAGTCAAAAGATACTACACATAAGAGATCCTCTAGGTTGACACACCTAGGAAAAACAAGGGCATCCCGGCGAACCAAAAAGGTTCAGGAAAAAATTAGGGATAAATATAAAAAAAATTGTACACCCGGCAAGTTGAAAACCCGAAAGGGCGACTTGGTCAAAAAAGGGTTTTCCGGTGGATTGAAAACCCGAAAGGGCGGTCCAGGAAAAAGTTAGGGAATTAAAGCGTATGACTATGTCTCGTCGGATCATATTACGGACAACCTTTGACTTCCACTGACAAACTCAAAGTTTTTGATCAATTCAATCATCTTCGGACGAAGCAACAAATAGACAAGGTACTCAGAGATATGAAGGCTATAGCAGAATGCGAACCCCATGGGATTATTACACATAGCTATCTTTCTTTGTATAAATTCTTTTTGCTTTAGGGCACCATTCTCTTACTAGGATGTTTGTCTCCTTTGTAAAAAATACTTATTCAAAGTCAAATACAAAGATATCTCTTTGAAAGTACAGAAAACTGTTTGTCTTTTTCTTTACACTTGTGTTTTATTTGCAAAAACGTCTAATGATTCATTAATGAACATATGCATTTGAACATAACTATTGTTTACAAATAAACAAAATGATAAAGATAATTACTGATAGGTTGAAAGGATAGGAAAACGTCTTTAGGCTATTCCATAAGCAATCCCCACAGTACGTCATTTAAATCCCCAGCGGAACTAAAATTTCAAATTATTAATCCCCAGCAGAAATCATCAGATTTCTCTGGATTCCCGAGCAAATCTCAAGCAGTACATGGCATTTCCCTCACAACAGAATTTACTTCTCTCAGCCAGAGTTCATCAGTACTTCAACCTTGATACATTGGAAATTCAACTTATCCTCATCAATGTTCAAGGATTTATTTTCCTCAATCAAACAGCAATACATCAAATCAGCTTACATGCCCATACATTACATCTACATATCATAAACATTGATAAAGCAAATATATTGCATCATACATGCAACATAACTTTGTGTTTCAGCTAACATTTTACCCTTTTCAGGATAAGATTAAACAGCTATCATTAACAATATGCTTTCAGATACAGTTCAAATATGCTCCAGATATGGATGCCATTCTGATACTCATTCAGATTCAACTTTCAGATACAGTTCAGATACGCTCTAGACGCGGATGCCATTCTGATACTCATTCAGATTCAAAGTTCAGATATAGTTCAAATACGCTCCAGACGCGGATGCCATTCTGATACTCATTCAGATTTAACTTTCAGATACAATTCAGATATGCTCTAGACGCGGATGCCATTCTGATACTCATTCAGATTCAGAGTTCAGATACAGTTTAGATACGCTCCAGATGCGGATGCCATTCTGATACTCATTCAGATTCAACTTTCAGATATAGTTCAGATACGCTCCAGATACGGATTCCATTCTAATACTCATTCAGATTCAACTTTCAGATACAGTTCAGATATGCTCCAGACGCGGATGTCATTCTGATGCTCATTCAGATTCAGAGTTCAGATACGCTCCAAATACGGATGCCATTCTAATACTCATTCATATTCAACTTTCAGATACAGTTCAGATATGCTCCAGACGCAGATGCCATTCTGATACTCATTCAGATTCAGAGTTCAAATACAGTTCAGATACGCTCCATACGCGGATCCCATTCTGATACTCATTCAGATTCAGAGTTCAGATACAGTTCGGATACGCTCCAGACACGGATGCCATTATGTTTCTCATTCAGATTTAACTTTCAGATACAGTACGGATACGCTCCAGACACGGATTCCATTCTGTTACTCATACAGATTCAGTCTCTAGATACAACTCAGATACGTTCCAGACACAGACACCATTCTGATACTTATTCTTTCGACTTACAACTTACAGTTCAACAAACATTCTTGGATGGCATATGTGATACGGTGGGAGAACTGACTATGGTTTTGCGTTTGTTTTCGCAAATGTTTCGGTTGAGCAAGAGTCGCCACCGACTTTTTATTTTATCCTAAGGAAAGGTTAAAAAGCACAGCAAAAACCTTTGAGATGTTTTCTTGGGTTCGGGGAGTAGATTATAGAAAGGGAAGGTGTTAGCACCCTTTCTATCCATGGTTATCCATGGGCTCTTAGTTACTTGCTTAGATCAACTTGCCTTAATTTTCAATTGTTTGAAATGGTGCTTTGTGTGTGTGGGTTTGAAAATGTTTTTGAAAAGAGGCCAATGTAGTGGCAACCTTTGTAATGATCCATGTTGGGATGTATACAAAGATGTATGTCTTTTGAAAAGATTTTCATTTGTTTTTGAAAGTTTGTTTTGAAAGTGTTGTGAGGTGTAGTTTAGAAAACAGGCAAGTGTTTTGTTTTGCAAGTTTGATTCAAGTAACTAAGAGGTTGTCTACTCCTAAATTTCTCAAAGATTTCTTCTATGTTTTTAACCCTTTTAACAATTTTGTTCCACCATTGCATTTGGTGGACAATCTTGTGTTAGGATGTGAAAGGGACGGGCGCGGGTCATCGTTTAGACCATAATTGCAATGATGCCAAGTATCTTTGGGCAATGTTTTCTTTAAGGGACTTGATCATTTTTTAGGCAACTTTCGAAAGCGTCATCGAGGGACTATGATCATTTGATTGTGTTTGTTTTGCCCAATGAGACATAACATGCAATATGGCCCATTTATTGAAGGCAACAAGTGGAATACCCTAGGGGTGCAAGTGTGATTTGTGTTGTCCATTTTCATGCTTGTTTATCTTGAAATTAGGTCAAACTATTTTTGTTGTTTTTGATTCGCATACAAACCCTAATTCTAGCATGGTATATTTAGAAAGCAATAAAGTGCGAAAAATAAAGTCCTAAACTATTACAACACAATATATGGGAAGGGGGGTACAAATGTTCAAATGGGGGTATTTTGACAAGGAATTTAAACCTAGACTATTACATCAAAATTGAATTATTTACAAGATATTTAGTATACAACAATTAAATAAAAATGGAATAAATATGCAAAAAATGTTTTTTATGTGTATGAAAAAAGGTATTTTTTATGTCAAATAAACAAAATAAAAAAAAGTATTATTTTTGGAGTTTTTATGCATTTAGGGCAAAAACCCTAATTTATTAAATAAAAGATATTAATTATTTAATATGTACAATATTTATTTATTATATACAAAAATAAAATAAAAATGAAGTATATTTGTCAAAAAGGTATTTTTAATATTAAATATTAATAAAAGTAAAAATGTGTATATTTTGTATTTTTTAACCTAAATATACTAATAAATATATATGTATTTGTATTATATGATAAATATATTAAATATGTGTAAAATATATAATATTTAATATTTACAAAAAAAAGTATTTTTGATATAAAATGTTTTCAAGAGATAAAATAAAATAAAAATCAGAAATAAAATAAGCTTGCATTATTTTTAGTATTTTTAAATAAAAGTGTTTATGTACAAATATTATTTAAATGCCTAATAAATATGAAAATGGTGTAAAAAATATTTTTTATTTTTTTAATATTATAAGAAAAAATAAATAAGTCAGGAATAAAAAACAAAAGTCAAAAAATCATAAAAATAAGCAAAATGGGCCTAGGGGGTGTGTGTGTGAAAATTAGGTGTAAACAGAAATAACAAATCAAGCCCAGCCCAATGACCCAGTCATCTTCAACCTCCAGCATTTTTGTTCAAGAAAACACGCGTCTTCTATCTTCCAATTCCTTGATCTTTTTCCAAATCTTCCAACATGAAACCTGTAGAGCTTGAAGCCACGATTCCAGACATATAAAGAAATCAATCTAACTCTCAGAAATGAGAGAGAATTTCTTCTCCCCCAATTCCTGACCTAGTTTTTATTCCATGTTCAGACATTAAATTCTCACAGCACACATAATATAAATGAAAACTAATTACATGGGCATGTTCAGGGCTATGAATGTGACATATTTTCTTCACAAACCTAAAGCTAACAATGCCTGGATAGAGAGATACGAGTTCATGAACTTACCTGTTCAGTTGAAGTTGTATCTGGTGATGGAGGTGTCTTCAATGCAAGGTGATGATTGGTACAGCTTCCTTGATGTCCAGGGATGCTGTTCCAAGTGTTACTTTGCTTTGAAACTAGCTGAATCGAGTTATAGAACTCCACCTGCAAAACAAAAAAATGAAAATGGTGATGTTGATTGGGAGTGTTACAGGTCGTGTTTGAGGTTTGGAATAGCTTCAAGGAATGTTGTGGGGTGTGTTTGAAGTGGTTTTAGCAAGAATGCATGAAAGGTTTGAGCTATGGAACCCAATCTGCAGAAGATGCTCTGTTTGGGCAGTTTGAGGGTGATTCTGTGTTTTAGAAGGCAATGGAGGTGGTTCACTCGTGTTCTAGCTCAGTTAGGATGTCTTGAAAGTGTACAAAGTATTTGCTTAAGGCTTGGTTTACAGGAATGATAGTTATGTTATGTTATGCTAGCTTTCTTCTTACTTAAGCAACAAAAGGCCACTTGAGTTTTTAGACAGGTAGAGGCCCCCCTAATGTGTTGCAAACCTTGGCATTGATCAGTGTAATTAGTCTAATAACTTGTGCCAAGAGGATATGCACTGTACTTGCTTGGATTGCCAATTGACATAAAGTTCCACTTTTGCAAAAATGGCCATTATGCTTTTTCTACTTTGGGACTAAACCTCTATGCAATGCTTGAACACATAAAATATGGTCTTGGCACAATGAGTTTGCATTAAAATTATGAGTGCAAAATGGATTTAGGGCCTGTAATCAATAAATGCAAGCTGAGTTCAAAATTGCCTAAGTGTATGGACATGTAATTTGGTCATGAACAAAGTGAGTTTTTCCCATATTGCCAAATTCGATTCTCTCTAACCATGAGGTTGTTTGATGAGTTCTTGGATATTTTGGAAAGCTTGGAATGTGTACTACAATCCATCTTTGAAATGAAAATTGAAATTCCAAGTGGAAGTATGTGAAAAATGTTAGGTAAAAACCTTGCCTAAAATAGTTCAAATTTTCTCTAAGTTAAGAATGGTTTGGTACCCTTGTTCCAAAAATTGTAACTTGAGATACAAGCTTCTTTTGAGGAAACTTTGTGAATCAAAGTTGTAGATTTTGCAATAGGCTACAACTTTCATGTTTTGACTTTTGCTTGTATCCAAATGAATCTTGGTGAGAAAGTGGGGCAAAGTTAGGAAAAAATTAGGGTTTTTCATAACTTAGAAAAATTCTAAGTTATGAAAAATCTTCATTTCAAACCCTAATTTGCAATTCTTGATTTCTTGATGAACAAGTTTCATGATTTGGCATGTTTTGATGAAAAATGAATCTTGACACTTGATTTTGACCAAAAAGTCAAAGTTTGACTTTTCAGTATACAGTCAAAATTGATCAATGGACTGGGAAATTCAACTGTCAATCTTGTGTATTTGGGATCTTTTGAACTTGTTGAGCATGTCAAGACAATTCCATGGGGTCCTTGAGTCCATATGTGAGCTTGATTTGCCATTGGTTAGGTCAAACAGTCAAAAAATGCCTTTGTGCAGTCAAAACCCTAAAAATGACCATTTTGCCCTTTTGGTGATCTGATCAAATTTCTTGTGGAATTGTGATCCAAACTTGATCAAATGGTCCATGTGAGTTCATAATGTTGATGTGGGTCAATTTTCATGAGATTTGACTGTCAATTGGCCACAGTTGACTTTTTCCCCAATACAGTTGATTTCTAGGTCAACTGTCCAATTGACTGGGCAAAATTTGGAATCAAGACTTGAAACTTGGTATGGATAAACTTGGGAGTCCAACATGAGGCATGAAAGTCATCTTAGGCATTTTGGGTCAAAATATCTTTGTGCAAACACAAACCCTAATTTGGGTCAACAGTGCAAGGAGAAGTCTTGAGCAGAGGAAACCCTAACTGGATCTTGAGCTCCAAGGGTTTTGTGATGAGAAAATGTTGAGGAAATGGGAGGGAAAATTTTGGGGTACAACAGTTGCCCCTGTTCAATCTTCTTGAACCTGAAGAGTTAGATTGGCAAGTTTTCCTTTCGTGACTCGAGGGTAAAAGGAGATTGGACACTAGAGTGCCCGGAAATTTGCACTCGCATGTTGGAGTATCAGCAATGTGATGTCGGGAATGGGCTTATAGATGCCATTTGGAGAGATGGTGGATAGGGAGATGGGCTTATAGATGACATCTGAAGGTGTGACAGAACCTTGTCGGGAATGGGCTTATAGATGTCATTTGGAAGTGTTGATCGCATAAGAGATTCCTTAGCGATAACTTGTGGTTTTGAGAAAGACAGATGTTTTCCTGGCTTGTTACAGGTGTTTGATCTTCAATCTTTTCATGTAGACATGCCCTGGCTAGATACAGGCGTCGAATCTACAATCGGTTGCTCACAGATATGCCCTGGCTGGATACAGGAATCGAATCTGGAAATAGTCGTCAACAGATATGCCCTGGCTGGATACAGGAATCGAATCTTCAAACTCTTCAGACGTGCCCTGGCTAGATACAGGAATCGAGTCTGGAAATAGTCGTCAACAGATATGCCCTGGCTGGATACAGGAATCGAATCTTCAAACTCTTCAGACGTGCCTTGGCTAGATACAGGAATCGAGTCTGGAAATGTTGTCAACAGACATGCCCTGGCTGGATACAGGAATCGAATCTGGAATTGTTGTCAGTTGATAGATATGCCCTGGCTGGTTACAGGAATCGAATCTTCAAACTCTTCAGACGTGCCCTGGCTAGATACAGGAATCGAGTCTGGAAATGTTGTCAACAGACATGCCCTGGCTGGATACAGTAATCGAATCTGGAATTGTGGTAATTGAAGGTAGTTGTCTTTTTCCTGTTCAGGCAAAACATCAGTTGTATGCAATGTCATGATGTATGACATGCATGATGTCATGACGTTTAAAATGAGATAGTGTCGTATGCACTTTATCATGTATGTAAGCAAGATGTATGAAATGCGAAATGTTTATGAATGTATTTTCGTCTAGGAAAATAAATCCTTGACGATCGACCATGGAATTAAATCCTGGGTTGACGTTGAAAAGTAGAGCTCTTCGTTTCCGCTGGGGATGACGGTTGTAAGAATACGCCGGTAGGAGAAGATGACTCCATTGAGGAATAAACTTGTTGGAGAGATTACTCTGCGGGGAATTGCTCTGTGGAAGAGATACTTTGCTGAAGTTTGACGAGAGCTTCACTGAGGATTTCAATGATGGAATCCGCTGGGGATAACAATGATAAACTCCTCTAGGGATGACAATGATAAACTCCTTTGGGGATGACAGTGATGAACTCCGCTGGGGATTGTGTTGATAAGTTATGTTGGGGAACTTTGATGAACTCCGCTGGGGATAGGAAGAACTTCGACGAGGGCGATCTTCCGTGGCAATTAGCTGAGGATAACCCAGTTATAAGCCCTTGTGAGGAATAACTTTGAATAAAACTCGGGAGAGACGTCCGTACTCTGCAGGGGATAAGCTTCCAGAATCTACTGGGGATAAGCTTCAAGACCTACTGGGGATAAGAATTCCACTTTCCTGGGGAAACCTTCAGACTGTACTGGAAAATGATTCCATTGGAGTGTCCGTATTCCGCCGGGGAACAATCTTAGATCAAGACTGTCGGGGATGCTTGCTGATGAATGCCTTTACTCCGCTGGGGAATATTGCTATCTTGTCTTACTCTGCAGGGATTTGAGATAATTTGATCACATTCTTCAGTTGAACCTACCTTGGTACTTCGGCGGACAAAGCCACAGACTACATCAGACAACTCTATATTGCCCCTGTTTCTGATGTCACCTGTAATTAGTCTTTTGTTTCATATGCAAGTATTTATGAATTAGCAATTTAATGTCAAATGCATATATCAAAAATGAACATTGGACGTTCTTCGCAAGACAAAACAGAAAAAGGAAAACAATTGGCAATTTGTTTGGAAAATTGAATCTGTATTGATTTTGAAATTTGCCTGTAAATAGGCATTTTTTGTACAAGAGGCTGACGTCCTAGTAAGAGAACGCCGCCGAATAACACAAAGTTTATACAATTTGAAAAGGAAACAAAACAGCTATGTGCGCAATATTCCCACTGGGTTCCAACTCTGCTATCGCCCTTATGTATTCAAGCGTCTCATCACTCTGCTGCTTAGTTGAAGATGAAGCTGATTGATCGATGCCGAAGTCTAAGCCAGATAATTGATGCTGAATTCTGGATGCTAGATGATCCAATGAGACATAGTGTTACGCTTTTATCCCTAACTTTTGCCTGGACCGCCCTTTCGGGTTTTCAGTCCACCGGGATACCCATTTTTGCCCAAGCCGCCTTTTCATGTTTTCGACTTGTCGGGTGTACAGATTTTTTTCATTTCATCCCTTATTTTTGCCCGAACCCTTTTGGTTCGCCGGGAAGCCCTTATATTTGCCTAGGTATGTCAACCTAGCGGGTCTTTTATTCATGCGTAGTATCTTTTTACTACGTCTGCATTGGCGGGGTGAGAAAGGTCGTCACCATCCATGGTGGTTAGAATCATGGCTCCTCCTGAGAACACATGTTTAACCACAAATGGCCCTTCATATGTAGGGGTCCATTTGCCCCGGGGATCACTTTGAGGAAGGATGATGCGCTTGATTACCAGGTCCCCAACTTGATACTCTTGTGGTCTGACTTTCTTGTTAAATGCCCTGATCATTCGTTTTTGGTGCGTCTGACCATGACAGATAGCGGTGAGTCTCTTTTCGTCAATCAGGTTTAATTGATCAAGTCGAGTCTGGATCCAGTCATCTTCGTTCAAGTCTTCATCCTTCATTATCCGGAGAGAGGGTATCTGGACTTCAATCGGCAAGACTGCCTCCATGCCATAGACCAAGGAAAAAGGAGTTTCCCCGGTTGACGTCCTCGCTGAGGTACGGTACCCATGAAGAGCAAATGGTAACATCTCGTGCCAATCTTTGTAGGTCACTGTCATCTTCTGCACAATCTTCTTGATATTCTTATTAGCTGCTTCTACAGCCCCATTCATCTTCGGCCGATAAGGAGAAGAGTTATGGTGTTGTATCTTGAATTGCTCGCAGAGCTCAGTGATCATCTTGTTGTTGAGATTGGTACCATTGTCCGTAATGATTCTTTCCGGGACGCCGTACCGACAGATCAGGTTATGCCGAATGAAACGTGCAACGACGCTCTTGGTTACCGTGGCGTAGGAAGCTGCCTCAACCCACTTCGTGAAGTAATCAATCGCTACCAAGATGAAGCGATGCCCGTTAGATGTCGTTGGTCGGATCTCACCGATCATATCGATGCCCCACATTGCAAAAGGCCAAGGTGCCGTCAGGATATTCAGAGGAACCGGAGGGATGTGCACTTTGTCCGCATAGATCTGGCATTTGTGACAAGTTCGAGAATGTTGGTAACAGTCGGCTTCCATTGTGGACCAGAAATATCCTGCCCGAAGGATTTTCTTTGCCATGGTATGTCCACTGGAATGTGTTCCGAATGTACCTTCATGCAGTTCTATCATGATCTTCTCTGCTTCAGCCTTATCCACACAACGCAGTAAAGTTGAATCATGATTCCGTTTGTAGAGAATGTCGTTGCTGAGGAAGAATTTTGCACCAAACCTCCTCATGAACTTCTTGTCATTTACCGACGCACCTTCAGGGTATTCCTGAGCTTCCAAGTACCTCTTCACCTCATGATACCAGGGTTTTTCAGTCACCTCTTTGGCCTCAAGATCGCAGCAGTATGCGGGTTCGTCCAACTTCCAGATAATGATCCGGGGAGCTTCATTGTCCCATTTAACTTTGAACATTGAAGACATCGTAGCTAGTGCGTCCGCTAGCTGATTCTCTTCTCTTGGGAGGTGTTCAAAAGTTATCTCTTCAAAGTGGGTAAGCAAAGTCAACACATACTCCTTGTAAGGAATAAGATTTGGGTGTTTCGTATCCCACTCGCCTTTGATCTGATTGATCACGAGAGCGGAATCTCCGAAGACACTCAGAAACTTTATCCTTAAGTCGATTGCAGCTTGAAGACCCATGATACATGCCTCATATTCTGCCATGTTGTTGGTGCAGTTGAAACACAGCCGGGCAGTGAGTGGAGTATGAGTTCCTTTGGGGGATATGATCACAGCGCCGATACCGTTACCCAAAGCGTTGGAGGCTCCGTCGAAATGCATAGACCATCGGGATCCTTCCTCAGGTCCTTCATCCGGTCCAGGCACTTCACAATCTATTACTACCATGATATCTTCATCTGGAAATTCAAAGTTCAATGATTGGTAATCGTCCACAGGTTGGTGTGCCAAATGATCTGCCAATACACTTCCCTTGATTGCTTTTTGAGTTGTGTACTGGATATCATATTCTGTCAAGATCATTTGCCATCTTGCTATTCTTCCAGACAGAGCAGGCTTTTCGAATATGTACTTGATGGGATCCATCTTTGAAATCAACAGAGTGGTGTGAGTCAGCATATACTGTCTCAGCCGGCGAGCAGCCCATACCAGAGCGCAGCAAGTTTTCTCGAGCAGTGAGTACCGAGACTCACAGTCGGTAAACGTTTTGCTCAGGTAATAAATAGCGTGCTCTTTTCGGCCAGACTCGTCATGCTGCCCCAGCACACACCCCATCGAGTTGTCAAGTACGGTCAAGTATAGTATCAGAGGTCTCCCTTCTACTGGTGGCATAAGAATGGGTGGTTCTTGGAGATACTCTTTTATCTTTTCAAAAGCGGCCTGACATTCATCGTTCCAACGTACTACTTGATCTTTCTTCAGTAATTTGAAGATTGGCTCACAGGTAGCAGTTAGATGTGAGATGAAACGGGCAATGTAATTCAGTCGTCCCAGAAAGCCTCTGACTTCTTTCTCTGTCTTGGGAGTTGGCATCTCTTGTATGGCTTTCACCTTGGCAGGATCCACCTGAATACCTTTATCGCTCACAATGAAACCTAGCAATTTTCCGGACCTTACCCCAAAGGTGCATTTGTTTGGATTCAACCTCAGCTTGTATAACTTTAATCGGTCAAACAGCTTCCGCAGATGGTCAAGGTGTTCTTCCTCAGTTTGGGACCTTGCAATCATGCCATCAACGTATACTTCAATCTCATGATGGATCATATCATGAAATAAAGCAACCATGGCATGTTGGTAGGTTGCCCCAGCATTTTTCAACCCGAATGGCATGACCTTGTAGCAGAAGGTGCCCCACTGAGTCACAAAGGTAGTCTTTTCCATATCTTCCGGAGCCATCTTGATCTGATTATACCCTGAAAAACCGTCCATGAAGGAGAACACCTTGTGTTGAGCAGTATTGTCAACAAGAACGTCGATGTGAGGTAGGGGGAAGTCATCTTTGGGGTTGGCCCTGTTTAGATCCCTGTAATCGACACACATTCTGACCTTACCGTCCTTCTTCGGCACTGGCACCACATTGGCAACCCACTGAGGGTAAGAAGTCACTGCTAGAAACCCGGCATCGAATTGCTTCATAACCTCAGCTTTGATCTTTTCGGATATCTCTGGACGCATACGGCGGACCTTTTGCTTTACCGGAGGGAAGTCTTCCTTGGTAGGCAGGTGATGAACCACAATATCGGCATCCAAACCAGGCATGTCTTCGTAGGACCAAGCAAAGATCTCCATGTAATCATGTAGCATCTGGATCAATCGTCGCTTCACGCTGAGTTCTAGATTGGCACCAATCTTGACTTCTTTTCTATCTGTCTCAGTACCCAGGTTTATTGTTTCCACCGGCTCTTCATGCGGCTGAATGGCCCTCTCCTCCTGGAGTAGCAGTCTTGCGAGTTCAGCAGGCACTTCGCAATCATCTTCACCTTCGTCTTCGGCCAAGTTGATCGGATTCTCGAAGTCATAACTGGTGGTAGCAGAGCTGTTACCAGTGAGATCCAGAGTGGATTGAAACCTGTATAAGTGAGTGTGTGTAAATATAGCTGTTTTGCAATATATAACACAGAAAGAAAAAGAGCACAAGATTTGAAATGCAACAAACATCCAATGTTTTGATTAATGATATATGGAAATGTCATACAAAAAAAGCCCTCACAAATGGAGCTACAGTGCCCCGGGTAGGACATCGAGCCAATAAAAGTTTCAACATATTGTTTGTTACAAATTGAAAATCAAAAGAGTTAATTACTGTGTGACAAATGTAATAGGTGTAAAATCCTTTGCCGTCCAGTTGCTTGGTCCGTTGCTGGTGGTTGGATAGATCCAACTGTCAAATTATGCTTCCTCCACATCCTCCTCGATAGCATTCACCCTTGGGTTGGTGATAAACACCGGAGCCTTTCTGATCTTTTCCTTGCGAACAGCCCTCTGAGCCTCTGTAGTGAAGCCCAGCCCAAACTTGTCGTTCTTTTGAGTGAAGTCAGGAAGCTGACCCCAGTTTGCACATTTGCCTTTCTCGATTACAGCCCGGGCATCCCTCAGGGAAGCCATCTTCAAGGGGAAGTCTTCTTCAACCACTGTCTCAGCCGACGCCAGCGTTGGAGGTACCTCCTCAAAATGTTGAAAGGGGGTTTCAATAAACTCCCCGTCCATCTCGATATACTGGAATGAATTCAAGTGACTAACCATGTATTCCTCCTCACCCTGCACAGTAACAATCTTCCCTTTGACAGGGTATTTGAGCTTTTGGTGTAGAGTGGATGTTACTGCCCCAGCCTTGTGAATCCAGGGTCGACCCAACAAGCAGGAATAAGATGGACGAATATCCATTACATAGAATGTTGAGTCGAAGACTTGGGAACCCACACGAATAAGAATGTCTACCTCACCGTGCACCATCCTCTTAGAACCGTCGAAGGCTCTAACAATGATGTTACTAGGCTTCAATTCCAGGCCCTCACAATCCAACCGATCCAATGCCTTTTTGGGCAAAACATTCAGGGAAGAACCGGTGTCCACCAACACGTGTGCGAGGGTAGTGCCCCTGCACTCTATAGAGACATGCAGGGCATCATTGTGATTTTTCCCTTTGGCGGTAAGGTCTGCATCTGAGAAACCCAAGCCATTGTCCGCTGTCAAATTAGCCACACAGTCAGTGAACTGATCTGCAGAGGTCTCTTGCGGTACATGGGCCATTTTCAGAAATGAAATCAGGGCTTTTGCATGGGCCTCTGAGCACACCAGCAATGATAGCATAGAGATTTTGGAGGGGGTATGCCCCAGCTGTTCAACAACATTGAAGTCACTCTTTTTTATGATTTTAAGGATTTCCTCCATCTCTTGTTGGGAGGCTTCAACAGCAGTCTTTTTTGGTGCCTCCGTCCTGGCAGGCGAATCGGTAGCAACTTCTTTGCCCCGAGCATTAGAGGGCTCGGAGGCAGTAGTAGACACAGGAACTTGAATTGGAACATGCACACTTGCGGGTGTGATGATAAGAGGTTTCGGATAACTGGTGGTGCAATGTCAGGCGAGAAGAGCCTGCCACTGCGAGTAATCTTGGCGGGACCAGTAATGTTACTGATACTGGTACCGGTGTTGAACTCCTGCTTCACTCCAAGCACATACACGTCTGCCCCATAGTGCCATGGGACGGCCTTGTTAGATTCATAGGGGAGAGGCCCCGGAACAGTAATGGTAATGGGTGCAACAGACATAATTTGGACTGGCTTCCTCGGGGGAGCCTTGGTAGGATTGTTGAAAATTGTGACGATAGATACTTCTTCAGCGGAAACAAACGGAACAGCAGTTTTCTTGAACAAAATTTCTTTGCTATCCATCAGGCTTTTGATGCCTGATTTCAGCAGCGGACAACCGGTAGGGATAACAGCACACAGGAGGCAACCCTTGCTATAACCCGGAAATAAACCGGCTAGTAGTAGGTTCCTCTTAACAGTCAAAAGAGGGGTAGCAACATCATTTACCGAAACAGCATACAAATCTTCCTCGATGGCATTTACTCTATGCTGGGGCATATGAGCAGTTACAACATTTGGCCTCTCAGGCGCCTCAAACTGAATTTCCTTCGCGTCGATAAGGTCTTGCACTTTATTTCTCAGGGCCCAGCAGTCATCAGTAGTATGCCCGGGGCTATCGGAATGATAAGCACAACGGGCATTTGGTTATACTTAGGAGATGTAGTATTCACGACCTTCGGAGCCTCTTTGATGGTCACCAAGTTGGTTGATAACAGTTGTGGTAAGATTTGTGACAAGGTCATACTCAGCCGAGTATACTGCCTCTTGGGCCTTTCACCTCTTTGTTGATTGTACTGCTGAGGAGCAGCAACAGGCTTTGAAATGACTAAGGCATTGACGGCTTGGCGGCTTTCTGGCTTGACTTGTCTTCTAGTACCATAGACTGCACTTACTTCCTTCTTGAACGGCCTCTTCTCAGTACTTGTGGAGGCAACTTTTTGTATCTTTCCTGACCTGATGCCAGCTTCTATCCTTTCACCCGTCAGGATCAAATCCGTAAACCCAGTTGAGGAATTGCCAACCAGATGATTGAAAAATGGACCAGACAAGGTCCCTAGAAACATATCAACCAGCTCACGATCAGTCAATGGAGGCTGCACCCTGCCAGCCAAATCTCTCCATTTTTGTGCATATTCTTTGAACCCTTCGCCCGTTCCTAGAGACATACCCTGAAGTTGGGTACGCGTAGGAGCAAGGTCATAATTGTATTGATATTGTCTATAAAATGCGGTCGCCAAATCTTCCCAATGTCGGATACTAGTTCCATCTAGTTGGTAGAACCACTCAAGCCGTGACCCCGAAAGGCTATCTTGGAAGAAGTGGATCCAAAGATATTTGTCTGCCGTGTAAGGTTGGATCTTCCTTACGTACGACCTTAGATGCAGCTTTGGACAGGAGGCCCCGTCATATTTGGAAAAGGCAGGCACCTTAAACTTGTGTGGGATTACTACCCCAGAAGATAAGCCCAAATCTCTGAAATCCATCCCCGGCACATTCTGAATCTCCATGGCACTCAAGCGGTCTTCTAATTGCTTGTATCTGTCATCAGTAGGTGGGTATTGTTCGTCATTGTAATCCGTCTCGTTGTCAGAAACTGCAGGACTAGGAGCTCCTCCCCCTTGGGGACTGTCTTTCTCTGCAGAGGAAGTAGTTGGATCAGCCTCGTTATGGAGTGTGTTCCCAAACCTGCGTCCAGTATTGAATAACGCAGTCCTCTTTTTCTTCTTCTTCTTCAGGAGTAGAGCCTTCAACTCTTGCTGACCTTGAGCCAGGCTCAGGACCATTTCTTGAAACTGGGCACTTTAGGCCTGAAGGGCCTTGATTGCTTGCTCACTGGATGAATCTGGATTCATGATGACTGTTCAAAATAAACAGCGAAGAGGATTAAGCAACCTGTAGAAAAAAGGGTACCTGTTATGCACATGATGCATGAGATGCTATCTATGCAATGCATTCAAGGGTTTTAGAGATTCACAATTGTTGCAGAAAAAAAGAACGCACGTCATATTAATAAGAAGCAATTTGTTAGTACATAAATGCCACATGGGCCAAATATTACAAAAAAAACAACTTCTCAAGGTAAAAAGACGTTGCGCATCCTCTTTGGTGCAATGTAGGTGTTGAGGGCCTCTTGCTCATGGAGTCGGCGGGTGAGCTCTAAAACCTTCTTCTCGCTGGCGTAGAAGCTGGCTTCAAAAGTGTTCCGTTCCTCCTTGAGTTGGATCCAACTCTTCTGCATCTCCTCCCACGATGTAGGCATGTCAGGATGTAGGATGGTGTAGGGAACCTCTCCTTCCTTGACGGGCTCTTTAATCACAGGGAGAACATGAGGATAAGGCATCATTAGACTCTGGGCTCGGGCTCGTACCCACTTGAGATAAGGCTCAAGAGGGATGAAGTTCTTGTGTCCCAGGGTCTTGCTATCAACCTTGTTGGGCCTCCCCCAAGCTCTGATGAATCTTTGGCGAAGTCCTTGCGCATCGTTGTCGAAGTCAAAAACTAGGTCAGGAATCAACATGTCGTGAGGGCCATCTCTTCGTGCATATCCAAATTGCCTCAAAGCTAGGCAAGGGTTGTAGGTGATACCTCCTCTGATTCCAAGTAAAGGAACATTAGGAAACTCTCCACAACGATCGACGATGATGATATTTTCTCTGGACCGAGAACACCAATGTACATCAGAGTGAGTAAGAGTCATCAACCGTTGGGACCACCTTGAGCCTTGGTCATTCTTCAAGACAGATTGTGGTAGGTGCGAAATAAACCACCTTGCAAGGAGAGGAGTACAGCACATGAGAACACCCCTCTTTCTCATTGTTCGTGTGTAAAATGAGTGAAGAATGTCCCCAAGCAATGTTGGTATTAGATTTCTGGATAAGAAGATTTTGACGGCGTTGACATCTACCAATTGGTCAGGGTTTGGGAACAAGACCAACCCATAGATAAGGAGTGCCACAATCTCTTCAAAGGCTTGTAGGTCCAATGAATTCCAACATTCTTGTGCCTTCTCAAACAAGAATTTTGCTAAGAAGCCTTTGACGCCACTTCTAGTTTCCCAATGCCCCTTGATGTCAGAAGGCTGTAGATGTAATGATCGAGCAATATCTTCATGCTTTGGTTCCTTTTCCGTACCGTTGAAAGGTAGTTGATTAAGGATAGGAATTCTCAAGATTTGAGAAAATTCCTCCAAAGTGGGTACCAACTGGTAGTCAGGGAAAGTGAAACAGTGGTGACGAGGGTCAAAGAACTGGAATAGCACCTTCATCATGTCTTCTTCAATGTTGGTGTTGACTAAGCTGGGCAGTCTACCATGTCTTTCACTGAAGGAAGAGCTTTCCGGAATCCTTGAGGTGAGCTCCTTGAGTTGAGGAGGGATTCTCACAAGGTTGACTTGGATGGTTTTTCTGCGAGGAATTTCCATGACCTACAAAACAAGAACAAAGATGAAGATCCAAACCCTTGAAATGGTTAGTGAATGCATATGATGCTTTATGATGTTTATGATGTATGCACAAACATATGTACAGGCAAATCACACCAAACCCTAGTTTCAGGCTTGCATGGGGTTTCATAGGTAAGTACCCTCTTGAGTGTTAGTTGGCTTAAAAACCTGTCCTATAAATAGTAACCGGGTTCTAAGGAGCTCAATATCACTGGATTGTTTTCATTGTTCATTGTTTTGGTTTAGCCACTTAACTAGCGACCAAAATATTCCAATAAAACAACCCTCAATGAGTGTAGTATCGAGTATCTACCAACTTCGGACTGCACCAAAGCCGGTCATCTCACTACCCCTAATAAAAGGCCAAGATGGTCAAGTAAGGTCCTAGGTTATTAGTGCTTAGTGACATCACTCAGCGGCCCCGTACTCTCCTTGATTGAACTCAAGGGTTACCGGTACTCACAAATATGTCGCACTAATATAGCTATTGCTTCGACCGTGTCGGTATACCCCGCACAGTTTCCACAACGTATTGCTATCTATGAATGTTTCCCAAAATCCGAGTGTAGGATTGCAAACCCAAACAAGAGAGCCAAGATATAAAGCAATCAAGACAAACAATTAGTCATGCAAGAGGGTGATCTAAGCCCTAAGGTTACTCCACTTTTAAAATTTTCCCCAGCAGAGTCGCCAGTTCTGTGATACGGTGGGAGAACTGACTATGGTTTTGCGTTTGTTTTCGCAAATGTTTCGGTTGAGCAAGAGTCGCCACCGACTTTTTATTTTATCCTAAGGAAAGGTTAAAAAGCACAGCAAAAACCTTTGAGATGTTTTCTTGGGTTCGGGGAGTATATTATAGAAAGGGAAGGTGTTAGCACCCTTTCTATCCATGGTTATCCATGGGCTCTTAGTTACTTGCTTAGATCAACTTGCCTTAATTTTCAATTGTTTGAAATGGTGCTTTGTGTGTGTGGGTTTGAAAATGTTTTTGAAAAGAGGCCAATGTGGTGGCAACCTTTGTAATGATCCATGTTGGGATGTATACAAAGATGTATGTCTTTTGAAAAGATTTTCATTTGTTTTTGAAAGTTTGTTTTGAAAGTGTTGTGAGGTGTAGTTTAGAAAACAGGCAAGTGTTTTGTTTTGCAAGTTTGATTCAAGTAACTAAGAGGTTGTCTACTCCTAAATTTCTCAAAGATTTCTTCTATGTTTTTAACCCTTCTAACAATTTTGTTCCACCATTGCATTTGGTGGACAATCTTGTGTTAGGATGTGAAAGGGACGGGCGCGGGTCATCGTTTAGACCATAATTGCAATGATGCCAAGTATCTTTAGGCAATGTTTTCTTTAAGGGACTTGATCATTTTTTAGGCAACTTTCGAAAGCGTCATCGAGGGACTATGATCATTTGATTGTGTTTGTTTTGCCCAATGAGACCTAACATGCAATATGGCCCATTTATTGAAGGCAACAAGTGGAATACCCTAGGGGTGCAAGTGTGATTTGTGTTGTCCATTTTCATACTTGTTTATCTTGAAATTAGGTCAAACTATTTTTGTTGTTTTTGATTCGCATACAAACCCTAATTCTAGCATGGTATATTTAGAAAGCAATAAAGTGCGAAAAATAAAGTCCTAAACTATTACAACACAATATATGGGAAGGGGGTACAAATGTTCAAATGGGGGTATTTTGACTAGGAATTTAAACCTAGACTATTACATCAAAATTGAATTATTTACAAGATATTTAGTATACAACAATTAAATAAAAATGGAATAAATATGCAAAAAATGTTTTTTATGTGTATGAAAAAAGGTATTTTTTATGTCAAATAAACAAAATAAAAAAAAAAGTATTATTTTTGGAGTTTTTATGCATTTAGGGCAAAAACCCTAATTTATTAAATAAAAGATATTAATTATTTAATATGTACAATATTTATTTATTATATACAAAAATAAAATAAAAATGAAGTATATTTGTCAAAAAGGTATTTTTAATATTAAATATTAATAAAAGTAAAAATGTGTATATTTTGTATTTTTTAACCTAAATATACTAATAAATATATATGTATTTGTATTATATGATAAATATATTAAATATGTGTAAAATATATAATATTTAATATTTACAAAAAAAAGTATTTTTGATATAAAATGTTTTCAAGAGAGAAAATAAAATAAAAATCAGAAATATAATAAGCTTGCATTATTTTTAGTATTTTTAAATAGAAGTGTTTATGTATTTATTTATGTACAAATATTATTTAAATGCCTAATAAATATGAAAATGGTGTAAAAAATATTTTTTATTTTTTTAATATTATAAGAAAAAATAAATAAGTCAGGAATAAAAAACAAAAGTCAAAAAATCATAAAAATAAGCAAA
Organism: Vicia faba; assembly: GCA_948472305.1. NCBI lineage: Eukaryota > Viridiplantae > Streptophyta > Magnoliopsida > Fabales > Fabaceae > Vicia > Vicia faba. The sequence goes on from OX451735.1 coordinate 11,530,060, forward strand.
ATGGGCCTAGGGGGTGTGTGTGTGAAAATGAGGTGTAAACAGAAATAACAAATCAAGCCCAGCCCAATGACCCAGTCATCTTCAACCTCCAGCATTTTTGTTCAAGAAAACACGCGTCTTCTATCTTCCAATTCCTTGATCTTTTGCCAAATCTTCCAACATGAAACCTGTAGAGCTTGAAGCCACGATTCCAGACATATAAAGAAATCAATCTAACTCTCAGAAATGAGAGAGAATTTCTTCTCCCCCAATTCCTGACCTAGTTTTTGTTCCATGTTCAGACATTAAATTCTCACAGCACACATAATATAAATGAAAACTAATTACATGGGCATGTTCAGGGCTATGAATGTGACATATTTTCTTCACAAACCTAAAGCTAACAATGCCTGGATAGAGAGATACGAGTTCATGAACTTACCTGTTCAGTTGAAGTTGTATCTGGTGATGGAGGTGTCTTCAATGCAAGGTGATGATTGGTACAGCTTCCTTGATGTCCAGGGATGTTGTTCCAAGTGTTACTTTGCTTTGAAACTAGCTGAATCGAGTTATAGAACTCCACCTGCAAAACAAAAAAATGAAAATGGTGATGTTGATTGGGAGTGTTACAGGTCGTGTTTGAGGTTTGGAATAGCTTCAAGGAATGTTGTGGGATGTGTTTGAAGTGGTTTTAGCAAGAATGCATGAAAGGTTTGAGCTATGGAACCCAATCTGCAGCAGATGCTCTGTTTGGGCAGTTTGAGGGTGATTCTGTGTTTTAGAAGGCAATGGAGGTGGTTCACTCGTGTTCTAGCTCAGTTAGGATGTCTTGAAAGTGTACAAAGTCTTTGCTTAAGGCTTGGTTTACAGGAATGATAGTTATGTTATGTTATGCTAGCTTTCTTCTTACTTAAGCAACAAAAGGCCACTTGAGTTTTTAGACAGGTAGAGGCCCCCCTAATGTGCTGCAAACCTTGGCATTGATCAGTGTAATTAGTCTAATAACTTGTGCCAAGAGGATATGCAATGTACTTGCTTGGATTGCCAATTGACATAAAGTTCCACTTTTGCAAAAATGGCCATTATGCTTTTTCTACTTTGGGACTAAACCTCTATGCAATGCTTGAACACATAAAATATGGTCTTGGCACAATGAGTTTGCATTAAATTTATGAGTGCAAAAGGGATTTAGGGCCTGTAATCAAGAAATGCAAGCTGAGTTCAAAATTGCCTAAGTGTATGGACATGTAATTTGGTCATGAACAAAGTGAGTTTTTCCCATATTGCCAAATTCGATTCTCTCTAACCATGAGGTTGTTTGATGAGTTCTTGGACATTTTGGAAAGCTTGGAATGTGTACTACAATCCATCTTTGAAATGAAAATTGAAATTCCAAGTGGAAGTATGTGAAAAATGGTCTTGAAGTTAGGTAAAAACCTTGCCTAAAATAGGTCAAATTTTCTCTAAGTTAAGAATGGTTTGGTACCCTTGTTCCAAAAATTGTAACTTGAGATACAAGCTTATTTTGAGGAAACTTTGTGAATCAAAGTTTTAGATTTTGCAATAGGCTACAACTTTCATGTTTTGACTTTTGCTTGAATCCAAATGAATCTTGGTGAGAAAGTGGGGCAAAGTTAGGAAAAAATTAGGGTTTTTCATAACTTAGAAAAATTCTAAGTTATGAAAAATCTTCATTTCAAACCCTAATTTGCAATTCTTGATTTCTTGATGAACAAGTTTCATGATTTGGCATGTTTTGATGAAAAATGAATCTTGACACTTGATTTTGACCAAAAAGTCAAAGTTTGACTTTTTAGTATACAGTCAAAATTGATCAATGGACTTGGAAATTCAACTGTCAATCTTGTGTATTTGGGATCTTTTGAACTTGTTGAGCATGCCAAGACAATTCCATGGGGTCCTTGAGTCCATATGTGAGCTTGATTTGCCATTGGTTAGGTCAAACAGTCAAAAAATGCCTTTGTGCAGTCAAAACCCTAAAAATGACCATTTTGCCCTTTTGGTGATCTGATCAAATTTCTTGTGGAATTGTGATCCAAACTTGATCAAATGGTCCATGTGAGTTCATAATTTTGATGTGGGTCAATTTTCATGAGATTTGACTGTCAATTGGCCACAGTTGACTTTTTCCCCAATACAGTTGATTTCTAGGTCAACTGTCCAATTGACTGGGCAAAATTTGGAATCAAGACTTGAAACTTGGTATGGATAAACTTGGGAGTCCAACATGAGGCATGAAAGTCATCTTAGGCATTTTCGGTCAAAGTATCTTTGTGCAAACACAAACCCTAATTTGGGTCAACAGTGCAAGGAGAAGTCTTGAGCAGAGGAAACCCTAACTGGATCTTGAGCTCCAAGGGTTTTGTGATGAGAAAATGTTGAGGAAATGGGAGGGCAAATTTTGGGGTACAACAGCATCTACAAGACCATCTCCAACAAGATTCTGTCACTTCTCTAAATGGCATCTTTAAGTCCATTCCTTCTACCATCGTATCGCCGAGTGCAAATTTCTAGGCACTCTAGTGTCCAATCATCTTTCACCTTCGAGTCACGAATGGCAAAGCTCGCCAATCTAACTCTTCAGGTTTAAGAAGATTGAATAGGGGCAGCTTTTGTACCTCAAAATTTTCCCTCTCATTTATCAAAACTTTTCTCACAATATCTCTTTGACTCAAGACTGGATTAGGCTTTGGTCAGCTCAAGACATCTCATCATGCACTGATGACCCAAATTTAGGGTTTGAGTTTGCACAAGGATTCTTGGACTATCAATGCTTCATGTGACTTTCAAACATCATTATGGACCCCTAAGTTTACTCATGATAAGTTTCAAGCCTTGAACCACATTTTTGATCAGTCAATTGGACAATTGACCTAAAAATCAGATGTATTGGGGAAAAAGTCAACCATGGCCAATTTACAGCCAAACTTCATAATTTTTTATCCACATAAACATTTTAGACTCATATGTATCATTTGATCAAGTTTGGATCACAATTCCTCAAGAAATTTGATCAAATCATCAAAAGGGCAAAATGGTCAAAATTAGGGTTTTGACTGAGGAAGGGAAATTTCTGATCTTTGACCTAGCAAATGACCAATTGAGTTAAAGCATGATTTCAAGGGTTCATTTGTATCATCTTGACCTAATTACATGTTTCAAAACATTTCAATTTCATTGGATTGACAGATGAAATTTGCAGTCAACTTATCAAAAGTCAACTGTACACTGAAAAGTCAAACTTTGACTTTTTGGTCAAAATTAAGTGCCAAGGGTCACAATTCATCAAGACATGTCAAAATGTGAAGCTTGGTCATCAAGAAATCAAGGATTGAAGATTAGGGTTTAAAATTGAAAATTTTCTTAACTTAGAAATTTTTCTAAGTATAGAAAATTTCTTATTTTTTTCTCAACTTTAGGCCATTTTTTTTACCATGATACAAGATGATTCAAAGGAAGTTCCCAACATGAAAGTTGTAGAAATCCATGAAATTTAAAACTTTTCTTCACACACTTTTCCCTAAAGATTCTTGGATCTCAAGATATTAATTTATGAATACATGCTCATGAACTAAATAACTTAGTAAATTTTTTGCCCTAATTTAGGCAGGTTTTGGACCCAACTTCATGGCGATTTTTCACCTAGTTCCAAGAGGAGTCTTGAAATGCATTTCAAAGATGAGTTATAAATCACATTGCAAGTTTTACAAAATGTCCAATAACTCCTCAAGATCATTTTTGAGATGGGATAATCAAAGAGATGAAGTTGGCAATTTCTCACTTTTGATTCAAGTCATTTCATGAAGAACAAAGTTCCAATCAGTACCTATGCTTCCTAATACATGCTTTACAGGTCCTAAAATTGTTTCTTACTCCATAATTTAATGCTTACTAAGTTGACAAAGCTTTAATCCAAGCCTTAGAGCCATTACCCAAGTTGTAATTCCATAAATGCCATAAAGTGGCCATTGCCATTTTGAAAAAGCTCCACTTTTGCAAACTTTACAAATCTTGAGCATTGAACATGTCTCCTTTGCACATACAAGTACCACAGACATAAGGCAACTTGTATAGAACAGATAGCAACCCTAAACAAGCCAGTACAAGCAGGTAAGGCCTTGTCCCTTCACTTTGCTTCAAAAGCAAGAAAGTGTGCAAAAAGGTGGGAACTTAGAAATCTGTTGGAGAGCTGACTTTAAACTGATTCCATACTAATATACAAACACATTGAAGCATAACACACGATCACTAGAAGCCTGAAACACTCCCAAACTCCTTTTCATCAAAAAACTGTCAAAACTTGCAGTTTTGCATAAGCATAACAATCTCTCATTTGGCTTGTGCATTTCAAGTATTACCCATCAAAACACCTTACCTACTTGATATCTAACTGATCCAGACCCTCATCCCTGTACTGTAACCCCTTCTCCATCATCTGCCATTTTTGTTTTCAAAGCTTGTAGGTTGACTTGGATAGAGAGTTCCAGACACTTTCAAAGCAAGGCAAGGGTTGGAACACACTCAGGGAGGTTTAAGCAAGCTCAAGAAATCATCAGGCCTTCATAAAACTCACTCCAACTCCATCCACAATTTCAACTGAAAGAGGTAAAAATCTCAACTTCTATCTCTTCATACAGACATCCATTGGCCACGATTTGTGAATAAACAATGTAGACCTCATTGCCACGGAGCCGTACATATACATATCTTGGATTTATTTGCCCTGAGTTGATAGAATTTTGAACATGAAGTTCCTGAAAAAATTAGGTTTAAATTTAGGGCTTTTAAAATTCATTCTGATCTTTGATTGTTAGCTTACATGATTTATATGGTTCGAATCGTGAGGCAAAATGCTACAACATTCATGTTATGAGTTTTCATTTTCATGGAGAAATGAGAAAGTTACAGAGCATCTGGCTGGCTAGAGGAAGAAGACAAAGTACAGGGCAAGGGCTTTGTTTGTGTTATGTTATTTTTGTTTCACATTAATCAACGGATATATGGCCACCCCAGTGGCAAGGTAGCGCGCTGGTGAGACCCATGTCCTGGGTTCGAACCTTGGCGCTACCTTTTGCTTTTTCACATTTTTTTCCATTTTCAATTTTGACTTGTTTTTGCAGGAATTGGGCCTCCACGTCGGGCTTAGTTTTTTTCATACATTCACCATCTTATTGACCAGTACACCCCCCTGGCCCAACTATTTGCATTTATTTATTTATTTATTTTCATTTTCATTTTTATTTTGAAAATATTTCTTTAATACCTAAAAATCGTAAAAAATATGAAATGTGATAATTTTGCATTTGTTTATTTTATTTTTCATTTTCACATTAAAATATATATTTTTATTAAACTATATATTAATTCTTTTTCTTGAATAAACTTGTTAACTTAAATAAAATAGGTTTAGTTTAATTTGTTTTATTTTCTTTTCATTTCATACTTGTAAAATGTTTATTTTGGCATATATAAAAAACTAAATGTTTTTATAAAATATTATTTATTATTTTATACAAAAAATACACAATAATAATGTATACACGAACTTTATTTTCTTTCAAAATAGAAATTAGGGTTAAACCTTTTTTAAGAATTAATTTCTTTTCCTTATATTTTTAGGATTAGATTAAATTTTTCTTTTCATACAAAAAACAAAACAAAATCTTTTTCTTGCATGTACATAATATTGCATATTTAAATATTGTATATTGTTTATTCTAATATTCGTACAAATTAGATTTGGTTGTAATAATTTATTTAGATTTTACATTCTTGCAAATCTCCATTCAAATTTGTATTCCCCCATCCCCACAAAGTTTTTGTAATAGCTTAGTAATCTTTACATTATGCAATTTACCGCTTTACATGCCATGTTAGTAATTAGGGTTTGTATGGTAAGATCAATACAAAGCAAATAGAAAACCCTAAATGCAAGATAAAATCAAAGCATGAAAATAATACACTTTCACACAAGCGTCCTTAGGGTTTCTCCACTTGGTTGCCTTACATAAAAAAATAGCCATATTACGCCTGCGAAGTATCTTGGTAAAACAAACAAATATAAGATCATAGTCCCTCGATGACGCTATTCAAGGTTGCCTTACAAAATGATCTTGGTCCCTCAAAAATGCCAAGATACTTTGCAAACATTACTAATCATGGTTATACGATGACCCACACTCATCCCGTTTACATCCAAAGATAGGGTTGCTTACCAAATCAATGGTAAGACAACAATGTCAAAGGAATAGAAAGTGCATAAGAAAGACATTTTGAGTAGGTAGATTATTCCTAGTTACTTGCTCTATCTTCGAACAAATATCCTTGCTATTTTCCAAAATAAACACCACATATTTTAAAAAAACATCTTACAAACATTGAAAACATTTTATAAAGAGAAACATCTTTGTATACATTCTTACGAACGAGAATCATTACAAAGATTGCCTAAACAAATGTCCTCTTTTACAAAATACTTTCAAAAACCACACAAAGCACAATTTCAAACAAAAAGTAAGTGATCTAGCAAGTAGCTAAGAGCCCATGGAAAACCATGGATGAAAAGGGTGTTAATACCTTCCCTTTTCATAATCTACCCCCCGAACTCAAGAAAACATCTCAAAGGTCTTTCCTGTGCTTTTTCACCTTTCCTTTTGGATAAAAGAAAAGTCGTTGGTGACTCTTACTAACCGCAACATTTGCGATAAAACGCAAAACCCTCAAGTCAGTTCTTCCACCGTATCACACACCCCGTCATATTTTGCAAACAACGGCACTTTGAACTTCGGTAGGATCACAATTCCCGACACTAGTCCCAATTCTTCAAAGTCTAGACCTGGTACCCTTTGTATTTGCATAGCATTCAAATGCTCTTCAAGATGTCTGTACTTATCATCAGCTGGAGGATACTATTCCTCGGAGTAGTCTTCCTCTTCTTCCTCCTCTTCATATTCTGACGGAACCGCTGTTTCCTTTCCTTTTCCTTCTCCTCATCAGATGTTGTTGCGAAATTCAAAGTTCTTCTAGTTTGTCCTTGAAACCTTCTCCCCATGATTACAACACCAGTTGGTCTCTTCTCTTTCTTCTTCTTCTCTTTGGCCAACAGAGTCTTCAACTCCTCTTGTCCTTTGGCCAGAGTTGTGAGTAACTGTTGAAACTGGGTGTTTTGAGCTTGAAGGTCTTTGACTGTCTGTTCAAGATCCATCTTACTGAAATAAATAGTAGAGAGATGAGGAAACTCGTTGCAAAAGACCTATTTATGTCATGATGAATGATATGTGCATATGTAATGTTTTCAAGGATTTTAAAAGATTCAAGTTCGTTTTAGACAAAAAGAAACACACGTTATATTAATAAGATAGAGTTTGAGTACATCAATGCCCCTTGGGATAAATAATACAAAACTCTAAGATAAAAAAGTAGTGCGCATCCTCTTTTCAATGTAAGCATTTAGAGTTTGCTCCTCATTAAGTAGCCTAGTGAGTTCCAAAACCTTCTTCTCGCTTGCGTAGCATTGGGCTTCGAAAGTATCTCTCTCTACTTTGAGTTGTATCCAATCCCTTTGTAGGTCTTCAAGAGATGTGAGCATGTCAGGATGTAGAATAGTGTATGGAACTTCTCCTTCCTTAACAGGCTCAATGATCACCGGGAGAATGGAAGGATAAGGCATTATAAGACTTTGAGCGCGGGTTCGTACCCACTTGAGGTAAGGCTCAAGAGGGATGGAATTCTTCTGTCCCAAAGTCTTGCTATCCATCTTGTTTAGCATCCTCCAAGCTCGGATGAATCTCTGGCGAAGACCTTGATCGTCGTTGTCGTAGTTGAGAGAATTCTTCCAAAGTAGGCACAAGCTGATAGTCGGGAAATGTGAAGGAATGGTGCAAAGGATCAAAGAACTGGAAGAGCACCTTCATCATATCCTCATCTGTGTTGGAGGTGACGAAGTTGAGTAGATGACCATACCTCTCGGTGAATGGATAATTCTCATGGATCCTTGAAACTAGCTCCTTGAGTTGTGGAGGAATTCTTACAAGGTTGACTTGGATAGTTTTCCTGCGAAGTGAATCCATATCCTACAAAACAAGAACAAAGATGAATCTCCAAAATCCTTGAAATGGTTAGCGAATTCATATGATCTTCATGATGTCCATGATGTTATGCACAAGTATGTATATTCAAGCAAAACAAACAAGTTCTTAGTTTAGGCTTGCATGGGGTTTTATAGGTAAGTACCCTCTTGAAGTTTAGTTGGCTCAAACCTGTCCTAATAATAGTAACCGGTTTCTAAGGAGCTCAATATCACCAGATTGTTTCCTTGGTCATTGTTTCAGCTCAAGCCTCTTTAATGGCGACCTAAATATCCCAAGAAACCAACCCTCAATGAGTGTAGTATCGAGTATCTACCAACTTCGGACTGCACCAAAGCCGGTCATCTCACTACATCCTAAAGGCCAAGTTGGTCAAGTAAAGGGTTCTAGAAGTTCATTAGTGCTTCATGACATCACTCAGTGGCCCCGTATTCTCTATGATTAACTCAAAGGCTACCGGTACCCATAAATATGTCACACTAACATAGCTATTGCTTAGACCATGTCGATATACCCCGCACAGTTTCCACAACGTATTGCTATTTACCTATAATGTATCTGAAATCCGGGTAGAGGATATCAAATCCAAACAAAGAACCATAATGTAAAGCAAACAAGTCAAACAAGGTAAGAAAATAAATGTGATCTAGACCTAAGGTAACCCCGCTTTTAGAGTAATCCTCAGCAGAGTCGCCAGTTCTGTGATACGGTAGGAGAACTGACTTGAGGATTTTGCGTTTTATCGCAAATGTTGTGTGTTGTACCCCAAAATTTGCCCTCGCGCTTTTCCACAAGAAATCTCAGCTTCAAACATTTCCTGACTTCTCAAACTGGCTCAAGAATCGGACAAACGGACTTTTCTTGACAGTCAATCAAATTAGGGTTTTTTCTGATTTTCAGAGCTCTGAATTGTTTCATACAGTGGGCTTAGGGTTTAGTTGATTTTTGGTTTAATTTTGATCAAGCAAGCGTGATTTGGCATTTAATCGGGAATTAGGGTTTTATGGGCATATTCTCAGAAGAATTTAAATTCCATAGCACTTTGCGGTTTATTTCAAGATTCGGATTAAAATGCGCGTTATCTTGGTTTAATCAGTAAAAGAGACGGTGGTTTGAATTCAGTACGTTTTGATTGGGCCAATCAGATACAAGATGCAGTTTTGAATTCACAGTGTTTATGCGTTTGATCAGTCTATTTGGATTGACTGCTGCTTTGCTTTGGACGTTGGATAGGACAGGCTTAATTGACCAATATTGTTTTATTTAAGTTATTCATTATTCTAAAATTGAATGATTGAATTTATTTTTCAATTGTTTTAATTCTAAGAATTTTAAATAAATAAATAAACAATAAAGAAATTAGAATTAATTGGATAATTTAAACTTTTATTGATATTTGAATTATTTGTACAAATTGTTGTTTATTACAGACAATAATTTACATTTAATTTAAATATTACATAGAATGAAAAAACTATCCTATTTTCTAAATATTCTTCATTCTTCACTCCGCTCCGGTATTCCATTTTTTATCTGCAAAAAGGACAAGAAAAGTCAGAAAGCGTTAAATTGGAAAAGACAGTTAAAAAGTGCTCATCATTAGGGGCCACTGACTGGGATCAGTTTACCCTCTCTGCGAATCACGGGATTTCTCCCGGTTCACAGAGAGGGAAGAATTCCATATTTTATTTCATGAAATGCAAATGTCAAAAAATGCATAAGTTACAAATTCAAGACTGCATAGAACCTCAGCTTCCAATTCAAACTGAATTTCAAAACTTCCCATTCAAAACTAAACTGAAAGTCCAATGCCAAAGATATCAAAGAAAAGCAAAAAAGGGAATGTACTGTCAAAGCAGAAAATCTATCCAAACTGTCAAAAGAGAGATAAAGGAGATGCAAAATGTGTTATGCAAGCTAAACAGTCTTAACTCATCATTTCCCATCCAGGGCCCCTTTAGAAAAGTACAACATAAATTATATAAAAATTCTTTGCTGTACTGAAAAGAGAGAAGAAAAAGAGATAAAGCAGTAGGCAGGGATTAGGCACAGTTCAGCAGCAGTCCAGCATAGCAGGTTAGAAAAAAGATTATACAAAAGCCAACTCAACTCAGCATAGCAGTTCAGAAGACAGTTCAGCAAGATAGCAAGAGAGAGATATACAAAATCAAAAGAGCCAACTCAGTTCACAGCAGACAGTAGGAAGGAGAGAAGATAGCAAAAGAAAGAAATATACCACTCAGTGGAGCCTAAGCAAGAGGAGATACAAAAATCAGAAAATAACAAACTGAGTTGGGCAGTAAGCACAGGCCAGAAGTGAGGAGATAGAAAAGATATAGAACCTGTCAAGGCCTCAACCTTCAGGCACATAACTAAAAATGCCACAACCTTCCTAAATCAAAGAACACCACTACTGTCAAACCAAAACCACCAATAACCTCACCATACCTGCAAACTGATCAAAACCATACTTGCAAACTGATCAAACTAAAGCCATCAAACACAACAAAAACTCAGGACCTGCCTACATACTGTCAATAACCAAATATTATCCAAACCAATCCGCAAACCCATAACATAAACATACTGAACCTGTCAAAGTTTAAATCTCAAACAACCATAATCTTCAAGGTCCAAACTTGCCTCACCATAACTGCCAAAGCCAAGCAAACCTAAACATATGAACAAACCACTATGCTGTCAAACTGAACCATGCTAAGTTACTGTCAACACCAACCTCCAACCTTGTCAAGTAAAACAACCTAACATAAGCAAAGCTGCTGTACCAACCTTAGCCTCGAAAACACGAAACCAATCCCTAAGCCCTCAGTACAAGCATCATTGGGCATTAAATCTCAAAAATACATAGCATCCACCATTCAAGGCAATAACTGTTCAAAATCGTTCAAAAAAAAGCATTCAACAATTCAAAAGGGACGAAGGTGGAAGAGGTAAAGATTCAAGGCAACTGAGACCCTCAGACCTTTGAGGTCATCACAGGGCAACAAGAGAAGAAGAGAGCAAATCATCTCAGGCAACAACAATAAGCATCAGTGATATAGAAGAAGAGGTAAAGAAGTACATATAAGAGGTTTTCAGTATAAATCATCATAAAACCTTTCACAGCAAGAGGTAAGAACGAAGATACCAGGGACATCAAGTTCATCAGCATCGCGTTTTTCCTCTTCAAGCATCAAAGCCTCCAGGCGCCCTCACCTTCCTTCCTCCTCTTCCAGGTAGTATTCACCCTCATCTTTTTCTTTCATCATGCTTCAAACAAATTATGGTAATAAGAATAGAGATCAGAAACGAACATGAAATCACGACATGCAAACAAACCCTAACAAAATTAAGATTGAGATTCATTACCTAATTTCCGACACCTTAACATTGCCAATGGAGGGAAGAAGGAGGCATGGGCGCCGATGGCTTAGGCGAAGAAGACCACTTTCTGCATCTATGGAAACGGAGAAGACAAACGGCGCCGCTGTCAAGCCCTAATTTTCGTTCTGAAAACAAAACGCCTAACCCTAATTTTGGTTCCAGATCCACGGGCCTGATCCGTTCCTAATTATTCAAAGCCCATTAACACACTAACCTTTTCTTTCTTTTACTTCCTGAACAATACTTACTTCCTCTTTTTATAAAATACTAACCATTCTCTTTATTTTATAAAAGCAATATTTTTATTCCTTGAAAAAATACTAACTTAATTAAAATGCTTTTTTATTATCATAAGGTTAAGACATTTTTTAGAACATTCATTTTGTACATATCATATAAATTAAATTTGAAAACATTTTCTTTTAATTAATACACATTTGTATATAAAATAAATAAAATACTTTTTATACACAATTAACTTAAAAACATTTTTTGAAATACATTTGTATATATTATCTTTTCTTTTTTTTCATACATAACAATTACATACATTTTTTTTCTCTAATATTAAACTCACAAACATTAGACTAAAATACTTTCCAATTAATTTCCAAACATTTAATCAAAACACCTTCATTTTTCTTTTGTACATAATTAAACATACAAAAATCAAGATTCATTTAAAATACATTTCTCTAGGTCAAACCCTAATACGCTTCAACTTCACATTATCGCACTTGTACATAATTACACAATTCACATACATATACACTTGTACACTTACGCAACACATTACCCTATACACATGTTTATCTTACATTTATATTTGATATTCATTTTGATCGCACATTCGATTTGGTTGTAAATTATGGGATACTACAAGTCCCATCCTCTTGTACATTTACACCCCCACTCCCGGATATTATTTTGTAATAGCGTAGATTCACATTCCGCAATTTATAGTTTTCAATTATGCCATGGTTAGACCTAGGGTTTGTATGTACATAAAATCAAACGCTAGATAACCTAATACAAGACAAATACATGTAATCAATACACAATCACACTTGCACCCCCTAGGGTAATCCCACATGTTGCCTTCCAAAATGGGCCATGCTTGCACGTCGAGTATCTTTGGCAAAACAAAATCAAATGATCATAAGTCCCTCGATGACGCTTTCGAAAGTTGCCTAAACGGAATGATCATAGTCCCTTCAAAGCAAATTGCCAAAGACACTTGGCACCATTGCATTCATGGTCCATACGATGACCCGCGCCTGTCCCGAATAAACTTCCTAAACGCAAGATTGTCTACCAATTTCAATGGTAGAACAAAATTGTAAAAGGGGTTAGAACATGACAAAAACCTTTGAGTACAATAGGGTAGACAAAACTCTTAGTTACTTGAGATCAAACTTGCAAAAAACACTTGCCTTCTTTTCAAAAACCACAATCCACAATACTTTCAAAAAATCAACTTTTCAAACCTTTGAAACATCTTTTCGAAAAGATATACGCCTTTGTAAAACATTCGAGTAAAGAATTATTACAAGGTTAGCCTAAGACAAGGCGTCTTCTTCAAAAACATTTTCAAAAGCACCCATACACGCACCATTTTCAAAGCAATCGAAAAACAAGGCAAGTGATCTAAAAAAAAACCAAGTAACTAAGAGCCCATGGATAACCATGGATGAAAAGGGTGCTAATACCTTCCCTTTTCATAATCTACCCCCCGAACCCACGAAACATCTCAAAAGGTTTTTGCTGTGCTTTTTTTTAACCTTTCCTTTAGGATAAAATAAAAAGTCGGTGGCGACTCTTGCTAACCGCACAAGTGCGAATACGAACGCAAAACACTAAGTCAGTTCTCCCACCGTATCACAGAACTGGCGACTCTGCTGGGGAATGGTTTTTTTAAGTGGGGTTACCTTAGGGTTTAGATCACCTTTACTTTCAATTGATTGCTTTGTTTGCTTTACATTTGTGGGCTTTGTATCGGAGTTTTTATAGATCCTAACCCGGATCTGGGGAAACCCTTTTAGGTAGCAACAAGGCTGTGAGGGAACTGTGCGGGGTATACCGACATGGTTGAAGCAGTCTGCTACGTTGATGTGGCACTTTGGTGTGTACCGGTAACCCTTGAGTTCAGTCAAGGAGAGTACGGGGCCGCCGCGTGGTGTCGTAAAGCATCAACTGACCATAGAACCTTAATTGACCATCCTAGCCTTTTTAGGGTAGTGAGATAACTGACTTTGGTGCAGTCCGAGGTTGGTTGATACTCGATACTACGCTCAATTGAGGGTTGCTTTCCTGGAATATTTCGGTCGCCAGTTCAGTGGCTAAATCGAAACGATGAACAATGAAAGCAATCCAGTGATATTGGGACCTCTAGAACCCGGTTACTTTTGATAGGACAGGTTTTAACCAACAAACTGAAAGAGGGTAGCACCTGAACCTCATGCAAGCCTAAACTTAAGGCCTTGTGTGCTTTGTGTGAATATTGTTTGCCTGTATATACACTTACTTGCTTGTGCATACATGTACATAACATCATGACATCATACCATAGCATTTTAGCATTTTCAATAACCATTTCAAGGAGCTCGAGGGTTCTGTTGATGCAGGGTTACGTTGAACCAGACATCTATCAAGGGGCAAGAGGTCTCTCCTCTAACCAATCCAGTCAAAGTTCAAGTACAACAACTTGAATCAGTGGCTATGACCCACTTGACATGGTGAGCTTGATTCTCGTGGAAAGACATCCACCAACACAAAGCTCTCCAAACAAAGATCGAGAACAACAACTTGAATCAGTGGCTATGACCCCCTTGACATGGTGAGCTTGATTCTCGTGGAAGGACGTCCACCGATGCAGAGATCTCCAATCCAAGAGCAAAGTTCGACCTCTAACATTCTCTTGTGTTTACCCCAAGAGATCCTTGAAAGCATACATCCACATGTCATGCATTTCATTTTAACAATCTTTTCTTTTCCAGGTTTCCTTACTCTCCTACTGTTTATTTCAGTAAGAGATGGCTCTAGAACAGACTCTCCAGGGCCTCCAAGCCCAAAGCGCTCAACTTCAAGAGATGTTCTTGAACCTATCCAAGGGGCAAGAAGAGGTCAAAACGCTCCTCGCCAGGGGCATGATCGTGGGAAGTCCTAGGAATGACAGAGGTGACCAGTGGGAGCTACACATTGAAGTAGCCATATTGAAAAGAGAGCTGGCGAGTCAGAGGGCTCTCATCCAAGACTTGGCTCAAAAACAAGAAAAGCTCGGGGTTCTCGTCAACCAACTGCTTCGGAACAACCAACTGGGGCAGACATCTAAGGTTGAAAAGAAAGTCACCGCTCAACCTCCTTCCACTCAAGAGGACAAAGGGAAGGCTCCTTTGCATGCTTCCGGGTCACAAGCCCATCAACAACCTCGCCAGCATCAACAGGGAAATCGGCGCAAGCAAAATGTACCTGGGAGACATTTCTCTGAGACTGAGATACCATCGTCCTTCATACTAAAGCGCCTGTTGGAGGTCAACCTACTTACTCTAAAGGATCCTCCCCGGAATCCCAACACTTCCGCTCCTACCTATCATCCCAATAGGAGGTGTGCCTACCACTCCTATGGTCCTGGGCATGACACTGACGACTGTTGGGCCTTGAAGAACAAGATTCAAGATCTGATTGACATTGGGGTGCTGGAATTCATGCCAGACGGCGAGATGAAGATCTTCCGTTAAAGGGTTCTCCGCTTGAAGTGACGAAGCTCGAATTGAGAGACTTTTGCTTCTTTTTGAATTTTTCAAAGTTGTAATTTCTTTTGCTGTCAAACAATTATCTGTTGATGTTAAACTCTGTTTTCATTAATGCATTGCATATGTTTGTCTTGAATTCATCCATTCGTTTCACTACTCTTATGCTTTTCTTTATGATATTTGACTCTTGGTAAAAAGTTGCAAGCCTTTAGAGGGAGGATGACGAAACAATACCGTGATCTTATACAGTATGCTTTTAGACAGACCTTGCTGATGATGTACAGGCATTTCTTTCAATTCCTAAACACTGGAGTTATAAGGAAGTTAATCCCTAGTCAACCCCTTCGAGCCAAAGAAGTAGGAGTTTTCTGTTCTAAACAATCAAAACCTTTGATATAAACCTGGGGCAGGGTAGTATCTCAATTAATTCAAAAAAAAAGTGCGCATTGAAGTTGCAAACTCTCGGTTCGTAACACAACGAACGACATCAAAAGAGAAAGCATTCCTTTGGAATCAAAAGACCAGGGTGGTTCCCTATCACATAGACAGTCAATCTCTCAAAAGAGAAAAGCCCATCAAGCCAAAACCTATGAAGGAGGCTTAAGAAAGTTGGGGCATCCCGCTGACAGTAATCCCGAAAACGGTAACCGTCAGGCAAAAGTTAGGGATAACAAATCAAAATCAAAATAGTGAGGTCATTACAAAACCCTCAACAACATGAAAAGTGTTGAAAAAAGAAAAAGGAGATGATGATTGTCTCCCAAAAATTCAAACTGGTGAACCATCGCCCAAAAGTCGTTCCAAACTCAAAACAGAGTGCGACGCACAATTAACTGAGCTTAGGTTGAAGGACATCACGAAGAGCGGGTGGGTACAAATATACTTTGAGCCTTTATCCTTTGTTTCTTAAACCGTGAACCAGGCCACGTTACAACCCTCCAAAAGTCCTAATTGAAGCATGGGTTAGTTCGAAAGCGTACTGTTACAAAAGGTATCCTGACTCCTGTAGGGCTTTGCTCTAAATCCTGTGTTAACTTGTCTTATGAAAAGTTTTTCTGCTAAAAACGCATTTTTTAAAAAAAACTTCGAGACAAACATAAACTTTGCATTATTCGAATATCATTGTCTGCATTTAATCCTTTGTGTTTGACAGCGAAGAAATTCATACAGCGAATGTTCGGAGGAACGAAAACTCTCTCAATGAGCAAAATCACTTCAAGAGGATAACACTTCCATCAAATCTCCTATCAACAAGGGGCATGACATAGCACAATTCAATTAACCTGGGGCAGTCCAGTCAAGGTCCAACAGATCTTTCAAAGTTCAGTTAACCTGGGGCAGTCCAGTCAAGATTTCAAGAAATCTCTCCGTATGCAGAGTAATCTGGTTCAAGACTCCCTCATCACCACTTGGGGCATTCGAATGTCAAAAGTGTTCAAAACCCGATGCAGTTTTACACAAGCTCATAATCAGGAAACCCTACACCGGTTCCACTTCAAGATTTCTGAAAACAGTTCACGGGTTCTCCAAGTAAACGGATGTTAACCTATCACTTGTTCAGATTCTTCCCAAGACTTCTGAAAACAGTTCATGGATTCTTCCCAAGTAACGGATGTTAATCTATCAGCTTGTTCAGATGCACCTTTGAATTCAGAAGCCTCCCAACAACGGATGCTGCTCTTTACTGATTCAACTTCAAGATTTCTGAAAACAGTTCACGGGTTCTCCAAGTAAACGGATGTTAACCTATCACTTGTTCAGATTCTTCCCAAGACTTCTGAAAACAGTTCATGGATTCTTCCCAAGTAACGGATGTTAATCTATCAGCTTGTTCAGATGCACCTTTGAATTCAGAAGCCTCCCAACAACGGATGCTGCTCTTTACTGATTCAACTTCAAGATTTCTGAAAACAGTTCACGGGTTCTCCAAGTAAACGGATGTTAACCTATCACTTGTTCAGATTCTTCCCAAGACTTCTGAAAACAGTTCATGGATTCTTCCCAAGTAACGGATGTTAATCTATCAGCTTGTTCAGATGCACCTTTGAATTCAGAAGCCTCCCAACAACGGATGCTGCTCTTTACTGATTCAACTTCAAGATTTCTGAAAACAGTTCACGGGTTCTCCAAGTAAACGGATGTTAACCTATCACTTGTTCAGATTCTTCCCAAGACTTCTGAAAACAGTTCATGGATTCTTCCCAAGTAACGGATGTTAATCTATCAGCTTGTTCAGATGCACCTTTGAATTCAGAAGCCTCCCAACAACGGATGCTGCTCTTTACTGATTCAACTTCAAGATTTCTGAAAACAGTTCACGGGTTCTCCAAGTAAACAGATGTTAACCTATCACTTGTTCAGATTCTTCCCAAGACTTCTGAAAACAGTTCATGGATTCTTCCCAAGTAACGGATGTTAATCTATCAGCTTGTTCAGATGCACCTTTGAATTCAGAAGCCTCCCAACAACGGATGCTGCTCTTTACTGATTCAACTTCAAGATTTCTGAAAACAGTTCACGGGTTCTCCAAGTAAACGGATGTTAACCTATCACTTGTTCAGATTCTTCCCAAGACTTCTGAAAACAGTTCATGGATTCTTCCCAAGTAACGGATGTTAATCTATCAGCTTGTTCAGATGCACCTTTGAATTCAGAAGCCTCCCAACAACGGATGCTACTCTATTACTGATTCAACTTCAAGATTTCTGAAAACAGTTCACGGGTTCTCCAAGTAAACGGATGTTAACCTATCACTTGTTCAGATTCTTCCCAAGACTTCTGAAAACAGTTCATGGATTCTTCCCAAGTAACGGATGTTAATCTATCAGCTTGTTCAGATGCACCTTTGAATTCAGACGCTTCCCAACAACGGATATTGTTCTATTGCTGATTCAACCTCAAGATTTCTGAAAATAGCTCACGGGTTCTCCAAGTAAACGGATGTTAACCTATCACTTGTTCAGATTCTTCTCAAAACTAACCACCACGGAAGATCGCGCTCGCCAAGATTCTTCCTATCCCCAGCCAGGGAATCCCCCGGAATTCAATTTCCTCAGAGTTTAAGCTTCAGTATCCCCAGCAAAGCCAGACTTTTAAATCTTCTCCCCATAGAGTTTTGGAAGGACAAATCTTGAGTTCCCCAGTGAAGTCTCCAAGAGTTGCTTCCCATCAAGCCGAAGATTCTCAATCTGGTCTCCCCGGCATGAGTCCACTAGTTTGGGACTCCCCAGTAGAGGTCATCAGGAATTCTCTTCCCCAGTGACGGACAAGGATTTATTTTCCCCGGCAGCAGTCAAGACGCTTTTATCTTCAGCCATCTCGGATTCATGTATCCTCGGCAGGATTAGCTCATCAGCTTACAAGCGCATTCATTACATTCATATCGTAAACATTAATGTCACATACATTGCATCATGCATCATAACATTGCGTACAACTAACCCTTCACCTTTTCAGGTAAGATCAGTCGACAGACGCAGATCGACTCCCAGGATTCATCCAGAAATAGTTCAGATGTGACCCGGACACGGCGACATTCCGATACTTATTCCAGATCCATTCAGACGCATCATCAAGAAACCTTACACCGTTTCCTCTTCAATTTCTCAACTTCTGAAACAAGTTTACGGATTCTTCCCTACAACGGATGTCAATCTACCAACTGATTCAGACTCTTCTCAAACTTTTGAAGACAGTTTACGGATTCTTCCCTACAACGGACGTCAATCTACCAACTGATTCAGACTCTTCTCAATTTTTGAAAATAGGTTACGGACGCTTCCCAACAACGGATGCTGCTCCATTGCTTGTTCAGACCCCAATTCAGAGACGTTCCAAAACAGGGATGCCCTTCTGATACTTGTTCACTTACTTGTGACATACAGTCCAACATTCTCAGATGGCATCTATAAGCCCATCCTCCTACCAGCAGTCGCCGAATGGCATCTGTAAGCCCATTCTCAGATGGCATCTCTAAGCCCATCCCCCGACAAAATTCTACCGCACCAGATGGCATCTTTAAGCCCATCCCCAGATGGCATCTTTAAGCCCATCACCAAATGGCATCTTTAAGCCCATTCACCTCCACCGTCATATCGACGAGAGCAAATTTTCTGGGCACATTAGTGTTCAATCTCCTTTTACCTTCAAGTCGCGAAAGGCAAACTTGCCAATCTAACTCTTCAGGTCCAAGAAGATTGAACAGGGGCAACTGTTGTACCCCAAAATTTGCCCTCGCGCTTTTCCACAAGAAATCTCAGCTTCAAACATTTCCTGACTTCTCAAACTGGCTCAAGAATCGGACAAACGGACTTTTCTTGACAGTCAATCAAATTAGGGTTTTTTCTGATTTTCAGAGCTCTGAATTGTTTCATACAGTGGGCTTAGGGTTTAGTTGATTTTTGGTTCAATTTTGATCAAGCAAGCGTGATTTGGCATTTAATCGGGAATTAGGGTTTTGTGGGCATATTCTCAGAAGAATTTAAATTCCATAGCACTTTGCGGTTTATTTCAAGATTCGGATTAAAATGCGCGTTATCTTGGTTTAATCAGTAAAAGAGACGGTGGTTTGAATTCAGTACGTTTTGATTGGGCCAATCAGATACAAGATGCAGTTTTGAATTCACAGTGTTTATGCGTTTGATCAGTCTATTTGGATTGACTGCTGCTTTGCTTTGGACGTTGGATAGGACAGGCTTAATTGACCAATATTGTTTTATTTAAGTTATTCATTATTCTAAAATTGAATGATTGAATTTATTTTTCAATTGTTTTAATTCTAAGAATTTTAAATAAATAAATAAACAATAAAGAAATTAGAATTAATTGGATAATTTAAACTTTTATTGATATTTGAATTATTTGTACAAATTGTTGTTTATTACAGACAATAATTTACATTTAATTTAAATATTACATAGAATGAAAAAACTATCCTATTTTCTAAATATTCTTCATTCTTCACTCCGCTCCGGTATTCCATTTTTTATCTGCAAAAAGGACAAGAAAAGTCAGAAAGCGTTAAATTGGAAAAGACAGTTAAAAAGTGCTCATCATTAGGGGCCACTGACTGGGATCAGTTTACCCTCTCTGCGAATCACGGGATTTCTCCCGGTTCACAGAGAGGGAAGAATTCCATATTTTATTTCATGAAATGCAAATGTCAAAAAATGCATAAGTTACAAATTCAAGACTGCATAGAACCTCAGCTTCCAATTCAAACTGAATTGCAAAACTTCCCATTCAAAACTAAACTGAAAGTCCAATGCCAAAGATATCAAAGAAAAGCAAAAAAGGGAATGTACTGTCAAAGCAGAAAATCTATCCAAACTGTCAAAAGAGAGATAAAGGAGATGCAAAATGTGTTATGCAAGCTAAACAGTCTTAACTCATCATTTCCCATCCAGGGCCCCTTCAGAAAAGTACAACATAAATTATATAAAAATTCTTTGCTGTACTGAAAAGAGAGAAGAAAAAGAGATAAAGCAGTAGGCAGGGATTAGGCACAGTTCAGCAGCAGTCCAGCATAGCAGGTTAGAAAAAAGATTATACAAAAGCCAACTCAACTCAGCATAGCAGTTCAGAAGACAGTTCAGCAAGATAGCAAGAGAGAGATATACAAAATCAAAAGAGCCAACTCAGTTCACAGCAGACAGTAGGAAGGAGAGAAGATAGCAAAAGAAAGAAATATACCACTCAGTGGAGCCTAAGCAAGAGGAGATACAAAAATCAGAAAATAACAAACTGAGTTGGGCAGTAAGCACAGGCCAGAAGTGAGGAGATAGAAAAGATATAGAACCTGTCAAGGCCTCAACCTTCAGGCACATAACTAAAAATGCCACAACCTGCCTAAATCAAAGAACACCACTACTGTCAAACCAAAACCACCAATAACCTCACCATACCTGCAAACTGATCAAAACCATACTTGCAAACTGATCAAACTAAAGCCATCAAACACAACAAAAACTCAGGACCTGCCTACATACTGTCAATAACCAAATATTATCCAAACCAATCCGCAAACCCATAACATAAACATACTGAACCTGTCAAAGTTTAAATCTCAAACAACCATAATCTTCAAGGTCCAAACTTGCCTCACCATAACTGCCAAAGCCAAGCAAACCTAAACATATGAACAAACCACTATGCTGTCAAACTGAACCATGCTAAGTTACTGTCAACACCAACCTCCAACCTTGTCAAGTAAAACAACCTAACATAAGCAAAGCTGCTGTACCAACCTTAGCCTCGAAAACACGAAACCAATCCCTAAGCCCTCAGTACAAGCATCATTGGGCATTAAATCTCAAAAATACATAGCATCCACCATTCAAGGCAATAACTGTTCAAAATCGTTCAAAAAAAAGCATTCAACAATTCAAAAGGGACGAAGGTGGAAGAGGTAAAGATTCAAGGCAACTGAGACCCTCAGACCTTTGAGGTCATCACAGGGCAACAAGAGAAGAAGAGAGCAAATCATCTCAGGCAACAACAATAAGCATCAGTGATATAGAAGAAGAGGTAAAGAAGTACATATAAGAGGTTTTCAGTATAAATCATCATAAAACCTTTCACAGCAAGAGGTAAGAACGAAGATACCAGGGACATCAAGTTCATCAGCATCGCGTTTTTCCTCTTCAAGCATCAAAGCCTCCAGGCGCCCTCACCTTCCTTCCTCCTCTTCCAGGTAGTATTCACCCTCATCTTTTTCTTTCATCATGCTTCAAACAAATTATGGTAATAAGAATAGAGATCAGAAACGAACATGAAATCACGACATGCAAACAAACCCTAACAAAATTAAGATTGAGATTCATTACCTAATTTCCGACACCTTAACATTGCCAATGGAGGGAAGAAGGAGGCATGGGCGCCGATGGCTTAGGCGAAGAAGACCACTTTCTGCATCTATGGAAACGGAGAAGACAAACGGCGCCGCTGTCAAGCCCTAATTTTCGTTCTGAAAACAAAACGCCTAACCCTAATTTTGGTTCCAGATCCACGGGCCTGATCCGTTCCTAATTATTCAAAGCCCATTAACACACTAACCTTTTCTTTCTTTTACTTCCTGAACAATACTTACTTCCTCTTTTTATAAAATACTAACCATTCTCTTTATTTTATAAAAGTAATATTTTTATTCCTTGAAAAAATACTAACTTAATTAAAATGCTTTTTTATTATCATAAGGTTAAGACATTTTTTAGAACATTCATTTTGTACATATCATATAAATTAAATTTGAAAACATTTTCTTTTAATTAATACACATTTGTATATAAAATAAATAAAATACTTTTTATACACAATTAACTTAAAAACATTTTTTGAAATACATTTGTATATATTATCTTTTCTTTTTTTTCATACATAACAATTACATACATTTTTTTTCTCTAATATTAAACTCACAAACATTAGACTAAAATACTTTCCAATTAATTTCCAAACATTTAATCAAAACACCTTCATTTTTCTTTTGTACATAATTAAACATACAAAAATCAAGATTCATTTAAAATACATTTCTCTAGGTCAAACCCTAATACGCTTCAACTTCACATTATCGCACTTGTACATAATTACACAATTCACATACATATACACTTGTACACTTACGCAACACATTACCCTATACACATGTTTATCTTACATTTATATTTGATATTCATTTTGATCGCACATTCGATTTGGTTGTAAATTATGGGATACTACAAGTCCCATCCTCTTGTACATTTACACCCCCACTCCCGGATATTATTTTGTAATAGCGTAGATTCACATTCCGCAATTTATAGTTTTCAATTATGCCATGGTTAGACCTAGGGTTTGTATGTACATAAAATCAAACGCTAGATAACCTAATACAAGACAAATACATGTAATCAATACACAATCACACTTGCACCCCCTAGGGTAATCCCACATGTTGCCTTCCAAAATGGGCCATGCTTGCACGTCGAGTATCTTTGGCAAAACAAAATCAAATGATCATAAGTCCCTCGATGACGCTTTCGAAAGTTGCCTAAACGGAATGATCATAGTCCCTTCAAAGCAAATTGCCAAAGACACTTGGCACCATTGCATTCATGGTCCATACGATGACCCGCGCCTGTCCCGAATAAACTTCCTAAACGCAAGATTGTCTACCAATTTCAATGGTAGAACAAAATTGTAAAAGGGGTTAGAACATGACAAAAACCTTTGAGTACAATAGGGTAGACAAAACTCTTAGTTACTTGAGATCAAACTTGCAAAAAACACTTGCCTTCTTTTCAAAAACCACAATCCACAATACTTTCAAAAAATCAACTTTTCAAACCTTTGAAACATCTTTTCGAAAAGATATACGCCTTTGTAAAACATTCGAGTAAAGAATTATTACAAGGTTAGCCTAAGACAAGGCGTCTTCTTCAAAAACATTTTCAAAAGCACCCATACACGCACCATTTTCAAAGCAATCGAAAAACAAGGCAAGTGATCTAAAAAAAACCAAGTAACTAAGAGCCCATGGATAACCATGGATGAAAAGGGTGCTAATACCTTCCCTTTTCATAATCTACCCCCCGAACCCACGAAACATCTCAAAAGGTTTTTGCTGTGCTTTTTTTTAACCTTTCCTTTAGGATAAAATAAAAAGTCGGTGGCGACTCTTGCTAACCGCACAAGTGCGAATACGAACGCAAAACACTAAGTCAGTTCTCCCACTGTATCACAGAACTGGCGACTCTGCTGGGGAATGGTTTTTTTAAGTGGGGTTACCTTAGGGTTTAGATCACCTTTACTTTCAATTGATTGCTTTGTTTGCTTTACATTTGTGGGCTTTGTATCGGAGTTTTTATAGATCCTAACCCGGATCTGGGGAAACCCTTTTAGGTAGCAACAAGGCTGTGAGGGAACTGTGCGGGGTATACCGACATGGTTGAAGCAGTCTGCTACGTTGATGTGGCACTTTGGTGTGTACCGGTAACCCTTGAGTTTAGTCAAGGAGAGTACGGGGCCGCCGCGTGGTGTCGTAAAGCATCAACTGACCATAGAACCTTAATTGACCATCCTAGCCTTTTTAGGGTAGTGAGATAACTGACTTTGGTGCAGTCCGAGGTTGGTTGATACTCGATACTACGCTCAATTGAGGGTTGCTTTCCTGGAATATTTCGGTCGCCAGTTCAGTGGCTAAATCGAAACGATGAACAATGAAAGCAATCCAGTGATATTGGGACCTCTAGAACCCGGTTACTTTTGATAGGACAGGTTTTAACCAACAAACTGAAAGAGGGTAGCACCTGAACCTCATGCAAGCCTAAACTTAAGGCCTTGTGTGCTTTGTGTGAATATTGTTTGCCTGTATATACACTTACTTGCTTGTGCATACATGTACATAACATCATGACATCATACCATAGCATTTTAGCATTTTCAATAACCATTTCAAGGAGCTCGAGGGTTCTGTTGATGCAGGGTTACGTTGAACCAGACATCTATCAAGGGGCAAGAGGTCTCTCCTCTAACCAATCCAGTCAAAGTTCAAGTACAACAACTTGAATCAGTGGCTATGACCCACTTGACATGGTGAGCTTGATTCTCGTGGAAAGACATCCACCAACACAAAGCTCTCCAAACAAAGATCGAGAACAACAACTTGAATCAGTGGCTATGACCCCCTTGACATGGTGAGCTTGATTCTCGTGGAAGGACGTCCACCGATGCAGAGATCTCCAATCCAAGAGCAAAGTTCGACCTCTAACATTCTCTTGTGTTTACCCCAAGAGATCCTTGAAAGCATACATCCACATGTCATGCATTTCATTTTAACAATCTTTTCTTTTCCAGGTTTCCTTACTCTCCTACTGTTTATTTCAGTAAGAGATGGCTCTAGAACAGACTCTCCAGGGCCTCCAAGCCCAAAGCGCTCAACTTCAAGAGATGTTCTTGAACCTATCCAAGGGGCAAGAAGAGGTCAAAACGCTCCTCGCCAGGGGCATGATCGTGGGAAGTCCTAGGAATGACAGAGGTGACCAGTGGGAGCTACACATTGAAGTAGCCATATTGAAAAGAGAGCTGGCGAGTCAGAGGGCTCTCATCCAAGACTTGGCTCAAAAACAAGAAAAGCTCGGGGTTCTCGTCAACCAACTGCTTCGGAACAACCAACTGGGGCAGACATCTAAGGTTGAAAAGCAAGTCACCGCTCAACCTCCTTCCACTCAAGAGGACAAAGGGAAGGCTCCTTTGCATGCTTCCGGGTCACAAGCCCATCAACAACCTCGCCAGCATCAACAGGGAAATCGGCGCAAGCAAAATGTACCTGGGAGACATTTCTCTGAGACTGAGATACCATCGTCCTTCATACTAAAGCGCCTGTTGGAGGTCAACCTACTTACTCTAAAGGATCCTCCCCGGAATCCCAACACTTCCGCTCCTACCTATCATCCCAATAGGAGGTGTGCCTACCACTCCTATGGTCCTGGGCATGACACTGACGACTGTTGGGCCTTGAAGAACAAGATTCAAGATCTGATTGACATTGGGGTGCTGGAATTCATGCCAGACGGCGAGATGAAGATCTTCCGTTAAAGGGTTCTCCGCTTGAAGTGACGAAGCTCGAATTGAGAGACTTTTGCTTCTTTTTGAATTTTTCAAAGTTGTAATTTCTTTTGCTGTCAAACAATTATCTGTTGATGTTAAACTCTGTTTTCATTAATGCATTGCATATGTTTGTCTTGAATTCATCCATTCGTTTCACTACTCTTATGCTTTTCTTTATGATATTTGACTCTTGGTAAAAAGTTGCAAGCCTTTAGAGGGAGGATGACGAAACAATACCGTGATCTTATACAGTATGCTTTTAGACAGACCTTGCTGATGATGTACAGGCATTTCTTTCAATTCCCAAACACTGGAGTTATAAGGAAGTTAATCCCTAGTCAACCCCTTCGAGCCAAAGAAGTAGGAGTTTTCTGTTCTAAACAATCAAAACCTTTGATATAAACCTGGGGCAGGGTAGTATCTCAATTAATTCAAAAAAAAGTGCGCATTGAAGTTGCAAACTCTCGGTTCGTAACACAACGAACGACATCAAAAGAGAAAGCATTCCTTTGGAATCAAAAGACCAGGGTGGTTCCCTATCACATAGACAGTCAATCTCTCAAAAGAGAAAAGCCCATCAAGACAAAACCTATGAAGGAGGCTTAAGAAAGTTGGGGCATCCCGCTGACAGTAATCCCGAAAACGGTAACCGTCAGGCAAAAGTTAGGGATAACAAATCAAAATCAAAATAGTGAGGTCATTACAAAACCCTCAACAACATGAAAAGTGTTGAAAAAAGAAAAAGGAGATGATGATTGTCTCCCAAAAATTCAAACTGGTGAACCATCGCCCAAAAGTCGTTCCAAACTCAAAACAGAGTGCGACGCACAATTAACTGAGCTTAGGTTGAAGGACATCACGAAGAGCGGGTGGGTACAAATATACTTTGAGCCTTTATCCTTTGTTTCTTAAACCGTGAACCAGGCCACGTTACAACCCTCCAAAAGTCCTAATTGAAGCATGGGTTAGTTCGAAAGCGTACTGTTACAAAAGGTATCCTGACTCCTGTAGGGCTTTGCTCTAAATCCTGTGTTAACTTGTCTTATGAAAAGTTTTTCTGCTAAAAACGCATTTTTTAAAAAAAACTTCGAGACAAACATAAACTTTGCATTATTCGAATATCATTGTCTGCATTTAATCCTTTGTGTTTGACAGCGAAGAAATTCATACAGCGAATGTTCGGAGGAACGAAAACTCTCTCAATGAGCAAAATCACTTCAAGAGGATAACACTTCCATCAAATCTCCTATCAACAAGGGGCATGACATAGCACAATTCAATTAACCTGGGGCAGTCCAGTCAAGGTCCAACAGATCTTTCAAAGTTCAGTTAACCTGGGGCAGTCCAGTCAAGATTTCAAGAAATCTCTCCGTATGCAGAGTAATCTGGTTCAAGACTCCCTCATCACCACTTGGGGCATTCGAATGTCAAAAGTGTTCAAAACCCGATGCAGTTTTACACAAGCTCATAATCAGGAAACCCTACACCGGTTCCACTTCAAGATTTCTGAAAACAGTTCACGGGTTCTCCAAGTAAACGGATGTTAACCTATCACTTGTTCAGATTCTTCCCAAGACTTCTGAAAACAGTTCATGGATTCTTCCCAAGTAACGGATGTTAATCTATCAGCTTGTTCAGATGCACCTTTGAATTCAGAAGCCTCCCAACAACGGATGCTGCTCTTTACTGATTCAACTTCAAGATTTCTGAAAACAGTTCACGGGTTCTCCAAGTAAACGGATGTTAACCTATCACTTGTTCAGATTCTTCCCAAGACTTCTGAAAACAGTTCATGGATTCTTCCCAAGTAACGGATGTTAATCTATCAGCTTGTTCAGATGCACCTTTGAATTCAGAAGCCTCCCAACAACGGATGCTGCTCTTTACTGATTCAACTTCAAGATTTCTGAAAACAGTTCACGGGTTCTCCAAGTAAACGGATGTTAACCTATCACTTGTTCAGATTCTTCCCAAGACTTCTAAAAACAGTTCATGGATTCTTCCCAAGTAACGGATGTTAATCTATCAGCTTGTTCAGATGCACCTTTGAATTCAGAAGCCTCCCAACAACGGATGCTGCTCTTTACTGATTCAACTTCAAGATTTCTGAAAACAGTTCACGGGTTCTCCAAGTAAACGGATGTTAACCTATCACTTGTTCAGTTTCTTCCCAAGACTTCTGAAAACAGTTCATGGATTCTTCCCAAGTAACGGATGTTAATCTATCAGCTTGTTCAGATGCACCTTTGAATTCAGAAGCCTCCCAACAACGGATGCTGCTCTTTACTGATTCAACTTCAAGATTTCTGAAAACAGTTCACGGGTTCTCCAAGTAAACGGATGTTAACCTATCACTTGTTCAGATTCTTCCCAAGACTTCTGAAAACAGTTCATGGATTCTTCCCAAGTAACGGATGTTAATCTATCAGCTTGTTCAGATGCACCTTTGAATTCAGAAGCCTCCCAACAACGGATGCTGCTCTTTACTGATTCAACTTCAAGATTTCTGAAAACAGTTCACGGGTTCTCCAAGTAAACGGATGTTAACCTATCACTTGTTCAGATTCTTCCCAAGACTTCTGAAAACAGTTCATGGATTCTTCCCAAGTAACGGATGTTAATCTATCAGCTTGTTCAGATGCACCTTTGAATTCAGAAGCCTCCCAACAACGGATGCTACTCTATTACTGATTCAACTTCAAGATTTCTGAAAACAGTTCACGGGTTCTCCAAGTAAACGGATGTTAACCTATCACTTGTTCAGATTCTTCCCAAGACTTCTGAAAACAGTTCATGGATTCTTCCCAAGTAACGGATGTTAATCTATCAGCTTGTTCAGATGCACCTTTGAATTCAGACGCTTCCCAACAACGGATATTGTTCTATTGCTGATTCAACCTCAAGATTTCTGAAAATAGCTCACGGGTTCTCCAAGTAAACGGATGTTAACCTATCACTTGTTCAGATTCTTCTCAAAACTAACCACCACGGAAGATCGCGCTCGCCAAGATTCTTCCTATCCCCAGCCAGGGAATCCCCCGGAATTCAATTTCCTCAGAGTTTAAGCTTCAGTATCCCCAGCAAAGCCAGACTTTTAAATCTTCTCCCCATAGAGTTTTGGAAGGACAAATCTTGAGTTCCCCAGTGAAGTCTCCAAGAGTTGCTTCCCATCAAGCCGAAGATTCTCAATCTGGTCTCCCCGGCATGAGTCCACTAGTTTGGGACTCCCCAGTAGAGGTCATCAGGAATTCTCTTCCCCAGTGACGGACAAGGATTTATTTTCCCCGGCAGCAGTCAAGACGCTTTTATCTTCAGCCATCTCGGATTCATGTATCCTCGGCAGGATTAGCTCATCAGCTTACAAGCGCATTCATTACATTCATATCGTAAACATTAATGTCACATACATTGCATCATGCATCATAACATTGCGTACAACTAACCCTTCACCTTTTCAGGTAAGATCAGTCGACAGACGCAGATCGACTCCCAGGATTCATCCAGAAATAGTTCAGATGTGACCCGGACACGGCGACATTCCGATACTTATTCCAGATCCATTCAGACGCATCATCAAGAAACCTTACACCGTTTCCTCTTCAATTTCTCAACTTCTGAAACAAGTTTACGGATTCTTCCCTACAACGGATGTCAATCTACCAACTGATTCAGACTCTTCTCAAACTTTTGAAGACAGTTTACGGATTCTTCCCTACAACGGACGTCAATCTACCAACTGATTCAGACTCTTCTCAATTTTTGAAAATAGGTTACGGACGCTTCCCAACAACGGATGCTGCTCCATTGCTTGTTCAGACCCCAATTCAGAGACGTTCCAAAACAGGGATGCCCTTCTGATACTTGTTCACTTACTTGTGACATACAGTCCAACATTCTCAGATGGCATCTATAAGCCCATCCTCCTACCAGCAGTCGCCGAATGGCATCTGTAAGCCCATTCTCAGATGGCATCTCTAAGCCCATCCCCCGACAAAATTCTACCGCACCAGATGGCATCTTTAAGCCCATCCCCAGATGGCATCTTTAAGCCCATCACCAAATGGAATCTTTAAGCCCATTCACCTCCACCGTCATATCGACGAGAGCAAATTTTCTGGGCACATTAGTGTTCAATCTCCTTTTACCTTCAAGTCGCGAAAGGCAAACTTGCCAATCTAACTCTTCAGGTCCAAGAAGATTGAACAGGGGCAACTGTTGTACCCCAAAATTTGCCCTCGCGCTTTTCCACAAGAAATCTCAGCTTCAAACATTTCCTGACTTCTCAAACTGGCTCAAGAATCGGACAAACGGACTTTTCTTGACAGTCAATCAAATTAGGGTTTTTTCTGATTTTCAGAGCTCTGAATTGTTTCATACAGTGGGCTTAGGGTTTAGTTGATTTTTGGTTCAATTTTGATCAAGCAAGCGTGATTTGGCATTTAATCGGGAATTAGGGTTTTGTGGGCATATTCTCAGAAGAATTTAAATTCCATAGCACTTTGCGGTTTATTTCAAGATTCGGATTAAAATGCGCGTTATCTTGGTTTAATCAGTAAAAGAGACGGTGGTTTGAATTCAGTACGTTTTGATTGGGCCAATCAGATACAAGATGCAGTTTTGAATTCACAGTGTTTATGCGTTTGATCAATCTATTTGGATTGACTGCTGCTTTGCTTTGGACGTTGGATAGGACAGGCTTAATTGACCAATATTGTTTTATTTAAGTTATTCATTATTCTAAAATTGAATGATTGAATTTATTTTTCAATTGTTTTAATTCTAAGAATTTTAAATAAATAAATAAACAATAAAGAAATTAGAATTAATTGGATAATTTAAACTTTTATTGATATTTGAATTATTTGTACAAATTGTTGTTTATTACAGACAAT
The DNA here is from genome assembly GCA_948472305.1 of Vicia faba. Taxonomy (NCBI): domain Eukaryota; kingdom Viridiplantae; phylum Streptophyta; class Magnoliopsida; order Fabales; family Fabaceae; genus Vicia; species Vicia faba. The sequence continues at coordinate 11,560,762 of OX451735.1, forward strand.
AATTTACATTTAATTTAAATATTACATAGAATGAAAAAACTATCCTATTTTCTAAATATTCTTCATTCTTCACTCCGCTCCGGTATTCCATTTTTTATCTGCAAAAAGGACAAGAAAAGTCAGAAAGCGTTAAATTGGAAAAGACAGTTAAAAAGTGCTCATCATTAGGGGCCACTGACTGGGATCAGTTTACCCTCTCTGCGAATCACGGGATTTCTCCCGGTTCACAGAGAGGGAAGAATTCCATATTTTATTTCATGAAATGCAAATGTCAAAAAATGCATAAGTTACAAATTCAAGACTGCATAGAACCTCAGCTTCCAATTCAAACTGAATTGCAAAACTTCCCATTCAAAACTAAACTGAAAGTCCAATGCCAAAGATATCAAAGAAAAGCAAAAAAGGGAATGTACTGTCAAAGCAGAAAATCTATCCAAACTGTCAAAAGAGAGATAAAGGAGATGCAAAATGTGTTATGCAAGCTAAACAGTCTTAACTCATCATTTCCCATCCAGGGCCCCTTCAGAAAAGTACAACATAAATTATATAAAAATTCTTTGCTGTACTGAAAAGAGAGAAGAAAAAGAGATAAAGCAGTAGGCAGGGATTAGGCACAGTTCAGCAGCAGTCCAGCATAGCAGGTTAGAAAAAAGATTATACAAAAGCCAACTCAACTCAGCATAGCAGTTCAGAAGACAGTTCAGCAAGATAGCAAGAGAGAGATATACAAAATCAAAAGAGCCAACTCAGTTCACAGCAGACAGTAGGAAGGAGAGAAGATAGCAAAAGAAAGAAATATACCACTCAGTGGAGCCTAAGCAAGAGGAGATACAAAAATCAGAAAATAACAAACTGAGTTGGGCAGTAAGCACAGGCCAGAAGTGAGGAGATAGAAAAGATATAGAACCTGTCAAGGCCTCAACCTTCAGGCACATAACTAAAAATGCCACAACCTGCCTAAATCAAAGAACACCACTACTGTCAAACCAAAACCACCAATAACCTCACCATACCTGCAAACTGATCAAAACCATACTTGCAAACTGATCAAACTAAAGCCATCAAACACAACAAAAACTCAGGACCTGCCTACATACTGTCAATAACCAAATATTATCCAAACCAATCCGCAAACCCATAACATAAACATACTGAACCTGTCAAAGTTTAAATCTCAAACAACCATAATCTTCAAGGTCCAAACTTGCCTCACCATAACTGCCAAAGCCAAGCAAACCTAAACATATGAACAAACCACTATGCTGTCAAACTGAACCATGCTAAGTTACTGTCAACACCAACCTCCAACCTTGTCAAGTAAAACAACCTAACATAAGCAAAGCTGCTGTACCAACCTTAGCCTCGAAAACACGAAACCAATCCCTAAGCCCTCAGTACAAGCATCATTGGGCATTAAATCTCAAAAATACATAGCATCCACCATTCAAGGCAATAACTGTTCAAAATCGTTCAAAAAAAAGCATTCAACAATTCAAAAGGGACGAAGGTGGAAGAGGTAAAGATTCAAGGCAACTGAGACCCTCAGACCTTTGAGGTCATCACAGGGCAACAAGAGAAGAAGAGAGCAAATCATCTCAGGCAACAACAATAAGCATCAGTGATATAGAAGAAGAGGTAAAGAAGTACATATAAGAGGTTTTCAGTATAAATCATCATAAAACCTTTCACAGCAAGAGGTAAGAACGAAGATACCAGGGACATCAAGTTCATCAGCATCGCGTTTTTCCTCTTCAAGCATCAAAGCCTCCAGGCGCCCTCACCTTCCTTCCTCCTCTTCCAGGTAGTATTCACCCTCATCTTTTTCTTTCATCATGCTTCAAACAAATTATGGTAATAAGAATAGAGATCAGAAACGAACATGAAATCACGACATGCAAACAAACCCTAACAAAATTAAGATTGAGATTCATTACCTAATTTCCGACACCTTAACATTGCCAATGGAGGGAAGAAGGAGGCATGGGCGCCGATGGCTTAGGCGAAGAAGACCACTTTCTGCATCTATGGAAACGGAGAAGACAAACGGCGCCGCTGTCAAGCCCTAATTTTCGTTCTGAAAACAAAACGCCTAACCCTAATTTTGGTTCCAGATCCACGGGCCTGATCCGTTCCTAATTATTCAAAGCCCATTAACACACTAACCTTTTCTTTCTTTTACTTCCTGAACAATACTTACTTCCTCTTTTTATAAAATACTAACCATTCTCTTTATTTTATAAAAGCAATATTTTTATTCCTTGAAAAAATACTAACTTAATTAAAATGCTTTTTTATTATCATAAGGTTAAGACATTTTTTAGAACATTCATTTTGTACATATCATATAAATTAAATTTGAAAACATTTTCTTTTAATTAATACACATTTGTATATAAAATAAATAAAATACTTTTTATACACAATTAACTTAAAAACATTTTTTGAAATACATTTGTATATATTATCTTTTCTTTTTTTTCATACATAACAATTACATACATTTTTTTTCTCTAATATTAAACTCACAAACATTAGACTAAAATACTTTCCAATTAATTTCCAAACATTTAATCAAAACACCTTCATTTTTCTTTTGTACATAATTAAACATACAAAAATCAAGATTCATTTAAAATACATTTCTCTAGGTCAAACCCTAATACGCTTCAACTTCACATTATCGCACTTGTACATAATTACACAATTCACATACATATACACTTGTACACTTACGCAACACATTACCCTATACACATGTTTATCTTACATTTATATTTGATATTCATTTTGATCGCACATTCGATTTGGTTGTAAATTATGGGATACTACAAGTCCCATCCTCTTGTACATTTACACCCCCACTCCCGGATATTATTTTGTAATAGCGTAGATTCACATTCCGCAATTTATAGTTTTCAATTATGCCATGGTTAGACCTAGGGTTTGTATGTACATAAAATCAAACGCTAGATAACCTAATACAAGACAAATACATGTAATCAATACACAATCACACTTGCACCCCCTAGGGTAATCCCACATGTTGCCTTCCAAAATGGGCCATGCTTGCACGTCGAGTATCTTTGGCAAAACAAAATCAAATGATCATAAGTCCCTCGATGACGCTTTCGAAAGTTGCCTAAACGGAATGATCATAGTCCCTTCAAAGCAAATTGCCAAAGACACTTGGCACCATTGCATTCATGGTCCATACGATGACCCGCGCCTGTCCCGAATAAACTTCCTAAACGCAAGATTGTCTACCAATTTCAATGGTAGAACAAAATTGTAAAAGGGGTTAGAACATGACAAAAACCTTTGAGTACAATAGGGTAGACAAAACTCTTAGTTACTTGAGATCAAACTTGCAAAAAACACTTGCCTTCTTTTCAAAAACCACAATCCACAATACTTTCAAAAAATCAACTTTTCAAACCTTTGAAACATCTTTTCGAAAAGATATACGCCTTTGTAAAACATTCGAGTAAAGAATTATTACAAGGTTAGCCTAAGACAAGGCGTCTTCTTCAAAAACATTTTCAAAAGCACCCATACACGCACCATTTTCAAAGCAATCGAAAAACAAGGCAAGTGATCTAAAAAAAACCAAGTAACTAAGAGCCCATGGATAACCATGGATGAAAAGGGTGCTAATACCTTCCCTTTTCATAATCTACCCCCCGAACCCACGAAACATCTCAAAAGGTTTTTGCTGTGCTTTTTTTTAACCTTTCCTTTAGGATAAAATAAAAAGTCGGTGGCGACTCTTGCTAACCGCACAAGTGCGAATACGAACGCAAAACACTAAGTCAGTTCTCCCACCGTATCACATTGTGGTTAGCAAGAGTCGCCACCGACTTTTCTTTTATCCAAAAGGAAAGGTGAAAAAGCACAGGAAAGACCTTTGAGATGTTTTCTTGAGTTCGGGGGGTACATTATGAAAAGGGAAGGTATTAGCACCCTTTTCATCCATGGTTTTCCATGGGCTCTTAGTTACTTGCTAGATCACTTGCTTTTGTTGTTTGAAAAAGTGTTTGGTGTGGTTTTGAAAGTATTTTGTAAAAGAGGTCATTCGTTTAGGCAATCTTTGTAATGATTCTCGTTCGTAAGAATGTATACAAAGATGTTTGTCTTTTTGAAAATGTTTTCAATGTTTGCAAAATGTTTGGAAATGTGTGTGTTTGTTTTGAAAATAGCAAGGATAGTTGTTTGAAAATAGAGCAAGTAACTAGAAGTAATCTACCTACTCAAATGTATTTCGTGTTCATTTTCTATTCCTTTGACATTGTTGTCTTACCATTGATTTGGTAAGCAACCCTGTCTTTGGATGTAAGTCGGACGGGCGTGGGTCATCGTATAACCATGATTAGCAATATTGTGAAGTATCTTAGCATTTCGAGGGACTAAGATCATTTTGTAAGGCAACTTAGAATAGCGTCATCGAGGGACTATGATCTTATATTTGTTTGTTTTACCAAGATACTTCGCATGCGTAATATGGCTATTTTTGTATAAGGAAACCAAGTGGAGAAACCCTAAGGATGCTTGTGTGCAAGTGTATTATTTTCATGCTTTAATTTTGTCTTGGATTAGAGTTTTCTATTTGCTTTGCTTTGATCTTACCATACAAACCCTAATTACTAACATGGCATGTAAAGCGGTAAATTGTGTAATGTAAAAAAAACTAAGCTATTACAACAGTTTATGGGAGGGGGGCATACAAATTTGAATGGGGATTTGCAAGAATGTAAATCTAAATAAGCTATTACAACCAAATCGAATTTATACGAATATTCGAATAAACAAATACAATATTTAAATATGCAATATTATGTACATGCAAGAAAAGATTTTTTTTTATTTTTTATGTGAAAAGGAATTTTAACCTAATCCTAAAAATATAAGGAAAAGAAACTAATTCTTAAAAAAAAGGGTTTAACCTTAATTTCTAGTTTGAAAGAAAATAAGGTTCTTATGTATTATTTTTTGTGTATTCTTTGTATTTAAAATAATAAATAATATTGTATGGAAATATTTAGTTTTTATATGTTAAAATAAATATTTACAAATATATATAAAAATATAAAAGAAAGGATAAGAATATATCTAAGTTTATTTTTACAAATTTATTTAAGAAAGATAGTTAGTATATATTGAAGATAAAATACATATTTTTTATGTGAAAAATAAAATAAAATAAAATAAAAATGCAATATTATTATATTTATATTTTTCATGATTTTTATGTATTAAAGAAAATATTTAATAAACAAAAACAAAAACAAAAACAAATTAATAAAATATATGAAAATAGTTGGCCCAGGGGGTATCCTGAGCAATCAAGTGGTGGATGTTAGAAAAAAACACAAGGCCCAGCGTGGAGGCCCAAACCTGCAAAACAGCAAAAACTGAAAAATGGAAAAATGTGAAGAAAAAAATCAAAAGGTAGCGCCAAGGTTCGAACCCATGACCTGGGCCTCACCAGCGCGCTACCTTGCCACTGGGGTGGCTATACATCTGTTGATTTATGTGAAACAAAAACAACATAACACAAACAAAGTCCTTGCCTTGTACTTCATCTTCATCCTCAAGCTGGCCATAAGCTCTAAACTTTCTCATCTCTCAATAATAATGGAAACTGATAACATGAATGTTATAGCATTTTGTCTCACGATTCTAACCATGTAAATTATGTAAGCTAACAATCAAAGATCAAAATGAATTTTAAAAGCCCTAAATTTAAACCTGATTTTCCCAGGAACTTCAAGTTCAAAATTCTCTCAACTCAGGCCAAATAAATGCAAGTTATAGATATGTACAGCTTCGTAGCAATGAGGTCTACATTGTTTATTCACAAATCGTGGCCAATGGATGCCTTTATGAAGAGATAGAAGTTGAGATTTTTACCTCTTTCAGTTGAAATCGTGAATGGAGTTCGAGTGAGATTTATGAAGGCTTGATGATTGCTTGAGCTTGCTTGAACCTCCCTGAGTGTGTTCCAACCCTTACCTTGCTTTGAAAGTGTCTGAAACTCTCTATCCAAGTCAACATGCAAGCTTTGAAAACAAAAATGGCAGATGATGGAGAAGGAGTTACAGTGCAGGGATGATGGTCTGGATCACTTAGATATCAAGTAGGTAAAGTGTTTTGATGGTTAATACTTGAAACACACGAGGCAAATGATGGATTGCTATGCTTATGCAAAAACTGCAAGTTTTGACAGTTTTTTGGTGATATGGAGTGTTTGAATGTTTCAGGCCTTTAGCAATCGTGTTTCTAGTTGTAATGTCTTTGTGTATTAGTATGGGATAGGTTTCAAGTCAGCTCTCCAACAGATTTGTGAGTTCTATCCTTTTTGCACACTTTCTTGCTTTTGAAGCAAAGTGAAGAGACAAGTCTTCACATGCTTGTACTGGCCTGCTTGGGGTTGGTATAAGCTTTGTACAATTCACCTTAGGCCTGGAGGATTTGTGTGTGCAGAGAGGACAGGTCCAACGCTCAAGATTTGGAAAGTTGTAAAAGTGAAGCTTTTTCAAAATGGCAATGGCCACTTTATGCCATTTATGGAATTACAACTTGGACAAAAGCTCTTGCGCTTGAATTAAAGCTTTTGTCAACTGAGTAAGCATTAAATTATGAAGTGAGAAACAAGTTATAGACCTGTAAAGCAAGTATTAGGCAGTATAGGTACTGATTTGGAATTTGTTCTTCATGAAATGGCTTGAATTCAAAGTGAGAAATTGCCAACTTCATCTCTTCGATTCTCCCTACTCAAAAATGATCTTGAGGAGTTCTTGGACATTTTGTAAAGCTTGTAATGTTCTCTATAACTAACCTTTGAAATGAATTTCAAGACTCCTCTTGGAACTAGGTGAAACATTTCCATGAAGTTGGGTCCAAACCTGCCTAAATTAGGGCAATATTTCCTTAAGTTATCTAGTTCATGAGCATGTATTCACAAAATTATATCTTGAGATCCAAGCATCTTTAGAGAAAAGTGTGTGACGCAAAGTTGTAGATTTCATGGAGGTCTACAACTTTCATGTTGGGAACTTTCCTTGAATCATCTTGTATCATGGTAAAAAAATGGCTTAAAGTTGAGAAAAAATAAGAAATTTTCTATACTTAGAAAATTTTCTAAGTTAAGAAAATTTCCATCTTTAAAACCTAATCTTCAATCCTTGATTTCTTGATGAAAAAGTTTCATATTTTGACATTTTTTGATGAATTGTGACCCTTGGCACTTGATTTTGACCTAAAAGTCAAAGTTTAACTTTTCAGTATACAGTTGACTTTTGATCAGTTGACTGCAAATTTCATCTGTCTATCCAATGAAATGGAAATGTTTTGAACCATGTAATTAGGTAAAAATGATACAAATGAACCCTTGAAATCATGCTTCAAATAAATTGGTCATTTTCTAGGTCAATAATCAGAAATTGCCCTTCCTCAGTCAAAACCCTAATTTTGGCCATTTTGCCCTTTTGAGGATTTGATTAAATTTCTTGAGGAATTGTAATCCAAACTTGACCAAATGATACATATGAGTCCAAAATGTTGATTTTGGTCAAAAATTATGAAGTTTGACTGTAAATTGGCCATGGTTGACTTTTCCCCCAATACAGTTGATTTTTAGGTCAACTGTCCAATTGACTGATAAAAAATGTGGTTCAAGGATTGAAACTTGTCATGAGTAATCTTTGGGGTCTATAATGATGTTTGAAAGTCATATGAAGCCCGTATAGTCCAAGAATCCTTGTGCAAACTCAAACCCTAATTTTGGTCATCAGTGCATGAGGTGTCTTGAGCTGATCAAACCCTAATCCAGTCTTGAGTCAAAGAGATCTTGTGAGAAAAGTATTGATAAATGAGAGGGAAAAGTTTGGCGTACAACATTGGTTAACATCATAGAACCTCCAGAGAATACTTTCTTGACTACAAATGGCCTTTCGTATGTGGGAGTCCATTTGCCCCTGGGATCGCCTTGTGATAGAATGATGCGCTTTATTACCAAGTTGCCAGCCTGGTATAATCGAGGCTTGATCTTCTTGTTGAATGCCTTGATCATACGTTTTTGATAAATTTGACCATGATAGACAACAGCTAGTCTCTTTCATCGATTAGGTTCAACTGATCCAACCTAATCTTAATCCATTCGTCTTCGCTTAAGTCTGCTTCTTTCATTATCCTTAGAGAAGGAATTTGAACTTTGACAGGTAGGACATCTTCCATGCCATAGACTAAAGAGAATGAAGTTTCCCCAGTTGATGTTCGCGCCGAGGTATGATAGCCATGAAGAGCAAATGGTAGCATCTCATTCCAGTCTTTATAGGTTACCACCATCTTTTGCATAATCTTCTTTATGTTCTTGTTAGCAGCTTCCACTGCGCCATTCATCTTAGATTGGTATGGAGAAGAGTTGTGATGCTTGATTTTGAACTGCGTGCATAGTTCAGTGATCATGGCATTATTGAGATTGGTACCGTTGTCAGTGATGATCCTCTCAGGGATGTCGTACCGACAAATGAGGTTATACTTGATGAACCGGGCTACAACATTCTTGGTAACTGATGCAAATGAAGCTGCTTCGACCCATTTGGTGAAGTAGTCAATGTCGAGGAGGATGAAACGATGTCCATTAGATGCAGTGGGCTTTATTTCCCCGATCATGTCAATTCCCCACTTTGTAAATGGTCACGGAGCAGTCATGACATTTAAAGGCATTTGAGGCACATGAACCTTGTCAGCATAAATCTGGCACTTACGGCAACTCCTCGAGTGATGGTGACAATCAGTTTCCATTGTCGACCAATAATAACCAGCCCTCAGAAGATCTTTTCGAGGCAACATTTCCGAGGCAACATTCGAATGGGACACTTTGATCTCTTTAGACTGGAGGGCAACCACTAAAATATCCTATGCTTAATGATTGTTTACCGAAGGTAACCGAAGTGAGGTAAACCCTAGGAGTGAATATGTGCATATGATTTGTTTCAGTTATCTAATCTTTGCACATTATGTGATCTACCGCTTTAATTTTCCAGACATTCTTGCCATACAATCCTATTAGCCATACATCTAGACAGTTAAAGATTGCAGAAATTAAAAGTGCGAGGAAATAAAACCTAACTATTACAAGGCTTCGGGGAGGGAGATTAATTATATAACCAAAAATTAGGGATTTAAACAGTAAATAAAAACCCTAAGTTAACTATTACAAACCCTGAAGAGTTACAAAATAATGGACAAATAATTAACAAGCGCGCGGCGAATTAAATACGAGGACGGTTGAAAGGATACCCTAAAACTCTAATTGAGAGAAAAATATATTTTTTTGGATTTTTATTGAAGAATATGTTTAATTGCAAATTGATTAAACCTAATTTCTAATTGCTTTTAAATTATGAAAGAAATTAAATTAACCTAATTTCCTAATTTAATTAATTAATTAAAGAAATAGAAAATATTTTGTACAAAAATATTTTGTATGTTTTTGGTTTTTTATTTGAGAAAAGAAATATAAATTGTAAAATTAAAACCTAGATTCTATTTGATTTTAAATGAAACAAAAATTAAATTTACCTAGCTTACTAATTAAATTAAATAATTTATTATTAAAAAAATTCTTTTTGTGTTTTTGTGATTTATTGATTTTATGATTAATTAAAAAAACAATTAATTTTTGGTGAAAAATAATTAAACAAAAATAATTAAAAGAAAAGAAATAAATAAAGAAAAGGAAAATAATGGGCCTGTATGCTAGCAAAAAGGGGGTGTGAAGTTGAAATTCCAAGCCCAATAAGCTCCAAGCCCAGTCAACCTTTGGATTCGGTGTAGCATTGACTTGCACGTGTACCATGGATCTTTATGGCTTGAAGCGTTGGATCTTGATAGAGGTGCATCCAGTGGTCAGGAATTGCTAGCGCATGGTGGATGGTTGAGAGCATGGTACACCTGATTACATGAGAAAAAATAATACAAAGCAATTGTTGGGACCTGGGATCGAACCCAGGTCCTTCTACTCATCACCAACGATACGCTGCCAACTGTGCTACCTTGTTATTTTGTTTATATAATGAAAACAAAACATAATAAGCAAAACAAAATAATGGATTCAGAAAATGCGTGCAAAATTCAAATCAGCCATTCATGGGCTGCCATGCATCATCTCCTTCGCTGCAACCGTCGTATTAGATGAGAGACTTATACCTACAGACGTTTTGCTGTAACTACAGCCCTGCATAATTCAAAAATTTCATACGAGCATGATAAATTAATTATGATGGTACCAATTAACTCGTCTTGTCTCACGAGTATCATGGTACTTGACTCATGGCCCAATTTTTCCTGTACACAGACCCTAAAATTCATGTAGAAACCCTAACCATGGCAGATGCGTGTATAAGCTTCAAAAATTCAATTAAACCATCCAGTTAGCTTGCAAACATGATAATAATCACAAATATGACAATTAAAGGTGATAATGATGCGTAAATTGTAATAATCAAATTTGAAAAAGCTTGCAAACCGTGTGAGGTGTAGAGACGAATTCTGAGCGTTTCAGACCTTGCAAATGGTTGAGATGGCTTCAGTGCACGCCCAGGATGTGATGGCTGGCCTTGAATTGCTCCGAAAGGTCCTCTAGACTGAAAACTAAACCTCACTTTTTGTCAAGATTTTTGAATTTGCTTTTGCCTTTTCACGACTGTAACCCTTGTGTCTTTGATCTGCAATTGTTATGCACTTATAGTAGACTGAATTAGGTCAATAAAATTGGCATGAATCTTGAGAAATAATGGAATAGTGATTTGATTTGCTCTTTGTATGATATGTTCCCAAAATAAGCTTCAATCCAATCTTTTCCAATCCAAATGAGTCATGCACGAATTGGTCATCATGCTAGCTGTACATAGACTCCAAATGTGTACAAAAATCCCAAGATTTGATTTGCTTTTATTATTTTACCATTTAATTTGATTTTTTTTTATTTAAATGAATAAAAAATCAAAATAAATGATAAAAATAATAAAATAATAGGTGGAAAATCTCAGGGGTCTTGGGTCCTATTAAAAACATGTTTCAAGCAAGAAAACATGGGCCCCTTTGGAAAAAATGCCAATTTGATCAATGTTGACTTTTGACAATTTTCCAAAAATTGCCAACTTTGACAATGCACAACTCTCTAAATTTTGACCCTAGGAGGGTGTTATTGTACTTTTTAGAAAGCTTAGGATGTCCCCTAAACAACCCTTTTCGTTTCATTTCAATTGGATCTTCCATGATCATGCATGAAGCTCTGACCCAAAAGGTGTTTTTGTTGACTTTTCAAAAGGACCTATAATGTAGAAATTCATATCTTTTGATGAGTGCATATTTTGAACTTGAGGGCTGAAGAGGAGTTGTAGGGAATTGCATCCTTTGCAAAATGATATTTGGATGGAAAATTTCTACTAAATCATGTGGAAGTTATGCTTGGTCAAAGTTGGGTTGACTTTTACTAAGAAACCCTAATTTAGCAACTTTTGGGTTTTGATGAATTTGGAGAATTCCCTGAGGAATCATGATAAAACCTTGATCAAATGATTGATATAACTTCAAAATGTTTATGTTGACCAAAAATATTGAATTTTGATTGTATGTGGGTCACAGTTGACTTTTGACCTAATACAGTCGATTCTCAAACATCTGGGCAATTGACTGAGCAAACTTCTTGTGCAAGGCATGAAACTTGATATGTAGGGTCTTAAGAACATATTAAGACCATGGAGAGCATATGAGACATTTGTGGTCCACCCATCTTTATGAAAATAGAAACCCTAATTTAGGGTATACTGCCTTAGGAGAGAGTTTGTCTGGTCAAGTCTTAGGCAACCTTGAGCAAATTAGGGACCTCACTTTACATTTGTTGAGTAAAATGAGAGGGCAAATTTTGGGGTACAAAAATGTGCAACAGGGTGAATCTTAGTATTAGCAGCATGAGTAGTATGCACCAAAGGAGGAGCAAAAACCATAACTGGTTGAGCAAGCTGAGTAACCTAAGCAGTAGGGTTATATCCTTCAGTTAAGAAACCCTCAGGCATTCCCCAAGGATAACCATGTGGCATGCGGTATTGAGTAGCAGTAACGGCGGGAGTAGCAAAAACAAGAACTACCAGAATCTCAGACATGATCGTTGTCTGTTGTGGTTGAGTGACATGAGGAGGAGGAGGAGGAGGAGGTGGCTCATTCTAAGTAGCCACCAACGATTACACCAAAGCAGTAAGTTTAGCCATACCAGTTCTCAAAGAAGTCACTTCTTTGTGAAGCTTATGATTCTCTTGTTCAAGGTTCTCCATTTTTCGTCTAGAGTTAGCCCGAGTGTTGTACTGGTGAGACAGTTTGCTTAACGAAGTAGGGAAACAAATAAGACACCTGGGAAAAACCAGAATGCAAGAAATGTGTGCAAAAATGATGCATGATATGTGATGCATATGATTTGTTTGTTTATTTAGTTTTTTTCAAGGAATTTAAAGAGTTGTGAACAATTGCAAATATCAAAGTAACACATTTTAAAATACTGGATAATCTCATTTCATTAATAAACTTGGAAAGGAATATAACTTTTTAGTACAAGTTTCAATAATCCAAAATACAAGAGAATAAAATAGAGTCTAAAAATCCTAAGTATCCATAGTTGATGAAGACCAGTCCATACGCTGACGCTTCCCCTTGAGTCTTGTTATTTGATCCCTCAACATCTTATTCTCTTCAGCATGCCTGTTGGCAATTTCCTTCCATCCTCCAGAATCAGTTGATAGGTGAGTGAGGCTTTGCACACTAGACTTGGTTGAACGTTAGAGAAAAATAAATCCCCTTTCCTCTCTATCATCTCCACACCATGCCTCTCCATCATCTCCATACCATGCCTCTCAATAATCTCAATCAAATCATCCTTCTATTTCAACTCCGCAGAGTGTGATACTTCCAAAGTCTGATACTTGTTCTTCCATGCATATCTCTCTTGTTGCATCCTAACTAAGGCAAGCTGAAGTTCTTCTGTATCATCTAAGAGAGGAGTAGTCATCATAAACATGTCAGCTAAAGGTTTTTCACGAGAATAAGGCATCTTCAATTTAATTTCCCTTGCTTGCACCCACCAGAGATGAGGCTCAAAAGAAATAGCTCCCCTACGTCCCAAATCTTTTCTTCCCTTCCTATGAATATGGCGCCACAACTTTGTAATCTCTTCTCTAGCTGCTTTGTGATCTTCTCCCTCCTTGAGAAAGAAACCACTCATATGAATGTTACTTGGCTTATCCCTCATCGAATATCCAAGTTGACGACGTGCGAGAGTGGGTTATAGTTAATACCTCCCTTTGTAACAAGAAGAGGCACATTGGGAAAACTACCACAACTGTCAATAACCTCCACTTCATAATAACCCTCATGATACCAATAAATGTCATAATGGGTAAGAGACATAATCTTCATCGACCAAAGCGGAATAGTTTTGAGATCCCAAAAAGCATCAGATCTGGGAAAGTGATAAATAAATCCCTGATATGACAACGGTGCACAACAGATAATCATCCCGTCTTGGTAAAAACTCCTAAGATGGATGGAATAATAGGCATCCGCAATCAGCGTAGGAACTGGATTCCCAATCATAAAGATCCTAAGCAAACAAAGCAACTGTAAGCAAACAAAGCAAATATAGCCTCGAAAGCAACTGTACTCTTCTTCTCAGCAAAACAACGAGCTTTCTCCAACAAAAATTGAGCAGGTAAACCTCTAATTCCACTTTTGATAGTCATGTTGGCTTAAATATCAGACTTCCTCAAACGAGTCAATGCTGCAATCTCATGATACTTGGGATCTCCTTCCAAACCAGTGAAAGGAACATGATCAGTAATGATTAAACCAAGTAAATGGGAATACTCCTCTAGTGTAGGCATCAACTGATAATCAGGAAAAGAGAAACACTGGTATAATGGATCATAGAACTAGACCAAAGTAGAAAGAATACCCTCATTCATCTTGTGCTTCATAAGAGGCACAATAGCTTCATATCTCTTCTGGAAACTTGTAAGGCTCTAAATCTTAGGAATCAAACTCTTTAATTCATCTACCGGAGGATTCTTGAAACTATACTTCTGAGTCCTTCTCCTTCCAAACTCAATAGTGAAAGAGTAGTTGTGGTATTTGCAACGATCATCCCTATGTTCCTTGAAAATTTGGTTGAAACAATGCTCATGGATGCATGATGCAATAATCACACACAAGATTACCTACATAGGGGTTCATAGGTTTGACTTCACGAGCATGAATCCAAAGGTAATACCCACAAGGTAAGGACTAATGGTTATCACCTTCCAAACAAGGTTCTAAAAGTTCCCAGAGTCTATATTCCTCCATCAGATATTACCAACTTCCCAATTCTCTCGGTAATTAGAAATATTCTCAAGAGAAACTAGTCTGAGTGCAGTATCGCGTGACAACTACTTCTGGATTGCTCCATCATAGTCTCTGTACTACATCTAAAAGGCCAAGATAGGTTAAAGGTTCTACGGTCTCTCAGCTTCTCGGGGCTCCCAGGTCGAAAGCAGCAATGTCTTCTCAATTGCTCGGTGAACAAATACTACAGCGAAAGGGGAATCCACTGAGTGGGGGGGTCTCATGTTTCCTTTTTCTACATTCCTCCCTCAAAGTTCACATGACTATACCGCCTGCCATATCTTAAGTTTTCCCAAGTTCGGGTAGAGGACTTATAAGAGATCACCAAGCACCCTGAAAACCAGAAAACCCAGACAAACATATATACACACATATACAACAAACATATGTACATCAAACATAGCATATACATAAATAAACAAAGATAGACTCAACCCACTTAGAGATGGACCAACAAGAGGTCAATCTATCCCTTGTGAAGTAGCCATTTTTCTGTAGCGGTAGAAATGTTTCGAGGCTAAGCCATTGGATTGACTTATCTCGTACAGATCAAATGAATGTTGCTATCGCACTTTATTTTATCCAAATGACTAGGAAAAGAGCTGATAAAACCTTAAAAAAGTAAGGGGTAGAGAAACTAAGTTTGGAGGTTGGTTATGAAAAGGGAAGGTATTATCACCCTAAACATCTATGATACTCCACAGGAATCTCTTTAAAAATTTGTGTATTTGGGCTATTGAAAAGTATATACAAAATGATATTTGTCAATAAATATTTTGGAAGGGTTTTAAGAAGATGGGACACCATTGTTACATCTGAGTGGAAAACATACTTACTATCCTCGATTATAAGAAAGGAGAATTTGCATCATCTCAAAGTGGAGGATATGGCTTGGATTTAAAATCAACATAGCCTCACTTAACACCCAAGTGAAAAATATCTCGCTTCACTATATATCGTGGAAGCATAGTAGCTCGCATCACTACAAATATTAACAAGAGTCTAGTCTTAAAAAGTTTGAAAATAAGAAGCCAAAACAGAAAAACGATTTAAATGAGGTTAAAGACCTTTGGTCTCAAAAAGATGTTGTCAAAGAACTATTAAATTGGCTAAGAGTTTAAAACAAGAATGTTTTGAAAAAAAAGAGGGAGGAGATTTTGAAATTTAAGAAGATAGGAGAAGATAAAGAGGTTATCCTATGTGTATAAAAATAGAGTTGGGGTAAGGAACGATCTAACCGATAAGAATCCAACACATGATATAAGAGATCAAGGTAGAATTCCTATCCTTTGGATATGCCAACAAACAAAAAAAATAACGCACTTCGGATAAATGGCACTTTAAACAAATTAGGGCTTCATAAAAATCAGACAGCATAACGGCTGTAAATAGAGAATTTCCCAATCCAAGCTATAGGATTTAAGATAACCTTCATACATAAGAAAACAACCTAACACCTTGGAGTAAACCTCAAGGACTTTGGACAAAATTCAGATGAAGTGACAAATCTCCGAGCCAAAGTTCAAGTCCTAATCCTAAGTCCAAGATCCAATCTCAGAGCATAGGGTATAGTAACCAAGTCTGAAAAAGAATTAAGTTTTTTAATGTTTAAGTTAAATTATAAGGTATCTTAAAAAGAAAAATAAAGCTCAAGTGAGAAAATTCAAAATGGCATAAAGATAAACGCTCAAGTGAGCAAAAGACAAATAGCATGAGATGTAAATGCTGAAGAATAAAGTGCATAAAGGCATAAAAAATAAAGGCATAAAAGTAAAAGGCATAAAATAAAAGCAATTATAAAGTTAATTGTTAGTGATTAGAGGTTAGTTGAATGACCATCTTGAAACTTACTCTTGAAGACATGTCAGAAGATTGATAGGATCAAAACAACTACACAACAAGTTTCATTTGCTTTTTGTCAAGTATATCATTCATTTTAGAACAATAAGAGATTACAACCTAAGATCAATGATGATTGAGAATTGATCATTGGACAAGGTTAATGAAATCTTATCAGAAGCTTGATAGAATCAAAGCAACTACACGACAAGTTTAACAAGTGTTGAACCAAATTCAAAGACTCAACCATCTTTGAGGCTTGTTAAACATGAAGTTTATGCCACCAATGATCATTTTCTGATTTGAAACAAAATTTAGAGTTATGTTAAGCAATCTCCAAGTAACTTATATAGAAGTCACACTACAACGAGGTCGGTCAATAATAATTTATGTTAAAAAACAAATTAGAGAGATGATATGTAGATCATCCTCTTATATTTGCAACACATGTAAAACAACAAACAAAAACAATAATGGGATTGATATGAAGAGGGTGGGGTAAGAAGAACAAAAATTTAAATAATTAATAAAAGAAAATAAATGGCAAAATATACAACATGTGTCAAAACACCAAATAAAAATCCCAAAAAATATCAGAGGTCAAGCACAAGTCAACAAAGGTTGACAAATGTTTTCAAAAATTTTTAAATTCAGAAACTAATTTTAAAATATAAATAAATATGCCAAACAAACCAAAAATTGGTTTAAAAAAATAGTAAAGTCAGAAATAAAAATAAAATTAGGTCACCAATATTTGTCAAGATCTCATTGGATCCTTCCAGAATTTTTAATGATCAGAAAATATTTTTAAACAATTTAAACAAGTCAAAATAAGATAAAAAAACATTTAAAAAATATCAAATCAGAAAATAAAATTATGAAAAAAATAAAAATCAGAAAGATAATATTTGGAAAAAATTTTGTAATTTTTTTCATTATTTTTAAGTTAAAAATGAATTTATTATGTGGACTAATAATGAGTTGTTTGTTAGCAATGGTGATTCCCGGCGCGGCGGCGATAGGTCTCCTCTCATTCTGATCTGTATTACACTGTGGTTTAAACTCCTAGTTTTCGAATTAGGGAGCACAGATTGATACAACTGTTGAGAGGGGCCATGGAAACAAGCAAGAAAGGAAGAGGAAGACCACCAAAATCTACAACAAAGACAGCGACGAACATCGAGCAGAACCCTATGGGTAATACCAAACATTCGAATGAGCATGAAGATGAAGGGGGACACAACCACGAGGATGGAAAGACCCAAGAGCCTTTGAAGGAGGCGAGTGGGGGAAATGCAGGCGAAGACCTAGAAAACAAAATTGAAGCAACAAGGAACAAAGAACAAAAACTATGGACTGATGTGATCAGTGGAAACAGAAATCCGGCAAATGGAAAGTCAATTGGATTCATTGCGCCACAATTGGTGGACGGAGAAATCGAAATCGAAATAGAAGAGGAGGACATTGCTGATGAGGTCAAGTATTGGGAGTCAGCACTTATCATGTATGTACTTGGCGGCAATCTCAGTATGAATAACGTCAAACAGTTTATGTGCAGAACTTGGAATCATGTGAAGCTACCGGAAATTTTCTACAATGAAGAAGGCTTCTTCATCCTTCGATTTCATGATATCAAAGAAAAGGAAGACATTCTTATGAAAGGGCCATACACCATCCACAATATGCCAATGCTGTTACGCGACTGGAAGCCGGATTTCAACCTGAAGACGGACATGCTTCGTACGCTCCCGCTATGGGTGAAATTGCCTCAACTGCCGTTACACCTATGGGGGACAACGAGTTTGAGTAAGATAGGGAGTGCACTTGGTACACCAGTGGTCACTGATGAATGCACTGCAAACAAATTGCGCATCTCTTATGCGAGAATACTTGTGGAAATAGACATTACACGAGAACTACCTCAGGAAATCAATATACGCGATACTCAGGGGAACAAACTGAAACAGAAGGTTGAGTATGAGTGGAAACCACTGTACTGTGAAAGATGTCAAAGAGTAGGGCACAAATGTGATCAAAGACAGGGGAAATTACCTCCCAAAAAATGGCAGCCAAAGAAGATTGAGACGGAAAAAGAGGAACCAGGGGAACCCCCTAGCAGGGAACATGATAATAGGAAGCCAGATGGATGGACCCCTGTTGGCAAGCAGAGGAAGGACAAAGGAAAGGAGAGGATGATAGCAGATACTCCAGGGATTGCTAACAGTGCTAATGGTTTTGATGTTCTGAGACTTTTGAATGAGTCACTAGAGCATCGAAAGGAGGTCACATGATTCTTGCATGGAATGTGCGGGGGCTGAATAAGTCAGGTAAAATTAAGGAGATTAGCTCCCATCTCCATGATCTGAAACCTGACATTATCATCTTGACTGAAACCAGGGTAAAAAGCAGTAAGGCTGCAGCTATTAGAAATAAACTTAATCTGAAATGTACCTATGTTGATAATTATGAGAAGCATGACAATGGAAGACTGTGGATCTGCTGGAAGGAGGAACAACATGACCTTAAACTCATCAGTTGTACTAGTCAGCTTGTGCACTGTGGGGTTTATGATAGAAGTGGTAGGTTTATGTATTGGTTAACTTCTATCTATGCTGCAAACAAACTGGAGGATAGAAGAATTCTATGGAAGGATATCAAGAGAATCCACAATACCCAATCAGGGCCTTGGTGTCTCATGGGAGATTTTAACAATGTGCTGAACCCCCAGGACAGAATTGGTGGCAAACCAGTAACTGCAAAGGAATATGAAGATATGAGAAATATGATGGAATCAACAGGGCTGCATGAGAAGGATAGTAGGGGAGATTTTTTTACTTGGACCAACAAACAAACTGATGCACCTATTTACTCTAGAATCGACAGAGTCCTTGGAAATTTGGAATGGCTTAAGGCTAATATGGACAACCACCTAAGCATTCTAAATTCCCACATCTCTGATCATTCAATCCTGTACTTGCAGACTAAGAACAGAACACACAAGAGGCACTATAAATTCAAATTCAACAACATGGTGGCTAACATGGAAGGATTCAGAACAACTGTGGACAGTAGTTGGCATATGCAATGTGGGGGAAATCCTATGGCCAAAGTTTGCATGAAGCTTCAAAGATTGCAGCCCATTCTGACAAAACTCAGTCAACCCCTAAATGATGTCACCATTAAACTAAAGGAAGCTAGAGAGAGGCTCAGATATACTCAGGACTGCTTGCAGAAGGATAGAATGAATTGCCAGCTTATTGAAAGTGTGAGAAAACATACTATTGAAGTTCTGCATTGGAATGAAGTGGAAGAAAAAGACCTGCACCAAAAAGCAAAAATTGAGTGGCTAAAGCTTGGAGATGGGAACAATGCCTATTTCCATGCCACCTTAAAGGGGAAGAACTATCAAAAAAGCTTGGACAAATTATGGAATGAAAAGGATGAGATGCTGCATAATCAAGAGGATATAGAAAAGGAAGTGATTCAGTTCTTTCAGGCCCTAATGGGCACTGCTGAGAAAAACCTTGAAGGGATAAATATTGCTGCTATGCGGGGGGGCCCCCAGCTAACTCACAGTCAGAGGGCAAACCTTGAGAGACCTGTTACTGAGAACGAAATCAAGGAGGCAATGTTTAGTATTGGCAACCTTAAAGCTCCTGGAGAGGATGGCTATGGTGCCCTATTCTTCAAAGCTGCGTGGGATATTGTGAAATCTGATGTTATCCTGGCAATACAGGATTTCTTTCTGCTTAACAGGTTCCACAAGCCTATTAACAGAACAATGGTCACGCTCATTCCCAAGAACCCTGAAGCCAAAAGAATCAAAGACTATAGACCAATCTCTTGTTGCTCAACCATGTACAAGGTAATCTCCAAAATCCTTACTACTAGGCTTAGTGTTGTCATTGGAAGCATAGTCCAGAATAACTAGGCTGCATTTACACCTGGAGCAAACCTCCATAACCATGTGTTGCTGGCTTTCGAACTGATGAGAGCTTATGAGAGGAAAGGCCAAGTCCCTAAGTGCATGATGCAGATTGATTTACAAAAAGCCTATGATACAATAGATTGGAGGGCTTTGGAAAAGATTCTTCAGGAAATTGGACTTCCAAACAGATTTGTAAACTGGGTAATGTTGTGTGTTAGCACTGTCAGCTACAAATTCAACATTAATGGAGTATACACCAGGAGTATGCCAGCGAAGAGGGGGGTTAGGCAGGGTGACCCCCTGTCCCCTATGCTTTTTGTGATTGTTATGGAATACCTTACCCGTACCTTGGACCTGCTTCAGCTTAACCATAACTTCAACTACCACTCTAAGTGCGAAAACCTAAAAATCACTAGCCTCACTTTTGCTGACGACCTCCTGCTCTTTGCTAGAGGAGATAAGACCTCTGTTCAGCTTCTGATGGACAGATTCAGACAGTTTTCAGCGTCTACAGGGCTGAAAGAAAATCCACAGAAATGCAACATCTTCTTTGGATCGGTCGATGAAAACAGCAAGACGGAGATAAAGGCGATAACAGGTTTCAATGAAGGGAGATTCCCTTTTCGATACTTAGGTATCCCTTTAACCACGAAAAGAGTTGCAGTGCACCAATACGACTGTCTGCTTGAGAAGATTCTGAAAAAAGTTAACCACTGGAGCGCTAGACTCCTGAGTCAGGCAGGTAGAGTACAGCTGGTTCAAAGTGTGATTTTTTCTACGCTAAACTTCTGGCTTCAGTGCCTGCCTTTGCCAAATTCGATTATCAGGCAGATTGATACTAGATGCAGAAGCTTCGTTTGGACAGGCAGCTGTGGGGTTAGCAGGAAATCTCCAATAGCTTGGCGAAAGGTGTGTAAACCAAAACATCAAGGTGGGCTTAACATCTTTGACTTGGAGATATGGAAGCAGACCCACCTGGCTAAAATGCTCTGGAACATCAGTAAAAAGAAAGATAACCTTTGGGTGCAATGGATACATGCTTACTATATAAAGAATGAGGAGCTGATGAGTATGACATGTAAACCAAACTATTCTTAGGTGATGAATTATATTGTGCAGGTCAGCAAAAAGCTACATACTAATTCTGTTTGGGAACAACTACTACACCAGGATAAGTTCAATATGAAGAGGTTATATAGGTCGTTTGTGGAGGATGGTCAAGGAGTGAGTTGGAAGAACCTTTTCGTGAGTAATCTGGCTAGACCCCGCGCGCAGTTCGTGATGTGGATGGCATGTCACTCAAGACTGGCTACTAGAGATAGACTCCGTAAGTACGGGATGGAAGTGGACAGCACTTGCTGCTTCTGCACTCGGGATGAGAGCATACAACACCTCTTCTTTGGTTGCGACACTTTGAAATCCATCTGGAGAAAAGTGCTTACTTGGATTCGTATTAGACATGAACCTGCAGAATGGGATGAAGAACTTGAGTGGCTTTGCAGAAAAGGGAAAAGCAAAAGTTGGAAATCTATGTTGTTAAAGCTAGCAGCCACTGAAACGGTGTACACAGTTTGGAAGCACAGAAATGAAACAATCTTCAAGAAGGAATCAAAAACTAGAAATATAGAGAACGATATTATTGAAAATATTGTATATAGAGGGTGGAGTAGAATTAAGATGAGAAAACATTTAACAAAGAGGATGATGATGTAATATCCTCTGTTTTTTTGATTTTATTTGTCGTTCTAGATTCTTTTTGAGGGCCTGATCCAAGATTGATCACCCTGTGTATAGCTTTCGGATTTTGAAATCAATATACAAAGTCAAGGACTTTACAAAAAAAAAAAAAAAAAGAATTTATTATGAATTTTTTAAATTTAAAAACAATTAAAACAAAAATTAGAAAATAAAATAATAAACCAAAAAAATATGGACTGTCTGATCTTTGTCAAAACGCGTTAGTAAACAGATCCAATGGATTTGGCGCGCTGTGCATGTCATGGACTTTATTGGATATCACACTTAATCATTTTTTATTAAATAAAAACAACTTAAAATGTGGCACGTTGGATGGAGTCTGACTCACTAAAGTAATCAGATCTAAGGGCTCCTGAGACACGTGCATGATAAAGCAAACACGCCACATCTATTTCAAAAAAAATAGCATGGCACACCATCATTGGTTGAAGACGAGAGATGTCATCGTCTCAACCTCCAGCCACCCTAAAATGGAGTTCCATAAACTGTAAAATTAGCAAACCGGGCTGGTACCATTAGATTTGTCTCTTCAAGACGATTCTAATGGTACCCTTGCGCCAAATTTATATAAATTGTGCAAGACTCGATTTGGAAAAAACTAAAATAATAGCGAGCACTGAGTTTTGGGATTACAGGATCAAATCTCAACGAAAATGGAAATTGTAAGAACTGTAAATCAGAGAGATGAGGAGAAAAGATTAGGCACTTGTCTAGATTGATTTGGTTAAGAAATCTACCTGAAGTAAGTAACAAAGACTTGCTCTAAAATTGGAATTGGCTAGCACGATTTAGAACTCTTCAAAGCTTGATTCTTGTTGCGTTAGGTTCAGGGGAGTTCAAGGATTGTGAATGAGCAAAGAAATTGGATTGAATAATGGAGAAAAGGTGAATTCGAAAACTCAGAAATGTGAGCTATGAAGAGAGTTTGACAGGGTTATTATGGCTCTTCAAGCTTGAGAAAATGAATGAAATATGGTCCTTTATTTATAGGAGAGTGAATGGTGAAGAGAATTGGAAGAAATAGTGAGGTTTGGAGGGAATTTGAGTGAAGCCGTGAGCACAAGTGAAGTGTGACATGCAAACCATCAAAACTCATCCAATTCTTGTGTTTCAAGGCTTAAGCAAGTCTGAGCAAATTTTTTAATCATGTTTAGACCAAAAACGCGCCTTAATTTGGTGTTTAGAAGCCACATTGTGAAAATCAAATTCTGACTTTGAAGAAAAACTCAGTTTCAAGGTGTTAACTTTGAATCCATGGTGCACTCAATTTAGGAAGCTTTAT
Source organism: Vicia faba (assembly GCA_948472305.1). Classification (NCBI taxonomy): domain Eukaryota; kingdom Viridiplantae; phylum Streptophyta; class Magnoliopsida; order Fabales; family Fabaceae; genus Vicia; species Vicia faba. Next base: position 11,584,002 of record OX451735.1, read on the forward strand.
GGCATGATTCTTAACGCATTTGAAAGATGATACAACACTCTTTACAATGTGGTAAGAAAGAATTCATTTGGATGTTTGAGCTAGAAGTTGTGTCCAGTCAAAGTTGAGAAAAAAGAAGCCGACTTTTATACTTAAAAAATTCCAAGTTTCTTGCCAAAAAATGACCTATAATGTTTTGCTTCCAAATAAGACCTTCCTTTAAAATTGAGCTTTGATCGTTGATTCTAGCTTGAAGTGAATTTCCCAAAGAGCATTGTGAAACTTTTATCACTCAAAAATTCCAAGTATTGAAAAGGTTATGGCCTTGTGAAATTGATGCAAATCCATGAGATGGCCTATATTCTTTTGACCTCTTGAGGTATCTTGCAACCATTTTCAAGCATAGAACCAAAAATAAAGTTAAAGTTAACATCTTTAAGATTATTTTGAAAGAAGAATAAGCTCAAGATGACAACAATTGATCAAATTATGCCCTTTTGAAGTTGCTCAGCCCTAAATCCATCATGATACAAGGTAACCTATAATGTTCTTGAAGATTTCAAGTATTTCCACTCAAAATTAGCCCTAAACTCTTGAAGAGACTTGTTAGTGACCCTTTAAAGAGAATCATGGCTTTGGTATCAATCAAAAATCTCAAAGAATGAGCAAGATATGACCCTTAGAAGTCAAGAAACCCTAGCTCCAAGAGTATCAACTTTTGATAATTTTCCTTGCACAAATGTTCTTGTCATATGAAGAGAAGTTATTGTAGGTGATAATAAGAACCTATGTCAAGAAGAATCACTTCCAAATATTAAAAATTGAGAGAGTTATGCACTTGTAATCAAGGAATCAAGAACTTGTCCATATTAGGTCAATTTTCTTGAACCAATGTTACATCTTTTGACTTCTCTTGGCAAATTGGACATGATGAATCACATTAAGTTTTGAAATTGTGATGTCTTGAAGCACACGAAAAGATGAAGTTTAAATCTCAATGAACTTGTTGAAGAAGGCATGGAAATAAACTCATGAACCTATGAATCACCTTGATGAAATTTGTTGTGTCATCACCTATAATGCCAACATCATAGAGCAAGTATACTTATATTGTATTTGTTAGCTAAAAGTCAATAAATACAAGATATAAATGTAAAAAACATACAAACCAAGGTGCTTGGTGATCCCACATGAGCAAACCTAAAGATAGGAAGAAGAACCAAACCCTAATGTGTGATCTTGATATGATTGAGTTGATATTGAGATGATGAGAGATCTTAGAGGCAAAAATTGGGGTATAACACGTAGTCATAACCCTTTTATTTATAATTAAAAATAAATAAAATAAAAAAGGTGCGCTTTAACGTTAAATGAATAATATATCTGAGCGCACTGAGGTTCGAACCCATGAAAGCTTGATTGTATCAGCGCAGTTAGGGCATCAACCATTATTATAGCCTAACAAATTTTTATTAAAAAAAATTAGCGCCTATTTTGAGATGACACCATGGTGTATGGAAGAATCGTGATGACTATAGGGTTGTTGTACGTGCGTATTATAGTAGTGTAAATTATTATTCTTAAAAATAAATATCTTTTTAATTGAAAAACAAATATCTTTTTAATATAAATAAAACTAAATATATAATGGTAAGAACATAAAAGATTATGTAGATAATTTATTTAACAATTATAAATAATTATATAAATTTATTTCATAGAAATGACATTGTTTTATTGAATTTTTTATTTGCAGAATAAAATTTTTATATAATTTATTTTACATTCCTAATAAATTATTTATATAAAAAAATCATTTGGTAACAATTGTATTTATTCATCTTAAAATTTGAATATTAAAAAAAAAGAGAGTTGAATAAAGTATTACTACAATACATTTTTCAATTTTTTTTCCGAACTCCTCATATTTCTCAATTAATATTATTTAAAATTTTTGAAATGGCCAACTAATATTGTTAATAATTTTTTTAAAAAAATTTCATTTACTAATAAATTTATATTTAAAAGTGATATATGAAAGTGTTTTTTTTTTCGTAACTAAAAATTAATGATAATGTATACTATTATTTTTACTATTAAAATTTAACTGATACATAATTTCTAAAGATATTAAAAAAAACTACTACATAACTTCTAATATAGATAAAATAGATGTTAAATAATATAACAATAATGTGTTAAAATTGTATTTGAATAAATTCTTCACATATGTATTATTATAATATCATAGAACAAACATATGTAAAATTTAAATATGTTTTCTAATTTAAGGAAAATAATTGGTGATTGAAATAAGATTTTTTTTTCTTCTTTTGACCTAATCTGCTTAAGTTTCTTTTTATTTATATTTAGATTTTGAGATTTTAAAAATGGTAGGTAAAAGGTTTCCCTATTACACATATTATTTTTTCTATTTTATAATAGGATAAATAATATTTTCATCCTTTTTTTCTTTTATAATATTCATTTTTGTTTCTTTATTATTATTATTTTGAGCAATTGTTTCTTTATTTTTTATTCACTTAAATCGGTTACTTTTTGAATTAAAAAGTAAAGAACTAGAGTGATAGATTAAAAATTAAATTGAATAAAAAATATAAAATATAAAATAAATATTAAGTAAAGGAGATATAATGAACAAAATATATATTTTACGCATTTTAGATTTGACTATATAATCAATTTTAATTATTATTATAAAATAAAATATTAGTATGACTTTTAAGATTTATCAAAATTCTAAAATAAAATATTAATATTTAGTACCATTAAGGCAATTTTTCAGATAGAAGGTTTCTTTTTATTTAGTTTTTGAGATTTTACAAATGGTAGGTAGAAAGTTTACCATGAATAAATAATATAAAAGTGGTCAAATAAATATTAAGTAAAGGATATATAAAGAACAAAATATATATTTTATGCATTTGACTATATATTCAATTTTTATTATTATTATTATTATAAAACAAATTATTAATATGACTTTTAAGAAAATTCATAAAATAAAATATGTAATATTTATTACCATTAAGACAATTTTTCAGCCTATATAATAGAAGTAATGTTAGTGTCTTGTAAATAAAAAGTAAAATCGAAAACATGACTACTCAAAGCTATCAATCTTCTTATATTGTGCTTGTTTTATGCATGAGTTTTATTATGATTTCTGGTAAGTTTTTAGAATTTTTTTTCTATCTTTTGTAGTATATATTTTTAGATAAATAACTTACTAGTTTAAGTTGAAAATTGTTATTATTGGCTAAAAATTTTATTTTTGTATGATTCAGAAATTGTTACAAGTTTGGAGACTCCAATATTAGTCGAAAAGCCAATATGTATTCATGGCTTGGCTGTAGACCCACGATTTTGCTGCATAGGGAGTTGTAGTCCCAGTTGTTCTACAGATTGCATTAATAAGGGATTTGTAAAAGGTGGACAGTGTAATTCTCAACTTGGAAATAAGTGTTGTTGTGTTGTATAATGAGTTACAATGTATCACTCTGATTGTTAAAAATGAAAGATGCACTTATGAATAAAAGCACCTTTTTTTGTTATGATGAATAAAAGCACTTTTTTTTTTTGGTTATATTTGTTCATTAAGAATCTATGCTACAAATTAATTGAGCGTGTTCGGATCCAATGACATTGTCTTGACGGTTGTAATTTCTCAGATATTTTATCGTGTTGTTGATGTTATATTTACGTGTTTTACTTGTTGTTTTAGTCGTGATGTGTTTTTATTTGTTGTTTGCGTATAGTTTGTTGTAACATATGCTTTTAATGAAAAAAAGCTCTGATATTAAAAAAGTACAAATAGTTTGCATACAATATTTATGTTGTTGATGACATAAACCACACTTTCTTTCTAAATTGTCAAGATCGACCATCTCAGTTGTGATACGTTTGCTATTGGGAAGACCCTTTTTATTCCTTCACATTTGGTTGTTGTGCCAAACTATTTCTCCTTCGTACGCATGTCAATAATCAAATTTTGCTACCACTGGAAAGCCATTGTTGTATATGCCGAGCAAGGTCTCGGACTTGTAAATGGGAGATAGAAGTAGTAATGTAACTTGATGAGTACGCGTACATGCCGTAATGACATGTGAGCAATGCATACAAAAAACTTGAAACTTTCCACAATCGCACCAACGAGATGGTAGTATAACCATATACTCTTGTCTTGACAGTCATTCGTTGTGGTCAATCGTCGTTTTGACAATGAAGTTGTGGTTATGTCGGTCGAACCGTGTAACAAGATGGGTGCTGGCTTTGGCACCCTCTGCCTTGATAAATTTCAGGCAACTTTCACTCCATAGTTGTCTCGATTGTAACACCGCGTACCACATTTCACCTCTTTTTGCAAACAACAATGTCATCCTAAAATATGTTGATTTCACCAAAGCAGTTATGGGGAGGTTTTGTATGCCTTTGAATACATCGTTCATTGATTCAACAAGATTTGTTGTCATGTGGCCCCATCGTTGTCCATTGTCGTATGACCTTGTTCATTTCTCTACTGGAATATTATTAATCCACTTACCTACATCTGGATTTAACAGTCTGATCTCGTTGCGATAGTGTTTGAATGAGGGTTGTGTTAATGCATACCCCGCATTCATTACTGTTTTTTAAGAGCCTTGTCTTTGATGCATGTCTGTCGAAGATCAAACAAAGATTAGGTTGTGGAGCCACGTGTGTTCAGAGATTCTTGAGAAAGAAACTACAAGCCACATCAGTATCGCCCTCGACTAGAGCAAAGGCAATTAGAAAAATATTGTTGTTGCCATCTTGTGCAACTTTCATCAGTAGTGTGTCTTTATATTTCCCGTACAACCATGTTCCATCTATCTAGATAATAGGTTTGCATGACGCAAACCCTGTGATGCAAGGTTAAAAACCCAGAACATTTGACTGAATATTCCATTCCCGTTGACAGAAGTACCGTCTGGGGCATACGCCGACAATGTTTCCATAATATAAATAGTTCCAGGGGCATACATCTGAAGTGCATGCATGTAGCACAATAGTTCTTTGTATGACTCCTTCTAGTTTCCATATACCTTTTCAATCGCCTTTTTCTTTGCTAACCAAGCTTTTATGTATGACGGAGTATAATTGTATACAGTAGTGATGTGAGAGATTATGGTTTTCACCTTCAATGACGGATCATTGCTGATGAGTGGTAGGATTTCCTGACATATTAGATCATAACTTAATTTACGATGATCTTGTGATTGAGTAGAATTAATACACGTGTGGATGGATATAGAACCTATCACCCAACAACCACTTCTCAACCTGTATGATGCAGTGAGTCTGAACATACAATTTGTGTGAATACACTTGAGCTTGTACCTTTTGGGATTTACTCGATCAACCTTAAAGTCGATAGAGTTTAACATGTGAAACTTTTTTATAGCTCACATGAAATATTCTCTTGTTCCAAATTTGTCATTCTCTTTTATATTTTCATCTAACTGCATATACGAGTTGAAAAAAACATCAGATGATGGTTTATCTTTCATGTTTGTAGGTGATGTGTAGATTTCATTTAGAGGTATTTGAGGTGCCGCATCATCTTCGGAGTCATCATTGACCATGTTGTCAAACTCTAACTCTCCATCTTCCTTTTCTTCGTCAATAATATCTACTTTTGCCTGTTCATCTTCGAGAGGATCAACCACTTGTAATTGAGTTGGTTGGAACAACTGAGGCTTCTGCAGCAGAATGTACAACTCAATCGAGTCATACCCAAAATACTCATGTCTAGAAAACATATTTTGAAGGTCCTTGTCGTCTTGAACCTCTACCTTAAAAAAAATTACTTGGTTCTCATAAAAAAATGAATTCGGTAGAAGATGTGTGACACTTGACCTCGTCCAAGTTTGATCTTTAGTCATTTTTTGAAATACAAGAAATTGGCTTTTCTGTTTAAATAATAATGAATGTTATCAGTATTTCTAAATAAAAACCATAAGTGGGACAATTGTACGTCTCACCATTGAAATGTGCGCTGATAACATATTGTGGTGCAGAGGATATTGTGTTAGAATGTTTGAGCGTAGGAGACTAAATAAGATTCATGTGATTTGAATAAGACAAAAATGCTAAGCCTACTAGGCGCCATCTGAGATGGCGCCTCCTCCTTATTTTGTTCATATGCGCCAACTGGGATGGTGCATCCCTACTAGCCCTTTCAACTAGCTTGCATGTGTATCAGATTGCCCCTATGTTGCCATCCCACATTTCCCATACACTGCCACCTACTCTACAAGTAGGCTTATTCCACGCCAAGTTGAATGGCACATGAATTCAACATTGCATATAGTCGCCAACTGAGATGACGCCTTGGTGATACATAAAATGCATGTAACCTCCAACCACCTCATTAACTCACATTTATACGAATTCGCCTATAAATGTGGCACCTCAGACACTTGTTTTGCATCACCGATCTACACACTCTCTGATACTTGTTTTACACTGTCTTATACAATTTCAAAAATGGTTCTCCTAACAATGGGCGACTCTCAGAGGCACAAAAGCAAACATTGAGGCATTTGTAAGTTTTTATATCATTTTATATTACTTATACTTTTTATTAAATTATTAATTAATTCATCTTATAAACTCTAACACTATTTAAATTTTGAATTTAGGATCCTAAAAGATTTAGAATTCGCTCACACCACTATATTCATCCGGACCCGTTAATCGTTCCATATCTAGAATATGACGATTTTGGGCATGTTATAAAAATATCAAACTGCACGATTGGTTCAAAATTTATACTTGCAATGTTAGAAAGGTGGAGACCGGAGACACACACATTTCATCTACCAATAGGTGAATGTACCACTCTCTAGAGGATGTGTACATGTTATTGAGTCTCTCTATCAAAGGTAAGGTCGTGAATGGGCCGGTTCAATAACCCAATTCTCTATGTGAGACATTGTTGGACAAAGATATGGTAGAAGCAACTGGTGCTAGAGGCCAAGGTATATTGCTATCTGACTTAGAAATCATTATGAGACTCTTGAGTTAAATGAAAATTCGACCGAGGAAGAAGTAACAATTAAAGCTAGAAGTTATATCATGATATTGTTTGGAAGTCTGTTATTCCCCGAAAGTACAAGGAATATTGTAAATTTTATGTATTTATGATTACTTATAAGGTTTGAGAATACAAGAAAGTATAATTGGGGTTCTGCTGTTTTACCCCATCTGTACAGTTCATTGTGTAAGAACGCATCAAAAGAAAAATGTACTTTTTATGGATGCGCTTTCTTGCTTCAAGCACGGGGTTGGTGGTGGAGTCCCTAAACCTCGTCAACAATAATGCATTCACTTTCCCCTATGCAACAAAGTAAGTCAACATGTTCAATAATTTTTTATTCATCTCTTTGTGAAATATATGTAAAAAAATTAATTATTTTTTTCCATTCCTTTAGGTACTGTGTAAGAGTATGGATTATAGCAAAAATCCAAGATTCAATGTAACTCTATATCGTAATCTTTTGGATCACCTTAGTCCGAATTTCGTACGTAGTACCTCTAAACTTTTCTAATTTTAAATTATTTATTTTAAAAGTTTTTTATCTTCTAATTGATTTTTATCCATAGTTTATCTAGATACCATATTTGGGTTTGGAGCATGAATCCAACCCCGAGGATACATCAATTTGGACGACAAAGGCTACAATCATACGATTTAACATTGTAGAGATGCACCACAACGACCATGTCAAGATACAGTTTAGAATGCATTAAGAAATACCATCTGATACAACTTGTTTGTCACCTTGGCATCTAAAAAGGATGGACGCCCAATGGGGTGTTAATAATTGGAAAGAGTTTGTTGCAGAATGGTGCAAGATGTGGGTTAGGCGTCACCTTCATATTTTATAATTTCCTGTTTTTCTCAACCAGAATAATATGCAACACACAAATCAGTATATTGATTGGTACAGGTCGGTTACTAACCCGGAAATACATGTGTCTCACCAGAGGTATTTGCTCGATCCACGCACACAATTGACACAATCCTCAAACCCCCAACAACAAACCCAACAAACATCAACCTCTCATCAAACACCACGGTGACACATACCCCAACCTCAATACCAACCTCAATACCAACCCCAATCCCAACCTCAATACCAATACACCCATATGCCCCACACCCAACCTCAATCCCAACCTCAAAACCAGTACACTCATATGCCTTACACCCAACCCCAACCCCAATCCCAACATCAATACCATAAACCTAAATGCCCCACACACAATTCCAGTACTCTGATCAAAGACCGTACATCCAATATCCCAATATAGGCCCCACATCATCTCACCTTAGCCCAGATCTAGGCAAACCTGAAGGGTATGACCCAGCCTACCCAACTTACCATCAACCATTACATTACTCTAGCACCCAACAATCACAATACCAAACTCCACACGACTCTTTTATTTACACAAATCCCACTTTTTCAGATGATCAGTGCTATTGACCACCCATAGAACCCCACCCACGACCAATGTGGTCAAACTTTGAGGGCATGGGTAACCAACTATTACAAAGCGGATCTTCCGAATACGCTGATCTGACAGATTTCTTAGATTCTGAACGCATTGACTACGTTGGGCCTTCGATCCAACCATAACAGGAAAATCGTCGAAACACACCAAGAACAAGGCGGGAACGCTGGTGCGGAATTAAGGGTCGTTATCAAGTTCCGGGGAGGAACAACTAAATAATATGTAACTGCTACTCTCATCATATAATCGTATGGTTATTAATGAAAATCGAACTTATGCAACATCGTTTCGCACTTGTCTTTTATTTTAAATTTAGAAAGAAAAAAAATCACTTTTCCCCCAAAAGTACTTAGGTGTCATCTGAGATGGCTCAAGGAAAACATATTGCACCTATGCGCCATCTGTTTCCAGTGATTTCTGGTAAATAACCGCTAGTCTTCCAAACTATCGAATAAACTTCCCGACTGTTATTCAATTCCTCTGGTAACTCACAGGATCGACTAGATTGATCCTAGGATTCCTTGGTCATTAGGGTAACTCTCATGATCGAATAGATATTCATGGTTGATATTTGAGTGTTGTATAGGTGTTTGGCTTATTTCGATTTCTCTCTTAAAGGTCTAAAGATGTAATCAAAATGTGCGTGTACGAAACTAAGTTGCATGAATAAATGTTAATTGTAAAGACATGTAAAATTGCATAAAAGGGAAGTAAATGGTTTCGAATTATAAAAACAATTAATGTAAAGGATGTTCTGGAACGTAAAAGGTTTGAAATATGAAGAAAGCGTTTAATGCAAGAAATCTGTAAATGACTTTAAGTAAAAATAGGCGTTCGAAGGACAAAGCTTGAAGGTAAAGGCATGGAAAGTATGACAGTTTTCTAAAATGTAAAGTGCTTGAAATGTAAAGAAAGCATTGAAATGTAAAGCTTTAATGAAGAGATTTCGAAATAGAAAGACTTTGAATGAGAAAAACTTGTAAATGTTATTTGACAGAAAGATAAAGGAAAGTGCTGGAAATGATAAAAGGTTTTCATTAAATCATAAATATGTGGTGCTATCATACGTACATTGCTCTTGCATTCGTTTCCCTTGCCATGTGGTAGTTTGAATGTTACTGAGTATTTAGTACAATTGATATGACACACGAAATCCTAATACTAAGACTTCTATTTATACTAATTCGACCATAACGGTCTTGCTATAGGATTATGCCACGTTCAGAACATGCAGAACAATGCCTCTCTCTTCTTTCCACGTGTCTCCAAATGCTCCAGCACATAAATTTCAAACTTCGAATGCCCCGCTTCCATTTGAATTTCAAATGCTTTGGTACTTCTCCGTTTCGAACGTACTTCTCAGACACAGCCTTGTTGTTATTTCGAGACTTCTTTAGATATGTTCCCATAATTGCCACTCGAAGCTCCAAGCTTTGACATGCTTATTCGAAACACTGCTTCTGCTACTTCGAAACATGACGCTTTGTTTCATTTTGATCGAAATGTTCAATTAGCTTGGCTTCTAATAATATTATCAAAATCTTCAGCCAACAAATTGCCCCTTTAAAATATGTATTTCGATCTCTCTGAGAAATACCTATTTTAAACATTTACACAAGATTTTGATGTGACCTTCGAATCATCGTAACATTTAATGCATTTGACTCCAGTCACGTCAATCATAGCACTTTTTGGATTCCTTAACCGCCTGGAGCCACTTCACAGTATGGTGTAGTTACAAACAATGATTATCTTTAAATCACGCCTATTACCCATGTTAACTTTACGCCACCTCTTCATCACACCAACCCATGATTTCCACGTATCACATCCTCATTCACTGGATGCTTAAACTTCCACATTATAAAACATCATCCACTTAGTCTTTTTCTTTTCTTTCCACATTCTGAATCTTCTACCCTCCTTCTCTCGCCAAAAGGTTTCCAAGAAGAAAGGAAAAACTGCAGGCACTACAATGGAAAGTAAGATTATCACTCACCAAGGCCAATCCGTTCTTGCTCCTCAGATGATTTCAAAGGAAAAAGAAATGCTGTATGCGTCACAGGTACTCATTCCTACCACCGTTGCTGGTAAGAGGTTAGCTTTAAATGGCCCTCTTACGGTTTTTGAAATATTAAAAGATACCAGGACGATTTTCCCAGTTTGCTATAGTTTTAAACCCTTGTTTAACAAAATGGACGCCCCTAAGGCAATAGAATCTTCTGGTTCAAATACCATATAAAATCCAACTGTTCCTCCTAAGGACCCCTTTGTTTTGGACTATGTAAAAAGTAATTTTAAGCCGTTTCGATCTTGCCCCACCTCCGATACTGCTTATCAAAACTGGTTCAAGAAAGTAGAAGCTAAGAAATCCCAGCAATGGGAAGAATTAGGTATCTATAATTTGATTAAGCTATCGAAGCCTGGTTTCACCTACAGCCACCCTCTGCTATTCGCGTCCCTCTATTTCTGGGACAGTACCTATAATACTTTCCATCTCCCAGGTGGAATGATCACCCCCACCTTCTTCGACATAGCGACCATCACTGGGCTATCGCCAGTAGGAGAAACTTATATCCCCGACAACGAAGAACATTCAAGCATAATTGACTTCGAAGTCAAGCTAGCAAGTTTTTCCAAGTTTATCAGTCACTACCATGCTGAGGGAGACAATGTGTATGACGTAGAACACATTGCTTTCTTAACCCTATGGCTGTCAAGATACGTTTTCTGCAGTAGATTCCTACAAGTAGCCAGTAGGTTTATTCCTCTAGCTAGGGATTTGCATGAAAATCGAAAAGTGTGCTTAAGTGAACTGCTCTTAGTTGACCTTTATGAAAGCCTGAGGTCAGCTGTTTCGAGCCTCAAATCCCATACCTCCAAGAATATTCTGTTGGCTGGCCCTTTTTGGTTACTTCAACTATGGCTAAATGCCATGTTCGAACCCTCCTTGTCAACTGCCAACACCATTGATGAACAAGACCCTGAGATAACTGATAGGATAGTCGAAGGCACTAGGCTTCGAAGATTAACTCCAAATGACGACAAAGATGACTTCAAAGTCCAATTCTCGAAGTACATCATGATATTCTCCAAAAGGCACAAGTTCGAAGAGAGCATGGCGCCTTTTGCTTCGAGGGCTCATGGACCTTCTTGGTTCACCATGGCTCTCTCAGAAGCTATCAAGAGCAAGGAGATTCAGGATGTATGGAGAGCCTTTTTGCTACCTAGACTCATTTCTTCAAGAATAACTCCAGCCAAGAACCAGATTTTTCTTTTTGCTTACCAGCCAAATTTTGTTTCGAGACAGTTTGGCTTATGCCAACTGATTCCTGAACCTTTATTTCAAACTGAGAGCGCCATCACTTCTGGACGAACTTTCAAGGCACGGGAAGCCAAAATACAGCAAGAACAATATCAAGGCTTTGCCCAGTTTGAGTTGATAACCTTCGAACCTACCCATCTCACAGCTAAAGGGTTTCTGGAATGGTGGACCAAGTTTTATCAAACTTATATGTTCGATACACTTACAATTCAACAGAAACTAATTGATGCCTTTGATGTGCAGGTACCAGCAAAGAAAGGTATGTTTACTCATGCCAAAGAGATTAAAGCTTTCCAAAATTATTTTGAAACTACTTATGACCCCACGCGCTTGGACTCCACTGTGCATCAAGCGGCTGAGACCTTGAAGGAAAAATTTAAACAAAAAGTTTCTAAGTTAAAACTTCCTTCAGGGTTGTCACCTGAGGATAGGTATAGGTTGGCATTCGAAATGCATCCACCTAAATTTCCCAGATTACCTACCTCAGAACTGGCTCTGGCTTGGTTTCCCTCATATCCTTGGTGGTTCACTTGCAAAGAGATGTTCAAACATCTTCAGAGGAAACCAAAGCCATCTGAGACTGTGACATGGGCTCGACACTGGCTTCATGATTTCCCAGGACACCTTCGATACGACCTTTCTGCCATGTCAATTAAATCTGATCAAGGCACAGGTGCGAATGCTTGGGAAAATCCCAAAGGTCTTTTATTTTCCATATCTTTAACCTTTGCTTTAATTGTTTCGATTTTCAGCCATCAGGATAAAGACAGCTGCCTCGAAGTCGAAAGAAGGGAGTGCCTCTCAAGCCTCCATCGAAACTACTGACAAAGTGACTCCACCTGAAACAACCACTATTGCTGCAACCACAACAACAACAACAATACCAACAACAACCAGTGTTCCAACTCCAACGGTAATCACTTAGCCTTGATGTTTCGAATTCACTCATGTTCTATGGTTTGCATCTAACTCTTTGTTTAAATCTTTTCAGACCAACAAGCTTCCTCCTACTACTCCCAAGAAGCGGAAATCAAGCACCACTGGGGAAGACCCCAAGGCTGGAGGAAACTTAACAACTGCTTCGAAGAAGAAGCCAAAGAAAGATATTTCGAAAAATACCGTTCCAACTAGTGTCTCTGGACTAGATTCCAGGGATGCTGCTCCTTCACCCAAATCCAAAATTCCACCTTCGACCTCCAACACAATGTTGGAACGCATAGCTAGTAACCTCTCCTCCGAGAGTCCACAGGTAAATTGAACTTTTTAAATCTTTTTGACAATAATAACTTCTTATTACCTTGGTGCATGTTTTTTTTAAACATTCTGTTGCTCCTTGCAGAACATCTTGAATCCAGCTTCCACTACTTCGAACTCACCATCCAAAGCTGCTGCTCCACTTAATTCCTCTCCTCAAGGAGATTCCAGCAATCTTGTACAGAATAAAGGTTCCTCCAACATGGCGGTTCTGGCTGGAACTTCTGAACAGCAGGATGATCAAGGCACCTCTATTCCTCTGAAAGAGACAAACGAAATACCACTTCAAACATCTGCAGAGGATTTGCAAAGAGCTTCTCTTCAAAAGTCCCCTCTTAAAACTCTTCAAGAGGACCCAAAGGACACTCAAACTGAAGGAGAGAAAGCTGATTCTGGGAAAAGAGACGAAGAATCTGTAGACGAAGAGTCTGAGGAGGAGAATGCCAATGATGGTTCGACTGCTGGGACAGAGTCCAACGCAAATAGCAGTGAAAAGGAAGGCATCGAAGTGGTGGACTTGGATGATGATGAAGAATACCAAGAGCACGAAACGAATGAAGGGGATGGTGATGCAACCAACGAACCCATGGAGGTTGAAATGGACGTGACTCCCCTACGTGTGGAACTCCCTCAAGTGCCAATTTGTTTCCAGTGATTTCTGGTAAACAACCGCTAGTCTTCCAAATTATCGAATAAACTTCCTGACTGTTATTCAATTCCTCTGGTAACTCACAGGATCGACTAGATTGATCCTAGGATTCCTTGGTCATTAGGGTAACTCTCATGATCGGACAGATATTCATGGTTGATATTTGAGTGTTGTATAGGTGTTTGGCTTATTTCGATTTCTCTCTTAAAGGTCTAAAGATGTAATCAAAATATGCGTGTACGAAACTAAGTTGCATGAATAAATGTTAATTGTAAAGACATGTAAAATTGCATAAAAGGGAAGTAAATGGTTTCGAATTATAAAAACAGTTAATGTAAAGGATGTTCTGGAACGTAAAAGGTTTGAAATATGAAGAAAGCGTTTAATGCAAGAAATCTGTAAATGACTTTAAGTAAAAATAGGCGTTCGAAGGACAAAGCTTGAAGGTAAAGGCATGGAAAGTATGACAGTTTTCTGAAATGTAAAGTGCTTGAAATGTAAAGAAAGCATTGAAATGTAAAGCTTTAATGAAGAGATTTCGAAATAGAAAGACTTTGAATGAGAAAAACTTGTAAATGTTATTTGACAGAAAGATAAAGGAAAGTGCTGGAAATGATAAAAGGTTTTCATTAAATCATAAATATGTGGTGCTATCATACGTACATTGCTCTTGCATTCGTTTCCCTTGCCATGTGGTAGTTTGAATGTTACTGAGTATTTAGTACAATTGATATGACACACGAAATCCTAATACTAAGACTTCTATTTATACTAATTCGACCATAACGGTCTTGCTATAGGATTATGCCACGTTCAGAACATGCAGAACAATGCCTCTCTCTTCTTTCCACGTGTCTCCAAATGCTCCAGCACATAAATTTCAAACTTCGAATACCCCGCTTCCATTTGAATTTCAAATGCTTTGGTACTTCTCCGTTTCGAACGTACTTCTCAGACACAGCCTTGTTGTTATTTCGAGACTTCTTTAGATATGTTCCCATAATTGCCACTCGAAGCTCCAAGCTTTGACATGCTTATTCGAAACACTGCTTCTGCTACTTCGAAACATGACGCTTTGTTTCATTTTGATCGAAATGTTCAATTCGCTTGGCTTCTAATAATATTATCAAAATCTTCAGCCAACACCATCTCAGTTGGTGCACCCATATAAAAATTAAGTGCATTCGCCAAATCAATTGGCGCCACCATTCACATATTTTCTAAAACATGATTATTTGCGTAGTTTTCTCAAAAACATGATTATTTGTATTTTTTTTTAATACATGATTATTGCAAAAAAAAAAATATTCAATTTAAAATTCTATAAAATTTAATATTAAAAATTAGTATTTTTGCTACAAACATTGACCATATACACATAATTTTTTTTTTGGTATAGCTATACACACAACTTTTAGAGTAGTACCATTTTAAAGTTGTATGTTTCACGAAGAAATTATTAGTGTTGGAATTGAGTTTAATTTTTTACATATATAAAAATATTTATGATTAACTCAACAAATGTATTGATAAGAATCCAAGAGGAAACTATTATCCTCATCTCACTGAATCTATGGCGATGTGAATGGTGATTCAAAAAGGTACGAGAGAATATGCTTCTATTTGGATTTCCTAGAAATAGTGAACATGATGAAGGATAACAAAAGACAAGATCAAAACACTAATGTTGGATGGATAACCTAAACTTTTGTTCCTTTTATCACTTTTTTTTTTAATTTATAATTAAGAGAGTCTAATTATTAGAAAACTTTTAGGACTGAATTTAAAAAAAGTCTAAAATATGCATGTTAATTTTAAAGACGAAACCCTATAATTTTTCGGGTTTGACGAGCCCGTACATGTGAAAAATATGGACTTTAATTTATATCAACTTTTGAATCACATTCTTTAATCATTAACATATTTATCAGTGAATCATGTGCATTTTATATATCCAAATCATATGTCTTGCCCTTTTCTACATAAGAAAAATAAACAAAAATATATTAAAAAACTAGTTAATCATGTTCTGATAATGAATAGTGAGGAATATATTAAGGTTTTGGTTGGAAAGAACTATTAGAAGATTCTAATATAATTTTGGAGTTTCACTTGAGAAATCAACGAAAAAGGAGAGTTTGGATTCTATTGGAAAAATCTACAAAAGGGATGGTCCCTGTCATTTGGTTGAAAGTTCATGTTCTTGATTTAAATTCAACAATCTTTGGTTTGATCATAGAGACTTTGAAGAGTTTATTAAGAAGAAGTTGAACAATTTCTCTAGTAGGGGAAGAAAGCCTATATCTATTATAAATATATAAAAAGTAAAGAATTTGAAAATTACACACTAACTCCTTTAATTAAAAATATTATCTAATCTAATTATAAAGATTAAAATTGACTTTTTGAGCAATGCTAGCTGTATATTCATTTGATATTAAATATCGTTGATGTGGCACAATCCTAATTTTTGTTTGATTTTACATTATTTTAATTATACAATTATCCCACTAAACCCTGATTATAGTTATTATCACGATAAAAATCCATCAACATTAATATTAGTTGCGGAATATGAGTAGCAAGTAGATACATTGATACTGCAAACATGTTTCACGATTTTCAACCCAAAACATCCTTTCACAAGATTACCACGTTTGATTTTCTATTAAAGGATATTAAACATCAATCTGTGTGACTTACAAGATATCTTTATCGAAAAAACAATATATTTAAGATTTTATTTTGTAGCAACCCTATTTGAAATAGAATACTCAATAAATAAAACACATTTTTCCTATGAACAGGAACTGAGACGTTTCCCTACTCTTGAAACTGAGTTAACGGTTGTTTTGTTTTTGTTTATGTTAAATTGTAATTCATATGTGTCAAAGAAGATTTGATTTGTTTTAGATTTAAATAGATTTGATTTAAGTCTAGAATAGATTTGATTTAGTAACAAAAAGATATTTTGGGTCTTGGGCTTAGGGTGTAAGCTCAGTTATAAATAGAGGGAGTAACCCCTATTTTGAAAGCAAGTCAAGCAAAACAATTCATTGTAATCACAGAATTTGCAGTTGCAAGTGATTAAGAAAGTTTTTCACAGTTTGTGGGCAGAAAGAAACTCTGCAGAAATATTTATCTTGTCTTCTTTTATTTGTTTTTCTCATAACTAATCATCATTATTGGTCGAAATTCATCATAGTATTAGGTGGATTTCCAACATCTGGTATCAAGAGCTTTTGTTTCAATTCAAGGTAAGTTTCAATCAAGAACGATTGAAGAATTCACGATGACAAGTTATGGGAATGCAAACTATCCAGCAACGCTACCAATTCTGAAAGTTGACAACTATGAGAATTGGTGCAAACAGATGAAAGTCTTATTAAGGTGTCAAGGTCTTTGGGACCTTGTAAAAGATGGAGTCGAAGCGCTTGGCAAAAACGCTTCAGAAGAAGAAAAGAAGAAATACACATAATCTGAGAAGCTGAGTTATAAAGCATTATTTATAATTCATCAATGTGTCAGCCCAGACAATTTCGAAAAGATTAGTGATTCAGAATCTGCAAAAGAAGCTTGGGAGATCCTTGAGAAGTCTTTTGGAGGCGCTGAGAAGGTGAAAGAAGTGAGGTTACAAACTCACAAAAGGACCTATGAACTGCTTCAGATGGAAGACAGTGAAAACATATATGATTTCTTCATTAGAGTTACAAAACTAGTAAATCAAATCAAGATATGTGGAGAAGCGTTAACAACAAGAGTTGTTGTGTCGAAGATCTTGAGATCTTTAGCTCCTAAGTTCGACCACATAGTGGTGGCGATAGAAGAGCGGAAAGACTTGTCGAAATTGACAAAGGAAGAGCTTCAAGGGACGCTTGAATCTCATGAACAAAGAATGAGTGAAAGAGCTGCAGGAAAATCGAAGAGTGATGTGGCCTTGCAGGCACATTCAGCAAAAGAGACCAAAGGCAAAGGAAAGTGTTTCGACAGAGGTAAAAGTGGCTACAACAAATCGAATGGTAGAAGAAACCAAATCGAAGGAGACGTGTCGAATTAAAGAAGACCATACCAAGGCAACCAAAGAGGTGGTGTTGCAAATAGAGGAAGAGGTGGTGGTCGAAAACCTGATAAGAGTCACATTCAATGTTACAATTGTCAGAAGTATGGTCACTATTCGAGTGATTGTCCAGAAAAATGAAAGAATCAAGAAAGTGATGCAAAGCTTGCAAAACATGAAGAAGAAGAGATGATGATGATGGTCACCACAAGAGATGAAGATAGATTCAAGGACCAATGGTACTTAGATTCAGGATGTTCATCACATATGTCTGGAAGGAAAGACTGGTTCGTCAATATAAAACCCTCAACGAAAAATATGGTAAAATTTGCAAATGACAATATCCTAGCAGCTGAAGGTATTGGTGATGTTATGATCATGAGGAAAGATGGCAAGAAGTCAGTAATTTCAAATGTATTGTACATACCAGGCATGAAGAGCAATTTGCTCAGTATAGGGCAGTTGGTCGAAAAGAATTATAAAGTGTCAATCGAAGATAAGTTGATGAGAGTCGTTGATGCAAATGGGAGATTAATCTTAAAGGCTCCTATGTCTCAGAATCGAACCTTCAAGATTGAACTAAATGTGATGGAGCACAAGTGCCTTTTGACTGCAGCTAGCAGAGATGAATGGATATGGCATTATAGACTAGGTCATCTCAACTTCAGAGACATCCGAGATTTGAAGAGAAGAAATATGGTTTCAGGATTGCCTGAAATTGACATTCCAAACGAAGTATGTGAAGAATGTGTGCAGGAGAAGCAACACAAGAATAGCTTCAGCAAGGATGCAGGAAGCAGATCGAAGGCTAGTCTTGAAGTCATATACTCTGATGTATGTGGACCAATCCAGGTGGATTCGATGGGAGGTAACAAATACTTTGTTACATTCATAGATGATTTCAGTCGAAAGTTATGGACTTACCTGATCAAGAAGAAAAGTGAAGTGATCGAAGTATTTACCAAGTTTAAGTCTATGGTCGAAAGACAAAGTGGTCGAAAGCTCAAAGTTTTGAGAACTGATGGTGAAGGGGAATATGTGTCGAAAGACTTCGACAGATTATGTGAAAAGGAAGGGATTATGCATGAGGTGGTGCCACCCTATACTCCACAGCAAAATGGAATTGCAGAAAGGAAAAATTGAACCATCATGAATATGGTGAGAAGTATGTTGAAAGGCAAGAGTTTACCTAAAGAGTTTTGGGGTGAAGCTGTTTCGACTGCAACATACATTTTGAACAGATGTCCTACAAAGAAGCTAGAAGGAATTACTCCAGAAGAATGTTGGTCTGGTGTGAAGCCTAGCTTGAGTCATCTGAAGGTATTTGGATCTATTGCACATAGACATGTGCCAGATCAGTTGAGAAGAAAACTTGATGAAAAGTCAAGTAGAATGATCCTAGTTGGATATCATTCGACAGGAGGCTACAAGTTGTTCGATCCAGAGAACAAGAAGATTGTGATCAGCAGGGACGTGATCATAGATGAGTTTAAAGAATGGGATTGGACTGCAAATGTCAAGAAAGATTCACTGGGAATCCTATTCGAAGATCCAGAAACTCAAGTCGAAAGGGAAGTTCGACAAGAGGAACCAACAGATATACCAAGTACAAACAGACCTCAAAGAACAAGACGCATGCCTGCAAGATTGCAAGATTGTGTGATTACATCAGATGATGTAATAGATAATGAAGGTGAACTGGTACATTATGCTTTCTATGCAGATGTCGAACCTATTAATGCATCTGAAGCATTAAAAGATTCGAAGTGGGTGAAAGCAATGAACGAAGAAGTAAAGTCTATCGAAGACAACAACACTTGGTCACTTGTCGAATTGCCTCAAGGCAAGAAGGCAATTGATGTCAAGTGGGTATACAAAGTGAAAACGAATTCGAAAGGTGAAGTAACTTGACACAAAGCAAGACTTGTGGCGAAAGGATTTCTACAGAAAGAAGGAATAGACTTCGACGAAGTTTTTGCACCTGTTGCTAGGATCGAAACAATCAGGTTGGTTGTTGGTCTAGCAGAAATAAACAGTTGGCACATATGTCATATGGACGTGAAGTGTGCATTCCTAAATGGACCCTTAGATGAAGAAGTCTATGTTAAACAACCAGTTGGGTTTGTGAAACATGACGAAGAAAGAAAGGTGTACAGGCTACATAAATCCCTGTATGGATTGAAACAAGCTCCAAGGGCTTGGAATAAGAAAATTGATAATTTTTAAGGGAGAAGGAATTTGTGAAGTGCATAACTGAACATGGAGTATATGTAAGAAGAAGCAAGAGTAAATTGCTTATACTATGTCTCTATGTAGATGATTTGTTGATAACAGGTAGCTGTAAAAGTGAGATCGAAGACTTCAAAGGTGATCTCAGCAAGGAATTCGAAATGTCTGATTTGGGTGAGATTTCATATTTCCTTGGTATCGAATTCTACAAGAGCAGTAGAGGTTTGATGATGCATCAAAGAAGATATGCAGGAGAAATTCTCAAGAGGTTTGAGATGGAAGAATGCAACTCAACTTCGACACCTGCAGAACCAAGACTGCAACTGTCGAAAGATGCAGATGAAGATGATGTTGATCCAACCCAATACAGAAGACTTATTGGATCATTAAGATATCTTTGTCATACAAGGTCTGACTTAGCATACAGTGTAGGTATGGTAAGTAGATTTATGCAGAAGCCAAAGGTATCACATCTAGCAGCAGTGAAGAGGATACTAAGGTATCTCAAAGGAACTTTCGATTATGGCATTTTGTTTCTTGCAGTTGATAAAGGAAAAGAATGCAAGTTAGTGGGATACACTGATTCGAGTTGGTGTAGTGATGCTGAAGATCGAAAGTCAACAGCAGGATATGTGTTTATGCTAGGTGGTGCACCAATTGCTTGGAATTCAAGAAAAGAACCAGTAGTGGCATTATCATCATGCGAAGCAGAATACATAGCTGCTTCTCTTTGTGCATGTCAAGCAAACTGGATGGTGAACTTGGTCGAAGAGATAACAGGGAAAAATCATGGAGCAATTACCATGAAGATAGACAGCATGTCAGCTATTAATCTGGCGAAGAATCCAATAGCACATGGTCGAAGTAAGCACATTGAAATGAGATTCCATTATCTTCAAGAGCAGGTAGCAGATGGGAAGATGAATTCGGAACACTGCAGAACTGAGAATCAGATTGCAGACATCATGACGAAGGGAGTGCAAGTCGAAGTATTCAGAAAGCTAAGGGCCATGATGAACATAGACAGTTTAGACACAATGAATTAGGTGGTGTGTTAAATTGTAATTCATATGTGTCAAAGAAGATTTGATTCGTTTTAGATTTAAATAGATTTGATTTAAGTCTATAATAGATTTGATTAGATTTGATTTAGTAACAAAAAGATATTTTGGGCCTTGGGCTTAGGGTGTAAGCTCAGTTATAAATAGAGGGAGTAACCCCTATTTTGAAAGCAAGTCAAGCAAGACAATTCATTGTAATCACAGAATTTGCAGTTGCAAGTGATTAAGAAAGTTTTCCACAGTTTGTGGGCAGAGAGAAACTCTGCAGAAATATTTATCTTGTCTTCTTTTATTTGTTTTTCTCATAACTAATCATCATTATTGGTCGAAATTCATCATAGTATTAAATGGATTTCCAACAGTTTAGTGGTGAAGAGAAGAGGAAGAAGGCGCAGAGTTATTGGCCTGTGGTTGATGTCAAAGGATGGTTTGGTGTTATGCATCTAATTCAAGTAAAAACGGAATAAAATTGAAACAAATTTATGTGAATTTTTTTTATTAATAACCAATTATTAAAATAATATTTCGCAAATAACCGCATTTCGGAAAAAAATACGCAAATAACCATGTTTCAGATGACTCCCCAAAGGAGGAGCCATCTGAAATGGCGCATGCACCTATATTTTAAGGGGAGGCGCCATCTCACTTGGCGCCTATGTGCTTAGGGCATGCCCTAAGCCAAGTGAGATGACGCCTAGGTGTATTTTTAGGGCAAAAATTGATTTTTTTTGTCCGGTGCGTTGCGTGTTGGACAGAGGATCAACAAAATGGACTTTTATTATAAAAAAATAATTACATCCAACTGTATTACATTAAAATAACAGATAAAAAAACAGATTAAAAAAATGGATAAAAAAATACAGGAAAAAAAATAGATAAATCAGTGATCCCCCGAACCCGGTAATGACTCCAGGTTCCGCATCCCCGTCCTCGCCTTTCTCGTGCTGGGTGTCGTCGCATTTCCTGCTGCGGCAAGGTCGATGGCCCAACGAAGTCAATGCGGTCCGGATCCATAAAATCAGTCAGATATCCATATCTAGAAGATCCACTTTGGTACAGTTGGTTACCCATACCCTCAAAGTTTGGTCGTGTTGGTGATGGGTGGGGTTCCATAGTGGGTCTGTAGCATTGATCATCTGAGTACGGTGGGTAGAAAGGAAATGGATCTTGGGGTGTTTGGTATTGAGGATGTTGGGTGGTTTGGTGATATTGTGGTTGATGGTAGGTTGGGTCGGTTTGTTCGTAATCTTCCGACATTCCCATATCAGGGCTAAGGCTGGATGTTGAGGGGCCCATATTGGGATATGTGGAAGACTGAAATTGTGTGTGGGGTATGCGGGTGTGCTGGTATTGGGATTGGTATTGTGGTTGGGTGTGAGGCATATCGGGGTATTGGTAGTGTGGTGGTGATTGTGGTTGGTTGTGTGCCATTTGAGTGTAGTTTTGTTGTGGTGGGGACTGTGGTTGGGTGTTTGTGGGTTTGTTTCTTCTTGGGGGTTGGTGGGAGGTTGATGGGTTTTGGGTTTGTTGTTGGGGAACCGAGGGTTGTGCCCATTGTGTGCGTGGGTCAACCAAGTACCTTAGATGAGACACATGCATTTTAGGGTTACTAACCGACCTGTACCAAGACAAATATTGATCCGAGTGTCGCATATTACCTTGAATTATGAAAACTGGGAATTGCAAGACATAGCGGTGACGCCTCTGCCACATCTTACACCACTCCGGAGCGAAGTCTTTCCAGTTGGTAAGACCCCACTGGGCGTCGACCCTTTTAAGATGCCATGGGGACAAACAAGTTGGATCACTTGGTATCTCTTGATGCATTCTGAACTGCATCTTCACACGGTCGCTGTGGTGCATCTCCACAATGTTTAACCGAATGATTGCAGTCTTCGCGGTCCAAGTTG
The DNA here is from genome assembly GCA_948472305.1 of Vicia faba. Lineage (NCBI taxonomy): Eukaryota > Viridiplantae > Streptophyta > Magnoliopsida > Fabales > Fabaceae > Vicia > Vicia faba. The sequence continues at coordinate 11,607,028 of OX451735.1, forward strand.
CTGCATCCTCCGGGTTTGGATCATGGCCCAAACCCAAATATGGTCTCCATACGAACTGCAATAAAATTTAAATCAGGTTAACACAAAAGTAATGTATAAATAATTTAATTAAGCAAAAGTTAAAAGCTATGACGTACGTCATCCGGGCCTAAGTGATCCAACAGGTTGCGGTAGAGTGCGACATTGAATCTTGGATTCTTGCCGTAATCCATACCCCTCACGCAGTACCTAAAGGAAATGAGAAACATTTTATTCTTAGCATATATTTGGTGAAGAGATGAATAGTTATAAATGATATAACTTGATGACTTACTTTGTTGCGTACGGGAAACCGAAATTGTTGTTGTTGACGGGGTTTAAGGACTCCATCCTCCACCAACCCCAGGCTTGTAGTAAAAAAGCGCACCCATAAAATGTACATTTTTCCTTGACTGCGTTTTTGCACAAGGAACTGTATAGGTGGGCTAAAACTGCTGAACCCCAACTATATTTTCCTGTTTTTTCAAAATTTCTTAGTAAATGTAAATACATAAAATTTACACTATTTCCCGTACTTTCGGGAAATAAAAATGTATCAAAAAGTATCATAAGATAAGTTCTGGCTTTTACTACCCTGTCATTCTCGGAGGAATTTTCATTTAATTCCAAACTTGCATAATGACTTTTCAGCTCAGTGATTAGTATTCTCTGCCCTCTCGCACCACCACCTTCTACCATATCCCTGCCCAACAATTCTTCACACTGAGAGTTGGGTTGTTGAACCGACCCGTTCACGGTCTTACCATCGACAGGGAGACCTAGTAGCATGTACACATCCTCTAGCGTGATGGTACATTCACCTATTGGTAGGTGGAATGTATGGGTCTCCGGTCTCCACCTTTCCAACATTGCAAGAATGAACTTCGAGTCAATGGTACAGTTGGAGATCTTTATGACATGTCCAAAACCTGCGTATTCCAGATATGGGACGATAAATGGGTCGGGAGCCAGGTAGTTGTGCAAACGGATTCTGAATCTTTTTGTGTCCTGAGTTCATAATGTAACATGTGTAAGATTAATTAAGATGAACAACGCGTTATTTGAAGTATGAAAAATGTATAACCAAAAAAGAAACTTACAAATGCGGCAATGTTTTCCCTTGTGCCTCTGTGAGTATCGCCCATTGTTAGAAGAGCCATTGTTTAAAATGCTTGAGAGTATGAAAGACTTAGGAAGAGATAGAGAGTATGATAGACTTATGAAATATTTCGTAGTAGAGAGTGAGACTTGTGTGGGTGTGAGAGATGTTTCATATGGTATGTATTTATAGGCAAATAAATTTTCTATAGTGGTTGCTTGTGCTTGCATGCCTGCAAAGTGTCACATTTGCAGGCTAGGTGGCAGCCTAGGGGGTTACACATATGCATGCATGCATGTACAAAAAATGAAATGTGTCACTCTTGCAGGCTAGGTGGCAGCCCATGCATGTATCACGATTAGACAGTAAGGGAGGCGCCATTGGACTAGGCGAAAGAGTACAAAAATGAATGTTGTCGCCACCCCAATTGGCGAATAAGCGGTGTCCTTTGTTGCAGCCTAGGCTCAGGCTACGTGACAGCCTTTGGGATTCCTTGCATTAGTGCATGTAAGCCCATTGGAGTTGATGGGAGGAGACTTACAAAATACATGTGTAGGTGGAGACTTGGGGCAGGCTAGGTGGCAGCCTAGGGGGTTACAAAACTGCATGCATGTATCACGATTGGACAGTAAGGGAGGCACCATTGGACTTGGCGAAAGAGTACAAAAATGAATGTTGTCGCCACCCTAATTGGCGAATAAGTGGTGTCCTTTGTTGCAGCCTAGGCTCAGGCTACGTGACAGCCTTTGGGATTCCTTGCATTAGTGCATGTAAGCCCATTGGAGTTGATGGGAGGAGACTTACAAAATACATGTGTAGGTTGAGACTTGGGGAAGGCTAGGTGGCAGCCTAGGGGGTTACAAAACTGCATGCATGTATCACGATTGGACAGTAAGGGAGGCGCCATTGGACTTGGCGAAAGAGTACAAAAATGAATGGTGTCGCCACCCCAATTGGCGAATAAGAGGTGTCCTTTGTTGCAGCCTAGGCTCAGGCTATGTGACAGCCTTTTGGATTCCTTGCATGTAACATTATTGGCAGCCTTGGGGGGTTGCATCCTTACTTAATTGAAATTTTTATCATAACATTGATTCACATAATCTCAAACAGCCTTTAGTCTTACAACCAAACTTTCAAACCTGCAAACAATCAAACATTCCAACCTTCGAATCACTCATAAAATTCAAACATTCCAACCTTCAAACATTACAGTATTCAAACCTTCATACAATCAATAAACCTCAAACATTCCAAGCTTCAAACCTTAAAACAATTCTACGCAATGGCCTCTTCACCACAATTTGTCGTCAAAGCACATTTCAACGGTGAGACATACATTTGTCCCACTGCTGGGTTTTTGTTTAGAGACACAGACAACATCTGATTTCTCTTAAACGGGAAAGCCAATTTCTCGTACTTCAAAAAAAGATTGGAGGCCAAACTTGAACGAGGCCCGGTGTCCCAGATATTTTATCAGAATCCAGTTTTCTTTGGAAACAACCAAGTAATTTTTTATAAGGTTGAAGTTCAAGATGACGAGGATCTCCAGAATATGATTTCCAGCCATGTCTATTCCGGATACAACTCTATTGAGTTGTACGTTTTGCTGCGAGAGCCTCAGCCTCAGCCTCAGGTGACACAGGAGGTTGATCCTTTGGAGAATGAACAAGTTGAGGTAGATGCAGTTGATGATGAAGAAGAAGATAACGAGTTAGAGTTTGATGAAATGGTGAATGATGATTCCGACGATGATGGCATCCCAAGTATTCCTGCAAAAAAATCTACACACCACCTCCACACATGACAAACTTCAACATGGGCGGAGATGAACCTTCTACTGACTTATTTTTCAATTCGTATATGCAGTCGGATGAAAATTTAAAAGAGAATGACAAGTTTCGTAACAGAGAGGAATGCATCAGGGCCATTAAAAAATTTCACATGCTCAACTCGGTTGATTTTAAGGTGGATCGTGTCAACCCGGAAAGGTACAAGATCAAGTGTTTCCACCCTGACTGTATGTTCAAGCTGACCGCTTCATACAGATTAAGGGGTGACTGCTGGGTCATAGGTTCCATGACTACCCACACTTGTGTAAGTTCCACTCAATCACAGGACCACCGAAAACTCAACTATGATCTAATCTGTCAAGAAATCCTACCCCTGGTCAGCAACGACCTATCTTTGAAGGTGAAAACAATCATCTCCCACATCACCACAGTTTTTAACTACACTCCATCTTACCGTAAGGCGTGGTTAGCAAAGACTAAGGCGATTGAAAGGGTGTATGGAAACTGGGAGGAGTCATACCGAGAACTTCCCCGCTACCTGAATGCACTCAAGACGTATTCTCCAGGTAGTGTTTACGTTCTAGAAACATTGCCAGCATACGCCCAAGATGGTAGTCTAATGAATGGCAACGGAATATTCAGTCGCGTGTTTTGGGCATTTCAACCATGCATCACAGGGTTTGCATCATGCAAACCAATTATACAAATTGATGGGACTTGGTTGTATGGGAAGTAAAAAGGCACGCTATTGATGGCAGTTGCACAAGATGGCAACAACAACATTTTCCCCATTGCCTTTGCCCTTGTCGAGGGGGAGACCGGTGGTGCTTGGAGATTTTTCCTGAAAAATCTGCGGACACACGTGGCTCCTCAACCAGATCTCTGTTTGATCTCGGACAGACAAGCCTCCATTGAAAGTGCCTACAATAATCCAGCAAATGGTTGGCATGACCCTCCTTCTACGCATGTCTATTGCGTTAGGCATATCGTCCAAAATTTCTCGAGGGAGGTCAAGGACAAAACATTGAGGAAAGTGGTTATGAATGCGGGATATGCATTGACACAACCCACATTCAAATATTACCGCAACGAGATCTGTTTGTCTAATCCGGAAGCCGGTAGGTGGATCGACAATATTTCGGTGGAAAAATGGACTAGGTCATACGACAATGGCCAAAGATGGGGGCATATGACAACGAATCTTATTGAATCAATGAATGGGGTATTCAAGGGCATATGAAACCTCCAAATCACTGCCTTGGTAAAATTTACGTATTTTAGGATGGCTGCGTTATTTGCAAAAAGAGGTGAAATATGGAATGCGGTGTTGCAATCTGGACAACTATGGAGTGAAAGCTGCATGAAATACATTAAGGCTGAAAGTGCTAAAGCCAACACTCACATGGTTATACGGTTTGACCGACACAGCCACAACTTCATTGTGAAAGAGAAAATCGACCACAATGAAGGCCTGCCAAGACAAGAATACAGGGTCATTTTACCTTCTCAATGGTGCGATTGTGGCAGGTTTCAAGCATTTCGTATGCCTTGCTCTCATGTCATTGCCGCTTGTGCTCATACCCATCAAGACGCGCTTCAACTTCTGTCAAACGTTTACAAATCTGAAACGTTTCTCAATGTTTACAACAACAACTTTCCTTTGGTAGCAAAACCAGATTATTGGCCTGAATACGACGGTGAAATAGTGTGGCACAACGACCAAATTCGAAGGAACAAGAAGGGTCGTCCCAAAAGTAAGCGCATCACAACAGAAATGGACGATCTTGACAGGTTGGAAAGAAAGTGTGGTTTATGCCGTCAGGTCGGACACAATCGCAAAAACTGTCCGAATCGGGCGTTTGGCTCGACCACATAAATATTGTAATACAGAAAATCTTTTCATAATTGTGTTGTAAACATTTGGGTTTTCCGTTAACAGATTTTGCTACAATTAATAAAACACGTACAACAATAATTAACGATATTCCATCTAGGAAATTACAATTGTTAACACAATTTCATCTGACCCATGCATCATCAACATTACACCACTGTCTGTTTTGACTTCCTCCAACCACACATTAGGTCTTCCTGTCGCATGTGAGGTTGTTGTTCGTTTTCGCTGGATCCTTCGAATTTTTCCCCCCTCCGTAATGTCTCCATCTAGCCATCGCATCAACTCCCGCTTCAGACGCTCCATGGAGTGAATGTGCCAGAATTTCATTTTCATCGCAGGTTTCGTGGCAGAGAAGATAACGTAACCATCTCTGCTAAAAATCATAGGCGACGTCATGACGCAAATAACAGAGTACAAAATAAAAATACAGTGCGAGAAAGTGTGAGAAATTTCGGAGAAACGGACGAATTATTTATAAAACAACATTTTGCCCTAGTTTTGCCCTAGGAGCCAAGTGAGATGGCGCCTCCTCTCACTTTTAAGGAGCATGCGCCATCTCACTTGGCTAAAAGCCAAGGGAGGCGCCAAGTGAGATGGCGCCTAGGGCAAAACCCTAGGTGGAGGCGCCAAGTGAGATGGCTCCTCCTTTGGGGAGTCATCTGAAACATAGTTATTTACGTAATTTTTTTCCGAAACCCGGTTATTTGCGAAATATTATTTTAATACATGATTATTAATAAAAAAAATTCAAATTTATGTATCATTTTTCTATATCCATATCATGTTTCATTGTACTATAATTTTTTTCAAACACCGTTCAATTTACAAGAACATTACAATGACGTCCGCAAATATATTATTGTCATAATTATAATGTCTCAATTTCTTTAACTATATGTGTTCCATTTCATCTCAAAGGAAGTTTGGAAAGGAAAAAAATTAGACAAGAGATTAAAATTTTTTGGGCCCCATGCAAAATTACTTATTTGCATTAAAGTGAAAAAAAGATAAGGAACCGTTAGTAACACAACCTTTAAATCCAACCGTTTAAATTTTGTTGAAAGAAAAAGTTCATTTTTTAGAAAATTATAATAAAGTTTGTATTAATAATTTAATCAATGAATATGATTATTTCATAAAAGTAAAAAGTTACTTTTTTTTGAACATTTTGAAGATGGGAAATTTAGGAAGAAATTTTGTAATGAAGGTTGTGTTAGAGTCTACACTCTTGAGAATTTAGCTAATGTTAAAAGACTTATAAATGAAAAAGATTTATGTTATACTATAAACACAAATAAATTAATATTTTAATTAATTTTAACTACATAACTAATTTCAAGATACCATAGAGTGTAGATATTCATTTAAAATTGAAATTTGACGGGGAATTGTCATATATTGAAGTTTGTAAAAATTGTAAAGATGATATAATAAGAAGGATTTAAAACTGATATTTGACGCGAAGTTGTTATAAATTTTAGGTTTGGAAAAATTGACTAATATCTAAAAGTAATGTTATTTGAATTGGAAAAATGATTTTATTCAAATCTGTAGATTTAAAATTAACTCATATGGATTCAACAGAATTTTGTTAATTCATCTGGATTCACGGGTATATGTGAACGTATCTAAGAGATACAAGTTTTAGATTGATCATTTTAATGTTCATCTTTTAATTACGGAGTATTTATTTTGTAGTTGTCGAAGTTATAAAAATGGTTGTACGGTTTATTATAAATACAAATAAATGCTTAAAATTTGGTAGTGAAAAACATGTAATGTGAATTTTGATTCAAAATACTATTTGGTTCAAAATAGATTGAACTTTGGTTGAACTATATTAGCTTATCTTTGATATATGTAAAAGAACTTTACAAATTAAAATTAGATACCTATCATGGAAATCCAAACTGGACCTGTGCGACAACACGAGTTTCTTACTAGTTAAAGAAAATTCAAGATGTTTAAAGGAAGTGGAATAGGAAGATTTTTTGCTGGCTTGATCTGATGCTGGGAGAAGATGTCAAAAAAATCAATGATATAGACATTTAGCTAGGTGACAATTTTGAAGAGGTGATTAGAGACTTTTTGGGTGAGGCTTCTGAGTACACGTGGGAGAATCTTTCTATGAAAGACAATCTAATCAGGTAGAAATCTAGAGTGAATTGGTTGAGAGTAGATATTCCAACACTAAATATTTTCCTTTAGTGGTGAAGACAAGATGTTTGAAGAATTTTATTGTTTCTTTGAATACTAATGATGGTCTGGTGGAGTCAGTGAAAGATATAAAAGAGGAAATTAATAGACACTTTGAAAAGATGTTTTAAGAGACATATTTCAATAGACTCTCTATTGATGGTATTCAATTCAAATCTCTAACCAAATAACAAATTCATAATCTTGAGAAACCCTTTTCTAAAGAAACCCTTATCCAGGAATTCCATGCAAATGGAATCCTCCCTATGGTTTTTACCTCTTTAATTTTTAAACTTAACACCTAAGAATAAGAATCATATTGGCTTGGAAGAATACATACGAATATGCTTAATAGATAGTCTATATAAGATCCTATAAAAAATTGGCCTCAAGACTTAAGTAGTTCTTGGTAGGATCATATATGTGACTCAATCAAATTTTATTCCTGGGAGAAATATGTTAGACGAGGTTCTTATTGCAAATGAGCTAATTGGTGAAGCTATTAAGAAAAGTAAGAATTTTATGTTTCTCAAAGTGAACTTTGAGAAAACTTATTATATAGTTAGTTGAAATTATCTTAGATTTATGTTAAAGAAGCTGATATTTGGAGCTAAATTGAATAAGTGGATGGAGGCTTGTGTGTTTTCCAGTCACATGTCCATCTTGGTTAATGGAAGTCCTACTAAAGAGTTCAAAGTGGGGAGGACGCTGAGGCAGGCAGATCCCCTCTCTTCTTTACTTTTTGTTTCGGTGGTTGGAAGTCTTTATGAGTTAGTGAATAAAGTTGTGGATATATGAGATTATCATGTCTTTAGGATCTCTAGAGACCTATCCTATAAAATCCTAAAGTTTACACATGATACCCTATTGATTTTCAAAGCTCACAACTCAGATACCCTACAATCTTTCAAGCAACGTCCATGAAAGATTATTTTATTGATGGAATGGAAGAGTGGGATAATGGCAAGTGGATCTGGAAATATGATGAAATGCAAGATATGGAGAATTCTTCTATAAAGAGCATGTTTACAGAGTTGGAGAATTTTTATTAGAATGTTCACCAACACATGATTCTCATGACATACCTTATACTTTCTGTTTTATAAAGGTAGAAAATATAGATTTTTATTGTAATGTCTCCAAGCAAATCTTGAAGGCAGTGAAGAAGTGGATTGGAATCACAATTGATGTGCAACGAAGGTCAAAGAAGGGAATGAAGGTATCATTTGGTGGGTAGCAACTTAGAGTATTTGGTCCAAAAGAAACACAATCATTTTTCACGGATAGGTTTAAATATGCTTGCTTCTCCCATGCAACAGTGGGTTCTTGGCAAGATTGATAGCAGACTTGTTATCAATCATCAGCTTCAGAGGTTTATTTATCTCAATCTTCAGATCTTTCAGCAAGTTCAGAATCCACACAACTTGGCATGCAGTCAGAGCGCCTGAAATATATTCAGCTTCACAGGTTGCTTCTTGGAACACCAAGAAATAGGACCTCCCAAAAATTTGAATAAGTACCCAGAAGTACTTCTTCTGTCAACTCTATCTCCACACCAATCAGAGTCTGAATAACTCAAAAGTTCTGATTCGATCTTTCTTCCAGACGGAAATAACACTCCATACTTCAGAGTTCCCTTCACATACCTCAGAATCCTGACAGCAGCTTGGTAATGAGACCACTTTGGTTTACTCATAAATCTGCTAACCATTCCAACTACATAGCAAATATCAGGTATGATATTACATAAATACCTCAAAACCAACCAACTATTTGAAGGTTGTAGCATCCATATCCTCTACATCAGAATCAGAGTCCAACTTCTGATTCGTATCAGCAGATGTGATAGAAACTTTGCAATTTTCTAGCTTAAATCTCTTCAGAAGCTCAAGTTCATACTTCATTTGATGCAAAATGATTCCTTTCTCAGAATACATAAACTCCATCCCTAGAAAGAAACTCATTTTCCCAATATTTGTCATCTCAAACGCATTCACCAGAACCTTCTTGAACTCAACTATTTCTTGTTCAGAACTTCCTGTTAGCAATATGTCATCAACATACAAACATACCAGAATCATATTACCTTCTGAAGTGTGCTGAACATAAACACCATACTCCATATCACACTTCTGAAACCCTTGTTCCTTGAAAAATGAATAAATCTTCAAATTCCAGGCTCTGGGCGCTTGCTTCAATCCATACAAGGATTTGTGTAATATAAACACCATCCCTTCCTGATTCTTTTTCTCAAATCCAGGAGGTTGTGACACGTATACTTCTTCTTGTAATGGACCATTCAGAAATGGAGATTTTACATCTAAATACATCAGAGGCCAATTCCTGTTAGTAACTATTGCAATCACTAGTCTCATTGTTTCGTGTCTCGCTACAGGTGCAAACACTTCAAAGTAATCCATCCCAGGCTTCTGTAGAAATCCTCTTGCTACTAATCTTTCTTTGTGTTTTCCAATTGATCCATCTGGCTTTATCTTCTTCTTGAAAACCCATCTGATACTGATGGCTTTCTTTCCTTTTGGAAGTTCTGTCAGCTTCCAAGTCTTGTTTCTCTCTATAGCATCAATTTCTTCTTTCATGGCCTGTAACCAAACTTGCTGCTTAAGAGCCTCTTCCGTACTCACAATTTCAAAGTTACTAACATTGCACACTTAATAACTTCTCCTTCAAAGTCTACTTCAGTGTCTTGCAACATGTCAAACTCTGCAAATCTTCTTGGGATGCTTCTGACTCTTTGTTGCATATGAACTGGAACTTCAGAACCTTGGACACCAGAACTTTCCCCTTCGTAAGTGCTTGCTTCAGAAATTGGACTTTCTCCAGAATCTTGACTGTCTTCATAGTCTAGATCACCATCGGAGTCAGAGTCAGAATCATCTTCACCTTCTGAATCTTCTTCAGAGTCAGAGTCTTTACCAACTTTAGAAACATGTGTTTTTGATTTTTCTTCAGGAGTTCTCTCATCAGAGTCAGGACGAGACCTTTCCCAATTCCAGACTTCTGATTCTTTTACAATGACTTCTCTACTGAACTCAACTTTGTTAGTTTTTGGACAATAAAGTTTGTACGGACCTGTATTGTGGTACCCCACCAGTAAGATTACTTTACTTCTATCATCCAACTTCTGTCTTCTGGCCTCTGGAACATGTTTGTAACATACAGAACCGAACACCTTCAAATGACTAACACTTTGCTTATCTCCAGTCCACTTCGGAATAGGAATTATTTCCTTCAGCTTCCTCGTTGAACATCTGTTGAGCACATAACATGCAGTGGTAACAGCTTCTCCCCACAAAGTATGAGGAATCTTCTTCTCTTTCAGCATGCTTCTCACCATTTCAAGAAAAGTTCGGTTTCTTCTTTCAGCAAGACCATTGTGTTGAGGAGTATAGGGAGCAGTAACCTCATGCTCAATTCCATTATCCTCACAGAACCTTCTGAATTCTTTGGAGTTATACTCACCACCACTATCAGTTTTGAGAATCTTCAGAGTCTGGCCACTCTGATTCTCAACCTTCATTCTAAACTTCTTGAATTCAACAAACACCTCATGTTTGAACTTTATGAGAGATACCCATGTCATTCTGGTGAATCATCAACAAATGACACAAAATATTTATTCCCTCCAATTGATACTACTGGAAATGGACCACACACATCAGAATGCACTACTCCCAAGCATGCTTCGCTCTTGAAGCTACTTCTGATGCAAATGGTAATCTTGGTTGCTTCCCTTCCATGCATACCTTGCATGACTTCTCAGGCTTCTTGATTGTAGGAATTCCATGTACCAGCTTCTTTGATTTCAGATGCCCTAAGCTTCTGAAATTCAGATGACCAAATTTTCTGTGCCACAACTCACTCTCCTTGACAACACTTGTTGCACTAAGATATTCAGAGTCTACAGTTCTAACATTCACCTTGAATGTTATGTTCTTTCCCTGTTCTGACTTCATAATCAGCTTCTAATTATGGCCATACAGTTTCAGAAGATTTTCCTTCATGGTAACCGAAAAACCTTTCTCAATCAGTTGTTCCACACTCATCAGATTGTTTTTCATGTCAGCTACATACCACACATTCTGGATCACTACTGCTTTCCCATTGTTTAGAATGAGTCTGACATTTCTCATACCTTCTGCATTGAGGTATTTATCATCAGCACATCTGATCTTTGCACTCTTCCCAGAGTCAAAAGCAACCAACTATTTCTTGTTTCCAGTAAGATGATTTGAGCACCCTGTGTCTATATACCACCATTATGATGAATTCATATTATCAGATTCACAAGCCAACAATATCACATGTTCATCATCAGAGTCTCCTCTGGCTATATTTGCTTCTTCTGATTTCCTTTCTTTGTTTGACCATCAATATTTAGCATAGTGACCAAAGTTCTTGCAATATTAACACTGAACATTCTTCTTGTCAGACTTCTCCTTTCCCTTCTGGACATTCTTCTGCCTATCAAAATTTGAAGCTTCTAACCTTTGACCACCATTAGCTTTCTTCCTGGCTTCTAACCAGGTCTGCTTCTGATACTTCTTACCATAAGTTACTTTCAGAGCCTGTTGCTCTACTTCCCTCTCAGAAGTTCTCTCAGTAATACATAACTCATGCGCCTCTAGACTGCTTTGCAGCTCTTCAACTCCCATGGTGCTCAGATCTTTGGAATGTTCAATTGTTATCACAATGTAATCAAACTGAGAAGTTAAAAATCTCAATATCTTCTCAATGATTACTTGTTCAGAAATAGTTTCTCCACAAGATTTTATCTCATTAGTGATCAGAATCACTCTAGAGATGTACTCAGAAACCTTCTCGTTGTCCTTCATGTTGAGATTCTCATATTTCTTTCTGAGAGACTGAAGCTTCACCTTATTCACTAATGTGTCACCACCGTAACATCTGACCGATGTGTCCCACACAGCCTTTGCTATTTCAGAATCAGCAATCTTCTCAAACACATTCACATCCACACATTAATGGATGTAGAACAACGCCTTCTAATCTTTCTTACTTAACGCCCTCTGTGTTATCTTCTGTCCCTTTGTTGCGTCTGCTTCTAACAGATCATAGCCATCGGTGACAAGATCTAACACATCTTGAGAACCAAACAACACGTGCATCTGGATCTTCCAATGATTCTATTTTTTGCCATCAAATACTGGAAGCTTGGAATGAATATCACCGCTGTTTCCGTTCATCTTCTACCTTGTGCAATTTACGCAGAAACTCAATAAAGCAGTGTTTCCTAAATTCCCAGAATCAGAAACAACGATTATCAATCACACAACACATCACTGTTCTCTCGTGTTTCCCCATGAATTTGTAACCGGAGCTCTGATACAAATTGTTGATGCACAAAAGAGAGATGAAAGACAAAAGGAATATATTTAATGACGGCTAAAAAAATAGGATACAATAAAATACTTAAATATCCTCTAACAAAGATATAAAAAGATATAAAATAATATTTCTAGATATTCCTAAAATATAAATTATTTCTAACAATATATATATATATATATATATATATATATATATATATATATATATATATATATATATATATATATATATATATATATATATATATATATATATATATAT